>CATOUR010000130.1:2610204-3915306 GCA_951848785.1 Callosobruchus maculatus
TCGTAATAAGTAATGTTGCTATAATTTTAAAAATCGGCGGAGTAATTAGCAAACAACAAAAAAATAAATATTGCTCAAACTTCGTTTTTATGCATATTTTTATTTTCTACTTTTTTGGGTGGGGGTGAAATTGGGGTGACTGTAAAATTTAAAAATTTGTTGCTTTCATAATAGACTGTCCACTGACCTACTTCTTCGTAATTAAAGATTATGGGTATCTTAATGATCCATTAGGTATCTTAAGCTTGTATATGCAGATGATTTTATTAATATAGATTAATTTTAATAAAGTTTTGATCAAACTACTAGCGTTTTATCCCTCAAACATGTTCTCCAGGTATCCATTATTTCCCTCTTTGCGTTATAGAAATGAACAGCCGCGGTCCGCCCTGGGTATTATTAGACAATATTTTCCTTAATTTATATTGTGTACCGGGTGAGTCGACGATTGGGAAAGTAAGATTTCACTCATTTCATGCGGTACAAAAAAATCTTGAATATGTCAGTAATAGGTTTAAGGTGTACAATTTTGAAATATTTTCCAGTATACAGGGTGGCTCAAAAACGTGTGACGAGTATAACATATTTTTTTTTAGATGGGACACCCTATTTTTTATTAATTTTTCTATTAAAAAATGGGGTGTTCCATCTAAAAACATATGTTATACTCGTCACACTTTTTTGAGCCACCCTGTACACTCAAAAATATCTTAGAATTGTATACCTTAACGATACCAAAGCTTTCATTTCATATACAAGATTTTTTTATATCTCTTAAAATAAGAGAGAAATCTTACTTCGCCCAATCGTTGATTCACCCTGTACAGGAGCCTGAAACATGTATAAACAATTAAACAGCAAACAAAATAGTGCTACATTAACTATGCCAACCCAAAGCCTACCTACTATTTTACACAGTTATTTTAAACTTTACCTCACTATCGATGATTTATGATATTATATACGTAAGAGATTTTTCCAATAATAATAACAACATGCCAATGACAAGGATCACGCAGTCCACACTGCCGTCGCTAGATCCATCATGCAGAAAATACGGGACGCCACTGGTATTTATTTAGCGTCGCTCACTATCGCCTAGCAACCTCTAGATTGCTTATGTTTACATATACCTATTTTCAGTTACTCTTAGTTCAAAACAAACCTATATAATTGTATGTTTATGCTCCCTCTAGAGAGAAGAATTATTACTCTGAGGTACGCATCCTTTATTCAACCACGTCCTAAAACTTATTTCAAGAAAAAGCAACGCATTCATCACTTTGTAAGTACAAAGAAGAAGCTGTAGGGGTACAAAAATCAGCTGCAGAACTAATTCTAAAAAAATACAATTACCATCCATACAAGTCTAAGATACTTCAAAATTTGGACAGAATCCAACATTGGGAATTTTCAATCGCCATAACACGAAGAAGACCAATAATTCTTTTAAATGCCATTAAAAGAATAAGAAATTGTGCCAGATTTGCATTCAAAAAAATAGTCCTCAACTTGAACCAACATCTTTAAAAGCTCCTTGATGTTTCTAGTTTTTATTTTGATTCAAATTCAAATTTAATAGTGTGTTGATATTCTTCAGATATAGGTATTATTTGGTTTTAAGTAGTGTAATACAGTAAGTAATATTTACTGGACATTCTCACAAATAGTGGTTAATAGCGTATAAAATACGATTGAATAATTGAGTTTAAAAGTATTGAGTATCTTGTATCTTGTATCTTGATAATTGTTTACTTGGACATTGTTTTTAATAGATTAGTCATGGCCTACCGCTACAAACTCGGCTACAAATAACCCGTGTGGGGGCCGGTTAGAATATCTCCCACCGTATAAAAGGCGACTAAAAGGAACCGAACTGCTGTCGGTATAAGCAGTAACCTTTTCTCAACCAACAGCTTTGGGTGGACGAGTTGGGAAACTACTGCATTGAAGATCTTAAAGATATCCCAAGAGAAACTCGTAAAATGAGTAAATGCATTTTACGAGTTCACAACATGTCTGTTAAGACATTGTGACTATGATGATGATGATGACTGCTACAAATAAAGTAAAAAGTGAAATTTTGAGCTTAGTTTTCAGAAAAAATTCATACTAGTATATATTTTTGAAAAGCTTGATTGACTTCAAAAAGCTGGAGCAAGAAAAAATCAAACAACACCACTGGATTCTACAGAAAAAATTCTATAAGGCACTTTTTTAAACTTTTAAATAAGATAAAAGACAACGAGGGTGGTCTCAAAATCGATAGTTTTCGATTTCACCCTGTATCTCAAAAACCGAGAGGGCCATGATCATTTTGTTGGCGACATCTTTAGTTTCACAAAAAAGTAGCATACTGTCGCGAAAACCGCAGCACTCTATCTTCAAAAATAGAGATACCCCGTAAAAGTGCCCAAAGTGGGACAACCTGTACATAGAGTTGACTTGCAGCTCACTTTGCTGTTCACTTCATACTTGCTTCATACTTCGGCATTGCCTGATGTGTGGGTTTCGGGGTATGAAGATCTGACACATTGGCAAAAAAGCTAAGCTCCAAGACACTACTACGAAAATAAATGAATGCCTGACATGCATAACTCACCTGTCTGCCCCATGAAGTGCGATTCTTGCTTTCCGTTGCTACCGTCACCTGGTGGTATAGCGTACTCCGTTCTTCGACGCAACGTAGCCGCGTGCAGAGAAGGACCTCTTGGTGGTACCTCTGGAGGTGCAGGCTCTGGAGGACTATCTTCGTTCACATCTGCAACATTGAAAGTCCAAGTTAACCAGGGTGACTACTGCTCACATGATACGACCAAAGATTTGCTAAATGGCCGAGGACTTAATTCTTATATGATATGTATTGATTGAAAACTATCCAACATAATGTATGCTGTATGCTAATGATCCAGCAGTTGCTGTGACTATATTTGAAAAAAAAGGATGTTCTCATAAAAACTACAGTCTAGAGAGCTACTGAAGTTATAGGTTTCTTAGTAGTGACAGATTACAAGAAGTTAGGTTCACAAGTGCACAACACAATTTTCATATTTATCTAAACACGTCAAACCCAATTCTAGTCTTAGAACCTATATGCTTTTTTGAGATTTGGAAGCCACTTTGAGGAAACTGTATTGATTTTTAGTTACCACACCGATAGGTGGGGGAAGTATTGTGATCGTGAAGATTTTCCATTCTGAGATAATAATATATGCTTTTTGGACGTTTTATGATATCTGCATAACGAAATTTCATGTCACTCATTTCCGTCAGTTTGTCTGTCTGTCGGTCCGCCTGTCTGTCTGTCCTTCTTGCCTCATAATCTCAGTTACCGCTACATAGATTGTGATGAAATTTGGGTAGAGATATGCTGTGGCGTCGTAGTAGGTAATGCTAGCTATAATTTTAAAAACGATTGCATGAGAGGTGGAGTAATTTGCAAAAAAGTCTAATATTGCTCAGTTTTCGTTTCTAGGCGGTTTTTGGTGTTCCTGATCGTTTTCTACTTTTTGTTGAGTGCGGGTGAAATTGGGGTGATGGGGGGTGGAGGTTTGTGAAACTGATTTTTTTAATTAATAATAGGCTGACCATTGACCTGTAAGAAAGACCTAGCGGCATAATGCACGTTTTCAGGTCCATCCATCCAACTTTTTGCTGAATACACTGTATACGCGTATTACTTTTTTGTTTGCTTTCTTTTCTGTATTGTATAACCTGGAAATCATTGAATTCATTTTGATGAAATACAAAACCATGGCGAGGATAGAAAGCGCGTATGATTTTTAGAAATCGTGTCAGTGGTCGGTCTGGCAGATGAACAGTGCGATGGAAATGGGTGACATAGATTTTCATGAAACGTCCAAAAAACTCAAAACGAAAGGTTTCCTCAATTACAATATTTCCTGCACCTAGATTTTGTAATTAATTCTATCCCATTGTCAGTGATGAATGGTATGATGTCGTGTCAATAGTTAAAATTACCGACCCAGAGTCACCGCAGCATGCACCAATAACAATTAAATTTAACAAAGGTCTGAAACTGAACACTGCCGCATCATAGCTATTATTTCAGACCAGCAAAAATACTCGACTGCTCATTAGTATGATATTTACATAGTATTAACTTCGTATAAATTTCCATGTTGTTATCATCGTTTGCGACGGATTTCATGAAAATTCATTAGCGTTCGTTTTAGTTACAGGAAAATGTGATCTCGCCCGGATAATAAAGGATTGATGCTTTGTCTTCGTGGAAATTTTAAAATCGACGATGTTTATATCTAGAGATAATTGAAACAGTAAACTGTTTGGATGTTTTCGTAACGGGAAAGTGATCATTTATTTCCATTATGTTTCTTTCGTACTCTGTTCTCGTGTTTCAGTATAGTCAAGTCAACTTTTAATGGAATGGGAGGAGCAGGGTGGGGGTAGGTAAAAAGTTTAGGTTACTCAGACATCCCTCACACAACCCTAAGAAGCTGGGTGCGTATGATAGTTCAAAAAAAAACAAGAAAAGGCAAGAAGGGGGATACAGGCTTGACTGGGAACAACTCGCTGTTTGCGTTAATTTCTCAAGTACTTTGTGATTTACTTACACTCATTGGTAGCACACACGTGTAAAGTTACGATTGGTTAGGTATACGATGCAATGATTGAGTTCATATTATCTGTTGGGACAGAGTCCTTGCACCAAAAAAAAAAATGTTGCCATAAAGAATCCATTGTACCCTATTAGACATCACAAAACAATAGTTTTTTAATAAAAATATACTAATATAAATTTCAACTAGTTGAAACGTCGCGAAAACAACCTCAGACGTCACAAGATATTATAGGGATCTGTGGGTGACTTCTGTAACTCTAAGCGAAGCGATAGCGACATTTTTCCAACGCTTTCGCTCGTTTCGGTATTCCATAAAGGTCTTCGTTCCGACTCGGTCATAGCGAACGCAGACGAACGCTATAAGCGATAGCGAAAGATTTTGGATCTCGTTTGTCAAGTTTTGACGTCAATATTGCTGTGTGCCAAAGTGACAATTTGCTTAAATTTATTCGTGTACTCAACTAACAATCAATGAATCTAAGAGAAAAAACTAATCCTTCGCAATGGTCGGCATTGCTGGATTTTGCAGAGCCTCATTCAGAGATGTTTAAGCCAACTCGTGAATGCCCGTGAGTCATCGAGCTCCATGCCGAAAACGTAACGAAGCGTTAAACTTTGGTTATGGAATGCCGTCAAAAATCGTTTTCGTAAATGATTAGCTTCGTTTTCGTCTGCTTTAGTTACTATAGCGAAAGTTACAGAATCTACCCACTGGTTTGAGGTATCATAAACACTTTTCGGTCAATAACTTTGGTTGCGACACTTGACGACATGACGCACGTCATACTTTCATTGAGGTTAGGTATCTGATTTTTGGAATCTTTGCTATTTATCGGCGTCAGCGCCAAAAGACCAAATCAATATGTTGCTTTGTGGTTTTAGGGTTTCTCAATAAAAGCTGCTGTGATTGTCGGTTATCGAATCTTATGTTGCCACCACCCGTTTTCAGTGGAAAAATTTAAAGAAGCCGAAAATCATGATGAATTTCTTCATCTGAATGGCAGCAAGAGTGGAAGTTTTGTTCTGGACAGCCTCTGAATATATTTTTCTTCCAGCTAAGCATACCCGTAATCCAAATTTATGACTGCAAGTACCCTATCGGAACGTTGGGTATATCACTTTGTTAGGTTACTCGACTCACATGAAACATCCATATGATGAGTTATTAGAATAGAGAACTGATGATACATTATACATCATACTATTTTTGCGATTTAAAGAGATTACTTTTGCGTTACGTCTAATTTTGTACTTATTTTACTAAAACTACTGCTGTGTGGCCTTCGTATATTGACCAGCGCGGCATGAGGTAAAGGGAGCGGCAGGTTCTCTCAGGTAGCGATCGTCATTATCATGTCGAGTCTAAGAAGGGATAGAGCAAATAAGTAAAACAAGGACATTAAGTATTGTCTGCAGCGATTATCCAGTCACGATGCTTCACCGTCTTTAGGGTGAGGAAAGTCTGCTGTTGCCGGTTGTAAATTGCATGAACTAGATAAATAGGATAGATATAAATTATTTGCCGCTTCCTTTATAAATAAAATAGAACCAGGCGTAAAAGAAGGAAATAGGACTAACTAGTAGCAAAATTCAGTATATCGTTAATATTTAATTTTTGGTAGCTAAAATGAGTTGATAGCTAAGGGAGCGTCCTTGCTTCTTTCACAAAAATTCTTTACACTAGTAAATTTACGAAGACCACACAGTCAATTTGGAAAAGATCGACAGACTATTTGGTGCCGGTTACATCTACGGTTTTAATCAGTAATAGACTTGAAAATAGTTACATGTTCAATGATTAAGGTAACCTGAATAGATTTTCTCATGAAACTTGCTGTTAATTCTGTTTTGTCGACTCTACGTAGATTCTGAGCAGGATTAGTCCTATTTAAATAATCAGGTCTATATTTGCTTTATCCCCAGCCTTAGGGGCTTCAAATTTCCATATACATCTCTAGATAAATTGATGCATGATCCTAGTTACTAACGCAAAGCAAAATCGTTAAATGTATAACGTTCGTGTCTCTAAATTCCGTCGTCACTATACGTGAAAGGTAGACCTCTTTAAAAAACCACTCTAATTGTTGTCAAAGATTGTCAGAAACAAAATACATTCAATTTCACCAAAAACTGATCTTGTCCACTTCTTGCATGTAATAATTGTATGGTAAATAATGCTGACAGTGATAATTTCTGTTATTTAAGTCGCAGATGAAAAACAGGTTAAACGAAACTGCTTTCGGTCGGTACTGGCAGAAGATCTTTACAGCCAAATTCATATTCTTCAAATTTCGTTTTGATCTGGCAAGTACTTTTGGTCGTTTCCTCAAAGAATTTTTAGGTTATTTGCCATCCATTAGGCTATATTTTGAAACAAATGATTGCATTCCTTAATTGCAAAATAAAATAAGCTTTCAAGGGATGTCAATTTTGATTAGTAGTGTTATTTAAAACAATCAACCTAGACGTTGCATCACGATAAGGCAGACCACTAAATAGATAGTCGACATGTCATGGCTGAACAGACGTTTGTTGCAGGCTTAATTCAAATTCCAAATTTCATGTTGATTTGGACATACTTTCATAAGAATATAATTTACTGTAATACTGTTCCTAATATAGAGGAAGGGTAGTCTTGGCTGACTAGTTAATGTACAGGCTTCAATCTTGGGGTTGCAGCCGTAGCAAAAATGGTGAGGCCAATGAAGAAAATGAAACTATTTGTTCATGCTAAGCTTTCGGAAATGTTTATTTCCTTCTTCAGAGCTTGCTACAATATAAATATGGGTTGAAAGTAACAATATAGAATAGTAACAAGAAAAAAACTTACAACGGTAGGTTTTATCTTGAGGAGTCGCAATCTCGAAAAGCATGAAGGTTACATCAAAAAACATCAAGTTAAAATGCACAAAACTGGTCACAAGGTTAAAAATTGATCAATAAACGATGAAAAGATGATTAAAATGGTGAAAATTATGAGAAAATTACATTATTAAGTCGGAAAATTGCATGCTCGACGCTGTTCATCAAATTTTCCGCTGCTGCTCTGCACTGTCCCATCTCGAAAAACTGTTAAACTACACTCGAATATAGCACAGCAAGTCCGTAAAGCTTCACTACAGTTACCAACAAATAGCAAATTCGATTTTACTGACCAAGCATAAAAGACGCACAAACAAAACAAACTTTTGACAGTCGGAGGTTACCGTAAACAGATCGCAGGAGAATTACATAGGCGATGCCAACTCCTCAAAATTTATGTAAGACAGAATTTGCGTTAATGATGAATAAACATGCAGTAACTCAGTAGAGGTCAACATATCTATTGATTTTGCTGTAATTATTTCTGAACCATCAAAATACCATCTTTTTTAACGTAGAATGGAATATTTCTGGATACTATAGAATTTAGACGATAGTAAACAATAATTATGATTGCCATATCTGGTGGTCGATATGACAACGTAAGCAAAGATGTTGGCCTATTAGAATTAGTTGTTTACTACCTCTACGTTCAGTTGTTACTCTGAGGTTGAACCTCATCTGTTCTACGGAATTGTGGCTTGGGGAGGCACTTACAAAACCCATTTAGACCAATTGCAACTACTTCAAAAGCGATTTTTCAAGCTCATTCTAAAAAAGCCTCTGATGTACCCAACAACAGATTTATATCAAGAAATAAACTTACTTAATTTAATACAATTATACTTTCTAAAATCTGGTGTATACATATATCGAAATAAAAATTTATTGAGACGTTCATGTCACATCTATAATACAAGGCAGGCAAATACCAACTTCGTGTTGGAATTCAAACAAACCTCGGCAGGACAAAGAAGTCCAAATTTCTTAGGTATTAAACTTTATAATAGTATTCCTGCAGATATTCAACAAATAAACTCCCTACCTCTGTTCAAGGAAAGAGTAAAGTCTTTTATAATGCAACAAACTAGTGACTATTTTAGTAATTTATTTTTGTGAAAAATGATGTACAAATAATTATAATGTATTCCAATTAACTTTTTGTAAAGTTCATATATTTGTGTCCATTTCTTCTTGTTTGATATTTTTCTTTTTTATATGATATTTTTAAAGTTTTTGTATCAACTTTATTGTTTTTAATATTTATACCCCATGCACAGTGATTGAGCACTCCTGTGGGGTTAATTTGATGCTTATTGCCCAAATGCTTTTCACGCATTAGTCGTTATTTTATATCTGTGTACAACTTTTTCTTTGTGGCTGAATAAACATTATTATTCTTATACATCATATTCTTCCAAATCAGACTCGTTTAACCCACCTCTAGTAAAGTTAAAAACTGAGAATTAATTTTACAAATTACGGTGCCTGAACCCCATTAGTCAGAGACCGTCGCATCTGGATGATAGCAGGTGCACTTTTTCCCCATTAGTCCCAGGTATGAAATCCCACTTAAGCGTATCAGACTCCAACGTGAAGCTAGATTTTCGGGAGCACCCACCTAAAAATTCACAATTGATGAGGCGTTCCTTTTATCTTGCCCCTTCAAGACCAACTTGATAAAATGTATTATTTGAACATACCTCTATACTCCTCTTACAAAATGTATGTCGGTAAAATCTGCAATCTTACGGGTCTAGAACATAGCGCGCGAAATTGAGAATCCAAGAAAATACGTATTCCCATGTTAGCGAGGAGGCGTGGCCGGCTGTTCCCTTTCTCCAGTATCTGTGTCTAAGATGAGGGAAGGTAAGTCCAAAAGTCCAAAGGTAAGATCGAAAGGACCAAAGGTAAGGTCCAAAGGTCGCCATAAAAATGAATTTCGCATTTCGAGGCTCCTGACGCTACCTTTAAACATAGAGTAATGATTTAAAAAGTAAATTGAAGAACGGGGCTTGCCCTATGTCACATCGGTAGCCTTGGTTTGATGTCGTGTTTGGTTGTTAAAAACAGACATATAAAAGATGTATGATTCTGCATTGCGAGTTTTTTTGCACGCTAAAAAACTTTTTTGAAAAAATTGCTCTGAGATGGTATTTACTAAGGTCTATCACCTTCTGAAACACTGTGTATGTAGTTTGAAAAACAAGTAAGTTCTGTTCGGAATGGGAATCTGGATTTTAAACGGCTAATACATATGTATAAACGTGTGTACCCAGGCCCCTTAACTACTAACATTCACAAAATCACGATATAACGGACAAAATTCTTAAAGAACATAGATTTTCAACGATGCCTAGATTGTTTGGATATTGGAGATCCTTTAATAATCAAATTTATCTAGTTTCAGAAAAGTGGTGTACCAGATACTATGTTCTTGTAAGAAAGTATACACGATTGGCAAGGTTGGATTTGGGGTGCGATATCTGCAATGCAACTAACAGGGCAGGTACATACGGGCAAAGCTATCAAATAAAAAGATACAAAGATACACCTTACTCCTCATACATCCTACATTCCCACTACATTTACAGCCAGGCGCAAGTTTCGTTGGAGCGCATTGATGTCTTACTCAAACGAGTATTGCATCTCGCCAGGTTGCAGGTATGCGTGTTGACATGAAAATCTCCAGAAATGGCAACTTCGCGGTTGTGAACGTGAGAAATGGGAAATGTCAAAATCGAAACGCCCCGTGTAACATATTCAGTGGGCGAGGGTGACCTCTGACCTGCGAAAACTGGCACAGTTCTTCCGTTTTGTAATTCACGATTTGGAAACGTCAGCTAGCTGGAATGCATTGGGAGGGGAGGCTTTTTCCCTTTCAATGCGATCTAGAAAACGCTTTCGTTTAAAAAGGTTAATAGGAAATGCGTTCGACAAATTCAATATCGTATCTTTCACAGCCAGTCTTAGGAAGCATGACAGTCTTTCCTTCACATAAACTAACAGTTCAAGCATACAATATATCAAATTCTCAGAATGAATCTCGGCAGGTGAATTAAGAAGTGTATGTATCCAGAGCAGTAAGATAATAACAAAGATCTATCAACCACAAAAGGCAGTTGACTAATGCTGTTGATCTGCGAGGCAACCCTTTGTAAATATTATTAGTATAAAGGTGCTACATGTGTCTATGTGTATATACTACTGTGTAGTAGGAAAGGCTGGTTGGATGAAAAATCATCTTCAACTGGGTCAAGCACTTCAACTCTTTGACCTCCGTTGTCAGGAGATTTTCCCTTCCCTATCGAACGCAAACACACACTTCAACCCTTTCCGTAAAAGTGCGCCCTTCCCTCTCACTATCTCGTTCCTCCGCATCAAAATCGACGCCCTATACAATTAATTACACTTGGAGGCGAGATATCGTTATCGTTGTTTGCAAAGACAGAGGGCACTGCCTACTGCCAACTGACTGCAACGGGGACTCGATTAAATTCTATTTCTCATCTGCTTCAGGACCGGAGTATCCAGCATTTTTTACATGCAGATACTAGGCAGCGGAAGCAAGATCTGGTTTGTAGGGAGGTAGGGAGAGAAGTTTCAGTCATTTCGTTGCCAAATATTCGCTTCAGGCTTCGGCGCGGTGAGCTGGAGCATTGTCAGTATACAATAATCAGATGTCCATTCTTGACTTTGGCCGCAGTTTAGTCATATAGATCCAATGACTTTAGGCACTTAGCTGACTCAATTCACAACAAACTTTGTTTTGAGCCTGGGTCGAAATAGTACATCCAAGTCTCGTCACGATGTTGTTCACATACTGACATTGTAGAGAATCGATCCGTCACGTCGTATCGTATGTCTCGCTATGATGTATGGTGGGGAGCGTGTCCCTGAATTTCCTTGATACGTGATATTCTCGTAACAAAAAAAGTTCAAACAAAAACTGAGTGGAATTTTTGAAAGTGCGATAGGGTCTATCATACCATGCTTACAAAACATTTTTTGTACTCCAATCCTTATAACTCTATCTCCCTTTTGCTTTCAGATAGCACCCAATGGGTTTTCTTACATAAATTAAGTCCTTACTTTAAATCTTAAGGTGGCGCCAAATATGCGGGTATTTGCCGAGTATCAATACTCGCCGTTTTTCAACCTTGCTCGCCGAATAGCGAGCACGCATGTGCGTAGTTGGCTATGTTTAGTTTCGAGAAGAAAGGGAATGGGAAAGCCCGAATATTCGTAGCAAATTGAAACTTATTTATTATTAAAATTTATCGGCAGTAGAATCAACGTCATCATCAATGGAAAATAGTAATGATATAGTCGTGGCAGCAAGTGCCGTTTTTGTTATGTGTAGTGCTTAAATGTTAATAAGGAAAAGAAAAAATCAACCAAGAAGGAGGCGATGGTGGATGGTCTCATTAAATAGAAGCCGAGAGAGGTAATAAAATAATTAGCAATAACATCAAACCACAATGTTAAACACATTTTCAGGTATAGCGGACCACACCTAGTTGCCGATTTATTAAAAGAACCGTCTGGATTTTTTGAAAATTTTTGCAGAATGTCTTGCGAAGATTTTGAATATCTACTCAGCAATGTGCAGGGTGTTATTGGTAGAATTTTAAATTACGGTAATTTGAAGGTCATTTTACTTTGTTCTTTCTAAATGTAACACCCTGTACGTTTTATTTTATATCGAAATATCTACTAATACCGTATCTCGCCTTGTAATTTTTTTCGCGTTTGCGACATTGCCAAGTTATAAATTATTTTTCTAAATTTACAAACAAATATCCCCGATTTTTATTAATAGAACACACTGCATATTTTATTTAATATAGAAGTATTCCCTAATAATGGTTTACAGCATGAACAAGTTTCAACTGGTGTTCCTCACCGCCTTCTCAGTAAACAGTACCGGAAGGCTTAAATATTTCCAAAACTGCCACAGCTGGGGTGGCGAAATTCAATACTTGGGGGTTTTTGAACACACAGAATTCAAAAATGCTAACATGCTAACAAATAAACAATGCGAATAAAGTTTTTAATTCTCTAGTCCGGCCCTGTTCCTGTTTCTGTGTCAGTATTATTTGTGTTCGGCAAATTCCGACCATTCGCACAAACTGCTCCAGCCACACTAGTAGGCGTTTGCCGAATTGCGAATATTCGCTGTTCGTTGTTCCCTAAATGCCGCATGTGTAGCGCCGGCTATGGCGCCGGCTGAATGCTCGGCGCTCAGCATATGGCGAGTATTCGGGTAAAATCCTGCAGCCACATAGCCAAATAGCAATTAATCGGGGTTCGTTGCTCGCCGATTACCGCATATATGGCGCCGGCTTTACAGTAGGTACCTTAGATTTTATACACAAACCTATTTTTTCGTAAAGTCATAAGCATAAGGTAAATAAAATAAGGATTCCTTCGAGGCGTGATATTTTCGTAAGAAAAACTGTTAAAAAGAATGCTAAGTGGTTTTTTCAAGGGATGCAGTAGCCTATCATACCACGCTTTCAAAAAATGTTTTTGTACTTCAACCCTCAAAAACTCACCCTCACCTTTTTGTTGGCACCCCACATTTTTTCCTGTATAAATGATGTAACTATTTTATTTATAATCTTGTAGTGCCTTTGATTTCATACACAAACTAATTTCTTTCGCAATTTCGTGAGCATAAGGTAAATGAAATAATGATTTTTTTTTGAGGCGTGATACTTTCGTAATAAAAAAGGAAAGAAAATACATTTGTTTTCGAAAGTGTGTATCAAATACGCCCTAACACCCACTCAGTTTTCTTCCTTATCCGTTTTCTTTTGCGTCAAAAAGATTCTTATTTATATTAAGATTATAATTTCACGCAAAAAGGCAGTTTGCGTATATCAAACGTAAATAAACTAGAAATATTTTTTCTGTAGGGAAACCTATGGGGTGCTATTAGAAAAAAGAGTTGGGGGTGAGTTTTAAGGATTGACGTACAAAAAAAATGTTTTGAAAACATGGTTTGATAGACACTATGGTACTTTCAAAGATTCTCTTCAGTTTTCGTTTGAACTTTCTTTTGTTGCGAGAATATCACGTGTTAGCGAAATTCAGGGACACCCTGTATAGACTAAATTGGGAGTTTACTGTAAAGTTGATGCTAGGCTTTTATAGCCGAGATATCATACGAACGCGTTATACTATGATGGGAATATTAAATCAATGCTAAGTTGTTCTTTTCCGAGATATCATAAAAAAAGATTATACTCAAAGTTAGGATAGAAAGATTAGATCAATGCTAAGTGAACTATTTTATAGTATCCTCTAATTAAACATAAAGTATTCTTATACTAGTCCTGTATCTGATTGTTTCAATTATATTGATTGAAGTATCATGTGGTTGATGTGATATAATAATTACTAATTAAGGCTGCATTTGAGCAGTGTAATATTTGAGTTAATGCTACCTTAATAAACTAATGTATTTTCAATTGAAATGGAGGTTTTTGTACTTGAAGTATATCGTAAAGTCTCAACTCTTATAATAAATTGCTTATAATAACTTATCGTCAAATTCGGTGCTACCTTTTTTTGTGTGCATGATCAGAATTTCTCGTTACGGTTCTGTTCGCACCTTCAATATCCCCGCTCAACTCTCCCATGGATTTAATTAGAAAGTTTGCCACTGACCGGCTTTAAAATGTTAATTCTGGATGAGCTACATTTCGCTTTTGATTTAATAGCTTGACTAGGAACACACAGTGTGCCAAAGCCGCTTTTATTGCAGAACACTGACACGCGCTCCTATCTCCCAATGCATATGGGCCTTCTTTGTTCTTTCATCCAACTGTACGAACAAAAGTATCTGATTTAATTGAGACTGTAAGCCAGAAACAAGCACTCGTTTAAGCTTTCATATGCCACACAGGCAAAGCATCATAATCTCACAAAATTAGGAATACAAAATACGTTTTTGGTGTTGCGTGAATAACGAAGAAAGAGGTAGGCTAATGAAATTCAGGAAGAATTTCATCATCAACAAACCGACAGACTCCTTGTCAGTAACCAAAGAGGTAATGTAAGGTAGGGCAAACGGGACCATCCCGGCAAATAGAACCGGAACTATAATCTGTATATTATGTTAAACAGATATCTAACAACGCGTCGTTGTCGATTAGTTTCATGGTTGCCATCAATTTCAACTAACCGTTTTGCCAGCAACTGGTAAATTCGAGGATATACAGGGTCTGTCCCAAAAGTAAGTTGAATAATTCCAAGAAAAAAGATTTATGGTAGATAAATGTACAAGTAACTAAAATTCTTCAAAGTAGTTTCCTACTGTGTCGAAACACCTGCGCCAGCATTTTTCCCTGTCGCTGAACGTACCCTGGAGGGCGTCGACGGGGACCTCCTTCAAGCAACTCGTCGATGCTTCTTTGACGGCTTCCAAAGTCCCGAAATGGTGGCCCTTGAGTTCGTTCTTGATCCTCGGGAACAAAAAGAATTCCAGTGGTACCAAGTCGGGGCTGTACGGCGGCTGGGGTAACGTTGCGACACCGCGTTTCGCTAAGTACTCTTTAATAATGAAGGTGGTGTGCGACGGCGTGTTGTCATGGTGAAGAAGTGCTGGCGATCTCCTTCCTGACGCGTTTCACTCGCTTTGGAGCCTTTTTAGGACTTTTAGGGATATTACACTCATCTGCCAGCATTCTAACACTCAGGCGTCGATTAGAGTTCGGCATATCCTTCACTTTCTTCACATTTTGATCGGAATGAGACGCTGACGGGCGTTCACAGCGGCCTTCATCCTGTCCTCTCTGCCATCTCGAAACATCTTGTGCCTGCGGAAACCATATTGTCGGACATCGTACTATCGCCATAAGCTTTTCTTAGCATGGCAACGGTCTTAGCGCCCGTTTTCTTGAGCACAACTCAAAATTTTATTGCGTAACGCTGGTCCTTGAAACGCGGCATCTTAAAATTCCGACGCGTCACTAAAACAAGGGTGCAAACTAGCAGCCAAGCGCATTGTGGAAGAGCCTGCAGACAACTGACGTGTTTGTCGTTGGCTTGCCTAAACCCCACACCACCATTCACGTCACTTAGCGCGCCTTGCTAGTGGCTTGCTTCGGCAGCGCAAGGTCATTCAACTTACCTTTGGGACAGACCCTGTACATAAGTTTGCCTCTGTATCAGTGTTCTGAATTGCACGATCTGCCTACTTTGCAAGTGGCGTTGAAGATAACATAACATTAACAAAACATCATACCAGTTAGTGTGTAATTCTTCGATATCCCGCAAGGTGTACCTGATAGAAGAAAATGTCAAATACAAAAGTTATTTGGTTACTTAAGGCGCATATTCTAAAAATATCTTGAAATATACAGGGTGTTGCGGGAAAGTAGGATAGTGATCAACTTGATTTTTTTATATGGAACTATAACTTTTTCTTAAATTTTTCTAGTTTCGATCATTGATCTCTATTTAACCTTGAAATATTTTTGGGATCGGTTGCGACGTTGCCATGGTGCAGTGTTGTCAGGTTTACCAATTTTACGTCATAATTTTGAATGGAATGCCCTATTTATGAAGTCTAACGTAAAAGTGGTAAATCTGACAATACTGATGTTAACGTTTTTGAATTCTGTATGTTCAAAGACCTCCATGTATTGAATTTCATCGTTCCAGCTGTGTCAGTTTTGGAAATATTTAAGCGTTCCGGTACCGTTTACTGAAAAAGCGGTGTTGCCGTATCTCAGTAATTATTAGAAATAAAATTTTGAAATTATGAGATCTTACTGAGTTCGACATACGCAATTCATTGCAATAAAAATAAGTAGAGGATTCTATTTAAAATGAATTAAAATCGATATTTGCTTAAAAATTTGGAAAAATAATTTATAACTTGGCAACGTCGCAAACGCGAAAAAAAATATTACAAGGCGTGATAGGGTATTAGTAGATATTTCGGTTTAAAATAAAAAATACGGGGTGTTACATGTGAAAAAACAAAGTAAAATGACCTTCAGGTTGCCGTAGTTTAAAATTCTGCCAAAAACACCCTGTAAATACAAATTACTGGTAACATCCAAAATAATATCCACTTACTATTCAAGCAACTCGCTGTATAATATTATTGAAAAAAGTTGAAGAAATATATCAATTTGGACCTATTACTTGTGACCTGGCAAATCCGGAAATTAATAGAAAATAGATTGAAACTTGGCAACGTCGCAACCGATTACAAACCTATTTTAGGGTTGAATAGAGATCAATGATGGAAACTAGAAGAATTCAAGGAAAAGTTGCAGTTCCATATAAAAAAATCAAGTTGATCACTATCCTGCTTTGGCGCAACACCCTGTATACTTTAAAATATTTTTAGAATATGCGACTTAAGTAACCAAATATCTTTTGTATTTGACATTTTTTTCTATCAGATATACCTTGCGAGATATCGAAGAACTACACACTTACTGGACACCCTGTATATACCTTAATACTATAAGTCTGGATGCAAGATATAACCACACATTTCTTAGCATGGCTTTCGTTTTATGCAAAAGAACTTGGCAATACTGCAAACATACGATTTGGGCAAATGGAGCCAAGCAAGAAGAGCCATATGGTCATAATATATGGTGGATTATACAATGGATGTATTTGCGACTGTTGTAAGGAATCTCTTATATCGTGTAGAAAAAATTATAGTCGATTTCATTTGAAAGGAGCTGTTTCATACAATGGATGTTTAGTACTTTTTGATTAGTTTTTTCTAGTATACTGTACGAAAGGTTTGGTTGTTATTTCGTTATGTTCAAATGTCCAAGTATTGTATTTTATTTGAAATATATCTGCCATACAGGGGGGATGTAATATACTTTCAAAGAGATTTATAGGTTAATACTTATTCTCAAAATCCCCATCTCAAACTTCCACTGAAAGATGATCATGTTTTCCCAGAGTAACAATGGGCCCATAACGTGATCTCAAATTGATCAATTTATTTACTGCGGTATTATTTTTGATGATACATAGGACCGTTTACTGCAAAAAGTCAGCAGAAAACTTGATCCAAATGA
The DNA here is from genome assembly GCA_951848785.1 of Callosobruchus maculatus. NCBI lineage: Eukaryota > Metazoa > Arthropoda > Insecta > Coleoptera > Chrysomelidae > Callosobruchus > Callosobruchus maculatus. The sequence continues at coordinate 2,627,737 of CATOUR010000130.1, forward strand.
GAATAACACTAAAAAGAAAATTGTACTATAATTTGAAATAGCCGATGATGACGTCACCTGTAGGGAACCAATGAGAAGCGTCCTTTTGTGGTCCGATGACTACGAGCGGATGCTATTGTTTTGTACCATTGAGCTCTTATTGATTCCCTACAGGTGACGTCACGACCTAGGCGGGAAGTGTATGGATTCAAAAAATTCAATATTTAGAGCAATTTTTTTCGGTTATAAATACGATAGAAAAATTTTGTAAAATTATTTATGGCATCTACGTGGTGTCAGGGTTGGTTTAAGCCAATAAACCGAAAATGTGGTATAGGCCCATTCTTCTTGAGGGCTGGGCAAAAGTAATTGAATGCACAGTTCTCTTTCCATAGCATTTCCTAGATTAATTTTCAAAATTGTGGTGAAATGAAAGTCAAGGTTGAACAAAAGGTTACGAGCTTTAGGCTCGTTAAACAAAAGTAACATTGCTGATTGCAGGTGTCAAATAATCTGACTTTGAAGTTAAGTTGGTCCCGCTGCCCTAGCCTCCCCTACTGTAGAAGCGACGCCGACGGCTAACAGAAAACCACAAACCAACTGGGAACCCAACTCAAAGCCTGCCTGCTGGATCACAACTGGAATGGAGGACCTGGAAAAGTCTCAACAGGGTTAGGTGGCGAATCGGCAGGCCTTAGGAAAACCCTCTAAGATATAAATCAAACAAAAATGTGGAGCAAAAGAAATTTACAAATATTTGTATTTGTACTATATGGTAAACTTGATGATGCTAAGCACAGTTAATACATACGGACTTATTGGGATTTTATTGGGATCCGTATTTCGCACGATTCTGTTTCGGGAATTTCAGAAGCAGAATGATTCACGTTTCTATTTTTGACATACTATTGGATAGCTAATTTCGATTTATTCTCATAATCCAAATTTTTTGACTCACTATTGCTATTCAGTGAATATAGCTATAGATAAGTAACTAATTCGAAACGAATAATAATTACAATACGCCTGACTTTTTGAATTGCAAATTGAATTTTGTCAAAGAAAAATTATATTATTTCGAATATACTTCTCAACTCTATTCCAGAAAATAAAAATATGAAATATTATAATTTTAAATCTTCAAGGACACAAATTAAGTCATTTTGGTCATTAACTTTAACTTTGTGTACTAAAATTTTAGTTTACATTTATTTTACAAATAGTGCAAGAATTGAGTTTTTTTGAAATTAAATTATTAAATAAAAATGTATCAATTAAAAGGATTAATTACATTGTGCAATTTTGATACCATTGTAAATTTCTTCTGTCTGCCTCTAGCGTAAATCCGTCACTCATGACATACCTACATATTTACTTCAAAAAAATTCATGAAACACCTGAAAGTATGATTCAATTATAAATCGTGGTATAGATAAAGTCAGAAATATGAGAGTTGTTTACATTTTTTGAGAGCAAGGGAAAGAAATCCACAAAAACTGGACACCTGCAAGCTTAGAATATTTATTTGTCAATATTTCCTTAATCTGGGTAAGGTAATAACGATATGTGACAAACTCAATAATTTTATAAATTTAAGTTCGAAATGTTGTACTCATTCTGAAGATGGTTTCACTCTCTCCCAAAAACTGGTTGCGTAGATATGCCTAACTTACCCTCTCTGGCAGCGGTTAAAACTTACGTCATAAACGTAATAATCCCCAATCCCTGCTGTGACAACACGCGAGGTGATCGTTTTTTACCTAGACCGACCGACCTTTTTAATCACCGACCGATACTACAGTCCAGTAAATATGTATATAGATTTAACGGCGCATCAACATGTATCGATATACCTACTTACAATGCATAATTTATTTTGCTTGATTCAAAACTAGTATTTTGAACTGCTAGTGCCTGTGTTTGTGCCCTACTCAGACGTATGTATTGTAAGGATAAATCACTGCTCAATATTACTCATATACCCCAATATGACTATACTATTGTAGTGTCGGTACTCGGTAGGAGTACAAAAATGTAAACAACTCTTATATTTCTGACGTGTGTAATATAGTACACGATCCTAGTATGTTTTTCGAAAAAAAATGTAACAATTTGATAGGTGTTATATCTGTCATCGCTGCGGGGCGTACGTCATCCTCTTGAGCCGGTACGACGTACGTCGTCTCAGCGCCAGTGCGACAACGCAACGCAACGCTCTAATTCAGGCACCTCTCTAAGGGTTAACATTTTTTTCGCAGCTGTATAAATAGGAAATGTAATGGTACTCCAAGTAATAATTGTTGCCTCATCCTGCATGAAAAGGATCAGCTACTAACCTGCCTGTTCTTATTTTAGCATCCATAGCATTTCTGAAAAGCCAGCGTTCATGTCAAAGCCGGCACATCCAACTCCTGTTGTTTCCGTTTTCTGGGCCCGTGTAATGACGTAATCGCATTAGCAGATGCCTGCGCGCCCCACCATCGCTGCTAGCGCCACCTATCCACTTTTAAGCCAATTACCAGTCGTCATTCATTAACATAACTTAAGTTGTCGGGTTAATTTTGTTAGGCGGCTAGCACGACGAGGCCGGCGCGTAGGGATTTTCTTCCAGTTGACTAATTTTCCGGAGGTTTTTCAAATTGGATCCGCGCAGCGAGAGGCAGATTCGAATCGCTTCGTTTTAATTAATTTTGCTATAATTCTGACTGAGCACGAATTAATGGAAAGGCCGTGAAGTAGTGCTTGACGACTGGATGAATATTTCTCGGAAATTAGTTCATTGCAGAAATAGCTTAGTCTATTACCTTCAACGGTTCAAGTGTAAACAGCCACAAGCACTCACTTATATAAAATCTGCTGTTTATAAATTGTTTGTAAACGAGATGAACTACTTAGAAATAACAACCTATAGTCCAAGAGCGCGTGAGGGCCAGACTTCCAAAATTTTATAAATGCTGTAAGTCCTTGTATTTATAGCTCCAATACAGGTAAGAACGATCGCCCCTTATGAAAGGTAGTAACAGGTAGCAAAGGAGTACAAATTGCCATCTCAGATTTGTTAAAGGGTCAAGCTCAACGCCCCGGACTCCTATTACCTATATACTAATACTACTAATTTTCAAAAAATTAACTTTGGAAATATATTTAGGCTGAGTTGAGCTACATTTTGAACATAGTCACTTTTATACAGAGTGTCTAATAAAACCGAGCCGTATCCAAGTTATATGTTTCTAACAGGACACTCTGTATATTATTGCATATTTAGATTCCTAGGTCAATCCTAGTGTAACTTTATGTATCACACATGGTTCTTAAAGTGAACTGTTTAGGTGCAAATCACAATTTATAGTATAAGTAGATACCAGAAAAGAACTGAAGATCGTAGCAATTATAAAACTAAGAAGGCTGTGACTTTGCCCTGTCACTAAGCATGAAACGTGTCAGCTTATGTTAGACGGTCCAGTTTGAGTTACTTTTGTACTTGCAGAAATCGGTAGACCAATTAAGTAAGCTTCAATCGAAGATAACTTGACTTTTTCAAAAAGGAATATTTAACTTCTTGTATATTCTAATGATATACCGTTGTAAATATCAACCTCTGGTAGGTTTCATTTAATTTCAAATTTTCAATCAAACCGGTATTTTTCAATGTTCCTACCTCTAAAGCCACTTAGCAGGCCATGAATATAGATAAAAACCTATTCCGATAGAAGAGAACAACTAACTTAGCAGAAAGATACAGACGAAATAGAGTAAATAGTCTGAATTATAGAAATTACTTACACCTCTATCCAGAAATAGCAGTAACACTTCTATGGTCAAAAAGCTGCTGGAGTACTCAGAAACGGATATTTTTCTCAGCATACCGGCTACTACAATATACTGAAAATTGACAACTCAAAAACCCATTAGAAATTTTGAAATGAAAGGAAATCCATCACCTAATGTTGTTGGCAGTTTAATAGCTTCAGAATAAAATTTCGCATCGAATGATAAAAAGTAGTAATTTCTATCAGGTCAGAAGTAACGATCCCTGTGAGTAGAGTTCTGCAAATTCTTGAGCACTCATAAGCAAGAACACCGAAAGTGAATAATGAATTAAAAATCTGCCAAATTGAAAATATAATGTACCTGACACATAACTAAAAAGAAACGGTATTCCTTTTTTTGCAATCTTGCTAATAGATACTGAAAAATTTGAAGGGATATAGTCAGACAGTCAGAGGTATTGTTAATTTTGACTATGACCGAAATTACCACTGTTTTATACTGTTAAAGGTGAAATTTCGTGCTGAATATATTAGACTGTTAGCAGCAATCGCTAAAAGTTTTCCTTTGATTTCAAAGTTTTTAGTGGTTTTGGAACATAGCAGCACATAGCAGTAGTTAGTAGCCTGTCAAGATTATCCGTTTCTGTCGTACTCTAGCTTCTCTTTAACCTACGACATGTTGCCGCACGTACTTTATTGTTACAGTTGATTTATTGTAGAGAGTTTTTATACTCTAATTCCTTCAGTTCGTTTGTATTCTTCTGCTAAGTCAGTTGTTTTCTTCAACCTGAATACGTTTTTGTTTATATTTCATGACCTGGTAGTTTGCTTACAGGTGACGTGTTCCATGCTCAGTGACACATCAAAGTCACAACCCTCTAAATTTTTTAATTGCTGCGATTTAGTTTTTTCTGATATCTACTCATACCAAAAATTGTTCTTTTCACCTGAACGGTTCGCTTTAAGTCCCATGAAGTTGCACTAGGTTGACCGGAAAATCTAAATATTCAATATTATATAGGGTGTTCCATTTAAAATTACATAACTTTGATGTGACACGCTTTTATTAGACATCCTGTTTAAAAGTCACTGTTCCTGAAATGTAGTCTAGCTCGACCTACATACACCCGCACAGTTAATTTTCTGAAAACTGGTACCGAGGCGTTGAGCTTGATTGACCCTGTATAAAGCTCAATTTTGCATATTTTCTTTGTAACAATATAAAACGTCGCGTTACTGGTTGCCAGATAGTTAGGGCTAGTTTCACAATAATTGGTAACCTATGGTAGTCACTTAACCGAAAGATGAAAGATAACCAGTAGCTATCGGGGAGCACTGTTTCACAAAGGAAACCAGTGGTTAAGCATATTTATCTTCAAGTTGGCACCATGGGTCAGAGTACTGCCATAATTGTGTTCTGTGAATACCGCCCGTTTGTCAAATAAACGTATCCTTTATATTCATATCTTTGATTCATGTCACTACAGACTATAACCAAAATCCATCGACGTCGACGTCAATGTAAAATCCATGGTCTTATAATCTCCAAAGCCAGCTTATCTGTCATAGGTTAAACGCAATAAACGCAAAGATAACCGATACTTATTACACTGCTTTATCATTGGGTTAACTACTAGTTAGCTAGAGCTTTTGACGTAAACCGCCGATTATGAAGTGAATTCTTTCCGGTAACCACTAGTTTTCTTTTAACTGCTGGTTTCCTAATCATTATGAAACTGGGTTTTGGCATGGTTCCAACCCCCAGCCAGACACCTTCAGCTGATAATGATTTATAATAATTATACTATTTTTATATTATAGCAGCTAAATGTTACATAAGCTCTTACGGAACCCATTAAACGATGTTTCCTCAGTAGCCAGACGGTTTCAAGAGTTCTGTCGTACCGCCAGACGCATTGTCTGCTAATCTGCAACAGGTGCGAGTGCATGGAAGTCATTAAAAGGGTTAAAAAAACTCACTATTATGTACAGGGTTATTCACGTTATTCGACACGGAGCATTATGGCTAAAGTATTCGATAAAAAAGAAAATAATAATTCCGCGTGGTAGCAGATCGATAAAGGCTACATTTTAAAAACATTTTCATGTTATACAGGGTGTCCCAAAAACACGAAATTTATCAAAGTTATGTTTTTTTAAATTGAACACCCCGTATATTATAGCATACTCAGATTCTTTGGTAAATTCTAGTGTGACTTTATGTATCATACATGGACTTAAAGCGAAACGTTTAGGTGTAAACCACCATTTTCGGTATAACTAGATATCAGGAAAAAATTGAATATCGCAGAGATTATAAAATTTGGAAGGCTGTGACTTTGCCATGTTACTAGATAAGCATAAAATGCGTCAGCTTTGATGAGACTGTCAAATTTAAATTACGTTTATGCTTGGAGAAATCGGTCGATTAGTTAAGGAAACTTCGATCAGCGATAACTTGATTTTTTCAAATGGGAATGCCTATTTTTTTATACAGTCAAACGTAAAATTTGATAACCTTTCTGATGACATAATCTCTGGTAGTTCTCATTTAATTCTTAATGTTCAAACAAATCGGCGATTTTCAATTTTCCTACCTATAAGCAACGTAGCAGGCCATGAAATATAACAAAAACATGTTAATTCAGATGGAAGAAAACAAGTATCTTAGAAAAAAGGTACAGACGAAATAGAATAAATAGACAAGATGATAAAAATTCCTTACAACAAATCAACTGCGATAACATCTCGAAGGTCAAAGAGAAGCTGGAGTATGGCTGTAATAGATATTTTTTACAGTCTACTGGCTACCACAATTTACTAGAGGTTAAAAATTTCCAAGACAATTAAAAACCCTGATATGAAACAAAAACAACCAGTAATTAATTATGTAATGGTGTAAACATGATCTAAGGAATGGTGAAAGTGCCAACAAGTGCCTACTCATAATTGCATGTTCTTTCACCATTATTAGTAATAGAGATAAAATGTAAGACAACAAAACGCCCAGCACTCTACCCATCAGGGCGAGTGAGGTGGTGGGTACCGTTCGACTCGTGAGTGTCTACCATTTTGTTACCAGTTGACATTATGGAGCCGTGGACGGTTGAGTACCGCGTTTTCGAGTACGACAGCTTTGAAGTAATGAATCTATCACGGCTCTACAGCGTGAGTTTCATCGTCATTTTAACATTCATCGGAAGCCACTATAAATTTTAAAACATAGTCACCTGACTGAAGCAATCATACTAATTGCAACACTGGTAGGTTCAAAGAGAGTTGATAAAATCAACAATTTCAAGCAATTGTACCTAACAGTTATGATTGCAAAAAAATCTAAGATATACATACATATTAGTAGCACACTAACATGAGCACACTAAAGATACCACCATTTTTGCAAAGTTAGGGTGGATTTTATTTAGTAGTGGGAGGGTAAGAGTTTTTGCCTTAATAGTTACCGTTCAGCCTTAAGACTAAATGCGCATCCCTGGTCAAGGAGATCAGACAGAGTCCCATTCTAGTAGTAGTAGTAGCTGTGGGGCGGCCGCGCCTGGTAAGTAAGCCCCAGTAGGCCCTTTTCGCCATCCTAAAATATTATCCCTCAGCCACCACTGTCTGCCTCCCCCTCCCTGCCAAACCTTCCCGACCTTCTAACAGAGGCAAGTATGTCGGCTCAACTTAGAGAGGGTAATTCCTTTTGCTAAAATCTATCGGATCCAAGAATCTCGTACCTCAGCTCGCCTAGCAAATCACATTCCACTGGCCTCTTCACAATCCATATATAGGGAGTCTTCCTCAATTCCTAACAGTCATAGATGCCGCCTGAGCCTGCAGTGCACCGTCAGAACACGCACGAGGCTTCTGATCGCCCGTCGTCCTTGATTCCGTAGACATACTGATCTAGTTGGGTTCAGCCAGGTTATAAAATGCTTGGCCTGTTTGTATCTCTCACTTTAGCTCCACTGTTCATCTATCATTTAACCACTTTTTGACTGACTTTACCTGCTGCCTACTTAATTCTATAGCAGCTCTGGGCCAAAAACTGTCCTCCGGCGCCATATCAGGCCAACCTGTCAGCTTCGCATTACCACAAACTCCTGCATGACCCAGGACCCACATCATGGTAACTTCATCCAGCTTACAGTCTGTCCGCACTCTCCTCAACAAGAGGCTTCCTGGCTGGTGGCTGGGCCTGCAGATGATTTTTAGTGCCGCCTGACTATCAGAGCAGATGTAAACCTTCTGCTTCGCGTTCTTTCTCACTTCCCCATCGTAGGCAGCAGAGAGCATTGCATATACTTCTGCTTCGAAAATCATAGTGTTCGTGCCTAGGGACCTCTCTCGTACTCCTCAATTTTCGACATACGTCGCCGCTCCTGAGGACTGTTCACTACATAGACGGGATCACCAGTGCCTCTCCAGGAAACTGAATCTCCCGCTTTTCCTCTCCTCGATGCTGGAAATGGTCAGAGTGAAAGATTTATCTGACCATGATAAACGGTTTCCCTCAACAACCCTACAGCCAGAGTCCCAACTTAAATCTCTCTGCGTCGAGACATTCAGATAAGAGATCCTGCTTTCACTTAAGACAACACCGTCGAATATAACGTGTTTAGCTGTTTCGTCTGCCTCACCGTACTTTCTGATATTGATTGATATAGATCGAGATGCGTCATCCACTGTACGTACACAATATGTTTTCATTAACCGTAGACAAGTTGACCAGCTTCTTTTCAGGTTTTACCCAGACGCTAACTTCTGTTTGCTGGTTCCGTATTGAATCTTCTTCTTCAGGTGCTATCTCCACTTACTGAAGCTTGGTGACAATTTCGGCATACTTATTTCGATCCTGAGTGGTACCAAGATGATGTGTTCATACTCATCCAATCGCGTACATTTTTTAACCTTGAATGTTGCCTGTGACCAGGGCCCCGTTTTCCTTCGATTTTTCGTTCTATTATTAACTTTAGTATACAATACTAGCTGTTACGGTATATGTGACCCAAATACGCGGCGGCTTTTCTTTATTTTGATGTCTGTTTCCCTTCTCGTACATCTAAGCACTTCATCATCAGGTGCACAGGGTGTCCCATGACGATTAAGACAAGCAATATATCAGAAATGAGCATAGTATCTTTTCTCATTATTTTGTCACCCAATCAGTCTTTGTTTTTCATCACGTGACGTCCGATTCAAAATTTTACTTGCGTCTAGGCGGACTGTGCAACTTTCCAACCTGCGATCCTGAAGACCGCTGAAGGTTTCCGACTATAATCCGATGATGCCGCAACGGTGCCAAATTTATATCTAACGTAACGTTATTGTTTGTCTTCTACATGAATGATTCAAGACTTTATTACATGAAGGGGCTGATGTCAATTATTTTATAATGGATATTCTCTATTCTAAAAAGACGCTTCAACAATGGGGAAACTATAAAAGTTGGCTTTGTTGACAGTTCAAAATGTAAACAAGTAAATTAGGGCACTTTAGTAAATAATGCAAAAGTTTTCTATCTTTGTGCAGCATTGGGGATATATGTGGAGGATTATTTCTGGCTAAAAAGTAATATATTTCGTGAACGAATTTTAAAAGAAACGTCTGAGTCATCCAATAAATAGTAAAATTTGTCATCTTATACAAGATTAGAGAGAATTTAAAAAAATAATTCTTCCTTAACCTTAAAAGTAAAAAAATCTTTGATCCCTTCGGATTACTGTATAAAGAGCAAATGTGGCACATTATTATACCTATCACCGTATTTAAAATTAGTTGTAAAGGATTATTACTGGAGAAGTATACAGTAAATATATAAGAAGGCTGGACCCAGTTCTGAAGAAATAACTCTCCTCGTTACCTTTTGCACCAACTCTCCCTTATATTAGATATACTAATGTAAAAAATCGAATACCTCAAAAGAAAACTCAACTTCAACTAAACATATGCGAGAGAAATGATACCCTCACTAGATAAACTAAATTTTATGTGTTCAATACTGGTCAAGTAATGCCAATAAAAAGGAAATTTTTGGGTAAATGACTAATGACACATAGCATAAATGTAGAAAACATTTTTGAAAACACTTTATTATACAATGCTGGATCTGGATGGTAGATACAGAAAATGAAAACACCACGAAAACAGAGAAATTCTTCCAAAACAACACACATTTTTGAATTCTGCAAACGGCACACAGAGCTATCACTGTCAATGTCAACCTCGGTAGTCATGACAAATTCGCATGCGGAACTGCGGGTTGGAAAGTTGCACGGTCCGGCTAGACGCAAGTCAAAAATTTCAATGGGACATCCTGTATATTTGTAACTGTTTGTATTCCCTCCGATAAAACAATTCCAACAAACTAGCACACTTGGGGTCTAAAGTGATTAATTCGAGAGCTACAGGTACTTAAATGATGGTACCACTACCATTGATCATAACATGTACCCCTACAGTCAAATTATTTTGGTTGTGTCTCATAATGGTAGTGGTACAGTCCTCTAAGTACTTATAGCTCTTGAAATAATAATTTTAGACCCCAAGTATGTAGTTTGTTGGAATTGTTTTATTCGAAGGAACACAAATAGTCACAAATGTACAGGGTATCTCATTCGAAATTTTGAATCGGACGTCACGTGGCCAAAAATAAATACATCATTGGGTGACACAATAATAAGAAAATATACTATACTTGCTCTAATATACACTCCCAAAGTTATAATTTGCTACTACTGCCCAGTTCCGATATATTGCTTGTCTTAGTCGTCGTGGGACACCCTGTGTGTCGAGTCCATGATTTTTACTAATATACGGAATGTCCCCCCCCGTGTGGGGGCGGGTTAGAATATCTCCCATCGTATATCTTGCGTGTCGTAAAAGGCGACTAAAAGGAACCAAACTACTGTCGGTCTAAGCAGTAACCTCTTCTCAACCAACAGCTTTGGGTGGACGAGTGGAAAAGAGTCAGGACAACTTCTTGTCCTTGGGGTGAGAAATTGCCCCTAAAGGCGGATGAACCAGTAGATACGGCTGGTCAACGGCATGAGGATGCAGAAAGCAAATGGGAAACTACCGCATTAAAGATCTAAGATATCCCAAGAGAAACTCGTAAAATGAGTACATTTTACGAGTTCACAACATGTCTGTTAAGACATTGTGACTATGATGATGACGGAATGTCGACATCTCAAAATCCTGTTTCCGGTATCCGCTTTTAGTGTCCAAGTTTCTGCTCCATACAAGAGAACTGAGTGCGCATATGTCTTTACAAAACGGTATCTTAAGTATAACTTCAAGGTTGCGTTACATAACAGGTCTCTCATCTTGAGGAATATAGCTCTGGCTGGTTCTATGTGCGATCTTACTTCAACATCAGGGTCTACTTTTGTCGTTATGTAGCTGCCGAGATACTAGATTTCTCGACTTTCCCTATTTCGGTGTCATAGATTCTTATGTTTAGTTGTGGGTTTGAAGATCTTGGCATGACTGTTATTTTAGTTTTTGCTACATTCATTTTCATGCCTAGTGGATCTTCTACTTCTACAACTTAGGCGTTGAAGAGCTTCTGTATTGTCTGCAATGATAACCGTGTCGTCTGCATAACGTACGTTGTTTAATGTCCTGCCGTTCATTTTTGTTCCATCTTCGTCATCGCCTATTGCTTGGTTGGATATGTTGAGTACACACGAGTATTAAATAGTATTGGCGAAAAACGCAACCCTCTCGGACTCTCTTTCTACAGGGTTATTCACCTTATTCGACACGGATCATTATGGCTAAAGTATTCGATAAAAAAGAAAATGATAGTTTCGGATGAATAGAGAGCCATAAAGGCTACATTATAAAAATATTTTCATTTTATACAGGGTGTCCCAAAAAGCACGAAATGTATCAAAGTTATGTTTTTTTTTTTAAATGGAACACCCCGTATATTATTGCATATTTAGATTCCCTGGTGAATTCTAGTGTGACGTTATGTATCATATATGGCACTTAAAGCGAACCGTTTAGGTGTAAATCACCATTTTCTATAAGTAGATATCAGGAAAAAGTTGAATATTGCAGAGATTATAAAATCTGGAAGGCTGTGACTTTGCCGTATTACTAGGCATAAACTGCGTCAACTTTGATAAGACTATGAAATTTAAATTACGTTTATGCTTGGAGAAATCGGTCAATTAATCAAGGAAACTTCGATCAGCGATAACTTGATTTTTTCAAACGGGAATGCCTAATTTTCTTTATGCGGTTAAACGTAGAATTTGGTAACATTTCTAATCATATAAGGTTGTGAATATTAATCTCTGGTAGTTTTCATTTCATTTTAAATTTTCAAACAAATCGATGTTTTCAATTTTCCTACCTACAAGCAACGCAGCAGGCCATGAAATATAACAAAAAAATGTTAATTCAGACGGAAGAAAACAAGTAACTTAGAAAAAAGATGCAGATGAAATAGAATAAAGAGACTTGATGATAAAAATTCCTTACAACAAATCAACTCTCCCAGAAACAGCTGCGACAACATCTCTAAGGTCAAAGAGAAGCTGGAGTATGGCAGTAATAGATATTTATTACAGTCTACTGGCTACCGCAGTTTACTAGAGGTTAGAAATGTCCAACACAATTAGAAACCCTGATATGAAACAGAAGCAACCAGCGACTGTTGCTCCAGCACGCAATTATCAATCATATATAATGGTGTAAAAAAAGTAGTAATTTGCATTGAAATCGATACCTCTGACTGGAGCCCTTATATTTTTTAATATCTATTAGCTATATTGCAAAAAAGAGATACTCACAAGTCAGACTTAAATTTTATGTTTTATAATTTGAACAAATCTTAATTCATTCTTGATTTTCTGCGATCTTGCTAATAGGTACTGAAGAATATTCAGAGCTCGAGTCAGAGGTACTTTTGACTTGAGTTTTGACAGGATTGCATACTTTTTTTATATCATTAAATGAGAAATTTTATTATGAAAATAACAAACTGCCTACAATATTGTCCAGTAGTTTTCGTTTCATTTCAAAATTTTTAATGGTTTTGGAAATTGCTAATCTCTAGTACATTGCAGTAGCTAGTAGGCCATGAAAAAACCCATTTCTGCCATACTCCAGCTTCTCTTTGAGCAAAGATATGTTACCGCCGTTGTTTCTGGTTAGACTTTGTTTGATGTGAGTAATTTTTATAATCTTGTCCCTTTGGTCTAGTACGTGTGTATTTTTCAGCTAAGTTAGTTGTTTTGTTCTACTTGAACAGGTTTTTGTTATATTTTATGGTCTGCTAGGTTGCTTATAGGTTGGAAAATCGAAAAACGCCGATTTGGTTGAAAATTTGAAATTAAATAAAAACTGTCAGAGACTGATATTCGCAACCTTATATCATTAGAAAGGCTTTCAAACCGTATAAAAAAATAGGCATTCCCATTTGAAAAAATCGCGTTATCGCTGATCGAAGTATATTCAATTAATCGACCGATTTTTCCAAGCATAAACGCAATTTAAATTTGATAGTCTCATCAAAGCTGACGCATTTTATGCTTAGTAACATGGCAAAGTCACAGCCTTCCAAATTTTATAATCTCTGCGATATTCAATTTTTTCCTGATATCCAGTTATACCGAAAATGGTGACTTACGCCTAAACGGTTCGCTTTAAGTCCATGTATGATACATAAAGTCACACTAGAATTTACCAAGGAATCTGAATATGCAATAACATACGGGGTGTTCCTTTTAAAAAACATGACTTTGGTACGTTGTGTGTTTTTGGGACACCTTGTATAAAGTAAAAATATTTTTAAAATGTAGCCTTTATGGGTCTCTAGCCATCCGAAATTGTTATTTTCTTTTTTGTCAAATACTTTAGCCATCATGCTCTGTGTCGAGTAACGTGAATAACCCTGTATACACACAGGATTCTGATGTCGTTTGTCGTTGCTTCTTGGTTGCATAACGGGGTTTAATTACTCAGCAAACTCGTTGTAGTGTATCGGCTTCCGTAGTCGATTACCGAACGGCACCGTTAGTTGCACACATCAGCACTTCTCTATAGAGAAGCGCACTCAGGTAGCGGTAGCCTTCAAAGCTACTAAATCAGAAGTGAAACACGGTTAATCTGGAATAATAAATTAATATCATGAGGCTATACCTGTAGTAGCGGCAAAGTTGGTGAACTCATTCAAAACATGTACGGAAGTTTAGTCGACTGTGCGGAAACGCAACCATAAGGGTCATCTGAATTTGTAATACGTGGCCTGCGTTAATATTGTGCACACAGAGGATATAGGTATTGCCACTTAATGGCTTCGGGTATATTAAACTTAGATTTGTTTGGAAACTATGGAAGCACCACCACTTATCCATAAGCTAATAGACAGGGAGAGATATTCTCCATACTTGGGTCGTCGACGGTATATTGAAATCTGGGTAAATATTGGATATATATCCAAGTCCGCTACATCTGTTCATTGAGGGACTATAGTAGTTATTAGAATTTTATTATGAATTAAAAAAAACGGAGTCAAGTTGATTGACTCAGTACTTCCCACACGTAATGATGATACCATTTTATTATTTTTCCGTTGCATGATGCTATAGTCTGAAATCCCCTTGGCAAAACATCGCCCACCCGCCCGCAAAAAAGCATCCATCACAAAAACTCTTGCAAATAGTTTAAACTGGACGATGCTAAACAATCAGTAGTCTCCAAACCGTCTAAAGACGAATTTAGAGCTATTTATATATTTAGTTTTTTTTATATTGCTGCGCCGCCACTGAAATGATTTTTCAAAAGCATACGCGGCAGTAATACTCTGTAAAAATTTCATTAACATCAATTTAATAATTTTCTCATTACGCAATACAGAACGATCTGAAACAATACTCGTATATATACATCACAGATTCTAAGTCCCGTGGTCTCTGTACAAAGCAAGGCAATGTTCGGATGGACCTACAAAAGGGTACTATGTCGCTAGGTTTTTCATTCTCAGGTCAATTGACAGCCCATTATGAATACAACAAATTTTTCAGTTTTACAACCCGCCGCCCCCCAACCACCCCAATTTCACTCCCATCCAAAAAAAAATAGAAAATGATCAGGAACCTCTAAAATGCCTAAAAAGAAAGTTTAAGCTGTTTTTATATTTTTAATCTTTTTATCATTGCTGCGCCGCCACTGACACGATTTTTCCAAAACACGCGTTTTCCATCCTCGCCGCGGTAGTAATACTGTGGTAAAATGTCATTGAAATCAAGTCAATAATTTTCGCATTGCGCATAGAACGATCTAATACAATACTCGTATGTATACATCACAAATTCTGAGTCTCTTGGTTTCTGTAATAAGCCAGACAGTCTTCGGATGGACCTAAAAATGTGTATTATGCCGCTAGGCTTTTCATTAACAGGTCAATGGACAGGCCATTATGAATGCAACAAATTTTTCAGTTTTACAACCCCCTACCCCCGAACCACCCCAAATTCACCGCCACCCAAAAAAAAGTTGAAAATGATCAGGGACCCCTAAAACGCCTATAAACGAAACGAGGTTTGAGGAGTATTTGGAAATTTTTGTTTTTTGCTAATTACTCCGCCCTCCGTACAACGATTTCCGAAACTATAGGAACATCGCTTACTACGACTCCACGTCATATCGCTATCCAAATTTCATCACAATCCATGCAGCGGTTACTGAGATTACGACGTTAGATTTTCGTTATGTAGACATCACGCCCAAAAGGTGTATTATCTCAAAATCGGAACTTTTCGCGATCACAAAACTCCCCTCACCTATAGGTTTGGGAAGTAAAACAAAAGGAACTAAAGTATGCAAATTTATTTCGATTATTATTATAAGCGGATTAAAGTAATTCCAGATGAGAATGCAATATACACCATTCTGTTTTATAGTACCAATAAGAGTAGGCTAATTTAGAAATAAATTCTTACAAGCAGACAAAAACAAATATTACGTGCTGATGACAGATCAGAAATGATTGTATTTGCTCATGTTTCTTTCCAGTGTCTGGCACACTGCACTGCCCTGTCGTTCGCTTCCCGATGTCCTAGATTGTGCAAGGGGTTTTCAAGGATGGACAAGATAGGAGATGCCCCATCATCTGGTTCTTCCCGCAAACACACAAGTCATCCTCAGCCTATCTCCACCTTAATAGATTATTCCTAGACCTGCCCATTTGGCATCTAATCCTGTTTAGTCATTTTCAGGTCTTCCATTCCAGTTGTAATCCGGCAGGGAGGCTTTCAGTTGGCTTCTAAGTTGGTATGTGGTTTTCTGCTAACTATCGCTTCCACAGTACCTCTTTGGTTACAGATTTGGAGACTGAGAGTGGCTTTGTGGACATAACGAAATACTTCGTTTTGCCATACATGAGACTTCTCGCCTGATGCGAAGGGGGGTTATTCTCGCTAACTTAAATAGCTGGTCCAGGTTGTTAGGTTTTAGACAGCCCGTGATCCTACAGGTGTCGTTTAGGCTGAAGGTCGAACAGAAGACTTGGAAATCACTAGCGGAGTACCACAGGGTTCTGTACTAGGTCCGACCTTGTGGAATATCATGTATGATGACCTACTACGTTCCAAAATGCCGGATGGTATCACCTTAATTGGCTTCGCAGATGATCTTGCCATGGTAGTCATAGGGAGCTCAGAAGAGAGTTTGATGGGTACTGCCAATACCGGACTACAACAAATAGTGCATTGGATGGAAGGGAAGCGGTTGTGTCTGGCACCACAGAAGACAGAAGCGGTCCTTTTAACTACTAAAAGGAAAATTGCACCTATCCAGTTTAAGGTACAAGACACTGTGATAAAGCCAGCCAAAGCGGTAAAGTATCTGGGGGTCTGGCTTGACTGTAAGTTAACTTTTGCCGAACATGTCACAAGAACAATCAGTAAAGCCGAAAAGACTGTGACAGCTCTGTCACGTCTTATGCCAAATGTAGGCGGACCCAGATCCTCGAAAAGGAGGGTACTAGGCAGTGTCGTCCACTCGGTACTCCTGTATGGTGCACCTATCTGGGAGGCAGTAACGCGAAACAAGAAGCTTATCAGAAAACTGACCAGCTTGCAACGTACCATGTCCATCAGAATATGTAGTGCGTATAGGACGATCTCGGGAGATGCTGTAAGAGTAATCGCGGGCGTACCACCTATTGATCTACAAATAAAAGAAAGAGCCGAGACTTATGGTGGATCCGATCGAAGCACAGCCAGAGAAACTCTTATGGGCCGATGGCAGGAGGCATGGGAGAGAGGGATACATGGTAGATGGACATATTCCCTGATCCCCAAAATTGAGGAGTGGCTCAATAGGCCCGCCGGGGAGGTAGACTACTTTCTGACCCAGGCATTGTCGGGGCACGGTTGTTTCAGAAAGTATCTGTTTCTGAGGAATAGAGCTGCCTCCAGTCAATGTAACTACTGTGGCCTAGATGACGACGCTCAACACACCTTGTTTGAGTGTCCTAGATGGGACACCAGTCGCAGCCAATTTTGGAGAACAACTGGGAAGGTCTTCAACAGCTCAAACATGATGTCATGTCTCTTAAATTCACTCGAGTCTTGGAATCAGACATATATCACCATCCGAAACATCATAGAGACCAAGGAAAAGGAATCCCGATTAGGCTAGAGATGGAGTAGCAGTAGAGACTGCCTATAGGACATACATATACACTGAGCTGAGGACCTTCCCGTACCGAAGTAATGCGCAAGCGGATGCCAGTGCTGGGAGGTTGAAAGAAGAGCAAGGGGTTTTAGTCGGAGTGGCGCCCGACACTGTTGGATGCATTTGAAGCAAAAAAAAATGCCAGCATCCTTCGCCAAGCGGTTTCCCCTTGAAGAAAAAAAAAAAAAAAGGTGTCGTTTAGGGTAGGGAGTTTGTTAGCATAAGCCGATCTGTACCATACAGAGCATGCATATTCGTCTGGGGCAAAATACATAGCAAGGGATATCGTCCGCAATACGGACAATAGGGTGGGCCCCCATTGGGAGTTAACGAGCTTGCGAAGAACACCGTTCCTTGCGTTCACTTTTGCTCTGGTCGAAGGAAAATACAACGCTATTTAGGCAAATATACGAATTTCATGTGGCATTCACTTCCTGCCATCATTACCATAGTCACAATATCTTAACAGACATGTTGTGAACGTAAAATGCATCAAGTCGGAGCTAGAGTATTGCCGACACGAATATTATCAATAGTTTTGAGAACTGTAGCTCGCCATCATTCGCGATTTACTGTCAGTTTAGTGGTGCTCTTGATACTCATATCCAGCAACTGTTTCGTTGTATCCACCCAGCGTGTAGGGGAACGGCCACGGCGCCGCCCACAACAAGTTCCTCCATATTATCGCGTCTGTGTATATAATATATCCGAAGAAAGTAAGCATTCTCGTCGACACAATGGAGGATAGTCCCTTTGGATTACCGAGCTCATCCAGTATGGAAACGTTAGTTCGATGGGCGGTATAAGGAACTCTCAGCATTCTCCTCCACGTCCACATTTCAAAAGCATCCATGCGAGCTCGATCTGCCTTTTTAACAGTTCAAGTTTCCAAGGCATACAAAAATATGGAGAACACAAGAGACTCCCTGCCGGTTAGTAAATATCTCCTATAAGTACGTATAAGTATCACTACATGACCAACAAACCCATCTCACAGCCTCAGACAGCCTCAGAGGCTCACAGTGTACAATAGCTGTATACTCTATCCTATTATATAATATACTAAATATATATCCCAACTTTATTTGCCCAACCATTGGGTATTTACCCATCACACCTCACTGATTGTCGCTATATCGTTAACTAAGTAAAACGACTAATTGACTTTATGTTAATTAGAAATTAGAAACCACTACTTTGCCTAAATTTTGAGATCGGCTAGATTCTTTCTCTAGTAAAACTTTGCGAAATGCCTAAACTGGGATCATTTTATCTGGAAGATTTTAATATTCTGCGTTGTTTATACAGGATTTTCGAAGATTGTCTAAATATCAATATATTCAAGTATATTTGAATTTCACGTTGTATGTATATTAAAAATACATATTAATAAATTAATAAATAAATTGTATATTTCAAAAGTATGTGGAAGTGTCATCTTCGCACTCACAATGTGAGCGTAAACTGGATTCAGTCTTGCTAGGTGGGATGGTAATGAATCGTGTACAATTTTCAACCTTATAATCGCAGAATCAGGATAGTAAAATAGTCGTGCCAGTATTTATTCTACCTGATTTGTGAAAATTATATCCTAAGAATAATATTTCAAATGCAGAGTCGGCATAGTGTCAGAAATTTATTCAGAATGGAAGCTATTTTGTATGTGAAAACTCTATACATTCATGCAGCTCTGAAAGTAGTTCAGATGAAAACATATTTACAAGAAATAGGTAATGGATACGAAACAAGAAACAATCCTAGGAAACTATATATTATATATGTCAATATGCGAGCAAACCTGTATGTCAGAAATTATTTTATAATGGTACTAAAATATTGAACTCTATCCCAGAACATCTGAGACTATACGTTTGTATCGAAAAAAACCTAAAAGCTAATTATTGCAAATTACGATGCACTCAGCTCTTTTATTTTAGCAAGTACTGTGTGACCATCATAAATTGATCAGCACGGTATAAGAAAGGGTAGCGCGAGGATCCCGCAGGTAGCGATGGTCATTATCATGTCGAGTTTAAAAAGGGACATAAAACATAAGAATAACAGAGACATTAAATATGGTCTGCTGCGATTATCCAATCCCGATGCTGGACCGTCTTTAAGGTGGGGAATAAACTCTGCTGTTCCCGATTGCAGTTATAAGTTTTATGAAGTAGATAAAGAGGACATTAAGCAAATATGAGTTATTTGCCGTTTCCTTTATAATATATCAAATAAAACAAGTCGTAAAAGATGGAAATAGGATAGGATTATTGAGGGCTATGGCAACGTCCTTACTTCCCTTGCCGAATTCTTTTCGCTGGTGAATTTACGTTTGTCACACATTACGTAAGACGTCATAAAACAAAAACAGATTTTCCTATTCACTTTACTTTTTTTTAATTGTACCGCTATGTGTTATACAATGTGTTCCACCGTGATGTCGACAAACTTTGAAGTATGAAAATCTAATTAAAGTTATCAAGGAAAAATGCGAAAAAAAGGGGTCAACCTTTTAATTAATTTTTTATTACATTTTCAATTTCTGTATCACGACTCCATGGGTTCGCGCAGTTGTAGCGCCATAGCTTGACTATCTATCGACCGATTCACGACATTTTGGACTCATTTTATAGGAGAATGACTAAGTATATCAACTAAAGTAAAAAAAGATAATACCTGATAATTTCTAAGGCTAAAAAATTTACCAAACTGAAAAAAAAAATTTTTGTAATGCACTTATTTAGGTTACTTACAAATAATTTGAAAAAAAAGCCGTATTAGTGCCTATTTATTAAGACATTTTGATGTTTAGCAGGATGTTTTCTGTCTCACCACGTATATGTAGCACTAAAATTTTCGACAGAATAGGCCATTTTGTATTATGACTTCTTTATCACAGCGCCATGTGTTCACGCAGTTGTAACGCCTTATCTTGATTACCTATCAAGCGATTCACGACTTTTTGAACTCGCTTTATAGGGGAATGACTCGGTATATCAACCAAGGCAAAAAAATACAATACCTGACAATTTCTAAGGCTAAAAAAATTCACCAAACTGAAAAAAAAATGTAATGCACTTGTTTCGGTTACTTGCAAATAATTTGGAAAAGAAACCATATTAGTGCCTATTTATAAACACAGTTTAATGCTTGTCTGGATGCTTCCTGTCTAACGACACGCAATTTGTTTATTTAGCACTAAAATCGTTGACGAAGTAGGCCTTTTTACGACCAATTTTGGAATAAACAAGAATTTGGTATGCACATTGTCTTCATTGGACTTCGGTACAGATTATTACTTAAATATAATTTACATGAACAAATGCGATTACTTAGTATTTAAATTAATCAACGAAATTTTCAAAATGTCCGCCATTTTTTTTTGGCACGCTTGACTTCTGAAACTAACACTCTGGGTTACTCGACGCTAAACTATGCTCCAGTCTGTTTTCTTTGATTTCTAAGTTATTCCAACATATCTCATTTCAATTAGTTGCCTTTCAGTCATTTGGCTGAATACTAAATAAATAATACTAAAAATAAAAATAATAAAATTCGTTCATGTAAATTGCATTTAAAAATTAAACTGTGTTTATAAATAGGCACTAATATGGCTTTTTTCCAAATTATTTGCAAGTAACCGAAACAAGTGCATTACAATTTTTTTTTAGGTTTGGTGGAATTTGTTAGTCTTAGAAATTGTCAGATATTATTTTTTTGCCTTAGTTGATATGCGCAGTCATTCCCCTATAAAATGGGTCCAAAAACTTGTGAATCGCTTGATAAATAATCATATATGGCGTTACAACTGCGTGAACACATGGCGCTGTGATACAGAGGTCATAATACAAAAAGGCCTATTCTGTCGAAAATTTTCGTGCTACATACACGAATTGCATGTGGTTAGGCAGGAAACATCCTGGTAAATATTCAACTGTTTTAATAAATAGGCACTAATACGGCTTTTTTTCAAATTATTTGCATGTAACCAAAACAAGTGCATTACAAAATTTTTTTTTTTCAGTTTGGAGAATTTTTTAAGCCTTAGAAATTATCAGATATTGTATTTTTTTACCTTAGTTGATATACCCAGTCATTCCCCTATAAAATGAGTCCAAAAAGTCGTGAATAATCGCTCGATAGATAATAAGATATGGCGTTACAACTGTGTGAACACATGGCGCTGTGATACAGAAGTCATAATACAAAAAGGCCTATTTTGTCGAAAATTATAGTGCTACGTACACGAGTTGTATCTGGTAAGACAGGAAACATCTTGCTAAATATTAAAATGTCTTAGTAAATAGACACTAATACGGCTTTTTCTTCAAATTATTTGTAAGTAACCCAAATAAGTGCACTTCAAAAAATTTTTTTTCAGTTTGGTGAATTTTTTAGCCTTAGAAATTGTCACGTATTACCTTTTTTTGCTTTAGTTGATATGCCTTATAAAATGAGTCCAAAATGTCGTGAATCGGTCGATAAATAATCAAAGCTATGGCGCTACAACTGCGCGAACCCATGGAGTCGTGGTACAGAAATTGGAAATGTAACAAAAAATGAATTAAAAGGTTGACCCCCTCTTTTTCGCATTTTTTCACTATAACTTTAATTGTGTTTTCATATTTCAAAGTTTGTCGACATGATGGTGGAACGCATTGTATATAAATAACAGTTTTGGATACAAGGCAACTCTGTCTTAGGTGTCCTAGTTGTTTAAAAGGATTGTTCAGTTACGAATTGTGAATTTCAGATTCAAAGGCTTCAATAACGTATAAATGGTTTGAAACAAACTACACTGTACCATTATCAATGTTGCACATCCTTTGTTGCTGGCTTTGCTCGTGGTGGTAACTTATATCGCCATTTGGAATAATGATGTTGTCTGAGCAGCTATTACAGCTTGTGGCACTACTGCTTGACGTCATCCCTCCCATTCTGTGTCTGTTCCTTCCCGACCTTCCCAGAGTACTGTTTGACATGGTTTTCTTGTTGCTTTGGGAATAGATCACTTCACCTGAAAGATTTAAGGTTGTGTTACCAAGATAGATACGGTATTAGTATTGTTGAAGGAGTGTAAATAATCTAAGTTACTTCAGATGATCTGAACTCTATCTTAATATTCGGGCCTGATATTATATCAAATTAAGTTGTTATAAGAAATGTGTTGGTCCTTATAAGTTATATAGCAAAGGACTAGCTTTTTTGACGTTCCATCTATACGGCGACAAAAAGGCACGAAAAAAGATGCTCGAGTTTATTTTGTGGAAAGGATTTAAAATCCGTTTAAATGCGACCGGTTCTTAAGGAAGGCGTCACTTACTTTGCATTGAGTCAAATTAATATATTCTATTTTTTTGCTTGAAAAATACGTAATCTTCAAACTCTGCCACAAGACACTGTTTTCCAGATATCCACCTGCCACCTCCTTGTCAAATTCCAAAATTTAATGCACGATGCAATGTACTGAGAATATCTGTGTCCGACCGGTACAACTTTGATACCATGACATTTAGTGGGTTAGAAACATTTAGACTAAGACAGGCTTACATATGATTATCTTATTATTTAAACGCAGCTTGCTTGTATAAGTATTCTAAGTTTGGGACTTTTAAATACTGCACTTATCAGTTGATACAAAGATATGTCGAAAAACGAACAATATTTTTACTATTTATATTTTTTAGAATTATCTCGAATTTCCTGCGATACAAAAAGTAGAGTATTCTATATCTATACAATGTGAAGCAAATGCAGACCCACAACTCCTAACATCTTTGTCTTTCCATTGCTTTGTTGAAGAGTTATAAAAAACAAACAATTACAGCTTTGACAACTTATATTTTTGCTCAACGTATCTGCAGATTTTCTGCGTACAACTTCTACTTTCACTGTTCGTTTGCTCAAGGCAATACATTGATAAACACTTCAACTGACAGTTACCAGATAACGCTCAGTTAAACTCTTCTATGAGAACTATTACGGGATGCATCAAACCAATCCCAACTTACTGGCTACCAACACTCAGCCAAATAATTCCACCAGACATCCGTCGAGAAAATGCTCCCCTGAAAGAATATAACAAAATCAAAACAAATCCCTCACTGCCAATCCAAGAAGGTCGTAGGTCACTAGCGCGCCGCGGTCAGATTAGTCCTCGGATTAGTCCTAATCCCACCGGTCGAAGGCGCAAAATATTTCAGATAAGAGCCAGGTCTGTAGACAGAAGCACGCGGGGCGGTGCTCGTTTGCTTTTGTCGTGATATCGTTGATTGAAATAAATGGGGATACGTAATATCATAAATTAACAGCACTTTCTGTCAGCATTAAATTCACATTGAATTGCTGCATCACGCGTTTTTTTTCTAACTTGTCGAATGCTGATAATATTCTATTATTTATTTATAAATAAGATAAGAGGTCAATTTGAACCTATATTTCTTGAAACATTGAAAATTTACTCAAATTGTCTCAGTTAGGCCAAACTCGCTTTGTTCCTAAATGGATGGCGATTTCAAAATCACAAATTGTTTTTGAGGGGTTAAAATATAAATTCTTTTCTCCACAATACTTTAAAAGCTAAAAGAAATTTTAGGTAGTAACATAAACACCACAGGTATGTAATCGCCATCTTCAAAAGGGTGGATTATAAATAACTGATAAAAATCCTTATAAAGAAGTCAAAAGTGTCATCTACCTATACCTTATTAAAGGAAAACATAAAATTTCTTTCGCCAGAAAATACAACTATATTATGGTCATAGTTATTAATTATTAAGAATAAAAGGTACGTTGTCATTAGGAACATCCAAGCTTAATTTTCTTCCGGCGCGCAAGTCACCGGTGCCGATTGAGGCACCCTTTTCGGAAACACGTAAAAATCAAACCACGAAGATATATCTGACCCCCACCTTGCGCAAATTAAGATCCAGAAAACCACCAATTACAACACCTTTCCAACTTGAATCTGATGGTTTTAACCGTACAGTTAAATGGGCAGAAATTTGGGCAACCCAAATACCAAAAGAAGTGAACAGTAACCTAACTGTTGGTCAAGAACCCCCTGATTTTGATCCCCACCGAAAGAAATGGTTGACCTAAACAGAATTCTCACGTCGCGTCGCATGGAGTGTGCGCTGATTCGTTGTTTGAACGGAACAAGCGCGAATCCCCACGATGCGACTGTGGAGCGCCATCTGTCAGGCGAATAGTCCAAGAATGAGGCCTTAGAGCATATCTAGGCAACAACAAGGACTTCCTGCAGGCCAAGCCATCAGCCGTACAATGAATTTCCATGCTTGATATTAACTTGTAGCCTAGTTACCACATATATCACGTTTTTGTTATTTTTATTTTGTGTTACCTGTCATAATTGTTTTGCCTTTTTATCACTTTTAGGCATGTGTACTATAAACATACGCTAAACAAATAACCAAATAACTCATAGTTAACTTGACTTAACTGCATACTAATAAACTAAGATACCATTGCTTCTTTTTAAACTGAGGCCTCTGTGAAGAAACATGCACCCAGAAATCTGCATACATTATGTGAATTATTTTGAAATTGCAGGATAAAGGTTGCTCTATTTATAGCGTCTACTTGTATAATAATAGCATTCAGTTGTACATAATTACACGCACCATTACGTGCAAATAGTTCGAGAACTTTGCAAGTTGAACTTGGATTAGGAATATACACGCAGACCTTTGTAAAACATTCTTTCTCGCATGTTTCTGTATAAAATTCCGTTGCATTCCACTCTATTTGTAAAATCAGAGATTTGCATTTAGTACGAATGCATTACCATTACTGTCCGAACGTTTGTTGCCGGCGAAAACAATTCTACGGGTTTGAGCTTTTCTCTATTCGCTTTCCGGTGGTTTTCTTTTTACGTACCGCACATAAACAGCAGATACTGGAGTTGTGAAGGTCATCCTATATGCGACTATACAGGACAGGACAACAGTGAATCGAAGATGATGGGCTTACTAAAACATATTTCAAAAATCTGTCAGTTGACCGTGGTAGGGAGCTGTGAGGGCTACAACGTTAATATATTTCCACTTAAATTTTGACGTTTATACAAGGTGATTCCTATTAAATATACATTTTCCTAAATATAACGCGCTGTATATTATTGCATATTTGAATTTCTTGATGAATTCTAGTTTGTCCTTATATGTATTGTATCATACATAGGACTTTAAGCGACCCGGTTAGGCGTAGTAACCATTTTGGGTATAAGTAGATATCAGAAAAAATTGAAGATATTCAATTCTGTGATAACAGAGATTATAAAACTCAGTCCTTGACTCTGGGGAGTAAGCATGAAATGGGTCAGCTTAGGTTAAACTGTAAAATTTAATTTATTTTTATACTTGGAGATAGCTCAATCACAGGTAACTCGATTTTGTCAAATGGGAATGCCTAATCTTTTGTATACGATTAAATGTTAAACTTGATAGCCTTTCTAGTGAGACAGGATTGTCAGTATTAACTTTATTGTTTTGGTTGTTTCAAATTTTCAGTCAAATCGGTGAAAAAATAACAAAAGTGTGTTCGGATAGAAGAAACCAACTAATTTAACAGAAAGAAACAAAGGAACTATACGTTTTCCAGTTGCAGTTTCAACAGGATAAAACTGCATTTCTAAGTGGTTAATTGTAAATTCAAACTTTCAGTTGTAATATCATATCTGACAGTTTGAAGTTACAATTGACGCTTGTAGTTTGATCATTTGGAAACTACTGCTGTTTGCTATTTTTAGAAGCAAACTTCTTTCGCCATTTATGAAAATGGAGGTTTACTATTGTGGTATAATGCAATCACCGACCATAAATCAGGACCCAACAGAACAATCATTCAGAAATGTTTAAACTAACAAGCAACGCCAAAACGCAAAAGACAAAAGTTAACCGAGTGACCAAATTTTCAGCAAGTTATTGACGTTAATTTATGAAGCACTGTTATCAACCTTCATCAAACTGAGAGTTTCGAAACCAAACAATACCGACAAACCTAGGTAGAGACATCTATTTACATAAATCTTTGGTCGGAACAGTGGAGCACTGTTGCTCAAATGTTATGTAGGAGGGACAAATGTACGAAATTCATATCCACTGTCCTCAGCATCATTAGACCTATTGAAGGAGTAAACGTTAGAAGTAACATATGTCTATATAAATCCTCGTCCCTGAAGAAGTTAAAACGTGAAAATCTAGAATGTAGTATGACAGTTTATGTCAACTTCATTCAAATTTGTCGTGTAGTTTAGATTTTTGCTTACCCCACCGCTCCCCTCTGCTCGCTGGCCTATAGTTAATGTTCCGACATAAACAGTGTACAATAAGTTATGAATAGGATGAGGGATCTATCTATGTCTATAGGCGGTGGTTAGATAAGTAGTCGATAAACACAATTTGTCCTCACAACAACTGCTAGTTATATCTAACTGCCAATCAGTTAACCACCACATTTGACTGAGCATTCATAAGGTCCTCAGAAGGTTGTGGTACAACATGAGTTCGTCTGTTGTCATTCTGCGATCTTCAGCTCTGGGATTGGTACGCACATAAAAATAAATTCTCAATTCAAAAATACTGATAATTTTGCAAACATATACTTGCCACAACTACATCTGTTCTCGCTCTGAGAAAATGTATTTGATGAAGAAATGTATATTTTTGTTGCAACACTCATTCTAAAGAAATACGTTTTGATCAAGAACATAATAATTTCCTTCATACCAAACATTTCCATACTCTCAATTAATTAAACTTCATAAAATTTTAGTGAGAATATACATAATATATATTATACATATTTTCTAAAACTGTCCTGTGCCCATGTTATATTTTCATGGAAAAACTATTGCGTAGTTGGAGTTGTGAGGATCTCATCATATTGGTCTTTCAACAACAATTTGCAAAAATACTATACCCAAAACATACACAGCAAATTACGAAATACATATGCTTCTTCTAGGAATAAAGAAATCTTGAGATGTTTGCGCAAAGATTGTTAAATGCTTTAGTCAATTCTATATATCCTTATAGGTGCTTTATTCATTGTTATGAAGTTTAATATACTAGCAACTAAATTTAAATAAATATCATCGATACCAAAGAAATCGAAAAGAAGAGTATGGAACGCCTGGTATTAATTTCAGATCAAAATTGGTGACATGTTTTACAACTGGAGGTATCGTACTAACCATTGTTTCCCCTCTTCCTGTCTTGGGTGCTCTGGAAATGCATCCTCCTCGCATTGGTGTTCTCCAAGGGAAACGGTGAGGCCTGTCTATGTAGAGGGATTGGAGATCTTGGAGATATAAGTGTAGGAGGCGGTGTTGGAAAGGGCGTGGTCGGGTTGTCAGTAGTCACTGCTTCCTCTGTATCATCCGATCTATATGATCTTTCTATACCTGAAACAAATTGCTATCATGAGTATTCATAGAAACCATTGTGTTCTGCTTTTAGTTATATAACAGCGCAAATGAGCTGCTTTAGCTCGTTTTATGAAGATATGTTGTTATATATTTTGTAATGAAATACAAAACAGCACCACCTCGAAGGCTACGGCTTGTTTGAGGTATAGGCCAATAGCAATTTGCTAGGTATATACACCCAATTTTACCAACGTATCACCTTATCTGCAGCTAGTTTGGTTAAACCTTCTTTCTGTTTGCGTTATTTTGTTCGTTCTTTTTCGTAGGCCATAGACCTACACCATAACTGAAACTGCAGCAGAATAGGAGGCTATAATTTACCAAATTTACCAACATGTAAACATTCTGTACGCGAAATTTTGACGTGATATGACAAGCAAACAAATATATCGAGAGATTTAGCTTAAATAGCAGCACTGGAGATCAGAATACCTGAAGACCGTTACACCCTAGATACGAGTTGCTTAAACATTCTCCTTAATTTAGGATACTTCGTTTTAGATGTCCCTGATCCTTTTTTGCTTTCTTTGGGTGGTGGTAAAATTGGGATGGTTGGGAGACGGGAGTTTGTAAAACTGAAATTCGTTGTATAATATTCTGTCCACTGACCCGTGAAAAAAGAACTAGAGGCATGATACACTTTTTTAGATCCATCCCAACATTGCCTTACCTATCTCAGAAACCAAGGAACCTAGAATTTCTTGATGTCATACATACAAGTATCGCTTTAAGTTCTGTATTGTATGACCTGATAATTATTGAATTTATTTCAGTTGAATTTTGTCACAGTATTATCATCATAGCAAGGATGGAAAACGCATATGGTTTTCAGAAATCGTGTCAGTGTCGGCGTAGTAATAATAAAAAAACTAAAAATATAATGACAGCTCAAATTTTATTTTTAGACGATTTGTAGCTTCCTGATCGTTTTCCACATTTTACTTCCCACACCATAGGCGAAGGGAGTATTGTGATCGTGAAAATTTTCGATTTTGAGATAACACGCTTTTTGAGCGTGTTATGATATCTATCTGCATAACGAAACTCCACCTCACTTGTTTCCGTCGGTCTGTCTGTCAGTTTATCTGTCAGTCTGTATGCCTATTGGCGTTCTTCTGGTCGCGTAAACTCAGTAAGCGCTGCATGGATTGTGATTGTGATGTTTGGGTAGCATACTCTGTGGGATCGTAGTAGGTAAATACTATTATAATTTTGAAAATCGCTGCATTGGCGGCGGAGAAATTGATAACAAAAATTCCAAACTTTCTTTTCATGGGTTTTTAGAGCTTCTGACCATTTTCCATTTATTTTTGGAAGGTAGTAGAATCGGACTGGTAGGGTGGGTGCGTGGTTTGAAAACTCAAAGACTTTTTGTATTCATAAAACACTTTGCATTGTGCTGAAAAACTTGACTTTGGTGATATCGTGTGCTGTTTTTGGTAGTGAGGTTTGCTTGTTAGACCCATCCGAATATTGCATTTGAATTTTGTATCAGCTGATACATACATATTATGATCCAATAACGTGTAACTTTGAAACTACTAACTTGATCGGGATGAAATTTTGACACCGCATTGCTACCATGAAGAAACTAGTAATAATGTATTGATGCTGGAACTCCTCCCAGTGGCGGAGGATAAAGAAAGCAATAAAAATTGCAATATCGCCCAGACATCGTTTTGTGGGATAAAGGAACTCAAAATTTTTGTTAGCACCGATAATATGTGGAAAGTCCTGGTTCAAGATACTTCAAGACATTTTTTATACTTTAGTGGTCCAGGAGGGTAGGTACTTAACTTTTAATTTACAATTCTTAGTTTACGCCGTTAATGTAGATAGGAGCGAGGATCAAGGTGATGGATCCCCTAAAGATAATTGTGATTATTGTTATGCCATTCGGGTTGTATTTCACTATTTAACATTCAAATATGATTATCTGGCTTTGCAAAGAAATACTGTTGCTGTGAATAGAACTTATTTGCATACGAATCCGCAAAAATCACATGTGCTTACATTTAGCAAAAGGAGAACCATTAGTTTTGAGCACATCGCCAACTCAATGTCGCTGAATAGATGTGATAAAACTGAAGACTCGAGCATCATTTTTGATTGCTCTTTGTTTTCTATTTCACCTATTGATCAAATGGTATCATCTGCAAATATAATGTTGAACTTGGTAATCAGTAGAAAATTTGCAAATACAGACGTGATAAAAATATTCAGCTCATATGTACGTTCGAAGCTAGAGGATTGCAGTTTTCCTACACATTCTTTCAATTGAGCGCGTTAAAGGAAGGTTTTTTAAAGCTTGTCATTAAAGTCATCGGGAGTAAATCCGTAAAGACGAACTGAATATTAATTATTCTTTAATATGCGTAGCTTCCTGTCACTTAGTGCAAGGCGAATTTTAAATAATTTGAGTTTTCTTCATGGCCTGATACATAACAACATAAATTGCGAATACTTGTTGAGCAAAACCAGTTCTCCTCACCAGAGTTTCAGGGACTCGCTAACCGTTAATTGTGATCTATCCCATCCATTGCTATGCAAAAGACGCCAGTCACAGTAATGTGAAACAATTTTAACCCGCTGCTCGACATTGGTGATGTTGATGTTTCTTCTGAAAACAAGCTATTCAAGCATCTATTGGCTTATACTCATGATTTGTAGATAATGTTGTTGCAGTCATTTTTTTAGATTTGCATTTTTTGTATTTGTATTATTATATTTTTGTAACCAGGTAAAGTATTAATTAATATGCATTTTCCTGTAATTGGGTAATTGTACCTGTTGGATTTATATCTATATATCTATCTATCTATCTTTGTCTTTCCAGCCAGAGTAATCTACGCCACTGTTCAGAAGCACCTTAGTTAAAATGTGAACAACGCGTAGCTTAACGTCTCCAACTTGCTCGCAGATACTGACGTAGATCGATACCCAGACAATATCCAATCAGTATCCTAATAAGATTCTGTCGGAAGAAAATTTGAATCGAAAAACAATTAGGTGTAGGTACTGGAGCTACAACAAATCTGGTGATAAGCCAGTTTGTCAATAATTACATTGAAATTGTCGGTGGCCGCTAAGGCGCTGTCTGCTACGAAATAGGAAGGAGTCCACAAAGGAACAGCGCCTCACCAATAGCACAGGCATAGAAGGAAGCTGCGAAATCCTTAAAAAAATGTAGAGATCTAGTAGCCGTAACTGCTATGGGGCGGCCTCGCCTAGTAAGTAGGCCCTTTTTGCCAAACTCGGGTACCACCCCTCAGACACCACCACCTGCATAAAGTTTTTTCGCTCATATACAAATGAGAGGTCGGAAATCATACAGAACGAAGTACTGTTTAGCCATCGTAGATTGACCAGCGCGGCATGAGGTAAGGTAGCGATTTTCGTTATCGTGTCGAGCCTGAAAAGGGATAGAAAAATAAGTAAAACAAGGGGATTAAATATTGTCCGCAGCGATTATCCAATCACGATACTGCACCGTTTTTAGGGTGGGGAAAAAGACAGCTGCTGCCGGTTGTAGTCATACGTTTTATGAACTAGATAAATAAAATAAAACAAGAAGTAAAATAAAAAATAAGATTGATTAGTAGTGAAATTGAGTATATCATTGAAACATTTGACTTCGAGACAGCATACAATTTTTAATTTTTGATATCTAAGATAAATTAAGAGTTATGGCAACACCTTATTCTTGCCGAATTCTTTGCGCTGGTCAAATTATGATGGCCACAAGGTAGGTGTAAAATAAAGCATGATAGCTCTAGAGAACACACTATGAATAGATCATGAACGTACGTACGTTAAAGCTAGAACTGTAGAGTTTGTGCTGTAGATCGACAAGAACTTTTACTTTTAGAACGAGCTACAGCACCGGTGATCACGCATGTACGAAAATTATCTACAGCTTCAACTTTAGCGTACGTTCGTTCATGCTCGATCTACAGTGTGTTCCCTAATGGTCATTATATTTACAGATGAAGAATATGCTGGCGCTGTGATCATATACAGTGTATGTGTAATTGTAGTCAATTCAATGCACTTCAATTTATTTATTGGTGCTAAATGTGCCTAAGCAATTACATAAGTCAAACAATACTAGATAGCAACACACACATATACCTATAACACATATACACATCATAAATATAATCAAAATACAATATAACACATAATATAAAAATACGAAGGAAGCTTCTTCTCATCTAATATAAAAATGGTATAAGTTTATTGAATAACTGTATCGGTAAAATTGTCCTTTAAAAACTCGTTCACACTGTTTCATAAAGCGTTTCATTTTAGTCTTAAAATGGCAACCCAACGAAAGAGACTTTTCTGGGATTTTTCGATGTCTACATGAGACACAAATCTTTCGACGACACTCCAGTGCTGCCGGTTGGTCTCCTCAGTATTATGCCGAAGATGAGGAGAAGATTCTTCAAAATTTTGAACGAGAGCCTATAGCATTTACCTACGCTGTTACAAATCACCTCATTACGATATTTCACAGTGGAAGATGTCGTTCACTGTGCAAGCGGCTGGTTTATATGCGTACCATTACGCACCAGTACACACTTTGCTTTTTGCAGGAAGAAGACCCTGTCAGAAGAATAGATTTTTGTCGATTTATGATTCATCTCGACGCCAAAGATGCATCTCTTTTAAGCAGGATTCTTTAGATGGATGAGTCCATACATAACTGAAAATCTACAGATACAGGATACTTTATAACGTGGCTTGCATGTCGTGCTTGCGTGCCTAGTGACTTTTTAAGGCGAATCCATTTTAAATTACAACTTGAAGTTTTTTTCAAAAATTATCCAGTCTTTGAACAAGTTTATGGTACGTGTGAACAACAAGAAGGATGGATATGCTTTACTGCAAAGAGCATGGTTAATTATTTGGTGAGTTTAAAGAAAATAATTTTTTCTAACGGTTCTTGAATTAGCTTTCCAACACATGCTGATTTTGACAATATCTCACAAAGTGTTTCACACACACACCCGTACATATTGTAAAATCTAATGCCAAAAGTTACAAAATGCGACAATGAAATCTTGTTCTATTAGGCTTTCCATTTGCAGGTCTGTATTTTATTGAAAATCTCTAACATTCAATTTATCTCGGGAGCCATTAGGAATTGGACATGGTGTTACGGTCAACATGTAAACTCACCACCTCTAGTATCACCTCCCTTAATTACTGTATCGAATTATCAATCACTTTGTACACTTATTTAAATATGATTTCCAAACTGCCTTTGCAATACTTATTTTATTCCGTCGCTGGCGCTGATTAAATGGAAAAAATGAAGTCAAGTTGATTGACTCAGTACTTCCCACACATTACGCTGATACCAGTTTATTATTTTCCCATAGCATGAAGCTTTAGTCTAAGGTCCCCCTTGCAACCAAATAATTGCCAACCCCCCCCTAAAATTGTCTTATGTCGCTAGGTCTTTCCTTCACAGATCAATGGACAGCCTATTATCGGTACTACAAACTTCTCAGTTTTACACCCCCCCCCCCCCCCCAACCACCTCACTTTCACCCCCACCCAAAAAACTGGTAGGAAATGATCAGGAACCCCTAAAACATCTAAAAACTGAATTTGAGTTGCTTTCATACTTGTCGCGTTCTTTGATTATTGCTACGCTGCCACTGACAAGATTTTTAACAAACATACGCGTTTTCCATTCTCACCACGGTAACAATATACTGTGTCAAAAATTGCATTAGAATCAATTTAGTAGTGTCCACGTTACAAAATACAAAACGATTTAGACCAATAAATTCTCGTATAGTATACAGAAAATTCTAAGTTCGGATGCACCTAAAAAGGTGATTTGTGTCGCTAGATCTTCCTTCATAGGTTAGTGGACAGCCTATTATGAGTACAAGAATTTTTTTAATTTTTCAACCCCCAACCCCCCAACCACCCCAATTTCACCCCCACCCAAAAAAAACGCAGAAAATGATCAGGAACCTCTAAAACGCTTAAAAACGAAGTTTGAGCTGTTTTTATATTTTTAGTTTTTTTATTATTTCTGCGCCGCCACTGGTACGATTTATCAAAACCATACGCGTTTTCCATCTTCGCCATGGTAGTAATGCCGTTTCAAAATTTCATTAAAATCAATTCAACAGTTTCCTCGTTACAACGATCTGACGCAATACTCTCGTATGTTTACATCAAAAAAAATTTCTAAGTCCTTTGCTTTCCGTAATAGGCAAAGGCAATGTTCGGATGGACCTAAAAAAGTTATTTATGTCGCCAGGTCTTCCTTCACAGGTCAGTGGACAGTCTATTATGAAAGCAACAAATTTTTCAATTTTACAACCCCCCACCCCCCAACCACCCCAATTTCACCCCCACCCAAAAAAAAGTAGAAAATGATCAGGGACCCCTAAAACGCCTAAAAACGAAGTTTCAGCAATATTTATTTTTTTTTGTTTTTTGCTAATTACTCCGCCGCCTATGCACCGATTTTCAAAATTATAGGAACATTACCTACTACGACCCCACAGCATACCGCTGCCCAAATTTCATCACAATCCATGCAGCGGTTACTGAGATTACGAGGGTAGAAAAACGCGACAGACAGACAGACAGACAGACAGACAGACAGACCGACAGACCGACAGACAGACCGACGGAAATGAGTGACGTGGATTTTCGTTATGTACACATCATAAAACGCCCAAAAAACGTATTATCTCAAAATCGATAATTTTCGCGATCACAATACTCCCCTCACCTATCGGTGTGGGAAGTAAAAAACGAATTTTTGCTGGCCATTCAATAAAATTAAGTCAAGCTGATTGACTCAATACTTCTCACACATTACGGTGATACCAGTTTATTATTTTTCCATAGCATGAAGCTATTCTCTGAGATCCCCTTGCAACCAAATCATCGCCAGTCCCCTCCCTCCCCCCCCCCCAATATTGCGTTATATATGTCGATAGGTTTTTCTTCACATGTCAATGGTCAGCCTATTATCACTACAACAAATTTTTCAGTCTGACAACCCCCAACACCCCAACCACCCCAATTTCGCCTGTATCCAAAAAACTAGGAAAACGATCCGGGACCCCTGAAACGCCTAGAATCGAACTTTCATCTGTCGTTGTATTTTTAGTTTTTTGGTTACCACCACTGACACGATTTCTAATAACCGTACGTGTTTTCCATCCTCGCCAAGGTAATAATACTGTGTCGAAATTTCATTAACATCAATTCGGTAATTTCCAAGATACACCATACAGAACGATCTAAATCTATCTCGATAGGTACATACGGTCTAAAGCGATACTGGTATGTACCTACATCACAAAATCCGTTGGTTTCTATAATAGGGAAGGAAACATTAGGAAGGACCTAAAAGAGTGTATTATGGTGCTAGGTCTTTTTTTCATAGGCAATGGACAGTCTATTATGAATACAACAAATTTTTAAGTTTTTCAACCCCTCACCCCCCAATCACCCCAGTTTCACCCCCACCCAAAGAAAAGTAAAAAACGATCAGGATCCTCTAAAATGCTTAAAAACGAAGTTTGAGCTACTCTGATATGTTTAGTATTTTTTATTAGTTCTGCGCCGCATAAAAACCATACCCATTTTCATCCTCGCCACGGTACTAATACTGTGTCAAAATTTCATTGAAATTTACATCAAAAAAGCTCTAAGTTCTTTGGTTTCTGTAATAGGCAAGGCAATGTTCGGATGGACCTAAAAAAGCTATTTATGTCACCTTCCTTCACAGGTCAGTGGACAGTCGATTATGAACACAACAGACTTTTTAATTTTACAACCCCCCACCCTCCCACCAACCCCAAATTTCACCTCCACCAAAAAAAAAAAAAAGAAGAAAACGGTCAGGAACACCTAAAACGCCTAAAAACGAAGTTTGGAGAACTTTTGAATTTTTTCGTTTTTTGCTAATTACCCCGTCGCCCATGCATCTATTTTCAAAATTATGGCACTGTTACCTACTACGAACCCACAGCATATTGCTGCCCAAACTTCATCAAAATCCATGCAGCGGTTGCTGAGATTACGAGGCTAGAACAACGCCAACCGACCGACAGACAGATAGACCGCCCAAAAAGCGTGCTATCTCAAAATCGAAAATTTTCGCGAACACAACACTCCCCTCACCTATCGGTGTGGGAAGTAAAATGTACGGAACTATAGTTATGTGTATTTCATGTTGCGCAAAACTAAGTAGTTCTACATATGAATCTGGAAGTATTATTTGCTCAAACCTATTTTTTGGGTATTTTCTTCGCACATTGCCCGAATTCGTCTATCGAGCCTAACATTTATACTAAGGCTGCAATGACTGGACTAGTGGTATCGGGGAAAGAGTAAGCAAAGGAGCAGCGTGGCACAAACGCAAT
Source organism: Callosobruchus maculatus (assembly GCA_951848785.1). Taxonomy (NCBI): domain Eukaryota; kingdom Metazoa; phylum Arthropoda; class Insecta; order Coleoptera; family Chrysomelidae; genus Callosobruchus; species Callosobruchus maculatus. The sequence continues at coordinate 2,664,042 of CATOUR010000130.1, forward strand.
TTTGCCGGCGAAGCGCTGGCAGCCATCATCCCCTATGAAATTACCTGATTAAATTTTCATATTCAATCTTGAGTTGTTCGCTCGGGGGAGTCACCCGGAGTTGCCGGCAGTTGCCGGGAGTACAATAATTGCGACTCTGCTCGACGATTGTGCGTCCCGCTTATTCGCCGGTACATTCGCCGGCCTATGCATTTTTAACACACCGCCAACACCCCCCCAACCCCCCTGCCCCTCGTCGACGACGACTAACACTTGCCAGGAGAAATGGTGAAGATCTCATCTAGCTCAGTCTCTTTTTAACAGCCCGCGATCAGTAGTGGCTGCCCAGATAAGGCAACCAAAGAGTAGCATTCAACCAAAACAACAATGGATTAGTAGCCACACATTGTCTGTTATTGAGGCACGTAGAAGCCTTAAGATCTCAGGTCTTGATTCAAATGCAAAGCGAAACGCATATAGACAGCTCTCACGTGAGATTCAGAGACTATGCCGAAGAGATAAGTACTCTTGTTGACAGCAATTGTGCCAGGAAGTAGAGATGCATGCCAATACTAATCATCCGAAAGAGATGTTTTTTAAGGTCAAATGCCTCAGTCGGGATTTTAAACCCAAACCTTGGGCTGCTAAAAATCCCGAGGGACAGCTAATTACCAACTTACATGAGATTATCGAGGTATGGCGAAATTACTGCGAAAACCTGTACCATGAGGATGGCCCTCAGGCCCTCTCATTGGATTTTGAATACGAACCTGATATTCTTTTGTCTGAAGTGGAACATGCCCTCAACAAGTTAAAAACTAATAGAGCTACAGGCATTGATGCTATTTCTGCCGAAACATTAAAATGCTTGGGTGAAGACGGCATCTCCCTTTTATATAATATTTGTAAGAGGGTCTGGTCCTCCGGTGTTTGGCCAGGTGAATGGTGCACATCCATTTTTGTTCCACTTCATAAAACAAATTCAGACAATATCGCCTACTTTCGTTAATCTTTCATGCAAGCAAGGTTCTACTATATACATATTTTACAGTCTCGTTTGGAGGGTTTTATTGGCTAGCAAATTTCTCAGGCACAGGCAGGTTTCGTAAAAGGACGCGGTACGCGTGAACAGATCTTAAACTTAAGACAGATTATTGAAAAAGCTAGAGAGCATTATTTTCCCGCTTTTATCTGCTTTGTGGACTATTCTAAGGTGTTTGATAACGTAAAGTGGCCTAAACTGTGGGAAATCCTTATCTCCATGGGAGTCCCTTACCACTTAGTATTTCTCATACAGCAACTCTATGAGTCTAGCTCAGCTCGTGTAAGAATTGATGGTACCTGTCTGGTCAAACAGCAACCAGAAAAGGAGTTCGTCAGGGATGCGTATTATCTCCGATGCTATTTAACATTTAATCTGAATTTGTGATCAGACAGGTATTGGACAACTGGAATGGTGGTATAACTATTGGCGTAAGCAAAATATCTAACTTAAGATTTTCTGACGATAGAACCCTTATTGCTGCTTCTCAGGAAGAACTGGTAGCTCTATTGAACGTTTAAGAGCAACACAGTGCAGCATATGGTCTTGGTATTATCTACAACAAGACCGAGGTTATTATCGTAGATAGAGAGCATGACAGTCATCGAGAAATAAAGTCAGTAGGCCGTTGTGAGGTAGTTCAAAGTTTTGTACCTCGGTTCTTTGATCGACAGTTCAGGAAGCTGTGAGAATGAGATTCGACGGCGCATTCAACAGGCACGGGTGGCCACGACAAAGCTTACTAAAATATGGCGCGACCATAGCATCACTAAAGCTACCAAAGTGGTTCAGTCTCTTTTGTTCTCCATTCAGTCTCTTTTGTTCTCCATATTTTTGTATGCCTCGGAAACTTGGACTGTTAAAAAGGCAGGTCGAGCTCGCATAGATGCTTTTGAAATGTGGACGTGGAGGAGAATGCTGAGAATTCCTTATACCGCCCATCGAACGAATGTTTCCATACTGGATGAGCTCGGTAGTCCAAAGAGACTCCATTGTGTCGATGAGAATGCTTACATTCTTTGGACATATTCACAGAAGCGGTAATATGGAGAAACTTGTAGTTCAGAATCACGCCCCGAGTGGGCGGCGCCGTGGCCGTTCCCTTACACGCTGGGTGGATACGACAAAAACAGTTGCTAGATATGAGTATCAAGAGCGTCGCTGAGCTGACAGTAAATCGCGAACGAGGGTGAGCTATAGTTCTCAAAACTATTGATAATATTCGTGTTGGCAATAGTCTAGCTCCGACTTAATGCATTTTACGAGTTCACAACACGACTGTCTGTTGAGACATTGTGATTATGATGACGACGATGATCAGTAGTGTTATTGTAGTAGCGTCCAAGCCACCTGGTACCACGAGTGACTAAGAGCCGTACGACACAGTACTAAATTTGCTATAAAAATTCATATCAAACTTGTGATCAAACTTGTTATGGAATTTCATAACATGTCATCACACAGGTTTTTGAGCCAATATTTCAGATGAAATTTGGTATGAAATTTGATATCAAATTATTCAGAAATTGTTCTAAATACTAACAAATTTGATATTAAAACTGCGCAGAAGTCGAATAGTGGAGTTGACATCTGTCAGAGTGACTTCTGTCAAAAGCAACAAATCGTAATCTAAAGGCGTTTACGAATACTGTGATCGGGTTAACCCGATCATTGGGTCACTGATCCTGACGTTCGGAAAGTGATCTGAGATCGGCCAGAAATAGGGTAGTTCACTCTTGTACGGTAAGCGATTGCGATCGGATGATTCAGATCAGTAGCTGCTTTACTTTGCCATCTGTTTTTTATTGTTAAACCAACTTTTTCCAGATCAGTATTTCCGTAAGGGCCGGTTTCTCAATGTCCAGTTAAAAGTGTCAGATAGGTAGCTGCCAGATAGCGTTTCTATGGATACAACTGTCACATAAGATTTACATGACCTTCAATTGTTTAAACAATTTATCTGATAGATAACAGTTATCTTCCAGATAAATATTTAACTGGACATTGAGAAACCGGCCCTAAGGGCCTTAAGTTTTTGGTGTGAGCGGAAAGGTGCGTTCCTTTCACATGTGAAACAAATTCCTTGAGATGAAAAACTCGCACCATATTTACATGAAAAAGAAATTAGGCTTTCCCATTTGAAATAAACAAGCACCTGTGATAGAAATCTCTTTAATTAAACTACTGATTTCTCCAAGTACAAAAAGAATTCAAATTTGACGGTGACACATGTGATGCTTGGTCGCACCACAAAGTCAAAGTCTTTTAAGGTTTATAATTGCTGCCATATTCATTTTTTTTCTGATACCTACTTATCCCAAAAAAAGTGATTTGTGGCTGAGCAGTTCATTTAAAGTTGCCATATATGATACATAAAGTCGTACTAGAATTCGCCAAGGAATCCAAATATGCAATAATATGTAGGGGGGCTATTAAAAAAATGTAATTTTTTATAGTACTCAAGACCCTTGCCATGATCAGGTGACGAATTTTGAAGTTCATTTTAGAAAGCCCACAATCCTGCATCCACTCACTGTTAGCCCAACCTGTATAACGCCCTGTATCTTTTGAAACACAACTTCCCAGCTCTATCCTATCCGATACATATTTAATGAAGTATTTCGTTTTAGAGCAAAGACGAAGCAGAAAAATGTCATCTAAGAAGTTAAGGCGATTTAGTCATTACGGCGAAGTCAAGAAGCCCAAATAATGTGGCTGAGACGTCGTTCCAGTTCCAGCGAAATAGGCAGAAACAATATTTCGTGAAGTTGCTATAATCGTCTTTCTCATCCTATTCATCCGGAAGCCAATATAAGCTTGGGAAATTTTAAAACGGAAAGTAATTGCCTTGTGCCGCGTTCGCTCAAGAGCGAACTTAATTGATTCGAGGAAAAGGGGAGAAAATAGTTTTTACGCCCTCACGATGCTCAAGCGCACTAAATGCAGTATCTTCGAATAATCGAATTCGGACTAGGCTAGAAAAATCAGATCTCATAATATGACAAACAGACGGCAGCCTGAGAGCTTTTTGCTAAAAGTTCTGGTCAAACCTCCCACACCACTGTTGAGTAGAGGGTTTTAATTGCAAAAGTTCCTGATGCTCAGATATAAGAATGTATCAGAAAATAACGAGACTGGTGCTATATTTAATAATACAAAAACAAAACACAAAAAATTGTTATAAGATCAATTGTAGGTGCGTCTGCAAGGACATCTTGTACGCAACTATCCCGAAAACACAAATATTAACGATTCCGTGTCTTGAAATGCTAGAGCTGCTACTTTACGTTAAGTGTTTTTAACGTAAAGTAGTAGCTGACACATCAAATAGCGCCTACTAGCGGTAATAACGTTAGGTGTTATCGTCCCTAACGTAGTGCGGTATCTTTCCACTAAATGCCACTTATCGGAAAACATTTTAACAAGTGACAAGCGTTTTGGTTTGCTCATTTATTAGTTAGCTTATTTTTGTTTTAAGATAAATGGTTAAACTATGTACATCAGAGGAAGCTTGTATTATGCTTTATTTCAGTTTGCAATCAATTGGATTTGATTTTTCTGCATCCTCCAAGTGGTTCACATTGCTAACCTGTCATCAGCTGTAAACCTTAATATTTTCTACCCTCTACTATTGATGTTCATATTTTGAGATATTTCAAGAAAGACTAATAATAAATACTCCTACATTTATCATCAATTTACCAGGTCCCATCTGAAAAGCACAGAACATATCCCCTTTTCAAAAAAAGTTGTACGTGCTGCGCATGTCTGTTCACGTTATTTGGTGAATAGCGCTGTACCTTACTCATTCGCAAATTACGCAATGCGGTAACGTTATTTACGGGCATGGCGCTAAAAATTGACTCGCGCATATCGCAACTGTCAAATTAACATAGGCGCAAATAGCGCATTACAGTATTTGCATTACGGATATCTCTCTATTGTTATGTCAGCATATTCCTTGAAAACTATAATTTTCACGAACATTATACATGCAACTGTTCTGCTCTGACAGTTCCAGCACATACACTTGGCACTTAAAATGGTTTGAAACTATATCATCAAATTGACCACACTACGAGAGATGTTATTTTCTTAAATAGTTTTAAGTGAAAACTGAAAGATTATTTTTCTTATTGCAACTGATTTAGTAACAGCCCTACTATGATAAAAAATGTACATTTGGAAACTTAACTATGTACTGACTTATTAATGACTAATCGATAAGCAGATATCTGGAAAACAGTTACTCGCAGCGACATTTACAAAGTATACTTTTTCACGTAAAAATACTTGAAAAAACATAACCTTACAACACTTATAGTAATATACCGTGACGTAAAAAGTTACATTATTTTAATAAATAAAGTTTAAAAAAGCTGAAAAATATGCTTTTAAAGAACATCGAACTAAAAAGTTGAACATAATTTTTTAAATAAGTTCAAAGTTTTACATAGTACTTACGTATTTTTGGTTCATTGTTGTTTTAAGCTTATTTTTAAAATTACTTTAAACTTTTTTTTTAATTATTTAGTTAACTCATTGAATCTTTTTTTAATTTTTCTTTTAAACTGTATTTATTTCATTAGTTTTGTAGTTACAAACTAGAGTTGTCCTGATTGGCGGTTCCCCTACACCCTGGGTGGATACGACGAAACAGTAGCTAGATATGAGTATCAAGAGCGCCACTGAACTGACAGTGAATCGCAAACGATGGCGAGCTACAGTTCTCAAAACTATTGATAATATTCATGTCGGCAATACTCAAGCTCCGACCTAATGCATTTTACGAGTTCACAACATGTCTGTTAAGACATTGTGACTATGATGATGATCCAGAGTGCTGAGGTCAACCAAAGACATCTTTGTTATGTATGTATAGTGTTAAACTAGCAAAACGTCCATTCGTGGGCAATAATTACTATTTCTATCTGTATACATAGGAGGTGTCAAGGAATGAGTCAATGAAGATAGTAATTTTTTGGCATAACCTTAAGATGAGTTTCTGGAAGTGATATATGCAACAAAACAAAAGCATACTCGTATTATGACTATGAACTTCTCTATTTTTGTCATTGCAGGTGTGGTGAAAGAATGATTCAGCTGGCCAAGTATTTGAGACAGAAGGGGCAGACCAATGCCAGAGGGCGAAGAGTACAGAATGTTATGCACTCAGAGCTTCATTGTGATGACTTTATAGAAAGTAAATACTGATGTGTACCACATTGTGTACATTGATAGAACCAATAAATGCATATGTCATCTATATATTATATATGTCAATAAAAGGTGGGGAATCAATCACTTTCTTATAACTTCTTACAGGAGTAGCTCATATTGATTGAGGTTATGGTCGTATCCTCACGACTTGATATTGAATTGAAGTAATCTATCTTCATTCATAATTATTGCTTATAGAATATAGAAATAATTTTATAAAATATATTCCTTCTTTTTATCGTCGGTGTATGTTTCACACTAACCAAACTTATTTCTATAGTGATCTGTCAGAATATGCTAAACCGACAAATGTCATAAGTTAAGCCAAGAAACGTCAAAGTTAAACCCTACTTTGCCTTTGGCTTAAAGTTAATTATAAGTTTGACGCTAACAACGACCGGTGCGAAGCAATTCGCTGTTTAGTTGAGGCTTAACTTTAATTACAACTTTAATTATGACTGGTGCAAACCACTGATACTGGATTAAGCTGACCCAGTCGCTTCACCCCAAAAAATTCTAAATACGTCTCTAGGTACAATAAAAGCTGTAGCTCCAGTCTGCGACCATGGAAGGATATGAAACGAGCTAAATAACGACAGCGTTCTTGCAATCTCCAAAATTAGCAATGCACAGCTGGCGCAAAACAAAGCAAAAACCGCATAGAAGTTTTCGATTTTCCAGTTCGATAAAATCACTAAACAGCACCAGCAGCAGCCGCCGCGCAGTAGGGAAAAACGCAATACCGAACAAACGTTCAAATTAGTGAATAATTCAAATTGTGTATCTAGGTAATAAATACGGCGTGCCGGTCTCCGGTCCCGGACACGGTGTTTCGGAAATCGGGAAAAACAAAGTTGGAAAACAGCGGGTGGTGGGTTCTGGGCCGGGGCGAAGCCGTGCCCGCGCGCTTCTTGGGAAGCAAAACAACTGCAATAACATCTAGGAAACGTGGCCCCTGGAGTGTTGTTCTGTGCCGAGAGATACCACATAGGCGCACTGATATATCCTACACAGATAGAAAAGATTGAAACAAAAAAGAAAAATAATTCACCCAAATAAATTTGTGCTTTGGTATAGGGCCAAGTAAATCAGTTTTTCAATGAAATAACTACTTCGTTTGACTTTCCAAAGCACATATTTGTTTCCTTGAAAAATATGGATTATTTATATCAATGTAACATATTCTTGAAGGTATCACTATAGTTTAGTAAAGCAAACAAATAATTGTTTATACGGAGTAAACGTATTGTTATATCCAGGCTACTATAGCTTCCATGGAAATGTTAGTTGTTTATAATTAAATAAATATTTTATTCGGTTATTTATAAGAGGTACTCAACTATAGTCCACATTTCAATTAAAAAATGCATATAGTTGTCAAGATTTATGAAGTAAAAGTGTTGGACTAGTTAACTATATGTATATTCATCTGATAACAGAGCACATACACAAAAGACAGTAGTGGAATTTCAAGTTTAGCATAATGGAGACATCGGGTTCATGAGTAAAAATCACAAATCAATGAAAATATTTATTTTCAACGATAACATAAATATAAATATCTCTATAATTCCAATAAAAAATAAATAACTAAAATTCCGGTTTTCTAAAAAAATAGCAGAAAAATATATGCAATTATGTGTGCAAGTGATATGGAAACATAAATAAACTAAAAATAAACAGTCTCTATTGCAGACTATATATATATAATCTATATAGAAATCAAGGAAAATAAAAATAAATCTATATGGATACCAATCATCTACAAATACGTAAATACGGTGTATTTGAATCTTCTCAAATGAAAATGCTTGGTATAATGTAGAAAAATTTAATGTAGGTAATGACAATTTTGTAGTTACATAGTGACGGATTTAAAAGAAAAAATCAAATCCTAATGAAAATTGAATATTTTATGTTCTAAAATGTGCTTACTTATTTTTCTGTCAGTAACGGACAAAGCAAAACATCGGATTAATTTATGAATCCCAAAAAAATCAAATTTTCCCCCTTCTTATCATCATTAAAAAATGTTGAATGACAAGAATATGAGTACTAATTTTTTTAGTGTCTATCTATTTATTACATTACCTAACTAATGGTCATTAACCAAATTTTGTTTCTCCACAATGTTAAAAAGAAAACAACTGCAACATACTCACATCTTGTGCATCCATTGGATTATTCACATGTGAAATAAATTTTTTCCTGTCTCCTAGTGCTGGGATCAGATCCTTGATGTCACTTGTTTCCAAAGATTTCGCTACTGCCAAGTTGTTAATTTTATGTTCTAAAAAGAATGTTTGAATTGATGATTATAATCGATAAACGACTTGAGAATGCAAGCATATGTAGAGGTATACAAACATATGTGAAGTAGACTGCCCTTCCCCTGGTTGTTTATGAATGGGAATTTAAGTCAACCAAAGTACACTACCTAAGTATTTTGTCACAGCTTAAAAATCATAGACAGTTGCTTTCAACACTGTGGATTATATTATGTCGGTGATTATATGTATATAGTAAAAAAATATTTGGTGAATATAGCCTCATCTCAATAATGAAATATGCAAGTGCAAAAATCTATAGTGAATAAAACATGATGAGAATCTTTTTGACAAATGACACAGGGACACAGGGGTCAAATTAAACAAACATTTGTTTGGGTTTAATAACAAATCTATTAACTTTATCAAAATATGAGCGAGGTATCTACCACCAAATCATAATTTGTTTGAATTCCATGGCAATTTGGTTACAAAAAAATAATATCCGCGCAATCTGCTTGCTAATAAATGCCTGCAATCTTAACCAGAATGGATTTAAAGTATGTATAAAATCATTAGGTACTTTGGTTTGGATAATCAACAGCATATCATATGTTGAATGTGCTTAGTTCAGGGCATATTCAACAGGTGTAGGAAAAAAATCACTTCTACCTACCTTCAAAACGAGATATCAAATGGTCTAGTCCCAACTGAACTGATAATGGCCTGACATCATACATGACGAAATATAAGATGTTCAGTGCAGAACTGCAGACACCAGACTTGGTTCAGGAACTTTCAGCTTCCACAAAATTTCTATAAGTTCTATAACACTGAGCTCTGCAAATATTTCAAAATAACTTGACGGAGAACAGCGAAATGGAAGACGTCTCACTTGTTTTGGCAGTCGCCCAGTCGGCGCGAGCCCGCGAGCGTGTAGTGATGCGCAGCGGTTCTGTGACGTGCCCCACTGTAGCCAGTGTTGCGCACGCACTTGGAAAAATCTTATCATATCAATTCTATTCAATTAAACAACGAATTGTTTGTACGTAACGGTTCTAGTTATAGTCAAAAAAAATCAAGTGAAACAAATCATAGGGCTCATTGAAACAACACGATTTACTGTTATCAAATAATGAAGTGGCCATCGAAACAACAAAAGTTTCAGCAAAATGAATGTTGTTCACGTAAACAAAATAACATTCAAACAATATATATTCTTATATTCCGATTTCAGATTTCTATCTGTGTTCAGAACTGCAGACACCATCAGACTTGGTTCAGGAACTTTCAGCTTTCACAAAACTTCTATAAGTTCTATAACACTGAGCTCCGCAAATATTTCAAAATAACTAACAACAGCGAAGTGAAAAACGCCTCACTTGTTTTGGCAATTGGCGCGAGCCCGCGAGCGTGTAGTGGTGCGCGGCGTCGGCAGCGGTTCTGTGACGTGCCCCACTGTAGCCAGTGTTGCATAATTTTAGACGCACGCGCACTTATCTTATCATATCAATTCTATTCAATTAAACAACGGATTGTTTATACCTAACGGTTCTTGTTATAGTCAAAAAAATTCAAGTGAATCAAACCATAGGGCTCATTGAAACAACACGATTTACTGTTATCAAATAATGAAATGGCCATCGAAACAACAAAAGTTTCAGCAAAATAAATGTTGTGAAGATGGTTTGCACCACGGCTATCACAACTGAAGTTTATCCCGTAACCGGTGACATGGAGTCTGGGAGACTCCTTCAAAGTTGAATATAGCTATAATTTCGAAACCAGATGACCCTGACAAACGCAACGTCAGGTAGCTTTCTACAACCACTGTCCGAGGCAGCATCGCTTGTGACTGTCAGTTAACAGAAAACCGTTGTTGTGTAAACTACGTGTCGCAGTCTAGCAGACTCCACGTCACCATTAGTGCGACTGCTGTATATATCGTGTGTTCAGAATGTTGCTTATGTCCTTTAGAACACTGTAATGGCTAATCGTCCAAATACGTCATGGAGTATTCGTGCAACAGATTCTAACTTTGAAGAGACCTTCTACGAGTGCTATAACAGCTTGGACTCGGATAATAGCGACATTGATGATATTAATCCTGACTTTGCAATAGAAATGGATCATAATATTCAATATCCGAGCAGTTCGAGGGTGAACCTAGCCCAGGCGAAAAAAATGATATGCCAGTAAACGAAGAACTTCCAGTCTTTCAGCGATGAGGAACCAAGTTCAACAAACCATTTTGCACTTAAATTCCTCACCTTCTGATAAACAATGACAGCTTATCTATGTGGGTTGTTGCAAAAAGCCTATTTGTTTATCCTGTTCTCATGAAATATGTAGAGCATGTAATTTTTTTTCTTTACTTCTGTGTCATCGGCATCGACTACTTTGGTCATTAGCCTCGTGCTCTGTATAGGCTTTGTTACTGTTTCCCGGCGCCACTTAGGAACAGCACTGTTAATTAGAAGCCAACAGTGAATGCTCAGGTGGGGATTCTCACTGAGCTTTTTTTTATGGATATTTATTTTTTGTTGAAAAAACCAGAAATAAATTTCGGCCTCTAAAGAGACACGAACCCGGGACCTTCCGGTCGCGAGCCCTCGACCCTAACCACTGGGCCAACCCACCCCCAAGAGGATATAATTTTCAACGGGATTATAGAGCTCTTTAATATATTATTAAACTGTCTGTCTGTCTTTTTACTAGTTTCCTTTATAGTGCTTTATAGCTTGTCAGCGAAGGGTATACAGGAAGAAGAAGAAATTGAAAGAAACATACTCAAATCCTGATAATAATTTATGGAATTGATAATATATGCAGTGATATGGGAGGAGTCTCCAAGACTCCACGTCACCATGAATGTAACAATAATGGGTTACGGGTTATCTATGTATTGAAAATGCTTAGCAACATTGTCCTATGTCCCAGATTAGAATGCCATTCACATGAATTGTCATTTTTGTGGTTGACAGATGGACTGCAGAAAAATCCGCTATACAGGAAACATAAGAGCCTGTCGCACCAAGTCGAAAAAATACCAGGCGCTGTTTCATAACAGCCAAACTATTATTGCCACAAATTTGTCTGTTTTATACATATGTATAGGTGTTCCATATTGATGTACAAATATTTCAGGGGGGTGATTTCCTGGATGATTTTCGAGCTACATGTTGTTAAAGCTAGCTCTAATAAAAAAAATATTTTCGTAATAACTTTGGTAACGCTTTAGCTTTCTTTATGAAACCTGGTGTATGTACCAAAAGGTACTTTTTGATCAAGAAACATTTTTTTATTCCAACGAGTGGCGTTCGTGCGGGACATGATTTCAACATTTTTAACAAAAAAAAGTTGTGCGCCACTGTTCGACGCCATTTCGCCATTTGTGTAATTCACCATAATTAAAACAAACTTGCAAAAAGTTAACGGTAGGCCAATAAGCTTTTAATACATTAAAAATAGAGTAATTTTCTATCAGTGACATTTAAATGAAATTAGATTTTTTTAAAACGTCACTCATTTGAAACACGTCTACTACGCTAATATGAGAATTAACAATTAAAGCTACGCTACGCTAATTTGAAAATTAATCTATTTCACTTGAAATCGATTCGTCTTCGATTCATATGAATGTGTTAATGCAAACAATCTTTCAAGTCCACGCGCTCGTGCCCTTGAATAAAAATAAGGAGACAACTTTCCTAATAAACTTCGTCTCAATCGAGCAAAACGCGCAAAATGATTTTTATTTTTTTAACAAAAATCGGGTCGTGGACGCAAAAAATCAAATTCTTGAAAAACGAAAGGCGAATTCAAAATAAGCTTTCAATTCAAAACAAATAGTGGCGTATCACTTTCTTTGGTTAAAAATTTGAACACATGTCCCGCACGAACGCCGCTGGCAGAAATAAAAAAAAGATTCTTCATCAAAAAGTACATTTTGGTACATGGACACAATATACCAAGTTTCATAAAGAAAACTAAGGCGTTGCCAAAGTTATTACAAAAAGAATTTTTTCCATTGGAACTTTCACACCCTGTAGCTCGAAAATTATGACGTTTAGGACATACGTTCATATAAAGTTTTTAACTCAAAATCGTCCAGAAAATCACCCCCTGAGATATTTGTACATCAATTTGAAACCCCATGTATACAGGAAACAACATTATCCTACATGTCATAGGGATATTAAATTTCATTCTCAATCTGGCTTAGAATATACTCAGCTGCAGCTTTCGTCACCCCGAATCGACGGAAAGAAGTGAGATCATCAAACTTATTGAAATAATCCACCCTCTCAAATACTTGTCTAGGCACTCCATACAAAATTGAATGTTAATTCTTTCACTCTATCATCACCTTCAAGCATGTTATTTTCAACTCTGTAGTTCATTTTTCTTTTCCTGAGATTTTTGTTACATACTGTGCCCACTGCTCATTATACCGACAGCAAGGAGGTTAAAAGGATTGACAACAAACCACAGTACTAAAAATGGCACAAAAGTGAGCCCAAGTCAATAAAATCTAACACTATCTTGACCATGATCAAGCTTAACGTTAACTGTTCCTTAGGCAGCAGTACAAAGCAACACTGTCATCTTAAGTCCACCTAGGTAGTAAGTTGACCTTGATTTCAGGTCAAGGTGACTAACGGCGCGGCGTTGCTGTCATATCAAAATCGACATTCCTTGATGTCAGTCAGTATATTATAACGAAACCACGACGTTAAAATCTGATACGTAGCTTTACTGACTTAAGGCGGGTTCTCACTCTTCAGTTTGACGGATTCAGGACTAATGAAAAGGACGGTTATTCTCACTGTTCAGTTTTAATAACTAACCATTTTAACTGATTCAGCATTAATCACAATGACGTTTTTGTTCATTTTTTAATGCTGATAAAGACAAAACGAATGAAAAGTAGGACTGGCTTCCACTTTGACTGGATGTAAAAAACTTCTAATCAGATTTAATGAAAATGTGTTCTCATGTTCATTATGTGTACGGTATCACTGAATCGGTCAAACTGGTTCAGCGAAACTGAATAGTGAGAACCCTTCTTAAGCTGGCTTTGCTTTTTAGCGACCTAAAGTACGTTGCGGATTACTAACGCCTCGGGCTTGAAGTAAGGCTTCAGGACGTCAGGCCATAAAAGCTTCTTTACGCTTTTAAGGGTCTAGAGTATAGCGCGCGAAATTGAGCATCCAAAAAAATACGTACTCCCGTGTTAGACGTGGCCGCCTATTCACTTTCTCCTGTATGTGCGTCTTGGATTGGGGGAGGTAAGTCCAAAAGTCCAAAGGTAAGGTCCAAAGGTCGCCATAAAAAATGAATTTCGTATTTAGAAGTGTCTGACGCTACCTTTAAACTTTAGGTTAGGTTAGGTTAGGTTAGGGGGGTCAAACGTACAGGCCGGGTTAGGTAGCCCCAATACTGCAGCCATTGGCTTACTGTATTGTCCTGTGCGCTTGAAGAGTGAAGAGTTTTGTGACCCTGATAAGATCCAAGAGTCTCTTCACGATATCTCGATTGGGGAGTGATTTGGGGTTGTTTGGCCCTATCAGTCTGAATCTCCACCAGCGTAGGGCCTCACATTCAAAGATTATGTGAGAGGCTGTTTCGTCGTCCTCGTCACATAGTTACCTTCAGACTTACTGTAAACGGTCAGGATACAAAAAGTAAATAAACCTTAAACTTACAGTAACGATTCAAAATGCAAATTGAAGAAGAAAGCTTGCGCTATGTCACTTCCATGGCCTTGTCTTGATATCGTGTTTGGTTATTAAATTACAGACATTTGAAGAATGCATGGTTTTACATCGCGAGTTTTTTGCACACAAAAAAACTTGTTTGACAAAATTGCTCTGAGATGTCAGTCACTAAGATCTTAACTATCACCTTTTGAAGCAAGTGACTTCTGTTCGAAATGAGAATCCGTGTTTTATATGGCAAATACATATTATGTATAAATGGGTGACCCAGGCCACTTAATTCATAAATAACTATTAGGTTCGTAAACCTAACCTATAAACTGGTCAGCGAGTCGACGATCTACGCCTGGCAGTGCAATCTTATGATTGTTAATCGTACACCCGCAGACCCGGATTTGATGGAGTCCATATTTGGTTCAAATTACGTAATAGCAGAATCTACCATATTTAACAACTTGTCGTATGTCGGCAATAATAGAAGCATTACTAGATTTTTGGATTTTGCCTGAAGATGAAATTCTGAAATTCTTGGGCTGTTTGGCCGCCGTCGACACGCTTCGTCGCCTTGGCGTCGGTGTGCTACGCTGCTGGACGTTCCGCCAACACGAGCGGTTGGCATCCTCAAAAGCTGTTACCTGTATGGCGTGTTCCGAGAAACTAAGAGTTTAGATTAGATTAGATATTAGATATTAGATATTTATTTTTTCCAATAAATGTAGATACATTGTTGGTCCGTCACATAAAATAGAGGTAATAACAAACTACATTACAATATATTCGAGTACAAGTCTCAACACTTGTAGTAAGTAGGTTATTCAATGTCGATATTGAATAACAAATACAAACACACACAAGAGAGTATCTCTCACGTGAGTCATAATATCCCATATACCATATGTGATATTCTGTCAAATAAAACGTTTTAAAAACAGGTTATTCACAAACATATAAACAATAAGTGTATATAACAATACAAATGACACAAGAATTGTACAATTAAAATGTTTTGTTGGATCTACAAAAAACTTTAAAATCATCTAAGCCATATGGCGCTAGTTCGCATAAAACATGGCTGATTTTCCTCTTGAATTCTCTTATAGGTAACTCTATAATGTATTGCGGAAGCAAGTTATACAGTTCGAGTCCTAAAGATTTTGTTTTATTCAGTCTGCTGTTCGGCGGAATCAACTTATTTCTGCCTCTAGTCTCATGACTATGGACTGCTGAGTGAGGTACATGTCGGTGTGTATTGTTTTTTATATAAAGTAAGTTATGATATATTATGACGGCATACAGTGTCATTATTGTGAGGTTTTGGAAAATTTGTTTGCAGTGTTCATTATAATGTGCTTTAACGATGTTTCTAACTGCAGCTTTTTGTATCATGAAAATCTGTTGTAAACGCGTCTGTGCACAATTACCCCACCCTAGCACACCATAGCTGAGAACAGAATGAAATAAAGCAAAGTAAGTCATTCGAGCGGCTACGCTATCTACTGTAAAAGCTATCTTACGGATGGCGTATACTGATTTAGATAACTTATTACTTAAGTTGTCTATATGTACCGACCAGGATAATCTCGAATCAATGCTAACTCCCAAGAATTTTGTATCAGATAGTTCGACATTTTTATTTAATGAAAAGGCAACGGTACTAGTTTTCTCTGTATTTAAATGCAGTTCATTTGAGGCAAACCATTCATTGGAGTGATTTAACACACGTTCTATGTACTGTGGTTTCGCGTTGATGTTACTGTTACTTAGTTAGTTTAATTTAGAGTTCTTCTATTACCAGTTTCAGTAGTTGGCTTTGGCTGTGATAGACATTATGATACCAGGTGAAGTGTAAAGATAAGCTGCGTACGCCGCTGAGTAGTTCGACAATGATTGTTTCCTTCTCTAGCGACACGTCTGTAAGCCTGATACGTGACCACATAGAAACGTATGGATCCGGACAAGGGAATCAACACGGCCCAGAAAACGATCAATCTTTCCCAGTTTAAAATTAATAGGTTTCCAGGGGAGTAGTGATATACGAGAAGAGTATGGTCAACAAAAGTGCCCGAACGTTTTTATGTATAGTTGTTTATTAGCTTTACAACTCCTGACCACCGTAGTATAGGAGGCTTTGATGAACAGATGGAAAATGTTCGCTTAACTTGCCCACTATGCTCTGGACAAGTTTGAAAAACTGGTCAAACCTCAAACAGTGACGTCCCTCAGTAGATGGTCTTAGTTGTGTAGTAGTGTATCTGCCTGCTTTTGTCAGGAAACAAGTAATTGGTTAAAAATTATGTGATCGTTATTTACCTGGCAATAAAACATAATCATTATTATTTTGCATCTCTAAATTTTTCTCGCATAGTGGTGTCGACGCCTAAACTATTGTTCTGAATTGAGGACGGACTGTACAAAATACTACAGACTTTCAGGGTTACATACTTTTGAAATATTTTGTGTAACTTTTAGTCCAAGGCACACTGTTGCAAGTGTGCTGTAAATGTGTTTCGTGTGAGGCCTGAGACCGACATAATGAGAAGGATAATAATAACTTTGAGTTGTTTCCAGAGTCGTTTTATTTCTATACATCAAGGTCTGTGTATTTAGATCATCCCTACGTATGTGTTTAATACATTCTTGTCATTGAGAACTGCAATATCTGTTAAATGGGTAACTTTGTCTGCATTTGACTGAAAAACTACATCTGGTCTATTGTAGAGGTGTGTTGCGATTTGGCAAACTGCTACTTTGAATCTGCTCCGATGCTGTGGCACCCTGCTCCGCTGGTTTCAAAATCGCAGCTCCATTTCGGAGCAGTTTTCAGGCAGAGCAGGAGCAGCGTACTCTCGGCGGCGGCGCAAGATGCGAACTGACAAACGACGGAGGGCGGGGCTTATTCTCTGGCAGGGCGAAACAACTTGTAAGCAATATGACTTTCATAATGTATATTTTCCCGTTTTGCAATCTCCTGATCTTAATACATGGATTCTAGGTATTGATTAAGTGCTACCCAACAAAAAAAATCCTATTTTGATTGTAAAAGTGGTTGTGATATAGTCGCATCGCAATGCAATTGAGGAGATACGCTGAGGAATCACTTCTTTCGAGACAATATTGTCCCGAAATGATGATAAAATGTGTAAATTCTTCAAAGGAGAATTATTAGCACTATTGAACTACCTCTTAGCTAAAATGTCGTGCATGTTTTTTTTTCGTCATCTGTCCTAAAGTTTGAGTAAAAAATTAAATATCGCAGGCGTTATGCGTTAACGCTGAAATCATCAACAATTTTTTTCTCGCGATGGAAAAGGTAAATGGTAAATGTGGACCATCTCGAAAAAACTCATGGAGAATATGATATAGTACTTTGAAAACAATCCCAAGGATTATCTGTCCAGTCCCCTGGGAGGAGTTCAAAAAACAGTTGATCCGACGCGTCCGTTTATGGCCTTTTTCGCTCATTAAAACTTTGAAATCTTCCCTCGATCTGAACCGATGTCCACGATTCGCACTTTGAAATGTCAACCCCAACATTCCTCTCAACGCACGCATCGAAAATAGCCCTTTCCGTAACGTCTAACCCTTCTAAAAACCGAAAAAACCACATCCCTACCTAGGACCCGAAAAACTTCGTTAGAGATGGAGCTAGCAAGTTTTAATGTTATAGATTATTATACGCTTGGAGAAAAAAAAATTAATCTTGATTTTCGTCTTAGAATCAAGTGAGTATTACCTCCTTCATTTTGTCAGAGAGGTTAGGAAACAAGAAACACCCTGTATATAAAATCATTTTTGTCGGCGATATAAATATTATACTATTATCATTAAAATCTGAAAATACAATATATCTACAAAGTCCTGAGAAACAAAAAACGTTTGTGTTTCAATCGCATATTACTATACATCACATCAGGGTATCACAAATCAAAATTAAATCAAAATTAAATAAATCTAACTCTACAATTCTACATATTTATTTAATTTAGGTTAATAGTTAACGTTTTCCTTTTTCAAACCAAAACTCGCCTTTGTATTTCAAGCGAAAAGGCCTAAAAAATAAGGAATCCACTAATCCACAAAACAGTGACGTGAAGTGAAGTCGTGATTCGTGAAGTGTGAAAAGAGAAATAGGCGCATTCTGCTTCGGCATTCGTCGCATTTTTTGGTGTTTATCGTTTTAATCCGAGCGGCACCAGCGCTCGGAGCAGTCGGTGGCTGCAGCTGTTCCGATTTCCAATGTTGCGACTTGCCAGCTTGCTCCGAAAAATCGCTGCTCTTTGTCACAGCTCCGCGGCCGGAGCAGTCGCAACGTGTCACTGCTCCTAAGAAATCGCAGTTTGGCGCACCACTAGTCTATTGGCTGGGATGGTTCTGTCCCAGTATAGTTTATACGTGGACGAGACAGCCATTCATACAACAGTCTGTTCTGCGAATGCCTACTCGCAGCGAGTGTCGTGTCATACGACTCGCTCGAACCCTGCAATCACGGCGAGTAGTGCACTCGCGGTGATATGATAATTGAACATATTCAATTCCACTCACGGCGATTATTTTTAACACGCATTTATTTGCTTCACCTGTACATATGTGGGTTTGAGGGTGAGCTTGTAACACGCTTCTGGCTTACTAGTCTTTTTATTCATCAACAACACCTCCAACACCAGATAATGCTCTTCATGCTCCTGGAAAGGTAGAAGTTGAATTTTATCAGGTGTGTGATAGTAACTGCAACACAGCGCCATATGTGGTCTTAAACTGTATATGGCTATCCAGCTGGCTTTGTGTTATAACTACATATAACTGACGATGCGGAACTTTGGCGCCATGCTTCGCCTGAGTTAAGATTTGCTTTAATAATTCACAATGTCTTGTAAATGACAGAACTGCAGGACAGACAACAGACTGCCCTGTGTTCTCAGTTTTTGACACTTGGACAGTTGTAGTAGAATTACGAATACCAAAATGAACAACTTTGCTTGATGTCTAGCTTAAGTTCAGCTAAAAATAGAGTAGTTAAAATAAGCTCTATGGTTCACAGTTAGGTATTGTATCAAATGGCCGAATTAGTTTATTAGTTATCAGTTAACGATGAACCTCGTTCCGGTCGATCGCAGACTGCGCGACCTAATACAAAAATTACAGAAATTAGCGACTAGGTACAGAATGATCGAGGGACTGACACGCAGAGTAGGACCGGACGTAGTCAACTATTATTCAGGTAACGGTCATTCCACGCTGAAAATGCCGACTCTCGTGAATGCCTGTTGAATATGTTACTGCTTACTATCCGGCACCTCCAGAGTTGCAACAAGTACAATGTACTTGTTTCCCTGGAGGAGATACTGCTGCAAATATTATTCGCACATACACGATATAAATACATAAAATAAGGCATACGCATTGTACATATATTTCTTAATTAAATGTTCTAAAGCGCCAATCACCTAAGTTAAGCAGCGTCGGGCAGGGTTAGTACTTAATTGGGTGACGATTATAAACACCGCGTTATAATATTATTATTTTCTAATAGAAGTTGGTTATTAATCCTAAATGCCTCATCAATTAAATTTAAAATTAACAAATTGTTGTTACATAAAGTCTGGCAGATAGCGCTGCAATTGCGACGACACTAGTTTATAACTACAAAAATGATTCAATAAATACAGCTGAGAAAAAAGTTAAAAAAGGATTTAATGACAAAGTTAACACATTGTTGCACACTCTGCTAGCCGGAAGGCTTCGTAATATGTATGGCACCTCAAAACATTCCCATTTTTTCTGCGTTTGTAGCATGACTTGCGTTATTAAAATATTTTAGGAGTATTTATTTTTGACTCTTTTTTCCATTTTTGAAGTTTTTAGCGACAATAAAAAAGACGGCTATGTCCGTCGTGTCATATCACAGCTAAGTTTATGTTCTACAATGGCAACCGCGGCTATAGCCGTCTGATCAGTGTAATCGTAAAATACATATTGTGGGAAGAAGAGGATAATTTTCGAGACAAAAACTAAAACAAAAACAAAATTTTATTGTATCAAAGTTATAAACAAAAATGCATCTCAGGATATAGACGGTATCAAAACAAAAAAATCAAATTTATTAGCAAACAGAGGTATCCCCGAACAAAACAGAATCCAGACACAAAAATATGTTTGATGCCACTCTTCAAAGCAGTCTGGATACAAAGTACTAAACACATGAAAACCAAACAAAAACAAAAACACTCGCAATATGGCAGCTATACACGAGCTCAATGCATCACATTGAGGTTATGGACCGCTATAGTTGTCGTGCTGTTTTACCCATGCGCCTTAAAACATGAATAGTTGGGATAGCGTGTAGTGGGTTAGAATTTGGAAACTTCAGAAATGAAGAGCTCCACGTTATGGCACAAACATTGCTTAACAAGGCAAGTATACCGACATTCTGACGGTCGTCGCCGTTCTGCCGCAACAAGCAGATAACTTTTTGACTGATATAGCCGTCTTGCTTTATCACGATCACTCCCCGCAGACGGCTATAGCCGTTGTGTCTAACAACGTGTTAACTGAAAAACTAAAAATGAATATAGCTTAAAAAAATTAAAAAAAAAATACGTTTTTAAAGAACATCGGACTGAAGAGTTAAAAATACTACTATTTTTAAAATAAGCTTAAAACAGCAATGAACGAATTTTTAACTTTTAGTTTGATGTTATTTAAAAGCGTGTCTTTTTAGTTTTTTTTAAACTATACCTACTTATTTAGTAGCAACGAGTACCATATCAAACATAGCGAATTTGCTCGAAGCGATTTCACTCGCACATTCGTTTTGTGTGACCGATGCTTTAGGTGCAATTCACATTGAATGGACATAGGCGAGAACGTGGCATGAATGTGGTGGAGCCGTGACATGTGCTATTCAATAGAATAGGCGGGGTAGTGACCAGAAATTTCTACGAGTAGCAGAAACGGGAAGGTGAGCTTTGGAGAATCACCGTATTGGCTACAAGTGATGGTTACCGACTAGAATAAAACATGCATTTTTCAAGTTCTGATGAAGATGTAATTTCATTGATCACCAACTTTTTTAGCGATTTTATGCCAGGACTGATCCTGGTCACTCCTATTACAGTAATCTGAACAACCATAATCGTTAAAGCATATACAAATAATTTACAATTTCCTCACACATTTTAAATTCTATATTGTCTCACATTTTGGAAAACGTTGAGTACGCAACAAGTGGTATACAACGGATGAGTCTGTTCGTGTACACCACGAGCGACTGGAAATATACGTGGGCAGGGCGGGATGGTACCCGTTGGTAGGTACCACGTCGCGCGTCGCCTCTGTGTGCATTGTACCATAAAATTATATAGAAGAGACGTAGAAGCGACATAAGGCCCATTTCGCACCAAATCAGTCGGCTACAGTCAAGTCTAGTCACGTCAGACGCTCCCAGATTCAACTGACTTGAACTTATATTGAAATTACGCATTGTATGGAAAAATTACTTTCAGACTGACCGAATCACGTCCGTGCCAGTCCCGTCCCGACGTGATCGGACTGTCTTTGACTCAGCCGATCGAATATTTATGCCAGTCCTGACAAGTCTTTTGAGAAATCTTTCTTCCGGTGTAATAGCTTCTCGGTAATTTGTATTTTGTTTTGTTATGTCAGCAGCTATAGGACTCAATAACTGAAAAAAGTAAATCTGCACTCGTTCTAAACTAATT
The DNA here is from genome assembly GCA_951848785.1 of Callosobruchus maculatus. NCBI lineage: Eukaryota > Metazoa > Arthropoda > Insecta > Coleoptera > Chrysomelidae > Callosobruchus > Callosobruchus maculatus. Next base: position 2,685,988 of record CATOUR010000130.1, read on the forward strand.
GTAAAATTTTCTTGGGTCGGCCAATAAATCAGGAAACAAGTGATTAAATGATCCAAAATGTAGCCTTCTTCTGTTAATGGGATGAATCCGCAATCGTGTATTTTTTTGCCTTTTTTATCTCCTTTGTTGTAATCGGCGTAAAATAATTGCTTGAAGAAACTCGTACATTTCAACTATTAGATACGGTAGTCTGGTCACGAAACGTTGAACTGACTGGTCGTCGATTTCATTTGCATGACTTACTTCATGTGAAAGCAATATTTCGGTGACATGATTGAATGTGACTTGACTGTTGCTGATTGATTTGGTGCGAAATGGGCCTAAGTCTGTACCACGTCCTCGTCTGACGTCCGTTCAGTGTGTACTCCACCTTAGTATTTAGTTTTAACGTAATATGGTACTTATCAAACAAGCTATTAAAATATACCAATACGAAACCTGCAAAATGCATCGTTGTATTGGAAGGTCAATAGAATTGATTTTGGTTCGCGCACTGACCGGCCTGGCAGGGCGATACCAGAGAATCGCCTATTGAGCGGAATTTCCCAAACGAAGGCAATTAGCTGGAAACCTTATAGGTGCACACGAAGCGAAACTACTCTGAATATCGTGAACTCGGAGGGTATTTAAGCCACTAATTTGATTGGATAATAACACGCCGGGGCTGACACATCACGCTACCGCCACAAATTCGACTTAGCCGATTCACCGGCGAATCACGGTTGAATTGCAGGCACTGTAACGATAAGTGTGACAGTTTGGAGTGAAATAAATATATCTGCAGATGTTTTTCCACAAAGGTGTATTTTGCAAAAGAAATATTACGCCGGAATATCGATGTGATGTCTCCAAAAAGCATTTAAACAAACATTTTCATTTTTTTTCTGAGAACCCGAAGTAGCTTAAAATCAAACTTGAACTGATTGTCGGTGCTAACAAAAATTTGGAGTTTCTCTATCCCTACACCATGCTCAGCAAAAAAGTAGGCAATAATCAAGGACCTTTGGAACACCTGATAACAAAGTTTGAACACTCTTGAAATTCTTCCTTTTTCGTTGATTTCTCCTCCGTTACCATTTTGTCTTCGACAGTAATATGGTGTCACAATGTCATTACAATCAACTTAGTGGTTTCCAAGTTATACGTTATAGGATTATAACCCCAGATAGCACTTACGTCTGAACGTCGTGAAGAAGTCATCTTTAAGGAGTCTTGCTAATTGCTTCTTAAAAGTATACAAGATTTCCATTTAATGTCCAAGCCTTAACAGGATTTTTGTTCAGATGAGACCTGACAGAGACATCTTCAGGGCGTCTTGCTAATGATATCTTTAAGATGTCTCATATGCGTACAAGACAGTCTATAACCCCACCACGTATATTGAATGACGGACATTTTGTATGTGATTCGCTAGGCCTCTGTAACCATGCTAACCTCACTTTTTCGTTCGTGGAAGACTGGAAGTAAGTATGAACTATGGAAGTCTTTCGGCTGGCTGAAGGTACCTAAGTTAACATTTCAGTTATGGATACAGCAAGGGATAGGTGCAAACTCTACTCTAAATAGGTACCAACGGTTTTGCATTACTGTATAGTTGGTTGGGGAGGAAAGGAAAAAAGCCTGATCTTAGCAAAGGCAGTTTGATGTAAGTAGATAATTTGGATTTCCTCAATAACCTCACCCACGTACATACATTGTAGATACGAAAACTTTGAGCTATTTTGATTTATACGTATAAATGCAAATATGTTTGTGGTTGCATTTCATTTTGCAACTTTTACTCATATGTACAATGAAAAAAAAGAAAAAGAAATAAATTGAAGCAAAAAAACATTTAAGAAGTTGGACAAATACCTATTCAGTAATATTCGGTCAAGTTTCTTATATTTCAACTCAATTTTGTTGTTTAAGATGCAGCAGAACCTGCAAAGGATGTGAGTCGTGACAGGAAGGAAGAGGAGACTTGTGTGCAATACTGTTTGTGAGGGGCAAGAGATTTCCTACTGTTCCGAGTAGTGAAATTAATAAATTGAATGAAATGAATAATTAAACTGAAATATTTTTTTTAAAACCTACATCACGACAACAACAACAATGTTAATTTTGCTCGATTTTACAACGTTTTGTTTCCAAATCACATACCGATTTTCCAAATTATGCAATATTCTTTCATAAAAAATTACCTATAACGTTTGTCTTTCAAACCAACTAATGTAAGCAGGAATTTTCAGAGTGGATAAAATTTAATTTCCTATAATATAATATCCAGAATGAAAAATTTGACTTACTCTTTACATGCGCTAAAAATGACCTCTATACTCTAAATTCAGTAATATACAAAGTATTTATTGAAATGTATATCCTAATGCTTTTGCAAACTGAAATTACCAATTTGATACAGGAGAGATCTTGTGTTACTTAATAGGAGCTTAATTTTGTGGCGTCAAGGTTAAGATGTAGTGAAGATCTTAGACGTACCTCCAAGAGATATCTTGAGGAGGTCTTGGCGATGTCTGACCTTCTATAGAGGCCTAATAGATGTATCTGAATATGTCTATGACATCTTTTGGACGTAACGTAAAACATCTTCTATCTGTAAGACGTCTCAAATATATCCTGAAAAGTCTAAAAAAACATTCTAAAGATGTCTCAAAGATCTCTCGACAACATTTTAAAGATGTCTTAAGGATGCCTGAATCTTACATAAATGACTTTTAGAAGATATTTAATAGACGCCTATCACACATAACTGGATGTCTTTGAAATATCCTTAGCAACTAGATCAGACATCCTTCAGAGGTCCCAAATATATCACTGTGCTATCTGGGATATGTATTGTATCAAGTTATTTCACACATACAAGATTCAAGGCAATTTTCGGATAAGTCTAGAAAGCTATACACGATACGACAGTTAATTTTTTTTACTGCCATGTAGAAGCATTATATGAATACAACCAGTGTTTGAGTTTTCACCCCCTCTAAAAAAAAATTGAGAATGATCAGGAACCCCTGAAACGCCTAAAAACGAGATTTGGAGGGGTTCAGATATTTTTCTGTTTTTTTACCAATTTCTTTACTCCACCGCCAATGCACCGATTTTCAAAATTATAGCAGCATTACCTATTACGAAACAACAGCTTATCGCTACCTAAATTTCATCATGGCCCAGGCAGCGGTTACTGAGATTACGCGTCTATAAAAACGCCAACAGACAGACAATCAGACCGACGGAAATGAGTGACGTGGAGTTGCGTTATCTATTTGTCATAACACCCAAAAAGCGTCTTATCATAGAATCCAACATTTTTGGGATCACGAACTCCCCTCACATACCTACCGGTATGGGAAGTTAAATGGATTGGGACGTTAGTCAATCACAAATAGTGGATTATGCAATATCGTCTGCTCCTTTATCAGGTCGTTGGATGATGAATTTCAATCACACAAATTTTCTGCGCTCGTAACTTAGTTACATACGCAACGTATATCAAGCAGATTTTTGAGCATAACGTCGTTACAGTCCAATCAAAAGGGTCTCCCATCACTTGTCTTATAGGCGCACATCAGCTGTCGATTTGCTGAATTTGCTGATTACTGTAAAAAATATCGTTTCATTAGAATCATCTTTATCTCCTCAGGGGGTGCATGGCTCTCAACCTACGTTCGTCGGCTTTTGGGCCTTTTTACTCAGCACTGGAATATTTTACACCAGTGTAGTTTTATTGTACTCATCTATTTTGGCTAGTAGTATCGTATATACTAGTTTTATCTGTTCCTGAGACCACGCAGCTATAATACTATACCAGAACATCTGAAAACTATAAATTCCATACAACTATTTGAAAAAAAGTGCAAAAAATTGTTAATGAATTTACCAAGACTTCTGACACAAGAAATGGTGAATATTAAACAAGTTCGGTTCTAGACTTTTCTTTGAGAGAAATGTATTTTTTTGAATTCTGATCCAAGAAAATTATGTTTGCATGCATATATGTATATACACGGTTGTTTTAACCGTGAGCTTTTTTCTAAATATTTATTATTTAATTTATCCCACGCACAAGATTTTCACCCTCCATGGGTTCTACCATTTATTTACCTTATCTTATTGTGCAATGTATCTTACTTCCCACACCGATAGGTGAGGGGAGTATTGTGATCGCGAAAATTTTCGATTTTGAGATAATACGCTTTTTGGGCGTTTTACGATTTCTACATAATGAAAATTCACGTCACTCATTTCCGTCTGTCTGTCTGTCTGTCAGTCTGTCTGTCTGTCGGCCTATCTGTCTGTAATTTCAGTAACCGCTGCATGGATTGTGATGAAATTTGGGCAGCGCTATGCTGTGGGGTCGTAGTAGGTAATGCTCCTATAACTTTCAAAATCGTTACGGGGGGCGGAATAATTAGCAAAAACAAAAAATTTCAAATATGGCTCAAACTTCGTTTTTATGCGTTTTAGGGGTTCCTGATCATTTTCTACTTTTTCTTGGGTGGGGGTCAATTTGGGGTGGTTGGGGGGTAGGGGGTTGTAAAACTGAAAAATTTGTTGTATTCGTAATGGGCTGTCCATTGATATGTGAATAAAAAACCTAGCGGCATAATACACTTTTTACGTACATCCGAACATTGCCATGCTTATTAAAAACCAAGGGACTTAGAATTTATGATGTATACATAAGAGTATTGTTTTAGATCGTTCTATATTGCGTAACGCGAAGAATGTTGAATTGATTTTAATGAAATTTTGACACAATAGTACTACCGCAGCGAGGATGGAAAACGCGTATGTTTTGGAAAAATAGTGTCAGTGGCGGCACAGCCATAATAAAATAACTGAAAATATAAAAACAGCTCAACTTTGTTTTTAGGCGTTTTACGGGTTCCTGATCATTTTCAATTTTTTTTTTTGGGTGGGGTGTAATCGGAGCGGTTGGGGGTGGGGTGTTGTAAAACTGAAAAGTTTGTTATATTCATAATAGTCTGTCCATTGACCTGTAGAAGAAATACCTAGCGGCATATTACACTTTTTTAGGTCCATCCAAACATTGGCTTGCCTACTACAGAAACCAATTTTGTGATCTGTACATACGAGTTTTGCTTTAGGTCGTTCTATATACATTGCGTAAAGCGAAGCACAGAATTTATTACCGCGACGAGAATGGAGAACGACTCTGTTTTTGAAAAATCGTGTCAGTGGCGGCGCGGCAATAATCAAAAGACCAAAAATATAAAATCAGCTCAAACTTCGTTTTTAGACGGGTTGGAGGCTCTTGATCGTTTCGCATCGTCCAGTTGAAGCATGCAGAAGAAAACTGTGGTATCCTAGTTCCTAAGGGGGGAGATGCAAGAAACTATTTACCAGGGTTTTGTGTTGGATTTTGTTTTTGCGGGCGGGTGGGCGATGATTCAGTTGCAAGGGAATTTCAGACTATAGCTTCATGCAATTGGAAATAAAAAAATGGTATCATCATTATGTGTGGGAAGTACTGAGTCAATCAACTTGATTCCATATTCGTTTATACCGATTCGGTAAATAAATTATTATTATTGAAAAAAGTATAGAGGCTGACTTTCTGTCGTTGTAGTGGCCAAAGGTAATTATTTGGTAGCAACGTATAATCTAACAATTTAACAAAAATATACTCGTTCCTACTTTGCACCGTCAGCTCCATCTACATATTTTATTTTGAGTAGCACCTGGTAAAACTCGTATGCCTCTTAGACAGCGCCAAAAAGATGATCTCTTGAGTTATCAAATTAAATCGCATAAGATGGCTTCCGGCATCCAATCGCGCAGATGTTTCAAATATGAATGCACTGTTTCGGAAATTAAAGAAAAGTAAGGTACCAACCTTATTGTACAAAGAATTACTACAGGATTACTTATAATTGCAGACCACAGTATCCCCTGATGACGACACCAACTGTTATAAATACGCGCTTGCTAAATGTCTATTTAAAGTCTATAATTATAGTGTCTTGTTGTATTGCATTCTCTATCTATCGTGAATTCGGGTCAGTCTACTTCCCCGTCAAATGATAATGTTTTCTTATTTTGTGAAAAAAAAATGGAGTCAAGTTGATTGACTCAGTACTTCCTACACATAACGATGATACCATTTTATTATTTCCCATTGCATGAAGGCCATGAAGCTATAGTCTGAAATCTCCTTGCAACTAAATCATCGCCCACCCGCCCGCAAAAAAAACATCCAACACAACAACCCTCGTAAATAGTTTCTTACGTCTCCCTCTTCAGGAAATATGCATTAAAAATCAATTGAACAATTTTCACGTTACGCAATCTAGAGCGATCTAAAACAATACTTGTATGTATACATCACAAATACTCGTGGTCCCGTGGGTTCTATAATAAGTATGCAACGTTGGGATGGACCTAAAAAGTGTATCACGCCGCTAGGTTTTTCATTCGCATATCAATGAACAGCCCATTACGAATACAACAAAATTTCCAGTTTTACAACCCCCCAACCACCCTAAATTCACCCCCACCCAAAAAAGTATAAAGTGATCAGGACCCCTAAAACGTCTAAAAACGAAGTTTGAGCTGTTTTCATATTTTTAGTTTTTTTAATATTGTTGCGCCGCCACTGAGACGATTTATAAAAATCATACGCGTTTTCCATACTTGCCAAAGTAGTAATACTGTGACGAAATTTCATTAACATCAATTCAGTGGTTTCCACTTATAAAATACAGAACGATCTAAAGCAATACTCGTATGTATACATCACAAATACTAAGTCCCGTGGTTTCTATAATAAGCATGCAGCGTTCGGATGGACCTAAAAAGTGTATCATGCCGCTAGGTTTTCTATTCGCATATCAATGGACACCCCATTACGAATACAACAAATTTTCCAGTTTTACAACCCCCCACCCCCCAACCACCCTAAATTCACCCCCACCCAAAAACAGTATAAAATGATCAGGAACCCCTAAAACGTCTAAAAACGAAGTTTTAGCTGTTTTCATATTTTTAGTTTTTTTAATATTGCCGCGCCGCCACTGAGACGATTTCTAAAAAGCATACGCGTTTTCCATCCTTGCCAAAGTAGTAATACTGTACCGAAATTTCATTAACACCAATTCAGTAGTTTCTACATTATAAAATACAGAACGATCTAAAGCAATACTCGTATGTCATACATCGGAAAAAATTCTAAGTTCTTTGTTTTCAGTAATAGGCATAAGGCAATGTTCAGATAGACCTAAAAAAGTTATTTATGTCGCTAGGTCTTCCTTCATAGGTCAGTGGGCAGTCTATTATGAATACAACAAATTTTTCAATTTTACAACCCCCCAACCCCCAACCACCCCAATTTTCACCCCCACCCAAAAAAAGGTATAAAATGATCAGGAACCCCTAAAACGTCTAAAAACGAAGTTTGAGCTGTTTTCATATTTTTAGTTTTTTTAATATTGCTGCGCCGCCACTGAGACGATTTCCAAAAATCAGACGCGTTTTCCATCCTCGCCAAACTAGTAATACTGTGCCGAAATTTCATTAAAATCAATTCAGTTATTTCAACATTATAAAATACAGAACGATCTAAAGCAATACTCGTATGCATACATCGGAAAATTCTCTAAGTCCCTTGGTTCCTGTAATACAAAAGGCAATGTTCGGATGGACCTAAAAAAGTGTATTATACCGCTAGGTCTTTCTCTCTCAGGTCAGTAGACAGCCCATTATAAGTACAACAATTTTTTTAGATTTACAACCCCCCACCCCCCCCAACCACCCCAATTTCACCCCTACCCAAAAAAAAGTAGAAAATGATCAGGAACCCCTAAAACACCTAAAAACGAAGTTTGAGGCATATTTGAAATTTTTCGTTTTTTGCTAATTACTCCGCCGCCTATGCACCGATTTTCAAAATTGTAGCAACATTACCTACTACGACCCTACACCATATCACTACCTAAATTTCATCAAAATCTATGCAGCGGTTACTGAGATTAGGAGGCTAGAAAAACGCCAACAGACAGACAGACCGACAGACCGACAGACAGACCGACAGACAGACAGACCGACGGAAATGAGTGACATGGATTTTCGTTATGTAGACACCATGAAACGCCCAAAAAGTGTATTATCTCAAAATCGAAAATTTTCGCGATCACAATACTCCCCTCACCTATCGGTGTGGGAAGTAAAACACGCTTTGACTTATTTCAACCTAGGATATTGTACCTACATCATCTTTCTGGCTCCGCCATATCTCTGCACTGCAAACTTTGACAGCCAGCTCTTTAGGACATATGTTTATATGAACTTTTCTGCTTGAATTTGGATCAGAAATGCACCCCTGGAATTATGGCCTGTCATTAAGTTACACCTTGTGTTACTATCATATCCTTCCCTGGTTTGTTATTTCCTTCTCTGCTACTACTAGCACATGATATTGTAGCTTGGACCTGTTCAATTTCGAATTGATCCTCCTGCCCGTTACATAAGAAGCTTGTCTATAGGTCAGAAAAGGAGAGTTCTCAATAAATTATATTTTCTGGGAGAGATTTAACATAACTCTGAAGAATGGACTAGTATCATGAATTTTTTTATAACTGAATACGATAGAGTGTGGCATAAGAACCTTCTCAGATTTTGCCGCGATTGTTTCGGGCACAGGAAAGCCTGGGAAAATGAGGAGAATATTTAAATAACTTGAGTAAACAATTCTCAACGCATTTATTAACCTCATTAATACCTGGTTGAAAGGTTTGTGTTTAACACGTAGAGATAATACGGCGGTACGGGCAACGAGTGATGATTATCCACTAATTCGAAAATGATGTGTACGTTTCCAATTCTCGGAATTAATCATTCACCATACAATAACTAAAGACAAAAGAACCTTCGATTCGAGACAGGAAATTTATAAAATTATAAGATTAGATTTAACTTCACTTGACAACTAACACCACAGTTCACAAAGCAAAGCTTTCTCTCAAAGAACCTTTATTCATGTGGCACAGCCAAGAGATTAAACCCACAGAGCTCCCCTAGATGAAAGAGAAGTCACAAAAGTAGTCTGTTTCGTTTAAATTGCCTCAAAATCGCGATTTGAAAGTTGACGAGACAACAATACATTGCGGTGTATGGCGCGCTTTGCACTGATTGGCTAAATTTGAATTCCTTCTTATAAACCTTAAAGTGGAATTACTATACTAGATCCACCGAAGAAAAAGAGCGCAAAAAATTCATGGTTTTCACGTGCTCTCGATATTTGCGAGACCTGTTTACACGGTAACCACCGACGGTAACAGTCAGTCCTTCCTGGAACGACAAATGAACGGTGTCATACAAAAGTGACGTGAGCCACCGACCTGTTGTTTTGAGAAAATTAGTTCGGTATTAAGCTGCCTTCTGGACTGTTCCAGTTAAAGAACACTCTTATTATAATTTTTATATCCAAATAGAATTAGGAAAAAAATTACCAAACCCAACATAAGATTTATTAGCGGAATGGACCACCTATCTACCCAAATAAGCTGAAGTACGCTGAGTTTAACAGTGTTGTTTAACAGTTGTTTTTCCTCAATCTATGAATCTGAATGAATCTGAATCACGACCACTCCTTCCAAGATGTTTTCAAAATCTTGACTTTGGAGATACTTTCAAATGAGAGATGATTATGCAAAACGTGATTGAGCTTGAAGACCAGCTTAATATTATGACCACCGTAGGATTTTGACCATACGATTTTTTTAACAGAAGCATGTTTATTTGTATTTACATATTTACGCGAGCAGGAACCAGCTTGCTTTTGCGTACTCAACCTAGCTTCATATTCTAATCAAATATTGAAAATATCTGGCCTGCCAACGAATTTACCTTCAAGGAATACGTTCAACCTGATCTTCTACAGTTTTGATATCATATTTCATCTAGCGATCTATACTAACGACTTATAGTTTTTGAATAATGGTGTACATCTCACATATTGTCGATTATAATACTGCTATATTTATGCAGCGGAGAAAGAGGAAACAAAAAAGTGTGATGTTTATGTTCATGTGTTTTCGATGTTTGGTAAACCTGTATAGACCACAATACGTCTGCGGCCATATTATGAGGAGGCGTCGACAAACAGCTGTGTATTTGATTCTTCAAGAAAGGCGGCCTGTTCTTCAAATTTGTCGGTGCCAGGGGTGCGCTTAGGCATTGGCATTTCCAAGTGGTGTAAGCTTGCCTCTGACCAAGCCACGAGAACTCACTCTTTGCTCACCTGTTTTTCCGTTCCTCCGCTGGATGGATTTTAATGAATTTCTTCATTAGATTATTGCTTTGACAATATGATGTCGTCAAACTGTGAACAGTGGTTCAGGACATTTATGCTCATTGTAGAATGGAACGTCCAGGTTTTGGTATCAAATAAACGACTATAACCAAAATATGTTAAATTCCTTATGGCACAACGCCATCCATATCGTGTTCGTTTCAAGAGGCGGTCTGCTGTGGTGTAAGCTTACCTACGGCCAGGCGACAAGAATTCACTCATCTTGCGCGTGATCACTCTTTTTCTTCGCTGGACAGAGAACAGTAAAAAGATAATACAAATTGTAACCAAGATGCATCAGTTCACCTATTTTCGGCATAATACTAGTCCATGTATTATATTTATCCTATCTTTCTCCTATCTTTGCTTTACTATTCTTCGGCAATCAAACTACCGTACAAATGGCGAAATTCGTAAGTAGAATATACCGTATATCATCGAAGGTGATTCACACAATTAAAAGCAGGCCATACAAGTTAGCAGACCAGAAATACGTCTACACCGAATACCAGGAATAATTATTATCTTACAAAGTGTCCATATACCACATTCCCTCTGCGAGCTAAGTAAATTGTAAAGAAATGAAAAGAAACTAACAACTTCTATAATTTCCTAGAATATAATAGTTCATGATTAAGTTACTTCTTGACATCGATGCAATTACAATTATATACAATTTCTGCCTTCCTTAGAATTGCGTGTCCGCTATCTTTGTGAAAAACCCGTTACACGAAATGTAATTTACGACATCCATATATTTTTAAGGCAGATAGATGGAGCTTAAAACTTTCAGGGTATTAAATCGATAATGAAATAATAAATAAGGTCACAGCTGCAATATATACGAAGTTACTGCTGATGTTTGATAACATCCATTAGAGCAGAGCATTAGTGGTTGGGAAATAAATTGGCCTTTAATATCCGCAAATAATCAGCTTTTGATCGTAATAAATTGTTATCGTGATTAGTTCTTTACTGGACCTTAGCAGATATGAACTTCTGAATGAAAATCCGTATAAGAAGTATTATGCATTGTAGCTTATCTCAAAACAATTTAGTGATGTTTAGCACTGAGTTCTATGACGAGCTTCATACCAAGCTCTACTAAGGATCTTTTTGTTTTCGTGACATATGCTAGAAACAGAAGTAACCATGACACAAGAAGCTGGACCGAGAGCTGGACCCAGTGCGTTCAAATATTGTCTCAAATAAAAGAAAAATAGTTTCCAAATTTTCTGTCTTCCCCACAACCTCAAGTTTCCACACATGCAGGCACCATCTGTAATAAATGACGAAATGCTATTGGGCAAGTTTGCATACTATGTCTGTATCGAGGTCTGTATGTACGATGAGACTTCTTAACCCAGCGATCATTATAGAAAATTGTCTTTGAAATTGCAAATACGTCCGGGAGGAGCAATAACCAGCAAAAAAAGCGAGGATCCGAGAAGGTAAATAGGCACATGTGGTACTAACCTTACAAATTCATAGAGAACATTAGTAGCAGTATGAATATACAACGCTACCGTACCGTCATGGCGATTGTGATTCAAATCATGGAAATCAAAGTAGCAATCTCTTCAGCAGAACCGAAACTGTCGAAATTGAGAGCATTGTAAACCGAAAATACCAGCAATGAGCAGTTGTAGTCGATTTGTAAATCTGACAGACGCCAAAGCGTTGTAAATTTACGCGATCTTTGCTTTAATTGTCGCATTAAATGAACAAATGTGGCGGAAAACGAGAAACGACAGACTGAAATGGCACCGCAGTTAAAGCATTTTACTGTTATTGGTTTGTTCATTTCATGGCACAACCTGGAACGCTTCATGTGGCGTAAAAAGCGTTAGAACAGAGCGGGAGCTGTACTAGCCATTTATTAGCATCTCGCTTACTGCTGTCAAATGAAAGTACTCAGTATCAAAATATTATGTATCAAAAATTGTGCTTTTTCCATCGCTAGATAAAAAATATTCTCTAGCCTTAGTGCCGGCTGTAAAAAATGTCGTCTACGCCTATTTATACACAGGGTAAACTAGAATGCAAAATCTAGATTTTCTCTTTCATTTCAAATGTAATCCTCGTATTTTATTACACCAAAAAATACCTTCGATATGGGCACTCATCTTTGTGTAGAATCTCCTATACCTACACTTAACAGTTTCCTAAATATTTCGATTTTTCTGCAGATTTCAAACATACCTTCTATTTGTGTACTCAAATTTATTTATCTCGAGAAAGTGTGGAATTTTATTTTTATAAATGAAAAATCAAAATATAAGGTCATAATAGTATTTGCTGCACTCAAAATTCCGAACTACTGAGATGATATGAGTCAAGTACGCTGAGAAAATAATAAAATTTCATTCAAAAACATATTTATTTTGATAGTAGAAGAAAATGTCTGCAACATGTGCAAAAAGAATATGAATACATTTTTTGGTGAAGAAACATTTAAAAAAAGCTGTCAAACCCTGGGATCGAAACAGAATGTTGTGAGGTGGAAGGCTGGCGCTTAGCCGTTCAGCCAATATAGCGCCAAAAAAAGCTGCTTCAACAAAACACATTTCATTAGATCACTCGAATTTGCGATCTGATTTCAAACATTCAAACATATATTTTGATCATAGAATTCGCCTGGAGCTGAAAACCTCATTCATCGTCTATCATGCAGTAAATATACACTAGTTACTGACGTAACTATTTCCCATTTGCTGGGAATCTAAAAAAATATGGTAATATGTATCGGAGTAGGACGTCGTTGGTGAAAAGTAATATTCTGACGTCACACGCTTTTGGCTTTGTTCGGGGGTTGTCGGCGGTGCTGGGATCAAAAATTGATCTTTATTTTGATATAACTTTTGAATTATTGCGAAATAGAAGAAAAATAAATAGTTTTGTTATAGAACCTAACGGTGAGTCTAAAGCATAGAATGCCTCAATTATCTTAGAAACGGCTGGGACCATTTCTATGAATTTTGGGTTGGGAGGGTTTTGCAATACAGCCAATCATGTGATGGCATTTGCAATGTTGTCAGATCTACCCTTTTCCGTACATATAATAAACTTTGTTATTTCAAATGCATCACCCTGTATGCTTCTTACTTTTTGAAATAACATTTACATTGCATCCGCCCAAGTTAAAATAACTAAATAAGATGGCCATGATTACTGTTGAGCAATCAGGCATGTTGAAAAATGTACTTCGAAGTTTCAAGAATCACATGGCTTGTTGTAGTGACCTAGACGGACTACATTTTGAGCATCTGCTGTGACCGCCTTCATTTTATTCGCAGTAAATGTATTATTTTAACTCCGATAGATGCAATGTAAATAATGCAGAAATATACAGGGTGATCCGTTTGAAATAACAAAGTTTATTATATTTCCGGAAAAATAGTAGATCTGGTAATATTGTAAATTGTAACACTGTAATTGTAATTGTAACATTGGTCATACAGGGTGTCCCAAAAAATAGTGTCAAGCGGAAGTCCAGAGATAGAGCACACCTAGAAGTATCTGAATCACCCCCATATATGTCATGCAATTTTTTGTAGTTTCCGAGTTATGATTTTTTTTTTCTGAATTTCAGAGAATTCTCTACCTAGGCAACTTAAAACTGTTCCAAAAGAAAAATTAAACGACTTTTCCAAATTATCTTTTTTGGTAATTAATCTTCAAGAGTTTACTGTTCATACATAAAATAATCGGCTTCGTAACTTTGATGAAAGTCATAAAAATTTTAGTGTAAAGTGAAAAATTTACGATCTGATAATTATGACTTAAATCTTCGACTCGCAATTAAAAATCCAAAGCGGTGATTTCATGATTTTTAAGCAGGTCTGAAAACTTCTTCAGACACTCAGCTATCATAATCATTAAAAAAAGGAGTACTTAATGGGACTACTTTCGCTCCAATTCACCTTCAAAGACAAGAGACGAAGATTTCTTCAAATTAGCGATGTGTTTTTCAATTCATCAATAACTTATGTTAACGCGTTAATAGCAGATTGATTGTCAGTACCATAATAATAAACGTTAAAAACGTTGCATAAATTAAACATTTATTAAAAAAGATCCTATTTCTTGCTAAAAAACCACAGGGAGCGCATTCTTACCTGAGCGCCAACTAAAAGGGCTAACGCTAACGCAGTAAACGATGGCGATGTTAGAAAGAGATAGCTATGATATTGTTTGTGATGTCTTTACAAAATGTGGCATTGCATAGGTTTTTTTCGTTGTCTTTATTCAGTCGTCTGTCTGTCTTTGCGGCTTTAAAACGATACGCTTTTGTTTGGATTGGTGTTGTTTCTGTTGTCTGACTACTTGGCTATTCCTACGGACCTCGAGTGCACGACAACTGAATTTAAGGATGCCGTTTTCTGCAAGAGACTATGCAACAAATGGATAGGTCGTGGTGGACCCACTGAATGGCCGCCACGGTCACCTGACTTAAATCCGATAGAGTTTTTTGTTTGGGACTACTACAAAAAACTAGTTTATGCTAAAGAGTGTCGAAACATCAGCGAATTACGCAACAAGTTAACACAGGCTGAAGAAACAATAAAAAACAATCGAAGAGCTTTTGTTAATTTAAAAAACAATTTTTTTCGGAAGATGTAGATTATGCATCGCACAAGAAGGTAGACATTTTGAAAATTTCTTGTGAAATTTACTAAACTTAGTGAAGAAATTTGATAATTTCGTTTCATTTTACAATTTCCCACTTACAAAAAAGGAGTCGTACATGTAACAAAAAATCTTAGCAAAGTGACACAGATGGTCATCTATCGATATTCTGGTCGCACTCAACGTTTTTTCTTGCGGCACTGACAATCATTCGGCTATTAGCGCTCTAAACTTAGTTATTGTTTCTTTTAAAATCCCATCGCTAATTTCAAGAAATCTCCACCTCTTGTCGTTGAAGGTCGATTGGAGACTAAGTAGCCCCATTAAGTACTCCTTTTTCTTTAATGATTATGATAGCTGAGAGTCTGAAGAAGTTTTTAGACCTGCACAGAAATCATAAAATCACCTCTTTAGATTTTTAACTGCGAGTCGAAAATCTCAAGTCATAATTCGTAGAACGTGAATTTTTCACTTTACACTATAATTTTCATGACTTTTGTCAGATTTACTAACCCGATTCCTTTATGTATGAATAGTAAACTCTTAAAGGTTAACTAGCAAAAAAGAGAATTTGGAAAAGTCTTTTAATTTCTGTTTTGGAACAGTTTTAAGATGTCAAGGTAGAGATTTCTCTAAAATTTAGAAAAAAATTCATAACTCGGAAACTACAAAAAATTGCATAACATACATGTGGGTGATTCAGATACCTCTAGGTGTGCTCTATCTCTGTACTTCCGCTTGACACTATTTTTTGGGACACCCTGTATAACAAAGCCCCCCCTACCCCAAAATTCATAAAAATCGTGCACACCATTCCGAGATAATTGAGGCGTTCCATAGTCTAGACTCACTCAATGTAGTTATGGTCTTTCGATTATCACAAAGAAAAATATTTAAAAAAGCAATTGAGCTATTCAGATCAGCAGAGTCAAAAGTGCAGGTAGTCATGGCGATCAGCAACTTCCGAAGGAGAACTTGATACAAGAAGAAGATATACTTATATCCTAGCAAGGTCTCAACATAAATAGGCGCTTAGAATTCGTCTCTCATTTTCCACTAATGGCATTCCAACTACCATCCCTTTCTTTCTTAACGGGCGTCTAAGAATCAAAGTTCATTTTTCACCTCAGCTAGTTCGTGCTTGCATCGGCTTCAATTACCTCCTATCTGATACATAAATATAACGGGGCATAGGAAACAGTAATTGGTTCTGTAGCACCCCGGCAGGCACTCTGAACCGAACTTTATTCCGCTCGCTATCTGTCCGATTTAGCAGCGGAATTACTACCAAACTACATTTAGATTTACTCCTTATTTATTTTTATTTCCCGTACCTACCTTAATTATGAGCGCACTGGCGTTCTTACGTCTTTTCGCTTTTCAACGTTAACCGGCGAAAAGAAAACTTATTAGTATAGTCCAATCGATACGTCGTAAAAAAAGGATTTTGACAGAAAAAGGTCAGAAAGAAATGAAATTTGGTGGTAGACATTGGTTCCCTAAACCTAAGTTTGCAACCTCGAGGGGTTGACGCTCGAGTGGTGGAGCAGTGAAAACTGCTTTTCGACGATTTTCGAAGAATACCGTCGTTTTGGTAAGTGATATCGAAAAAAACTTATTTATTGAGAGAACAAAATTCTGAATAATTTTGGTCTTCACATTTCTCATGTGCAATCTACAGTGCGCCAAAGTTAGGGTTTAGTTTGTGATTTTCACTAAAATCAGAATGTCATCGCCGATTAAGACGAAGAACTTTATCGAAAAGTCGTGGAACATTTTTCTTTACCTAAAATAATAATATCTTCTCATTGGTTTATCTGCAGCTGCCTAAATTGGTTTAAAAAAAACACGATATTTAGGAACACGCCGCTACCAACGAAATCGAATAGATTAGAAAAAGCAACCCCCAAGTTCCAGCAGTGAGTGTGCCCAAGATCCCGTTGTTATTGTTTACTGCGTTCACAAACACGATGTTTTTTTACAGAAATCTGCGGGATTTAAATTTTACGGAATTGTTTAAAATAGTCTTTTAACACCGATGCACTGTCAAAACTCAAAGCTATAACAATTAACCCGAAACGATCAACCAAAACAAAGTAGCTGCTCATATTATGCCTCTACATGAGTGCTGTTATTTTTATGATTCTTTCCCTGCTATTCAGCCATGCAGCGGTCAGTGTGCCAGCTGCCGGGTTAGGATTGTGGGCATAAACAAAAACCTTGTTTACTTCTTCACCTATTCGAATTCGTTGACTGCTACCTATACTACCGATATGTGCTGTTGCGAGAAATATCTTATTTGTGCATACTTTTAGCGGAAATGGAACTACATCTGCGTTTCTTAATTAAGATAAGATTCAGTTTGCGACCTCTGGGTTGCCGCTCCAGGAAGGGGGGGGGGGGGTAAAAACAATTTCGTGACACTTTTTGACAAATAGCGCCGATGTGGTAAGAGCCATCGAAAAAAGGTTCAAACGATTTATGGAGAGAACAAAATTCACCCCCCCCCCCCCAACGAGCGGCAACCTCCAGAGGACGCAAACTTAGGTGTACGTTCAGGGGAGCAATATCGGCCATCACACCAAACTTCATTTTTTTCCCGATCTTTTGCGCTCAAAAGCCTTTTGTAGGACTTAACGTTTGGCTAATATCAGTAGTAGGTTTTTTAACCCCAAATGTGTTATTTAGGCAGCTACAGATTATAGAGACATGAGAAATGTTATTTTCTTAGGAGAAAAAGTGTTACAGAACTTTTTGATAGCCACCTTCGACTTAGTGTGCGATAACATTGTAATTTAGTAATTATCACAAGACACCCCCTAACTTTAGGGAAGTGTAATATGGAAACTATAGGCCGCACACGAAAATTGTGACAACCAAAATTGTGAAGAATTTTGTGGCCTCCATACATCATATCAACTTTTTTTCGATAGCACTTGTCCCAACAGCGCTATTTGTCGGAAAGCGTGACAAAACAGTTTTCAGCCCCCTCGTCCCCTCGAGCGGCAACCTTCAGAGGTAGCAAATTCAGTCTTATCTTAACTGAACAAAGTCGACGTAGTATCATTTATACTAAATGTATGCACAAATAAGATATTTTTCGCAACATCACATATCGGGAGTAGTTAGCGGGGGTTCCTAATTTTTTTTAAACCAAATGCGGTAGTTTTCGCAGCTACATTTTATGAAGAAATGAGAAGATATCATTCTTTTAGACTTTTTGGTAAAGTCCTTCGTCTTAACGCGCAATGAAATTCTGATTTTAATGGAAATCACAAACCAACCCCTAACTTTGATGCACTGTAGGACGGTAACTATTGGTCGCTCACGAAAATGGAAAATTGTGTTGCCTCCATAAAGCATTTAAAGCTTTTTGCGATATCACTTACCGAAAGGACGCTATTTTCCGAAAATCGTCACGAAGCAGAGTTTTAGCCAACCCCCTCCCCTCTCGAGAACAATCCCAAGAGGTCGCAAACTTAGGTGTAGTTCAAGACATCAATGTTTATCATCCCAACAAAGTTTATTGCTTTCCGGATTTTTGCTGTCAAAAGCTTTTTTTACGACGTAACGCTTGGACTAATACTCGTAAATAAATTTTAGATGTGTGCTATTTATTAGAAAATTAAATGGTATATTCTGAGTAAATTCGATTTAAATTTTATCAGTTTGTGTTGATCTTTTCATTATACGTGTGTATTTGCTGTAAGAATATCTGGTTGATTTTGGAGTATATTTTGAATAGGTGTACACAAAAGAGAATGATCATATTGTATTCTCATCGAGGAATACTTTATTCCGCTAGTAATTGAAATGAATATGTGTATATCTTAGTTCGTTTCATTTTTCGTGTATAATGATCTAACTACTAAATATTCGTTATAGTACCCTTAACGAGCCAAGGCAGTGTACTGGGGGTGTACAGGGTATCCAGTTAGTGTGTAATTCTTCGATATCTCGCAAGGTATACCGGACTAAAGAAAATGTCAATTACACAAGTTATTTGGTTGCTTAAGGCGCATATTGCAAAAATATTTTGAAATATACAGGGTGTTGCGGGAAAGTAGGATAGTGACCAACTTAATTTTTTTAAATGGAACTATTAATTTTTCTCAAATTCTTCTAGCTTTTATCATTGATCTCTATTCAACCCTGAAATATTTTTGGGATCGATTGCGACGTTGCCAAGTTATAATTTATTTTCTATTAATTTCCGGATTTGCAAGGTCGCAAGTAATACGTCCAAATCGATATATTCCTTTAACTTTTCTCAATAATATTATACAACCAGTTACTTGAATATTAAGTGGATATTATATGTTACCAGCAATTTGTATCTACAGGGTGTCTTTGGAAGAATTTTAAATTACGGCAACTTGAAGGTCCCTTTACTTTGTTTCTTCTTTTAAATGTAATGAATATTAAGTGGATATTATTTTGGATGTTACCAGCAATTTGTATCTACAAGGTGTCTTTGGAAGAATTTTAAATTACGGCAACCTGAAGATCCCTTTACTTTGTTTCTTTTAAATGTAATACCCTGTATTTTCTATCTTAAATCGAAAAATCTACTAATACCCTATCTCGCTTTGTAATTTTTTTTAGCGTTTGCGACGTTGCCGAGTTATAAATTATTTGTCCAAATTTTTAAACAAATATCCCCGATTTTAATTTATTTTAAATAGAATCTACCTATTTTTATTGCAATGAATGGCGCATGCCGAATTTAGTAAGACCTCACAATTTCAAAATTTTGTTTCTATTAATTACTGAGATACGGCAACACCGCTTTTTCAGTAATCGGTACCGGAACGCTTAAATATTTCCAAAACTGCCACAGCTGGAGAGGTAAAGTTCAACACTTGGAGGTTTCTGAACATACAGAGTTCAAAAACGCTAACATCATTGTTGTCATATAATGTCTAAGAGTGCAGAGGATCTTCAAACCCCATTAGAGAGAGTCAACCGAGAATGTAATGAAGTAGAACCCATTATTAATACAAAAAAACTAAATTCATGGTTATAAGTAAAAACCCAAACAATAATCCTACTCTCACTTTGAATGGAAAACAAATAGAACGGGTGCAGAAATACAGATATCTCGGCTCAGTCATAAATGCTCAAATGGATCCAGACGAAGAAATTAAGATCAGAATAGAAATGGCTCGAAAGGCATTTATCAAATACTTCTCAATGTTTACAAACAGAAATCTAAACCTCCACCTCAGAATAAGATTTATGTAATGCTATGTGTGGTCAGTACTGTTATACGGAGTGGAAACTTGGACATTGAAAGCTCAAATGATCAAAAAACTTGAGGCATTTGAGATGTGGCTCGATAGACGCATCCCGAGGATACCCTGGACTGACAGAATCACCAACGAAGAAGTTCTAAGACGTATTGGTCGCAAAAGAAAGCTGTTGACAATCATTAAGATAAGAAATACATCATGCATAGGTCACATCTTACGCAACGATAAATACATACTGCTACAAAACATTATGCAAGGCAGAGTGGAGGGGAAGAAAGGTATTGGCAGAAAGAAAAAATCCTTGCTTCGAAACATAAGAGAATGGACTAATCTCAACGTCGCAGAACTGTTTCATGTTGCAAGATACAGAGACGCATTTAGAAACGTGGTCGCCAACCTTCAATGAGAAGTCGGCATTACAAGAAGAAGAAGTGTATGAAATAAAGGCACTACAAGATTTTAAATAAAATAGTGACCTCATTTATGTAGGAAAAGCTGTGAGGTGCTATTTGAAAAAAAAAGTTGAGGGTGAGTTTTAGGGGTTGAAGTACAAAAAAATATTTCGAAAGCATGCTACGATATCCAGTATCCTTGAAAAACCGCTTAGTTTTCTTTTCAATTGTTTTTCTTAGGAAAATATTACGCCTCAAACAAGGCCTTATTTAATTTAGCTGATGCTCATGACTTTACGAAAAAATAGGTTTTTGTATGAAATAAAAGGTACTACAAGATTCTAAATAAGATAAGCACTTAACTTGTGCAGGAAAAACTGTAGGGTGCTATTTGAAAGAAGAAGTTGGGGGTGAGTTATAAGGGTTGAAGTAAACAAAATTTTGGTAGCATAGTATGATTGACTCTATAGTACTTTCAAAAGTTCCACTCAGATTCCGTTTGAACTTTTTTTTGTTACAAGAATACCACGCGTCCAGGAAACTGAGGGATCCCTGTATACCGGGTGTACAATCTTGGATAGTTACCCAAATTTTAATATACCGAGAATTTCCTCATCACTCTATGGGACAGCAGGGGCATCATCAAAACAGCTGCTTAAGAAATGTAAAACAGAACCTATGGCAATATTATGAAAAAGCGGCTGAAGCTAACTGCGCTGGCGAGCAATATAAAAGTTAAATATCCTTTATGGCATTAAAAGATGCTTAAAAAGTGGAATATTCTCTCGGAGTTACTCAGTGAGATACGGAAATTACATTAGAACCTCTGGTTGCCGTATTTATATCTGCCATAACCCGGCATTTTACTACTTAGCGTCATTTTCCCGGTTTTCGCCTCGCTACTCGTTAATCAGAAGTAGTTGCTTGTTAAACTTGCACAGGATTACCGGCTTTACGCTGCTGAAAAATTCCGAATAACAACCCTTGTATATTACTTCTTGTATGAGATTTTGTTACTAAATAATATTTTACACAGCATGGCGTACAATCTCTTGGACTTAATTTATATCAATATAAACAAGACCTACTAAACGTATTAATAAACTTTTTGAATTAGATGAATTGACATGTCATATATGAAGACCTAATATTGGGTAAACCTCTTAGGTCTTTACTAGCAGAAATGTTTATGAATCACCTGGAGCATGAAATTCAAAAACGACACCGCTTTAAAAGCTATCTATTCTGCAGCCTTATTATGCTAAAATTCACGACAGCGGTCGCTGAGCAGATGCCGAGCAACAACGACATGAGTTATATCATATACTTCTGCGAACCTCATCGAGAAAAGTGCTGACTCCTGAAGACTCGCCACCGGGTTTCCTGGAGTCGCATTTTCAATGTGAAGCCAATCAGTATCACACGATCGAACCGTGCGCATCTTGTAATCACACATTAATATACTTCATAGTTCAGTATCCATTATAACCGTTTCTATGATCAATAAATAGTTTTTAAAAAGACTTTCGCGAGTGACCATCCCATAATTCATGACAGCAACAGGGCCGTCAGAATTGTAGGTTATACGTGGTTGTCCGTCACGATGACGTCGAAGCATAATACGAAATTTACGTTTGACAGCTGATACTCGGCGATTTTCACCCGTCGATTGTCATTTGCAAGATACGTGATAAGGCTGTTGGTATCGATATGTAGATGTCATATTAGTATGTTTCTGTGGGACAACTAAACATAAAACTAATAAAACCAACAACCTACACGCTTCCATAAAATTTACGCTCGAGACCGAATCTTACAGATCCAATGGCTTGCTCGATTTAACTATCAAGCAACAAATATACATTCTCTATTTTTCATAAACCTTCCGATATTGACATTACACCTCCCCATTTTCAATATAACCACTGCGTTCTACAGCTACGTAAACCGACTAATAACGTCCGTATTTCTACCGAAAACTGTACCAAAGAACTTCACATCGTAAAACAAATTGCATACAACAATGGCTACATACAACTCAAAGTTAATAGATAACAGATAGATAATATAGAAAAAATAATACACTAAAACCATAAACCCAGTTTGCCCAAATATCCCAGATTCAAGTTTCAAAAAATACCAGTCATTAACTTATGTAGGAAAATTATCAGACAATATTGCCAACAAACTTAAAATATTAGATTTAGATATTTCATTCAAATGCAACATCAAATTAGGTAACCTAATCAAAAAAGATAATTCAAAAACAAACAAATACTCAAAATCTAAGGTTTACGTTAGTCAAACAGGAAGAACTTTCCGGAAACGGGTTAACAAAAATAAGTTGTTTAAAACTACTTAACAGGAAGGTTACAAAGGGTAAACATTGGAGATACTTTCAGCAAGTCTGAAATTATGAAATGTGGAGTCCCGCAAGGGACAGTTTTATGACCAACATTATTCAATCTATACATAAGTGATCCATAGAGCTGCAAGTCAGGGATCTCAATAAATGGCCTCTAACACACAATAAATTTATAAAAATCTCTTCAGGTAGCCAGGCTGCCCTCAAAGTACTGAGCTCCAAACGGGTTGACTGAAGACTCTTATGGAACTGCATACATTTCCGCAATGAACTTGAAACAAGAAACAAAGAATCTTTGCTTCGGATTCCAGGTCATAGGGGAGTGGAAGGAAATGAACTGGTCGTCAAAATCGAACGGGAATAACTGCATCTGCGTTCATAGGAAGAGAACCAGATACGGGCGTTGCAAAAAGTACTGCCAGGAAAATAATCTCAGATTAGCCACACATTGTCTGTTATTGAGGCACGTAGAAGCCTTAAAATCTTAGGTCTTGATTCAAATACAAAGCAAAACGCATATAGACAGCTCTCACGCGAGATTCAGAGACTATGCCGAAGAGATAAGAACTCTTTTATACAGCAATTGTGCCAGAAAATAGAGATGCATGCCAATACTAATCATCCGAAAGAGACGTTTTTTAAGGTCAAATGCCTCAGTCGGGATTTTAAACCCAAATCTTGGGCTGTTAAAAATCCCGAGGGACAGCTAATTACTAACTTGCATGAGGTTATTGGGGTATGGCGAAATTACTGCGAAAACCTGTACCATGAGGATGGCCCTCAGGCCCTCTCATTGGATTTTGAATATGAACCTGATATTCTTTTGTCTGAAGTGGAACATGCCCTCAACAAGTTAAAAACTAATAAAGCTACAGGCGTTGATGCTATTTCTGCCGAAATATTAAAATGCTTGGGTGAAGACGGCATCTCTCTTTTATATAATATCTGTAAGAGGGTCTGGTCCTCCGGTGTTTGGCCAGATGAATGGTGCATATCCATTTTTGTTCCACTTCATAAGAAAGGATCTCCAACAAATCCAGACAATTATCGCCTACTTTCGTTAATCTCTAATGCAGCATGGTTCTACTATACATTTTACAGTCTCGTTTGGAGGGTTTTATTGGCTGGCAAATTTCTCAGGCGCAGGCAGGTTTCGTAAAAGGACGCGGTACGCGTGAACAGATCTTAAACTTATGACAGATTAATGAAAAAGCCAGAGAGCATTATTTTCCCGTTTTTATCTACTTTGTGGACTATTCTAAGGCGTTTGATAACGTAAAGTGGCCTAAACTGTGGGAAATACTTATCTCCATGGGAGTCCCTTACCACTTAGTATTTCTCATACAGCATCTCTATGAGTCTAGCTCAGCTCGTGCAAGAATTGATGGTAACCTGTCTGGTCAAGCAGCACACGGCAATGTTCTGGTTGCAAACGGCAACCAGAAAAGGAGTTCGTCAGGGATGCGTATCATCTCCGATGTTATTTAACATTTACTCTGAATTTGTGATCAGACAGGTATTGGACAACTGGAATGGCGGTATAACTATTGGCGGAAGCAA
Organism: Callosobruchus maculatus; assembly: GCA_951848785.1. Classification (NCBI taxonomy): domain Eukaryota; kingdom Metazoa; phylum Arthropoda; class Insecta; order Coleoptera; family Chrysomelidae; genus Callosobruchus; species Callosobruchus maculatus. The sequence continues at coordinate 2,710,495 of CATOUR010000130.1, forward strand.
AATATCTAACTTAAGATCTGTTGACGACAAAACCGTTATTGCTGCTTCTCAGGAAGAACTAGTAGCTCTATTGAACGCTTTAGAACAACACAGTGCAGCATATGCTCTTGGTACTAACTACAACAAGACCAAGGTTATTATGGTAGATAGAGAGCATGACAGTCATCGAGAAATAAAGTCAATAGGCTGTTGTGAGGTGGTTCAAAGTTTTGTGTACCTCGGTTCTTTGATCGACAATTCAGGTAGCTGTGAGAATGAGATTCGACGGCGCATTCAACAGGCACGGGTGGCCATGATAAAGCTTACTAAAATATGGTGTGACCATAACATCACTAAAGCTACCAAAATGACACTGGCTCAGTCTCTTGTGTTCTCCATATTTTTGTATGCCTCGGAAACTTGGACTATTAAAAAGGCAGATCGAGCCCGCATTGATGCTTTTGAAATGTGGACGTGAAGGAGAATGCTGAGAATTCCTTATACCGCCCATCGAACTAACGTTTCCATACTGGAATAGCTCGGTAATCCAAAGAGACTATCCTCCGTTGTGTCGATGAGAATGCTTACATTCTTGGGACATATTCACAGAAGCGATAATATGGGGAAAGTTGTAGTTCAGGGTCACGCCCCGAGTGGGCGGCGCCGTGGCCGTTCCCCTACACACTGGGTGGATACGACGAAACAGTTGCTAGATATGAGTATCAAGAGCGCCACTGAACCGACAGTAAATCGCGAACGATGGCGAGCTACAGTTCTCAAAACTATTGATAATATTCGTGTCGGCAATACTCTAGCTCCGACTTAATGCATTTTACGAGTTGACATGTCTGCTAAGACATTGTGACTATGGTGATGAGGCAGAGAGACCAGACTGGTGAGATATCCAGTGCTACTACACCTAAAGGCATTCGTAACACAACCTTCTAGTCAGGCCCTACTAGAGGATCCTATAATACAGCAGAAGTCATCTACGCCTACGCATTCTGGTCGATGTGTTGACAGAACGTTGCCGTCTGAGAAACCACTTGTGGAAGACAGGTCTGGAACAAACATCAGACTGTCGTTTCTGCTACGTGTGGACGAAACAGCAGAGCACATATTGTGCTCCTGTCCAGTACTGAAAGAAGCTAGGTTTCAGAATTTCGGATTCATTCATCTGAGACCTACTAATCTCAAAGAAATTTCACCCAACATGACCATCGCCTTCGTCAAACGGTGTGGATTGTACGGCGAACTCTAAATAGGTGTGAGCCACAATAGACACAATACGGTCGCAGTGAAAGGAGGCATAATCGTCCCACTCACTATCAGCCTAACCTAAGGAAATCACAACAGAGGGTCAGCATAGAGGAAGAGGAATCTCAATCTTCAAATACTTCGTGATTAAAATACTTCATCCGCCTATTTTCAACGTTTGGCTGAAGCTATGCCAAGCATCTCCGAAATAATCTGTAACTAAGGTCGTCGTTTCAATTTAACTTCCCAAAGCGTGAATAAATAGGCCCGTTTCAGGTCCTAATGGATGCGGTGAGCTCGAATCTGAGATGAATCTCGGTTATTTGTTTCTAATATCGACGGATGGGGGCTCAGCTTGGCGCAAATTGAAACGCAAATGGAGCGAAGCCTCCTTTTTCCGCCCTTTGGCTTTGGGGACAGTTCTGTGGGTTTCAGTAGATAGAAATTTGAATAATGGCGATGAAATAGGATGGATTAGGGATACTTCGGAAGATACCATAATCCTTTTTTTCGATTGCAATTTTGTCTACCTTTTTGCACTCATTTTGGTTCAGAAATTATCACTTTCTCTCTCTGGTGAAGGTCACGATCTCGCAAGACACTAGAACATAACATATAATTTGTTGAACAGATCAAAATATTCACGACAGGTTTTTTACCAAACTAAATAGTACCACGTTCACTAAAACTTCGAAAGATTTTGCTGACAAGAACTATTTGAGTGTAATGAGGGATATTTAACACTCCGTGTAAAAGATACTTTGATCCTCAATTCAACAAAGCATTCCTTTATTCAAATCGCATCAGAAGTTGCTTAGAAGTAAACAAAATAAGGAATAACTGTCCTTCTATTTAGCTTTTGGGAGGAGCTAGATATACCGGGTAAGGTGGGACGAACCCACTAAACTCTAGGAGTGTATTATTCGCGTGAAAGTAGTGTAAAAAAACCTCATATACTCTAATCGAATCTCATGCATGTTCATGTTATAGCGTAATTAAAAACGTGTATGTTCGACTGCATCATCAACACCTGATTTCCGAATTCGTTTAGTGTCAATAATTAGCTACTTTATTGGACACCACTAGTCATTAGCCTTGTGTTCTGTGTAGGCTTTGTTACTGTTTCCCGGCGCCACTCTGGGAACAGCACTGTTAATAAGCAGCCAACAGTGAATGCTCACGTGGGGATTCTCGCTAAGCTATACCAGAAAATTTATATTGAATGATACCTATGCTGCTGTGCAGCGATTTCCTTGGTTTGCCTTTACCTTCGGGTACCACATGGCGCACCGGCAGAACCATCTGTGACTTGCTACAACATGCTTCACATGTCTGGTAGGCATGAAAGAACTGATGCTCTCTATTTCCGTCAATCGACCGATGGCGCACTGATGATCGCTAATAAGCGTGAAACAGCTGTCTGCGTACTGGTGGATTGATGGAGGTATAGATCAACCCTCGTATATCGGCTTTCATATGCAGCAGCGTATAAAAAACCCGTGCTCTCTGGTGGCCAACCGGACGAACCGTTTGTATGAGTGTGTCTTCACTGGGCATTGGTAAAAAATGTTGGAACAAATACATGATGTTTACAAGTGCAGTGTTAGTAAACTACCTAATAGGAAAATACGTTTATGCGCGACAGGGCGGTAAAGTACATATTATACCTGTAGATACATTGAAAGTGCTACAACATTTTACGGGCGCTAAATGAAATTATTTTTTTTGTTTTAAGGATTCACAGCAAGCTAGTAAAACACATTTTGCACTTATTAAGAGACATATTTCGTTCAGCTACCAGAATAACGATTAATATATAACTAATAAAATATATAACTGAAATATAATTTAATTAAAATTGTATGTTGATAACACAATTAGAATAGTAACTTATGGAAATGTTGAGATTCGGTACTTTGTTCGTTTGTAAGTTACTACAAACTTCCACTAACTCGTTTTGATTTGAGATATTGCCAGAAGGTGTACTCTCAAAATAATCATCACTTATATTCGGAAATTAAGTTGTACTACTGGTGGAAGGTATATCAGCAATGACAATTTTTTTGGCCATTCTTATTTTATTTTCAACAGAATCCTCAATGTATCTTTCTGTCTGTCGTGGGCTTCAAACTAGCATGTCATTTTATGTCAAGAATATCGTCTCCTGGATCAGCTAGCAAAGTTACGGAAGAACGTCTAAAACAATAGCGTGTGTAATCTTTTAGGTTAGGCAATTTTAAATAAGTTGCTATTATAAAAGGAGTTTTGCCAAATGTATTCTTTCCAACCACTTGACTGAAACATTCTCCGTTATTGTAATACACAAAAAAACGTCTACGGTCGGTATTTGTAGTACGTAGTGATGCATATCCTCTGTATAATTGAAAATAACTTTCTATCTTCTGCTCTTTGTTAATCACACTAAATATGCGGTCAACTTTAGTTTTAGATGCTCGGGTGGTTATCAGTAAGGTAGTTCCCAAATCTTGAATATCGTCTACAAAAATATTAGTTAATTCCTCTTGGCGACATGCTCCACAAATACCAAAAATTAGTGCAACCTAAAATAAATAGTTATTGGTACTAGCAAAAATCCAAAAAAAAAATGGTATGTGTAACTTACTTTCATCATAAGATATAAGTTATCCGAAGCATTTACTAAAAATGATTCTACTTCTTCTCTGGTTAGAATTCTTGATCTTTTAGTTTTGACACCGTCTGATTGTCGACTTAGGAATGTCAATTATCTTGAATAACTAGAGATGCCTAAATATTATTGTGCAAATTTGGTTGTTGCTTTTAAGATGGAATAACAGGACCACAGAGATGACGGCTTACGGAATTTGGACTTTTCCAAAAAATATGCAAGAAATACATTTTCCTTATAGTTACCGTCTCTTCATTTTGCACCAGCTAACAAATTCGTGGTAGGACTTGACGTACAATTTTTTCAATTTTGCAGGTAGTAAACTTAATTTTGCATCTTCTGCTGCCCTAAAAATCTCCAGTGGTGTTCCGGAAACCATTTCATTGTCACTATTTTCCATGATGGAGAAAAAATTCGAAAATGTTCTGTCCAGATTATTATTCTATAATCTGTTATTAGTTGCAGTAGAACTTTTATTTAATTATTTTCCGTAAAACGAATATAGATGATTTGGCAGATTACTACGCAGTGTGCTATAATATACAATACAACAATAATATATACCACCGAGGTACAAAACTCAAGCAAGTTGCAACGATTTTTATTATAAGCTAGTAACAGAAGGTGAAAGAGAAAAACATATTTAATCATTAACAAAGGATTACAGAACCGATCGTGCATTAAATTTTGTATGTATTTCGGGCGTAAACAGCGTTTGGACCTTACATTTTAACATGTTTTATTTAAATGTTGAGGTCCATAAACGCTTGTTTTAGGTCCTTGATACATAACTATTATAATATATTCACATATACCGATTGTTACATTTTTTCCATTATACATTTTGAATATGATAACACTGTACACTGAGCTTTATGATACTAATTAAATCTGTGAAGAATAATTCCTGCTTAAAGATACTTTGCCATTCTTCTTTCTCTAGCTGGACCTACTGAACATATTTTGCGTACACTTTGTTTCTAATCGGGTTCCTGTTATTGTACTTCAAAAACTATCAGGAGTTTAAGTACACTAAGCTAGAATTATGAGATATTATTAATAACAGATTTAGCGTAAATTTAAAATCACCAGTCGTTTTCTAGACCCCATCAGTACTTATAGGGCTAATTACTTTTATTCTGCTATAGTTTACTACGAAATATGACCCTGGACTCACCTGTACACACAAGGCTTTGCCCGAAAATGATCAAAGACGCTCGACTGAGGGTGAGGGCGGGCACAGGGTGAGAGGGAAGGGGTTCTGATTGGTTATATTAGAGGGAGCGCCTATCAATCAAAGCCCTTTCCCCCTCGCTGACGTCGCAAACATTGGAGCGTCGGCTCGCCCACTACGACTATTATGAATTAATTCTGTTTACATCCACTTAGGGGCGCAGTGGCTTCGTCGAGCATGTTAGAACACTTTATAGGTGAATGCAACAAGAAACTTTGATGAGTTCTACCATGTTGTTTAAAATTACTTAGTTGAAACACGTCTGCTGATACCTCGCCTAATTATTGTGCTGGGATTTATTTGCATCTAATGTATGTACTATCTGCGAGCTCATCCTTACCAGGTCGAGGTCCTTACTCCCCGAACCAGTCTCCTCCAGCATTCCTTCTTTTGGAGAACTTCGACGCTGTGGAATCAGCTGCCGGGGAATTTGTTTCCCGACGGCTACAACCTGCAGCGTTTCAAATCTAACGTGAACAGACATTTGTCCTCTCGCAGCGCTTCTACAGCGCCATAGGCTTTCAGCCTTTGCGGGAGGCCGACCATAAAAAAAAAAACTACTGTCATCAAATACCGGGTTAGTAAAAAGTATCGGAATGCTTAAATATCTGCAAAACTTCCAAAACTGGAACGACGAAATTCAATAACTAGGGGTTTCTGAACAGGCAGAATTCAAAGATCTTAACAGCAACGATTCGGAATTTACGCTAACCTCATTTCTCATTTGTTTTTGCTGAAATGAATTGCACACATGTCGAATTTAGTAAGGTCTCACGGCAACATCGCTTTTTGACACTGGTGGTGCAATAGATGTAGTGTGTTGGCGACTTTTGACTATTTCTAACTCTCATTTCATTGGGTTTCACCTCAAAAATAAGGGCTAGCCGCATGAAGCGGCGATATTGCCAGTTGTTTTACTATTGACGCTTTGACTCTTCAAGGACAGAGAGCAGGCAAGTAAAATCGGTCGATCTTCGTCATAGTTATTTGAAATCATTTCTTATTAGCGAGTTTACTCAAAATAATGATAGCCGTCATTTCTGGTGGTCCAGAAACGCCCCAATGTATCAAGATAAATATTATTTGAAAAGTTTGAATTGATTTGAAATTAACAAATGACACTTAGAAGTTTTAAATTTAATTGATCTCACTAAAAAGTTAATTTAATTCCAATCAGATGGTCAGGGTTAATATGTAGTAATGTTTATGTCATTTCTGGTGGTCCAGAAACGCACCAATGTATCGAAATAAATATTATTTGAAAGGTTTGAATTGATTTGAAATTAATAAAGGACGCTTAGAAGTTTTGGATTTAATCGATCTCACTAAAAAGTTAATTTAATTCCAATCAGATGGTCAGGGTTAATATGTAGTAATGTTTATGTCATTTCTGGTGGTCCAGAAACGCACCAATGTATCAAAATAAATATTATTTGAAAAGTTTGAATTGATTTGAATTTAACAAATGACACTTAGAAGTTTTAAATTTAATTGATCTCACTGGAAAGTTAATTTAATTCCAATCAGATGGTCAGGGTTAATATGTAGTAATGTTTATGTATATTCACCTGTACATATATTGCCACCAATACCTTGGAAACGTGGTACCCAACTGAGATTTACTGCATTGCGTGAAGCTTGTAACCTGAGAGTATTTAAATAGTCCTAAACCATCATTTTAAAATATTTTATTTACCTTGCAATGTATGTATGTAACTATGTATGTTTGTTCGGGTGGAATTTTGCTACTCAATTTTGAAGCAGATATCTTCAATCGATTGAGCTGATATTTTGTGCACACGTGTAGTTTGGATGACAACACATGATAAATTGTGTAACGTCATTCTAAATCCAATATGGTGGACCATCCAAGATGGCGGAACCGTTATTTTTAATGCATTCCTACAATATGGATATCAAATGAGGGCTAGTTGAGCGTAAATTGAAAACTAATGTGACGTCATTCTAAATCCAATATGGCGGAATATCCAAGATTTTCTATGCACTTTTGCAATATGGGTGTCAAATGAAAGAGCTTGCCGAGAATAATTAGAAAATATATCCTGGCATCACTCTTAATCCAATATGGCTGGCTTTTGAAGTCGAATACGCCATTGTTTACTTAGGCTCGAAGCTTTCTGCCACTGGTCAAGTCGCCTTGAGTAGGGAAAATCATTAGAACGTATCCTTATTAAAGAGCTAGACTGTTCGAAATTAACAACTTTGCAAGAATGATGCGTTGAATGAGATGAACAGACTCAGAAACCCAGCCAGCGATAACTAAAAAGTACAAAATAAATTAAAAGAAAAATAAGCTTTTATTTAAATGGTCTAAGAAGAAGAAAATAAATTTTTATACACATTTATATGATCATAAAAGCTTGTCGCGTGATCTACTTGTATAAATGAACTAGCACCTATTTAATTGAGTAACTTAAGCCTCAAGTAGGCGCAGCGAGTTTACTAGCTAACAAACCGGCTTGTAAAAAGCCGCCGAGTCGGCGGGTACGCTAGTAATCGGGTACACAGAACATTTCCTACTCGCTCAGTAGCCACCCAGGTGGCGTGTGAAAATCACGTCCGACATCTTCAAAACCAATGCTACTGGCCATTTGTGCACAAGCAAAGTTTACGGAATACATATAAGTTGGATCACTCTCCGTCGGCACTTTGAGGAACTCACATGAAAGGGATGCCGCGGCCGCACGCGGCAGTTAGTTTTTGCGTTGGTTTTTGCCTAAGTACGAGGGTCTTTTAGCGGGAACTTGCTAACGCCTGGGTTGTACGTTTATACGAGGGTCATTGAAAAAATATGTATTGACGGCCGATTTAGACATACAAATACAAATATAACGTTCATCTTTCCAATACACTAAGTTACATAAATGGATATCAAAAATAAAGCCTAGGAAAACTATTACTATTGAATCTCAAAGGATTTCACATATTGTAGCTATTTCGTAGATAAGTAAAAACTGATGGTTCAAAGGTGCTGTAGTATTTTTACCTTAATGTTTTGTTTATTTGACTTATTTTTGAGATCACAGTTTACAAATTTTATGGTATAGTATATACGAACTCATGTACAATTTTAAAAGATAATCATGTGAAAATGCTTTACGTGGATGTTAATTTATTTGTTTCTGACATTTTGCTTTTCAGTGTCATTCCAATTGCTACTGTAGAAACTAAATTGTTAAAAGTTATCAATAAAAATATTTTCGAGCTCTAAAATATAATTTACAATGTCCCTGGGTGGTATGGTAAGACTACCGAATGAATAATTTATCTCACTGTAAGCTTTTAGCGTGATACAATCCTTTAAGTACCTGTAGCTCTTTTTTTTTTTTTTTTTTTTTTTTTTTTGGCACTAGGAAATTTCCCATCAGCCAGAAACAAAATATCTAATCTAAACTAACTATCTAATAACTCAACCACCAAGTGTCTAGAAAAACACTATTAGAAGACCGATTACAATCTAACCTAAAATAAGGAAGGATGGAAGGATAATTGGGATCTGAACAGGGTTACAGAGTCTTCTCGCCTAGGGGCCTTTCAAGGCATTTTTTTTTCACACACAAGAGGGCCACGGTAAGGAGGATAGAAGAACATATAAGGGTCAGAACAAAGGAAAATCTACACCTACCAATCAACCCTAATTCTAAATCTAAATTCTAACACCTGAATATTTCAAAAAGTTTATAAAACAAGAGGTAACGTCAGAGCGTTGTAGTGCAAGTAGAGAGACTATATTGAATGGAGCAGTGAGTCCACACTTGATTAGTTTTGTATATAGTGTATTGCAGTGGTCCCTATGTTTGAGGCATCCAAAAAAAACATGATCAAGGTCACCCTCAACATTACAGTGATCACACAGATTGGAAGAAATCAAACTCAGTCTAGCAAGATGCGAAGGAAAGGATCCATGACCTAGTTTCATTCGAACAATACATGTAATATATTTTCTTGGAATTTGGAAATTATTATGCCACTGTGATCTGGGTAACTCTGGCTGAAGTGATGTGTATCTCGAAGGATTACTAAGACAATGCTGTTTCCATTCCTGTGACCAGGCCTTAAGTAAGTTGTTTTTGATAGCACATTTATAGTCTTCGATCGATGGTGTTGCTTGAAGCTCAGTACCGGCAATAATGCTTAATCTAGCAAGTTCGTCAGCCTTTTCATTAGGCGCCAGGCCGCTGTGTCCCTTGATCCAAAAAATCTTAATATCTACATTTTCCATAGTTAATTTATCTAGGAGGTGCTTGATTCGTAAAACATAGATGTTAGGAGACGACTTACAGAAATTGATCATATTTAGAGCTTTTAAGACTGACTGGGAATCTGAATAAATAACGGCTTTGCGTATTCCCTGACAACTGATGTATTGAAGGGTCTGGTATATAGCCATAGCTTCAGCGGAGAAAATAGAGAGCAGATCTGGTAGCTTAAACATAGACGAGGTGTCATCATTGGCAACATAGAAGGCACATCCTGTGCCACAAACTGATTTTGAGGCATCTGTATATATGTGTACATATCCAGAGAGATTATCATGCAGAGCGAGGAAAATATTTTTATTGATGCGTGAATCATTACTATAGCTGGGAAAGAATATATCGTTATTAGAGGTAGACTGGAAGAAATTGCTGTGATCTTTTTTATAGAGGTCTTGTAGGGCTGTAAAATCTATATTTGATTGCTGGAGAGCTACGCATAAAGGTGGAGATTTTTTTTTTCTCCAGAATGGGTTTGTAAGGTCAAATATATTCAAATCTGATATAACAGATAGCAGGGGAGTGTTCTGAGAAATATGTTTTACTAACATCTTCCCTGCTAGCATCACCCTACGTAAGTGGAGAGGAGGCTCTAAAGCTTCAACTCTAAGTGCATCTACTGGAGAGGAACACATAGCACCCAAACATACTCTCAGAAACTTATTCTGAATTACGTCTAATTTGCGAAGAAGCGTATTACTTGCAGAACCATATAAAATAGAGCCGTAATCAATAATGGACCGGATATAAGATCGGTAGAATAACAGAGCAATTTTTTGATCAGCACCCCACCACGTCTTGGCGATCATGCGGAAGAAGTTAAAACCAGCAGTACAACGTGTAATGATATACGAAATGAATTGTTTCCAGCAGAGATTTTTATCGAGAATAATGCCAAGATATTTGACTTCGGAAACTACTTTGAAACATATTCCTCCCAAGTCCATATCATCATCCGTGACAAATCGATGTCGTGAAAAGATACAAACTGACGATTTAGAATTTGAGATTACAAAACCATTATCACTAAACCATCTTGAGTATTCAGTCATTACTGTATTTAGGGTGTCTGTGCATTGCGCAATGGTTTTCTTTTCGGTATAGAGGCAGAAATCATCTGCATATTGTATTAGTTGGATATTAGTGTCAATGGAGTGAAAGTCAGCTGTATACATGTTAAAGATAATAGGACTAAGTACTGCACCCTGCGGTAACCCTACAAAAGACAATCGAGGACCAACTTTCTGATTATTATGGCTTCTCACATATACAGATCTTTTATAATACAAGTTAGCTATGACATAACTACTTCGAGGAGGGATTCCATAACTTTCTAATTTATGCCTTAGTCTATATAGGTCGATGTTATCGTAGGCTCCTGTTATGTCCAAAAAGATTGCGGCTAAGTAGTTGTTTCTGGAGAAACAGCACTGTATGTCAGTCACTATCTTGGTCGCTGCATCAAGTGAGCCTGTACCCTGCCTGAATGCATACTGGCCAATAGGGAGTTCATGTCTAGCTAGCCACCATTCAATGCGTTTCTTGATTATCCGCTCGAAGGTCTTGAGAACACATGACATCAGGGAAATTGGACGATACGAGTCAGTACAGTTTGGATCCTTATTTGGCTTAAGAACTGGAATAACAATAACCTTCTTCCATTCCTCAATGCTATTACCTTCTAGCCAAACATCATTAAATATGTCAACCAGGAAATTTTTTGCATTACTTGGCAGATGGAGGAGCATCGGATACCTAATTTCGTCATATCCAGGAGCTGTATTTAGTGATCTCTTAAGGGCAATTTCCATTTCTGCAAGCGTTATAGGCTGATTGAAAAAACCATCATCGGTAGATGGAGGACAGTGTCCGAAGTTGGGACTAGCCGTAGGAGGAGAGCATTTAGCGGCGAAGTCATTCAGCCAATCATAATTTTTACATTTAACCTGGGGTAATGGAATACGCTTGGCAATACGGGCTTGTTTCCATAATTCGCAAGACGGGGTGTTTTTATTCAGGTTGGAGCACCACTGAATCCAACTATTTTTTGATTTGGTTTTGAACAATCTTTTGGTAGAAGCAAATATTCTTTTACACTCTATATAGTTTTCAAGCGAGCTATTCATTTTGTACCTGGTTAGAGCTTGTTTTCTATTTCTGATTGCTTCATAGCAGTCATTATCCCACCACGCTGGAGGAGGACGATGTCCTACCTTGAAGGGTTTGTGTATTGGTATGCACAGTTCGCTCACCCTGTTGACATTATCTATAAAAAATGTATATTTATCCTCCACCGACGGGATGCTAGGAACATTACAGAAAGCATCATCTAATAGAGACTGATACAAAGCCCAATTGGCTTTTTTTAAATTCCATTTATACTTTGGATAAAATGTATCTCGTATATTACTCAGCATTGAAAGACTCATTTGAATGGGGAAATGATCCGAACCTAGACTATCATGACCAACCTCCCATGATATAACCTGTGCAATATCCGGGCTACATATTGTGAGATCAGGAGCAGATGTTTGAATATGCGGTGCGGTAAGTCTAGTGGGAGTACCATCGTTAATGATAACCAGGTTTGAATCATCGCATAGATCTAAGATTTGCCTACCAGTACTATTTTCGTATGCGGAGCCCCAGACTTGTGAATGAGCGTTGAAATCGCCACAGAGAATAAAAGATGGGTGAGCATATGAGAGAATGTTCTCCCAATCAGTGACAGTGGAATTAATATTCGGAGGCTTATATAAAGAGAAAATTGACAGCTTGAGGTTATAATTATCGATGTTTAGACCACATACAAGAATTCCTGTATTGTCAACATGGAGTTCGATTTCTTGATAGAGGATTCCTTGTTTAATAAGGATCGCCACGCCTGCTCTACCGTCTTCACGATCCTTTCTAATGATATTATAACCAGAGAATTTAACCATATGGCCCGGTTTAAACCAGGTTTCACTAATAATAGCTAAATCTATATTATTATGTACAAGATAATTAACGAGACTGTGCTTGTTACACACAGCGGAACGAGCGTTCCACTGCATGATTCGTAGACTGTCTCTAGATAGGTTACTTTGGCTGTCCATTACTAGAGTCTGTATTTAAGTAAAGAGATATTTGACTTTTAATGGTATCACTATTTAAATGCCTTAATTCTTCCAGATTTTGTACACTGCTAAATAGTTGCTTCAGTAATGAAGGTAATATAGAAGATAGGCTCTCGGCCATATCCTCTTTGCTGACAATGTTGGATTGGTAGCGTTGGTTAGCTAGAATTGACGTCGACGGACCTGGGTTAAAAGAGAACATAGGAGCAGGGGAGGTAATAGGAGGAGATTGCGCTTTTCTTTTTTTATTAGAGTCAGGAGTTGAGGGAGGAGCGGATTGCCTTGGCCTATTGGTGGGCTGAGAAAAACTACTTATGTTTTGAGCACGACGAGGTAATGGGGGAAAGTTTGCAATTTGAGTACTCTCTAACGCACTAAATCTATTGCTAGTTGACACACCAGCATAAGAGTTTTCGACACTATTTTTTGCCTCTACGAAAGACATATTTGTATTAGCCATTAGTTTTTTTACTTTTTGTTGTTTTTGAAATTGGGGGCAATTAGTAGACGTAGATTTATGGCTACTGTTTTGGCAATAGATGCAGAATACCTTTGATTCATCACAGTTGTGCCCATCAACATAATTTTGTCCGCATATGATACAGCGGGACTGACTGCTACGGCACTGACTCGAAACATGACCGTACCGTAGACACTTGAAACACTGTATCACCCTTTGTACGAATGGATCCACCGGAAAAATAACGCTATTTATGTTGACTTCCGAAGGTAAAAGATTACCCTCAAAAGTAATGACAACCATCTGTCTAGGGACTAACTTATGTGTACCGTTTTCGCTTATTCTCCTGTTGAGGCGTTTTATGTCTAGGACCTTATAGTTTGACAGTAAATTTTCTTTTAAATAATCATCATTGAAATAGGTGTCAACGCCCTTAATGAGGCCCTTTCGCTGTAAAAGATTATTAGGTATGTATGCCTTCAGATTCTCTTTTTTTAGATTTGGATTAGAAACCAAATTATTTGCATCAAGGGTTGTCTTAACACCGACCTTTACCCTATTAATCCCAACCCGACTAATGGTTGTGATCACGTTACTCAGGTTTAATTTTTTGTGGAGTACATGGCCAACATATAGGGGGTGCAATCTACCAAAATTTTCATTATTAATTTTTTCAATATAAACATATATGTTATTTTGTTGATACTTATTGCAGTGAATGTTGAACATCTGAGGAGAAGTATTATCCTGTCGAACGGGAGCTGGGGCAGAGTCAGTAACGTCCTTGGTAAAATCCTGATCCATGCGAGCTGAATTTTCAGCCTGATGCACATCACCCGGCTCTTCGTCGAAAGTGAGGTCATATACACCAATGTTATTATTTGTTACACTGTTTACAGTTTTTTCGGCGTTGCCGCCAGCCTCGGTCGGCGGCGGCGACGGCGGCATTGCGGAAGTCGCCTACTTCACGCAAGCGGCTAGTAGGGAATTTCACAGCTCGATATAATTAATAAATATATGTATGTTGCTAAATTCACGAATAAATGAACGAAATGCTCTCGACGCGACGGCGACCAAGCGAACAGGTGCTATTCACTCGGCGTACACCACGGAACTGACCCCTGTAGCTCTTGAACTATCCACTTTAGACCCCAAGTGTGCTAGTTCGTTGGAATTGTTTTATCGGGAGGAACACAGGCACAAATATACCCATTAACAATTTTGAATCGAATGTCACGTGACCAAAAATAAATGCCTCATTGAGTAGTCAGTGACAAAAAAAGACACAACATCTGCTCTAATTTACATGCTCAAAATTATAATTCTCTACTACTGCCCAGTTCCGACATATTTCTTGTCTTAATCGTTGTGGTATACCCTGTATTTATATCCCTTACATTTCAAGGTTTACCACAAAATAAGGATGGATCTGATTGTCATTCTCCATCCGTTAATAAATTTAAATTGATTAGTAATATCTTTTCTCGCGAAATTGATTACTCTCGAACTTCTAAAAAGATTATCCATTTCCTGCAAACAAATCCGAAATAACAAAATCCGATATTTTTGAGACACTGTATACACTTCGCGTAAAACACGTTCAACCTCTACTTTGCGCGCCCCGTATCTCCCGGCTGAGGTCGGTACACTGCTACCGGTGTACCGGGGCGACGGAGCAAGGGGCAGGCCGTTTTGATATTTTTGTGGAGTGATCCAACTTATATGCATTCCGTAAACTTTGGCACAAGCTAGTGCGAGTACACGTAGCTAGTTTACAAGCTAGCCCGTTCAAAAGCCGACGAGTGGCGAGTAAGCTCACCAGCAGTTCAGCTTCTTGCAGAATATTTTTACTAGCAGCTAGCGGAGCTAGTGCATCGAGTACACTGGACTAGTTTACCAGCGGCTTGTAGAAAAGCCGGCTATGTAGTAGCTGGTAAACTCGCCGCGTGTACTTGAAGCTTTAATGTGTTAAACACTTAGTACTTACTTACGTAACCCTCGCGAAAATATTTTATGATCATATAATTGTGGACAAAATTTTATTTTATTCTTTTTAGACCATTTAAATATTTTTTTTGTTAAAGGTTTTTTCTTTTCATTTATTAAATATAATCTCATTCAGGAGTCAAAGTCCTTTTAAGCAGCAGGGAGTTTGAGAGGATCATAATAGCCCTTACTTTCTACAATAAAAAATATGACCTTGATCACAGGCATTGGATAATTTCAGTTTGATATATTTTGGCAGTTCAGTAGGTCAGAGTTCATCCTCTCTAATAGAATATGTCATACTGGGCGTTTCAGTTTTGACATTTTTCACGTTCACAACAGCAAAGTCACCAACTCTGGCGACTTTCATTCATGCATGTCTAATACTACGTTCCAAAATCCCATCAAAGACCTCGATTTGCTCTGTAGCGTTTCAGTGTTCACTCAACATCAAACTGTCAACAAAAATCTGTGTTCCGTTATCGCATTTCCGAGGCCATGGATGTCATCGTTTCGCTCGGAAATCAAATTGAGATTTTAGCGAGCTTTGTGTCAAGACTGTCAAGAGATATTTTTGACTTGACAGCTAACAACTTAACATAACCTATTCTGCTTTATTTGTATGCATTGACATCCTAACGGATACGACTACTCTGACACTCTGACTCTGAGAAAACAGCACAGGTTATGTGATATGTCAAAATTGTCAAAAAAAGATCTTTGTCGTTTCATGAACATTCCAACATATTTAACATCTGGAATCAGGTGACTATCCTCGAAAATTCATCTGCTCACTGGATAGATGGGATTTTGGACTGTAGTATAAGATTGGGGATTTCTGGCATTTTCTATGCCAAAAGCTGGTTGCAAGCATACCTACAACATGTCAACATGCGATACTCCCTTTAAGTAAGACATTAACGGGCTCCACCGAAACATGCGCCTGGCTGTAAGTAAGTAATATAGGATGTACGAGGGGTTAGGTGTGTATTTTTAACTCGTAGTTTTGCCCGTATCTACCTTCTCTACTAGTTGCATTGGAGACTTCGCACCCCAGATCCAACTTTTACAATCGTGTGTAACTTATTTCTGATGTACCTAAAGCAATGCTCGAATAAAACAACTTTATATAGCGGCACATTTAATAAATTCCTATACTACTATACCACTATGTATATTTGACCTAAATCTAATTTTGTTAAAAATATACTGAGGCTCTTTGAGGAGGTTTAACTTATGGTACAGTGACAAAGCTTTAACAATGCAGACATTATTAACTGATAACTGATAATATTAGTTTTTTGTCTCTATCTCTCTCTACCCAACTTACGTACCACACTGATACCCAACAACCTTACTTGTGGTACACTTTTTTGTACTCAAGTGGATTTGTCCTTGAAATACCTCAAGCCCACGTTAAGCTACATTCAGTATTCGCTAATTAGTTTAATTCCCATTTCGATGAGAAGCCAAAGAGTTTGATTAAGGGCGCGTTCTGCGGATGGAATAACTGGTTTCAAGGACAGTGTGAAAACGACAAAACCAATTGTTGTGAAATTTTAGTATGATAAATAAGACACTACCTTCTATTTGATGTGGTAATATCATATAAAAAACATTTTTTTAAAAAAAGTTATTTTTTGCAAAATTTTATAAATGCTTTTGTACACATTTATATCTATTTCAAACAATGTACGATATTACACAGATGATATATGAATTTGATTTTTGCTGGTAATTTTGGTATTTTTTGAGTTCTCCTTGAAATACCCAAAAAAACACAACGACTGTGATTTTATGCAACCAATACAACAATGTCACCAGGCCGTGTGTTCAGCATTTTCCCGGTAGGGGCGGGCCTGTTTCTGGTAATTTAGTTTTTCGATATTGGCTATTCAGCCTGATTGTATTCGACCACCTATTCGACATTGACAGTTTGTAATCCGTCACTGTGTTGACAACTAACCTAATATTTGTCGTGGTTGTTCAATGTTCATTGTTTATTTGTACACAAAATTTCTGAAAATAATGGTCTTATAAAAATTACACTTTAGGTACATCGCATGTAGTGTCACATAGTATGTTGTGTGAATATTTAATGGATTTACAAAAGCTAATAATTATGTGTTCTAATCATTTTTTTTTTACTTCTGTGTCATAATTTAAATTGCTGTAACCAAAAAACTATCTGGATGTGATGTATAGGTAAAAGAAACTTATCGCAATAAAATTTTAAATCTAGGTTGAGCTTTTTATTATTTCACTGTGCTAAACATGTTCTATTCAACCGAAATAGTACGAAATTGCGTTCTTATTAACTATCACTATTGAAGGCTGTTCAGTGGCCTTTTTAAAATTCTTAATTCTTTCTCTCTATTGAAGTCAAAATGTACCTTTCAACCCCAGGGACTTGTGTGTATTCAATATTCAACATCGTTAGGGTTTTTGAAGTGTCAAAATGTACCTTTCAACCCCAGGGACTTGTGTGTATTCAATATTCAACATCGTTAGGGTTTTTGAAGTGTTCGATAACTTATTTCCAAATAAAGTCCCACCTAGCGTACTGTCTTTGAACAGGAGTGACTAAAGACTAAATTACATGAGGACAGTTTTGGAATCTTAAAAGTTTAGTAACATTTTTAAATATGTTTTCATCTAACAATTCAGAAAATAAACCCTTAGCTTGTTAAAAATAAAATTATAACAATTCCAATGACAATAATGGAATCTAACTTTGAAGATCAAGACTTTCTTACCCAATACAATATGAATCTAGATTGAGATTATATGCACCCTCTATGTTGTGAACAGAAAATGTCATCATTAAGAAAATCTGATTATTGCTGAAGCAATTGAAAATATTCTCCAATCTAAACAAAGGTGTGTACGTTTCATACACCTAAAGTCAGTTGTATATATTTTGTGTCAAATATTTGGATGTTGTTTTAAGTTTGTCAGGAGAAAAGTAATTTTCTATAATAATCTTGACAGAAAATGAATAAACACTATAAAAAGTATGAGGATTAGTAGCATCCTTAAAATTTCTTTGTGAAACTCAAAATAATGACAATCTTCAAATTAGGAAACATCAGTATTTTTCATTATTAAATCATAAAACAATCTGTGGAATAAGATTTCTTGTAGAGGATAAGTAACAAGAAAGACTATATTTGTACTAATTCAGTTTATTACATAATATACATGCTATAGTATCCAATACCATAGAATTTTCCATCATTGTCTCCTCCTCTCGCTTTTAGCCCACTCTGAAATCAATTTAGTTAGTTAGTTCAAAGTGCTTCCTTATCAACAATAAATGGTCTCAGTAGCTTACTTATTATAAACAACATTTCAAAATACATGTTATTACCTATGCCGGTTAGAAACATACATTCATCTATTATTTGCTCGTCTTGTTTGGCCTCCTGGCTAGTCTGTGTTAGACTGTTTATTAAACCATTTCCTACTACTCCTACTACTACTTCTTTTGATTGTCTAGCCAAGCACTCTTGTAGGCTTTCTGTTACAGCATGCTGTATTTACTTCTACCCCTTGTCAACATTTTCCTCCTCTCGCTTTTCGCCCACTCTGAAATCAACAATGTTTCTAAGTAGCTTTCTTATTATAAACCCAGATCAAAATACATATTTTCACCTTTCAAATAGCAGTCTAGAAACACATATTCATCTACTATTATGTGCTCCTCTTCTTTTGAATTGATCTCCTGGCTAGTCTGTATTGAACAAATTCCTACACTACTTCTTTTTGATTGTATGTACCAAGGACTCTTGCAAATCCATTCTAAAATCAACAATAAATGTTCTAAGTAGCTTACTTATTATAAACAACATTTCAAAACACATGTTATTACCTATGCTGGTTAGAAACATATATTCATCTATTATTTGCTCGTCTTGTTGTTTGGCCTTCTGGCTAGTCTGTGTTGGACTGTTTATTAAACCATAGGGTCGACAATATCTGAAGAAAGTTTATCAGCATCACTCTAAAAAATTATTGGATTAATAAACTATGAACTGGAATAATAAACAATAATACTAACAAACCATTTTGAGCCACTTCTATGGCATGCTTCTGTGACGTCTATGCTATCTTGTATATCTTTAGTCTTAGAACTAACATATCCCATATTATGTTTGATTATCCATTATCCAGTCTTGGTTATCTCTGCAGGCTGCCCTAAAAATTGAATTTCTGTAAAACATTGACCTCTTACTACAAAAAATAGTCTTGGAGATAACTAAATCTTATATGATCAACTAGTCATACTTTTAACGAAGGTACTTACCCAGTATAAAGTGAGCAAATTCTAGCATTGTGCAAGAATGGTTCATACCATCGACGATAAATAATAATGCTCATTCCCTCGCTTCGAAGATATCACCCAACATTTTTAATGTTGATAAACCAACTTTTCGTCCTGATCCTTTAAAGCTGCTGGAATTTTGAAAAAGCCGACCTTATTCTTTTCTGGGCTTTCTAAACAACTTGCTAGTATAGAAAAAGTTCGCCACGATTGAAGTATTGGAAAAATGATTGGGAAACAGATTATATTACGATTTTCTAGGTTATAGTATCGGTGTTCATGTGTCATTCTCTAAATCATCCAAATGATAGAGATGCGGATTTCCCATCTGCTTTTGTTCTCGATACTTTGTATTTGATGACTGATATATAATAGAACATAAAGCTAAACGGAGGTAGAACTTCAGTATTCTGATAGTTATTTCGCATAATTGTTCGTAGAGTGCTAAATTCTGAAGTCATAAACGTTTAGCCTACTCTTCTAAGGTCACCGATCTAAGGCTATCGAAGTTCGATAGCAAATAAGAATTACGTCCCATCATTACTTTCTAAAATCCTTTCATCGCCAAAATACTCGCAATAGCCAAAATAATAAAACTGAAATTACTAATGTATGCTAATCCGACCCGGTGCCGACCGGATGCAATGTCGCCCATGCAATTTTTCGATATGAATTACGTTTGGACGTGCTGACCTATCGACATGGTTTACTGTGACTAAATTTAATAGCCAAATCGACATCCCAGCGACATCTTATTTTTACTGTGAACTATTAGTTCAACTAATGACAATTGGGGGACCGAATGCGACCTTAACCGTGTTACAACGAAATTGTTCATGAGGGCGGCTCTGCTCCGATAGAAGATGGATGTGAGGTTTTTGTAAGGTAATTAGATTCTCTCTGAAGTCTAACGCACACCGCTCCCTACTGTGTAAACGCAGCGCCCAGAATAACTACCCTTTGTCCAAATAGCGTGCGTTAATATGTATAAAGGAGTTAGATAGAGAAGTCTAACTGCGGAGCTTCCTTCCTTTCCAGTGATTCCTTGATATAACATGTACTCTGAAATTAGTTTCGTATCTCATAATACACTAACGGCACCCAACAATCTCAACATGGAATTAATTAGGTCTATTTTTTACTTGCCACACCGATAAGTGATGCGAGTATTGTGATCGCTATTGGATTTTGAGATAATACGCTTTCTGGGCGTTTTATGATAAATACATAACGAAAAACCACGTCGGTCTGTCTATATATCGGTTTGTCTGTATGTCGGTTTTTCTGTCTGTCGGTCTGTCTGTATGTGTATCTATCTATCTATCTGTTTGTCTGTCTGCCTGTTGGTCTGTCTGTTGTTGGTCTGTCTGTTGTTGGTCTGTCTGTTGTTGGTCTGTCTGTTGGTCTGTCTGTTGGTCTGTCTGTTGGTCTGTCTGTTGGTCTGTCTGTTGGTCTATCTGTTGGTCTATCTGTGGGTCTGCCTGTCTGTCTGTTAGCGTTTTTTTAGTCTCAGTAACCGTTGCACGTGTTTTAGTGAAATTTGGGTAGCGATATGCTGTGGGGTCATAAAAACAGAAAATTTCAAATATTCCTCAAACTTTGTTTTTAGGCGTTTTAGATATTCCTGAATTTTTTACTTTTTTTTTGGGTGAGGTTGAAATTGCGTTGGTTAAAGGGTAGGGGGTTGTCGAAAAATTAGTTGTATTCATAATAATGTCCACTGATCTATGAAAGAAGTTCCTTGCGGTATAATGCACTTCTTTAGGTCCACCCGAAGATTGTCTTGACTGTTATAGAAACCAAGGGACTGCATTTTCTGACTTATACATACGAGTATTGCTTTAGATCGTTCTGCATTGCGTAACGTGGAAACCCGTGTGGAAACTATTGTACTTGTTTTAATTAAATTTTGACACAGTATTGCTACCGTGGCGAGGATGGAAAACGCTTATGGTTGTAGAAATCGTGTCAGTGGCGGCGCAGCAATAATCAAAAGACTCAAAATATAAAAACAGTTCAAACTTCGTTATTATGCGTTTTAGGTGTTCCTGAGAGTTTCCTACTTTTTTTGTTGGGGGTAAAATGGGGACAGTTGGGGGGTGGGGGGTTGTAAAACTTAAATATTTGTTGTATTCATAATGGTATCTCCAGTCCATTGACCTGTGAAAGAAAGGCCTAGCGGCATAACACCTTTTTGCGGTGGAGCGGGTCAATGATTCCAATAATATCTAGAAATATTTTACCGTTAAGAAAATGAGGATAGTTTAACGCTTCAAAGGCTATACCCGAACGCAGCAATCAAAATATCAAATAATGAAAAATGTGGTAATTTACTGATCCGAAAAGTCATTTTTGTATAGAAGTGGTTAGGACCATCGTAAAACGAGAATTTTCATTATTTTTGACGTCACTTTAAGTGATCCAAAAACTCACTGTTATATCTTAGGTCACGACTTTGGCTGCCTTTTGAGCAGTTAATATGATACACAGAACATAAAATTCAAACCGGAGTATTTCTCATTCGTAATCCAAGAAATTAGAAATTACATAAAGATGTAAGATCTACTGACATACCTGAGAAATAATTAAACTCGTCCCTAAATCTGATCACCGTATCACTATGAATCATTACAAATAGTGAGATTAGTTAGTTTCACTTTATTAATTGTGAATTTGCAGTTACATAAATAAGTTGCAGAATTATTTCCTAATTCTAGAGATATACCTTGTATACCTATAGATATCAATTAATAATTCTATAAATAAATAAGAAAGTAAACTGGAAACCCAACAAACATTTATTTTTGATTACCACACCAAACAGAAAGCTATCCAACCATATCTAGAGAATTCAATTCCTAAACTTAGTCTAGTTTGAGGGACAAAATCGATCCTGCGTTATAATTCAAGCCATTAAGGTCCAATTCATTAAGTTGGTGTGACACTAAGTGTCGGTTTTCCTTGTTAGTAGACCTTACGTAATTGAACATGTTTATCAATAAATCAGCTACTGAATAACACGGGGAAAATATTGGATCAATAGTTCTACAAATTCGGAGGCATGGAATAAATAGGAACTTACAAATGTATCTGTATATATAACGAGAAACTATTATAACTAGGAACGATATTAAGACGTATCTAGTTTATTTAACCATATTGTTTTAAAACATTTTGCACAACATGAGGTTACAACAAGTGTTGCGGGGCTGTGCCAAATCATAACTCCAACTATTATTGTTCTGAATTTAGGAAGGACCGTACAAATACCACAGGTCTTAAGGACTACGGACTCTTGGAATGCTTTGTATAACTCTTTGTCCAGGTCCAGCTGTTGCAGCTATGGTACAAAGACGCTTAATGACATAATGACATGACATAACGCGGGGGACGATAATAACTTTGTTTTGTTACCAGAGTAGTTTTATTTCTGTGACAATGTGTGTATATCTGGTCTATTGGCTGGTATAGTTTGTATGTATTTCAATGTCCCAGTATAGTTTGCATTGATTGTTTGTTTTATGTTAGTGCTAGCGTTTGTGTTATTGTTATTATAGTTATTATTATATTTTTCTTAAGATGCCTCCAGCAGCGATTTTCGATAACATTCTTCGGGTAAACCAACTACAATTGTATTTTGAACACACTTTTTGTTTTGCAATAAATAATTTTTTTGTAATAAGTTATCCTGTGCACAAGTCTGCATCTGGTTGACTGCTTAACTCGCATTGCACTGTCTCTAGCAATAAGTTAGGTAGCATAGTCCAAAAGCAGACCGGTTGGCAGAGCTGTAGCAAGACTGTTGAAAGGGCGCACCCATAAAGCTTTAAAGCCCACGTGCTCGTGTGCTGAAGAAATTTATAAGCTACCCTAGTAAGAAGATAAGGCTCAATTGCAACTATAGTGATGTTACTGGAAACTGTCACCCATAGAGATACCTCTACAATATGAGTTTATTCATATTATTAGATACATCTCAGTCCAGGAGATGAGCCTGATGAACACCTGCTGCCCAACTATCTTGTCATTGCATTCTGGTGAAACAGTGGCTTCCCATAGCCTGATTAAGGAAATACTGATGAGTAGCATCACCAACTATGCGATTGCACATTCAACTCTGATGGATCCTTGGGAGGGCCCAATGGGACTTAAATGCTGTGATCTTGGCAGGTTATTTTCCATCCAAACACAATATTGAAGTTAAGCAGCAGAAGAGTAGGATGCGAAATCTTCAATGCAACTAACAGAGAAGGTGTATACGGGCAAAGCTATCAGTTAAGAAGAGACACCAACCCCTCATACGTCCTACATCTCCCACTACATTTATAACCAGGCGCAAGTTTTAGAGCGCGTTGTTGTCTAACTCAAAACGAGTATCGCATGTTACTAGGTTGTAAGTATGCTTGTAGCCAGCTTTTTACATGAAAATCGCCAGGAATCACCACCCTTCAGCATGCGTGAATGAATGAATGAATAAGGACCAGAGGCATCCAGCACGGAATGTGGCTGGTGCATAGGCCACACGATGGGCCCTTTTGCGCCTCTATCCGCGCTAGTTCCCAAGGCCTGCCCTTTTGGCAAAGGCAAGTATATTCTTAGGTCCTATCTGTTTTATCTCTATTGGTTCCAAGGTTCTTGAGCCCAGCATAGTTTGCCTGTGATAACCCAGGGTTTCACAGCGACACAAGATGTGTGCCGAGGATTCTTCCTCTTCACCACACCACGTGCACGTTGGGTCGTTGACCACCCTCATCACGAACAAGTGACGCCTGAAGGTGTTGTGACCCCTTAATATGCTACTAGCAATCTCAAGTTACACCTATCCAGAGATAGACAAAATCATCCTATTCTCTCTGCAGGCCCTGCTAATAGTTCCCGAGCTTGACGGAGATGACCAGAGATGTTGTTCCATCTCAGAGAGTGTTGATTCTGGATCCACTCTCCAGTTGTTTTCCTAATCAAGTTTGCAGATAGTGCTAAGGCTGGTCTCGGGCCCACAAAACTGTTGCCGGATCGCATCCCAGCCAGATGATCCGCCATTTCGTTACCCGTTATCCCAGCGTGCCCAGGTACCCACATCAGTGATACCTTGTGTTTAGCTGAGATGTCGTCAAGAGCCCTCCTGCACTCCAGGACCAGTCCCGACGTTATTTTCCAAGCACTCAGTGCTTTGATGGCTACCTGACTGTCAGAGCAGATAGTAATCCGCCTCCTAGACCCGTCAATTTCCCGAATACGATTTACACAAGCAAGTATCGCATAGACCTCAGCCTAGAATACTGTGGTGTGCCCCGCAAGAGGGAGTGAAAGTCTTGTATGGGTCCGTAGGCTCCTCAGCATGCATGAATGAAAGTCGCCAGAAATGGAGTCTGCGGTTGTGAACATGAAAAATTTCAAAATCGAGACTCTCAGTATACATATGCATTCTGTGGGTGAGAGAAACCTCTGACCTACGGAACTGCAAAAATATGTCAAACTGAAGTTATGCTACAATTAGCCTGCTTTCTAGGTCATATTTATTATAGAAAATAAGGGCTATTGTGATCCTCTCGCATCCCAGTCCGCTTAAAATGTCTTGGACTCCTGGAAGAGATTACTTTTTGCTAATTGCTAATCACTGACATTTCTGTACCAAATGTAATATTTAATTTCGTGGCTATCGTTATTTTGAGCATGCGTAATAATAAGAAATAAGTAAATAATTTCAAATAACGATAACGAAGGTCGTCCAATTTTACTTGCCGGCTCTCTCTTCTTGAAGAGTCACAATGGTCAATGTGTCAGTTCTAAAATAACTGGAAATATCGCCGCTTCATGCGGCTATCCCTTATTTTTGAGGGCAAAACTAATGAAATGGAATTTAGAAAGAGCTTAAAGTCGCCAACTCACTGTGTGGTTTGTGCCACCAAAAGTTGTCAATCACTCGGCTACGATTTTTGGTCGCTAACTCGGTTTTGAAATCGCTGATTTGGCAGAAAATACACACACCACATCTGACAAATCTGGAAACGCGTCTTCTAAAAAATGGAAGTGAGGGGGGCTAACTGAGTCCGAAGCTTTTATCGGAAATCTAGAGCCCCGCTTGCCAAGCGTGTATGAAAAGCAGCCATTCTATAATAATGCGTAAGGAATAAAGCCAAACATCCTTCTAGTGGAAGTTAATTTTAATAGAACGTTCGCTCACTGTCATGCCACGTCGATGGTTAGAAAAAATCGTCACCGACTACCTGAATTTTGAACGAAGCGCTCCCCTCAAAACAAACTCATTGCTGCTGTGCTAGCTCGATTGTTTTCTTTGGCTTAATTATCGCACGGTAGCTTCCTCTCCCTTGCCTATCAGATGCGTAACATATGGGATGAACTTGCTTTAATACTGACATTTTCTATAAAATTTCTGTGATGTCATTTTTTATGAAAAAATAATTTTTCGGAAACTAACAAAATTTCTCAATTTTAAAAGTTCCGGTCCAGTCCTGTTCCTTCCATTTCGTTTTAGGGAAACATCAGCCGAGTACGAGGATAATGATCTCTGATGATCCGCTGGATACAAAGCCAGGTGAAACAATTGTTGCCGAATTTCTGAGCTTATTTAATGGAGAACTGAATCCTGTTGCACCTATAAGGCTCAGAAAAAAAAACCTTTATTTGGAAAACACTTTTAACCTCAAAAGAACCGACTGTACAATGCGAACTTAACATTTTTATTATTTCTCTTTGGGAAATAATTTACTGCTTAATGGTATATTTTACATAAAATTGCATAGTAACTTAATCTCGCATAGAGAAATACGAGTATCTACCACTAGTATTGAACAATGGTTTTGGTTTGTATGAAAGAAATAATTTGACAAATCCATCATTGTAAAAATATCTCAACACATAGAGAAAATATCCATCTCTCTTGAATGAACCACCAATCCACGAAACATCAAGAAAGCAAATACCTTTATACATGTAATACTCGATATCTTAATCAACGACAGACATATGGATGGACATCAAAGATCAACTGCAGATCTACTGGCTTACGTCACAAATGTGTGAAACAAACTCATTCATTCGTTTAGCGAGGCTCACGTCATTGATCTCGGTCTTTCAAATGCATTTGATAAACTGTAGCATGGGGTTCTTCTGAACAAGCTTCAGTCCTACGGTCTTTGCGTTAAACTGTGCGGTTGGTTATCAGAATTCTTCTGAACAAGCTTCAGTCCTACGGTCTTTGCGTTAAGCTGTGCGGTTGGTTATCAGAATTCGTTTGGAGCATAGTGCTAGACGGCCTCTACAGTTCCTTCCATAGTATCAACACTGGGGTTCCTCAGAGATTGGTACTAGCTCCCATATGGTTTCTATTTCAAACCAATGATCTGTTCTGTAACACATTCACTTCCCGCTCAGAGCATTCTGTATTGGCTCGGCCTTGCGACATCTGAAGTCGAACGTGGTCGGAGATTGTTATTAACCCAACAGATCTCCTTCGATGAAGGCAGTGTAGAAGATGATGCCAGTGTAGCCGTTAGTTGGCGTGATGATCCGACGCTTTGCAGGCTGGGTTTTGACATGACCGCCATGGGTCAGCTGGCAGAGCGTCGGACTAAAATGCCAGATGTCGCGGGTTCAAATTCTACTGGAAGTCAGTTCTTTCTCCGGCATTTTCTCGTAGCATCTTCATCTAAGAGCCCGACATGCGGTGAAAGCATGAAAAATGGAAATACATTCACGTCTTTCAGTTTTGTATAATATGCAACTATAATATTACTCCCTCGCCAATTCGTCAACGACTCGTCTACACCTACGACCTGATCGTGACCTAGGTGTTTTCTCTTCTCATAACGACTGACTTAAATTCTCCCTCTCAGAAGTCAACAAACTAAAAGGGAAATACCGCGATGCTGGACATTTCATTTTCGCTAGTGACTATATCCCATGGGACTATCGCTATATGTACCTACGTTATTATTATTATTAGTTGGTTTTGACACTAAGGGCCGGTTTCTCAATGTCCAGTTAAAGTGTCAGATAGGTATCTGCCAGAAAACGTTGCTATGGATACAACTGTCAGATAAGATTTACGTGACTTCGTAAGTTCAGCCTTCAATTATTTAAACAGTTTATCTAACAGTTGCTGTTATCTTGCAGATAAATGTTTAACTTGACATTGAGAAACCAGTCCTAAATAAGACAAAGATTATCTTGCGATACCGAGTGTGAGTTGAAGCTGTTAACTAATGTATAAGGCAGAGAGCACAGCACGAATAATAAGTAGTATCATTGACTGTCACTTATATATGAATGCAGTGGTATATTTCTAGAATATTGCATAACTTCGAAGCTGATGTGTAGTGTATTTATTCTTTTATGAGAGACTGAATGTCAATAAAGACAGATTTCTATCCAATGCCTTATTAAGTAAAGTCTAATCAAATCAAATTTATTCACCACAACACATGCAATTTGCTAGACAGCAGGCAAATGCACGTATGTAAACCTACAGTAGGTACACTACTTAAGGGTAGAAAATAAATTTAACATATACGTAAGAACTGAAACTAATGAAAATATGCATGTTCATAAGACATTTATAATTAACTTTGGCGACACTAAAGCGTCTATAGGAAATAAAACTATTAGTAAAGGCTATATGCCTATAAAAGTCAGAAATTATCTTCAAGAAGGGAATATGTCAATGGGACGTGTACGTACTGTACATACAAATCACTTTGTGCGATATTTTTCACATGTCGAGCAACCCAGGTTTTCTTCATAATGATAATAGTACCTTTTGGCTATTAGTATTTTCAACTTATATTAAAAAAAGTTTTTCACTTTTTCGTGCTATAAAAGCGTGTTTTTAGTGTTTCAAACTATATTTGTTTTTCACTTTTCAGTTCGGGATAGTAAGGCAAAGTAATCAAATTATTGTAACGTCACCGATTCTTGATAAGTGTACAAAGTTTAAATTAAATCTGTTCGTTTAAAGTGGATCAAAATTGATTACACGCATCCAAACATACAGATCAAATTAATAAAGGTGTGCTAAAAAAGGAAAGAAAGCGGCGAAAAACTTGGTGTATATGATGGCTATTAAAAATAAAACTAATACAGTCACGGTGATTTATAATGGTGATAATAATTTAAAGAAGGTATTAAATTTGCTCCTACCTAAGGTACGTTCCTGTGCACGTCAGGTCTTAATGTAACAACCTTGAACCAGATTCAGATGTGCTATAACTGCGATATACTACTCACATTTATTCCTGTAGCTGGATAAATACCCGTAACATCTACCTACAGATCTTGTTTATGTTACAAATTGAGTTATCGGGAAGACTTCAAACTATTTCGCCCTACTCCAGCATCATTGTTCATAAAAATTTAATTTAATGGTGCGCATCTGGCTTGGGCTATATAGTGCAATCAATTTTTTTCTAGATCTGCTGAGAGATAGCAGGCAGAGGCGGATCAAGAAAAGCATATTTCTAATATAATACTGATATACTCTAGCTCTATTCAACGAAGCTTTCTTCAAGAGAGAGACAAAATTGATAGTTTTTACAGCAAAGCAAAGTTAAGATTTTTAGATTGGATTGAACTGTGGCAGCGATAGTGAATTTACAAGGTGTGCAAAATTGGTGCCGACAGTATATGCATCTCTAAAACTATAAAAGGTACAAAGATGAAAAAGTTTTAGGCAACAGTGTTTGCAATTTATCACCACTTGTAGACTGATGCTTTTTTTATCGAATCGGCTGTAACGTACTTATTTCTCACCATTTCTCAAATCTGTGAAGATATATTTACTGAACTTTCCATGCAGAATAAGCTAATTCGGTCAGATTTTATATGTAAAGTTTAGTTTTTCTGGAACCATCATCACATGATTTCTTCATGTCACTCTCATATTGGACTTGTTTCGCGCTATTTGTGCTCAACTACGATTACTGACAGAAAAAAAAGTAGCTATCTAAAAAAAAATTAGTGCAGAATTGCATTGTGTAATCCTCATCAATTTTAACAAATTTACCGACTTTTTTTACAAAATTTAATGAAAAATTCAGGTGTACAAACTGAGACCAACTACTCCTGAAATTTCGAACCTTAACATCATTACAAAGCTTCCTTACCCACAGCTAGCTCTTCGAGAGAAAAAAGCCACCAGCATGTTCATCTTGTAATAGCGCTCTCTCTATGGAACAAATTTCAGTGCAGTACCCATGCAAGACAAAAGGCTACCTAATTATGTTCAAAGTGAACAGTGATATCAAATCTTGCCTAACTACTAACTATCGAAACATCATTTTTTGAATTTTATCCATTTATACAATTCAGTTTAGCATCGTACCATTAATGAATGAATTAATGAACGAGAGAGGCCTTCTGGTGACAAGAACCATCAATGCATAGGATTACAAGTGGACCCTTCCAGACTTCTCATCACTCTAGTTTTCAGGTTCGGCCCTCATAGCAAATGTAAGCATGGCCTTGGGTCCTGCCCAGTTTACGTCTCCAGGTTCAAGGACCCTCGAACCTATATAGTCTGCCTGTGAGACCTAAGGGCATCAAGTGATATAGAAAGTGTGCCGAGGACTCCTTCTCGCCATAGCGGACACAGGACGGGTCGCTTGTCATCTCCATTAGATAAAAGTGACGTGTGAAGCTGTTATGGCCAGATAGCTGGCCCACAAGGAACTTTACGGTCCGCTGTTTCTGAGAAACAGAAGTGTCCCACCTTGGCTAGAGGTCCTGAAATAAGTTCTCAAGGTTGATGAAGATGCCCAGAGATTCCTCTCCATCAGATAAGATATTGACTTTGCAACCTCACGTCTGTTTTCCTTCTAATAGTACCTATTGCCAGCCCCACAATCCGCTCAGGACCCAGGAAATTATTTATCGGCCCTCGCCTTGCAAGCGCGTCTGCCGTTTCATCACTGCAAACCCCATCATGGCTCGGCGCCCACATAAGTGACGCCTGATGTCTTGCCGAAGTGTCATCCAAGAACGAGCCATGATGTAAACCTACAAGCACTCAATTCTTTCAATCTTGCAATGCTGCCTGGCTGTCAAAGCAAATAGCAATCTACCTCCTAGCCATCAGAATTTCGAAACATGCGAGGCATAAGCTAAAATCGCGTATACTTCTGTTTGGGATAACGTGGTGTATCCTACAAGAGCGAGGGAGAGCTTTGTTTTAGGCTCTCAGACCCCAACGCCGGGGCCTTTGTCGGTAAGTGTCTGTCTGTATACCAGACTGGCCCTCCCTCCTCAAAAGGCAACCGGCCGCTTGACCCACTCTTCGCTTGTAGGATACTTCACGAATTTATATCAATCCTCATATGTAGCATAGGATCATTCCTTTGCAATTCCGAGATGATAACAGAGCGGTCCCTCCCAGTCGGAATGCAGACGTCCGTGCATTCCGACTGGGGTTAAAGGCTCCCCGTAAAGGGGAGCTCCCCGTAAAGGGGAGCCTTTAACTACCAAGTCAAGTGAAGGGAGATTCAGCTGTGGTTTTAGTGCGTTTCATGTGCACTGCACTTGTTATATACTAACACAAGTCAAGCATTGGATCAGTTTTGCTTTTATTGTTTCCATTGTTACACATATATAGAGCCAGGACACCACTTTGGGAGTCAGCCCCCAGTTCACTCTTACAACGCTTCTGCATACCCATAACGAATTATCATACCATTAAGATACCACAACCGTATGCTCGTAGTAACCCTGCGCGGTTTTTTCCAAATATAAAAAAACCTCCCTCGCCCGTTAGCATGGAAAGTAAAATCGAATTTGAAAATACCCGTATTGGAAAAATTCCACAGCATACAGACCTGGCTCGGTTTCGCCATTTTTTGCTGCTTCCGCTGGTTTTTGGGGCCGCGTCGGTGTGGCGTACACTGAAAAAATATCGGGCCGACCGTAATCATAATATTTCACCGGGAAAGGTATCTAATGAACTTCTATTTTCAAAAGGAAGCGAGCCGTACAAATGTTATTTTTGGAAACCTCCATAAGACTACCCGCAGAACGTGAGTATACACGCTTCAGTGTGCAGTTATCATACAGAAATTCAGAGGAAAGATTTGGAAACACCTGGCTGTAGGATAACCGGCTCTCCACAGAAACGGAGGGCTTTATGCTTGCTATCCAGGACCAAGTGATTGCCATAAGAAACTAGGAAAAATACGTAATTAAAGATACATCGATAACCGATGATTTTTGCAGAAAATGTCACCAGCAAAAAGAAACCATAGATCACGTAACAAGCGGCTGCAAAGTTCTCGCCGGTACCGAATAGCCAGCCAGACAGAACTCTGCAGCCAAAAGAAGACACTAAGCGCTAGCAGCAACAAAGAAACTAACAGAAAACACAAATCCACATTATACTTACACAGACACCGATACTGGAAGACAATCAATAAAAACTATACTGGGATGTTAAAATGCCTACGGACAAACCAACAAAGCAAATAGGTAAGAGATAATTTTTCAGTCAAAGGCAGACAAAGTTACCAATTTTACAGATATTGTCATTCCCGATGATGTGAATATCCAAAACACCTACGCTCATAGGAATAAAACGGCTCTGGAAAACAGAGTTACTATTGTCCCCTAAATATGTCGTCCAAAAGTCTGTAATCCTGGGGAACTGTAATATTATACAATCCTTCCTAAATCCAGAACAATAATAGTTCAGATGTTGACCTGGCACAGCCCGTTAACATTTGTTGTAGCCGCAATCATGCGAGAGAAGCTTAGAAAATTAGGATAATGGTAATAATAAAAATGAACAAGAACACAAAAATAAAACTGAATTCTAGAAACCTTACAACAGCTATTAACACATTTGCAATACCAGTCCTCAGGTATACCTATCAAGTCGCCGCACACTGACATAGAAGACATCCATAATAATACTCGTACGAATAAAAATCACCAAGCACTGAATGTCACGTCTAAACACATGCAAGGAAAGGTCCATCATAGAAAACAAAGGGACAGAGGAAGTACAGACAGACACACACTTTACCCAGATAAATAATAACACTCAGGCGTTTTTTTCAAAGCAAACAAACAAACTTGCATGGAGAAATAGTAAAAGCAGACAAAAACTAGTCAAACTCCCTTGTCCAGATCAGTCAGACGCATGCAATCACATCCAACTACAACAAGAAAAAATAAACATCTGCTCACAGAAAGCACACCACGATAAGCATAGATACCGTGTTATACAAGACCACATTAGTGAAAAACAGTCATACACCTGGCCGCAGAATGGCCAGCTCTTCCCAGATACGGAGAGTCTGGTACTTACTCTCCAGGACCATGTAATTGAAACACGAAACTACAAAAAAAACGTAACTAAAGATATGGTTTTTCAGCCAAAGGCAGACAAAGTTACCTATTTGATAGATATTGCTATTCCAACTTATATGAATATACAAACACCTATGCTGGGAATATATCTAAATACAACTCTGGAAACAGTTACTATTGTTCCCCTAATTACAGATATATATATATAGATGAAGGCCAAACAAACGTCTGTAATCTTGGAGACCTGTAATATTGTACGACCCTTCCTAAATTCAGATCAACAATAGTTCAGGTGTTGACTTGGCAGAGCCCGTTAACATTTGTTGCTACCGAAATTATGCGAGAGAGAATTATAAAATCAGAATAATAATATAATGACAACAAGGTTTACTGCTACTATTTCTAGGAGTTTCCAAATCGGAGCTGTAATTTTCGTAATTACGAGTATTCTACATGCTGGCTTCTAGCGGACTGTGCTCGAGATACGTGAAGTCAACTCCTAACCTTTCTCACAATACCAATTTTTTTACACCTTTTACGTAGCTAATTTGCGCCGATTGTTAAGGCACTACGCTTCGTTGGCGCACTCATCGGGCAGCTTATTCAGAATGCATAATTAGCATCTCTGCACTCTCTGGCATGTCCCAAGGATCTTGTCACCGTCATATTCAGGGCGAAATTTAATTTGTCACCGTGTCACAGAGCCGACGCGTGGCTAATTTTATAATCTGTATTCTAAGAAAGCGCCTGATACGGTAATAATATCAAAATGATATCAGGATGGAGGACGTGCCGTGATTTCCGCTAACGTGGCGGCGATGAGAACGAATGGGGAATGCATACGCGGAAAAACGGAAAATGGCTGCCAGGGAAATTGCAAAATGGGAAAGCGTGATCAAAATGCTCGCACGATGGCCGATGTGTTTTAAATAAAAATTGTATTACCTCTAGCCCCGCCGCAGTTCTCTATCGCAGTGACTTCTCAGCTTTGCCTCGTCGTGCTTGCAATTGAAGGGTCCAATCCTCAGAGTAACAACTGAACATAGAGGTAGTAAATAACTAATTCTAATAGGCCAACATCTTTTCTTACGTTGTCATATCGACCTCTAGATACGGCAATCATAACTGTTTACTATCGTCTTAATTGTATAGTATCCAGAAGTATTCCATTCTACGTTAAAAAAGACGGTATTTTGATGGTTCAGAAATGATTACAGCAAAATCAATCGATATGTTGACCTCTACTGCGTTACTGCATGTATCTTCATCATTAACGCAAATTCTGTCTTACATAAGTTTTGAGGGGTTGGCAACGCCTATGTAATTTTCCTGCGATTCGTTTTGGATTTGTTGTTTTGAGTGTCAAACGTTTTTTTTGTTTGTGCGTCTTTTATGCTTGGTCAGTAAAATCGAATTCGCTATTTGTTGGTAACTGTAGTGAAGCTTTACGGACTTGCTGTGCTATATTCGAGTGTAGTTTAACAGTTTTTCGAGATGGGACAGTGCAGAGCAGTGTTTGTGACATGGGTTGCATTGGAAGAATTTTCAGGTTAGTTGGCAATATTTGGGACTGAAGTCTCAAAAGATGATGGCTTTGAGCACGCCATGCTGAAGTGGTTTGTTTACTACATCTATGTTCAGTTGTTACTCTGAGGTCCAATCCAAGAACCAGTTAAGTCCATTAGAGTGAATATTGTGCAAGAACAGGTGAAGTCTACGATTGAACCATTATTGCACAGTGTAAAGAACCAGTCAACCAATAAAACAGTTCTCTGTCCCATAACTAGAGTATAAGACAGAAGCCTCTATTTTACACTAAACGATGTAGAAATCTAGAAACTATGCAAGAAAAGCTGGTTAACGCATGTTCGTTCAAAATGGACTTAACCGGTTCTCACATTGGACTCTTCAATTGAAGAAATATGGCATTTAGATCATGTGCTGGTTGAATACTGCACCTTGTATTTGGTTTTTTATTACAATATTCTCACGACAAGGCTTCTTCTTCGCTCCAGAAATTAAACTGGAAGTACTTTTCACGTGTTTACTTCACAACTCACACAAAATCCCTTAAACTTATCGCACTCCCTATAACTTCTTGACGACTATCCCTACACCACTCATGGTGCCTTATACAGGGTGGTCCACTTTATAATGGCATAACTTCAGAACATCATATACAGGGTCTTCATTCGAAAACCTCCAATCACGGATTTATCGAAAACCACTAATTAAAAGAAGAAAACGCCATGTCAAAATATTTGTCAAGGGGTACAACTTATTTTCAGCAGAAAACTACTTCATCTCATTGTACCTTCCTCCACTCAGAGTCGTCCCCTTAAAAATTTTAAATGACAAGGGGTATCGAGTAGTATCTCGTTTCAAAAGTATGTCGAGGTCCCTTATTTTGACGTTTCATTATTTCAAATCGTTGGATTCGTTTTCTAGAAATTTAGAAAAGTCTTTATGTATCCAATTTGTTCAAATAGAATTCAAAGACATACAAAATCATCACTTCTTGTTGCAATGAGTCTTCAAAATGTGTGCATTGTTGCCAAACAATGATATAAGTCATACTTAAATGCCTCACGGACAGTTTCAAAAACAGTTTGTGGGATATCGTGGCTGCTTTCGATAATGCGTTGATGACGGATATCCAAACTTTCAGGTTCAGGACTAAACACAGCAGGTTTTAAATGGCTCCATAGAAAAAAGCCTAATGACGCCAAATCAGGAGATCTGGCAGGTGATTCTGTAGGCCCCCTTCGCCCTATTCATTTATCTGGAAACCCGTCGCCTAGCCATTGAAGAACCAGAAGAACATTGTGAGAAGGAATGCGGTCTTGCTGGAAATAGATTTCAGCCTCATCAGGTATAGGATTTGGTTTTCAATGGTTTCAGTGACAATCGGAATGATGGTATTCCCCGACATACCCAAATACATGTCCATTCAAATTGACATTAACAAACAATGACCCAATCACCTTATTTCTTAAAATGCCTGCCCATACATTACTTTTTTGGGGAAGGTTCTTCTACAAAAGCTTGAGGATTTCCATTGCTATAATACTTGCAGTTATGTTTATTAACAAATCCAGTTAGATAAAATGTGCATTCACCAGTGAGGCAGATATTGTTCACACGAATGATATTACAATCCATCGCTGTAGTCATTTGTTCACAACACCCAACTCGCCAATCGAAATCGTATTCGGTTAACTCTTGCACTATTTTCATTTTTAATGGGTGAAGTTTATGGAGTTTAATAACTGTGTGTATGGAACCAAATGGAAATGTCAGTCGGATTCACAATTTTTTGTAATGAAGTATGCCAAAATGACCCAAAACTTCATCTTGGGCGGCTTCATCCTGAGTTCTCCATTTTGTATTTGATCCAGTTTAAGTAAATTTCTTAACAATGTACGGGGCTACCTTCCCCGGATATCTGGTGTTAAACGTAACAGAAGTTTGCCGACCACATTGATTTTGGGCAACACAAAATGGAATCATATACACTGTTTTTGCAAATGTCCGCCAGGAATTACAACATCGCCTATATCATTATTTGACCAATAACGGGCAACATTTTGAAGACTTATTACAATAAAAAGTGCTATTTTTGTGTGCTTTTTGGTTCCTATCTGAACAAATTATGATACATAATGTTTTTTTTTCTAGAAAACAAATAAAGGCCTTCAACATGTCTTAGAAGCAAGGTATTACTCGAGACCCCTTGTCATTTAAAATTTTTAAGAGGCTGATCCTGTGGGGCAGGAGGTGCAAAGAGGTGAAGTAGTTTTTGGTTATAAAGTTGTCTCCCTTGACAAATCTTTTGACGTGTCTCGACGTTCTTTCTTTTAATAAGTGGTTTTTGATAAATCCGTGGTGAGAAGTTTTTAAATAAACTCCTTGCATAATGTTAAAATAATCACAATATTTCAATGCAGTTATTATGTAACAGCTTCGTTTTCGAGATACAGGGTGTTCAAATTTATTTAAAAATCTATATAGTTTTGAATATTTCCTGAACCGTTGCTTAGAAAAGCTTGAAACTTGGCACTCAGGAGAAGCTGAATAGCATCCATGGTGAAGGGGATATGCTGATAGATTTCAAAAACCAGTGATGGAGATATGGCTATACAATTACTCCTTTCTTAACTCAAACTCCACTGACTTTGTTGCAAATAACAATAATACTTTTCGATGATCCATTATTTTTAGATAAAAGTATTCTTGTATTTTTTTCATACGATGGGCCGTTTTCGAGATATTTGCCAGTTTCCTCAGGTACTGTTAGTAATTGTTAAGAATTATAGGACATAGACCGTCTAATCAAATATTACCACAATAAGTTCTGATTTCTTTGCGGGGGGCCCAGGTATAACTAATTTTAAAATAGGTCATGCTCGGCATCCACATCGCGCCATGGTTTTTTCCTACTGGTACGGAAATACCTGCTTCATAAATTCCATCTTATCTCATTTGTGATAATGAACATATATTTCACTACCCCACATGAGCCAACGATCTAAACTCCGATAACAGCTTGTTTATTTCGCTAGGAAAAGCTTTCAAATGTGCGGCGGTATCCTTGTTTTCCATTCGCAGTGCCGGCTATTTACTGGAGAAATATACGTGATTCAAGCGAGAAAGTTTTAAGTAGCTTGGGTATTTTTAACGTTTTAATATTTTACCCATCAAAGCAAGGACTCTCGCCGGAGAGTCGCCATTTTGTGACGACTAGGGAAGTCTCAGAAGTTGTAAATAGTTTTGTGGCTCGGGAAAGAGGAAAAAAATGAGATGCTTGACGTATACCTTTGTAACTGCAAAATTTTAGGTGTGAGATTATTGAATTTCTTACAAAACTAAATGGCACAATTTTATCGAAAATTCAAACAAAACGTCAGTTGTTGGAGTTAATAAAAATTACAACTTTGACAAGAAGCATATCGTTGATGAAATGGCGGAAAATAATGGGTGTGAAGTATATTTAATATATCAAGGAAAATGGCGAATCTGCATTAAACATGTAATAAAAGTAGTCATCATTTTTGAATATACAACCAAATGAAACTATTATCAACTTGAGTGCGCCGCAATAAACTTAAACTAAGGATATGATACTTTTGTTGATATAGTTATATGTAGTTACTTCAAGAATCAAGACAATGATATCGCCTATGAGTCTAATTGACTGAAGCATCTCACAATCTTCGTGCAAACAGCTCAAGATGTTGGTTTTCTAGGAACAAGCACCCAAAGCCGTATGTATAAGCATTCGGAAATTCTATTTTTCTAAATTTATGTTGAGAAATGCCGGCTACCGCAGAAAATAAAGAATATATACCTGTACTTTTGCACAAGAGGGATATGTTACACTCACCGGTCTGTTTATATTCCATTATTAACTCGCTCATCCGAAGGAAAACCGTCACAACTCAAAAAAATATACTTTTTCATGGAAAAAGATTCCTGGTGTACTAAATTTTTTGCTGGAAAAACGATTCATCTGAACTTGCGCTACATTGTGCGAGATGGCAATTAGTGTCGTTTTTCTAAAGTTTATCGTTTATCTATGGTGACACGTCTCAGTTTTGTTTCAGATATCGAAGGTGAAGCATAAGCCAAATAACAGAAGAACGTCACATTTCAAGTTACAACAACCAGTGTGAATGTGTTTTTGTGAGAAAACTGTATTATTTTGCTTTGTGTCTTTTTGCAGAAGCGAGGTAAGTGATTTAGTGGTAAGTATTTCAATTCAACATTGTCACATTTCAATATATGACAGTTTCCTACCCAGTAACTTAAGTTTCATGTTGTAATATTTTAAGTTGTGACACTTTTCTGAAATAATAAAAAGAGCAGCCTATTAGCTTTTTTGTATCATTTCGAAAAGTGCCAATTTTCCACTGAATGTTTTGTTTTATATAGTATTGTTTCAAGCTGTGAATTGCTTTAAAAATACATGAATTTATACATAATTTTTTTATACCGGAGTCGAACAACCAGGATTATAGAACAAATAGGGATTTCTCAAAATACCTTACAGAAACAAAGTATAATAAACAACATTCAGAACAGTTAAATCCAGTAGTTTTTCAAATGCCAGCCGGAAACGAAAACTGCGAGATCTCAATCCGTCAATTCAATGAACTAGTTGGAACAAGCACCCAAGTGCTGGTTTTGTAGGTTGAAAACTAAACGAGCTCACTACACACGAAAACGAAAACCTCGAAGCCTCAATCCATTAAGTCGAGGAACACGTTAGAACAAGCAGCCAGACACCAGCTTTGCAGGTTGAACAACCAAACGAAGCTACTACAGTAGGAAACCAATGCTTCACTGGGATTGTTATAGAAATGTTCAGGATTTAAGCTAAGTGTAATTAATTTTGTAGTCATTTATTTGACTACACCAAAAAAAATTCTCAGGGATGTTAATGCACGGTTCCAAACTCTGATTTCTTGATATATTTTTGATAAATGGCTTTTCATCTACTTTAGGGAATAATAATTCTGTTAATTTTCTCATTCTTGATAAAACTAGAGCCACTGTTCTACTGTAGTACCTATACTGTTGCAATTAATTGAAGTTGAAACGTAATACGTTTATCAGTACTTCTGTGCAATATTTTGGAAGAAAAGCGACACTTATGCATTTTATTAGTTCAAGCATCGTTTTTTATTATTACAGGTGATATAAAATTATTTCTATAAATCCGAGTATTCAATACAAATTTTACCCGCAAAAATATCTATTGCAAACACAAAATGATTGAGATCAAAAATATCGTACTGAAATGTAACCGAAAAACTTCAAACTGTTCTACTGTAAAATCTGCATTTTTTGAGTTATGACGGTATTCCTCCGGATGAGAGAAATGTACTTACATAAATAATGTTGTACATCACATACCATCAAAGCTGTGCAACAGTCCTCTCATAAATAAGAGTACAACAATATAACACACAGACACAGGTAAAAATATGAATTATTAGCAAATAACTATGAGGCCTGTGAGGTTCTGTCAATTCTCAAGGGAGGTATTCCACAGTTCTCAAGCTGTTTGTATTCTTGATCGACGTAATATGAGCTCAGTTGGAAAATATGATATCTTTACTAAAGCTTTATGAAATACTTACTTGATAGAAAAGTACTGAAATTTTTGTTATGAAGAAAACTATATTCTTGGTCAAAGCATGTTCCTTTAGAATGAGTATTGAAATCAAAAATATATCTTACTTGATTCAAATCAAGAAAGTTTTCTTAGAGCGAAAACAGATATTCTTATCGCACGTACATTACCACCATTCTTGAATTGATAATTTCTTTTTAGGTGTGTAAGAAGGATTGTTTAGTAAGAAGCGGTTTTGGGCTGTGAGTGGGTATCCGAGCTTTTTTCCGTCAGTCGTTACAATTGACGAAACTTGTTCATGCCGGGTCATGTTTTTTGTAACTGCTGCTGAAAGTTTGAATGAGTGTTGTAATGGCAGGTCCTGATGGTTGTTGATTAGGACCAGGTGCTCGCTTGAGCACTTCTTGTTTGACAGAGTGTATTACTGGATCTTGGAAGTATTGAATTTTACCATGTTCTTGAGTCCCTGAGCGATAAGAGTCTCCAGATGCCTACCAGTTCTGTGCGTTCCTGCTCAACCACACCTTTGTTTAGGTAGAAAGTAGATATTACTGTAAGACTCAAATTGTATGTGTCTTGTTGACATATATTTGACTATAAACTGGGAAGTTGCAGCACAGTTATAACATACTGTTTCATGGTAAAAGATGTTGGTGTGACGTTTGGTGATACGTTAGAATTTTCAGACCATATTTGAAACATTACATCATCTTCAATTCGTGGCTTAGGATTTATTATGAGAAATTATAAATCATTCACGAGTCAAACAGCTTTAATGGAATTGTACTATTACTTCGTTAGGTCTAAGCTAGAATATGCTACTGTTGTGGAGTCCCATATAACAGATCTACATTAAGGTCCTAGAAAATGGATGCAAAGATGATTATTCATCAAGTATCTCAGTTCTAAATTAGATGCAGTTTATCCAAGACGAGGATCAGACCATAGATCACTGTAAGCAAGATTCGATGTTCATGGCTTAAGGTTTGTGATCCAACTTGTGCATAACCAGGTGGACTCAATATATTTAATGTTCCGACTGCAATTTCGTTTACAACAATCTATTTTTCGTCAGGATTCCACCTTGTATTAAGCAACCCCCTAAACTAATGCTATAATTAAATTTCCAATTTCCTATTTGCACCAA
This sequence comes from Callosobruchus maculatus, assembly GCA_951848785.1. NCBI lineage: Eukaryota > Metazoa > Arthropoda > Insecta > Coleoptera > Chrysomelidae > Callosobruchus > Callosobruchus maculatus. Next base: position 2,751,371 of record CATOUR010000130.1, read on the forward strand.
TTTCAATCTGATCTCTGATGCTTGTGATATTAATAATTCTAATCTGAACAAAATAATAGAAAAGTCATGTACAAAGGGTTACGTAACACACAGGATTCAATGAGTTTGTCTGATGCCATTTTGAGATTTTAAATATAGCTCTTTATTCTTTTGTATCTTAGGTAATCTTATGACAGTGAGTATGTATTGTCCTCTAAGTGGAATTACCTGTACATAAATTATTATGTATAGACAACAATGTTTGTATGCGTGCAATATATTTCAATTCTTCCACATATAAGGGTGCACAGTAAAATAAGCTCAACACGACTTTCCACTGTTCCCAGAATATGATACAATTCAATTTGTCGGGTAACTAGGGTGTTAATGGTATTGGCGTTGAGCCCGTTAGGCGGCAGCGTATGACGCTGCTTGCCGGTATCCATGGCGACACTTGACCGAAACGGCGCGATCCGTGGCAACCGGCACGGCGCGACGGGGTCAAAGAGCTACGAAGAGCCCTCCTGTCTATCGGGTGATCGAATGCGGAACAGTGGCGGTGAACAGGGGTGAATCAGTGTCCTTCCATTTCCAGTTCCTTATCCCAACAAACAAGCTTAGAAAGTCTTAGTTCTGCTACTACTACTACTACTGCTACTACTACTACTATTTCTACCTACTTTTTTATTTGGTGACATAGCTGGTGCAAACACCAGACAAATGGCCATGGTGAAACTCCTGTTGTCACTGCGGAGTAGTCTTTTTTAGACATACGTCAGAGTGACAGACTGTCTTTATCTCTTTGCTGCCTTCCTACACAGCATAGCAAACAATCAGCACAATATATCAGGTTGGCGGCAATTACACGCGCATCCCGCCTTTTGGATGATTACTTGTAAGGATGCTAACGATACTTCGGTACTTGAAATGTATCGATACTTCCGCACTAATATCGAGTATTTTTATCTTAGATACTTTTTGAGCCATTCCAAGGTCGTATCGCTACTTTTGTAGCGGTATCGGTGTCGAGAATAATCACGAACCAAAGGCGCCTTCATTGGCGTGTACTTGGCCAAAAAAATATCGAATTGATACCGGTATCGATATTTTTATTTTCGCATCTCTACCCAGACTTCACACCCATAAAATCATCACAAATTCAAATTCTGTGGGAACCATTTTTATATAGAAAATCCTCAGAGATATTCTGCTGGTTGTTTACTATGCTGTGCATCCTGCATCTACATTCCCCATTGCGGGGAGGAGTTCGGAGTTGGTTTGTTTCTGCAGTGACTTTTAATCTCCCATGCTTCTCCTTTTTTGCATACTGTGCCTGATCATACTTGATATTCTGTCCCAGTTAGATCCATTATTGAGCATATATGAGGTATTATTATATTCTCGGCTGTCAGATCTTGTATTTCGGTATCCAAGGCCAGATACCCCGGATCAGCACTTATGTCCACTGTCCCTCTATACAGTTCTGAGACCATTTATATTTACACAGCCACATATCTTGCTTCTCACTTGGCTCTCTCCCCTTTATCCTTTTCGTACAGGAATCTTATTTCTTCAGCTAGCAATTCTACTGTTGGAACACCACCCACAACCTGCAGAGCCTCTGTTGACAGTTTGTGGTATGCAGATGCGATTCTCAGCAACATTTTTTGCTGCACTCGCTCCATCTTCTAAGGCTTCATGCCACACAGGTGCTTCATTTAGCAGTGTTGACTCCACCACTCCGTTCAATACTACGTTTGATACTTTAGGGGTGCACCTATATTTGGCATGAGGCGCGTGACCGCAACTATCCTTTTTCCGGATTTGCTTATAGCACACTCTATGCTCCCGAAGCTGGGATGTTCTTACACCGGTGACTTGCCTCTTGTTTCGAATCCCCTTTAGTATCACCGATTCTACCGTTTGATGAGCAAGTTCTAGGTTGTGTGCAGTCATTCAAGCTTCTATTCTACGGTAGATTCAGGTACATGCTTTTGCTTAGGTTTTCCTCGTCGTTTCCTGCTATCAGAAGTGTCAAGTCATCCGCGTAAGATATGAGTTGTGAACCTTTTAGAAGCGACCGCTGCAGTACGCCATCATATAGAACATTCCATAACGAAGGCCCTTATGGAACTTCCGATGTGACACTTAACGTCACGTCTAACGTAACTCCATGTCTCTAAAGTAACTTATGATTATGTTAATCAAATAATCAGAGATTTCACGTTCACAGAGCTAAGATATGATCTTGCTTCAGGTGGCACGGTTCAAAGAGTTTCTCACGTCAAGGGCTACTAGTGTACACCACTTTTCACGTATTGTGCTTAGTACATGTTTGACTTGATTAGCTGCTTCTACCGCCGAACTATTCCGTAATCCATAGTGTCTTTCTGATAACCCATCATATACTTCAGTTCTGATTTTAATAAGTTCTGCTTCTAACCCACCAAGAATCGCCCCTTCGAAAAGCTTCGCTACAGCGCCAGCGTTTAGAAGGCACGGTAGTCTCCTCGTATCGGTCTGCACCTTCTGTCTTGAACAATTAGGAATTTGATGATTTTCCTCCAAACATATAATGACAAAATGCAAGCATTTTGAAGTAATGCATACAACAAATATGTATTAATAGGTACTCTGGTATTTAGGCTCTGCCTGCGTGGTCTGCTCAGTTATAAAAAAAGAAGTGAACAATCATAATACGTATATTTTCTTGTTGCACATATCCCTTGTTCGGGACAACACCTTTTGGATTATGTCAGAAGATTAATGTTTTAATTGATCTATTCCTTGAACTTGCGTATACGTATACATATAAAACTAGCAATTATTACCTACGAATGGGCTTTTTTGCTACTATTACATGGATTAAAGGTATAACAAAGGTATGTTCAGTTGACCTCTGCACTTTTGGAAATATATAATTTTCTTTTATATTTTTACTGGCCACAACTTTGATCCGATATAAATGTTATCACTCTGATGTCGGAGGACTATCGATTAAATTTTTGAATACCCAGATCTAGGGGTACTGCGCCTGTCTGCAATTTCTTGCCACTTGCAGTGTTACGGTCTAAATAACTTCACACCCTTTAAGATAATGTATTTAACACCTTTTTGGACAATTCTAGAATATTAAGTGCATAAGTATAAGATCTCACCTAATTCCTTGTAGATTATATATTTCTACGTAAATACATAAAAGTTATAAGACTGAAGTACTGCGGACCGGAGAATTGTAATGTACAATACTTCACTACTTCTTTCTTTAAGCATACTACATCTTATATTCTATTGCACCTGTTGAACTTCTTCGTTCCAGTCAGCAACCACTTGTCGACGGTGTGGCATCACCTGATGGAATAGTAAACAACACATAACAATAACACAACAATTTTAGATTGACTTTAGTATATCGTAGCAGTCTACGCTATCTTACCTTTCGTTTTCAAAACTCTTTGTTTCATACCTCCCATTTTTTACAATTAATTGCTATCTGACAGATAAGAAAGAGGTTGGGTACATGAAACATTGACGTTCCTATATACAGTTGTAAAAAGCTAACAGAGTTTGGCTACCTGTCAATTGTCTCGAGGAGGAAGTGATAGGTTTATGATCATTTCTCTCCATCTTCTTTTCCTGATAAGGTCAGATGACTACGCTTTACGCGGATTTTTTTGGAAAAGAAATAGCAGCAGAACCGACGACTTAGCATATTGTATTGCTTTGCATTACCACATTGGTAGGTTCTAGTTGAATCTGAAGGGTTCTCTACGAGGGAGATCTCCATAGGGCCACCCAACATTCAAGGTGCGTACTCTAACCTCAACACAGCCCTTTCTAACAGCTCTAATGCTTACCTGCTTTACTACTTCTTATGCTTGACTTTGTTCGCAGGCCTTTTTTTATTTGCAGTCCTTTGCTTCTCTTCTGCTATAACGCTTTACATTGCTGCAGGACTGGATCTCAGGACAAGCAGCCTGCTTGCATGCCTGCTTAAGTTATGCTCTTAGACTATTTGGACTTCCACACATCTAGCCCAGGACGCAAGAGATAGAGGTGGGATAGTTAGCGTTAAGTTTCATAGATATTATGCGTGCTGCAAGACTTTAGTCAGAGAGCACCTGAACGAAAGGTATAATTATTGGTTGTTTGTATAGCAGCATCTTGATCAACATCTTACCTTTTACACATTAGTTTGAGATCTATCGCTCAGTGTTTAAAGTGTAGCCTTCACACCCCGTAGTCATAGGTATCCACTAAATACTGAATGTGTATATGCCCATATTTCTTCTACATTCTAACGATGGTATAATAGCACTAAATTAAAGATAATAACCACACCGTGAGTTGTTTTATATGGGGGTTCATAAAACTACCCCCGTTTCATCCTATATATGCTATAGCGAGCCGTCCCTCTATGCAACAGCAGTCTACAGACTCTTTGAACGTGTGATCCAGACCCACGCCTCGCACGAACGACATATTCTCTATCAAAATATCTAAAAGCTTGTTTATTTTAGCATTTAACACTCTATGTTGAGGGTGGGTTGGCTCAATGGGTAGAGCCGAGGGCTCGTGACCGTAACGGGTTCGGTTCCCGTCAGCGGTGGAAATCTATTTCTGTTTTTTTTTCCAACCAGAAATAAATTCCCATAAAAAAAGCTCAGCGAGAATCTCCACCTGAGCCTTTCCCTTTGGCTTCTAATTAACAGTGCTGTTCCTAGAGCGGCGCCGGGAAACAGTGACAAGGCCTACCACAGAAAATTAGGCTAATGACCAGAGCAGTCGATACCGCTGACAGAGAAGTAAAAGAACACTCTATGTTACATATTTAGGACTTCTAAAGCAACGCACTCACAATAAAAACACGACTACAACAACTGACAACAGCATAACCACAAAATAGGTACAACATAACCTACAATATGCCAAAACTGTCAGCGAATGAAACAGAGCGACAGCTGTGAATAACAAAATTGCCTCGCGACTTCAGTATTGTGAAAATTAAAGCATTCCACAAAAACTAACCAAAATGAAGCTCTTGATTATGTTTAAAAGAATTGCCGAAATATTTAAAAAAATGGCTGAGCGCCTCCTGTTCTAAAAGACTTTCTTCCCCCTCTTTGCTTTCTACCCTTATTCCTTACCTACATTCGCCTTTTCTTCTTTCTTTGACGTTGCCTGGTTCCTGGATTCCCAGACCTGACAGACTTACGAACTGATGCCCGAGAATAGCCATCACAGAGAAGCGACACAGCAGGGACCGATTTTCATAACGCATTCGCGGGGTTATTGTGGACAAACGTCAAACCGTCAAACTCCACGTGCGGCCGCCCAATATCAGCTGATCAATGAATGAATGAATAAGGACCAGAGGCTATCCAGCACGGAATGTGGCTGGTGCATAGGCCACACGATGGGCCCTTTTGCGCCTCTATCCGCGCTAGTTCCTAAGACCTGCCCTTTTGGCAAAGGCAAGTACATTCTTAGGTCCTATCCGTTTTATCTCTATTGGTTCCAAGGTTCTTGAGCCCAGCATAGTCTGCCTGTGGTAACCCAGGGTTTCACAGCGACACAGGATGTGTGCCGAGGATTCTTCCTCTTCACCACACCACGTGCACGTTGGGTCGTTGACCACCCTCATCGCAAACAAGTGACGCCTGAAGGTATTGTGACCCGTTAATAAGCCTACTAACAATCTCAAGTTACTCCTATCCAGAGAGAGACAAAATCGTCCTATTCTCTCTGCAGCCCTGCTAATAGCTCCCGAGCCTGACGGAGTTGACCAGAGATGTTGTTCCATCTCAGAGAGTGTTGATTCTGGATCCACTCTCCAGCTGTTTTCCTAACCAAGTTTGCAGACAGTCCTAAGGCTGGTTCCGGGCCCACAAAACTGTTTCCGGATCCCATCCTGGCTAGATGATCCGCCATTTCATTACCCTTTACCCCAGCTTGCGCAGGTACCCACATCAGTGATACCTTGTGTTTAGCTGAGATGTCGTCAAGAGCCCTCCTGCACTCCAGGACCAGTCCCGACGTTATTTTCCAAGCACTCAGTGCTTTGATGGCTGCCTGACTGTCAGAGCAGATAGTAATCCGTCTCCTAGACCCGTCAATTTCCCGAATACGATTTACACAGGCAAGTATCGCATAGACCTCAGCCTGGAATACTGTGGTGTGCCCCCCAAGAGGGAATGAAGGTCTTGTACGGGGTCCGTAGACTCCCGAGCCCGAACCCTCTCTAGCGAGTGAACCGTCTGTGTACCAGACCTGTCCTCCTCCTTCGATGAGCTGTCTTTCCCTAGACTCCCACTCTTCCCTTGACGGAAACACCACCGTAAATTTGCGATTGAAGCGATGCGTAGGAGAAACTGTATCGCTCCTCGCCAACAAAATAGGACAATCCTCATGCAACTCTGCTAGAATCGTCGAATGTCGAATCAGCTGATCAAGACGTTTGAGGTTATGGTCGTGGAATTACTCTATAATGTGGATGCGTGTCAGTTCAAGCTGATTCAAGGTCACCAAATAATGACCCACCGAACGTCAAAGGTGCCGATAAGTTGCGTCGCTTCTCTATGGTCGCTATTCTCGGCTGGTATTATGACACAAGAGCTAAGGTCCCACGGACCGCTCTGATAATCAACAACGACTTGACTTGAAAGTGACAGCGTCAGGTAATATGGAATTTTTTGACGGCCGTGTTGCTGTCGCGTTGCTGATGCTGATGATAAGCCTTTGGAACGTGATCCGCGGAAACCTCTATTTATATTTTAAATGCGCATGCGCCAAAAATGGAATGGAAATAGAACATGTTCTATTCTCCATTCCAATTTAGGCCTTTTAATAATTTGGTATGTTATACTAGCCAATTTGTACAGTACAAAAATCGAAACCAAGCCTTGTTCCAAAAATGATATAGTCTAAAGTAATCTTTAAACACTTGCTTTACTAATGGATTTTAATGATTAGAATATGATGCGTTCTCCGGCAGAATATAGAACATTATTAACTGCATCCAAGAAACCCAATTCGAGAACGAAACCTAACCTCATGCTGAATACTTGCCTCTCGGTATCACAGTTCAGATTCCCTCATTCATCACAAACGGAACAATAGGCGTGCCGAAGGGTATCCATCCTTTCCCTTTCCGCAGTCTAATTGCTGTCATTCATACGGGCGTAGCAGGCAACAAAAAGCTCAGTCGGTACAGCTCAAAGATAGCATAGAGGCGCTGGTAATTTACACGTTATATCAGGACATTAGCTTTCCGGTCATGGTCGAAATGATTGTGCGATACGCAAATCAGAATTGAATACGGAAAAGCGTGAGGACCGATCGCAATTTGAAGCTGTTGTTGCGCCTAATCACCTCACTTGTTGCTACGACGAGGGCACTTTTCGACAGTGGCGTACCTGGACAACTTGACTGTGCTACAGTTAAATCATTTTTTCTTCCTAGGGCAAACGTCTTGTACTTGCTTTCGATATCTAACACTTCAAGTTGAAGGACATATTCGAGCATGTAGGAGAATTCAGCTTACAAAATACAAATAAGCGAAGGTTTATGCTTCCCGTATGATTCGCAAAGCTGAAAAGAATGGTCTATTAAGGTTTGTAAACGAACGAATATTAGATAAATTGTGCAACGTATCGATAAGGTCGCCGACCAGAAGCCGGCTAAGTTTATTTGTGGGCCTGCTATCTGGGCAAAAAAAACCTTCAGACGTCATGCGTTACATGTGATAGGGATGGCAAGTGGTAAGCGATGAGGCATGTGCGCCTTGCTGCGAGAAGGTAGAGTCTTTGGCGCACATTCTGTGTCGCTGTGAAGCCCTTGGGTGTAACAGGCAGACTATACTAAGCTGAAGCCACCTTGAACCAGAAGACATACGATGGGGTGGAGCCAGGACCATTCTCACCTGGACGCGCTGGACTTGGGAATTAGGGTAGGGAGAGGTGCAGAAAGACCCACACTAGGTCTATGCACTGGTGGTTCCAGCCACCAGAGAGCCTTTCACCCTCTTTCATCCATTCAAACAAATATTTTAGGGTTTTTGTAGTGCCTACTGAATAGTGGTAAGCTTAATCACACAGGGATTATGATAAAGTCATGATTCACCAAAGCTTCATTCTTTTAATGGAACACCCTGAATATGATCAGTATTTTACATTATGTGCCCTAATTTAATCGTTTCTGAGTAATTGAGTTTCAAAGACGCTAACATATGTCGTGCTTTAAAAAACCGATTTATCCAGCAGCAAAACTGTGATGTATTTCTTGTTGCTTCTTCAGAGGATCCAGTGTCACATAAAACATATTAAATGAATTAAACACAAAGTATTAAAACAGTATGTATATAAAAAGTAGCGTCAAATGGCTTAACTCGATACTTCCCACACATTTTCAGTAATAAACATCATATGACCTCAATATCCACGGCATACCTGAGGCCACGATCTGTAATAAATATCTACCAAAATTATTTTCTGAAATTGAAAATACTTTATGTTGAGTCATCAACCAGCAATAAAGTAAATAGGCTCTAAAGTACATGCAAGTTCTTATGCGGCCCTGATTGGGTTTGGAATGTAGGATTATGAAGTCAAATATGTAACAAAAAAATCTGCGTCCACACATAATTCAGAGTCCGGCACAAAGAACGGACGCCGTTAAAATAATAGTACTCTTTCTGTCAGGACCAGAGAGAGGGGGGGGGGTACCGTTCGACCTAGGAGTTTCCGTGTCTACTCGTACGACAATTTTATTCGAAATAATAAATCTATCACGGGTCTACAGCTTGAGTTTTGTCACCACTTCAACATTCATAGGAATCGAGCTGTTCCTTCTCCAAACATCGTTCTTCATTGGGTTGAAGCACTTCGTGCCCTTGGTGTGGTGATCAGCACAGTACACAGCAGCTCCACGAATAGTTGAAAACCCTGAAAATGTTGAACGCATTCGACAGGCCCGTCATCGCAGTCCGACTCGATCGCGTGACATGGCGATGATCGACCGTCTACGGCTCCATAATGTCAACTGGCAACAAAATGCTAGAAAGCCACGAGTCGAACGGTAATGCCCCTACCTTTCTTGGGCTGACAGGGGGAGAGAACTAGCCATTTCAAAAACGTCTGTCTTTTGCGGCGGACCCTGTATAATAATTACCTACATCAAAGAAAATATTTTAATATACAGGATAGACTACCATTATCGTCTTTAAGACACTGGAGTGTCATCAATTATGAATCAAAATAACTTTGGATTTTCTCTAATTCCCAGGAATCCTGCCACCCCAGCTCAATTCTTCCCATAGAAAATGATAAGTGATCATAGACCCCTAAAACACTTAAAGATAAAATTTTGGACGATTCTGCGAACATCAGTTTCTTTATAATTAGCCTGCGACCAATCCAATTCTCAGAAATGTAGTAGTATACTCTTAATTTCATCAAAACAATACGCGATCCCGGGTCTTCGGCATGGAATGAAAAACTCCACATAACTTCTTCAAAAGCAATCTTCACAGGGGTATCTAAAATAGGTGCAGCCTAATATCAAGATAGTTTTTTAGGATGAAGAATACTGCTTTGTGAATAAAAAATATTTTTGGGGTTCTCGTCTTCCACATTCTCTCTACCACCCCAATTTCACCCCCTCCCGAAAAACTCTAAAAAGCTAGTAACGTTAGGACTGGGAATTGTCGTGTCTTGGTAATTGCTGCAATTGCACTACATCGATTTTTAAAAGTATATAAGCGTTGTTTACTATCACCCCACAGCAAATCGAAGGCAAAGCAATTACTAACGTTACGCTTTTTTGAAGACGTCAATAGACAGACAGGCAAACTGACAGGCCATGGACGAAAATGAGTGACATAGGTTTTCGTGATGTCGTCACCATGAAACTCTCATCAGATATTATCTCAAAATAACACCTACGATATCTGCGCATATTGAAAAATGGTGTCAGTTTATTGACTCAATATTTGACAGACATTATAGTGATACCACTTCATTGTGTCACCATTGTTTGAAGCTATAGTCTGAGACACGCAGAAAAACATCCAACACAATAACTGTCGCAAATAATTTCTTGCATCTCTCGCCGTAGGAACTAGGACGACACAGTTTTTATTCTTCAAACATCAAATAGACGAAACGAAATGACTGGGCTGTTTTTATATTTTCAGTTTCTTGACTAATGCTGCGCCGCCACTGAGATGATTATTGAAAACCAAACGCGTCTTCCATCATCACCATAGCAATATACTCGTATGTATACATCAGAAAGTTCTAAGTCACTTGGATTCTGTAAGAGGCAAGGCAATGTTAGGATGAACCTTAAAAAGAATTATGTCGCTAGGTCTTCCTTTCACAGGCCAATACAGTCTATTATGAATACAAAAAATGTTCAGCCTCACAGTTCCCCAATGATCCCAATACCCCCCCCCCCCCCCCCCAACTAAAAAAAAAAGTTTTAAAAGATCTGGAATCCCTAAAACTCCTAAGAACGAATGGGCTGTTTTTATATTTTTAGTATTTTTATTATTGCTGCGCTGCCACTGACACAATTTCTGAAAACCATGCACGTTTTTTATCCTCGCCACGGTAGTAATAGTGCGTCAAAGTTAGTTAAAACGCCTAAACACGAAGTTTGAGGAATACTCGAGATTTTTAGGTTTTTGCTAATTACTCCGCCGTTCATACACCAATTTTAAAATTATAGCAGTATTACCTACTACGACTCCACAGCATATCGCTCTCATTTTCTTATAATCCATGTAGCGGTTACTGAGGCAGACCGACAGACAGACCGACGAAAATGTGGATTTTCCTTATGTAGACTTCATACAACACCCAAAACGGCCTATTATCTCAAAATCTAAAATTTTCGCGATCACAATGCTCCCCGGTCTGGGAACTAAAATGATTAAATAAATTAAAAGGGTTTGTATACAAAAAAACTATTATTATTATTATTATTGGTACTATTTGCAAAATGCTAACCGATAGAAAATAAATATGACCGGTTATGTTCTGTAAAACAAACCAAGAGCTTATTGCACTTACTTAATTAATATAAAATAAATGGTTGGATTTGAACTTATTTTTCTGATAAAAGGATCAGAATTGCATAACAGCTGTATCGATTCTGTTGACAACCTAACCGAGCCTCATTTTTTCTGTTTCAATTAGAGTGGGTCACTCAAGCCACTTTATATTTATTTATTCAGTCCATCAGAGGCCCTAAATTATCTCCACCTGCTTGGTTCGCCTCCAAAACAGAGCGCTGGCTGCCGATTTCCATTCAAATGTATTCAAAATACGACCCCGGCCCTCCGTTTTATTGCGTATCATGAGGGACAAATTCGAAAGAATATTGTTTGCCTCGACTAGGAAGACGTTTCATCGAATACAATAAAAAGTTCCGACTGAGAGGATGTACATGGGCGCCACTAGACCTATTTCACCTCCAATATCTTCAAAGGAAGCTTTAGGTTTATGTAGGTCAGCTTTGAGACCTACCTTGAGAACCGCTTAAGAAAGGGAATTTGTTGTTGCTGGAATACAGGTACATGGCTGAAGTGCATTCAGGATAGCGAAGAAATACGAGGTGGCGAACAGTTATTTAGATTAGACAAAGGTACAACTTGCCATTAATACTCAGACGGATTTCCTGAAAACGTAGCTTCCCAAAAGTGTAACGTGTAACCTACTTTCACTCACGATTGGTCAGAGAACTGCTAAAATGCATCTGCTAGCTCAGCAAGGAAAAAAAATTAAGAAAATCCGTTTATTCAAACCTTAGCATTTAGAACATTTAATTTTATGAAAACAGTATCAAAAAAGCTTTCTTTATAAAGCATTCTGTATTCTGCGTGTACAGAGTTTAGATGCATCATGTTTTATTTGGGTCAGATTTAGGACTGTTTTTTCTTTCAATTTATACTGAGGGTATTGTCTTTCCAGTTGTAAAAATCACTGTATTTCGTATCTATGGTTACTACTTTGGCACTATCGTCGTTCTGGATGCATTCGTTATAGTCAGTGTCACTTGAAAAACGTATTTGAAATAACAATAAAGAGATATTAATCACAAATAATAGTTTTCTACTCAGCTATCAGCGAAAATAGAACAGCTATCAGCACGTATAAGTCAAAATAATGGAAGTAAATTGAACAGCGATACCGGTAATGCAGGTTTTTTCCTCACAGATATCAACGCTTAGAAACGTACACCGACGCTTTTTGATCAGACACTTCCTTTTACGTCCTTAGAAACGTACGCCGACGCTTCAATGTAACGTCATATACAGGGTGGCCAATAAGCGCGCGGTGCTCTCTAGCGGCCTTACCGTTTAAATTGGAAGAAAATGGCTTAGATAAAAAACGTTTCTTTTAAAATGGACTACTTGCAGAAAATAATTTCAAAGATGGCAGACATCCAGATATACAGGAGAGAGGTATCAGCTTCCTTATTCTACATAGAACACCCTATATATTACTACGTTTTTAAATTCAGAATTGATTTTGATGTCCAGCTTGTTAACCACAGTTCATGTCTACGAAGCCTATTGTGGACGTTACTAAGCAATCCTTCACGTTTGTAGTACCTTACAAAAAATGTTGATATCTCGGAAATTAGGTACGACAGAAATTTGAGTTTTTGGTTTTATGACGAGCAACGAACATATTTGTGTCAGTAGCTTCATTGTTTTAAAGGCACATTAAATCAATAGACTGGCAATTTCCTAATTTGAAAATCTTAAAACGTTAAAAACATTTTTTCTTCAAGTGGGAAGGTATGATAATTTTCATACCAGTGGATTCAAAATTAAGTTCCCTTTCACCTTTATGCAGACATATGTGGTTTTATCTTTGATGGTTTTCAAGATATTTACGGTTTTGTAATTATTATTCCGTAACGGCACGTAGAAATTTGAAAAATCATAGGTGGCGTGGCTTGCAGATGAAACAGTTGGAAGGAAACCTTCCATTATTCTTAAACACTCCAGTGGTAAATTTTGAGAGGTTTGTTAATTACCAGCATGGACTCTAAACATTTGGATTGGTATTATGGGAAAAAGCATAATAAACTAATTTAGAATATTTTGGAAAACCTACTTCAAAATTTACCACTGGGGTTTTTATTAATAACATGGTTAAAGTTAGATGGAGCGAATGCACATTTTAGTATTAGAGGCCGAAACACTTTGGATGAAGGTTTCCTACCAATTGTTTCATCTGCGAGTCACGTCACCTACGATTTTTGCAATTCCCGAATATCTTGATGACCATCAAAGATAGAACCACATAATTATGCCTAGGTAAAAGTGAAAGAAAATTTAATTTCGCAATTACTGATGGATCACAGGTATCATCCCATTTGAAAAACGCCCATCCTTCTATCGTCCTTAGTTTCCGAGATATCAGCATTTCTTTAAAGTTCTACAAACGTCAAATTTTCTGAAGATTGCTGAATAACTACGAAAATAGGTTTTGTAGACACAAACTACTTCTGGTATATCCGGATGTCCACCATCTTTGAAATTATTTTCTACAAGTAGACCATTTGAAAAGAAGCATTACTTATGCGAGCCATTTTCTTATAATTTGAGCGGCAAGGCCAATAGAGAGCACCGCGCGTTTATTGGAGCTAATAGCTTGTGTTAGAGATAGAACGCTGTATTTTTTTGTATAATATATAAAAAATTCTCAGCAGCTTCTCAAAAATCACGTATCTCTCTGCCGGATACGCGATATTTACCCTGTAGGGTAAAAATTACATTTAACTGTAAACATCGCCAGGCACAGGAACATCTTATAGTTGACCCACTGTCAGGTGTTATTATTATTATGTGAAGAATATCTCCCACGCAGTTGTCCTATACACTCCATGCCACTGACTGGGATGTCGATATTTTTGTTAGTTCAGGGTTGTTTCCCTCTAGAGGAAGGAAATCGCATTTAAAGTGGTGCGAGTTGGCTACAGCTACGACTCGGAGGGTCCAAAGTAGCCAATCTAATAAGCAAAGGTTGAAAACAAGAATCCATATTTGCTGCTGCCTATAATTTCACCATTGCTAGATCATTATGGAAATAAGAAAGATTTCTTAGTCCCACAGAAGGTGAAATTTGTGAGTTATAAAGAAGTCTAATGAAACTAGGTCTAAAAGATTTTTGGCTTCAACGTGCTAAATGCTCAGAAAATAGACACGAAGCTTTATCATAATTCTCTATAGTATTATTTTAAATAAGCTGTACCTCAAAGGTGACCTTACCCTTAAGTCAGATGTGCGAATATGCGAATATTAACTATTTTAAAGACTGTAACCAAACACATGAAAAACATGAACTAACTGTACCCTTTAAAGACTCTCAGAACTATTCGCGAGTATGACCATTTCATCGGCACACTGTAAGTTAGAATCTCAGAGTAACAACTGAACATAGAGGTAGTAAACAAACCACTTCAGCATGGCGTGCTCAAAGCCATCATCTTTTGACACTTCAGACCCAAACATTGCCAACTGACCTGAAAATTCTTCCAATGCAACCCATGTTACAAACACTGCTCTGCACTGTCCCATCTCGGAAAACTGTTAAACTACACTCGAATGTAGCACAGCAAGTCCGTAAAGCTTCACTACAGTTACCAACAAATAGCGAATTCGATTTTACTGACCAAGAATAAAAGACGCACAAACAAAACAAACGTTTGACAGTCGGAGGTTACCGTAAACAAATCGCAAGAAAATTACATAGGCATTGCCAACTCCTCAAAATTTATGTAAGACAGAATTTGCGTTAGTGATAAAGAAACACGCAGTAATGCAGTAGAGGTAAACATATCTATTGATTTTGCTGTAATCATTTCTGAACCATCAAAATACCGTCTTTTTTAACGAAGAATGGAATATTTCTGGATACTATACAATTAAGACTATAGTAAACAATTATGATTGCCGTATCTGGTGGTATGACAACGTAAGAAAAGATGTTGGCCTATTAGAATTAGTTGCTTACTACCTCTATGTTCAGTTGTTGTACATGCATACAATTAAAACATTAAAATAAAAACATGCATGTCGCAAATCAGACACTGCTTTGTGAACATTTTGTTATGATTTCACTGGAGTATAAAACTCATCTAAAGTGTGATGGATTGTATGTTTTGTGGTAATAAATTGAACATTTTAAGTGCTGGGTGGTGTGGGTATTGTTTAGTAGAACTCAGTTTATGCGATGGGTAAACATATTCTTGCTATTTGCGGGTGTTATATGTATTTGTGGTTAGAGATATTTTCTAGAAAAATTTCCTTATGTTTAAAAATGAAAAATAGAGTGCCACGGATATATATATATATGTATGTATACACTGGGCAATGTCAGAAGATTTTTTGAAAATTCCTCTGCATGACTCTCTGAGTTTCATTTTAAATATAGTTCTTATTATTCTTTTTTGTATGGTGAAAATTCTGTGTGCTGCGAAACTACAGTACTACGCCAGATAGTCATTTGCCATGACAACAGAATACGCGATAGTAGGCTGACTGCACCGCGTATAAGGGTAGATGGTATTTAAGCACGCGTATTACATAACGTGCTTGATTAGGTCTAGCCGCAATGTTGTCAATGTGCTTATTAAATCTGAGGTATTTGTCATATGTCACACTAAGAACTTTTGCGTCATCTTTGATACACAAGATATGATGATAATTAATTAGGTGCAGTTTTGTACTACCAGACTATGACTGAAAACCAGTCTTGGATGTTACTCATTTGCGCATCTATCAGGGTTTTAATGTCTGTTGTTCTTTTGCGAGGTACTGAAATCGTCAAATCATCTGCATAGATGATGCTTACATTCTTTGTGCTTTTTTTGTAGTGCTAGATATGTCATTGATATACGTGTTAAATAAAGTAGGACCAAGTATACTACCTTGAGGAACACCGATACAGCATGTGCAGGTATGGGACATTATATATGACTCACTATTGTTTAATAACACTTTTTGTTGTCTATTGCTATGGTATGATTTAGGCCGAAAATAAGCATTACCACGTGTGCCATATTTATACAGTTTATTCAACAATACATCATGATATAAACAATCGAAAGCTTCTGTAAGATTACTTATCAGACTGCCGTTAGGTTTTATACCGCCTTCACATCCATCAAGTGCCTGCTTGAATATAGCTTCGGAACACATGTTGAAGAGTATGGGGCTAAGCATGCATTCCTGTCTGACTTCATACTTTATAGATACAGCTGTTGCCTCGATGCCTTCTAATCTTATCTTTATATGAACATACGAGTATACTGATACCTGTGGAAAAATAAATCGATAATAGGTCCAAAGGCTCAATTTTATTTTCTCCCTGGATACGAGTGTGAACATGCTGCGGATCCCTCGTAATGTTCTGTTGATTGATAGTTTCTGTGATAGAGAGGGGACTGGCCCACCTGGTCCCTCCACAGTTCGTCTCTGCACTTAATTAAATGTGTCTTTGAGAAATGTTCCAGTTTGGCTTGCGGAATTCCGATTGCTTTTTCCCTATACTGCAGGTATAGTCCAGTGATTACATTCTTGAAAATCATGAAAAGTGATATCATTGTTGTACAGTTTGTGCTTGTACCAATTATAGGTACCCAAGCAGCATTAGAATATTTGTTACTTTGAGTAAACGCAACGTTAGACCTGACTTCGTTTCAACGGCATGACGAACTGTGTTTGTGCCGAATATACATTCGACGTCGAGGTGTGACTTGATAGGATATATATGTACAATACATAAAATTATGACAGAAATTGTTACATGTAACAATTTACACAACAAAAGTTTAAAACTCACATTCACATAACCCTTGTAGAATGAATGAAAGCTGCGTATGGCAAAGGTATTGAGCTAAATGGAACTTCATTATGAATTACCGTCACATTATAGGTAAAAGATCTTTTAACTTTTGTAGCTCGAAATATCCAAAAGACGATTTGACTTGGTACTCATGTCATGATCTGATTGATTAAAGTTTAGTTTTCTCCACAAATACCTTGGCTTTCCCGTGATAATTAATTTATGTGATAAGCATGCTAAATGTAGTCTGAGACGACAATGGAATCTAGTTTGCTGTGAAGGTGATACTCAAAAAAAACTTAACCCGGTATACTAAAAAAAAAAAAATAATGAACAAGAAATAGTTCAGAAAATGTTTTACCCTATTATAACTAGTTTTGCTGCTAAATAGTGCAGCTAACTTAAAATTGCATATTGCTACTTCCATTGCTTAACATCTAACTTTAGATTTATATTCATAAATCTAAAAATGCTGCTTGGATAGCATTCACATGCTTAGCTGGTAGGTATGATGGATTCCGCAGTGTTACCTAATATAAACTAACAATTTTAACCAATTTGGACCGGGTCTCCAAATTTAGTCGGTAAAGTGCAGCCAATATACGAAATGCGATGGCCAGCAAATGCACCAGAATCCAACGTTGTGCACGTCAGTGCACGCTTGGTTAATTTGAAGTTTTGTAAGCCCACGTCATATGTCACAGCGACCGGATAACGTCTTAGCGACGGAATCGTTTCAGACGTCGCGTCGTCTTTGATAATTCTGTGGTGCTAATGTCAATTTGTAAATCACTGGATACTGAATTGTTTCTGAAGTTGTGCTTGTGGAATATATATTTTTTTGTAAAAATAGGCGATACTCTCCTCAGAGTAATCCACGTAAACTCCCTAAGCGAAATGGAAACCATTCTTGGTAAATATGAGAAGAAGTTTGATCCGTTGGTTCTTAAAATTGTCAAGAAACCATAAAGTTGCTGCAGTTCAACTCACCCTCTACACATTCCAGTAATTAAGTAGCTTGAGACACATTTCCATTCATCTGCAAAGCTTTCATAATGTTTGCTTTGTTTCTCTAAAATGTGGAAGAGTGTCTAAATACCTTTTTTGCCTTCACCCATGGTTTTTCAAGTAATAAACTAAAATATAGCTTTAACATAATTTTAGCCCTGGTTTTATGGATTATGTTTACTTTATTATGATCCTATGTCGGACTAATGGATGTTGGTAGTGACTAAATAATGTGTATGTAAATTAGGTGACTACAAGATAATGTAAAATTAGGTGATAGGCCACAACATCAGTTAACTACTATAATGGACTAGTATCACGAGATTAAGAACAATGATTTAATTGCTATAACCGCTTAGTGCATACAAAAATAGACGCACTGCTGAATTTCGTTACTTTCTACATTTTGTTTTTTAGTAATTCCACTCTAAAGCTTAAAGAAAGGAATTTAAATTCAGCTAATCAGTGCCAACCGCGCAAATCATCAGCAGTGCATGGTTGCCAAGAACAGCTCCGACTCGCAGACGGGAGCAGAAGACAAGATAGATGAGCCAGCCCGCGTACAGCTCCAGCATTTCGCGCGCCATCAGAATGCGGCAATTCAGCACACATATCTGTCTTTTGATTGGCTGTTCGCCTTTAGGGCAGTGACGTCACTGCCCTAAAAGAATTCAAATATTTTTCTTATTTTCATGGCTTTCCTGTGCGCAACAAAATCGGAAAAAATGAGATGCTTTTTATGACATACTCTATCACACTGTTTCTCAATCGGATTTACTCCAAGGACCGGCGAAATATTTCGGCACGTTCTCGCGGACCGGTAATTTTAATAATGCGACCCAATGGCACAATTTTCCACAAGATATATTTATTTTTATCTTCAATATTTTGAAGATGAACATAAATTTGAAAGCATTTTGTTTGTCATTTTACACCTGTATATTAAACTTGAAACATTGCTTTGAGGATAAAACCACCAAAACTTCCCCCCTCCAATATGAATGATGTATATTAGCAAAAACGACAATGAATCGAAATGTGAACAGCGTATGTAGTTACAAAATAAGCAAGAAATAAAATTAAAGGTTATTATATAAAAACTAAAATTAATGAGATTGCTGCTGGACCTTGTTGCTGACTAAACTGTCAATCCTAGGCGTTAAACCAGTTACAGCAATACGTAAAGCAGACCCAAGAGCAAGTCGATTTCTATGTTTCACATAAATAAGTTGAGGAAAAACGCAATAAAATCTCCAGCGCCTTTGCATGAAGATGGGTGTATTCTGTTGCAGTCTTTATCCAGAATTGATATATATTTACTGAACTGAACTGTGACTTAAGTCCTAGATCTGAAGACAGGTCAGTAAGTTCCGTTTCCTCAGCTGCAGTGAGATCGTTTTTGGGATTATCAATAAATGGATTGACTATAAGCTTAAGCGAGACTGGAGGTTAGTCTTAGCCGGGGTTTGAAAGCGGGTTAAAGACTTCGGAGAGGGGGTGCTTTGCTAATCACAACTAGTTAGTAGGTGACCAGGGCGTTTGACCCTATCGTAAGCCTTTGGGCAGAACCTTATAAGGGATGAGACAGCAAAATTTGGATGGTTTCTGGCTGTCTTATGGAGGTAAGCTGCGAATTGAGGAGCAGCCTGTGTCGGAGAGATGACAGAGGAATCTCCTTGAGAGTTTGATTGTTCCTTATGTACCAATTTTCAGGGAAGACTTCAGGAGTCTCATGAATGTACCCTGAGGACGTTTGAGGCCGTTCTCGGAGGTGCCCCTTATAGGGACAGCGTATGTACATTTGCTTTTTATTATTGCGGAAAAAGCACGGAGTTTGACTGCCTGAGCTTTATTTTGGGTTTGCCTGATGTGGCGGAAAACTAACTGTTTACGCGTACGGTGCGGCAATTTATAAAAGGGGATTAGGTACATAGTTGCCAGTTTGTTATATTAGATCGTATTATTTTCTAAACTAGTAAACTATTATTATTGTAATATAGGTACTGTTGCGATATCGGTGGTTGGTCGACAACACTTTGGATAAAGGACAGATAGCTGGATATTTCCCGGACCGGTGAATATTTCTTGCGGACCGGTGCCGGTCCGCGGACCGGCGGTTGAGAAACACTGCTCTATCATATGCAACCAAAAAAAAATAAATTCATGATACTAGTCCATTTAAACGTGATTTCAACGTCGATAGGATGTCAAACGAACGTTCAGCCGACGTGGATAAATCAGAGACAGTTACGTAGTAATATGTGATGTTGACAGTTCATTGAAAATACTGACCAAGGTCGAACAACATAGAATTTGATACAAAAACGACGTCGTCAGTTCCGACCACAAGTAACGATCTGAATTTTCAGCAAATGTGACGTTGCATAAGGGTCACATTTTGTCAGATAAATATTCCTTGGGAATCGTTGTCTCGAAAGGTTTGAAATTCCAAGAACTAAAATGGTTTCACTAGAGCTCCCTATTATCCAGAGCTTCAATGAGACTTTTTTGAGCTTATAGCAGATATACATTTATTGTTTTCACCGACTATGACTGAGTTACGTTAAAGTACAATTTTTAGGTTTATTAGAATGTTAATACATAATAGTTGTTGTATATGTTTATTTATTGCTATACCCTTATGTAATCAATATTATAGAGTAAGAGCATAGAACAGGAATGGGTACAAATTCGATGCACTGCGCGTTAGGGGTGGTAGAGACATTTGTGGTACCGGGGAATTTTTTTGATTTATGAATATCATTTGATATACGAACTTGTTACGCAGTAGGTTAATACAGTGATCTTTATTAAAAAAATAAGAACTTCAAGTACAGCGCACTAGCGGTGATTTGCAACATTATTATTTAGCTGCCACTGAAATGTGTCCGCACTGTTTTAAAAACATGACACATAATTGATGAGTTTGATTTCGCTTGCTACTAGTATAACGTTGGCTTTGTCCGTATCATAGTTTCCCTATAACGTTATTTTTCTGTAAAGCATGCAAACTCTTATTTCAGTACACTAACATTACAATTTATTACAGGACCGTTACCTACAGTGACTGAACTATTATTTTAAGCGGCAGAGGATCCAGGGATTTTTTATATCTACAAATTGAATGGGAGAGTTCTTTGGATTCTGACCGAGCTGAGTTGATAGATACCCGAAATTCTGTAGAGGGGACTAGTTCGATGCCTTTAGGGGCTGGCTGATAGTTTGATTGAAAGCCTAGAACTAACGGATTGAAGTATACAGTGCAAGAGTTGCCTAATATAAATACTTATTAACCGTTCATTTCTCTTAAACTTTTTGAGCTCTCTTTTGGTAAGGTGCAAATCATGTTTTTCATGTTTCCTCAAAGGAAGCACTTGAACTATTAGTGTAGTTTAAAGCTAGGGTATTTGCCCTCAGGGAAGTTTCTCCTGTTGGTTCATTGCCTTCAAAATAGCTAGTACTTACGATACTTTTCACTGCGGCTTTCATGAAATAAAATTTTTGTCGCGAGCACCCATTCGATAACAACGAGATAACTGGGCATAAAAGCTTTCCTCATGTGTTGTTAATAAATTCTTCATAATGTTTATGAAGAAAGCTCATTATTAAGGGTCTATGGTGTATCGCAAAAACTTGAGAATCCCAGAAAATATCTATTCACGCGTTAGCGAGGCGTCGTGACCGCCTGTTCCCTTTCACCGGTATGTGTGCCTATAATAAGGGGAGGTGAGGTCACCATAAAGGTGCATTTCGCACGTTAATTGGTCTTGAAGTGAGCTTGAAACCTACAGCAATGATTCAACAAGCAAATTGAAGAATGAAGCTTGCGCTAGGGCAGTACAGTGGCCTAGTTTTGGTGTCGTGCTTGGTTGTTAAATTACAGACATTTAAAGAATGAATGAATTTAGTATTGCGAGTATTTCTGCAGCATAAAAAACTTTTCTGAAAAATCACTGTGCTGCGCTTCATTGGGGTCGTAACTATCGCCTTCTAAACTTTTTTGTATGAAGTTTGAAAAACAAGTGAGTTCTGTTCTACAAGCGAATCCGTGTTTTACATGGCAAATACACAATATATTTATAAATGTGTGTACTCAGGCTCCTTAAGGAACGCTCTTAGAATTCACGAATGTTTACAAATAACATCTCCATGTGACTCGTCATTATTTAGCTTTAGAATATTCTGCAGACTTCTCTCCACAAACAAGCGATATATGCACCTAGGAATAACTTACGCCTTCCATCTCATGCACCAGATTGACACGATATCTTGAGTGCGTCCTTGTGTACATGTCTGCTGATTACCCATCATCTGTCTAAGTCGATCGCACACAGTTGATCCATGTTATAGACTTGTAAACATGGTATATGCCCCTATGCACACATCTGCTTATCGTACTGGATGATGATATTCGCATGTTATATCCACCCATGGTTGCCCTCGAAGGGTTGCCCGTCGTGTAATGGAGAATTTGATTTTGTTTCGCAGACGTAACATGGCTTCCAAGACAACAAAAGGTAAGTCTGGCATAGACAGGGGCACAGGATTTCTTACTGTCGAGTCCACGTATGGCGTGTATGTTAGGGGTATACGCGGCAGGTACGTTGACTGCTATTTATTAGGAAATTACAAAGGATGGTCCAATAAGAGCGCGGTGCTCTCTAGTGGCCTTACAGTTTAAATTAGAAGAAAGTGTTTTCAAACGTTTCTTTTCAAATGCACACAGAAAAATCTGTCGTTCTGTCAAAGACTTACGCTTTGATTCAATGGGACAATACACTCAGCATTCCTCAAACACTGCGATGTTTTATCCAATAAGAAGTGTATAGTTGGTAACGAAGTATATCGTATTGTCGATTCAAATACAAGATGCCATTGAATTCTGATGAATGATTCAATCGCAGCCTGTCATTGTATCGAACCTGTGTTTTATAATTGATTCTAAACCACTTGCTTTTTCTTGGACCAACACATTTTACTGCGAGCATAGCTGATCGATTCGTTTGGATATTTGATGGTGTGATTTCGTATGAAGTTATAGGGAGCATGATATAAGAATTAGATATAAGCCTGCACCAGTTGTTGCATTTTTACCTGAAATATAACTGTCTGACTAATCTAACTGATCTAAATCATCATCATCATAGTCACAACGTCTTAATAGACATGTTGTGAACGCGCAAGATGCATTTACTCATTTTACGAGTTTCTCTTGGGATATCTTTAAGATCTTTAATGCAGTAGTTTCCCATTTGCTTTCTGCATCCTCATGCCGTTGACCAGTTGGTATCTACTGGTTCATCCGCCTTTAGGGGCAATTTCTCACACCAAGGACAAGAAGGTGTCCTGACTCTTCTCAACTCGTCCACCCCAAGCTGTTGGTTGAGAAGAGGGTATTGCTTCTACCGACAGTAGTTCGGTTCCTTTTAGTCGCCTTTTACGACACGCAGGATATACGTTGGGAGATATTCTAACCCGCCCCCACACGGGCAAACTAAATACCTACATTCAAATATGGATATTAGCTCCTCTAAGCCCAACTTCTCAGTAGATCCTTCATTTAATATAATAACTGGACACATTTAAATCACACAATTGGTACTCCAATACGCGAAACCTCGTGATGACACAATACGGAAAAAAACGAAGCAACACAACGAAACAACCTTGTTATGTTGGCACCGATAATAACACTAAGATGGTCCCCCTCTTCTTCCTTTTTACGTCCATTGAATCGAGACAACAGTCCCGCCGACTACTAATTATAGTTCAGCAAACAACGAGGGCCATTGAATTCAATGAACGATGTTGTTAGTACGAACACTATTTACCAATTTCTCTAACAGCATAGACAATGTTCTAAAAGCATGGGCTATTGTTCATGTAATAGTTACCTTTTGAAACAAAATTGATTCTTATCAGAGGAATTATCACGAACTGCTATTGCAGGAATAATTTTTGTTAATCAAATAGATTATATGGTTTGCTTAAATAAAACAGGGTAAATTTCGAAAACAAAAGGATGCTTTGATTGATTATACATGTCATCAGAACGGAAATAAAACTATTTTGAATTCATTCGCGTTCCTGTGCTTACTTGGATTATAAGGATTAAATTCTTTCAATGACATGGATTTGAAACAACTTTAAATATATTCAAAGCGATGGAAAAACATCCAAATACCAACTAGTAATTGAAAATGCAACAGTATTTTTTTCCGTGCGGTCTACTTGCAGAATATCATTTCAAACATGGCGGACATCCGAATATACTGAAAGTAGGCATCAATAACTACCATTATTTTAACATTCCTTGCTATTTTAGTAGAAAGGCAACTTTCGACAAAAATAACATGGTATTTGTATAGTTTAGATACTATCCAGATAGTTTATAAACTAGCCAAATAGACACGCTAATCATAATATACACGGTGTCCCACATAAGGATGCAGATACCAGGATCTCGTAAACCAGAAGATTTAAAAAGTCGATCAATGAGAGAAATATTGCGCCTTGCTAAACCCTGCAATATGGCGTTTCAAAAATTTTAAAATGCCGAGCACTTCCGAAGATATTTGGGAAAAATCGAATTTTCCCGATTTGGTTTTAATTTTTTTCTCACTTTATTTGAAAAGATCTGACAATGCAAATTTCACATTCCTATTGCAACTTTTTCTGCTCTATAAACTGCTGCTATTAGATTTCCAAACTGACGTTTCGTTTCGTTTCCTAGCAACCATCATCAACTTTGGTTTTTTAAATACTCGATAACTCTTTTTATATCCCTAAAAAACTCTTATTTTAATTCCAAATACAACGATATAGCGTTCTTTTCATTTACCCGATGTTTCGATTTCAAAAAGACGTCTTCAATGGTATTTGATGAGGAGTATGAAGAAACAAAGATTGAATTACGTCATCATGTAGAGGAAAAAATGTCATAGGGTTTAGAGTTTTACTTTCAAATATCTTCTTTATTGAAATACGAAAAGAATAAGTAAGAAGTATGTTGTCATCAAATTACAAGATATTTATTTTATACAGTAACAAAAAAATCATTATATTGTTTGATCTTATGTTCAAAAAGTTCTCCTTCATTTTTTAGGCAAACGAGTAAACAGTAAACAATTTCGTCCATTATTACATTATCTAACGTCCTTGGAGTTATTCTCACAATGGCGGCTTGAACATCGGCTCCATGTTGTTTTATAGAAAAAAATCCAACGGCGTGATGTCGGAGATCAGGCATGCTATCTTATGGGGCCATTAGTGGGCCAATTAATTTGTTTTGCAAACGGTGAGTTAGATATTCCATATTGATCCGAGAATTATGGGAAGGTGCCTCACCCTGCTGGAACCAGATACGGTCGTTTACCGCCAGTGTCGAGAATATCTTCAATATCGTTATTACAAAACTGGAAATATCTTTCTGCGTTTAAAGCACCTTCATAAATTATTTGGATATTTGAGCAAATATTTCCTTTCAGCATAGAAACAATTTTGATGGCTTTCAATATAGCAACATAACATGTTTAATTTTTCTTATTTGAAAAACGTGGCATTATTATAAACATTTGCACAATCACAAGATAAAGAGATTAAACAATCTGTGATTTTCGATCTAATTCTACTTCAAAATTACGATGTATCGAGCAAAGCGATGACAGATCGTCACGTTTTATTTGAACAATAGCATTTCAAAGCCCACTTTTTCAAAGTAAAAGATAAAAATTTTGTAGCCGAAGTTCAAGCGACCATTTCAAGAATAACTCCAGGGATGAAATTGTCTACGTGTTGCTGTGTTGCTATGTTTGCCTAGAAAATGAAGAAGGACTTTTTGAACATTAGATTAAATAATATGTATAGTTATAATGATTAGTTTGTTAGTGTATAAAATAAATATTTTATAATTTGATGATAACATATTGGTTAGTTTTTTTCCTATTTCAATAAAGAAGATAAAACAAAATAACATTCAAAATCTTATCACCTTTCTTCTCGTCTACATAACGACGTAATCCGATTTTTGATCCGACGTTTTGTTTCTTCGTAATCCTCATCAAATAACAATGAAGATATTTTTTGAATCCAAAACGTTGGGTAAATATAAATAGCGCATGTATTTAATTGAAGTTAGAGTTTTTCAGAAATATAATGAAAGTTGTCGAGTATTTAAAAAACCAAAGTTGATAATGGTTGTTAAGAAACGAAACGTCAGATGGAAAATCTAATAACATCAGTTTATAGAGCAGCAGAAAAAGCTGAAACGGGAATGTAAAATTTGCATCGTCATATCTTTTCAAATAAAGTGAGAAAAAAATAGAGACTAAATTGGGAAAATTCGATTTTTTCCAAATATCTTCGGAAGTAGTCGGAATTTTAAAATTTTTAAAATGCCATATTTCAGGGTTCAGCAATGCGCAACCTATCTCTAATTTAGTCATCTTTGTAAATCTTCTGTTCTGCTAACGAGATCCCTGTATCGTGCACTCTTATGTGGGACGCCGTGTATATACGACATAGGGTCAGATCACTGCACCGTTTAAAAGCACCTTTATAGCTTTTCAAACGTTCTAGATAAAAAAATCTAATTAAAGGAACTTGATACCTCTAGTGACGCTGAATATACCTGAGATTCGGGGCTTTCATGATATACAGAATGTGTGCGTTGCTCGTTACTTAAAAACTCGGAGACGAGTGCAAAGATGATACAAATTTTTTTGTCCAAAATGAGGCTAGAACGTCATGGGATATTTGTTTCATGAGACACTTTTTTCAGATGATTTTGAGCTCGAGATAAAGTATCGGTGATTTTATTGTTTTCACAGTACCATATCAAACATAGAGTAGAGAAAAGAAGGTTTTGCAGACACTAGGTAACAAATTGGATTGACAATGGAGAAAACAAGAATATAATGACAATATTATTAGACGAATTAGAACGAGAAGAGCAAAAATGTCGCAGGAACTTTCTTCGAATGTATACCGCCGATGGCCATTACTAGTGAAAATAAAATTTCCTATAAAAAACAAAACACACACAAATATGCAAGAAGCGAGTCCTCCTGTTGGGAGGCTTCTAATAATACCTAAACTGGAAGGTAAAAACACTGGTATCCTGACCTTGTTTGAGAAACAACACCATTGACTCGCGTGTACACACGTTGAGACCTGTTCATGAAACGAATATCTTGTGATATATTGTTTCGTGAGGTATTTAACATCATGTTCAATGTATTTGATGCGCGTTTCCTCTACGAAGCTGGAAATTTTTGACTCGTGACACAAAAGTCTCATATAAGAATTTCATTATGGATCCGTGCCTTTAATATCGCAAAGCTGTAGTCTCTACTGAAGGGTGTTTGATCCATCAGGCACGTGTTATCCCGCTAAGTAGTCCTCATCGTGAAGCCACTGGCGCACATATCCGCACCGCATATCATAACACGGAGATCGTCTCAGCGCTGCTCATTTACCGGTTGATGTCAATAGAGGAGAGGGGCAATTAGCAGACGTTTCGGCGCGCCAAAGTGCGTCATCGGAGTGTAGTGCCGTTTGGCGCTCACTCGTTCCTAATTAAGCTCGGCTTGCACTGGCAATTTGCGAAATGGCACCGGCGGGGATTAGCCGGGGATTGCCAGTCAAAAACGGTCACGTTACCGTCCGTGACGGGCATTATTGTTATGTTTCTCGATTCCGCCGTGGCTGAGGATTTGCCGATCTTGCATTGTGCTGCTTCTCGGATACTGCAGCTGCCGCCTTAGATCCCTACTTGATCCGGTTCTCACAGCGTAACCTACATTTTGCTTAGCCGCATCGGTTTGTTTCTCCCAAAGTGAGTTTTTCTCCTCACAGGAAGATGGACGTGGACGTTTTATACTACTCGTAAGTTTAGTTTAGTTTATTTGCTATATAAATGTAATAATATAATATACGATGGAAAAACAATATAAAATAGCAAATAAATAAACCCTTGTACGCTGGTTTCCATTAATCCTCCATTAGTCGCGTGTACTCGAGTGACGAGTTTAGTCGCGTGGTATACATATGTAGCCCATTTTTAGTTTTGATATCCTGTTCATAGTACTTTTGTAAAAAACAATTTCTGCACGATAATTCAGTTTATGGTGTTTGTTATACAAACATTCAAAAAATGTACTCCAAATGATAAAACTAAGGAGATTATGCACATAAACGTAGTTTTTATACCGTAATTTACATGTAGTTATTTAGTTACAACTTATTATTTGTGCTTATAGGTACAGGCGATAATTTTTACATTTCTTACATTAGAAATATATTTACGCAAATAAAAAATGAGAAACTCTGATCAGTACTTTTTCAAAAAAAGTGGCACAAATAAATCGATTTTCATTTATCTACACATGCAACGCACATACCTCGGATGTGATCTATGCACGCGTATTTACGGCAATTTGCACAAAACTTGCTTGCTGACTTGTCACTGGATCGAGGACAATATAAGCAACATCCAACGAGATTTCTCTGTCGATTTTGAGGAGGTCTAGGATACTTTTTCTCGGTTGCCAGAAGAGCCTGTGCTCGCCTTCTTAGTTTAACCGGTAATGTGTCAATTATAGATCTATATTCAATTTGCGAGTGCATTTTTATCACTGATATTGATTAGGTGATAAAAGATGACGCAAATTTCAAAAATTTTCTTTGCCAAATTTTGTACCTTGAGTAATGCTGTGGAAGCAGCCGAGGCGTCAATAAACGGTATTACTTCAAGCGACTGTGGTTCAATTTACCGGATAAACGAAAGAAATGTGTCTCAAATATAAACACAGAAGAAGTTTTGGATGTCGCATAGTATATTTCTGATTTCAGGGGAGAAGCCCCACCTAAGCCACCTTGTAGTTACAGTAACACTCATCATGATGAAAATGTGTCTAAACCTACCTTTTTGGGAAAAAAATCGCAAACAGGAAACACAGCATCCACGCTGAACCGTAACGTGTTTAGTCGGGCGGTCTACGATTGTAGCCCAGCCTTATTTCGGCGCTAACAGTTCTGCGATAAGCTCACTATTAATACAGCAGATCAACTGAACGTTTAGTTGGGAACATTGTCGAAAGCTACTGAAACGGACTCAACAGGCTCCTGTGGGATAGCATACCTTCCTTTGGAGAACTTCCACGCTGTGAAATCAGCTGCTAGGTAATTTGTTTCCTTACGGCTACAAACCTGCAGCGTTTCAAATCTAACGTGCACTGACACTCATCTTCTCGTAACGTTTCTACAACGTCATAGGCTTTCAGCCTTTGCGGGAGGCTGATCATTTAAAAAAAAACGATCAAAAAGGTCCATGTCTTTTTATTCCATATTTATTTTATGCCAGCCGGGATTGTGTTGATGTACATTGGACCTAAGAAAGCACATGACCGCTGTAATACATTTTTTCTTGTTTGGGGATATCTGTGTGCTGTGAAATCCTAACACTCAGACAGAAAGGGATATTCGCATCAATAATGTGTTCGCAGCTCAGTGCCCCCTCTAGTACGCATTTAAAATTGTTGTTTATCAAAACACCATTCACCTACACGACACCTCCAAATAACTCTGTACCAGTAAAACCATGGGTTTTTGTCCATCCAAAAACTACTATACCTGTTGCAAGTAATCTCTTTGAACGTAGTCGGATTGTAAGCCAACAAGATCGTGGTACTCCTTTCAGAGTAATTGCTGCAACCATAGAGCGTAGAATGGCTACAGTTGTAGCAGTGTTGATCGAAGAAGGCCAAATGCGGACAGCAAGAGGCTCTGGAGCACGTAGGAGAACTGCAGACCGACAGGTCGTCTACGACTACTGGCTCTAGGAGACTGAATGCGATCCGCCTGAGGTGTTGCTAATGCTTGTATCGAGAGGCTTTCTCGAATCCGCACTGTAGACTTCAGATCATATCGTCTTCATTTCGAATCACCGTCCCCAATGGAGATTGGTGCCCAGAACATCGACAATTGCATGCTGAGTGGCCTTCTCCGACGAGTCAAGGTTTTGTCTGGGGCACACGATAGACGCCAATACGTTAGATGAAGTTTGCTGTTGAGCGCACCAAGTACACCGTCCTATTGGTTTGATGGTTTGGGATGCTATTGCATTCAACAGCAAATCACCTTTACTTGTGATAAGTAGCACAATGACGGCGAAACAGTATGTGAATGTGGTGTTGCCGTTTCATATGTCTGAGGTCTCGAAGGGGGATTCTTCCAGCAAGATAATGCGCGTCTTTATATTTCAAGGGTACCTATGAGGTTCCTATAGGAAGCTGAGGTCGGAGTGCTTCCTCGCCTCCACGGTTACCCAATTTGCCTAATCCTGAGACCACGTTGAACGAACTAGAACATGCCGTGAGGGTAGCCTGGGAGGCTGTACCTCTATAGTTTATTAAACACCAAACTACGAACATGCTACTTAGGCTACAAGAGTACATTCGTCAGCATGGAGGGCCCACCAATTATGGATCTGGTGTATTTTTTTCTTATAAACTAATTATGGCACATGGGGTCGCTTACTATCGTCATTGCATGAACCGCATCCTTTTTTTTTCGGCGTTCGGATTTCACTTATGAGTAGTATATTACGCGAAAATTTTTGTCACTGTTTTCCGCAAGCCTGTCTGTCTCCTGCCATTTTGCTAACAGAGTAACCCTTGTTACCACCTGCCCATTTAAATGAAGGTTGGACTCGCTGTAGGTATCTTTGAAACTAAGTGCAGTGGCAGGCACCAACAAAAATGGCGTCAAGTGTCTTGACTCGGTACTTCCCACACATTATCGGTGCTAACAAAAAAATTGGAGATCAGATAGAGATCTGTACAACAACCTCATCAAAAAAGTAGACAATTTTGCGATTTCAAATTTTTTCGTTTCCTGTTTTCCCCCCGCCACTGGCAATAATTACACCAATGATACTTCATTACCATTACCGACAGTAACACGGTGCCACAGTTTCTTCAGTTCGTGGTTTCTAAGTTAAACGTTATAATGATTATAATATATATTCAAAGATAGCATGCGGATAGGTCGAAATACCACACGATATTACCAAAGACAGCTTTCTCAGCGCAGTGTAGAGTATTTGATGAATACAACAAATTTTTGTGTTTTACAACACCCCCAGCCTCCAACTACCCCAATTATACTCTCAGCAAAATAAAAGTGAAAAAGGTCGCGAACCTCTAAAGCACTTGAAACGAAGCTGTTTTTATATTTTTTGTTTTTTTACTATTGTTGCACCGCCACTAACATGATATCTAAAAACCGTACGCGTTTTCAATTCTCGCCATGGTAGTAATACTGTTTAAAAATTTAACTAAAATCCATTCACTAATTATTATCAGGTTACCCAATACAGAATGATCTAAAGCAAGACTCGTATGCATGCATCAGAAAATACAAATTTCTTTGCTTTCAGTAATAGGCAAGAGACAACGCAATATTCGGGTAGACCTAAATGAGTGCATTATGGCGCTAAGCCATTCTTCCATAGATCAACGGAGAACCCAGAAACCCCTAAAACATCTAAAAACAAAACTTTTCGCTTTTTTCTAATTACTCCGCCTCCCATACACCAGTTTTCAAAATTATAGCAGCAATACTTAATACGACCTCACATCATATAGCAGCCCAAATTTCATCACAATCCATGCAATGGTTACTGAGATTACGAGGGTATAAGAATGCCAACAGACAGACAGACAGACCGATGGAGTTGAGTGACGTGGATTTTTGTTATGTGTCATAAGACGCTCAAAAAGCGTATTATCTCAAAATCGAAAATTTTCGCTATCACAATACTCTCCTCACTTATGGCTGTGGGAAGTAAAATAGAAATTTTCAAATTTCTCTTTTAGACACTAAACTTATTGAGTGAGTTGTGGATTTTTTTCAGTTTTTTTTCGCGAAGACGTGAAATTGAGAGAAATTCTAGGAAATCATGGCTTTTGGATTTTTGAAAAGTCTACATGTCCTGTTCATCCTGCAGCAGAAAAAAGTATATGATTCGTTAATCGAATTTCTCAGTGATATCAAATTATCACTCTAGTATTGTCTATCAATAGTATCTTATCTGTGGCAAATGAACTGGAGTTCGATGCCAAACCCCTTTCAAAAAAAAAATAAATAAACGACTCACTTGAATATTCCTGCTGCGCCTGCGCTAAGAGCGATGCAAACACGTGGCTGTCTATGGCCGGGGGCGGTCTCCCGGGCGGCATTTCGTCATCACTGCTGCTGCCTCCGTAGCTGGTCGACCTCCACTCCAAGCTACGTTGGCGACCTCCAGAGCCACCTCTAGACATGCCCAATATGCTCTCTTTAGAAGCCCGGCGAGAGCCTTGTTTCTGCTGCGGTTGGTGTTGTTGGGACTGCTGTTGCTGGTGTTGCGGGTTCATTGTGTCGCTATCTGGAAATCAGAAGATACTTATAAGAAATCAGTTGGCTATTTTTTCAGAGGAAAAGAAAAGTTTCTTTTTGTTAAGCACTACAAACTCGTTTCTTGTAATAGATTCGAAACTTAAGTGTTTTGTATTCTGTAGTGGAAGGAGGCTAACCTACCAAGATGTTATCACTTAAGGCCCATTTTTTCCTTTGTACATTATCCTAAGGAAGAGTGTTCAACCATTTGCAGCTGTAGTTTCTAAAGAATCAAATTACATTTCTAAAACATCAATTTGTACATCCAAATGGTCAAGTGAATCTTCTAAAGCATCGAATGTAGTTTCAAATGATCAATTGAATCGGTGAGTCCAAGAACAGTACAAGTCCAAAAACATAGTTTTGAGATAAATGAAAAAAACATATTAACTCCAAAACGAGTAAAGTTACTGTGTTCGCCATCATATAGAGATTGTTGTGATTACTTAGACCAATGAGAATCCAACATAATAGATCCAAAAGTCCCACCCTCTTCCAAGCTATTAAAAAAATTAATGACCTTGTACTGCTCTTGGACTCAGTCTTCTTTTAATAGACTTTTTTGAATTTTTTTTAGTTTTAGCGTATGATAAGGTTATTGCAACGTCAATAGAGGGTGCTAAGTATGTAAAAATTGTTTTATTATTATTAACAATATCGCGAACCGTGGCGCTGACAGCCAACAATGACGTTAAAATCAGTACATGTCCTGGGACTTGTAATGTTTTTCATCGCAACGCCGCGAACAGATGGTGCGTATAATGGGGTTATTCCTATACTTTGTAATCTTGTTAAGCGCAACCGATGGATCTTCGTATTTTAAACGTTTTGGCCATCTTAAGCCAAAACGCCATTTTTTGGACTTAGTTTTAAACAATGAACTGAATACTCAAAAGCATCACATCAAGAAAATAGTCAAAGCAAGGTTCTAAGATGCCAACCTATTGTTTTTAAAGGGTCAGTTGTATATTCTAACGTGCCAGGGGTCCGCATAGACCAAAACAAGTATAATACGGTAAAACGTAAAAAAAGTATTTCTAATTCCCATATTGACTTTTTTAAAGCTATTGTGCAAGTAATTCATATATACACACATACATAATCTCTATGGCCCGAAAAGACAATGGTAATTGTTTGCGATACCATTTTCTCTATCCCAAATCTCAAAGTGCTTCTGAACGTAGATGTCTCTTATAGAAAACAATACGCAAATTAGACACATATAGTAATCTCAGTATTGCTCTGATATTACCATTTAGTTCGATAAAATGCGTCATTTTACTTCATAGTAGATAGGTACCTATATTAAACAGCACAATTTTTTACTGACTGTATATCCAGGAAACAAATTGTTGGGTTTAGGTCAATGTTTTGCCGACGTTTCGGCCTTTATTAGGCCATATTCAGGGCAATAAATTTTTTTTATAGTTAAACAGACAAATAATATACATCACAGTTATGAAAAAAATGAATATATAGAGTGACAATAAACAATAACAAATTAAAAAGGAGGAGTGATCATTGCTATTTAAAAAAAAACTAAAAAAACCTAATATACAATATACACAATAAACGGGTATTACTTACACCAGTGATGGACTCCTTGAATCAAATATGATGAATAGGCACATGTAGTATAAAAAAAGTATGTAAGGGCAAAACGACACGTAATAAATAAATAAGACAATAAGACGGAGATTGTCTATTCACAATCAATGTGTACGCCAGACTGGCAAAAATCATAGGTGTTTTAAAGGAATTCTATAGGGGCACAAAAAGGTCAGCAAAAAACATAATATTTGAATATTTATAAGTATAAACATTGAATACAGGGCGAAGTTGAAAACAGAAAATGTAGAAAAAGGGATGGGATGGGGTAATGTAGATCAGTATTAACTATAAAAAAGAAGAAGAACCACACATTTACTCCTTCTTTTTTATAGTTAACACTGTTCTACATTACCCCATGCCACCCCTGTTTCTACATTTTCTGTTTTTAACTTCGCGCTGTATTCGATGTTCATACTTAACTTAACAGTAAAAGAGACTCCATCTTTTTCTTGACCTAAACCCAACCATCTCTTTCCTGGATACCTATATTAAAGTACAAATGGATAATAGCACACGGCAGCCGGCGTGCCTGAAATGCAGCAAATGCTTTGAAGAGCCGTTATTCACGATTAGTTTACGCCATTTTTTATCAGTACACTTGAATAACATTACAAAAAAATGGAAATGAATAGGTATTGTACCAATGCATAATGTAATAAAATAGCTATATTCACAACGCGACATACAATGACGTCATGGATATTAATATTTAAGGAAATAAAACTCAAAGGTTCGTTCGTTCAGTGGCCAACGCTGTCTGTCTAATCCATAGATTCTTCGATCGGTTCCCAAGCTGGGCTACCTTTTCTCCTTATTACACGGTATACCTGTATATTCACTGCCACTTATTCATTTTCCACAGTTATTTGGTTACCCTCATAACTTATTTATAGGCACTTTTTTGCAGCACCTACATGGTGCAAAAAAAGTAGGCTTACATGAAAAAAGCTTTTGAGCCCACCTGACGATTAATATGTATGATGTTATCTTCCGCCACCTTTTTGGACAATAGCGGAATTAGAGAACTTAAGAGTGCCAGACTTTTTAAATAATCGAATGAAATTCGATTTAAAAACACAGTTATTTCGATCTAGAAAAAAATGTGTGTAGCACGTGCAAATTGCATATCCATCAATTTTTTTGTAAATGAAAAATTAAAAAAAAGACGTATATGCACTGGGGTTCGAACCAACCTCAAAACCGAACATTTTTAGCATGAGGCTAGCCGTTAACCGTTGAGCTATCATGGCACCAAGAAATTTGTTTGGTAGCAAAATATTTTTAGTTACTTTATTACTGGAATTCGTGTTGTATCCATAAACATATTTATTTCGAATTTGGGTCGTAGTAAGAATGCTCTGTGCAACATGTACAAGAAGCATATTTGATGCGCTCAGCGTGGTTACATATAAATAATTACAAAAGTTTTTGGGCACGCTTGAGAGTGATAATAATAAAATAAAATACTACTTGAATTAACATCTGATGCTTTGGAATATTTACACAACTATTTGAAACTCCAATCGACGGGTTGAAAAATTAACCTGACCGTTTTGAATTGTCACTTGATGCTTTAGAAGCTACTGCTGAAAATGGTGTAGTGAGAAAGTTGACGATGCAGCTCAAGGGGATTTTAACCTGACCATGAAAGATCAGCGTTGCCCTAGAATGGATTCTCGCATTGAAGAGACAGCAGGATCATCTTACAAAAGGTGCTCAATATGTCTTCCCTTTTGAATCATCTGTATAGAGTTGTTTCACTTAACCTCATATTGTAGAGGTGTCTCCTTAGCGGACACAGTCCACTAATAGCACCAGTGGCAGTTCGGGGGCGTTTAGCTACCTTCTCACTAGGGCAGCTGAGCTTAGCAGTTGAGTAACCAGAAGTGTCATACGATGAGGCCTTTGATCTCGGGTGCAAGAAACAGAGAGGCTCGAGTTCCAAGATTTAGGGCTCAGTAAGCCTTTTTGTCCAAAGGTCCGCTAGACTACTACCTTTAGACTGTGAGCTCCATTATTTGCCATTTAATGTTTCCTGATCATTTGAATCCTTTTCTCGATAACGTAAGTAGAAGAATTGTATGGCTTTGAGAGTCGTGCCAATAGCAGATGACCAGTTATCGAAAAAAAAAATGAAGTCAAGTTGATTGACTCAGTACTTCCCACACATTACGCTGATACCAGTTTATTATTCTCCCATAGCATGAAGCTTTAGTGTAAGATCCTTTGCAACCAAACAATCGCCAGCCCCCCCCCCCCCAAAATTGGCGTCTTATGCCGCTAGGTCTTTCCTTCACAGGTCAATGGACAGCCTATTATCGATACTACAAATTTCTGTTTTGCAACCCCCCAACCTCCTCACTTTCACCCCCACCCAAAAAACTGGTAGGAAATGATCAGGAAGCCCTAAAACGTCTAAAAACCGAATTTGAGTTTTTATTACTTTTCGTTCTTTGATTATTGCTACGCTGCCACTGACACGATTTTTAAGAAACATAAGCGTTTTCCATTCTCACCACGGTAACAATATACTGTGTCATTTCATTAGAACCAATTTAATAGTGTCCACGTTACAAAATACAAAACGATTTAAACCAATAAATTCTCGTGTGTATACAGAAAATTTTAAGTCCCTTAGTTTCTGTAATAGGCTAGGCAATGTTCGGATGGACCTAAAAAGGTGATTTGTGTCGCTAGATCTTCCTTCACAGGTTAGTGGACAGCCTATTATGAGTACAAGAAATTTTTTAATCAACACCCAGCCCCCCAACCACCCAATTTCACCCCCACCCAAAAGACGCAGAAAATGATCAGGAACCTCTAAAACGCTTAAAAACGAAGTTTGAGCTGTTTTTATATTTTTGGTCTTTTATTATTTCTGTGCCGCCACTGGCACGATTCATCAAAACCATACGCGTTTTCCATCTTCGCCATGGCAGTAATACTGTTTCAAAATTCCATTAAAATCAATTCAACAGTTTCCTCGTTACAACGATCTAAAGCAATACTCTCGTATGTCCTTTGCTTTCTGTAATAGGCAAGGCAATGTTCGGATGGACCTAAAAAAGTTATTTATGTTGCCAGGTCTTCCTTCACAGGTCAGTGGACAGTCTATTATGGAAGCAACAAATTTTTCAATTTTACAACCCCCCACCCCCCCAACCACCCCAATTTCACCCCCACCCAAAAAAGTAGAAAATGATCAGGGACCCCTAAAACGCCTAAAAACGAAGTTTCAGCAATATTTATTTTTTTTTGTTTTTTGCTAATTACTCCGCCGCCTATGCACCGATTTTCAAAATTATAGGAACATTACCTACTACGACCCCACAGCATACCGCTGCGCAAATTTCATCACAATCCATGCAGCGGTTGCTGAGATTACGAGGCTAGAAAAAAGCGACAGACAGACAGACAGACAGACAGACCGACAGACAGACAGACCGACGGAAATGAGTGACGTGGTTTTTCGTTATGCAGACATCATAAAACGCCCAAAAAGC
Source organism: Callosobruchus maculatus (assembly GCA_951848785.1). Classification (NCBI taxonomy): domain Eukaryota; kingdom Metazoa; phylum Arthropoda; class Insecta; order Coleoptera; family Chrysomelidae; genus Callosobruchus; species Callosobruchus maculatus. The sequence goes on from CATOUR010000130.1 coordinate 2,788,773, forward strand.
GTATTATCTCAAAATGGAAAATTTTCGCGATCACAATACTCCCCTTACCTATCGGTGTGGGAAGTAAAAGAAGACTAGAACCCACTGTACTTTGCTTTGAAGCGTTTTGGATGATATTTAATATCCAACCTAATTATAAATTGCACTGAAGTGTTGATATTTTTTGAATACTATGAAGGTGCTGTATTTTGAAATCTGTGCGTCGCTAGTGAAAAAAAGAACAGCGTTTTTGTAGCACCAAAACCTTTTCAAATACAGATTTTGAAATTTCCAAAGATGATCATCTACCTTTATTTGGCAAGGGTTTAAATGGGATTATGTGGGTATGGAGTGAGGCCTGCTGGATAAACTTAGAACTGGTCACCCTTAACCAGACAAAAAATTTACCGTAGTCTGAGTAAGTTTGTATATCAATAACCAAAACTTTAGTTATATAAGGTCTTTTTTTTGTGCGATTTTGCTGCATGAAATCTGTGGGCCGTAAATTTAGCAACTACTTGCTGAGGTGCTAAAAATAAAGATTAAATATCTCTTGGGGTGAAAATCGGACACAACTTTTTATGACTTTTTTGCTCGAAATGGTCCGCTGTACAGTCTTCTCCTAAAGTATCTTCGACTCGTCGTAGAACACCTTGTAGATTTCATATTAGATTGAGAGCTTATATTGCATCACACAATTTACCGGCTGCTAAACGTATATTCCTATTGTGATTAGGATGATTAATGCTAAGATAGATCCTACAGTTTGTGCATGTAGACGCCACGAGCAGGATAATATATAGTATTCACTATATGTAGGAGCTTTCTTTAGTGTCTGAACCAGTATACAACCGCACCATCTAGTACTCAATATATTTCAATAACCCCCTTTCATAAGTAAGCATGGTAGGTAAATACGCTATCATACGAAGAGCGTCACGACAGTCAGCTATATGTATGTTACACTTTCGTTTGTAATCAGTTACACATTACGTTAAGGATGCAAGTAATCGATCCACGAGGTAACTACACAGAATATAAGCCAGCCCTGCCTGAAAACAAATGAAACTCTCCTTGCCGCAGACAATTTCCGTCATCAGGCTTGCCGTAAAACAACTTGCGACAGAGAGGGTGGGTAACTTTTCGGAAATAATTAAAACTTCGCATTCGCTTGCATTAGATATTCCTTCGAGAACGTACCCCCACCGGAAACTATCACAGGCACCAACTCAGATGACGACAATAGCGCCTTGCTAACCTGATGATCACTGGATAGAAGGCGATTCTGGGGCCTCTAATAAGGGCGTAAGGGTAGAAATATTGTGACTTGGTTCATATAGCCTCGCTTCTGACCATGGTACATAGTACATTCATTCTTTGGTATATGTTGCATAAAAGGAAATTTTAAATTCAAAAATTCTGATATAATACTTGCGACAAGAACATCTATTCTCGCTTTAAGAAAATTTACTTATGAGGGAACTATGGTTATTTTGAACCAGGAGAAATATATTTTAAAGAAATATGCTCTGACCAAGAATATAATTTTATTCACAACAAAAATTCCAGTACTCTTCGACCAAGTATTTCATAAAGTTTTAAGGAGGGTATCATATTTTCCAACTGAGCTTTTATTACTTCAAGCAAGATTGCAAACAGCTTGGTGGTTGTGGAGTACGATTTAGAATCTGATAATCTTGGTTTATGCACTTCGACAGATCGCCACAGGCCTTATAGTCATTTCTATCTTTTTTATTTATTTATTCATCCAAAGACAAGAAACTGTTGGTTCTTGGGCTGTTCGGCCGGCGTCGCCACGCTCCGCCGCCTTGGCGTCGGCGCGCTTCGCTGCTTGACGTTTCGCCAACACGAGTGATTGGCATCGTCAGAAGCTGATGTCACCTGTTCGGCGTGTTCCGAGAAACTGAGACCGCATCGCAGGGCCATAGTGTAAATAAACGTGGTGTGCTCACGCGCATGCTGTGACGTCAGCAGCGAGAACTTTGTCGGCGAGCTGGCGGGAATACCACACGAAGGATATCGGAATTAAATTTTATTTTCAAAGTGATAGATTAAAGGAGTTCAATAGCCAATTATTGGTGAATTATGTTATAGAGGAGTGGAAAATAGGTAATTAAACGACTTTTTCTAGAAAAATGTATTATTTATTGTTAAATTTCAACATTTTTTTCTTAAGTTTACGCCTACAATTTTCGATGATTTTTTTGTTTATATGTCTCAGCCTGATGTATGTCCTCGTTCGTATTAGACATAATATTATTTTGTCAGGAAATTCTTTAATGGTTTCCACTGGGGTTGCTCTAACTATCTTTAATAATTTTTTAAATACGTTTGATTGTTTAGATAACAACTGTCCAACTGTCGGGAACTTATAGAACTTTACATTCAGCTCTTTCATCTTATTGTAGTTTTTACAACCGACAACTGCACAATTTGGCATTGTGTGTATAAATGACAGTCTTCTATAACTCAAAATAAGAAGGAATACAACGTAAATCCAAGAAAAATCGTTATCGAATAGCGATTCTATCTAAAACGCGACTAAACACCACCGTGGTAGTTCGAATTTCGACGTCTAATAATTCCCCGCGCGAAAAGTCTTCATTGCTGACGCAATGCGCAGAGCGATCGCAATTTCGTACGGCTGGTGAGCACACCATCTATAGTCCCACCACGCGCAGGGCCGCGACCTATATTCCCTGCGCACAGCGCAGCTGCCCCTACTCCTAGTCCGGTCAAGCAGCGAAGCGCGCCGACGCCTAGCAGACCAGCAGTTCATGGGATCATGGCCGCGAAACTCTGATACAACACATCGAAGGATCTAAATAGATATAGGACAAGTCAAAATGCAAGTAAAGAATAAAACAAATAAACAAGCACGACATTAAAGAAACAAATAATATTACAATAACATTCAAATTTGACAGTCAAGAAATTATTTTAAAGAGTAAAGGGGATTTTCAGCCAGTAAGTATTTTAAGTCCTTCTAAATTGCTTCTGGTTTTTGGTTTTAAGATGCGCGTTCTTTAAGTAATTATAATTCCCATTATGATGGGACCATCGCTCCGCTCTTTAATTTTAAGTTATGGTATTATACTTGTGCTCACTGGAATTAATGTAAGGGTTCTTTTTTTGATGTAGAAGACCAATTCTAATATATATAGATTAATGACTTTTAAAATATATGGTTTTTTGAATAGTGGTTTACATTTTGCTATACATTTCGCCCCTAACATGTTACGAATGATCATTTTTTGTTTCAAAAGAACCATCTCACAGTGAGCAGAAGCTCCACAAAATTGGCTTCACAGGCGTATACAGGGGGGGGGGGGGGGGGTAACAGGGGTAATTACCCCTCCCAAGATTTTCGAAAAAAAACTCAAATCAACTTTGACTTATTTTATTTGTCTTATTTATTTAAACAATTATTGTAGCACTGAAAAAAACCTTTTTTGCAGTAACTATATCACAAAAGGGTTCGTTTTGCATTTTTATGGTGATGCATATCTAATATATTCCCATTGTTACATATCAGTTGAATGCCTTATACAACGTGGTAGCTTGTCACAAAAATTTACCTAATTCATTAATTACCTGTTTCGAAAATTACACGGATTAGAAACACTAAAACACTTATAAAAAAAAATGAGTACGTGTTGTGGCTACTAGGGTACCTAACTACCATTGAGTGTTCATCATCGTTTAAATTTGTATGCTGTGCCAATAAAGTGTTCACGGATGATACGTATTACATATTATTTGTATTCCGTAAAATTAAAATTGATTAATGGATCAATAGATTTTTTATTTCATCTCCCTAAAATACCTGATACTCCACTGTTTCACTTGCTGTTTATATCTTCTTTATTATTTTAATACTATTAACATTTTCCTTTTCTCTTGCATCAACGTCCTTCACGAAGGTATTACAAAAAATGGTGAAAGCACACACTTCATGCCCCGCTACCCCCCCCCCCAAGACTGTGGTCTTGATACGCCCCTGATTGGATTCCATACTGTAACCTAGACTCAATATTTCTGTCGTAGTATTGTTTTAAGGAATGTAGATTTAATTTCAACGTTCTTATAAGATATACTTTTTTGTTGAGCATATTGTTAAGGCCGATACAATGCACTTCCCAAGAAAGACTTTCGTTTAGAGTTAATCCGAGTATTTTAACGTTGGAGGAGCGCTCAATATGCATTTTATTAATGTCAAGATCAGGGACATGATCTTTGGTTTTTTATATGAATGGGAAGCTGTGGATTTGGTTTTTTAGAGGAATTAAGAAACAACTTATTTCCAGAGAACCAGTTGTGTAAGGTTTCCAATGTATCTGTGGCTTTCTGATACTTAACTGTTTCGTCTTTGTCAGATACTATTACCGTCGAGTCATCTCCAAATGATGTACTACCATGAACAAAATTGGGTAGATCATTTGTACAGATTGAAAATATATAAAGGTACCGGGATAGATCCCCGAGGTGCTCCTACATTTTAGTTTATATTCGCTGACCTCACCATCCTTAGAATAATGTTTTCAGAATATGATATTTCAACACGATCAAGCAAATAACTAGCAAACTGAATGGCTACGCACGCCGTAATGATAAAGCTTTCCCAATAATGATTTGTGTGCTACGCAATCAAATGCGCGACTGAGGTCAAAAAAATACCTATTGGTAATACCCTTGACCAATCTCGTCTACAATTTTTTCCTAGATATCCAGTAAAGCTAGAGACGTAGATTTGTAGGTAACTCATACAGATGTTTGTATGTAATTATTTAATATGCAATATATTTATTTAGTAAGTTGTGAATTGAATATAAATAATGCCAGACCGTTGGACTTCTTCTATTTCAAAAGTACAAATCAATATTGTTTATATTTTGTGGTAATCGGCATCTTTCAACACGAATATAACGTAAAATTGACGATTGATTCTACAGATGCCCTTAGATGCCTGTTCCAAGAAGACCAAAATCTTGAGCTGTTTGCGCCAAGATTATGGAACGCTTAAGTCAATATATAGTACTTTTATAGGTGATATGAATATTTATTATTTTAGCAAATTAAACATTCGGAGCACCCTAACGCTTTACCACTTTATTATACTGCACCTCAGGAACCTGTGAGACAACTTAATTTGATAGAAATTAACTCAGTCCGGAAAAAATAGACCATGCATGAATATCTAGAGGATTATTGACAACAAGCAGTCGCTGATCCTCTAGTATGGCTAGCCACCCTTGTGGAGAACGGAAAACAGGTACGTATTGAGGGCAGCGTATTCTTGCTTGTATCATGTTTCATGCTATTGCCTGCATGTCGGGCTCTCAAATCAAGGTGCTACCAGAAAATTCCGAAAAATAACCGACTGCCAGCGGGATTCGAACCCGCGCCTCTGGAATTCTAGTCCGGCACCCTTACCAGCTGAGCCATGGCGGTCATGGCGATCCAGCCGGCCAAGCGAGGAGCATCGAATTCTTTCACGCAGACAGATGGTTCCACCCCCGCCACCTTCTGGTAGTACGGAGCAGCTTGTATCTGTGCATCGAGGAAGTCTGTTTGGTCAACATTGATCTTTGACCGCATTCGACACCAATTTGTATCGATCTCTTTGTTGTTGCGATGTACTTCCAAAAGTACATGGTATCCGATAAATCCTGGATGCTGAGCACTGATTCCTTTTGTTCTTTGTTAATCTTAAATTCTGTTGTATTTTTCTAGTTGGTTTGTATAATCGTCTTTATATTAGCTTTCTGCAGTAACTTCCCAATTATGTCTGTAACCGCTCCGGTAGGAGCGCTTTTGCTACTGGTGGTGGTTGTGGTTGCTTTCACTCATCCAGCTCACATAGATCTTGTGATTTGCTTTTTTGAGTAGCCGTTTGCATTCAAAGCATTTTTCAGATGTTCGAGCCCGGCACGGTTGGTTCACACACCCTTCTTGCCCGCTCTGACAGTGATTTCGTGCCTCTGGCATGGATGGCGGTTCGAGTTGTTCAAATAGCGATCGGTGTGTGTCGGTTTCCTATACACTGCGTGTCCCAAGGTTGATACTTTTCTAGTGAATAGTACATTAGTAGGTGTACTAAATGAAAGTAATGAAATGGTAACAGAAGAGCAAGAAATATTAAAAGTATGGCAAACATATATACAGAAAACTTTCGCCACCAATATATGACAGCAGTAATGCATGTGAACAAGCTCCAAATATTCTACAATCGGAGATAATGAAAGCAATTCAATTGAGTAAAAATGGAAAAGCAACGGGTCTGGACGAAGTCCACATAGAAATGCGAAAATTGTTAGAAGAAGAAAATTTGCTGCCACTGTTCCACTTACTACAGAAAGTTCATGCAACAGGTAATATTCCAAAAGACTGGCTTACCTCCATATTTATTCCCCTCCCTAAAAAATCTAAAGCCAAGAAATGTGATGAGTTCCGACTGATAAGCTTGATGAGCCACGTGCTTAGGATCCTACTTAAAATTATACAAGCTAGAATCTACCACAAATGTGAAGCCGATCAAAGCAATACGCAATTTGGATTTCGCTAAGGATTAGGAACAAGGGAAGCACTATAGCCAGTTTATCAATCCTCTTCCAGAAATGTCGAGACATGAGGAAAGATGTATATGTCTGTTTCATAGGCTACGAGAAAGCTTTCGATCGAGTTGATCACACCGTCCTTATGACATTACTGCAGAAAAAAGGGTTAGACAAACGAGACATCGAGTTCATTGGAAAGCTTTATTGGAACCAAGAAGCAACGGTGAGATATGGACAAGCAACATCAGAACCGGTGTGTATAGAAAAGGTGGTACGACAGGATTGTGTTTTATCGCCAATACTATTTAATATGTACTCTGAGCACATATTCAATCAAGCAATAGGCGACGAGGAAGACGGCATAAAGATCAACGGTAGGATATTGAACAACATACGTTATGCAGACGACACGGTTATCATTGCGGACAGTCCAGAGGCCCTTCAGCGCCTAATCAACAAAGTTGTAGAGGTAGGAGATCAGCTAGGCATGAGAATTAATGTCACAAAAACTAAAGTAATGGCGATAACAAGATATCCAAACCCACAACTGAACATAAACATATATGACACCGCAATAGAGAAAGTTGAGAAATTCAAATATCTTGGCAGCTGCATAACGACAAATTTAGACCCTGACTTGAAGTAAGACCACGCATAGAACAAGCCAGAGCCACGTTCCTAAAGATGAAAAACCTGTTATGTAACCCAACCTTGAACTTAAACCTAAGATACCGTTTTGTAAAGGCATACGTGCACTCAGTTCTCTTATATGGAGCAGAAACATGGACATTAAAAGTGGATACCATGAACAGACTTGAAGCTTTTGAAATGTGGACCTTCCGTAGGTTATTAAAAATATCATGGACTCAACACAAGATATCTAACGATGAAGTTCTTAGACGTATGAGAAGGGAAAGAGAGTTACTTACTACAATAAAACGAAGAAAGACTGCTTATCTGGGCCACATATACCGGAACAACAAGTATGACATACTAAAACTAATAATAGATGGAAAAATCGAAGGTAAAAGTGGTCCTGGTCGCAGACAACATTCACGGTTAAAAAACATACGCGATTGGACTGGTATGAGCACATCATCTTTAATTCGTACCACTCAAGACCGAAATAAGTACGCCGAAATTGTCGCCAACCTTCATTAAATCGAGCTGGCACCTGAAGAAGAAGTACATCCAGAAAAGCCACTTTTTTTATTTTCCTCTACCTCAATCGTGAACTGGATGTTCGCATATACACTATTTGGGTGTTGTAGGATTTTGGCTAATACTGGGCGCTGTTCAGGGCCATCTGCTCAATCTTCTTTATGATAAAGCTATATAGTATATAAAGTAGTTCTTCTGTATAGCATTCTGAATTCGACTCTGTCCCCCCTCCCCCCACCCTCGTCCACATACCAATGTTTGTCAGAGTTGAGCTAAACGATGCATATTATGACCAGCGTTGGAAGGGTTGCGATACTTGTTTACCCCTAATATGTTTGCATCGTTAACATCTCACCCGCTCCCATACGTGGTCGATAATAATTGCCTTTTCCGATGTCCATAATACGATATAGCTTGGAACATTTCATTACCGCAACTACGTTCTAACTAAAATAGGTAAAATTAATAAATCAATCAAAATTGCAGAGCTCTCAAATCAATAATTGTTAAACGCTTTGTTTGCTACTGAATTTTGAAGCAGATATCTTCAACCCATTGGGCTGAAGTTTTGTATACATGTTTAGTTTGGATAACAATACACGCTAAGCTGTCTGTTCTCATGCTATAACCGATATGGCGGAATAGTCATTTTTAATGCATTACTACAATATGGGTATCAGGTAAAATAACTTGTTGAGAGTAACTCAAAAAAATAATGTGACGTCCAATATGGCGGAACATCCAAGATGGTGCAATAGTTATTTTTTATGCACTTCTAAAATATGGGTATTAAATGAAAGGACTTGTTGAGAGTAACTCGAAAATTAATGTGACGTTATTCTAAGGCCCGATTTTATCAACATGCAGATTTTAACAAAGACTTTGACCAATCAGCAGCCCTTTTAAGAACATGCATCTGTCAAACTACTCTGAAAATTATTGATTTCTCTTGAAGTTAACCTCAAAAATGACATACTTCATATACAATCGAGCATTGGAAATCATCTAGCATCTTTTCCAGTCTGATTTTCCATCCCAAATCGGTAAAAAATTGCATTTTCTTGTTTAATCAAAAGTTTAGCAATTACTAATTTCAACCAATCAGATTCCAGATTCCATTTCCATTTGATCGCTGGTTTCATGCTGTATTAAATGCTATGATGACAAGAAATTCACTCGTTGCATTATTTGGATAAAATAATAATTTACTATCGATAATAATTATGAATACCTGCAATATATCTTTGTTTTATAGTAAAAAGAGGTAAAAATAGCATTTTGTTACATTTCAAAGGTTACAGCTACTTCCCAAACATATGTGCATTACTGGTTGCCTATCCAGAACCCCAGAACGCCAACGCTTGCCATTTTATAATTAAAATTAAGTACAGCCCTATTTGATGTACAATGCACCTGTGAATAACCAGTGAACACTTCTATAAGAGGATCTATAACAAACATGCATCCAGTAAATGAAAGATTGATTCTTTATAAAAGTAAGTATTTTCATATAATCCATCTGACTGACGGACGTGGGATTTTTAATTATTAAATAAAGTAGGTAGTTGCTGTGATTGATATATGTACCTACTACTTTTATCACAAATTATCCCAGTTTGCAATTAGTAATTATACAATAACTATAATGTAAATATGGAAAATGTGGCATTAATTTGCAAATCAATCGCTTTGTTCTGATATCCTGCTATGATTTCGATCCATGAATTTCTAAAATATCTTTGACAAAAGTGTCATCCAGCTTTGACGTGTTGTTTTCAATATTGATAAAATACTATTGGATGATACTTATTAACATACCTAATAGAAAGCTTTTGCTAAATAACATCCGATAGAAAAGCTTTGTTAAATTCTTTGATAAATATGCATGTTGATAAAATCGGCCCTAAATCTAATATGGCGGACTATCCAAGATGGCGGAATAGTTATTTGTTAAGCACGTCTGCAATATGGGTATGAAAGGGCTTGCCGAGAATATTTATAAGAATATTCTGACATCATCCTTAATTCAATATGGCGAACTCTAGTTTCTTTATGACTTCCCGATAGGTGTGTACCGGTGTTAAATGAAAGGGTTCGCTGAGAATAAAAATGCAGATTAAACTAAAGATGGTGATTGTGTGCTCCGTTTCTCTAATCCACCTAAAATTCGGTGTAGAGACCTTGACTATAAGTAGGGTATAATTATTAGAAGGTCTCCTTATTGAAGGGCTAGACTGTTCGAAATTAACCGGCAAACGATCTTGACACAGTGATGCGTAGAACGAGATGAGCAGGATCAGAAACCTATCCTGCAATAACTAAAAAGTAAAAAATAAATTAAAAGAAAAAACATTATTTTAAAAAAGCTTTTATTTGACTACCCTAAAAAGATGAGAATAAAATTTGCCTCTAAAATTTTAACTATCAATTTATCGCCTCATTGTACGCAATTTATAATTATGATCATAAAATCTTGTCGATTTACTTGTGTAAATAAACCAGCACGTACCTACTTAATAGAATAACTTAATGTGCTAAGTTAATTCTTTTTTAAACTTCATTGTAATTAATGACTTATAGGTACTTACGCAAACTTCGCGACAAGCCTTTATCATATAAACTGTTTATAATGAGCAATAAGTTGTAAATGTAAATAAAGTATTTTTTAATGTTATTTTGCTTTTAATTTATTTTGTAGTTAAGCTCTATAATTATCTACTAGCAAGTTGTAAATGTTTAAGTCAGGATAGCTTCAAGAAAAAAGTCAGCCGGTACTCTTAGGGCCGTATTCATAGTCGTCTCTTGAGTAATACTTAAGGTTCCCTTCGGTAACACCCAAGGGACCCTTGAGGGTCCGTCCTTGAGTACCTGTTTCCTAGACAACATCTGCGAAACGTCGGGAAAACATTTGGCGACGTTGTCACATTTCAAATTAAGTAAATTTGTTATGCCTATGGCTACGCATTTTGATGTTTCCTGTTGTCACTTTCTTGTTTTGTGCCAGTATTTTATGTTTTGTGCTGGACATTTTTCCGGATGTGGATGTGACAGAAACTGACAACACCTTGCTTGCAAAATTGACCTACAAAATCGCCTTAACTGCAACAAAATATCATGTTGACATTTCGCTTCTTGAGTATTACTCAAGGGAGTCTTACTTAAGGGACCTCAAGTAGCTGTCGCAACACAAAACCTTACTCAAGGGACTCTTAAGTATCGACTATGAATACAGCCCTTAATCTTCATTAACAACTTTTTGAGTGGAACCGTAAAACTAATGTCATCAGAAATTGCTTTCGTGTCAATCTGGGCATTTATACCAGGTGCTTAATTATTGCAATTTGCTTCAGTTTGTAGCCAACCGGGAAGGTTTTTGTGCCACTCAAACACTACATCGTGATAAATTGTTATCTGAACATGCTCTCTCAATCGTTTCAAAAGTTTCAGTTAGTCTTTTACCCAACTAAACAAAAAAATGTATCGCATATCCTTTTTTTACTTTGATTTTCTTATACACTTTTTGTCACCTTCTCATATCACTAATCCTGTCCATAATCAGAAAGTGAAGACACTCATGATAAAATAAGTGCTGCTGCTGTAGTAGACTCAGAATTTTAGTGCGTTGTGTTATTCTGAAGTTACAACACTCAGTGGATCTCAATATAATTTATTCATAGAGGGCGTAAGTAATGATCAATTACTTAAGCAGATTTATCGAAAAGAATGTCACATATTCTGTGTTTCACCTCTATGCAAAGTTGGGATTTAAAAACATATTATCTAGTTTTTATGTATTTTGAAAGTCTATTCTTAACAATATTGACATTTAATGGGAAAAACTTACAAATGTGTTTTCAATTAATAATAAGCAATCAAAAAATTATAAAATCTGACACAAAATCACATGATTATAAACCCGTCAGGATTGGTCACGATAGTTGTGACCTCATAATGTTAAAACTCGATCTCAGAGCATGGCGCACGAATATGATGGGACCAATAACCTTGTTCGGTCTCTATGCCATTTTTCCATGTCCGATCGTGGCTGTTTTGTGTACGTGTTAGGTTATGTGATTGTTGAATTTGTAATTTCAATAACCAACATTTTTTAAAATAGACTTCACATGTTGTGTGCTTTTAAGTAAAGAAGCAATAGCTGTGAATATTATAATAAGCATGCATCCAGCAGATTCAAGTATCTTTATGAAGGTATGCTTATATAGTATGTATTTATACTCAATTTCTGTCTGACTTAGGTGGGATACTGGAGTTCTATTTTTATGATTTTGTTACAAACTATCGCAGCTAAAAATTTGTTATAATTATATATTCACCTATTTACACCTCAGGTTCTTTCAACCATTATAGGATGAATTTTTGCAATAATTTTGATATATGATTTAAAAACCTTTTTGACAAATGTATCATCCTGTGTTGACGGTTTGTTTTCAGCAATGATATAATAACATTGGATGATACTTATACTATAGCCCTCAATATTCAAAAGGATCCTTTAGACAGCATCCAATAGAAAGTGTTTGTCAGAACTCTCGTCAAAATATGCACGTTGATCAAATCGGTCCTTGAGTAATTATTAATAACAATGGCGATATAAAATACCTACTTGCATCGAAATCATCTTCACAACAAAAAAAAATCGATTTTGTTTTTTGATTATCCCGGTGCACTGCTTGAAACCATTTCTTTCGACCTTTTCATGTTGCGGAGCATGAACTTTTGTAGTATTCGTACACACTGGCACAAAACACGAACGGTAACTTTCGAGGAGGTTCGACATCTTTACTTCCCACACCTATAGGTGAGTGGAGTATTTTGATCGCGAAAATTTTTGATTTTGAGATAACACGCTTTTTGGGCGTTTTATGATGTCTGCACAACGAAAATCCATGTCACTCATTTCCGTCTATCTGTCTGTCGGTCTGTCGGTCTGACTGTCTGTTTGTGCGCGTTTTTCTAGCCTCGTAACCTCAGTAACCGCTGCATGGATTGTGATGAAATTTGGGCAGCGATATGCCGGGGGGTCGTAGTAGGTAATGTTCTTGTAATTTTGAAAATCTGTGCATGGGCGGCGGAGTAATTAGCAAAAAACAAAAAAAATATTCCTCAAACTTCGTTTTTAGGTGTTTTAGGGGTTCCTGATCATTTTCTACTTTTTTTGGGTGGGGGTGAAATTGGGGTGGTTGGGGGATGAGGGATTGTAAATCTCAAAAATGTGTTATACTTATAATCCATTGACCTGTAAAAGAAATACCTAGCGGCATAATACCCTTTAGCCCATCCGAACATTGCCTTGCCTATTCCAGAAACCAAGGGACTCAGAATTTTCTGATAAATACATAGGAGTATTGCTTTAGATCGTTCTGTATTGAGTAACGTAAAAGTTATGGAATGGATTTTAATGAAACTTTGTTAAAGTACTACTACCGCGGTGAGGATGGAAAACGCGTATGTTCTGGGAAAGTCGTTCAGTGGCGGCGCAGCAATACCTAATAAAAAACAAAAAATAAAAACGCCTCAAACTGTGTTTTTAGGCGATTTGGGGATTCCTTATCATCTTCTACTTTTTTTTGGGTAGGGTTGAATTTAGGTTGGTTGGGGGGTGGGGTGTTGGAAAACTGAAAAATTTGTTGTATTCTTAATGGGCTGTCCATTGACCTGCGAATGAAAAACCTAGCGGCATAATACACTTTTTTAGGTCCATTCGAACATTGTCTTGCTCATTATAGATACCAAGGGAGTTAGAATTTCTGATATATATAGACATACCAGTATTATTGTTTTAGATCGTTCTATATTGCATAACGCGAAAATTATTCAATTCCTTTTAACGAAATTTTGACACAGTATTACTACCACGGCGAGGATGGAAAACGTGTATGTTTTGGAAAAATCGTGTCAGTGGCGGCGCAGCAATAATAAAAAACTAAAAATATAAAAACAGCTAAAACCTTGTTTTTAGGCGTTTTAGGGGTTCCTGATCATTTTTTACGTTTTTTTGGGTAGTGGTGAAATTGGGGTGGTTGAGGGGTGGGGAGTTGTAAAACTGAAAGATATGTTGTATTCATAATAGTTTGTCCATTGACCTATGGAAGAAATACGTACCGGCGTATTTTTTTAAGCCCATGTGAAAATTTCCTTGCCTACTACAGAAACCAAGGGACTTAAAGAATTTTGTGATTTATAGATATACGAGTATTGCTTAATTTCGTTCTATCTATATTGTGTAAAGCAAAAATGATTAAATTGATTTTGATGAAATTTCGACACAGAATTGACTATCGCAGCGAGAGTAGAAAACGCGCCAGTGTCTGAAAAATCATGTCAGGGGCGGCGCAACAATAATTAAAAAACTAAAAATATAAAAACAGCTCATACTTCGCTTTTAAACTGTTTATATGCTCCTGATCGTTTTGCATCGTTCAGTTGAAGCATGCAGAATGAAAACTGTGGCGTCCTAGCTTCTAAGGAGGGAGACGCAAGAAACTATTTATGAGAGTCTTTGTGTTGGATGTTTTTTTTGCGGGAGGGTGGGCGCTGATTTGGTTTCAAGGGGACTTCAGACTATAGCTTCACGCAATGGGAAAACAATAAAATAAAATCATATGTGTAAGAAGTACTGAGTCAGTCAGCTTGACTCCATTGTTATTATATAGGGTAAACTCGTCTATTCCCGACACCCTACCTCTGATTAGCATTGTGTTCTATTTTCATAAAAAATAAGGTAACATTAAAGCAATGTGCTTTCAATGTTGCTTCCCGTGACTCCAAAAACATCGCTTAATATTTTCCAGCAGCCTAATCTTGCCTACGTGATGTATATTCTAGTATGTCTTTGAGACCAGAGCTAAACGGTTGTACTTTTGCGAAGAGCGAATGAAGGTAAGTTACTACCGTTTTGTCAAGACGTACTATCCGGAGCGTTATTGGAATTAAACAACTATTTACTGAAGAGATTTATTACCATTATCTCATACGCTCGAAATAATATTGTAGGTTCAATATTTACTAGTTTTTTTTTGATAAAGTGTATATGTATTTGTTTGAGAAAATGAGGTGCCAATCACTGGTCATGTAAATGTGCGTAATTCCAATTATTATCGGCACCCCTGTACCAACTGCTGGTGCTCGGTAAAAATAAGCCTACTTAATACCGACACTTTCATAATTTCTGCTTTTTTCACCTATTTAGTTCCTAAAAGCAGTTTAAGTGTGAGTAATTGCTTGAGCTGATGATGGAAACACTAGTTATCACAGGCAAACAATACTCATAATCTGTGTCAGTTTGTTGCTTTCTATTGGCAGTAGTAAAAACAGCTGCTTCTCGCAACACTGAGATCATTTTGTGAGCATTCATTTAGAAAATATGCTTATTTTTCACACTATAAATAAATCAGTAATGGTTAAATTCAGTCACAGCTACTTCTATTCGATTTGAAAATTTCTTTTTAAGGCTTTGTAGAAATCTCGGTAGAAATTATTTACCAACCATTGGTAACCCAAAAATGCCAGTTTTCCATTACTTAATACACAAATACCAAAAAAATCATAAAAAAAACATTATTTTCAGTCTGCCTCTAATCACAAGCCCAAACCGCTGAACGAAACGATGTACTAGAACCTATAATACGTATTATAGGTTACGTATAATACTCGATACAATACGTATTGTAGGTTCTAGTAACAGTGTGTCTCGAAGATCCTTTCGTGTGCCAAAAATGCCTAGCATGAATGCAGATTCAATAATAATTCCTTCAGAACAAAATGCAAATTTTTTGTTTGCAATTAGTTTTAATTCTTTTTTAGTTTAATGTCAAAAATATTCCTACATTCAGCAATATCTCTCGCAGGAAAGAGTTTATATTATTTTTTACATACAATATTATTTATGGAACAAAATATTTAGTTGCATTGACTGGATGTGATTGTTTTGAAGTTGAATTTAATATTGATTTATACAGAAAGTTTAATAAATCTCGGTATATGAACTAAAATAGATATTTGTGAAAATTTCATATAAACAATATCACCCATGATCAAGGCAACTATTAAATGTAATAGCATATACCTAGGTAGCTAAAAGCACCTAGGTAGGTACTCAGGGATCAATAATATACTAGCCCACGAGTGGCAATAACTGGCAAATAGTGAGTGCCGACAACTAGCCAAAAGTTCCAATAACTGGAACTTTCGCAACTTTTCATTTTAAACCAACTTCCATGAAAATAGGTCACTACTTCATATTTCTTACTACGTTTTCTGGAAGTAGAATGTTGAAGGCATTCAACTTCCATAGATTCAATAACTGATTTGGTATATAAACCTTTTAAAAGAACATGCAGATATAACGAACCTCTAAAGCGACGATAACTGGGTAGTTTACCCTATTTAAGTGTTTAACAATGACAACATAATTTTTTAATAGATAAAAACACTGTACTGTTATTATCCCTTTAAAAACTGTAACAAGTGTGAACTAACGTTATGACGACTTCGGCACAGGATTAAGAAATTAATTTTTGCTTTAATGAAGCTTTTGCATTATTGCAAAAGAATTAAAAAATAGTTTTTTATAAATCTTATACATAGGTCTTCCATTTTTCACAAAAATTATGTTTTTCAAAAAACCAATTTATTGCATACCTACTCTTTGTGTCTGTTATAAAATTCTATACCTTTGAAATAAGTTATATCCCCATCCTCATTATACTTATACTGATATATCCTTGTAAACTGAGTGTCTCGTATCTTAGTGTAGTTCTACCGTTATAGCGCCAACATTACACGATATTTGTGTGAGCTTGTTTGCCCTCGCATCTTCTGGTCGTTGCACCTTCAACATATAAATCCAGCATAAAGTTATTCAAACGAACAAAGCTTATTTTATCGTAGGACGCCGATGTTATTGGAAAAACTTTTAAATAAAGCTGAGCGGGTCCACCTGACTGAACTCCGAGCTGAACTTCCCTGGAGGCACCGCCCGACAAATGTTGTTTTTGCGACTTTCCGCCAACTCCATGTAGTCTCAAAAAAGCTCTTCGGGGCAAGTAATCCCTCATTAGCCTTATCGTGTGCCCTCCTTTTTTCTTTAAATAATGGGCAGATGTCGGGGATTTTTTGCCAAATTAATTGAGCAAGCCGAATGAGCTTTATATTTAGATTTAATAAACGATCCTGAAGGCGTCTTTTAGCTCTCCGATTGCATGTCTGATTGCGAACAACTTCTGACTCTGTGCGGTGCAAAGCTATAGCATTTTATTGTGTTTTAATCTTATACTACTCGTAAATATGTAGCTGTACCGGAAATATCCTAATATTCCCATGTAAACGTAGTAAGTAACTCCTCTTCTCCAGTCACTTCCATCGGATCTTACATCCTTACTAGACTGTCGCTCCAGTAGTTTCTTTGAAAACTGCTTTTAGCTGCGATTGCAGTAGTTCCAAAAAGGTTAAACTATCTGTCACAGTAAATTCCAAATTGTATCTTCATCGCCATAACAGGAATTTATCAGAGAGCTATTGACATAAGATGACAAGTAAATATTAGGCACCTAACGAAGAACTACCCTCTATAATGGTATAATAAGCTTCCACAGAATATGTTACGCATAAACTTTTTCAAAACAATCAATTTTTAGTCCGCCTCATATCTCTGGTAAATTTATTCCACGAAGACGCTATCAAAGCAACTTTCAGGCCGCATAATGCTGTATCCTAGCTACTTTAAGCGAGAAGTTATATACTTCATGCGCCGGAAACTTATGATACACCAACATAAACAGAAACATCGGGCTTGTCTCTCTGAGGCGACATACTGCCGAACTCTGGATATATTTGAGGAAATGCTTGAGCACGGAAGAAAGGGCCGTAAGGGATGCCCTCTCTCTCTCTTTCTCTCTATCTCTCTCTCTATCACGATACAGGGTTGTTTGAGTTACGCCATATCTATACTGTGTCCCGACAGAGACACATGTAGTTGTAGATATATGATATATACAGGGTTAGCCCAAAGTTAATACTTTTCTTTTAACTGTGTATAGAAGTCGTTAAAATAAACAACTTTACTAAATAACTTTTTCCAGAAGTCTGAAAAATAAAGGTGATACAGAATCAAAAAGCTAGATCTGGGCTTTTGTATCAAGACCTATGTAATCTGTTTTAAACTGTTTATGTTTAGTCTCTTGCTTGGATTTTGGTCTTACCGATTAGGAATTGTACCTGTCAGATAGTGGAGTAGTCACTTTCTGTTATCTTCCTTAGGTTTAGATTGGTGCATCCTAAAAGCAGTACAGTATTTGAAGACAGCTTTTTGCGATTTACCAATTTAAAATTAACTACGATAAACTGAAAGTGGCTAGTGCATTCATTGACAGGTATAATGCCTACATGAACATGAACAGACTAGGTATGTACGTTTTGATACGCAAGCCCAAATTTACTTCTTTTTGATTTTGTACCTAGTTTGTTTATGTGCATTCTGTGACCCTATAACCCTATATATTATTGCATATTCAGATTCCTTGGTGAATTTTAGTATGACTTTATGTATCAGACATGGGACTTAAAGCGAACCATTTAGGTGTAGATCATCATTTTTCGTATAAGTATATCACAGAAAAATTGAATATCGCAGAGATTATAAAATCTAGAAGGCTGTGACTTTGCCGTAACCATAAAATGCTTCAGCTTAGGGTAGACGAACAACTTTGAATCACGTTTATGCTTGGAGAAATCTGTCGATTAGTTAAGGGAACCTCAATCAGAGATAACTTGCTTTTTTCAAATGAGAATGCCCATTTTTCTTTATACAATTAAATGTGAAATTTGATAGCCTTTCTAATAATATAAGCTTGTCAATGTCAATCTCTGGTAGTTTTCATTGATTTTCAAATTTTCAATCAAATCGGTGCTTTTCAAATTTCCCACCTATAAGCAACCTAGCAGACCATGAAATATAAACAAAAAACTATTCAAATAGAAGAAAACAACTAACCTAGCAGAAAAATGCAGACGAGCCAGACTAAAGGGACAAGATAATAAAAATTACTTACCACAAATCAACTTTAACCAGAAACAACGGCGGTAACATATCTAAGGTCGAAGAAAATCTGGAGTACGACAGCAATGGATATTTTCCACAGCCTACTGGCTACTGCAATGTATGTAGGTACTAGAGGTTGAACACTTCCAAAATAATTAAAAACCCAGACATCAGAGAATAACTATCAGAGATTGTCGCTCCAGCACACAATCATCAATTACATGTAATGGTCTAAAAAGGTAGTAATTTGCGTCAAAGTAATATACCTCTGCCTAAAAACCTTCTAGTTTTTCGGTATCTATTAGCAAGATCGCAAAAAAGGAACACTGACAAATCATCAGACTTAAATTTTCTGCCAGGTAAATAATGGTTTATAATTTGAACACATTTTAATTCATTTTCTCCATTTTCTGTGATCTCTAACAGGTACTGAGGAATTTCCAGAACTTCAGTCAGTCATACCATTAAATATGGAAGTTTCATTCTGAAGATAATAAAATGCCTACAACATTTGCTAGTAGTTATCCTTTCATTTCAAAATGTTTAATGATTTTGGAAATTGGCAATCTCTAGCACACTGCAGTAGCTAGTAGGCAGTGAAAAATATCCATTTCTGTCGCACCTAGCTTCTCTTTGACCTTAGATTTATGTTGTCGCCGTTGTTTCTAGTTAAAGTTGATTTGTGGTAAGTAATTTTTGTAATCTTGTCTCTTCGTCTGCATCTTTCTACTAAGTTAATCGTTTTCTTATATCCGAACAGGTTTTTGTTTATATTTCACGGTCTGCTAGGTTGCTTATAGGCAGCAAAATTGAAAAGTACCGATATGAGAGAAAATTTGAAATTCAACCTGACAACCTTATATCATTAGAATGCTATGAAATTTCACATTTAATCGTATAAAGAAAAATAAGCATTCCCATTTGAAAAAGTCAAGTTATCTGTGATTGAAGTTTCCTTAATTAATCGACCGATTTCTCCAAGCACAAACGTCATTCAAATTTGGTCGTCTAACCTAAGCTGAAGCGTTTCATGCTTAGTACTTATACCGAAAATGATATTTTACACCTAAACGGTATGCTTTAAGCTTCATGTGTGATACATAAAGTCACGCTAAAGTTCACCAAGGAATCTGAATGTGATATCCTTAAGATTGTGTAAAATCGCAATATAATTTTACAAATTATCATTTTCAATATGTCTTGTGCAAATTTACGCTATTATAACATAGCTAATTAAAATTACAAGTCTGATTTGTATTATTACTAACAAAATCGGTAGCTATAAGTAACCAATGACTTTAAAAATCAATTTTTAGAGTGTATGGTAGGAAACGCACAAACTTCCGCTACCTTACTTTAGTCATTACCTTTTATTAATCTCCTGTCGAATCAAAACAAAGCCAAACCTCCCTCCCTTATACTTAACCCTAATCTGCCAGAGCAAATTAGCAGTGAAATTCAAGAGTCTGATACTCCTGATGGAGTAGCTGAAGTTCTGTGTGGTACAGGAAGGCAGTAATTGGAAGAACTACGGCATGCGGTGATACAGGAAGAAGGAAATTTCCTGGAATGGAACTGCGTGTTACCAAATAAACCTATCAACTGTACAGCAGACCAAGAAAGGCAATAGAACTGGGTCAAGGAGATTGACTCGGTTCTTACCAAGTTATGTTAGTGCTGTTATTCTAGGAAGTATACACTGAAAAAATATAGTTTATTGTATTAAAGAAAGGCAGTTCTTAACTACTCTTTAATTGAGCCAATTAATTTTTTAATTATATCAATAACCCGTCGTTAATAAACAGAAGCCTTTCATTGGTACAATGAACGCCGCAATCTTCGTTTTAATGTTAAATTTGTGAATAATATACAGGGTTGGGATAAAGTATGGAACCAAGCAAATAACTTTGGAATGGAAAGAGTGATATTGCTGAAAATTTGCAGGCAAGTGTAGTGACGTCTAGTGCATCCGAAGACATTATGTTAGCTATTAATTTACTTCCGGTTTAACCGGAAGTGCCGTCAACTTTTTTAATTTAAATGGGACACCCTGTATATTTTTGCAGATTTTAATTCATCGTTTTTTCCGAATACGTCCATAGTGGGTTTAGCATTAGTTTCTGTAAAAACGGGAAAGATAAAGCTTCTTTATCATTTCAGGTGTTTAAAATGCCGGTCATTCAAAGTCGGTTTTGGCGATCGCGTGAGAACTCACAAAGAAGTGTGTCAACTTTTAATGATTTACGTCCCGACAGGGGTCCTATAACACGTTTGACGGTGACTAAAAAAAAAGATACAAAACAATTACTTCAAACGGGAAGACCGCAGACCGCCACGGACGAATTTGTGAGACAATTTTTTTAAGAAACAAATACTAAACGCACTATGGACGTATTCGGAAAAAAAAGATGAATTAAAATCTGCAAAAATATACAGGGTGTCCCATTTAAATTAAAAAAGTTGTCGGTACTTCCGGTTAAACCGATGAACTGTTCACGATCTTAATGGACCGAATCAACAGCCAATGCATTTCGCATCATAATAAAGAACAATTTCATTATTTCAATAAATATTGTTCTTTATATGTATTAATGCGTTTATAAATACCAGGAACAAAACAGTTCGACACGATGACCACATAGATGCTATCGGTTATTTTGGCACTTATCATATATCACATCTAGACTTATAGTGCGACCTTGGTGCAAGAAGATACAAATTGGTGTCTGTGCCAATGCTAGTATAATGAAAAAATGGCTTTTTGTAGACATCTTTTGGGATATCAAGTGGCAAGTTAACAATCCTATTATTCCGTACTGAAGAATACTTTCCGCTTGATGCAATTTTAATTTTAACTTCCAAGTTCAAATTTGCAAACTATTCAAAAATATTTTCTTGGGTAGGCTAACCCTTGATAAAAATATGATTTTATTGAAATCTATTACAAACATAGTTCTTTTACAGATTGACATCAATTTCACAGAAGCTTTTAGCGGCAGGAAAGGGTTGCTGAAATAATTTGATCAGTCTATGAGCTACCAGAATAAGCCGGAAAAAAAAATCGATTGCCAGCGGGATTAGAACCCGCGCCTCCGAAATTCTAGTCTGGCGCTTTTACCAGCTGAGCCATGGCGGTCATGGCGATCCAGCCGGCGAAGCGATCCCAAGAAGCATGGAATTCTCTTCACGCCCACTGACGGCTCCACCTCCGCCATCTTCTGGTAGTACGGATTGGATCGTATCTGTGCATCGAAGGAAAATCTGTTGGGTTAGCATTGATCTCCGACCGCTTTCGACTCCAGACGCCGCAAGGTCGATCCAGACATGTCATTATGGGACAAAGTTTGCTGGGCTTACCTAATCCTCCATAGACACTGGAGGCTCACTACAGCATCGGTTACAAGTTGTATGAGATGAGAACTCAACAAGCAATCGACCATCATATTAGGAGTATGCCCTGACGTATTTCTGGTTGCATGAGATATTGTGGAGGTCCAATTCGTTATTTTTCTAAATTTTTTAGAATGGTTGGATTGTTCAAACTATATTGTCATAAATTTAAGAAAACCACCTTGTGTTCTTTTTTCTGTGTCTCTTGTCTGCAATAAATAGACGATTAGTAACAAAACTCTTTTAATGCTTTTTTGCCCGACAGAATATACAGGGTGTAATGTAAGAAAACTCATAATATGTTCTTATTCGATTCTTATTTGTTTTCAAGTTATAGCGTAATTAAAAATGTGCACTGCACCTATCTTTCCACTTGAATCTGAATTTTGTCATAATCAAAGTATGCCATGTTTGAGGCCCAAAGTATTTTATAACTCTGATATTTTGATGAAATGCCAGTGTACATTAAGAGTAGTTGAACGTTAATGCGATCATGTGTTGCAAAAAGCTAGACACACGTGATGTATCAGTTAGACGAATTAACAATACTGCAGCCACTATAAAGAAGAAAGAGATGAATCAATTGAGAGAGCAACAAGGGATCTTCGCAGATGAAGCATAACCTGTTAAGGGGTCAGTGGCGGTGTTTTTATTAAAAACAACGATTAAAAAAATACCAATGGGTGAAATTTGTTAATTTGTTATCAGCTATAACTTGAAAAAAACTGAGAATCGCATAAGAACATATGAGTATTTTTGTATTATGATTTTCATGTGTATAATACAGGGCAATCAGTAGAAGTACGAATAGATAATATAATAATATAATCTTATAATAAGAATTAGTTTGAACTGTAGCAATTGTAGCAGCACCAGTTAAAGTTCAGTCAAAAAATAAGTTGTTCAAGTTAATGTGTTAAGCTACAGATACACATGCTCATATATAGCACACAAAATTAGCATGCTCGGAATTAGCATGCCTATTTCAAGCAAAGCGCATATACACATGGTACGAAGTAGCATTGCTAATTAATACCATGCTTTTTAAGCATGTGTATCTGTACCTTTATATTATCATTTCCTTAGTACTAGAAAAGTGAATGTCACATTGATCGGCGATCGTGTTGAAGTTTGAGCACATACATACTATAAAGGGCAGTTAATTGATAGATTGATCTTGGCAGTAGTTATAAGGACACTGATGTTTTGTGTTGATGGTCTTGTAGGAATGCGAAAATTTACTTGATACAATAAACTTGGGGAGTCTACCACATTACGTAATAATTTATATGGAAAGGTCAGGGGACTATTGGTTCTCCTTAATTTTAATGGGTCTCCTTCAAATCTCGCTAATAAAGCTAAATTGTCACAACCGCGCATTGGATTGACTACATTTGTCTTGAAGGACAAACACTTCAAAAATCTGCGTTGAACATTCTCAATCTGATAGGCATGAGTTTTATAGTATTACTGAAGCATATTTGAGCTTTGAGCGAAAATAGAAAGAAATAAAGAAAGAAAGAAAAAGTTCGTTACTGAGATAAGTGCTTTCCGAGTTATAGACCAAAGGATTCTTCGACTACCCTCGTATTCAATTTCGTCCATAAACAGGCTGCTCTGTAGATCAATAAAACTAGTTGAGTGCTTCTTAGACCAATAAACTAAACACAATATCACCGAGAAAAGTATAACTTATCGTCAAATTTCATTTATACATAAACTGGCAAAACTAATGGAACTAGGGTGACATTGGGCACTAAAAATCATCCTAGAGTTCTCCAGATTGGTCCCGACGCTATTCCGACCGTAAATATACGGCAATTTTACGGGGTTATAATAAAGATCACGTTGGATATTTTATTGGCAATCGTATAATTTTTAGTTCCATGTAATTTTTATGTCGCCGCACATATTGTGGGGTCATTTCCGATATGTCCGGTCGTATTAAAAGTATACGAGCGGCCATTTGGTATAAGTGTGCGAAAAATTGTTTTCGTTCAACTTCAGATATCTCTTATTGCTAAGAAATACTTCTAAAGAGACAGAGATAGGAAGGAGAGGTGTAGAATACGTATGATGTTTGATATTATACTGAGGATCTCAAATTTTTGATTTTCTTCAAACGAGACTGAAACTCAAAACTGCGACCGGATCTATCATCAAATTATCCAAAACCTAAGGTTCCATCTTAAGAGAAAGCCAAACACAGATTTTAGATTTTTTAGGCAAACCTGAGTATCCGAAAGATTTGAGTCTTTTGATTTCCCTCAAACAAGACTGAAACTTCAAGGCACGAGGTTACATCTTAATAGAAAGCCATATAATTATTTTCGATTGTATAGGTAAACCTGAAGTTCTGAGTGATCTGAATTTTTTATTTTTATCATACGAGACTGAAACGCGAAACTGCAACCGGTTTTGTAATCAGCACCTTCAAATTACCCAAAACATGCGGTTCATCTTTATAGATAGCCAAATAGAGATTCTTGACTTTTTAGGTAAACCTGGAAATCTCAAAGAATTCAAATTTTTTATTTTGGTGAAATGATATTGAAACACCCAAAACTGCAACCGGATTTGTAATCAGCACCTTCAAATTCCCCAAAAAACACGAGGACTCATTTTCATAGAAAGTCAAACAAAGAATCTCGATTTTTTAAAGTAAACCTGAATATCTGAAATTTCTTATTTTCGTCACTGGAGACCGAAACTCAAAACTGCGTCCGGGTTTGTAATCAGGTTTCATCTTTACAGAGAGCCAAATAAATTTCTTCGATTACTTGTTGTATACACCAGAGCAACTGCTGCTGCTCTACAAGGCACAGATCCGACCAGCGCTGGAGTATTGCTCCCATGTGTGGGGATGCGCTCCGAAGCACTCTCTAAAGCTTCTGAACACTATCCAGAAAAGAGCGATTAGACTAATCGATACGCCTAACCTCACAAAGGACCTCCACAGCCTGGAACATCGAAGGAGGGTGGCTGACCTATCCCTGTTTTACAGATTCTATCACGGAAGATGTTCGAGTGAGCTCTCTCAGATACTAACACCACAGGCCGTCCGAACTAGGAACACTAGAGAAGCTCTGAGAGCTCATCCTTACCAGGTCGAGGTCCTTACTGCCCGAACTAGTCTCCTCCAGCATTCCTTCTTTTGGAGAACTTCGACGCTGTGGAATCAGCTGCCAGGGAATTTGTTTCCCGACGGCTACAACCTGCAGCATTTCAAATCTAACGTGAACCGATACTTATCCTCTCGCAGCGCTTCTACAGCGCCATAGGCTTTCAGCCTTTGCGAGAGGCCGACCATAAAAAAAAAAACAGGCAAACCTGAGGATCTGAAAGTTTTAAGACTTTTGATTTCTATCAAACGAGACTGAGAATTAAAACTGCGACCGGATTTGTAATCAGCACTCTAAAGTTATAATAGAAAGCCAAATCTTCATCATCTTAGATTTTTTCAAGCTGAAGGTCTGAAAATTTTAAATTTTTTTATTTTCATCAAACGAGGCTGGAACTCAAAATTCCGACCGGATGTGTAATCAACGCCCTCAAATTATTCAAACAAGCGTTTGAAAGGAAACGTTTCTAGCAACAGAAACATATTAATTCTCCTTTTAGTAACAATGGATGATAAAAATACTTTTACTTGCTTTACTGATAATAAAAAATTGATTTTAATAAACGCATTTGTTGGAGAGTTCGTCACGAACGCTAAAAACAGTGATAACAAGTTTAGAATTAGAGATAAATTAAAAAATCCACTAGTGACCAATTTACTAGTACACCTTATGCTTTTTAGTAGTTGAGATTCTGGGAATTTTGACCATTCATCATATACATCTAAATTAATATTAATGCAGTTATATCAAGCTCTATCTTTCTAGATGTTCCAAAGTAGTACCCCATTTACCTTCCGCTGTCTAAAAATGAACACTAGATCCATAAAAATCCAATAGGTTAATCAGCAAGAAGTTCAAATGTTCAACATAATATATGATATAAAATAACTAATTATGATAGGAAGCTATACAAAGGTATACAAAGTAGACTATGACATCGTCAATAAGAATACGAACTTTCGATTAAAGTTTAAAAACCATCTAATGTCAAGTAACTCCAGCAAAGATTTGAACACCTATCTCACACAAAGAAAATTAGGAAACTAAACAAACTAAATCTACATTAACCGTGACAACCCAAAGGCTGTTATTCAAATGTGCAAAATATTATTTTACGTTTTCCTGTATATTCAGATGTCTCCAGGCAATTTTCTGTAATCTGATGATTCTAACCAGCAACAACGTCTCACTATTTCATATAAGAACTAGATCGTAACTGCTGGCAGATCCTTTGGCTTATGTTTGTTGTTATTACTTCCCACGCTGATATGTGAGGGGAGTGTTGTGATCGCGAAAATGTTCAATTTTGAGATGTTACGCTTTTTGGACGTTTTATGATGTCTACAAAACGAAAATCCACGTCGCCGTCGGTCTGTCTGACGGTCTGTCTGTCTGACTATTAGTGTCCATCTAGTCTCGTAATATCAGTAACCGATGCATTGATTGTGATGAAATTTAAGTACCAATATGCTGTGATGTCCTAGTACGTAATACTGCTATAGTTTTGAAAATCGGTGCATTGGCGGCGAAATAATTAGCAGAAAGGAAAAAGTTTAAAATATTCCTCAAACCCGTTTTTAGGCATTTTAGGAGTTCCTATTATTATTTTTTTACGTGCAAAGATAAAAAATATCCTCTTGTTTTAAAATGGGCTGTAAAAAAGCCAACGACGCGTATTCATATACAGGGTTATGTAGAATGCAAAATCTAGATTTTTGTTAAATGTAACCACCAATATTTTATTTTACCAAAGAATTGCTTTTAATATGCTATTTCATGTTCATATAGCACTTGTTGAACCTACACCCATCAGTTTTCGAGATATTTCGATTACTCTGTAAATTTAAAGTATCCCTCCTATTTGTGTGCTGAAATTTATTTATTTTGAGAAAGTACTATAAAAAGTACTATAAATTTGTTTTTTATTTAACGAGTTGATGAAGTTTAAACCCTCAATCATCGAGATAATAAAGTCAAGTATGTTGAGGAAACAATTTTGTAGACGTGATGCATAATTATCAAGCAGATTTATCAGGTAGGCTTTAAAGTGTTGGCAGTTTTCATAACCTGCTCAATAATATTCGTACTGCGTGATAAACCAGCTTTAGAAATTAGTTTTTCCATTGACGAACAAATGGAAGGTATTAAGGAGAATTTTTGAGAAATTACCGACTTGCTTCTAGAATATATCAACTATCAACAGCAATATCCAAACGGGGGCAGCCTAAAAGTAATGCATTTGAAAGATTGAAGAATCGTTTTATTCGGACTGTGTCGTTTCATAGTTTACCTGATAGATCTGCTTGATAGTTATGCATGACGTCTATAAAATTGTTTCGTTGCGTACGTTTCGTTAATTCAGTCTTTTGACAGTAAACAGATAGAAGGCATATTTCAAATTTGCATGAAAATCGATTTATCCGGAAACTGATGAATGTAGGTACAATAAGTGCTATAGGTACAAAGATGAAAGAGCATATTAAAAGCAATTGTTTGGTATAAAGAATATTGGGGGTTACATTTAAAAAAATGTATCATCTCAAAGTCGAAAATTTTTGCGATCACAATACTCTCCTCACGTATCGGTGTGGGAAGTAAAAAAAAAGAGAAAATCTAGATTTCGCACTCTACACCACCATGTATATGAATATGCGTCGTCGTTCTTTTTTAGTCGATTTCAGTGCATCTTTTATATTTAGATGTAAAAAAAATATTTTTGAGTTATTACGTTTTGATATACAGTACGCTCCTTTGACAGCGATTTGGATATATAAATGGTCATAACTTTTTAAATACCCTATATGATGCTACAATACCTTATATTGTAAGAAGGGGGATTATTAATAGAATCTAAATATAGGATAATATCTAGGGTATATCGTAACAGCCAAATGTATGTTTGCATCACCACGTAGTTACGGATCACCCTGTATAAACAAACATATTTTCTGAGCACGGACCATTTCCTTGGCCACAACGTTTATGTACGACTTTTACACTATCTTCTGTAGTAGTGGAGTTATCGACCGATCCGGTACTAAAAATTCACCCTGTAGATTGATAAATTAAGCACGGATTGGGTGGAAGAGCACCAAGACTTGAACCCCTGCTTGAGATTCTCCTATTGTGCTCATTTAAAGCTAACATCGTTACAATGTTTATTATAAGTATATTCTTGGGAGAATAAAGATCTCATTATTACTATTATTGATAATCAAGCAAAACCAAAAATTGAAATTTGTATAGTATACGAATATATGTAAGTCTAGCCTATGAAAAGCTGGTTTCGACATTGAGGTGCGGGGCTTGAGCTCGATGTTATTTTGTCCTCCAGCCGACATCGCCAGGTGACCATCCTTAAGCGTGACATTTTTTGGCTTAGCTATGTTCCTTAGGAAATGTGCGGATTTTTTTACTTATGCCATAACAGCCCTTGTCACACCTGAGCTCTTACGAGCCTTCAGACATTTTCACAGAATAATATCGTCATTTCAACGCCCCAGTTACATCCAATCATTCCCGTGTCACAAACCCCCTTCTTGGTAATGATATTAATAAATTTCACAGTTTCCTGGAACGCCGCTACAAAGACCACCCGCATAGGTTGCTTCCCACTGGGATTTTCTTTATTCCTTGTGGGTTACCAGTTATTTTTCAACTTCTGTGACTGAAGCTAGACTCCTCCGACTGATGTCTAGTTCTCATTTTTCCGCAATCTGGTTTCGTCTTGAATGGGAGACAAAATCGATATCACCTGTTCGAAACAAATCTGTTCACACATAAAAATTAATTCTTGGACGAAGGTGTATAATCAAACTTTCATTCAAGTACAAACACCATATCATCCTATATGCTCAAAGCTGTCATTACCTTCAACCAAGAGTGTGATATTTTTGATCATATGGGGCTATATTAAGTAAATATTTTCAATTGCAAACTGGGAAAACCTTCAAAGTATGAAGAACTAATTCTTAAATCAAGTATATGATAATCTTGAAAACAAAACAATGAATACATCGCCTACAAGAATACTACATATATTGACTCAAGCGCTTCATATTCTTGGTAAATTTGGTCTTGTTGGAAAAAGTATCTAAGGGTATATTTATAAGCATTCGGCAATATAATGTTATATAGCATTTTTCAAAATTCATGTTGAAGAATATCAATTACGACAGAATATAATAATATGTACCCTATTGTTTATGTTCTATTCACATCTGTTTAGATAAATATATTGAATATTACACCAACAAACAAATATAGCCGTAATTCCCAATTCTATGTAGAAAATTACCTAATGTTGTTAAAAACTACTAGATTTTTACCTAGAAAGATGTTGTGATCGCGAAAATTTCCGATTTTGAGAGAATACACTTTTTGGAAGTTTTACGATGTCTACATAACGAAAATTCACGTCACTCATTTCCGTCGGTCTGTCTGTCGGTCTGTCTGAACGCATTTTTCTAGCCACGTAATCTCAGTAACCGCTGCGTGGATTGTGATGAAATTTGGACAGCGACGTAGTAGGTAATGTTCCTTTAATTTTGAAAATTGGTGCATGCGCCGCGAAGTAATTAGCAAAAACAAAACAAAACTAATATTCCCCAAGCTTTGTTTTTAGGTGTTTTAGGGGTTCGTGATCATTTTCTGCTTTTTTTTGGGTGGGGGTTGAAATTGGGGTGGTTAGGGGGTGGGGGGCTGTAAAAATATTTGTTGCATCCATAATAGGTTGTCCACTAACGTGTGAAAGAAAGACCTAGCGTCATAATACACTTTTTTAGGTCCATCCAAACATTATCCTGCCTATTACAGAAACCAAGGGACTTGGAAGTATACAACATACGAGTATTGCTTCAGCTTGTTGTGTATTGTATAACGTGGAAACTATAGGACTGATTTTAAGGAAATGAAATGATGCTGTGGTATTATTACCGTGGCGAGGATGAAAAATGTTTATGGATTTTAGAAATCATGTCAGTGGCGGCGCAGCAATAATAAAAAAACAAATAATATATAGAAACTGTTCAAACTTCGTTTTTAGGCGTTTTAGGGGTTTCGTGATAATTTTCTGATTTTTTTTTTTGGTGAGGAATAAATTCAAACTCAATTTTTTTGTATTTATAATAGCCTATCCACTAACCTGTAAAAGGAACACCTAGCGGCATAACACACTTGTTTTGGTCGGGCGGGCGATGATTTGATTGCAAGGGGATCTCACACTATACCTTCATGCTATGGGAAAATAATAAACTGGTATCACCGTAATGCCTGGGAAGTACTGAGTCAATCAACTTGACCATTTTTTTATCATAAATTAGTAACTTTTTACATACATGCTGGGTTTAAAGGCAGTGACCCTCAAAGTTATAATTCTTTGTCCTCAGTCACTAAATATGGACATATTTTATGCCTTGATGTACCAAGAGAATATTTGATAAACAGCTGCTAGCAAATTTTTTTAGCTAAGTTTTTGCTTTATAGTTAAGAGACATAGAGGAGCCCTTCTGGGTTTGAAACAGGATATTTATCATTAATAATTGTCTTGATTTTTACCTTATGACCAAAGTTGGAATTTGGTGCTTCATTTAACCTCTACTTGTACTAGCAAGACATTTAAACCTTATAAGTAAGATGGGCTTGAACACAGTGAAAAATTGCTATCCAAATTTACCATGAAGAAAATAGAACTAAAAAGTTATTTATAGGCCATTGTTTAAAGAGATAGCGAAGTAGTCTGACATTTTGTCTGTATATGTGTTATTATTGTAACAAGAAATGCCAAAAAGATTAAACCTTACCATAACAGTTTGTTTTATTATAGACATAAGTAAAGGTGATATTAGGAATACAACAAATGAACAAACAGTGGCATAACATCCCCTTAAAGATTGCGGCCAATAAAGCATTCCGTCTGTACTTTGAATATATCCATTTTTGATGAAATACTTATTGCAAATTGAACTAACTGTGTAGAAGCCCAAAAAATGCGCAAAACATAGGAAAAAATCTCGATTTTCACGAATAGAGTTGGCTGAACATATGGCACAGAAACATTGTTGTCGATGGTCGAGAATTTCTATTTCGATATTCAATGAATCTTTCAGTCATCAAGTCCACTTTATGGTAAAACACTTCGTTCAGACACAGATATAATAAGTGTTTATTTGGAAGTATGACAGAGCTTATTACAACCTACTGGAAAAAATAAACGGTAATGGATGAATTCGAATCGAACATTCGTTGTAAAGGGAGGACGTCCCAAAACTAGGTTATCTAAGATCTTATAGAAGCTTTTGACATTTGGCTTCTCCTGCAGACGTACACAACAAATGCTGAAGGGGGAACTACCAAATTCCGACCTGATTTTAACTTTGAGGTTGAAAATATGTTGTCGTTTTTTACTTATTAGAGGAAAAATTGCCCTGAAAGTACAGAAAATAGGTGCATTTGAACTTCAAAGTTAAGAGATCTCAAGAAATCTTTCCACATTGGTTTTATTTATCATCAGCCATGTTGGATATCAACATTTTCATGGTAATTCATATTAAGGCGGAAGAAATTGAGAATGTTTGATAATGATCAATACGAATATGAAGAAAATTATATTCTTAGCAGAGTACACTTCCTTGGAATGAGTAGGATTGCAATCAAAAATATATTTTTCTTGGTTCAAATTGACCATAATTTCATCAAGAAAATTTTCCCAGAGCGAGAACAGATGTTTTTGCCGTTAGTATATCTTTTACAAGATTATCTTGAATTGAGAATATCTCGCGCGTACTCGAGTGACGAGTTTAGTCGCGTGGACTACATAGTTTTGATATCCTATCCATAGTAGTTTTGTGAAAAATAATTTCTGCACATTAATTCAGTTTATGGTGTTTGTTATACAAACAATTGAAATATTATATCCAAATTATGAAACTAAGGAGGTTATAATAGAAATACATATGAACGTAGTTTTTATGCCTTTATTTACATGTAATTCTTTAGTTACAGCTTATCAGAGGCGGCCCACTAATGAGAGCAAGTGAGCAATTGCACCCTCTTGAATTTTTCAATCAAACAAGATAATCAAAGGTGTAGTGTTTGCTTTTTTTATGCACGCTTAACAGGTATTGTTACGTCGTGATTCACCGTCTGCGCACACACATGGATCGCCGCGTCGGCGCCGCCGGCCGTTCGCCGCGGCCCGCAGCTCCTATGAAGCCGGCGCCACATATGCGGTACTTGGCGAGTCACGAACCCCGATTAATTGCTACTCGGCTATGTGGCTGCAGAATTTTACCCGAGTACTCGCCATATGCCGAGCACCGAGCATTCAGGCGGCGCCATAGCCGGCGCTACACATGTGGCATTTAGGGAACAACGAACAGCGAATATTCGCAATTCGGCAAACGCCTACTGTGTGGCTGGAGCAGTTTGTGCGAATGGTCGGAATTTGCCGAACACAAATAAGTACCCGAATACTGACACAGAAACAGGAACAGGGCCGGACTAGAGAATTAAAAACTTTATTCGCATTGTTTATTTGTTAGCATGTTAGCATTTTTGAATTCTGTGTGTTCAAAAACCCCCAAGTATTGAATTTCACCGCCCCAGATGTGACAGTTTTGGAAATATTTAAGCCTTCCGGTACTGCTTACTGAGAAGGCGGTGAGAAACACCAGTTGAAACTTGTTCATGCTGTAAACCATTATTAGGGAATACTTCTATATTAAATAAAATATGCAGTGTGTTCTATTAATAAAAATCGCGGATATTTGTTTGTAAATTCAGACAAATAATTTATAACTTGGCAATGTCGCAAACGCGAAAAAAATTACAAGGCGAGATAGGGTACTAGTAGATATTTCGATTTAAAATAAAACGTACAGGGTGTTACATTTAGAAAAAACAAAGTAAAATGACCTTCAAATTACCGTAATTTAAAATTCTACCAATAACACCCTGCACGTTGCTGGTGTCATCCAAAATAATATTTATTTAATATTTAAGTAACTCGCTGTATAATATTTTTGAGAAAAGTTAAAGGAATATATCAATTTGGAGGTATTGCGACCTTGCAAATCCGGAAATTAATAGAAAATAAATTATAACTTGGCAAGATCGCAATAATATTTCAGGGTTTAATAGAGATCAATGATGGAAACTAGAAGAATTTAAAAAAAAAAGTAATAGTACCATATAAAAAAATCAAGTTGATCACTATCCTACTTTCCCGAAACACCCTGTATTTTTCAGAATATTTTTAGGATATGCAAAACTTTGGTGAGAGCTTTACAAACTTCGGGGACGATTTCAGAAATGAGTTGATGTGATATTTTGAATAGATATTGAAGGCTTTGATAACTGTCGCCGGTCGCTAGAAATCGAAGCGCCAGAGCTAGTCGTTCTTTAGCAGGAACAGCTTTTCTCCATTTTGTGTCTTTTTTTGATATCAGTGGTCCTGTTTTGCTGAGTAGATATTCAAAATCTTCGGAAGACATTCTGCAAAAATTTTCAAAAAATCCAGACGGTTCTTTTAATAAATCGGCAACTAGGTGTGGTCGGCGCCATACCTGAAAATATGTTTAACATTGTGGTTTGACGTTATTGCTAATTATTTTATTACCTCTCTCGGCTTCTATTTAATGAGACCATCCACCATCGCCTCCTTCTTGGTTGATTTTTTCTTTTCCTTATTAACATATAAGCACTACACATAACAAAACCAGCACTTGCTGCCACGACTATATCATTATTATTTTCCATTGATGATGACGTTGATTCTACTGTCGATAAATTTTAATAATAAATAAGTTTCAATTTGCTACGAATATTCGGGCTTTCCCATTCCCTTTCTTCTCGAAACTAAACATAGCCAACGACGCACATGTAGGGCGATACGTGCACGCTACTCGGCGAGTAAGGTTGAAAAACGGCGAGTATTGATACTCGGCAAGTACCCGCATATGTGGCGCCGGCTTGAGCATAAACAAGGCGTTGCTACATTCAGCCATATATAAGTTCCATTAGAGGTGGGGAAACTAATATTTCTAGCCTTTCCAATGCCGCGGAGACGTAACAGTGGAGCAAGAATTTAGTCTGCTCACGATAGTGTTTACTCTACGATAGTACAGTCGCTGTTGGTCTACGTCGCGTCGTGATTTTGTATCCGCAGCGAAAACATAGGCGTAGTATAATAGTTTTACACGGTTTGAAAATGAATTCTGTCGCGTTTTTGATAGACAATGCGTTTTCACGGCTAACATACGATGAGAAAATTGGAGTAAAAAATCTTAAACGCCCGATGCCTCAGTTATGTTTAGAAAATAAACAGACTGTGAAAGGTAAATACATTATACGGAAATTCAATCCGACTATTTACCAAAAAAAATGACTGGATTTGTGGATGCGATGCTAAAAATGCCTTCTTTTGTTTCCCGTGCCTTTTATTTGGTGGTGAGCCGTCTTGGTCAAAAAACGGAATAAGAGACTTGGTTCATCTTAGTGCTAAGATTAATAAACATGAAAATTCAGAAGGACATCTTAGAAATACATTTAGTTTGAGAATGCTAGGGAAAAATAACATTCAAAATGTTTTGGACTCGTCATATAGAAAGTCGATTCAGAAACATAATGAAGAGGTAACAAAAAATAGACATGTTTTGAATTTGATAATAAATTGCATCAGGTTTTGTGGCGCATTCGAGCTGGCTCTTAGGTCATGATGAACGGCAAATGTCAAACAGCAAGGGGATTTTCAGAGAATTAATAGATTTTACTGCAGAGGATTTGGTAAGTGTTTCTTTATATCGCTTTCACCAACTTTTGCAATTATGCACCCCCTATCTGAACCACCTAGAGCCGCCACTGCAGCTTATTATTTGTGCTTATGAGTACAAGCGATAATTTTTACATTCCCTACATCAGAAATATGTATATAGCAACGAATAAAAAATGAGAAAACCACAACTCTGAGCAGTACTTCTGCAAAAGAAAGCGGTACAAATAAATCGATTTTTATTTTTGTACACATGAAAGACATAGATCTCGCATGTGATCTTAGCACGCGTATTTACCGCAATTGATAAAAATGTGTGAGAAAAATCACAAACAAGGAATACTACATCCACGCTGAACTGTAACACGTTTGGTCGCGCGGTCTACAATTGTAGCCGAGTCGTATTTCGGCGCTAATAGTCTTATTGCGATACGCTCAGTATAAAGACGGCAGATCAACTGAACATTTAGTCGGGAACGTTGCCGAAAGGTACTGAAACGGACAGACAGTGCCACCTGTGGGATAGAGGGTTGGTGCATAAATAAGTGCACGTGGTCTACCAGTGTAGCCTAAGCGACTAACGAAGGGTTTTAACAGTAATGTGCATTTTATTGTTGTATACTTGTTTTATGGTCTATATAATAGATTATGTGAAGTTTGTGACAGCTTTAACTTCTACCAGAAGTGGGCTAACCTGTGCGATATGGTAAAGACCGTGATATCTGTAATTTGTAAGCTTAAAGTTATTACCAAAGGCTTGCGTGCTTTCATTGAGTACCTCTGATCCCTACTAAATAAAATATAGCCCTGTACTTGGCCCTGTATTTAACCTGAAAGTAATTTGGTAGCCTGCATAGACTATTACTATTAACCTGATTATAATAACCATTCGAATTTTACATAGTAGTTATTTATATGCCGTAGCCGTACATTATTATAATGCCGGTTCCCCTACTCCCCTCCATTCCAGGTGTTGATCGATCCAGACGCCTCCGCCACCTAGTGTAGAGTATCCGAACATATCGTGCCTGCGTTCTAAGCCTGGATGTTGATCAATACCAAAATTTAACAGATGTGTTGGCAGATGGCAGAACATACTGCCTTATAATGAAGATCCGCCGTGTTTTGTAGTGAGAGGTTCTTAATTTATTTTATATTTGATATTTAGGATCAAACGGATAGATGGCGATATCTAGAAGCGTTATCACAGCATAGTAAACAACCAACACAATAACTCAAGTTGGCGGTAATTACACGCGCATCCCCCCTCTTGCATGATTTTTTGTAGGGTTGCTAACGATACTTCGATACTTCTGCACCAATATCGAGTATTATTGTCATCGATACTTTTTGAGGCATTCCAAGCTGGTATCGATACTTCTGTATCGGTATCGAAAATAATTATGTAACTATTGAGGGGTGTAATCAGTTGCACAAAATGCTCTGTACGAACCAAACGCGCCTATTTGGCGAGTTGGTACCGGTATCGATATTTTCATTTTCGCATCTCTACCCAAACTTCACATCCGTAAAATCATCAAGGTCAAATTCTGTGGGAACCATTTTTATATGGGAAATCCTTAGAGATATTATGCTTGTTGTTTACTATTCTGTGGCGTTATTATACTCAGTACTTATACTAGGTTCACCCAAGAAAGAAAGTTAGTGTACACAATGATCAATGCGTGATAGGTATGTCGTCATACGGTATCCATACTGGTCGAATGATACCCGCTGACCCTATTGCCCCTAATTGGTCGAGCCTCTCTACACAGCCAATAAAATTGGAATGAGTGCGAGTCGATCAAGCGTATACAGGATCATTAAGGGGTATATAAATGTAGTCATTCACTATCAGCGCCAAAATCTTACCCGGAAAGAAAAAAAAATGACCGAAGCAGTCGATGATTTCCACGGCATTCAACAAAAGATAACTACGCCAAGGTTAGGAGTATTTGAAGCAACTCGTTCTTCTCGTTCAAGCAATAAACTGTTTCTCGGCCGTTTTAAGAACCGACAATAGGGTTATTTAAGTAACTGGTTAAACGTCGTTCTCATAAAATTCGGCATGTCTGTATCATCATTCACTTCTTCAGTATTTTGTCGATCATTCGTAGTTCATTTATCAAGAAATAAATAGTGTACTTTTATTCTGATCTTAGTCCTGTCAAAATCATCGATTGCTTCGGTCATTTTTTTTCTTTTGGTATAAGAGTCTAGCTCTGACAGTGACTCCCGAAGTATCGGCAACCTTCCATACAAATACTTCAAACACTAAACAGAAAGTTTCGTGCATCTGGTTTTTGTACATATTCAAAATGATTTGCTTTCGTTCACATTGATGATGAAGTTCTGGAATTTTTTTCGATAATTACTTCGCTGCCAGTAAAGCATTGCCAAAAATATAGTAGTTCAGCCTATTCTAACCAGACAGTATGTAACCTGTAATCTATAACTTGGAAACTACCGTCTTGATTGTGATGAAATTTTGACACCACACCACTACGATGGCATATATGGAAAAAGCATACTGCAATCGATTCTAATACTTCCGACGCCTATCGGCGTGAGAAGTAAAAACAAACAAGAGCCCTTTGTTATCGCTGCTTCTCGCAAGTAAATATTAATAATTAATTTCTTTTTGTCAGGGCAGCTAAGTTCCGCCTATGATATAAATTTTCACTTCTACCTATGATGAAGTTGCATGAAATATTGCATTCCAGATTTTTCTCTAGTTTTTCAAGCGTAGATTCCCTTTCCGTTTTTTTTTGTTTTTTTAGATATTTTGTTTTGTCTAATTGATAATCTGGACCACTATATAGGTAAGTATTTTTCATTTCTTGTCAATTTACAACTTTTCGTTGGATAATCATATGTAATTAATTATCAAGTGATATCTTAATTTGGACCTGTAATCGGTACCTGTTTGAGAGAAATAACGTTTCGCCGCTTTTGATCACCTACTAAACCCGTGACTTTGTTTACATGCGATGTCTATGTTGTATAGTATAGTTTTTTTCCCATTTCCACTATTACGGCCATGCTGAGGCGAACAATGGCCAGATGAGTTATCTATGCAGATGATTAACGTAGGTACTAAAAGAAATATCCATCCGCATGATAAAAAAAATCCATCTACCCTCACAGGCAAGCATCCAGGATCTGGCTTGGAGAAGGGGTCCATCGGGGGGAGGGAGTGTAGGCATTATAATATAATGTTTCTAAATTTGGGGGGGCATTAGGATCGACAGATTTTAAATTTGCTCTCGTTGGGAGGTGGGCGGGGGTGCATATTTGTCGATTACATTTTCTAGGTGGCATAGTATAACGTTTCAGGGAGAAGTTCGCACCGGCACCGCCTGGACCCCCTCACCACCAACCCTCATTAAATTATACAAGGACTGCCAAACCACTTTGGAACAGATAATAGTTTCCAGCTGTGGGTTATGAACACTGCCTACTAGGTACCAATACTGATCACTTATTTATCACTGAAATGCATAATTCGAATGGTTTACAATACTTCTTCGCGAGATCTCAGTGTAAAAGGTATCTGGAATGGACCGGTGACAGACGGGTTCCTTCCCCACGACAGTTCTAGTTTTCGCAAGGGAACCGCGTCCTATTGACATAACAAAATGTCACCCGCCAGTACCTCACCTACGTCTGGCGGGTAGGACTTCAGTTCTCGGTATCACGTGACCTTGTCATATTCGAATGACGTCACATCCCTCTTCCCCTATCCGAGTTTGATGCGAAAATTTCCAGTTCTGTTACCGAATATACACATACCGCGTTCGGTATCCACATCGCAGATGAGATAAGATTTTCGTCACGTGATCGCAGATTGCACAGAGCAGCAATAAACGAACGGAATGGACGTCTAGTATCAACTGACAAGCTGACATTTATCAAAATCTTAGACAAGGAAAGAGTGAGGACAGAACGCGCGACTGACATTTTTGTTACCAAATGGCACCAAAGCGCTAGTCCCAGTGCCGTAGCTAATGGGATTAACATTATGGTTAAGCTATTTGGAGAAGTAATCTATTTTCAAATAAAATTCATTAAAATATTATTATTCAGGAGTTCTGTATGGCCAATTTCAACATCAACAGTTCAAATTTAAGTAATCAACATTAGCTTAATCGTGAACCTCCATTTGGCCGATATCTTGTCTTCTTCTCTTCTTCTCTCAGTGCCTTATCAGTTATCTGACGTTGGCAACCACTTGGGCGAATGCATCTCGGTCTTCTGCCAGTCTAAAGAGGTCACTTGCGGCTCGGTATCCCGTCCAGTCGCGTATGTTACGTAACCAAGACATCTGTTTCCTGCCGACCCCCCGTTTGCCCTCTATCTTGCCTTCCATGATTATTCTGAGGAGATGATATTTTTCACCTCTAATCACATGTCCCAAATATGCTACCTTTCTTCGCTTGACAGTTGTGAGGAGTTCACGCTGTGTTTGCGCTCTTCTCAGGACCTCCTCGTTGGTCACTCTTGCCGTCCAAGGAATCTTTAGAATTCGTCGAAGCGTCCACATCTCAAATGCTTCTAGGCGATTTAACGTATTGATCTTTAGAGTCCAAGACTCAACTCCATATAGGAGAATGGACCATATGTAGCATTTAATCATTCGTTGTCTGAGAGTCATATTTAAGCTGTTATTGCAGAACATTGATTTCATGGTGTAGAAATTGGAGCGCGCGATCTCAATCCGGTTTTTGATTTCTATATCTGGGTCGAGGTTATCTGTAATCAGTGACCCTAGGTACTTGATCTTGTCTTGGAAAATGTAAACTATAACAGATACGTCACTGGAAAACTGATTGTATTTGAACCAAAAAGCCCTCAAAAAATTTAATTTTCACACTTTACGTGCTCAAAAACAACAGTACGCTGCACACCCTACTATTACGCACACCACAATATTTCACAATGATTTGAATAATTGGTTTTAAAAGCGTTAAATATCGCAAAAGACACCACCTTGACACCCCCTTCCGTTTTCCACCAACATTTTGACAGCTATTCATTTTCGGTAACAGATAATTCATATAGCATCAAATGGGCGTGCGGTATCCCCTCCCTTTCCTTATCTAAGGTCAAAATATTGCTTTGTAACCTCACTGTTTGTTTGGTATCCACCAAATGGAAATTGTTAATGCTGCTGTGATCGCTTTTTTAGAGAGATTTCACATTATTTTCAACGAGGATGATGAAAAAATTATCTCGCCGTTCTTGTGAAAACAGAAAACTTTTCCGAAAAATCTATTCCACGTTTTAGTAATAGGCATAGTTTAAAGAAAATTCAACAACGTTTCCCCCAACGTTTGAACCTGTTTCCAGTTACTTCCATTTTTGCGATTTTCTCGCAATCGCTGTTAGCAACGGCTAATTTGTAAGTTTTCTTATTTTTCATGTAGAATACTTCTATACCTTTATTTTTGTAACCTCCTTGAACATGAAAAATATAAACATAACCTATAAATATCTGATCGATCGCTTTAGTCCGTCCAAATTCACAGCCCACATAACAAAAGTATATACAGTGTACATACATTGGATATCGAATTAATGGATATGTATATCCACAAATGGCGCAAGAATGTCCAAGGGATGTCAAACAGACATCAAAAAAATATACATTGCATGTCCGTTTGTCGCGAACTTTCACATCCATGGCATATCCATAGAATGTACACAATGTACGTCTAATGTACATGCATATGTAAAGTCCAGGTATAAACATGTATATTCATAATATATACCATACATACCAAAGTATATACATTGTACATACAATGAATATGTATATCCACAAATGGAGCATGAACGTCTAATGGATGTAAAATAGACATAAACAAATTTACATTTCATGATTGTACGTTTGTCGCGAATTTACACATCCATGGTATATCCATTAAATGTACATTCATGTACTTTTAGCGCACATGCATAGTGTATGCTAGTTCAATGTAGAGGCAGAAAGATAAACAAACTTTATACTTTCATTATGTATTGTTATTAATTCAATTTCTAGTTACAATAATAATACTTGACAAAATCGATTACTATGGTTGTCATCTCTTTCCTGTCGAATGGCACGTCTAAAATCACAAAGAAATTAAGGTTATACAATTTTGTAGGTGGTTTTTTCCGCTTAAGACTTACCGTCAAACGCTGGATGCGAGTGTTATCAGTACTCAGTAGCCAGAAGATAAGTAACAATGCACAATATTTCACTCGATCAGGTACAATCAGGCACAACCAGCTCCAGCACACACACGCTAACTACGACGAATTGCTACAAATCAGCAATGGCGGCTCTAGCTGTCCTTCGCGCAGGCGTAAACTACTAGATGTATATATGATCCATAGACCAACATCTTATGTATATTCACATATGTATATACCTACGTGAATTTTAGGAAGCGGGTAATCGTTGCCAATTTGTTAGGAAACAAAACTCAAGCTAGATGGCTGGGTAGCGGCAAATAAACAGCGAAGTGTACTCTTAAAACTCTATTTCCAAGCTTTCGGGATCATTTGATCCCTTCTTCAGGGCTACAAAGACAATTTAGCAATCAGCAACATTAGAAAAATTAAGATTGAAAAGTTTTTACTTACAAAGGTTTGTGAGGATGTTGCTGAAAGATGTTATAAAACAAGCCAAAAGAGCAAGTAACAACACATATCTTGCATGAAGCACGTTATACAGACACAGAAATTTACGAAAAACATTACACAATTTACTGTTAAAAGTTAAAATCTTAATAAAATCGTAAAATGTCCGTTCGATGATTATTTTGCGTGCCGGCAATTACGTCCTTATCGAAACGGTCAAGCACACGTGTCTGAGCGGAAATAGGTTAGTGGAGGGAAATTCAAATTTTGTTCATTTGTCAAATGTCATTTGCCTAAGTTTTGGCGCATGCGCGCGCAATCTATGTTAAAATTATTTTTGTGGAAGGGATTTATGTATAGGTTGATTCAAATTATCACTATACAGTGTCAAACAGAATGATCTGATGTAATAAAATGTTTTAATGTGTGGAATATTATGAAATGTGCATGGATAGCAATGAATATATCAAAAAGTAGAAAAAGAGGAGTTAAATGTGCGTTTATAGCAAGAATTTTAGTGATAATGTGATTTTACATTAATGAATTCGCCACAGAATTATTAATACGATATTTTTCACAATTCAAAAGATATGAATAAATTATGCTGCGGCTGTTGATATCAGTTTTTTTATTAATACAATTGTCACATTGAAAGATATGTGCCATTTCAAGGAAACATCTTTTCTTTAAATTTGACTCACTTGCCAAAACTTTAACAGAATTATAGTCAATGGTATGATTGGGAAGATTAGCATGTGAAGCCAAAGTACACCTGCCAGACTTTACCCTAACAGGTTTTCAAAAAACGAACGACCCAGATTCACCTCCCTCACCTCCGATTAGAATAAATGAACGGAACGGAGCAGTCCGAGTGGTCTGATCTAAATACCGAACGCAGCAACAGTCTTGGATCGAGATTTCGCGAAAAAAATCCCTAATATCTATTTTAGGGACAGCACTATTCTATCTATCTATTTTAGTGACGTTGTCTATATATCGTAATCTCATCAACTGTATAAGTTACTACCGCTTGTTGAATAATATACTCTTATAACCTGTTCACACAATGCGGTCAAATCACCGTTCCGATAATTTTAGCGACTCGAGCAAACCGAATAATATGTTTACACAGAAAAGTGTTGTGCACAGATTTTCAGCCGATCTTGGGTTTTCGGATCATTTTTGAACAGTTTTCTGATTTACCCTCCTATCGGTACGAAAACTGTATCGTCTGAACACTTCGCATGCATACACATTGCCACTAATCACCGATTAGGTTTTCTTCCAGAATCGGCTATTCATTTTTCGGAGACAACACGCGACCGACACGATGCAGTTGCCGTAGGCGCTCCGTAAGCTTACCGTGTGAACACGGCCATTTAAATCTACGCACCACTGCAATACACGGTAAAAAAGACGATTCGATGAAATTGCCGCATCGGTGTCGTGTGAACAAGATCTTATTAAAAAACGTTTATCACACTCATAATTAATAATGGTCTAGTACAACGTCTACCTAATTTTCGTATAATGGGCAAGAATGACGTAATAGAGGGGACAGAGGTCCGATTGAGAACAGCTGGCGCTTTTCGTTTTATTGGCTGTCACCGTTGGGTATAGAAAATGATAATCTATAAACAAAGTGCATCTAAATAATGTAAAACATTTAAGGGGGTGATTCCTCATCGAAAGAGGATGGGATCTTTCATATAAAGAAACTTCATTGGAGCATCCCTTGTTAAGATATAGCCCCTTAAAGGGGGCACATAAAAGTTGTTTAACAATTTTTTTCACAAGCACAGAAAAGATTACAATATTGAAATTAACCTGACATTTTCTACTGCCAAAAAGACACTTAGCCAGTAGTTTATTTGGTTTACCCCATGATTGTAAGGAGTGGAAAACACAACCCCTAAAATGTATTTTCAATGCAAATTTTTGTCTTATTATTTGTGTACCATTTAAGAATTTATTTCCGATAGCCTGCTTCATTCTAAACAAAAAATTTCCCTTGAACTTTTTGCCCAAAATAAACCACTTCGCAGCAAAAATTACTTTACGATTATTTTTACGATATTTTTACGCCGACAGCACGCTACATACTCTAGTGCCTTACACCAAGGCTGTACGACATACCTTTTCATAAGCTTTCTTTATGAAAAACTGGACAGCAACAAATAGAAAACTGGCATACTAACGTGCCTGGTGATACCTACATATTAGCCGAAAATAAGTTAAATAAGTGCCCATAAAAAAGAAGATGTCTTGTCTTATCCGCACGTTTCTATACCTGATGTTTATTTCAAAACTCACATAAATACAGCGCTCTAATTACTCAAACGCAACTATCAAATACCGGCTTTAGTAGATAAGTGGCTAGCCAATACTTTTTAAAAGTACTGCTTCCCAATAATGGTAACTATCTAGTAAAATATCATTTGCTACAGTCGGTTTCTCCTAAAGTCCTCAATCTGCGTATATCATACGTAAAGCATGCAGAATAGTTTCTCATTAGGCCACCAGGTGCGCTGACGATGTCGTGAATAGAAGCGGATTGGTTTCTTAGGTCGCATTGTGAATTTGAATTTCAAAAATGATGATAATAGGGTAATATGTAAAGGCGAACTGCACGAAATAAGAATTCTAGAGGTAACGTTCCGCTTTGTGGAATTTATATTTCATTTTATGCATTACT
Organism: Callosobruchus maculatus; assembly: GCA_951848785.1. Taxonomy (NCBI): domain Eukaryota; kingdom Metazoa; phylum Arthropoda; class Insecta; order Coleoptera; family Chrysomelidae; genus Callosobruchus; species Callosobruchus maculatus. The sequence goes on from CATOUR010000130.1 coordinate 2,833,153, forward strand.
GGTTGATTATTCATGGAATCTGACGAGGAATGTTAAAAGGGTTCATTTTGGTATATAATACTTAATTTAAATGCATATTACCTATCGTTTCGTATGGTCCGCAACACTGGCTCAACACGATATTCGCACAGAACCTCATATGTTACGTTGTAACGTTGAGGTGTAAATAACTTTAATCTGGCAGATAGAAAGTTAAGGCCTGTATTCTCTTTGATTAGTGCAAGTGCAAGTGATTATTAATTGAGGGTCGTTAGTCGCGTTGTTTTTTTTTATTACAGAGGGTTTAGAAAATTGGCTTGATCGCAAGGACAGAAAACACTCGCAACCCGAAAGTTTGAGAGTCTGCCCGCCCGACGTTGAACCAACTTGAGTCCTCTGATCAAGCGCCCATTCGACATACCACCACGGCCCGACCGGTTAAAATCAGAATGCAGTGGGTGGTCTTCTAATAGACTTTATGGAAGACTATTAGTCTCACCATATTTTCCGCCTTCAGATCTTTAGGTAGGTTTGCACAGGCTTCTTGTCTGCATGTGAGCCACCTCTCACACTCGAAGAGCGTATGTTCCGCCATATCGAGCTGTCCGCAATGGCGGTACTGGTCGTCGATAGCTCTTCCTACCCTTTTGCGATACACTTAGAATGGGCCACGTGCCGTTAGAGCCTGCGCCAGAAAGCAGCAGGTAATACTGTTTTCGCAGTTTACCCATACTCCTACTGATGGTATCAGTCTTTTCGTCCACCGCGCAACATCCGTCGTTTAAGACCATGTCTGCTGCCACTTCTCTATGGTCCGTTGTCGGCAGTCTTTCCTCCTTTCTGTGTCTCCTTGTGAGACGTAAATGTCTCATCTCTCTTCAGCTAGCAGATGCACGGGTGGTACCCCTGCCACCACTTGCAAGTGGAGACTATGCGGTAGGCACTAGCTACCCTCAGTGGTTAGTGCAGTTGTGTAGTGCGCATAGTATCAAATTCTTTAGTGGCTCAGTTCAGTAGATTGAGTTGTTAGCCGTCTACCAGCATTCTGGACACACTCGAGAAGCGCGATTGTAGTTAGAGGAAGCACCTACTGAAATAATTATCATGAAACTCGATGGTATCTGCAATAGAAGAACATTTAGGAGCTGAACTTCAAGATTCAAAAAAGTATGGGTACAAAGATGGATTAATAGAAGCCCCATTCATGGCACAATCTCTTTTTTATGGTCAGCCTCCCGCAATGGCTGAAAGCTTATGGCGCTGTAGAAACGCTGCGAGAGGATAAGTATCTGCGCACGTTAGATTTTAAAATCTGCAGGTTGTAGCCGTCGGGAATCAAATTCCCTGCAGCTCATTCCACAGCATCGAAGCTCTCCAAAAGAAGGAATGCTAGAGGAGACCGGTTCGGGGAGTAGGGACCTCGACCTGGTAAGGATGAGCTCGCAGAGCCTCTCTAGGGTTCCTCGTTCAGACGGCCTTTGGTGTTATTATCTGGGAGAGCGGACTCAAATATCTTGCGTGATAAAATTTGTAAAACAGGGACAGGTCAGCCATCCTTCTTCGATGTTCCAGGCTGTGGAGGTCCTTTGTGAGGTTAGGCGGACCAGTCAGTATAGTCGCTCTCTTCTGGATAGTGTCCAGAACCTTTAGAGAGTGCTTCGGTGCACATCCCCACACATGGGAGCAATACTCCAACAATGGTCGTATTTGTGAATTGTAAACCGGCAGTAGCTGTTCTGGTGTATACAGCTGCCTACAGCGGTACAAAACTCCAAGCTTCTTGGATGCCGTTCCAGCAATGCTGACGACATGGTCGTGCCAGGACATGTTATTCTTGATGTTGATCCCCAAAAGTTTGACGGTGGTGACTCGACCATTGGATGACTGGATGACCCTCCATTTGCACAGTTGGTAAGCCAAGCAAAACAGATGTCAAGTCTGAAAAAATCAGTTTGTTTACTAACAAACTTACCTAAACATATACATAATTATTTTCCAATATCTCACGCCCCGAACTGGTAACCTCCTTACGAATTGGAGCAATACAATATACTGGATGTTACCAGTTCCCTTCACTTCACTAATCTACATCACAACCCTTAATCTGTTATAAATATACATATTTACTTATCACAGTACTTCACGGGCTGTAAAATATTTGTTAAATACACAGGAAATATTTTTTATGAAGGGCGTATACGACACTCAGAACCTCTAGTGGAAGCATTTTTTTGCTATAAAAAATTAAATAGAAATGTTGCTCATTCAGCTAGTAACCAAATTTTGTTAATCGTTTATTGAAAATCATAAGTGTCTCTAATTTAAGTCAAAGCTGTCAGCTTTGACTTATTTTCTAGTTGACGCCGTCGCCTCTCAAATCAATATGCCTAGAAAAAAACCCTAGCACCCTTTGTGAATACTTTTTAATAATTTGATAGAAGCTAAACCTTAAGTTTTGTAAACAGAAAGATGCTAACGCCACGTCGATGACTAGCAAACAATATAATCTACCTATGAAAGGATAGTTCACCACTTCCATTTTACACACACACGTTTGTCTCGCCATAGTTTATTGTAGTTGTCCCAAAAATGCATGGCAAAAACTAGAAGATAAGTAAATCTCACTGCAACACAACGCACAAGAAAATCCAGCCACTAAAAAGCCTAACGGGAACCCGTTACGCACGTAGCCCTACATAGTGACTATTTCGGCAAGCATCCAACGAACAGTGTTGTTGATTGGTGCTGTATGTCATTACGATAATGTTTCGTTCGCTTTATAATAAAAAAAATCTCCTATATCTGAAGAACAAAACGTCATTGGGGTGTACAATATTATTTGAGTTGCTTCAAAATAAGAATATCTACTCGTCAACAAAATGCCGGTTACAGCGGGGGCTTCATCAATATACCTGGGGACTGAGATACCTTTAGTAACGTGGCAATTGACGTAAATAAAGCCACTCAGTCTTGCAATAACTTTTAACGTAAACATTCCAGGTCTGTGGGGTAAGACGTCAATGGGCCTGACCTATGTCAGCAGTTTGCTCCAAGATATTAACATAATGCCTTCCTGATCTCGGGTATCTACCTACTTTATGTTTGTACGTGCAAGTAAGTCGGCGTTGTCTCTGGTTTTGTGGAAATATATACTGCCTTTCAAATTCCCTTGACTTGTATTTTCGTAGTAATAATTAGAACTAGCATGTCTGTGAGAATTTAATGCAAAATTTCTGCTTTCTAAAATTATTTCTTTGGAAAGGACCTACTTTGCCACGCGTAGTAACTAGAGTCTGAGGGTTGTTGCCAAAGGAGGTAGTTTCTTCATCCTGTGAATTCGTGCTTTGTAATTTCTCTTCTAATATTTGTCCTCCTCCTATATTAATTTTTATAGCTCTGGATCCACAAGTATATTGCTGCTGCTAAAACAACCCCTACTAGTACTAGTAATCGAAATACCTTCGTAATATAATAAGCAGTTAGTTCGAGGGCGCTACCCAGTAGCGTTAGAACGATAGGCCTTGCAGATGACGTAGCTTTAGTTGCAATAGCTAAGGACGAGGTATCTCTCTCATACAAGGTGAACCGGACATTGCAAAAGATTGACCACTGGATAGGTGATCATTACCTAGATTTGGCTCCAGAAAAGACTGAGGCAGTTATACTACGAGGATACACGATAAAGAGGAAGGGCAAAACGATAATCCCCAATAAGTCCGTGAGGTACTTGGGAGTCTATATAGACAACGAGAGGTGCTTCTCAGACCATATTAAGAAGTCAACCCAGAAGGCAGAAGCTAGAATAGCAATGCTCTCTAGACTGATAAGGAATATTGGGGGACCCAGCAGTAGAAAAAGAGCACTTCCGAAGGAATCGTTCAGGCGATTGTCCTTTACGGAGCGCCAGTTTGGCACAGGGCACTCAAAAGGAAAAAAACATCAGCAGGAGCTGGACAGGCTCCAAAAGAAGTCACTGCTGCCAGTGCCTACTGCACAGTATCCAGCAAGGCCTTGAAGGTGGTCATAGGGACACCACCCTTGCGTCTGCTAGCAGAAGAGGGAAAAAACATCTACGTCTCACATGGGAAAACGGAGACAAGGCGGAAAGACTGCAGGAAACGAACCATAGAGAAGTGGCAGCAGATATGCTCTCAAACGACTGAGGCTGCGCAGTGAACAAAAAGACTCATACCATTAGTAGGAGAATGGGTAAACTGCTAACTCAGGACTACCTCCTACTTTCTGACGCAGGCTCTAACGGCGCATGGCCCGTTCCACGTATATCGGAAGAGGGTAGGGTGACGACCAGTGTCCCCATTGTGGGCAGCTAGACACGGCGAAACATACGCTCTTCGAGTGTGAGAGATGGCTCACAAACAGACAAGAAGCCTGTGCAACCCTACCTGAAGATATGAAGGCAGATAACATGGTGATACTGATGATCTCCCATAAAGTCTGTCGGAAGACCATCCATTGCATGATGAGGAAAATTCTGAGAGCCAAAGAAAGCAACTAACGTAGAATTAAACCATAAGATCAACGAGCTGGGGGGCAGAGGGTACAAGGGGGAAGTAGTTTTTGGTTAAAAAGTTATCCCCTTGACAAATCCTTTAACGTGTCTCAGCGTTTTTTCTTGTAATCAGTGGTTTTCGTGGTGGGAGGATTTCACGTGAATATTGGCTGTATTGTGACAAATTATTATTACTGAAACAATACGGAATATCATGTAATGTGCCATACAAGTGTTTGGGTTTATATTCAGGTATGTAGTGAATTACATAATCCTGTGATATCGCAAGCTGTATCGGCGCGGCTGCTTTCCCTCGACAAAGGGTTTCTGCAAGTGGAAATTGGCCTTTTGCCAAAGACCATTCAACCTAAGGCGGCGATAGCGCGACGCGCACAATATTGTGTTCGCCGATACGCTTTTGCTGTTCTGTCAGTTTACACACGAATGGGTGCCGCGTACGTTTGGAGGAATCTCATCTATATGAATCCAGGAACAAGGATAGATGCATTTGAAAAAGCTACGTTTAGTGGATTCAGTAAACATCTCTCATAATTAAAGGCCGCTACAGCCGCTCGTTAATAATTTAACACAAAAGCGTCCGTTCATCACTTCGGAGGCATCAACGTCGGTGTGTAGTTAGAAAGTGCCTCGTTTTTTTCAGAAGGCATGTAGCGTACAAATTTAATTATGTGTAAATATATTATTTATATTGCCTTTATACGTTAATTTTGTGAAGGAGAAATATAGGAATGATTATTGTATTCTCAATAGTTTACAGTAATATGTCCGACATACGAAAGACGTCTCGGGACCCACAGAATTAACAGAAATATAACGATCCAAGGGGGATCTTGTCAGAAGAATGGATTTTTAACGATTTATGCTTCATGTGGGCGCCGAAGATGCAAGCTTTTTAAATAGGGACCCTTGGACCGATGGGTCCATACATAACTCAGAATTTATGGATACAAGATACTTTATAACGTGGCTTGCATGATTTTCTCGCCTACCTAGAGAGTTTTTAAGACAAATTTATATTAAGTTACAACTTGAATATATTTTTTTAAATTATACAAGTTTGAAACCCTATACCAAAGTTTTGGCTAATCGATCACATCATCATAATCACAATGTCTTAACGGACATGTTGTGAACACGCAAAATGCATTTATTCATTTCTCTTGGGATATCTTTAAGATCTTTAGTGCAGTAGTTGTTTTCTGCATCCTCAAGCCGTTGACCAGATGGTATCTACTGGTTCATCCGCCTTTAGGGACAGTTTCTCACCTTAACGACAAGAAGGTGTCCTGGCTCTTCTCAACTCGTCCGTCCAAAGCTGTTGGTTGAGAAGAGGTTACTGTTTTTACCGACAGTAGTTCGGTTCCTTTTAGTCGCCTTTTACGATACGCGGGATATACGATGGGAGATATCCTCACCCGTCTTCCCACGGGTACCGACCCCTTTTTATAAATAACCATAATGTAATAGCACATTATTCAAGTACTCATTACAAAAATTAGAATTCCGATAACTAGTTTTTGCCAAACGGTTGATGTTCAATCTTTGTACTGTTAATGCTCTGTTATGCTTTTAGAGCTTTAGCCCGTGTTTACCACATTTACAAGTTGATGACATATACTGATTTTGACACTATCTCTCGAATTGTTTGATCCATAATCACTTCCCTTTAGTCTATAATAGCGTAAAAGTATACTTTCTAAAAAATAAAGCCAAAAATTTCAAAATCCAGTAACAAAATTTTGTGTTTACGGTTTTCGTTTGGAGACCTGCATTTTAATGAAGATCTCTAAAATTCAATTTACCCCGGGAACTATTAAGAATTGGACATGCTGTTGTATCATCGATTTTATGGCTTAGCACCTCTACAATCACTATCTGTATCAAACTACCAATCACAGATGCTCTATATGTATGGTAACCTTAGTGTTCGGAGTTTGAATGGCCATAATTATACTGTAACATACTGTATATTATGGTATTCGTGTATTTGTATTAGTTGTCATTGATTGTCGTACATGATATAAAGTCAAAGTGCTAGGTTAGATCTTTTGAAGTGTAAACGTCATCGAATCATCTAGAGTTTTCGAGAATGACGGATGGATTCTAGAAATGTCATCGATGCTCTAGATGGTTCGATGAAGTATATATAAGGTGCTACGGGTAGCGTAGGAGTTCAGTTCAGTTGAGTTGAGTTGTACTGGAGATAAGGTTGAGAGATATTGTATCGAGCTGTGAAGTAAAACAGTGAAAGTTACGTCCAGTTTGATTCCCTGGGTGAAGAAAAAGAGGCCGTCGTGACAATGGGTGTCGGAAATGTGGGATTATCCATCGAATCAAGCCAGGAAAAGGAAAGAAGAAGTGAGTACAGCGTCAGTTAACGCCAGTTACAAGAGCTATGGCGTCTGAAATGAGTGCATTGATGGCTATGATACAAGACATGAAGGCAGAAATGAGAAACAGCGTAGTACAGACAGCCAAAATGAGAACCAGCTTAGAAAGTCAGGCAGCCGTTATGCAGGCAACCGTCGTGAACCTAGAAGAAAAGCTAAAGCAACACCAGGACGAGGCAGCCGTGAACCTCGAAGAAAAGCTAAAGAACCACCAGGACGAGGCAATCGTGAACCTTGAAGAAAAGCTAAGGCTCCACCAAGCCGAGGCAGTCGCAGGTTTGAAGAGTGGGCAGGAACTGGTAATGACTCGGTTGGACGAGCAGAAGCGCCATCAAGACGAGGCAGTCGCAGACTTGAAGAGTGGATAGGAACTTGTGATGACTCGGTTGGAGGAGCAGAAGCAAGCCGTAAGTCAAGCATTAGAAAATTAAGACCACCGTATTAGTGCAATTGAGGAGTAGCTAGCAGCATCAGAAAAACACGTTGAGGAACAGCTTCAGCAAGTGAAAGATCAAGTCAAAGAAATGGTCAGAGAGGAGCTGCGAGAGTTTAGTGTAGGTGAGCGTAGTTTAACAGCTGCGGCACCTGCTTTTACTGACAGATACAGTGGCATAGTAGCAAAGCCCTATCCATACAATGGAAAAACGTCATGGGACATTTATCATATGCAATTTGAAAGCATCGCACGTATGAATAACTGGTCGAATGAGGAAAAGGCTTGTGTGCTGACCATCAATGCTCAGAGATTCTGCAGCAGCTATTTTGGAAAATCTCTGCTCGTCAGATTTACGTGACTATGATAAGATAACATCTGCACTAAAGCTACGTTTTGGAGATGCACACTTAACAGAGCTGTTGCATGGCCAGTTGCATAACCGCACACAACAACCCAAGGAAGATTTAATCACATTTGCATACGAAGTCCAAAGCCTAGCTAAACGAGCATTCGTCAGCAGTCCCATCGAGACACAGGAATACGTCGCTGCTCGCCAGTTTGTCGAAGGCATTGCAGACGCGGAAGTTCAACGAATGGTAAAACCATCCAGTCCCATAAATTTACAAGATGCTGTGATCAAGGCTTTGCAAATTGAAGCTGACATAAAAGCCATGCGAATGACAAGGAGGGTGTGCGCCGTCGAGCAAGATACAGAAGCAGAAGTCAGGGCCACACCGTTTATTTCAGGAAGAAGAGGTGCTAGCTTCCAAAGAAACCCGGTTCGCACAAGCTTAGAAGGAGCTGAAAAGTTTACATGCTGGAGATGTGGACAGAAGGGGCATCTTAGGGTAGGCTGCCGCACCCAGGCTGATAAGATACAAGCGGATGTAGAAAAAGCCGATGAATATGCGAACAAAATGAAATCTATGCAAGACACGATAAACTCAATGAAGGAGCAGTTTGACAGAGACATAAAGAATTTAGTAAAGAAGAATGAAGAAGGTATTGCCAAGCTTCAACAACAACACGGAGTAGCCATGAGGGAACTTAGAGCAGACAGGGATAGGATGAAGCAGTTGCTTGCCTCTCAGGAAAAAAGAAGTATGCATATTAAAAGCAAGTTTGAAACGAATAGAAAGAATCTGCTGAAGAAGGACGAACAACACGAAATAGCCTTGAGGAAGCTCAATAAAGAAGTCTCTGCTTTGAAGGGCGAAATCAAGAGATTGAAAGCTTTGAATCAGTTGAAGAAAGCAGAGAGGGAATGCGACCAAGTTAAAGATGAAAATGCAATGCTCAAACAGAAGATAAATCAGATGGAGGCTGAGTATGCATTCTGTAAAAAGAACTTGAACAACGCGATTGATAAAGCCAAAAGGGTCGGTATCAAGAAGAATGAGTTGAAAGAAAGGTTGGCGCAGCTGGAAGCAGAAAACAAGAAGCTGAGAACAGATTTGAGCGCCGAGGTCGATGATGCGAAGAAGCGAAAGGAAGATTCGTCTAAAGCAAGAGAAGTTGATAGTAAGACTAAACAGCGACTGGTGATTTTAAAAAACGAGAATACAAAGATACAAAGAAGGGTGTGTCCGCAGTATTAGCGAAGCCATTTTACGATGCAGAGTTAGAACAGAGATTGGCGCAACTGAAGAAAGAAAACCCGAAGATAGGAGCAGAGCTTGGCGCTGCACTCAAGGACTCATCATGGGATTTTGAACAGACCACGCAACTCAGAAGCGAGAATGTTAAGCAAAAGAACAGGATTGCGCAGGAGGAAGACGAACTCAGCAGGTTCAGTGAGGAAGTGGAGAATAGCCTGAGTAATGGGAAGAAGGAGGTGTCGAGAGGTGACAGTCGTCAAGGCAAAAAGGTGCAACTGAAGAGAATGATAACAGAGCTAGGAAAAGAGAATTCTGCTGGAGCTGGAAATGAGAATCGCAAGTTGGGCAAAGAATATCGCAGTTACGAGGTGATCTGGTATGGTCTTGCAACACAAATCGCAAGGAAGGGTAGATGTCCGAAGCTACAACGCCATGGGGAGGGACCCTACGTGGTGATGAAGCGCCTCAACGACGTAGTCTACAGGTTATGTACGGAAAGTGGAAAACCGAAGGTCGACTATGCTGATGTCTGTGGTGATACAAGAATCGAAGTTGTTCGTCGAGGACGCCGAACGCTAAGGGGGGAAGAATGTAACATACTGTATATTAAGGTATTCGTGTATTTGTATTAGTTGTCATTGATTGTCATACATGATGTAAAGTCAGGTTAGATGTTTTGAAGTGTAAACGTCATCGAATCGTCTAGAGTTTTCGAGAATGACGGATGGATTCTAGAAATGTCATCGAATGCTCTAGATGGTTCGATGAAGTATATATAAGGTGCTACGGGTAGCGTAGAAGTTCAGTTCAGTTGAGTTGAGTTGGACTGGAGATAAGGTTAAGAGATATTGTATCGAGCTGTGAAGTAAAACAGTGAAAGTTACGTCCAGTTTGATTCCCTGGGTGAAGAAAAAGAGGCCGTCGTGACAATACTAAGTACATGGATACGTCGTACTTACCTCCACCAGAAAGTCTAGTAATTTCAACAGAAAAGGAGCTCTCCAAGAGGCCATAAAGGTTTTCAGTGATGGTCCTGTGGTGTCGGTACAAAAGGTCTTCACTACTTTTAACTGTTTTGGAGATAAGCGTCGGGTGGGAACTACTAGTAGAAGTAGCCCCTGTGAGCTGGCAACATCGTATAGACCCACCTACTTACTGGACACGGTTTGGAAGCTCTTCGAAGTTATTATCTGCCGAAGGCTAGACTCGTAAACAGGGAAAACGACAGGGCTCTTGCCATGCCAGTCCGGTTTCCGAAGTGGCAAGTCCACCACTGATGCCTTGTAGATAGTGACTGGTATCATAGACACAAAAAAGCTGGAACCGTGCGTTTTGGTAGCGTTCGGCGTACGAAATGCGTTCAACGCAGTGTCTTGGAGCAAGATCATGGAAAAACTGAAAAGACATGTAGCGTGTCTAGATACCTGCAAAAGCAAGTTAGCAGCTGCCTTGACTCCAGAATAATTAGCATTGCAAGGAAAAGCATCAGTATGATGGCCGAAGTTCCTCAAATCTATGCGCTGGGGCCCCTGTTATGGAACATCCATTACTATGATATCAGTAAGGCATGTAGATGATCTGGCTATTGTACTAGTCGCACGTGATGTGAGACCACAGTGTTTATTTTATTTTATTTATTTTTTATTTTAACGACTTTATTTGGGCGAAATTTAGCCTAAGGCTATTCTTACATTTAACCCATATATACTACATTATAAACTAACACCTAAACCTAAGCTAACAGGGAATGTATGTATATATGTATATTATAAACAGCGGTATTAACAGTAACACTGAAGAAAGAAAATATCACTCGAGATTGAGCATTATGCTAGCAATAAGATGTTTTTCATTTTCTATTTAAACCTGTCAACTGGTAAAGACTTCAAGGTATTATCTATCGCATTATACTGTTTTGCGGCATTATAGGTGGGGATAAAATGGCATACTAATTGTGTATCATCGGCGTAGGTCGATATGGAGCAATTAGAAGTTGCACTTTGCATCTCAGCAGTGTATATTATAAATAACAGTGGCCCCAAAATGGACCCATGCGGAACGCCAGATATAATATCTCTACTACAGATATTTTGTTGTCTATTTGTACACTTTGAGATCGATTTGACAAATATGCATAGAAAAAGTTAATAGTTATGTTATTGAGCCCATAGTATTGAAACTTTGCGTGAGACTCAGGCTCAGGACAAACGAGGCTCTTATAGTTATAGATGGTAGGATGAGAGACCAAGGCTTGGAGCTAAGCTCAGAGAGGTGATTATAGCGGCTTGAATGAAAAAAGTCCATTAAGTAGCTAGGCATCACGACAAATAACGAGAATACTTTCGGAGAATATATCAAGAGATTGTGAGCAAAAGCTGAAAAGAAGTTAGCAATTCTTTTTCGGATTATGCCAAATGTCGTCGTCCTAGTAGCTGGTAAAGGTAAAAGTGACTGATGGTCCTAAGATAGTGTGGCAAAAAGACATACAGAGAAAACACGGCAATAACCATTGGATATTTCAGAGATGTAGGCGCTGCTAAGGGGAGTCACACCACATCGACTAGGGCTATGGTGCCAGTGCCAGTGATGTTACTGAATGAAGTAGGATGGATGTTTGTACATAATATGATACAAAGCATCACGAAAACTAAAGTGTCAGTAGAATGCAGATGTTACAGACCATATACGAAATTAGAACGTATCTATATGGCCTAGGTCTTATAATCATATAGACCGTATGTAAAAAAACATGGCATTTCATTAACATACGGACTATTGCTATATGGGCCGTGTGTTTTCAGTGTTCTTACAAAGGGTTCTGTCCAAGCCAAACTATGAGAAAGATCTATTGTGTAAGACTTTTGCGGCCATGATCCGATGAACTGTTACTTCTTGGGCTGTTAGGCAGGCGTCTACACGCTCCGCCGCCTTGGCGTCAGCGCACTTCGCCGGTTGACGTTTTGCCAACATGAGTGGTCGGCATCTTTAGAAGCTGATGTCACCTGTTCGGCGTGTTCCGAGAGCCTGAACTCTCGGACTCTTATATATGGTCTGTATTTCATGAACGGTCTGTAACACAAACACGTGGAATAAGAAATACCTCATCTTCCGCTGCGAAGAAAACCGTTCACGATGATGCCCGGTGCAGAGGTAAAGCTGGAGTCCGTCGGCGCGTGGAGTGGCAATTCTTGGTCGAGGATTGAGAGACAAAGTTGGCGCATCGAAATAAACTAGGGTCAATCCAACCGCGCCTGTAGTGTACTAGCTCCTTTGAACCGTGTTGATTAACCGACAAAAGACGGGACGCGCCAACCGAAGATCGCCAATTCTGCCCTATTCCATGGCACGTGAATTGCGGCAAGTTTTGAGCATGGAGTGCCACTCCACGCGTCGTCGGAATCCGGCTTAAGAGGGAAGGAACCAGCCTCAAACGGTCGGGCCTAAGTGGCGTCTCGGATAGACGCAGTTGCGTCCACTGGACATGACATCAAAGAACTCAAGTTGCGATCAAGCCGATATCCTCTATAATAAGACACTAGTACTAGTACTACTGATGTGAAGACGAAGCCAAGCAAGTAAATCCTTTTTGTCGACCCCATAGAACCAACACTCCCCAAGCCTGCCAAACCTCCTGATGAATGTACGTTCGACGAGTTTATTGAGTATGGTAATTCGTCTTCAAACTCCGTCGTGCCAAATATCTGGAAGAAAGCTGAATTTGCGATACACAGCACATGGTTGGAGGTCTAACATAATATAGAATCATTTTTACAGGCGGCTTATTTAAAAAATCCAATCCTGCGATATAAACTTCACACTCGTATGTAGAAAATCAATACGCAATTCTAGAAGAGCTCTAATTAAATACTATAAAATGGGCTAGGTCGTAAAGCAAAGGCTTCTTCTAACCATAAGCTAATTGGAAATTTCCTTCGAATGTTTATATAGAGGCAATTAAAACCAGCCAATTAAATTAATCACCAGCACAAAGTCTCTGCAGGTATGGAATCTTTAAGGAGAGTGTGCCAATATTAGAAAGAGAAGGAACGGGATAGGTAGCGATGGAAAACGGTAGCTGCAGGTTTCATTTAGCTAAGGGTTTTTTTATTGATCGTATCAAATCACAACTAAAATAACTTATCAGTTCCAGAGGCGTATACTCCAGGTTATTCAGGGCCAAAAAACTTTACTAAATCCTATAATCCAACAACGTGTTTATACGAGTGAAGGGTGAGAAAAAATTCGTAAGCAGCACATGCTCAGAGGTATAAAGAACCTAGCAACCTGAGCCTGCTTTATATGTGCCATAGGACTGAACGCATATCTCGGCAACAATATAATAGTTAGCTGGGTAAAAGTGCACTCACAGTTCAAAGGCAATACTTGAGCAGACCGGTTGACAAAACGGGCTGCAGAGACCAAAATCTTGGGGACGAACCTCGTTGAGTCGTGCTCGATGGAGGTATGACAATACTGAGAGAGCACACCCACAAAGGCTGCTCAACTTCTAAGCTGCCCTAGGTAGCTGAATACTGCCATTCTCAGGCTACACCTTCAAATTGAGGCTACTGCTGTTACTAGATGCTGTCAGCTGAGGAAACACATCTGCAAAATAAGGTTAAGTGATACAGCCCTGCAAGGGATGTCAATACGAAGATGAGACAGATGAGCACCTGCTGTGGATTGCCCAGCTGCCTTGCCAATACGACAATCCATTCTGATGGAACGTTGGCCTTTTTTGGTCAAGTTAAGGGTCTAGGGTATAGCGCGCGAAATTAAGAATCCAAGAAAAGACATATTCCCATGTTACCGAGGCGACGTGGCCACCTGTTCCCTTTCCCCAGAATGTGTGTCTAAGATGAGGACAGATAAGTCTAAAAATCCAAAGGTAAGGCCAAAAGGTCCAAAGGTAAGGTTCAAAGGTCACTATAAAAATGAATTTCGCATTTCCGCATCGAAGTCCTGTGGCGAATGAACAAGAAACGTGTTCTCTTAGGCTTATTTCACATAACTATATCCGACATGCCGGTTAAACGACACTTGCCGGCACCGACACGGTTTGACAAACCTTCACAAAACAGCCGTCACCTTTCTCCAGTATGTGTGTCTAAGATGAGGACAGATAAGTCTAAAAATCCAAAGGTAAGGCCAAAAGGTCCAAAGGTAAGGTTCAAAGGTCACTATAAAAATGAATTTCGCATTTCCAAGCTCCTGAAGTTACCTTTAAAATTACAGTAATGACTCAAAGAGCAAATTGAAGAAGAAAGCTTGCGCTTGTGCAACTATTTAGCCTTCATTTGATACCGTGTTTGCTTGTTAAATTACAGGCATTTATAGAATGTATGATTTTGCATTGCGAGTTTTTTTGCACATTAAAGAACTGTTTTGAGAAAATCGAAAATAGTTGTCATTCACTAAGGTCTTAACTATCGCCTTCTGAAATATTATATATGTAGTTTGAAAATAGAGCGTGTTATGCGAGAAATTGTGGGTCCGTGCCAAATACGTATGTATAAATGTGTGTATCCAGGCCCCTTAAGGTGAAGTTCTGTGACCTGCATCACTAGGTTGGGATGGTTGAACAATCAGTTCTGACGGATTCTTGGAACGATGTATAGTATAAGGGATCCAGAGACGCCTAAGTGGTGCAGTCTATTAGAACATCCTCCTTCTAATACACAATACAGTATATCAACACTTTGCTAAAGGTTGCAGCAGCAAGCCGAACTTCACCTTTTGTTTTAACTCGTTTTGATCCTACAACAGGCTTATCTGAATGCTAACCAATGTCAACGAAAGGCTGAAGCATTCCTCAACGCCACTGGATTTGGTAGTTTTCATCTGTTTATCGCCAAATAAGTTTTATATCACTATACATAATTTCAACAGGTTTCAAGAAAATTGTTTATACAAGCACTTGATGGATCCGAAGAAGGTATAAAGGTTAACGGCAGACTGATAAATAACTCAAGGCATGCCGATAACACAGTTATGCTCGCGGACAGTTCTGAGGGTCAGTAAGTGGTCAGATGGGACTATAAATAAATAAACATAAGGCAAGTCAAGACACGGTGATAAGCAGAAACCCAACTCAGCTATAACAGATACAAATGGTTTTCACAGAACAACTTCTCTATATCGTTAGCGAAATCGTCAGTGTGTGTCTTTTCCCGTCACAACGTGTCTGCTCAGACAAGTGTTCTGCTGGGTGGACTACAATTTAAAGTTGAATCTTGTGTTGAATACCTTGGTATAGTCCTCGACAAGAAGCTAACATGGAAACCTTTCATCGAACAGATAGCTCACAGGTGTGAAAGCGGTTTTAACTTTTTTCAAACGGTTTGTAAAGTTTGGTGGGGCACAGATCAAAAGATCGCAATCCTTTTTTATCGTTCTTACATAAGATCTATTCTGGATTATGGAAGCATTTTTTATGGTTCAGCAAGCACAAGTCTTCTTCAGAAACTTGATATTGTTCAAAATAAATTCCTCAGAAAGTGCCTTGGTGTAATGAAATCTTCTCCAGTTGAACCGCTACGAGCGGAATCTCAGGAACCTCCTCTTTACCTACGAAGGGAGATGTTAGCGAGTAGATTCCTACTCAAACTACAACGTGAAGGTGCAGCCACTTTGAATAAGCTTTATCAGCTGAACTATTTCGACCTAGTCTGCAAATGTTGGGTAAACAAAAACTCTCCACCCATATGCAGAGCCATCCAGTGTACTGATAACAAGGTGCAAAATACTTCACCAAATTGCCAACCACACCAGCCAGTCGAATATTTTGACCATCTTTTTGTTACAAATGTTGTGAATCCATCCTACAGCCAACAACCGCAACTTCTACAAAATGAACTCCGAGAAGTCCAAGGCGCTTTACCAAGCAACACTTCCATTTACACCGATGCTTCAAAATCAACTTAAGGTTAAGGTTGTGCTTTTTATATACCTAGCTTAAATGTACCACGAATGTTCAAACTACCAGCAGAAAGTACAATATTCACTGCCGAAGCAGTCGCTATTTATCAAGCACTGACATACGTGGACGAACACAACATAAGCAACTCTTCTATACTCTCAGACTCCCAATCTGTTCTTAACAGCCTTAAAAACTGCACCCCCTCTGAAGTCTGCAATATACATATTTCAAATATAAGAGATAAACTTTCACACCTGAGAAGAAGAGGATCCACAATCACATTAATATGCGTGAAGGCTCACTGCGGTATCGGCCCCAACGAAAAAGTTGATGAGTTAGCGAAGAGTAGTATCATGATCGGCTCTGAATTAGATATACCTCTAAGCATTGAAGACAAGTATGTTATTTTGAAGCGCTCTCTATATAAGAAATGGCATGCAGAATGGAGTAGATATTGCTTCACTAATCCTACGAGATACACTGGTATTCATCCGACTCTACTAAATACATATTGGCACCAAAATTTCAAAATCCCACGGAAATATATATCTTGTATTACTCGCTTGAAACTTGGCCATGGTATCTTCCCAGCACATCTCGCGAGACAACTTGAGCCCGTCTGATCTTTGTAATGTCTGCAATGTCTATGGAGATCTCGATCATCTCTTTTTTGGTTGCTCTAAATTTTTACCCCATTCCAATGCACTTTATGCCGACCTGGTTAAGAAAACGGTTTATCTGCCCCCTTGAACACCTCACATATACTTTCGCTTAGTAGAGCCGACGTGCTTCTCTGTTTAATCAAATTTATAAAAAATTCTGGTATCACAATTTAGTGTTTTTTTCCTGCTTTTTTGTTTTGCTAGCACTCCTCTGTTTCATCCCTTTTATGTGTATTAAAACCTTCCCCGTCCTTTCTAACCGAAGGCCTAATTGATGTGTGTGAAACTTTGAAATGCCTTGCCGGGGCCCTAGGCTAGAAGAATATCTGCCCCTGTCTAACCCACTTCCCCTTCCTTCCTAGATTTGTTGAAATAAGTGTCGATATTGTCTTTAGTTTCATCCCACTCTTTCGTAACTGAGTGCTTGGTCTTTGAGTGTTCTTCCCATGGTTCATGAAAACTATATAAGCCACTCATCTGAACTTTTCAGAACATCAGTAATATCTCTTTCTCACTTAATCTTTTACACTAAACACCAAAGTATTATGTTTGCACTAAATAGTCAGTTAAAGCCTTACATATATTTGTTCAACAGATGGTGTACCCACGGTAGGCGTTCACTCTCGCCTTATTATTATAATTTTTTTTATTATTATTTTATTATTCATAATCAGTTAAACTACGATTTCAAAACCATTACATAATATGATGCTGGCTAACGGGACGAGATACTAGTGCAAAAAAAAAGCACTTGATGGATCCGAAGAAGGTATAAAGGTTAACGGCAGACTGATAAATAACTCAAGGTATGCCGATAGCACAGTTATGCTCGCGGATAGTTCTGAGGGTCAGTAAGTGGTCAGATGGGACTATAAATAAATAAACATAAGGCAAGTCAAGACACGGTGATAAGCAGAAACCCAACTCAGCTATAACACATACAAAAGTTAGCGAGAGATGTCTATATCAAGGTTTCATAAATTTAGATATTTGCTGCATTACTTGATTCGAATCCAGATGTGGAAACAAAAACAAGAATTGAGATGGCCAGAACAAAATTCTTGAAAATACGTGGTCTGCTGAGCGATAAAATTCTGAAGATCCAAATAAAATATAGTTTCGTCAAATGTTGTCCATATGGTGCTTCTTGTATTGTTATATCGAGTTTTTGTCATCTCTCCGCTGACAGCAATATCAAGAAATTGTATCGGTGAGGTGTACGAAACTTGCAGACAGGTGCATATTTACTTACATACTTTCATCATTTTTTACATCAGTAGAAGAATAATAAAGTAATGTTTCCCAAATAAAAATGTTTAAATTCAACAAACTACTCGCCGTATGTCATCGCAGCTATATTATATTATAGGTAGGCATAAGTAGTTGTTTTTAAAAATATATACCTGCATCGCAGAATTTGAAACTATCCTTTGTTACGGCATTCAAATTGTCTCCACCTAAACTAAAAGTGACCAAGTATGAATACAATGAATAGAGCGGAGGTTTTTGAGATTTTGAGATGTGGATCCGCCTTGGACAGACCGCATTAAGAAATATCGAAGTCCGGGGGGGATTGAACAAGGAACGTGTTCTCTTAGCCACCATAAACAATCAATCTGAGCGGCAATTTGCTGAGCACATTGATTTTGGGCACCATGAATTAGAATCATTTCCACTGTTTTTGCTACTGTTTGTCAGAATTTGAACACCACCATTGTTTTTCCAATATCGATTAATATTTTGAACAATTATCGCAATAAAGAGATACATTTTTGTTTGTTTTTGTTCTATTTGAAGAAATTAAGATATATAAAGATTTTTCTGATTTTCTCGAAAACGATTCAATGGATGTCATAAAATCAAACGCCAGGATAAGGAGCTTCGATATACCTTTGAAACAAAATATCACTCGATAACCCTTGTCATTTAACGAGGGATGACCCTCAAGGCCAGAGGGTACAAGGGGGCGAAGTAGTTTTTGGTTAAAAAGGTTTTCACCCTTGACAAATCTTTTGACGTGTCTCGGCGTTTTTTCTTTTAATCTGTAGTGTTCGGTAAATCCGTGGTAGGAAGTTTTTAAATGAACGCCCTGTATATAGTATGTTACAGTTGAAGTGTCTACTTGGATAGATTGTAAAGTAGCTGGATAGTATATAAACTATCCAAATACCTAGTTAATTTAGTGGAAAATACCTTTCAATTAAAAGGGCAAGAAATGTTGGTTAGTTTGTATACTATCCAGCGAGTTTGTAAACTAGCCAAGAATTGCCAGTGAAGTACAAACCACCAAAGAATTACACAAATTGGCCGGGGATTTTGGCTAGCTTGCAAACGGTCTATAGTGTTTGGATAAAGTGGAAACTGAATATTTCTGGTAACGTATGATTACCAACTCGTTGGTGAACACTATTTTTTTGTTAGGAATTATTTAAATTAAATTAAACAAAAGAAATAGGTTAGTCTACATGCTAACCAATGAGTTAGTTATTACATATTACTAGGAATATTTAGTTCACACTTTATCCAAATACTATAGTTAGCCTGTAGGACACCCAAACGCCCGGTGGATTTGTGGAATTCTTTTGTGGTGTGTACTTTAGCTACAATTCGTGGCTAGTTTACAAACAATCTGGATATAATACAACTTAACCAACGTTGATTGATATTTAAATTGAAAGATAACTTTCCACTAAAGTAACCAGGCGTTTGGATAGTTTGTATATTATCCAGCTAGTTTATAAAGTACCCATGTAAGCACTTTAACTGTAACATATACATACATACTCTACAAGTTAAATAAATGCTTTCGGTAAGAATAGACGGCAATCCTCGGAGACAAAAGGTGACCGGGGGAGCACAAAAACACGCCGATGAAAAACAGCCAGAGACCGGACGGACTGGATTTTCATACTACGATCTTCATTGAATGGAGTTTGTACTTTAAGAAGAAGATGGCTAAATAATTCGGTTACTCTCTAAACAACCTTAACAATTTTCAACGAATTGGTTAAACAGTGGTTGAAATAAATGAATTAAAACAAAAAACCTTGAAAAAAAGCTGTTGTTTGAATGTTATAAAAAGAAGAAAATAAAATTTTCCATTAAAACCTTAATTAACTATCATCTTATTCATCACCTCATTATACACAATTCAGATGTTCATTATTTATTATTATCATCAGTATTTAATTAAACTGAAAACCAAAAAATTAACTTAGCATAAAAAATGTTATCACAATTAAACTTAGCAGATCAAGTTGAGTTGAAAAACAATCATGATGGTTGACACTCCGCCTTTCTGTCATATTTGTTATCAGGTACTTTATTACTTTGCATTTTTTCAATATGAAGAATGAAGACCTATTACTATTATTATTTCGCGTTTCTTATTTTTTTCGCATGGTTGCGGCAGTAAGAAGTATTGAGGGGCTGTGTCAAGTCAACACTTGACCTGTTATTATTCTGAATTCAGCAAGGACCGTACAATGCTGCAGGTCTTGAGGATTACAGACTTTTGGAAGGTGTTATGTAACTTTTCATCCAGGCCCAATTGATGCAGGTGTGGTGTCAATGTGTTTGGAGTAAGGCCTGAGACTGACATAATGACGGGACAGTAACAACTTTGTTTTGTTTCCAGAGTCGTTTTATTTCTATGGCGAGATCGGTGTATTTAGATATCTTACCAGCGTAGGTGTTTTGGATGTTCATATCGTTGCGTATCGCAATATCTATTAAATAGGTCACTTTGTCTGTCTTTGACTGGAACTGTATATCTGGTCTATTTTCTGGGATGGTTTTGTCTGTATGTATTTCAATTTCCCAGCAGAGTTTGAATTGATTATTAGTATTATAAGTTGGTCAATTAAATGGTACTAGTTCATTTACACAAGTGAATCGCGCGACAAGCTTCTGTGGTCATATAAATTGTGTATAATGTGGCTAAGGTAAGTTGATAGTTAACATTTTAAAGGAACCATTTTCTTCTTTTTAGAACATTTAAATAACAGCTTTTTTTAAGCTTTTTAGTTTTATTTTATTTTTTGTTTTTGTTATTAACTTGCATTTATATTCTCCATACTATAGGAAAACATAAAAAACTTCAAAACTCCACCATATTGGATTAAAAATGATGTCAAGATTTTTTTTTACTTAATCTCGGCAAGCGTTTTCATTTGATGTCCATATTGCAGAAGTGCATAAAAACTAACGATTCCGCTATCTTGTATGGTCCGCCATATTTGATTTAGAATGACATCACATTATTTTTTGAGTTACTCTCAACAAGCCCTTTCCTTGGATGCTCATATTGTAGAAATTCATCAAAAATAAGTATTTCGCCATCTCGGATGGTCCACCATATAGGATTTAGAATGATGTTACATTATTTTTCGAGTTACTCTCAACAAGCCCCTCTTTGGATACCCATATTGCAGAAGTACATTAAAAATAGGTAGTTTTCGTTGTTCTTAATTAATCTTACTGCTTCGGTTAACAAATACGTTGTCAGAACCGCTATTTGACAGATAAATAAATAGTTTTCGGAGAAAGACATCACTGTAAGATGTCCCCTAAAATTATTTTGAGCTATTTGGAAGCAGTATTGTAAAACGACGGATAATAATTGTTGCAGATCTACTCAAAAGTCAAAACCAGTGTCACAGTCAAAACCAAAACAGGTTATGATCTAATTTTTATTCGTGCTGCGCATGCATGTCGCTGCATTAATTGCTATGGCTATCGTCCGTACAATACCGGCATTTAGCGGTTACGATATACGTAAAACGAAATGCAAATGTCAAAGTTGTCAAATAGCGTTAAACGGAACATCACTTTGTAAGTAACGAAAACTGCCTAATAACTATTCCGATATCTTGGACAGACCGCCATATTTGATTTAGAATTACGTCACATTATGTTTCGAGTTACTTTCAACAAGCCGCTTCATTGTGCAAAGACTCTCTTCTCTCAGGTTGAAAGCAGGGTTCATGGAGTGATAAAATAACTCACCGACTTTGAATAGTATATTTTTCCAAAACTCTTACAATATAATCCATCGTATTATATCTAAAAGTGACATATTATTTGCCATCATTTGAACGGTAGTTTGTAATTCAGAATTTGCACTATCATCGTTTTCACTAGTTTTCGCAGATTTTCTTTATTAGACATCACGAAAACCTTAAACTAAACTAAAAATATAGATCTACTCTAGACATAACCTTAAAACTGTGTTGGTAATAAGAGTCCACTAACAACACGCATTTGATCCTATTACTTTCCCAAAGTCAGTCCTGTACCCCAAATGTCCCTTTACAATTATTTATTATTGGAAAATCCTTACCGCGGATCTTCTTCACCCCTTGCGCCGCATCCGCTTCTTTACCAGTATTCGGTACAGTTATTCATGTACCCCCTGCACGGCGACACACCGGCTCTCCGGTCCACCCTCCGTGGCTGCTCGCTACACCAGCGGTTCGTTAGCTACCCCCTAACCTCACGTCGATATCGTCGCCGTCGTCTATACAAGATACAACCTGGCGATGACCACGGCGTAGGTTGTATAAAGGAACTTGTATAATTCGATCCAGAATCCCGTGACACTGCTGCCAGACTTTTGCTCACATCGCAAGCCTCTAGTTGGGCGCCAAATGTAAAGACCCTCTTTTCTCAGATCGTAAGGTTCATGCAGTCATGAAAAAACTCACCGACTTTGAATAGTATATTTTCCCCAAAATCTTGCAACAAAATCCATCGTTTAACTAAAAATGACATATCTCGCTGATTGTCACTTCCCTTACCATCTACTGAGCGTTCTCATATCAATTGGATACCCATATTGTAGAAATGCTTTGAATAACTATTCCACTATTGGATTTAGAACGACGTTACCACACCTTATCGATGTCTCACAGCTTCTCGTATATTGTCATCCAAACTAAACGTGTATACAAAATGTCAGCTCAATCGGTTGAAGATATCTGCTTAATAATTGAGTAGCAAGATTTCACCTGAACAAACATACATACGTACATACGTTGCAAGTTAAATAAAAGCTTTTAAAATACAAAGTCGATGTTGGAATAAATTTCAACACGTTGTATTTCGAAAACTAAGAGACATACAAAACAAATTCATACCTCCTTTTGAAAATTAAGTGACAATTTAACTCCTTCATTTTGCTGGAAATACAAGCATTAAAACAGGTGATATAGACTCGATTTACACCACTTTACATGAAACGTTTGTGAAAGGTATCAATGATCTGGCATCAGCACATCTAACTCGACGTCCTTATGCAAATCCTACACTTCGTATGCATAAGAACCGTAAACTTTCGTTTGCCGTTAAAAGGAAATTTCCCCCGCGACTTACTCAACAAGAAGAGACACTGCCCTTGAGCACCGCGCCATAATTTCAGATGAGCCGGCGCGTCTAGTAAATCTCTGATTCACGGAGCACAATAACGAACAAATGACTCCAACCGGGAAGTCGGCTATAAAGCGTGTCAGGAGAGACCGTATTCAGAATGGTCCTTTCATTTTTAGGCGTGAAGTAGAGCAGTAAATTATATATAATACACATTGCTCCTCGTTCGGGCTTCACTATGAATATTGATGTCCCATAAAAGTGATATATGCGTCTATCTGGGTCGAACCGTTACTATATGAGCATAGCTACGTATCGCTTATATTGCTTTTTATCAGCAATAGGGCCATATTTCCAGATTACTATGGGTAATAGGTTGACCTGTCTGCTTGATCAACGTTACAAATTTTGAGTGCTACTAATTAACAGACTTCCATCATTTTGAGTTTGAACGCTTTTAACACGCTTTTATAAGCTTCGCCTGTATGTTTGTTTGTGAGTGTGTAACTCTTCTTTGGAATAAGAAATCGGACCGAACATTGAATGCTCCAAATTGCCGCGAAAACGATTTTGACAGCTTCAAATCCGTCGGACCAGCAGCGGTCGTATCCGTTTCTTTACTACCGTTATAACCACACTTTTGTTATATAAAATGGGTCTACCATATAATAATATGTTGTTGGATTTCTCAAATAATTAACAATTATGTGGCTGTTCATTTAAAAATAAACAAAGCAATTTTCACTTACATGCAGCTCAGTCATCTTGCATACTTCCGCGTAATAACTGAATAGGGCGCGTTTCAGGGATCTCGAGAAGAGTTCTTCACAGCCACACCGTTGGCGCTGAAGTAGTTGAAAGAACTTGATATCAGCCTGTAATTACCAAAGACTATGTATCTTAGTTTGTAGCTGTATATATTTTATTTTAGTATAGGTTATAATAGTTTTTCTTTTAATCTATATTTACTATTGTCATGTTTTTGAGCCATACGATAAATAAAATAAGGGAGTAGTTCAACGACATGCGGTGCGGATGTAAATAAAGATGACTCATTGGGATTTCGCGCATATAGCCCGCTTGTGACGCTACTGACTAAAAGATGGGGCAGACACCTTAAAGTTTGTTAATATTACACAAAAGCGTAGCGACGAGAGCTTAAGTGCGTAAACACAGTGGGGCATTTTAGTGTGCCTGCGAAGGCCTGCAGGTACCACATGCAGGCTAACCTGCTCAACTGGATTTTCGACCGCTTACCAGCGTCGGAAGCCTGCTTGAACGCCTTTATAGTAACAGAAATTTAGTTTGCTACCTGGTTTCGCCTGTGCTGGTCGAAGATGAGTATCGATAAAGTGTTACTTATAGCTTCAGTGTTTGCAAAAACCCCTATTTGGAATAAAAGACACAAGTGCACTATAACCATACCTTAGAGACACTCTATGTATATGTTCAACACTCAATTTATCCATGTACAGCCATATACCTTCTCTAGCAATTCCCCTATTTATTTACTTTTTCAGTAAATTTGTATCTCGCGAGTAAATAATAATAATAATAATAATAATAGCGTTTATTGTAAATATAAAGTAAATAAAATACAATAAACAACAAGTGACTCAAAAAAAGTTAAAAACTTGTGCTTGGGTATAAGTAGTTATTATAAAATGGAAACAACAAATAAGGGTCAATTCAGGAATATTTATATTTAAATATTATGTATTCCATATATATCAGTAATAATAGGTATTGCATATGTCTACAAGTTGGTGAATTTTAATGCGCTTATTATTTACTATCCATTGTTTTAAACCACACTTGAATGAATTTAAAGGCACTAGACATTTTATGCTTTCTGGTATCTCATTGTATAGTCTTGGAGCAAGAAATGTATGACATCGTAATAAAGTATTTTTTCTTGCTTTTGGTACAACATTACATGCAAATCTTATGTCATATTTATGTTCGGGTTTTGTCAAGTTTGATTTATTTTTATATTGGTAAATACCTAATGACATGAAAAATGTTTGGCGGATATCTAGAATTTTTGTTTTAGAAAATAACAAGTCACTAGGATATGTACATTTCACTTTATATAAAATTTTTATTAAACGTTTTTGTATAATTTCTATTGCTTTTATATTATTTTTACATGCTGCGCCCCACACCACAATACAATATCGTATATGACTATGAACAAGTGCTTCGTATACAATGATCATCTGTTCATAGGTAAGTATAGTGGAAAGGAGTTTAAATTTGCTTATAACGTAACGAATCTTTTTGACAACATATTCGGTATGCTCTTTCCATTTGATATGGCAATCTAGATATATTCCTAAGTACTTGATACTGGTGACCATTGATATAGGAGCTACCTGTTCACAACTGATTTGTAAGTTGGTGTATTTCGGTAAGCCGTTTGCGTATGATGCGAATGGAACAAAGTGAGTCTTGTTGAAATTGACTGTTAAAAGTCGACTACTGAACCAATTGAACATTTTTTTAAAACCATTTTCAGCCTTTGATTTTAATATTTCCCAACTTTCAGCAGAAAATATAACAGCTGTATCGTCTGCAAAACTCACTATATCTCCGCTCACATCAACCGCAAATAGATCATTTATATATATGTTAAAGAATAATGGTCCCAGTACCGTTCCCTGAGGAACACCGCATGTTATAGGCAATGGAGAACTAGAGCATTTATTTATCACAACAGTTTGTGTTCTATTACTTAAGTAACTTTTAATTAGATGATAGATTTGACCCCGTATACCATAATTTTGTAAAGTTTTCATGAGTATCATATGATCAACTGTGTCAAATGCTTTTGCTAGGTCAACAAATACACATAATGTTGGAATATTTCTGTCTACATTTTTGCATAGTTCTCCTATTACATATGTCACCGCATCTTCAGTAGATTTATTTTTTTTGAAACCGAACTGTTTATCAGAAATTATGTTATATTTCTCTAAAAATTCTGTCAATTTGTTCTTTATTATATTTTCAAAAACCTTTGCCAAACAGGAGATATGTAAGTGAGATAGGTCTATAATTGGATAAATCATATTCATCGCCAGTTTTATGTACAGGCATCACAGTCGCAATTTTGAGTATAGATGGAAAAATACCCTTTTCCAGACAACAATTAATTATTCTAGTGAATGGCTCCGAAATCAGATGTGCTACGATTTTGAGTGTTTCAGCAGTTAAATTGTCTATTCCAGGTGTTTTGCCATTTTTCAGCAGCATTATTGAATTAATTACTTCTTGTTCAGTGATTTCTTGTACTACAATAGAGTTCGAGAGTCTGATTGTTTGTGTGTCTAGGTATCGGATACTTGATTTAATTTTTTCTGCTAGATGTTTACCAATAGAGCAAAAGTATCGGTTAAATTCATTACTAATATCTAAGTTAGTGTTCAACATGTCTCCACTTTGAGACATAATTTTACCAATGTCTTTACCAGAGT
Organism: Callosobruchus maculatus; assembly: GCA_951848785.1. Lineage (NCBI taxonomy): Eukaryota > Metazoa > Arthropoda > Insecta > Coleoptera > Chrysomelidae > Callosobruchus > Callosobruchus maculatus. The sequence continues at coordinate 2,859,510 of CATOUR010000130.1, forward strand.
TATTTACACCTATAACGTTATTCACACATTTCAATAGCTTTTGTGTATCGTTGGTACGGTTCATGATTTTATCTTGATAATATGACAATTTTCTAGCTCTGATTAAATTTGTAAGCTTATTATGATATTTTTTATATTTTTCTTTATTTTCTACTGACAGATCATTTATCATTATTTTGTAAAGCCTATTTTTTTCATTTACGGAATTTATTAAAGCAGCAGTGATCCATTCTTTTCTTTTCTGTTTGTTCTTTTTTATTCTCACTTATGTTGTACAATTTTTAATGTGTGTTGTCAGAGTTGTAATGAATGCTTCTGTTGATTTTTCAATTTCACTAGCGAAATACACCTCATTCCACGATTCATTTTTTAGTTCATTTAAAAGTTTATTTTTATTTAAGTATTCTTTGTATCGCAACATTTCACTATTAAGTGGATTATTTGTTCCTGGAAGTAGTATCTGTAGTACTTGAGAAAAATGATCTGTAATTGATGTTTCAACGATAACGGGAATTATTCTCACATCTCTAATTTTGTTACTAATAAATATGTGATCAATACACGATTTTGTACTATCAGTTATTCGAGTGTAGGTGTTTATTGCAGATGTGAAGCCATGAATGCTTAAAATATTAAGATAGTCCTGAATGTTGGTTTCTTCTCCAAGAATATTGATATTTATATCACCTATTATAACATGCATATCTGCAGATATGCATGCTGCAAGATAGTGATTGAGATTTTCAACAAATTCATTTACGAGCGTTTGTGGTGATCTATATATGCACGTAATCAAAATTCTTTTATTACACTTAGTGAAGTATATCTGGATGATTTTGATATTCCCAATAATAAATGTATTATAACTATGTAAAGTATTTTCTCTTATATACACTACCACTCCATCATTTTGATTCACATCGCCATTGTTGTACACTAATGTGTATCCATCAAGCTTATACAACGATATATCATCTAGCTTCCAGGTTTCAGATAGAATTATGAAATCTAAACTAAAATTAAGTTCACTTAGTAGTAATTTAAGTTCATCTAAATTTTTGTTTAAACTCCTAATGTTCATATGAAACATATGCAAACTATTCTTACTTTTTGTAATATTTAGTAGGTTATTGAGATCATATGTGTCTTGAGCAGTATGAGTATTAAATGTTTCGATTTGAAAATCTCTAATGTAACTATCCATTTAATACTTTATGTATAATTATTATCTACTTTTATTTTCGTTCAATCAAATATAGCTTAAAATTCAACGTTCGAAAGGTAGGTACTGAGATTGAAAATATTTGTAAGTAGGACATTTCTGATCGTCGGATGTGTGGGTAACATCGTAATTGCTATTAAGGGTCTCATTATAATATGTACAATTAGAACATTTCACTAAATTTTGTTTACATGATTTACTTTCATGATTTTGACCACATATCGCACAAACATGTGAATTTAGACAGTGTTTTTCTGTATGATTAAATCGTTGACATTTCCGACATTGCAGTACTTTATTATTTTCGTAAACGTTTAAAACTTGGAAATCAACCAATAGTTTACTACTATAGTTTTCAAAAATATTCCTGAAACCCTTACCTGATATTTCAGCATAAATTATATACATTTTTTTCTTTGTTATATATCTAATGTAGGTGACTTTAATTTCATTTTCTTGTAAAAAAGGATTTTGTTTAAGTATGGTTTCTTCTATTTGTTCCACTGTAGGCGTCTCATCAGATTTAAAACCCGAAATTTGAATTTTTGGCTTGAACGTCTTCGGTTCCGTAATTTTGTATTTTTTTGGTAATTTCTGACCCATTTCTTCTTTCATTTTGCAGCAATCGTTTTCTTCTATATGTACTTCTACGCAGCCGTTTTTCATATTGCGAACATTTTCTACTCGTAGCTTAAGATTTTGTAAATTTATGTGTTTAGTTAAGTCATTTCTAGTTTCATGACACGGTTGGATTACGTCAGGCTTTACAATGATTTTTTTCAGTTTTCTTTCTTTCTTTTCAGTATTATTTTTCGTGATTTCTGCATACGATAACCTGTTGCAACCTTTTTCCTCCAAGTGATCAAGTCTTTTGACGACTGAATCTAAAGTGTCTACTATAGAGTCTTTTGGTGCAATATTAGATGTAATCAATTCATATTGTTCCTGTAATCGTCTATTTTCACTTGTAATTTGGTATATCAGATTATCTTTTTCTGCCAATATTTCTTTTAGGTATTTGTTTTCTTCTTTTAATAATTTTATGTTATTTTCATCCCCATTTTGATCTTTTGTTATATTATTCAGTGTAGCTTCATCTACGTCTTGAGAATTTTTATTTCTTTTCTTCCTATTCATATTATGACCTACTGTATGCACATAGGCATTGGGATAGACGATGACTTCAGTTGACTTTCTCTGACCTTGACGTTTTATCTTGAACTGTCAAAATATCAATACAAATATGGCCGATGGAAACTCTTACACAGTTTCTCCCGGGCTGCCTTTATGTCCAGCGATACAATTCAACTTAACAATACCTTAGCACAGCAGTTATCCAAAATTTGTGACTTCTGTTAGAAAAAACGGTAGGTGTAACAAGGAAGAGCTTTTTAGAACGTAAGTGTAGTTTGTAAGCAGAAACAAATTATTATAATTGTTATAAAATGTATGGTTCATAAATAATAAAAATTAGTAATATCAAAAAAATACTATAACAAAGCTGCTCACCTCAAAGTTATAACAAGCCTTTCTTCTGGGAAAATAGGTTGTTTGTGTAGATTTCACCATTTTCTAGTTAAGCGATATTCCACTTTGTCCAAAATATATTTAAACGTATCCAGGGTCATTCTGGTATATTGAAAAAATCTTTGATTATCACTCTATAAACTTTGGAATAAATGATGATATTCTCCATATTTTGTTCTTTTGCGATTAAGCGTATGTATACCAACTTTTTTCCTTTTCAATTTAGTAAACACCGATTCTAACGCATTAAACTCGTCATCTACAGAAGACGACATGCTTTTTACAGCGTGTCTAGATACGACTGACAAACCTCAGCAAAATATAAAAAAATATGAGGTAACAAAATGAGCATTTAATGATGTTATAATTATATTATACCTGGCGGGCCAGCCCAAAGGATCTGTCCGACACGGGAATTCCCACTGAACCCAGGTCGTTCCTGATGCGTTGCCAAGTGCAGGAGCCTCCTTATGTAGCGCGTCCCATGCCAATGTTGTTCCCAATGCCCACAAAGCATATTATCTCAAAATAGATAATTTTTGCTATCAAAATACTCCCCTCACCTATCGGTGTGTATCGGTAGTAAAAGCTATTCTAATATTAATGTTTAACAAAATAACAATGTACCCGACCAATGATATTACGAGACCAAAATATATATATACACAACCACAACACTAGATATAGGCTAGGTGCCACAATAATTCCCAAACCAAACAAATCAGTCATGCGGAGGTCATATCTCAATTTAGCGCCAAAATGATAAAACACTTCTACCTTTTGATACCAAAAACTTGTTTACAAAGCGATTCAAACAGTCTCTACCAGAGTGGATAGCTTCCTTAATAAGACGTTGAGCATGTACAGTACCAGTCACATATTCATCTGATTGACAAATTTCAAATAAATGGTTCTAATGTATATGATGTGAATCAACATGTATATGTACTAATAGTTCATTTGACAACTTCCCACCACGGATTTATCACAAACCGCTGATTAAACGAAAAAACGTCAAGACACGTCAAAATATTTGTCCAGAGAGACAACTTTTTAACCACAAACTATTTCACCCCCTATTGTACCCTGTAGCCCCTTAGGGGAATCATTTCCAGTGTTTTTGCAACTGTTCCTCATTGTTTTGCCAATAATGGGCAACACTTGGACCCTTATTGCATGCTTCCTATACCGTGCCTAGATGCGACTAGCCAATCTTTGTACTCTTTTTTTTGTCTGTTTTCACTGTACCATGCACTTGTGTGCTTGACTGCGTGTGGAATCCTGCTTCTACCTGCCGAGGGGACTCGGCGCTGGCCAACGCTCTCCAACGCTCCTAACTACCGCTACTGTGCATGCCTACAAAGAGGCGTGACATCCAACTGTTTGGGGGTTGGTATTTTTGTCAAATTTATTCGGGAAGGTCGACAATTTTATGTATCGTTTATTTTTAGTAATGGTGACGATTATGCTATGAATGTCGATAAAAATATAATTGTTCACCTTCATTACATAGAGTATTAATATATACAGTTTTATAAAACTAAAAAATACGCATTAATGATAAAGCTAACTAAAAAATTAAAAATAGTCTGAAGACTAAGAATCACGCTTTCAAAGAAAGTCGAACTAAAAAGTTAAACATAATTGTTAAATTAAGCTTAGAACAGGAATGAACTCAAGATACTGGTATTATTGGGAAAAACTACCAGCGATTGTTGTTGACAGCTCAATAATCTCCAGAATGAAATTTGAATGGTATAAAAAGTAGCCAGAAGTGTTGAATTTTTAGGGTAGATAGTTATGTGATTAGACTTATGAAAAATGAAAAAAAAAATAATTTCATCTACTAGCCACTTTCGGTAACGAACATCCTTAATGTTGGGAAGGATGCATAGGATGCAATTCTTGTAAATTCCAATACTGTAGAGATAAGCATATAGAGGTTTGAAAATATAAATAGCTATATTTATTATAATAAGCTAATGGGATTGGGGCTAGGTCACTACGTCATTATTTAGTCGTTAATTTTTTTTTTATTTACGTTCCGCCATGATTATGCAGTTAATTAATTGAAGCGTTATTTACCACCGGAATTATACAAATTGCTAGCAACTTTTTGCTGAAATTCAGTTGTTATTGGATTAAACATTTGCATACAAAATATTAGTTTAAGCCGAAATAAATTGGGACAATATAGCGATATGAGGATTTATTAGCAATGCATCACCGCCCTTTAACGAATCTGTTGTTCATGATGTAGCTGACCTAGCGCCTGAAATCCTGATAAAATTGGAAAATATGGTTATAGCGTGTGCTCGCCAGGTCAGGGCAGTATGTCGTGAACAACCATAAATGTAACTATAGTGCATTTGAGAAATGTATACAGCAGTTAAGTGGGAAATTTCTATCTGCTTGGTAAAATTTCGGTGTCGGTTACAGGCATAGGTAAACTTCAGCATCTTACCTGATATATTGACTAATCATAAAGTAATTAAAACATACTTACGGTAGCGCTTGCATGTACATTTGTTTAGTTTAACGCATCAGTATTTTCTGTTGAGCCCTAGTGCTTCCAGTTAGTTATTAAAAAGTGGCGACATTGCCACCAACGAAAAGTTCTTGCAATAATTCTCCACTATCAGTGGGTGAAAAGGTTATTATTTTAAATGTATCCGAATCTTACTGTACAAGCAGCTGTCGACCGATATTCCAGAATGACTGGAGTTGAAAAGGCCACCGTTTCTAATTATTATGGAAGAGAAAGACTGCAGGTGAAGTAAAGTGGAACCAAGAGAAGTCCAGGCAGACCTCTAAAAGTCTTTGATGAAAACACCAAAGGTGTGATTCGAATAACAGATCACACTATTTATTTCAATAAAAGAGCTTAGCTGGGATGACAGTATTAAGTTGATAACCAGAAAACTTTTATGGACCAGTTTAAAAAATATGCCTGAAAAAAGTATAACCGTAAAGCACTTCTACTGGCAAGCAATGAAATTGTTTTTGGAGACGAAAATACTTGAGGAGAGTAAAGTAGCACTGAAGAGAACAGAATGTTATCGCCTATCTTGATGAGACCAGGATAAGTGGTGGTTATATAGTACGAAAGAACTGGCAAGACAGAAATACAAGCAGTGCCGGTCAAGCTTTCATAGAATTCCTGTCAACGGGTATTAAGGTACCTTCAGGAAAAGAGGCTAATGATCGTCTATATTGGAAGCGAAGAGGGATTTCTTAGAAAAGGTTTGTTCACCTTTCAGTCGCCCCACATGGGAGATTACCACCAGGACATAAATTTTGATGTTTTTCGAGACAATCTTGGAAATGACTTCCGGCTGAATTAGTGGTAGTTATAGATAACTCAAGCTATCATTTACTACTCTTAGAGAAAACTCTAACCGCATCTTGGAGAAAACAAGGAATTATCGACTGATTAACCTCAAAACATATTAAATTTGAAGATAATTTGATAAAGAAAGAGCTACTACATGTAGAAAATTTTGCACAAACATCGTTTTATGTAATACGCCGTAGAAGAACAGTGGTGCGCACACCGCCATATCATTGCGAACTAAATCCCATAGAACTTATATGGGCGCAAGTGAAAGGATTTGTAGCAAGACATAACATGATATTCAAAATCAAACACCTTCAGCTACTGTTTCGTGAAGCTACTAAGAAAGTAATACCAGAGAACTGGCGAAAAGCAGTCCAGCATGTCACTAAACAAGGGGAGATTTGGAATATTGACTACTTGGTCGATTAGACCGCGGGATTAACATTATAACAACAGGACATAACGGTTCGTCAGATCACGAAGAATTTTATTTCTGTATAACATGTTTTTTATGTTTAACCCGTAACCGAGGGCAAAGAGGATTAGAAATCTGCTCAATGAAATGAAATTAGGTATCGGGCGTATAGCATGACAAGAAGCTATAGAAGCTGCAAGAAGACTTATACAGAATACTGAAGAACGGCTTTAGATAAGAAAACTGTGTTATTTTTGCCCTACTAGCCTAAAACAAAAGTCAGTATGTATGTGTTACATGTAAAAACCCTGTTTGTCTCTGATGTGCACATAAATTATGCAAAAATTGTAAACACTTATCTAAAGCCCAGCGAAAAAGCTCCAAAGCCAACCAATGACCAAGACACCAATGTCTAGCAGACATCCTTGTACCGCTGATGACCTAAAAATGGTATCGCACCGGTTGAGGGTTAATAAAAGATAAGTGTACCTAGTACTATGAGAGTAAAATTCTTTCCTACCTGCATGTCCACCATTTTTAGTGTTATTGAATAGATAACAATAGGCAAAACCGATAAATTGCCCCAAAGCCGGATGGTACTACCTGCAGTTGATAAAAATACAAATTTTTGCAATGAATGGGAAGCTATGAAAGGTGGCCTAAGTATTCGCTGGATCACTCTGGAGTCCCTTTGCATAGCTATGAGCTTTTATTGCTTTCTACACTTCTTAAACAGACTATAACACGTCTAACCATTCGATGAGCTAAATTTTCCAGACACGTGTTCCGGTGTGAATGTTAGTATTTCAGGGGTAGCAAAACACGTATCGAGTTTGAAAAAAATCAGTTTGGCGAGTGGTTAGGCTGTGTAGTATTTATGGTGCTGCACCAAATGAGTGTGAAATTATTCGTCTGAGAATATGTCCGAAAATAACGCGACTGGTGCTATAGTACAAACTGTTTGTTCATCTTTTTATTTTTCTCTAAGCGCCTCCGCGCATGCGTCGATCTGGTCGACGCGTTTATAGTCGCGCGAGATACTCGTTCGATCGATCCGTGGCACTAGCGCATCTGCCATCCGCACACAGGTCGGGTTAATCGGCGATGTGGTCGATGCATCTGTAGTCGCACACAGGTGGGTTAATAATTCACAAATTTCTGTTTACTCTAGACCTTTATCTTATCTAATGATCACATGTGGAACCCCAGGATCTCAGAAGCTTGTAAGGTTCTCATGTTAGTACATATAATTATAAAATTAAGACTGATTTGACAGTACAGCCTCAAATATTTACCGCCATGTGACTGAAAATGTGAAGATAGAAAACGTGTGTCTCGAGGCGACCATCAAACAACCCGTTAGTGGTGCTCCAAGGCTTTGCACGAGAAGCTGAGTAGACATGCATGGGGAATCGCGTCAACCTCACAGACAATCGAGTCAAGTGCCTCCGCACGCTTAGCTGTACAATAAGTGAAATGAGTATTATACAATGTACTATCGCTTAGATAGATTTTTTGGAAAAACTAAAATTGTAGAAAGAAAAGCAAAATATACATAATTATTTACTTTTAACATTAAAAAACAAAAAAATTCAGCCCGGGCTCCGACACACCCAGCTGCTGTTCTGTTACCCAGTGACTACACCTCACACCGTGAGGTGAGAAATCACTGGGTCCGCGAATCGTGCGCCCAAAGTAGACGAAGGGACCCAAGGATGATCGCCTTCTGCATTTTGGCGACCAAGATGTGCGCCGCCCGAGGGGTAAAAAGCTGTGGATTTCTGGTGTACAAGCTCGTGGATTTCTATGGATTTCCGTGGATTTCCGAGGATTTCCGTGGATTTCCGTGGATTTCCGTGGATTTCCGTGGATTTCCGTGGATTTCCGTAGATTTCCGTGGATTTCCATGGATGTCCGTGGGTTTCTGTGGGTTTACTGTGCCAGTACGCCTGCGCAAACGCGGATGTCTCGGCTGAAACCATCTTGTTTTCAGTTACCTGAATTAATAAATTGAAGATTTTTTACAAGTAAACCAGTGAAAACATCAAGAACTTCTAGTCATGGTTCTTTTAAACGTAAAACAAGGAAGGCGCGAAGGCGCACATACTCGTACATTCTTAAGAAAAATGAAGTGAAGTTGATTGACGCAGTATTTCCCACATACGTATTACGGTGATACCAGTATATTATTTTCCCAAAGCATATCATCGCCTTGCAACCAAATCATCGGCCGCCCGAGCAGAAAGAAGTTTGTCATGCTCTAGGTCTTTCTTTCACAGGTCAATGAGTTTTCCAGCCCTCCACCCCCAACCGTCCCAATTTCACCCCCAGCCAAAAAAGTAGAAAATAATCAGAAACCCCTAAGGCGCCTAAATACGAAGTTTGAGCTGTTTTTATATTTTTAGTTTTTAACTTGCCAATCAAAAAAGGGGTGAGTAATTAGAATTGGCCCGTTTTCGCAAATTTTACCGAAATCAACGGCGAGGCGTGTCCTTTCCAAAGTGACCACCCCCACCTTTAAATCATAGATTTGCACCAAAAGAACAAACACCCCTTTGTGACAGTTAAATATGAAATTATTTGGATTATTTTTGTGACAGTTACAGCCATTTTAAAGTTCGATAATTTGCTACTTCTTTGGATCATTATTTCGCCATTTTGAAAATTTTGCGGCATGCGCGGTAGCGTTTTCGACATAGCAAAACATGTGGTACCCCCACTCCACCCCTTTTTTAATCTCGCAGCGGGACCAAAAACTATATTTTTGTTTATAATGATAACATTTATATAGTGACCAAGTTTGGAGAAAATCGGAAAGTTTTAGTGTTTTCATGTCAGTCTGTATCTGTACGTCCCTGATTTCGTTCTCCAACGATTACTCAAAAACGCCTCAAGCGATTGCTCCCAAATTTGGGCAACTCGTCCTTTCGAGTTGAAAAGGTCTTGGTGCCGATCGGACAATCTGTAATGGAAAGGGGTGGGGGTGCACAAATAAATCGTAATATAACATGTATATTTGATAGCAGCAGTTGAAAAGGAATGTGTCTTTATGTTTAAAACATGTTAATTTTTTCTGAAATGGTAGCTAAAAGAACTAAATAAATTGAAATACTCAAACGTCATTAACTGCTGTATTTGTGCACTGAATTGTTTGATATTGGGAAGTCGTAAATAACTTAAAGATGTCTACCTGAAAATAATATTACTATTCGTATTACTATTCGATTGGACTCTTGTTTAAAGGGAATGGGGGTTGTACAAAAAAATGTCAGATTGGTACCTTGGTACATATGACCCCACAAGTCAGAAGACGACGAGTTTTTATACAAAAAACGATAATCACATGTCGAAATGGCGCGTAAAAAAATAAATAGGGTGAAATTTACAAATGTCAATAACTGTTGTAACAAGGTTATGGTAAAACAAGGACGGGGGATGAACAACAACCACTTGTGTCAGGGTAGTTCCTAGAACGAAGTCTATCTCGTTCAACGTCCACATATTTTTTATTATGGCTACGCTGCCACTGCCACGGTATCTAAAAATCATAAACGTTTTCCATCCTCGCCATGGTAGTAATACTGTATAAACATTTCATTAAAATTGATCTAATAGTTTCCACGTTACGCGATACAAAACGATCAGAAGCAATAAACGTATGTATACATCAGAAGGTCCTAAGTCCCTTGGTTTCTGTAACAGGCAAGGCAATGTTCGGATGGACGTAAAAAAGTGTATTATAACGCTAGGCCTTTTTCCAAAGGTCGGTGGACAGCCTGTTATGGATTCAACAATTTTTTTGGTTTTACAACCCCCCACCCCTCAACCATCCCAATTTCACACCTACCAAAGCCAATTACTTCGCCGCCCACGCACCGATTTTCAAAATTATAGGAACATTACCTACCTTGACCCCTCAGCATATCGCTTCCCAAATTTGATCACAATCTACGCAGTGGTTACTGAGATTACCAGACAAGAAAAACACCAACAGACAGACAGACCGACGGAAGTGAGTGAGGTAGATTTTCATTATGTAGACATCATAAAACGCCCAAAAATCGTAATACCTCAAAATCAAATATTTTCGCGATCACAATACTCCCCTCACGTATTGACGTGGGAAGAAAAAATATATCAAGGTTTTCAAAAACCTCTAACAAAAATTAGTGTTAAATATGCTGACACTACAGACACCGAGGTCCTTTCGGATGAAACTTCTGACGGTATAGATTACTGCAACGAATATTCCTTGAAATATCATACAACGATAATGGCTTCGTCGCCTCAACTCCAAAATTTGAACAACCTGTTCAGCCGGAATGTGGAAAATTGTATGCCATTCATTAAGAAAAACGTCGGTATTTAGGTCTAATCACGAAAATTGTGAATGACGAATGCGGTGAAAAGTTTTTTTTTTCGTTTTAGCGTCATCGACCTTTTTAGTATTATATAGTATGACTTATTTGTTACGATATCTCATGTTTTATGTTTATTTTCGAGTTTCTGGAATTAAATGTTTATTTGTGGTTTGACTTTGTTTTTATTTTTAAGTGGTTTTCTTTGGAACTGCTTGGATTTCTTTGGATTTCCTTGGATTTCCTTGGATTTCCTTGGATTTCCTTTGGATTTCCGTGGATTTCCGTGGATTTCCGTGGATTTCCTTGGATTTCCTTGGATTTCTTTGGATTTCCATAGATTTCCGTGGATTTCCATGGATTTATTGGATTTATTCTAAAGAAATGGATTTCTGGTGTACACATTTCGAGCAGCTTTTTACCCCTCGGCGCCGCCGCACCGCACACTGGTATTTTGCGCAGTGCAGAGAGCAGCGTATTCCTCATTCCGCCAAGGGACCCAATGACCATAGCCAGCAGACTTAAGTGTAGTCTGGCCAGAGCCTGCGAAGTTGTCCGAGAAAATCCTGATACTTAGGGCCGATTTTATCAACAGGCGCATTTTAACAAAGGCTTTGACCAATCAGAGCAGCCCGTTCAAGAACATGCATCTGTCAAAGTTCTCTGAAAACTATTGATTTCTCTTGAAGTTTACCTCAAAAAGGTTAAAAATGACATGTTTTATATACAAATCGACCACTATGAACCATCTAGTATCTTTTCCAGTCTGATTTTCCATCCTAAATGGGTGAAAAATTGCATTTTCTTGTTTAATCAAAAGTTTAGCAATTGCTAATTTCAACCAATCAGATTCCGCCATAACTGTACATTTGATCGCTGGTTTTTTCTTCTGCTAAATGATAATGATGACAAAAAATTAGGGTTTTGAATAATTTTTTTTGTGATAAATGGAGAGATCAAATATAAGTTTTACAACAAAACTGTTGTTTTGTTTTTTTTCGCAATAATCCAAAAGTTATATCAAAATAAAAATGAGTTTTTGAATCAAGTGTAGCGATTTCGTAACTCTAAGCGAAGCGATAGCGAAGCGATAGCGACATTTTTCCAACGCTTTCGCTCGTTTCGCTATTCCATAAATGTCTTCGTTCCGACTCAGATATAACGAACACAGACGAACGCTATGAGCGACAGCGAAAAATGTTGGATCTCGTTTGTCAGGTTTTGACGTTATTATTGCTGTGTGTCAAAGTGACAATTTGCTCAAATTTATTTGTATAGTTAATTACTAGCAATGAATCGAAGAGAAAAAACTAATCCTTCGCAGTGGTCGGCATTTCTGGATTTCGCAGAGTCTCATCCAGAGATATCTAAGCCAACTCGTGAACGCTCGTGAGTCATCGAACTCCATGCCGAAAGCGTAACGAAGCGTTAAACGTTGGTTATGGAATGCCGTTAAAAATCGTTTTCGTAAATGATTAGCTTCGCTTTCGTCTGCTTTCGTTACATCGAGGTAGAATCCCATGGAGGGGCGATAACGTGGCTGCAAGCAGGTGCAAGTTGGCCATATTGATTGGACACTTATGTCAAACAGCTGACAATTTCGTGTTTGCTTTTTTTGAGTGTTTTTACCGAGATTTTTAGTTATTTTTAAGTGATATTCTAGCGAATTCGTAAAGGAAATAATGGTTTCATGTGCTTATCGTAGTTGGCCTAGCAGAGATGGCATGGATAAGGAGAAATCGATAGGAATTACATTTCATAGGTATGTGTGCAAAAAATATCAATATACAGGACCGCATTTGTAATCTTTATCTCAATAAAGTGTAACGTATCGCAGCAATAATACAGTTGTATTATTCAATTGATGATGAATGTAGTCTCTACAAAGCCTGTTTTTTTTCATATACTTAACTATAAATTTTGCATTAGATTGAAAAATCAATCCAATACTTCATATTTAAATCATCATTGTAATGAATTCTCAAAATTATTTACATAAGAAAGTAATCCGGCTCTCGCGAGGCGTCCATATTGTGGCCACAATTAGCCACGCCTCCTGCTACCGTTTTTGTTATGCGAAATTGAACCTTATAGCGTCTCCTTGGCATTATACCTCGATGTTTCGTTACTATAGCGCATGATACTACGAAAGTTACAGAATTGCCATACAGAACCGAAAACATGCCGACGGCTCCCGACCCGTGTGACGTACTTCATGAAAATACTTGTAACAGTTGTAAATAAAATGTATATTTGTTGCAACATAGGCGATGAATGAAGTTTCGAACTTGAGACGAAGTCAACGATCCAAATAAATATCTCTTTGAGGGCCGGTTTCTCAATGTCCAGTTAAACTGTCAGATCGGTATCTGCCAGATAGCGTTGCTATGGATACAACTGTCAGATAGGATTTATGTGACTTCGTAGGTTTAGCCTTCAATTGTTTAAACAATTTATCTAACAGTTGCTGTTATCTTGCAGATAAATATTTAACTGGACATTGAGAAACCGGTCCTGAATGGTCGAAATCAGATCACAAATCCCGGTAAGAAGGTACCGAATCCCAATTCAAATATGTACCGTTAGGGCGATCCGTTCGCCGAGATGGCGGGTGGCCGAGTGGTAAGGTGGCCGACAACGCGTGCCTGTTTTGTGGGACGTGCTGATGGGTGTTGGTCCGAGACCCTGCCCGTGCAATTCTTTTTTTCATTTTTTTTAACCAAAATATTTATTGATATACGTTTTACTCATATTACACATAAGATTCTACAAGGTAATTTGTTGGCAAGTGTTAAATAAACTAACAACTACTTCTCGTGATTAAGTTAATGCCCATCGATAGCTAGCACTATTAACATCACCTTTTTTGAAAATAGGAGCGACTTAAGTTATTTTAAAAGGTGCCGAAAAGGTACACGTTTCGATACATTTATTTAATAGAAATGTCAGTGGTTGGGAAATAGTTAGATTTAGACTCGGATTTAGATCAAAGGAATTGGACGTTTCCAAGGTATCAATTCCTTGAATAACCTAGAATATTCGCCACCATAAGTAAGAAACTTAATATTAGATGAATAAATAAATGTGAAGGATTCGAAATTCCTCCGCTAAATTATACTAGATATCTCTTCCCTTATGATATGCTAGAACAATATCATAAGAAGCAGATAACAACTGAGATCTTATAAGTAGAAGCGGAATTCGAATTCCTAGCCCAGTCCCTTGTAAAACCACCACGCTCGCCTGCACATAGCGCAGTTAATCAAAATTTCTCCGAAGCAGCTCGTCTGCGACGGAATTCGCTGCCATAACAATCGAGATGCCTTCACGTACTCCCGTCGTCTACAAAGAAAATGGAAAAGTCCTCGCACAATAATATATATGTAAGTCATGTCTGGCATGGAAGTGATAAACCGTCTTCCACGTTCTGTCTCATCATCTATACTATATCGCGCTGAGGACAATATCCTCTGGAATCTATCTATGCACTTGCATAACCTGAATATAAATCGAGGAATGTCCAAAATTATGTAGTTTTGTACTGAGCCAAAGGAAAATTATGTTATTCAATCATTTAAATTGTTCACCAATGCGGTGCTGATGGTAATAACCCACGCAGTTGAAGTTTGCTGTGAATCAATAAGCGAGTTATTATTGTTACCGCGAATTGAATACTATACTTTATCTGCAATCGAAGCAATGTGACTTAAATACATAATAGAGGTTTTGCCGGATCACGTCCCGGACTGGTTCAGATGAAAAACACATCCGCAGTATGATTAAGTGCGTTTGCGGTATGTAAATCTTGTATGTAAACTGATTCTGTTTACATCACAGAACGAGTTTACGTAAGCATTTACATACCGCGCAAACCCGTAATCGTACTGTGCATGGGCTTTTTATCCGAACTAGTCCCGAATCAATTCGGAACATGATCCGCGAAAACATCTAACAGTTACGAATAATTGACATCAAGGCGCCTGGGTATACACAGTTATACATATGTATTCGCCGTGTTAAAACACGGACTCCCATTTCGAAGTCAACTCACTTGTTTGTCAAACTACATACACAGTATTTCAGAAGGTGATAGTTAAGACCTTAATGAATGACTATTTGCGATTTTCTCAAAAAAGTTTTTTGGTGTGCAAAAAAACTCGCAATGCAAAATCATACATTCTTCAAATGTCTGTAATTTAACAACCAAACACGATATCAAAAAAAGGCTGAATAGTTGACAAAGCGCATACTTTCTTCTTCAATTTACTGTTTGAATCATTACTGTAAGTTTAAAGGTAACATCAGGAGCTTGGAAATGCGAAATTAATTTTTACTATGGCCTCTGGACCTTACCTTTGGACCTTTTGACCCTACTTTTAGAGACACACACAGGAGAAAGGGAACAGGCGGTCACGCCTTCTCGCTAACAGGGGAATAAGTCTTTTCTAGGATTCTCAATTTCGCGCGCTATACCCTAGACCCTCACTTCTGTAAAATAAAATACCGTACAGCGTCGAATCAGCGTTTGACGTGTGATGGCATGACCGCCTCTGCAGTTATTATAAAATATCTTGTATTTAATCATATGCATTTTCAAGAGATCGGTACTAGTATCTAGTAGGCGTTGTTGATAACCCACGGCTAGAGAGTGAGTTATGAAAAATAATTCACGCTCTTTGTTTAGAGGTAGTATCATCTATTGACACCAAATTGAGTTTTATCGAGCACGTTAAAAGTCTCTTTGAAAAACATTATTTAAAGGTCTAGGGTATAGCGCGCGAAATTGAGAATCCAAGAAAAGGCGTATTCCCGTGTTAGCGAGGAGGCGTGGCCACCTCTTCCCTTTCTCCAGTATGTGTGTCTAAGATGAGGGCAGATAAGTCCAAAAATCCAAAGGTAAGTTCAAAAGGTCCAAAGGTAAGGTCCAAAGGCCACTATAAAAATGAATTTCGCATTTCAAGTCTCCTAAAGTTACCTTTAAACTTACAGACTCAAAGAACAAATTGAAGAAGAAAGCTCACGCTTGTGCAACTATTTAGCCTTTTTTTGATATCGTGTTTGATTGTTAAATTACAGGCATTTATAGAATGTATGATTTTGCATTGCGAGTTTTCTTGCACTTTAAACAACTTTTATGAGAAAATCGAAAATAGTTGTCATTCATTAAGGTCTTAACTATCGCCTTCTGAAATATTATACATATATGTAGTTTGAAAATAGAGTGTGTTATGCGAGAAATTGTGAGTGCGTGTTTTACACGGCAAATGCGTATGTATAAATGTATGTATACAGGCCCCTTAAGGCTTCGAACATTGACTGCAAACAGATTTCTTTTAAATTACAAATTACCTAAGCAACGCTGTGAGGCATTGGTGATATTATTGTAAAATTACTGTAATATTTTGTACTTTGTCGTTTTTGGACTAACTCACTGAGCAAATAAGCCAAATTACGTTTGTGTTCGATTTACCTTTAGAATGCGTAAATTTGACCATGTTTCAGGTAAATACCCCATACTTAAATGGATTATAATTAATGACTTTGTGGTGTATCGTTATTCAGTTTTTGTACATAAATTATTGATAACGTCCTCTTTATCCCAGAGAAAAAAATAAATAAATAATATAGCTTTAACATTATTACTACAATACTAAAATATACTACAACATTATTTAAATGAAGTTTTTTACATAACGCTACTATTATTTAAAATTCTATACATATATATGTGTAAACAATGCTCAATATTATTCAAATGTTTTATATTTAATTCATACAAGCAAAATAATCTTCTTTTGATACATTGTAAGATTTGTATTTGATTTTTCGTAAACTGCTCAACTCAAAATTGTCTGTAACTTTTAAAACTTGTTGCTAACCTCATTAGTTAAGTGTAAGAGTAGTACTAACAAACTTCGCCAATGAGGCTTTCCTTACAATGTTATTGTAGGAAAAAAAGACGATTATTATTATCGGTATATATTGTCGGTATGTATTGTTTATCTTTTAGAATACTGTTTATTTGCTGTCTTACAATCCTAAGTACAGGTAGCAAAACTAAAAAGAAATTCACTACAAATAACATTGCCTGGCAAAATGGCCCTCAGGCATGCTGATAGTGTGTGAACGACTCTGACGAGGACAAACAAATAGAGTGAAATGATGAAACTGTGCTTGGAGCATAAAGAAAAGAGTACAATAAGAAATGGAAAAATATAAATTTGACACATGTTATGGTTACAGAACTAAGCTTTTGGAAAAAAGGAGTAGTGAAAAATGGCAAACTACACTTGATTTGTCTTCAAGTGGTGATGTGCCACTCAGAGCTCCATAGCAGTTTTATATAGATGGTAACTAAGAACCTTCGCGGTAGATACTACTTCATTGTATAGAATAGAGATATGTGAAAGATCTGGAGAACTGTACAGCTTTGTGTTGTGGTACAGTGATTAAACATTTATTTCTTAAATTTCTGTCATGTACGTCGCTTTCACTAAACTAATATTTTTTTAAGATATGGAGGATACTAATTAGTTATGATCTTTTGATATAATTTTACTACACAGATAACGAATTAGCATCTTTTGAGCTGTAGGAGACTCTATCATAACTTTTTTACCATATACAGGGTGTCCCTGGATATTCCTGACACGTGATATTTTCGTAACAAAGACAAGATCAAACGAAAACTGAGTGGAATATTAGTAAGTACTGTAGGGTCTATCATACCATGCTTTTAAAACAGTTTTTTGCACTTCAACCCTTAAAAGTCACCCTTAACTTTTGTTAAATCCTTATTTATTTAGAATCTTGTTGTGCTTTTGATTTAATACTCAAATTAATTTTTCTCATGAAATCTTAAGCATAACATAAACAAGATAAGAATTTGCTTGACGCAAAAAACTAATACAAATAAAACTAAGTGGGTTCTTAAGCGTACTGAATAGTACATGCTTCGAAAACAAATGTCTTAATAGTGATTTGATTATTGCGTATTGGTTGAGTTCGGAAACAAAAAGTAGGCAAAGGAAATAAAAAAAATTGTAATAACAGCAGAATAGGACATACAAAATACGATAACGTTTTATATGTGTACGACACGCTCTGAGAACCAGGCAGCTCCGAGGCCTAGATCAGTTCTTGCTCAAGAATGTTCTGACACCCTTCAGCGTCTAGCATGTTGTGGATCCCCGGACCCATTGGTGCACCGGACAACTAGAGAGCGGACTGTGTAACTAGAATAGGGGCCAGCAGCTCCTGAATCGGACCAGAATCGACGTTTGGACGTAGGAGGCGCCAGACTAATGTTGCTCTGATCCACTGGACTTACAATAAAGCGGCGAAAGCTTGATTAGAGAGAGAGCGACTGCAAGAAAGCTCAAAGATTCATAATGGGCCCTGACAAGGGACGTACGCTATAGGTTCTTTCCAACAGCATATTTTGTACCGTCCACTGAACCGTCACGAAACTGTTTGGATCGTTTGTGGTGCGCATGCGTTGATTTTGGATGGTTTGGTGACCGTACAAACAGGAAAATCTGGTGGAACGGTTCCTTCTCTTATTTCACTGGACTCGTGTCAGCTCTGACAGCTATAAAAAAACTAACTTCGATTTCATTTCAAAAGCCATCGTCAAAAGCCAAGACGCCAAGAGCTTTATTAAAATTGATCGGGGCCTGAGTTTTCTGACGATGACTTGGTGTTAGTCTATGAACCACAACCGAAAAATGAGGATTATTTGGGAATTTTAGCCATGAATAATGATTGCTACTGACAACCAGGTATTCGTGTAGCTCTATAAACAAAGAACCTGGGTTGTGTTTTCCACAAAAATGACCCAATTTATCATAACATGCCATGTATAACATTATTGTCTGATTCCATTTCCATTTTTGGCTTTGGTGAAGTTTCGGCCAACAAACGAGCCAGCCAAACAACAAGCAACAGCAGAAACAAAAGAAGCAAAATCAAATCACACTCAACCTTAACACTCAAGACTCAAGGAAGCAAGAAAACAGAAGGCGCATAGAAATGACAGAATGAAATTGTGCGCCAAGCGGGCGATTTACTTTCTACTGCGCATGTCAGTCTTTACAGTCCTTACTCTGGACCAAGTACCGATTTTACCGTACAGAAACCGTCCCACGAACGGTAACGAAATCTGTTGGAACGCTTTCATGAACGGTCACAAAACGTGTTGGAACGCATTTCACGTTCTGCGCATGTCCGCGCCGATACATTGTACGGTATTCAGGCCTGCTGCAAAGAACCTTAAGTCTTTTGAATAAAGGCAGAGAGATGCTCAAGGATTTGGTGGGGATTCTAATTGACCATTGCCTGCTAAACAGACATTTGTCACTCATGGAAGCGGTAAGTGACCCCATTTGCTTCAGATGCTGATAAGAGGATGAAACAGCGTTTCACTTCCTGGTTAGGTGTGCAACCTCAGTGTTCGGATATTCGGCCCGACGAAGTTCGGAAAGGATTCGATATATTCAGCTAGATGGTGGAACTGATTTTGGCCAATAGAAGTGGTAGATTCGAGAAGGAGCTTTCTAGGACGTAGGTTTTTACTGTTTTCAGTGTCGGTTCCTTGGGGCCATACATGCTATACTATGAACAAAAAAATATTAAAAACAGAACAAGCGGGTGATTTAACGGGTACGAACCGAAAAAACAAGCTTAAAGGCAAGACTCGGAGGCCCGAAGCCAGTTTCTAACGAATGTGTACGTACGCTGAACTTTGTCAAAGTCAAATCGGACATATACACAGAGGAAAACTGTACAATCCGTAAATTTCCGTCTGTAGAATTAATCCAGCCGGTGCTCGCGTAATATTACTCCAGACAAGACCAATTACCGGTTTTAATTAACGGATTGATGGGGAACAGTAATTATCGCCTTCTACTACAGACTCTCCGAGCATGGACGTAACTGGTAGCTTTGCGTGGAGGGTTACGTAGCTTTCAGATTGGTAAGTCGCTTCGTAGCAGTTTGTTTGTTTTACGTGTATGACTTGGTATCTTCAAGAGCCTTGCAAGTGGTAACTGTAATACCACCATTATGCTTGCTCACGGAAAAGAGGTTTCTCATGGTTAAGCAGGCAATGCAATATGCCGCACTGAAGTTAAAGGACTGACAGCAAGTAAGTGGCAAAGCACAACGTAGTCATCGGCAGACACCCTATCACCTAAGGCAGGCACTGTCTGGAAAAGGTCCTCTTCGAGTGCATAGAAGAAGGACAACACGTGTGATGGACGAGAGATGCCTGCACTGCGAGGAGGATGACATGGCCGAACATGCCCTGTTTCGGTGTGATCAATGATGGGGGTCATACAGATAGGAGTCAAGTCAGAAAGTGGAGGGTCAGCTAACCACAGACAGATACTATAGTCCCGCTGATGTTGTCCAGTGTAGAGGCATGGAACGTCATACATAAGATGGCAACAAAATACTCTCTGCAAAGGAGAAACAGGAACGACTACAAGATTAAATGAAAATTAGAAAGCATTCCTAAGTGATATATTCATTACCTAATCTTGCACTGCGAAGGGTGTCGTTCACGATGATGCCAGATGCAGATGGAGACACAGCATCAGAGGTAAGAAACAGGGAACGGATTTTATCCGGACGGGCCGCGGTGGCATGTCGGATGGGCGCATTTGCGCCTGCTGGACATGTGATCAGAGGACTTAAACTGGTTCAACGTCGGGCAGGCAGACCCTCTCTATCACACTTTTGGGTATGCCAGAGCTTCGGTGCCTGGGATCAAGCCAATTTCCTAAACCTTCTATAATAATAAAAAAGATGAAGTCAAGATGATTAATTCAACTAAATCATTGCCCGCCCGTCCTCAAAATACATCCAACACAAAAACTCTCGCAAATAGTTTATTGTATCTCTGTAAGAACTAGGATGACACAGTTTTTATTTTGCAATCCTCAAATGGATGAAACGAAACGATCAGGAGCCCTCATTCGCCTCAAAATGAAGATTGAGCTATTTTTATATTTTTATTTCTTTTATTCTTGCTGCGCCACTGACACGATTTCTAAAAACCGTACGCATTTTCCATCCTGACCACGGTAGTAATATTGTATCAAAATTTCGTTAAAATCAATTCCAAGTTACACAATATGGAACGATCTAAAGCAGGATTCTTATGTGTGCATCCGAAAATTCTATGTCCCTTGGTTCCTGTAATAAGTTCGGACGGACCTAAAAATGGGTATTATGCCGTTAGGTAGGTAGGTCTTTCTTTCAGATATCATCAAAGGACAGCCTATTGTGAATAAAACAAATTTTTGAGTTTGACAACACCTCATCTCCCCAACAACCTCCAGGTTAACCCCTCCCAAAGAAAGTAGAAAGTGACTAGAAACCCCTAAAACACGGAATGTTTGAAAAAACCCGTTTTTACTAATTACTTCGCCATCCATGAGTCAATTTAAAAAATTATAGCAGCATGACCTACTAGGTCCCCACAGTGTATTGCTACCAAAATATCATCACAATCTATGTAGCGACTGCTGAGATTACGAGGTTGTATCTGTGTAATGTAAAGGTCGTTGTTTAAGTTACTGTATTTTATACCTACGTGTGTTGTTTGTGCCGACCTGTTGTTGTGGAAGACACCGAGATAAACAAAACATTTTTTGACGTTTTTGTTTAAGAACTTGCATTCTAAGTTTGCGACTTAATGCAACTCTATGCAGTGATCCTTTGTCTTTTCAAAATTTTGACCAGAACACCAAAATATATATGTATCTACTATACTGCATATTTTCTTTCATAATAGGGAAATATTAAGTGACAATATCTACTGCATTTGAACGCTTCAACATTTAGCGCACGTTGTCTTAACCCTATGATAGAACGCCGAGATTATTATTAGCAACTCGCGATACATTGTCACCTGTGATTCGATATAAATTTTTCTAGCGTTGTGTCGTACCATACGAGATAATGCCAATACGCGCCCCGGGTAGCTACACCAATGCTCTGGGGCGACGGCATTTCTCAGATTTTATAATTAAATGATTCAGTGATTTACTTTTGCCGTATCCGAGTTCAGTTCGAGTCTGTCTTAGTACTAGGACTACCAGGCAGCGCTCGAGAGCTTATTTCTTTTTAATGGTTCGATAAGTTCAAACTTTGTGTCATACTGAATAGATCCAGATAACTACCGAGGAGTAAGGATTCACCTATATCCTTAATACTAGTCTTCATGCAAATGAAATGAGACATAACTCTGAAATGTGGCCTAAGACGAACAGAAAAATTGCTAAAAAAACACCTCTGAACGCAAAGAGTGCAACTGGCTTGCAGTTTGGGAGCTATATTGTACCAGGATTGTTATATAGTCACGTACAGAGCTATATAGCTCGTTTACATTTTTTTCTACGAGGCATAATGATAAACACTAATTTGTCTATATCACCTATTCCTCCAAATACTTGATTCAAAAAGCAAATAATGCAAAACTCAGATCATTGTTTTATTTATTTTTAAAAATTTCTGGTTTTTGTATCGCCTTTTGAAATATGTTTATTCTAGCTTTAAGTACAAGAAAGTCAAATGTCTTGACTCGGTACCTCCCACGCATTATCTCATCAAAAAAGTAGATAATGATCAGGGACCTTTGAAACATCTAAAAACGGGATTTAAGCGATTTTGAAAGTGTTCAGGATTAGGTACCCCTGAACCGCTTGAAAACGCAGTTTAAAGGAGCTCTGTAGATTTTTGGTTATTTATCAGTTTCTGCGCCGCCGATACACCGATTTTCAAAACTTACCACGACCCCGCAGCAGATCGCTACCCCGTTACTGAGATTACGCCGCTAGAGAAACGCCAATAGACAGATAGACCGACGGAAATGACTGATATGGATTTTCGTTATGTAGGTAGATACCACAAAACGCCCAAAAAGTGTAGTATTTCAAAGTTGAAACTTTTCGCGATCACAGTACTCCCCTATCCCCTATCGGTGTAACGCCTAAAAACGAAGTGTGAGCTGCTTTTATATATTTAGTTTTACTTCCCACACCGATAGGTGAGGGGAATATTGTGATAGCGAAAATTTTCGATTTTGAGATAATACGTTTTACGGGCGTTTTATGATGTCTACATAACGAAAATCCTCGTCACTCATTTCCGTCGGTCTGTCCGTCCGTCCGTATGTCTGTCTGTCTGTCTGTATGATGTCTACATAACGAAAATCTTCGTCACTCATTTCCGTCGGTCTGTCTGTCCGTCCGCCCGTCTGTCTGTCTGTCTGTCGGTCTATCTGTAAGGATTTTTCTAGCGAGGTAATCTCAGTAACCGCTGCATGGATTGTGATGAAACTTGGGCAGCGATATGCTGTGGGATCGTAGTAGGTAATGTTCTTATAAGTTTAGAAATCGTTATCCGGGGGCGGAGTAATTAGCAAAAAACAAAAAACTTCAAATAGTCCCCAAACTTCGTTTTTAGGTGTTCTAAAGGTTTCTGATCATTTTCTACTTTTTCCTTGGGTGGGGGTGAATTTGGGGTGGTTGGGGGTGGGGGGTCGTAGAACAGCAAAATTTGTTGTATTCGTAATGAGCTGCCCACTGATATGTAAATGAAAAACCTAGCGGCATGATACACTTTTTTAGGTCCATCCGAACATTGCATGCTTGTTATAGAATCCACGGGACTTTTAATTTGTGATGTATACATACGAGTATTGTTTTAAATCGTTCTATATTGCGTAACGCGAAAATTGTTCAATTGACTTTAATGAAATTTTGTATAACTACCGCGGCGAGGATGGAAAACGCGTATGTTCTGGAAAAATGGTGTCAACTAAAAATATACAAACAGCTTAAATTTTGTTTTTAAGCGTTTTAGGGGTTCTTGATCATTTTCAATTTCTTTTGGGTCGGGTGAAATTGGGGCGCTTGGGGGGTGGGGAGTTGTAAAACTAAAAAATGTGTTGTATTCATAATAGTCTGTTTATTGACCTGTGGAAGAAATACCTAGCGGCATATTACATTTTTTTAGGTCCGTCTGTACATTGGCTTGCCTATTACAGAAACCAATTTTGTGATGTATACATACGAGTTTTGCTTTAGTTCATTCGATGTATATTCCGTAAAGCGAAAATTGTCGACTTGATTTTAATGAAATTTTGACACAGAATTTACTACCGCGGCGATAATGGCAAACACATCTGTTTTTGAAAAACCGTGTCAGTGGTGGCCCAGTAATAAACAAAAAACCAAAAATATAAAATCAGCTCAAACCTCGTTGTTAGACGGGTTGGAGGCTCTTGTTCGATTCGCATCGTTCAGTTGAAGCATGCAGAAAAAAAACTGTGGCGTCCTAGTCTCTAAAGAAGTAGACGCAAGAAACTACTTACGAGGGCTTTGTGTTGGATGTTTTTTTTGCGGGCGGGTGGGCGATGATTTAGTTGCAAGGGGATATCAGACTATAGCTTCATGCAATGGGAAAATAATAAAATGGTATCATCATTATGTGTGAGAAGTACTGAGTCAATCAACTTGACTCCATTTTTTTATTATAGATGAACTGCCACTGACACGTTTTCTAAAAACCATAGGCATTTTCTATCATCGCATCGCCAAGGTAATAATACTGTGTCAAAATTTTGATCAAAGTCAATGCGATTAATTACAAATACAACAATTTTTTCACTTTTACAGCCCCCCATCCTCAGCCACCCCAATTTCACTCCCATTAAAAGAAAATAGAAAACGATCAGGAACCCCGAAAACGCATAAAAACGAAGTTTGAGAATATTTGATTTTTTCTCTAACTACTCCGCCACCCACGCATCGATTTTCAAAATTATAGTAACATTACCTACGACCTACGGCCCCATCACATCATATCGCGACTCAAATTTCATCAGAATCGTTGCAGCGGTTACTGAGATTACAAGGGTAGAAAAACGCCAGCAGACAGACCGACAGACAGACTGACGGAAATGAGTGACGTGGATTTTCATTACGTAGACATCATAAAACGCCCGAAAAGTCTATTATCTCAAAATCTAAAATTTTTCCTTTAGGTGTGGGACGTGAGAAAAACGCTTATCTGTCATAAGGGCCCGTGTTAAAATTCTGAGTTTTTTTAATCATTAATAACTTTCTGAAATAATCGATAAGAAGTTTTGAATTTGTGTGATCAAACCAAAAAAAATCATCTACCAACAACTGTCGTGAATCAACGTCCTTAAGAAAACCTCAGCAAAACCCAAGATATCCTCTTACATTCTCCTTCAGAGGTCAAGAAATCCTGTAAGAAATATGAACAGCTGAGGGAGAAAAGATCTTCGTTCCTAAGTTTTTCCTGGTGTATAAAAAGGTGCTTGAATGGAGCAGCGACTAATCTGCAGTATTTCGCTTGACTTGTTTACAGTGGGCTTGGGTGATTCATTAACGTGTCTTGCTGGATTATCCGGTCCATTTGCAAAGACGAAAGCAGTCCATTACGTCTTCAGATCTATTCAAATTCTGTTGCGAGAAGGAAGCGGGTTGTTCCACCTCAGAGAAATGAAACGGCAACTGCGATTTTCATGAGAAAACCTTTTAGGCAGTATTATACTTTCCACATCAAGCGAAGGATATATTGATATTGTATTCGATAGAATTTTAGAAATTATTACATTATACCTATTTTAGGCACAGTGACAAGAAATATCTGTTAGTATACCTTCCATATGGTGTTTGATTCTGATGCTTGTTCCAATTCATATAGAAACATAAGGTACATTATAGATGTACAGTAATAAGATACAGCTTTCGGAAACTAACTAAATATACGACACTTTGTATGATATGATATTGCCTTATTAACCATTTCTTAAATAGGTAGTAAAGTAAGTTTTGTGTGATTTAAAAAACAAATTTTGTTAGATACGACCTTGTTGCCTTTTGCTGCTCACTGCGTTACTAGGTAACTCACAATGTAAGTATAATTTTAGACTGTCTTCATGTACTGTTGACAATGCCTTTGAAATCAATATACAGGGTGAGCTTTTAGTACCGGCTCGGTCGATAACTCCAGTCCTGTAGAAATAGCGAAAAAAGTTGTACTTAAAAGTTGTAGTCACGGATATGTTCCTTGCTTAAATATTTTCATTTATACAAGGTGATCCATAACTACGTGGTGATGCAAGCATATATTTTTTTATGAGACACATCGCTGTCAAATAAGCGTACTGTATATCAAAGAGTAATTAATCAGAAATTATTTTTTTATATGAAAAGATTAAAAATATCCTCTAGTTTCAAAATCGGCTAATAAAGCATCCCGCCACGCATATTCGTATACAGGGTGATGTAGAATGCAAAATCCATATTTTCTCTTTTTTTTAATGTAACCCCCAATATTTTGTTATACCAAAGAATTGCTTTTAATATGCTCTCTCATCTTTGTATAACACTTGTTGTGCCTGCATCCATCAGTTTTCGAGGTATTTCGATTTTCCGGTAAATTTAAAATATAGCTTCTATTTGTGTCCTGAAATTTATTTGAGACAGTACTATCGAATTTGCTTTTTATTTAACGAACAACTAAATTATACGGTCATGGTAGTATTTGATGAAGTCAAAAGCTTAAATCATCGAGATAATAAAGGGAAGCATGCTGGGGAAACAATTTTGTAGGCGTGATACATAATTATTAAGTAGATTTATCAGGTAGGCTTTGAAAAATTGGCAGTTTTCGTAACGTGCTCAGTTATTCCGTACTGTGTGAGCTTTAAAAATTAATTTTTCCATTGAGAGTATTTAGGAGAATCTTTGAGAAATTGCCTACTTGCCTCTAGAATATATCAGCTATGAACAGCAATATCCAGAACGGAGGTACTCTAAAACTAATGCGTTTGGGAGATTGAAGGATCGTTTTATTTGGACTGTGTCTTTTATCATTTCTTAGCATGCTTGATAGATCTGCTTGATAATTACGCATGACGTCTATAAAATTGTTTCCTCAGCACACTTGACCTATAGTATCTTGTTAGTTCAATGTTTTGACTTGATCAAGTACTATTATGGCCTTATATTTTAGTTGTTTGTTGAGCAAAAACAAAATTTGATAGTATTTTCTCAAAATTTATAAATTTTAGTAGATAAATAGAAGGTATATTCAAAATTTGTAGAAAAATCGAAATATCTCAGAAACTAATGAATGCAGCCATAACAAGTGCTACACAAAGATGAAAGAGCATATTAAAGGCAATTATTTGGTATAATAAAATATTGGGGTTCCATTTAAAAAAAAAAGAGAGAAAACCTACATTTTGCATTCTACATCACCCTGTATATGAATATGCGTCGCGGGCTGCTTTTTTTATAGTCGATTTTAAAACTAGAGAATATTTTTCATGCATTCTTGTAAAAAAATGATTTTTGATTCATCACTTTTTGATATAGAGTACGTCCATTTGACAGCGATTTGGATATAAAAATGGTCATAACCTTTGAAATACCCTGTATAATGTAACAATACCCCATATTGGAAGAACGGAAAGCATTAGTAGAATTTAAATATGGAATAATGTATAGGGTGTCTCATTTAAAAAAAATGCATGTTTGTATCACCACGTAGTTATGGATCACCCTGTATAAATCTAAATATTTTTTGAGCAAGGAGCATTATCCGTGGCTACAACTTTTATTTACAACTTTTTTCGCTATCTTCTACAGTAGGGGAGTTATCGACCGAGCCGGTATTAAAAAGTCACCCTGTATATGGATAGTAGTGAGACCTAACCTTTTATTTTTTTTAGAAAGTTCCACATTCAGCGTGTCGTGATAGTGCTTTGTTCAGTGGATATTTCAGATAAGTTGTTTATACAGGTTCGAACCTCTAGTAAGTAAATATTTCTGTTATATTATAGTCGTGCTTGAGTACCATAGAGGCTTGATCTAATTTAAAAAATGTATTAATCCTCTAATGTCCCACTTTGTGTCCATTTTATATATCGACATTTTTATATTAGTACTTTCAAATATTGTTTTCTTGTACCAAGGTATGTGATATGTATCTGTAATTCTAAAAATAGTTACTGAATATTCAGAATTTCTTTAACATCTCAGACAGTCATTTTATATAAGTATTACTAGACTCGCAAGTGAAAGAAAGAGGTGATATTGGCAGTAACCTTCCTAATACCGTCTTGTTGTTCATTTAGACGCCATTTACCTACGTTGCACCTTTAAAAAGCTCTATACATCTGTAAAAGCGAAGCATGGCTTTTTGTTGATCCAGAAACTATGATATCTGTTGCGTATATGGCGAGAGACTCATTGGTCTTGTAAAGATATCCCCAGTTTATGCAGTTACCCCATTTAAATGGGGTAGGATTGCAGTCCAACAGGGATATAGTGCTTATTTTAGTGCAGTCCAACAGGGATATGGTGCTTATTTTAGTGCAACCACGGGACGTAGCATTGTTATAGTTGTAGCGGCATGGCGCGTATGGATCGAAGAAGGGCGAATGCAGCGATCTAGAGGTTCTAGAGCTCGTAATGCAGCCCACAGATGCTCCGGAAATCCTCAGAGGAAAAACTGCATAGTCCTGGCCTGAGGATCCTTGCACTTTGGCCTCCGTACACTCTCCTTCACAGAGGCTCAGGAAACCTTTCAGCTCAGTTCAGTTCTAGCAAGCATGGCATCAAATGACGGCCTGCGCAGGCGATCGAATGATTTTTCAATTCCAAATCCGGCGGCGTGTACAGTCCGGCGAACCTCCACATACGCTCTGATAATCCTTGAGGCCAGGAATGTGCAGTTTTTCTTCTGAGGATTTCCGGAGCATCTGTGGGCCCCTTAAGAGAACTACATACCGGCAAGGTCGGCATTTACGGCTATTGGTTCTTCTAAACAAAATGCGATTGACTCGAGCTGTTGCTGATGCTCGCATGTAGCTATAGGTCAGCCCTTTCGAATCCACATATTACGTGAAATGGGCTTAAGATCATATCGTCATAATCAAGTGCTGCCACTCACTGCAAATCATCGTCGCCAACAATTAGATTTGTGCCAAGAAAACCGATAATTCCGTGCTGAGAGGCATCAGATGGCCTTCTTCAACGAGTCCAGGTTTTATATGGGAGCACACGATGAACGCCAACGCATTAGAGGACGACGAGGTGAACGACGTAATCTCCAGTTTGCTGTAGAGCGCCTTGTACACCGTCCTATTGGTTTGATGGTTTCGGGTGTCATTACACTTAACAGCAAGTCACCTTTACTTGTGATTCGAAACACGATATCTGTCCAACGTTATGTAAATTATATGTTAGAACTAGCTGTTGTTTCACATGTCAGAACCCTCGAAGAGGGGCCAGATTTATCGCCAATTGGAGCATGGAACTGGATGGGTCGCTACATTCGTGATTTGTCCAATCCTTTGGCCACACTGGACTAATTGTAGCATGCCGTGAGGGCAGCTTGGAAGATTGTAACTCTAGAGCTGATCAACAACCAGATTACGAGCGTGCCGCTCAGGTTAGAAGCGTGCATTTGTCAACAAGAAGGGCCCACCCGTCATTGATCTGTTGTAGTTTTCATAAACTAATTATGGAAAATGGGTCCGTCTATTATTGTTTTCAGTTCTGCCACATTTTCATGAACCGCGTCCCTTTTTCTAAGTATTCGGACTTCTCCTACGAGTAATCCATTAAAGGTTGGTAATTTTCTTGTACTTATACTTGGCAGATATATGTACCTTTGAGGAGAGATATAGTCGACTTTATGGCAAGGGCTAAAAGTGATTTAACTTGTACAGTTTCAAGTTTGGCTCATTCAATCACAAAGAGGATTCACAGTGTAAATTTTGGATTAAGCCTTTCATCTGCTACAAATGTAAAGGATAGTCATGACACCAAAAAACTGTAATTCGAAGCAACACACTAACCGATGATCCCTTCTATAAACCGTTGAGCTTCAACCTTGTACCATTAACGGCGTGGCGGACGATTCAGCGAAAATGGCTGCATATGCTGGACGCATTTAATCATTCCTCATTTATCACGGTCCGAATTGCAGGCACGCCATTCAAAATGGTTAGATTATTTCTGAACCCTCGGCTACAAATTAATAAATTTGCTTTGCACTCTCGATTTATCAACCTCATTTCAATAAACAGCGAATGGGAATATGGCACGATAGATGCATGTTTGCACATATTTTGTTACATTTGGGTAACAAAAACCGTATATTTTGGATAACGGCTTCTGGATCAAGTGTTTTCCAATAACACAAATTATTTACTTTGGCAAACTTGCTTTGCAAAAAAAAGGTAGCATCAACTTTGATGACAAGTTACTATAAGCAAATTAGGTTAGAATTGATCTCACTACAACTACTTATACTTCACTTGAAAATACTTTAGTTTATATATCCTATCCCCTACACTGTTTCTGCTGTACATCAACGAGCTGCTGGAAATAACATCCCATCCAATCTACAGATTCGCAGATGACAGTACATAAGTGTCGTGCATGGAACCAGGCAAGCCAGTATCATCCCAGGAGACGGTTCGTCGGCGACAGCAGCATGCCTCACAGATCAACGGAGATATCAAAACAATTGTCGAGTGGGGATTAGCAAATAAAGTACAGTTCAACGTACAAAGAACTCAGGCAACAACACTTACAAAGAAGGCTCACGATGGCTTACCAACTATGGAAATGGAGGGTTACCCCATAGTCGAATCACCTTCCGTCAAGCTCTTGGGAATCAACATCAAAAATAACATGTCCTGGCATGACCACGTCGTTAGTATTGCTGAAACGGTATCCCAGAAGCTTGGAGTTTTGTTCCGCTGTAGGAGGTTGTATACACTAGAGCAACTGCTACTGGTCTACAAAGCACCGATCCGACCATCGCTGGAGTATTGCTCCCATGTGAGGGGATGCGCTCCGAAGCACTCTCTAAAGCTTCTGGACACTATCCAGAAAAGAGCAATTAGATTAATCGATACGCCTTATCTCACAAAGGACTTCCACAGCCTGGAACATCGAAGGAAGATGGCTGACATATCCCTGTTTTACAGATTCTATCACGGAAGATGTTCGAGTGAGCTCTCCCAGATGATAACATCAAAGGCCGTCCGAACCAGGAACACTAGAGAAGCTCTGCGAGCTCATCCTTACCAGGTCGAGGATTGCTCCCCGAACCAGTCTCCTCCAATATTCCTTCTTTTGGAGAACTTCGACGCTGTGGAATCAGCTGCCGGAGAATTTGCTTCCCAACGGCTACAACCTGCAATTTCGCAAATCTTGCGTCGCGTGGTCTAATACTTTTGCAGATGACAGTACGCTGCACGCAGGCATCATGAGCAATAGACCGATCTCTGTGGCCGAGCTGGCACGCAGAAGACTGGCAGTGACAACTTCACTTTCAAAAGATCTCGATACCATTACCGCTTGGGGGCTTAAGAATATGGTTAAATTTAATGCCTCCAAGACCCAGTATTGTACGCTATCAAAAAAGAAGTGCCCAAGCCATCACCAGGTTCTAATGAACAACCAGGCTCTGCCAAGGAGTCACTCATTCAAGCTGTTAGGAGTCAACATTACAGAAAATCTGATCTGGCACGAACACGTCGCGTCAGTTGCAACAGCTGCTGGTAAAAAGCTTGGGTACCTATTTGGAGCCAGAAAGTATTTCTCACCATGTAACCTCCTTACGCTATATAAAGCCCAGATAAGACCTTGCCTGGAGTATTACTGTCATGTCTGGGGAGCTGCTGCCACTACTACCGTGTCCAGAGAAGGGCAATTCGACTAATTGGCGATCCGGCCTTAACGCGCCACCTTCAGTCACTTTCTCACCGGCGCGTTGTTGGCGACCTCTTACTCTTCTACCGATATTCCAACGGAATCTGCTCCTCTGAGCTATCCTCTATCATTCCGCCGCTCACCGCTCCTATCAGATGTACCCGTGCAGCCACTGCA
Source organism: Callosobruchus maculatus (assembly GCA_951848785.1). NCBI lineage: Eukaryota > Metazoa > Arthropoda > Insecta > Coleoptera > Chrysomelidae > Callosobruchus > Callosobruchus maculatus. The sequence continues at coordinate 2,891,323 of CATOUR010000130.1, forward strand.
TCTCATCCTAAGACGGTCGTTCTTCATACATCAAGAACTGAGCGGTACAACCGCACATTTACTCCCAGGGTGTCCAAGGCTTGGAATGGAGTGTCAGAAGATGTATTTATTGGGCCTGCGGGTATTGGCCCATTCAAATCTCGCGTTAACAAACTTCCCCTAACATAACCCTTTCACAGCAGCCGCGGTACTCTGGTATTTAGGCTCTGCCTGCGCGGACTGCTTAGTTATAAAAAAAATACTTCCAAAGATGTCCATTCATCCCATATGATCGACCTGCTTTGCTACAGTGCTCTGACCATCGCAGAATTCCTCGAAAGGTTGCAAGTTGGTTTTCGAGTAATTTATATGTTGAACGGAAACTTGAATGCTGAATGAGCTGTTCGTCCGTCTTCAGACAATATGGAGTTGCATTTTGCGATAGAATTGTTGCCAAAATCAATGATATCAGAAACGTTTTTCCAGTTCCATCGGGAACATCTGAAAAGAAAGAAAAATTCGCCAGCTCCATCGTTCATCAGCATCCCGTGCACATTATTTTTGTTGCCGACTTAAAAAAGGAACTTTTCTCTGACCAGTCTTTATCTGTTCAATGTGGAATAGAGAATTAGTTTTTTTAAGGTCAGCGGCGTACATATTTTTACTATTATTTTCCTGGGACTTCCTCCGGACGCGCCACTGGAAAGGATAATTATCCTCTAGTCAGTGGCGACTTAGCTTCTTAGTGCAGAGAAAAATGCTGACCAATTAAAAAAACAGCTCACTAATGTTAAGACATTGATAAAAAACTAATTTTATTTCCAAATCTTGAAAACCAGACTCTTCAGGACAGATTCTTGTATGGACCCTTTTATTTGAATTTGAATCAGAAGTACATCCTCAAAATTACGGCCTATTATTAATTAACATCCTGCATACGTAATCTTCATTATCTCCAAAAAATTCGTGACATCTAGTCGATTTTACGACGCACACCTAAAAGATTCCATGACGTTTACTCATCTAACATCCAACCTATGTTTTTGACATCAACGTTATACATAACAACAAAATAAGATACAAATCACTGATGACAGTATACAGTATGTTATATTCTTCGCATTCGGTTAAGGTTTCTCTCATTTTCATAAGTTTACTTTTCTAATTTTCCGCACAATTCTCTTTAGCTTTATTTCCGTAAGACCCTTCTACCTTCTACGAAGCATTACAAACAAAATGGATTGAATTTGTAAAGTAACTTTCAAGTTATGAAGTGATCAAGGGAAGAAAGGATTCATTTATATATGTTTATAGATTTGAATCATGATAATTATGTGATATTTATTTTTATTAGTCAGTCGTAGATAAACTTTATTTATAGTATCCAGCTCGTGATAATGATAATAATTCACGTAATGGTTTACAGCAAACTTCAACTGTGTGAGTTGTTGCCCTAATGGGGTACTTGCAGAGGTCGTAAAATCGTCTCGGGAGTATACGTAGCGTAAAGAAAACCATATCAGGAAGCAGTAGGAAACAAAAAACATGATTTTACTGACAGCCAAAAAAAGATATCTGCAAAATAAAATAAGGAGATATTCAAATTCTTCCACGTGAGTTAAAACAAGGGCTGACGTCACAGGTATCTTATCGATATCGACAATCGATACTGCCACAGCGCAGGTCAGTGATATTCAACTACAAACTAGAGATGATCTGAATTCTTTAACAATGCGACTCAATTTATTGATACTTAAACATATTTGGAACAGGCAATTAACCCACCAGCATTTTCGTTGCAATACATTTTATTATCTGATAGGTATCACAGTTCATCCTGTTTGTGACCGAGATTCACAACTAATCGAAGCCATCATTTTATTTCGGCGCATCCCAGTATGAATGAATCCAAAGATAGAATCTAACTCAAGCCCATCCCTACAAAGTGAATTAGTAATCGAGACTAACTTTTACTCTTTTGACTTTTGTACATTTGTGTGTGACTGTGTTTTGTGGTTATAATGATCAATGTCAGAATGTTAGGTTAGCAATGGCTATCGATATCGAATATCAATACTTTACATCCCATCACTATAGGATATCAATGACGTTGCTTGCGCGGCATTTTCCGGCATTTGAAATAGTTTTTGGAATATCTCTCACAGCCGATTCCAAGTGACTTTGTCATGTCTACTAGGCTCTAAGGAACGCGTAAACGACATAATATTTTTTCTGCAAGTACCCTATTGCTGCCGGTTGAATATTTAGACAGTTCTAGGTAGAGCATATTCCTGTATATAGTTGCTGAAAAATAATTTCTTAGTTACCTTGCAGAAAGAATAGTGACTCTCCAAAAGGAAAAATCCTCCATTTGAAATCGCTTCCCAATCGTTGAATCTCATTCCGTCGGTTTGAACTGGTTCAACAAAGACAGCCGAAGAGCCGATTATTCACTCGATCGGAAGGATTAGGACTTAGAGAGCTTTTACAATTAATTAAAATGTAATAAACTAGCCTGTGGAAAGTTGGTGTCCGGAATAAAGTGTAGCAGAAAGCGTTTTAAAATTTCAATATAAATGAGCGGGAAAGTAGGGATAGGAAATTACTTAGAAAATTCACTCGGCAACTGCGGCGAGTCACGCTTATCTGCTTCTCACTGCTCTTCCGCTCTGGTCGCGACCTACTTTTAATTAAATCTGAGAGATAGCTCGGGTTATATAAAAATAAAATTGTTTACCCGACGTGAAAGTTGCCGGAGAGAAGGAAAACTTGTATGCCGTCTAATACAAGATTGAGGTAACGCTTTTACTTCCCTCGCCAATAGACCGAGAAAGGGCTGTCATCAAGAAACGTTTAGAATCTAAGATAATACTTTATTGGACGTTTTATGACATCTACGAAATTATCATTTATGATGCAATTTACTGGTCTGTAAAAGGAATCTTATCTCCCAAACCGCATGGGCTTATGGGTGGCAGATCGCAGTGTCTAATCTGGCATGCGTAAATCAATATATTTTGGAAGCATTAGATATGCACAAGTGGCTGTATATACACAGATTTTCAGGAGGCTTTCGATTGAGTCGATCATCATCTACTACTAGCTAAACTCAGAGCAGTAGGACTATCAACAGACAACTTAATCTCCCTCTTACTTCGCACACCGATAGGTGTGATCGCGCGAAAATTTTCGATTTTGAGATAATTTTTGGGTGTTTTATGATGTCTACATAACGAAAATCCACGTCACTCATTTCCGTCGGTGTATCTGTCTGTCGGTTTGTCAGTCGGTCTGTCGGTCCGTCTCTCGCGTTTTTCTACCTTCGTAATCTCAGTAACCGCTGCATGGATTCTGATGAAATTTGGGTAGCAATATACTGTGGGGTCCTAGTAGGCAATGCTGCTAAAATTTTAAAAATCAGTGCACTGGCGGCGGAGTAATAAGCAGAAAACAAAAAAATATTCCTTAAACTTCGTTTTTAGGCGTTTTGGGAGTTCCTGATCATTTTTTACTTTTTTTGGGGTGGGGGTGAATTTGGGGTGGTTGGGAGCTGGGGGGTTGTAAATCTGAAAAAAATTTTGTATTCATAATCGGCTATCCATTGACTTGGGAATGAAAAACCTAGCGGCGTAGTATACACTTTTTTAGGTCCATCCGAACATTGCCTTGCTTATTATAGAAACCAAGGGAATTTGCGATGTATACACACGAGTTATTGTTTCAGGTCGTTCCATATTGCATAAGGCGAACATTATTGAATTGATTTTAATGAAATAATGGCACGGTATTACTACCGTGACGAGAATAGAGAACGGGTATGTTTTGGAAGAATCTTGTCAGTGGCGGCGCAGCAATAATAAAAAACTAAAAATATAAAAACAGCTCAAAGTTTGTTTTTAGACGTTTTAGGGGTTCCTGATCTTTTTCTATTTTTTTTTTTGGTGGTGGTGGTTGGTTGGGGGGAGGGGGAGGTTGTAAAACTGAAACTGAAACTGAAAATGTGTTGTGCTCAAAACAGTTTGTCCATTGACCTCTGGAAAAAGTACCTAGCGACATATTCTTTTTTAAGTCCATCTGAACATTGGCTCGCCTATTCCAGAAACCAAGATACTTAGAATTTTGTGATGTATACATATACGGGTGTTGCTTAATTTTGTTTCATGTATATTGCATAAAGTGAAAATTATTGAATTGAATTGAACTTCGACACACAATTTACTATCGCTGCGAGAATGGAAGATGCGCCAGTTTCTGAAAAATCGTGTCAGTGGCGGCGCAGCAATAATTAAAAAACTAAAAATATAAAAAACAGCTCATACTTCGTTTTTAGTTGGGTTGGAGGCTCCTGATCGTTTCACATCGTCCAGTTGAAGCATGCAGAATAAAAACTGTGGCGTCCTAGTTCCTAAGGAGGAAGACGCAAGAAACTATTTACGAGAGTTTTTGTGTTGGATTTTTTTTTGCGGACGGGTGGGCGATGATTCGTGTGCAAGAGGACTTCAGACTATAGCTGCAAGCAATGGGAAAACAATAAAGTGGTATCATTGCTATGTGTGGGAAGTCAATCAACTTGATTCCATTTGACTCCACAGATTAAAATATTCCACAGCGCTTTCAGGAGTTCCCCAGAGATCGAATCTGGGATCACTGCTTTCTCTAATATTTATTAATGATGTGTTGGCCGAACTCCAAACCTTACACTTGTTATATAGCCAAATGTAAGATAATGTCATATAGTAGGAAAGTTAACCATTACCTACAATAAATTACAAAGTTGATGGTATGCAACTTGAAAGACCTTCAAACTTCAAAGACCGTTGTGTCATTCTCGATCACAGACTAACTTGTAACGAACAAATCTGTCATATTGTTACCTCGGCTTCGAAACTGTTAGGATACTGTATTAGAAACTGAAAACCTTCTCAAATGTTGAAAACATGAAAGTGTTTTACTTTGCCTTCGTTAGACGTAAGTTAGAGCATGCAAAGTTAATTTGGTCACCTATATATACAAAAAATCGGTAGATCGATAGGCGTTTTAGGGGGCGCTAAAGTATGTTTTTATGTGTAGTGTGGTATTTACCCTGAGAGAGGACGTGATCACAACAGTTTTTTTTGTCTTTTTTTGGCATTGACTCTTTGCTTATCAGACGTGAAACCTCTACGTTATCGTTTTTGTACAATATTCTGCATAATTCAGTATTTGTTATACAAATGTCATCAAGTAATCGCCTATTTACACCTTGTTTTTTTTTCTGTTGAATTCTATCTGTGAATGTTGTAACATCCATTTAGATAAAAAACATACTGTCTTTAGTAGATAATCTAGTTCCCTTAACATATAACAACTTGTATGTCTTATTATCTTGGCACTGTTTACCATTTCTTGTTGTTGGGTGTAAACTTGTCGGAAATAAATGTATTATGATCATTATCTACTTACAACATGAAAAAAACTATGTCACTAGTTTTCATCGGTCTATCTATCTGTCGGACATCGTCATCGGCGAACGGAAGAAATTTAAGCAAAGGAGCTTCTAGTTGTTGAAAATCAATTCAGTGGCGATGGAGTTATAGCAAAGAAAATTAGCATTTATGGATGTTAGCAACAAAATGCATGATGACGTGTTGATATAACAAGGTCGGAGCTATATATATCTTTCAGAGGTAGAATTTTATGACGTACAGTATAAGATATGAAAACCTTATAGTTAATATAGTTTCCCTGGAGCAGCTCAGCTGACATTACGAGGCTAGAAGAGCGCCAACAGACACAAACAATTAGGCCGATGGAAATGAGTGACGTGGATTTTCGTTATGTAGATATCATAAAATGTCCAAAATCTTAAATTATCTTAAAATCGAAAATTTTCGCGATCACAATACTCCCCTCACCCATCGGTGTGTGAAGTAAAGGGAGAGTACATTATATAGTATTATGTATTCGTATTTGTGGGACAACAAGCACTGGGGATTCTTTGATAGCCAATTAGCCATTTCACTAAACGCTGTCCTAGTTTGACCTCCCGAAGGAGAAGCTACTTTTGCAGTGAGACAGTTTAATTTTCAGCTGAATAAATCAATGCCCCGATTCGCAAAATTGTAGCAAAATTTCATGACAAATAACGAACAGCTCTCGAGCAACATGAAACTATGCATCACAGTTTCAGCATATCTGTCAATAGTGTGGGTGGAGAAATTTAATCAGCGTTATGCGATAGTTACCGCCGAATTTCCATAAACATGATAGACGGACGTAAATATCTGTGCTGTAAATACATATTATATGTAAACTGATATAAAGCTTTGATCTATGGTTTCAGCTACGTTGGTTGAATTTAAGTCGTGCCATTCATATCATGTATGGACCCACTGATAGCTAGCTTGATATAAAATATGCCTTGGAAGTCTGTGTCAATGGACGTGGGAGTTGAGGGCTGAAAGTCATACCAGATGAGCAACCTTCATCATTTTCATCTACTCAGTTTGGTTTTGTTTATTGCTCTTCAGTTCAATGAGTGCTGGCAAACACAAAATATTTTTATATATATATATATATATATATATATATATATATATATATATATATATATATATATATATATATATATATATACATATATATATGCCGGTCGGCAACCTGTACAGGTCATCCCTAGGAGGCAATGTGGTCGGCTGCCTCTGAAATGTCGGCTGGGGGCCCTAAGGCTAACCACCGGACGGGCCCTACCTTCTGGTTCGACCGCCCCAGAAGAAGAGCACCCACACCAGGCCGGTATCGGAAGCCGGCTCTGGGCAAGGTGGCGGTGCCTCGGATCGCCCTGACGACGACACGCGCAACGACATGGACTGTTTTAGGTGGACGACGGAACTGAAGGATGACCTGCTGAGCTGCTACGAGAGCAGTAGCCCGCGCCGTAGGGGATACATGGCCCGCATGCATGGGAGGTGGTGTGAAATGCATCCAGAGCATAGCACAATTACCTCCCAGAGCTTGCGGAACCAGGTATTTTACCTTCGGGGGCAGGGATACGTTCGTGCTCCAGCTCAGCCTGCCCCTCCGGTGACTGAAAGGCCTGTTAACCAGGCTGAAAGGTCGCCGATGAGGCCCGCTGAGAGGGAAATCGACGAAGCCGTCTCACCTGGAGATTTCAGTGACCGAAGGGCCTTGCATAACAACAAGAGGTCCTTCAAGCTGGCAGATTTAAAGAGAGAGGATGAGGCGCTGAGTGAACGTCTATCGGAGGTCTCTGACATTTGGAGCATCAATTGCGAAATTTACGCTGCGGCTCTGAGGCTGGCTGGACAGGGGAGAGTGAGAGACTCTCCTGTCGAGAGAGCACAGAGGCGGGTGCGCCAGATGGAAGCGAAAATCCAGTTGGCTCGCCAAGAAGCATCCCGTATCCAGTGTGTGATGGAATATAGAGCGGCCGGTAGGCCTTTTACGCGCCGCGTGCGCCAGATAGCCCGAGAGCTAAGGCGCGACCATCACACGCTCAGTCAAGCGGTACTGGTTGTTGTCAAGCAGCATTGTCTTGACAGGATACGGACGCTAATCGCTGCTAAACGATCACTGGTGACGCGGGCGAGAGGTTTGGAGGAAAACAGAATGTTTTCCGAAAAGCCTGCTCGTCTCTTCCAACAGCGACCACCAGTTATAGAGCAGCCGCCAACTGCTGATCGCGTGGAGACTTTCTGGAGGGGCATTTACGAACAGCCCAAACCTCTCCAAGCAGACACTCCGGCCTTGGCGCAGTTCGAGTCCGTTTGTAGGAGGACTCCAAACTTGAATGTACTGCGTCACCCGATAAACACGGAAGAAATTCTTGGTGCCTTACGAGGCGCAAAGAATTTCGCAGCTCCTGGCCCGGATGGCATAAACACCTACTGGTTGAAAAAGTTTCCCAGTTGCCACCGGCATTTAGCTAGAGTTTTTAACTCGTGGCTAAATCAGGAGCAGCCAATTCCGGCTTGGTTTGTCGAGGGTCGAACCGTGCTTCTCCCGAAGACCGGAGATTTGTCTGATCCTAAAAACTACAGGCCAATAACATGTCTGAACGCATGTTACAAGCTCTTCACCAGAATCTTGTACATGCGTATCCTTCAAGCTGTAAATCCCGTATTTCTCAGCGTATATGAACAAAGAGGGTCTAAGAAAGGAGTAGCTGGCTGCAGGGATAACCTGTTGATTGACCGCTGTGTCACACAGGACTCCGTGCAGTACCTGCGAAACCTTTCTATGGCCTGGATCGACTATCGGAAGGCATTCGACACTACGTCTCATGAACTGATTGTGCGGCTGTTGGAATGTCTTTCGGTAGATGATCAAATAGTGGGATGCATCAAACAACTGATGCCGCTCTGGAAGACTCGGTTCACTATAACATCGGGTGAAACCAGGGTTCGGACAGAGTTGGTATCATTTAAAAGAGGCGTCTTCCAAGGAGACTCCTTGAGTCCCTTGCTCTTCTGCATCTCGCTACTGCCTTTGTCCATAGCGCTGAAAAATACTAAGGGATATAGCTGTGGCAAGCCCAATTACCGGAGGCACAAGGTCACCCACTTATTTTACATCGATGACCTGAAACTCTATGCCTCCGGACAACGCGATTTAGAGCAGTCGCTGAGGGTAGTGCAGGATTACAGTCAAGCTATTGGTATGGAGTTCGGGATAGACAAATGTGCCATGGTTCATCTCAAAAGAGGACGTTGCGGAGATAGTGAAGATGAGGAGCAGCTCGTTGATGGGAGCATCTTGCGACAACTGCATGCCGGAGATACTTATACCTACCTTGGAGTGGCGCAGCGTCACATCCAAGAGGCAGAATTGGTCAAAGAGTGTCTCCGCCGCAAGTATTTGCACCGACTCCGGCAGATCTGGTCGTCAGAACTGTCCGGCAAAAACAAAGTCGCTGCCACAAACATGCTTGCGGTCCCATTGTTGTTATACAGCTTTGGTGCTATCCACTGGAAAGTGGAAGAGCTGCGACAAATCGACATAAAGACCCGCAAAAGGATGAATATGGAGGGAAGTCTACATCCTAGATCCTCTGTCCCGCGAATATACCTCCCGCGACACCTGGGAGGTCGTGGACTATTGAGTTTGGAGCGTCTGCACAACAGAGTAGTACTGGCCACTGCCTGCTATGTTACGACGAGCACCGATCCCCTGATCCACTTTGTGCGAGAGCACGAGATTGCGGGTAAAGGAGCCTTCCTTTTTAGAGCAGCAACACGGGCAGCCGAAGAACTTAGTCTCACGCTCGACTTCACGCGGAGGTGTCAGCAGTCCGTTACGGAACTTGCTCCCGCACAATTAAAAACCCGGATTAAAACTGCTGAAGTCCAATTGCTTTTAAGACTTCACAAAGATAAACCAATGCACGGAATCTTCTACAAACATCTAGAAGAGCATGGTTTATCTGAGCAGTTGACCTTCTCCTTCCTAAGGTCTAATGGGTTGAAGTCGGAGACTGAGAGCTCTATAATGGCTTGCCAAGACGGTGTCTTCAACACCTTAGTATACCGTAGCCGGATTATGGGTATGGATGTGCCCGATATCCGCTGTAGAGCCTGCCTGCAGGCGCCAGAGACCCTTACGCACCTCTTGTCGGCGTGTAAGGTGTACGCTGGCACAGCCTACGTCTATCGGCACAACGCGGCTCTACGAGTGCTATACTACCATTTAAGGCACTCATACGGTATAGATGAGACACCGGTGCTGCCGTATGCTCCAGGGGACATTGAGTCCGTTGTGGAGAACGAGAGGTGCAGAATTTACTGGAACTACTCATTCTCCACGCTCGAGCTTATACATGCAAATAAGCCAGACATAGTCCTCCTCGACTACCAACAAAAGACGATGTTCGTTATCGAGTTCTCGGCGCCTGCCGAGGGGAACATCGTCTCTAAGGAGGAGGAAAAGCGGACCAAGTATCAGGAGCTCCTCGGACAACTTCGCAGGCTCTGGCCGGACTACACTGTGAGTCTGCTAGTAATGGTCATTGGATCCCTAGGTGGTATGAGGGATACGCTGCTCTCTGCACTGCGCAAAATGCCGGTGTGCCGTGCGGCGGCGCACATCTTAGCCGCCAGAATGCAGAAGGCAGTCATCCATGGGTCCCTTCGTCTGCTTAGGACGCACGATTCGCGGACCCAGTGATTGCTCACCTCACGGTGTGAGGAGTAGTCGCTGGGAAATGGAACAGCAGCCCGGTGTGTCGGAGCCCGGGTTGCACCCTTTTTGTTTTTGTTTTGTCCTATATATATAGATGGCTGGGTAGCGGCAAATAAACAGCGAAGTGTACTCTTAAAACTCTATTTCCAAGCTTTCGGGATCATTTGATCCCTTCTTCAGGGCTACAAAGACAATTTAGCAATCAGCAACATTAGAAAAATTGAGAATGAAAAGTTTTTACTTACAAAAGTTTGTGAGGATGTTGCTGGAAGATGTTATAAAACAAGCCAAAAGAGCAAGTAACAACACATATCTTGCATGAAGCACGTTATACAGACACAGAAATTTACGAAAAACATTACACAATTTACTGTTAAAAGTTAAAATCTTAATAAAATCGTAAAATGGCCGTTCAATGAATATTTTTCGTGCCGGCAATTACGTCTATCGAAACGGTCAAGCACAACGTGTCTGAGCGGAAATAGGTTAGTGGAGGGAAATTCAAATTTTGTTCATTTGTCAATTGTCATTCGCCTAAATTATGGCGCATGCGCACACAATCTATGTTGAAATTATTTTTGTGGAGGGGATTTATGTATAGGGTGATTCAAATTATCACTATACAGTGTCGAACAGAATGAACTGATGTAATAAAATATTTTAATGTATGTAATATTATGCAATGTGCGTGGATAGCAATGAATACATTAAAAAGTAGAAAAAGAGGAATTTATGTGCGTTTATAGCAAGAATTTTAGTGATAATGTGAAATTGTTAAAAAAGGGGGGAAAGTTATTAATTTTATATGTATTACATTTACATTGATGAATTCTCTACAGAGTTATCAATACGAAATTTTTCACAATTCAAAAGATATGAATAAATTATGCTAAGGCTGTTGATATCAGTTTTTTTATTAATACAGTTGTCACATTGAAAAATATGTGCCATTTCAAGGAAACATCTTTTCTTTAAATTTGACTCACTTGCCAAAACTTTAACAGAATTGTAGTCAATGATATGATTGGGAAGATTAGCATGTGATGCCAAAGTACACCTGTTAGGGTAAAGTCTGGCATCACTTTTATGAGAGGTAAGCCTCCCTTTAAGGGACCTGGAAGTTTGACCAATGTATACTGAGTTACAAGTACTGCAAGGGATACTATAAACCACATTGGTTAAGCTAAGCAATGGTACTTTGTCCTTTAATTTGGAAAAAAGATTATTAATTGTTAGAACTGGTTTTGAAGCAATTTTACAGTTTACACTTCTGAAAATCCTGACCAATCCGGGAGTTAATTCTTTGATAAAAGGCAATTTTGCATATATAGTGATAGGTTGAGTGGTAAGTTGAGAATTATCACCTTGTAAATTATTCGTATTAGCAATGTTGTGGTTAATGTTAGCAATTTGTGGTAAATTATTATTCTCTGAATTGAAAAGGATATTGTTAACCAAGTGTTTAGGGTAACCATTATTAATAAACAATTTTGACAAAGTATGAAGATTTGGATTGTGGAAGGAGTTATCAGCTATTTTTTTATGACCCTGTTTTTCATCTGTTTTATAAGGTTAATCTTGATTTGCATTCTATGGTAAGACATATAATTAAGGAATCTGCCAGAACTGCTAGGCTTCCTGTACCAGTCAACCAAAAGAATGTTATTTTCAGATCTTATAAACCTTGTGTCAAGGAAAGGGACTGACTGTTTGGGGTCCTCATTCTCAATCGTAAATTGGATGTGGGGGTCATAGCTATTAAAGATATCCACTATTACATCCAAGCCTTCAGACGGCAAGCAGACGATAATGTCGTCTACATATTTTTTTAAGAAAAAAAGATTGAAAGGTACCACTTGGATCACTGAATCCAATAAGTCATCCATTACATATTCTGCTAAGATTGGAGAAATTTTGGCTCCCATAGGAGTGCCAAAAGTTTGTTGAAAAATTTTGTTATTAAAAGAGAAATGGTTATTATTAAAAAGAAATTTAATAATATTAAGGAAAGATTCAAGAGTTAAATTGCAAAATTGACTGATATCTGACCAATGTTTACTTACAGACCTTAAACAGGCATCCAAATAAACATTGCTAAAGAGAGAGACAACATCCAAGCTTGCAATAACATGATTCTCAGGGAGTTGTAACCTATTAAACTGCTCTGAGGCATCAAAAGAGTCTTTAATGTAATAATCACTTTTTTTATGTGCTCGAGTGAGAATATCTGTAACAAAAGATGACAGAGATTGGGTAGCTGAACCAATTGAAGCAACAATAGGTCTCACAGAAAGAGTAGGCTTATGTATTTTAGGAAGTGCATAAAATTTTGGCAATATAGAGTTATAACTCATTAATTTTTTCCGTTGAATATCATCAATTTGATTAGAATTAAATAATTGAGAAACAATTTTATTACTTTGTCTTTCCACAGATGTAGTGGGATCTGAGTGTATCTCAGTATATGAGGAATCATTGCTGATCAGATTAGTTGATAAGTCAATGTAATCTTGTTTAAACATAATGACAGTGACGTTACCTTTGTCTGAGCGTGTTACTACCAACTCAGGGTGATCTTTAAGAAATTTTTTTGTTTTATAGAAAAGTTTTCGATAAAAAGAATTGTTTTTATTTTGTGAAAGATGAAAATAATTGGTAACAGCATTGGTGGAACGGGTGATGTAAATGTTCCTTTCTTTTTCATCAGGAACAAGAGAACAAATGTTATCAACATCAGCCAGCAATGATTTTATAGAAAAATCATCATTAAGGGATGGTTCAACACTAAATTTAGGTCCTAGGGAAAGAAATTTTGAAATATCCTCTGGAATAGAAACATTAGTGAGATTTTTCAACCAGTTTGATTGAGTATTAAGATAAATTTGATTATTATATTCAACAAGCCTGTTGAGTTTACGTAAGTTACTTAACTTAGTTCTGTGAAAATTACGATTAAAGTGTCTTCTTTGACGAGATTCAAAAGAAGAAAAGGTATATTCATTAGTTGAAGAGATAATAAGTTGTTTTAAAGTTTTAAGTGTGGAATGTAACTTAGCAAGTTGTTTATGGACCGACCCAATTTCAAAAGCTAATATTTTGTCCCCTAACCTTTCTAGTGGAGTTTTCCAGCTTTCAACACGGTGCCTGTCCGCCATATGGTCTAAAGGTGTGATTTTCGACATGATGTGCTTAGGTAGGACCCCCTTGGATCTGCATTGTAACAGGAAAATTCTCCTGTTCGTGAGTCTTGATAACCTCTTCTTGTGTTTCATCCAAGATTTCATGTAATTAACTGCATTGGCTCCATAGGTGTCATGGATAATGTTGAAAAAACCCAGATCTGTGGACATTATTTTAGGAAGCGGGTAATCGTTGCCGATTTGTTAGGAAACAAAACTCAAGCTAGATGGCTGGGTAGCGGCAAATAAACAGCGAAGTGTACTCTTAAAACTCTATTTCCAAGCTTTCGGGATCATTTGATCCCTTCTTCAGGGCTACAAAGACAATTTAGCAATCAGCAACATTAGAAAAATTGAGAATGAAAAGTTTTTACTTACAAAAGTTTGTGAGGATGTTGCTGGAAGATGTTATAAAACAAGCCAAAAGAGCAAGTAACAACACATATCTTGCATGAAGCACGTTATACAGACACAGAAATTTACGAAAAACATTACACAATTTACTGTTAAAAGTTAAAATCTTAATAAAATCGTAAAATGGCCGTTCAATGAATATTTTTCGTGCCGGCAATTACGTCTATCGAAACGGTCAAGCACAACGTGTCTGAGCGGAAATAGGTTAGTGGAGGGAAATTCAAATTTTGTTCATTTGTCAATTGTCATTCGCCTAAATTATGGCGCATGCGCACACAATCTATGTTGAAATTATTTTTGTGGAGGGGATTTATGTATAGGGTGATTCAAATTATCACTATACAGTGTCGAACAGAATGAACTGATGTAATAAAATATTTTAATGTATGTAATATTATGCAATGTGCGTGGATAGCAATGAATACATTAAAAAGTAGAAAAAGAGGAATTTATGTGCGTTTATAGCAAGAATTTTAGTGATAATGTGAAATTGTTAAAAAAGGGGGGAAAGTTATTAATTTTATATGTATTACATTTACATTGATGAATTCTCTACAGAGTTATCAATACGAAATTTTTCACAATTCAAAAGATATGAATAAATTATGCTAAGGCTGTTGATATCAGTTTTTTTATTAATACAGTTGTCACATTGAAAAATATGTGCCATTTCAAGGAAACATCTTTTCTTTAAATTTGACTCACTTGCCAAAACTTTAACAGAATTGTAGTCAATGATATGATTGGGAAGATTAGCATGTGATGCCAAAGTACACCTGTTAGGGTAAAGTCTGGCATCACTTTTATGAGAGGTAAGCCTCCCTTTAAGGGACCTGGAAGTTTGACCAATGTATACTGAGTTACAAGTACTGCAAGGGATACTATAAACCACATTGGTTAAGCTAAGCAATGGTACTTTGTCCTTTAATTTGGAAAAAAGATTATTAATTGTTAGAACTGGTTTTGAAGCAATTTTACAGTTTACACTTCTGAAAATCCTGACCAATCCGGGAGTTAATTCTTTGATAAAAGGCAATTTTGCATATATAGTGATAGGTTGAGTGGTAAGTTGAGAATTATCACCTTGTAAATTATTCGTATTAGCAATGTTGTGGTTAATGTTAGCAATTTGTGGTAAATTATTATTCTCTGAATTGAAAAGGATATTGTTAACCAAGTGTTTAGGGTAACCATTATTAATAAACAATTTTGACAAAGTATGAAGATTTGGATTGTGGAAGGAGTTATCAGCTATTTTTATGACCCTGTTTTTCATCTGTTTTATAAGGTTAATCTTGATTTGCATTCTATGGTAAGACATATAATTAAGGAATCTGCCAGAACTGCTAGGCTTCCTGTACCAGTCAACCAAAAGAATGTTATTTTCAGATCTTATAAACCTTGTGTCAAGGAAAGGGACTGACTGTTTGGGGTCCTCATTCTCAATCGTAAATTGGATGTGGGGGTCATAGCTATTAAAGATATCCACTATTACATCCAAGCCTTCAGACGGCAAGCAGACGATAATGTCGTCTACATATTTTTTTAAGAAAAAAAGATTGAAAGGTACCACTTGGATCACTGAATCCAATAAGTCATCCATTACATATTCTGCTAAGATTGGAGAAATTTTGGCTCCCATAGGAGTGCCAAAAGTTTGTTGAAAAATTTTGTTATTAAAAGAGAAATGGTTATTATTAAAAAGAAATTTAATAATATTAAGGAAAGATTCAAGAGTTAAATTGCAAAATTGACTGATATCTGACCAATGTTTACTTACAGACCTTAAACAGGCATCCAAATAAACATTGCTAAAGAGAGAGACAACATCCAAGCTTGCAATAACATGATTCTCAGGGAGTTGTAACCTATTAAACTGCTCTGAGGCATCAAAAGAGTCTTTAATGTAATAATCACTTTTTTTATGTGCTCGAGTGAGAATATCTGTAACAAAAGATGACAGAGATTGGGTAGCTGAACCAATTGAAGCAACAATAGGTCTCACAGAAAGAGTAGGCTTATGTATTTTAGGAAGTGCATAAAATTTTGGCAATATAGAGTTATAACTCATTAATTTTTTCCGTTGAATATCATCAATTTGATTAGAATTAAATAATTGAGAAACAATTTTATTACTTTGTCTTTCCACAGATGTAGTGGGATCTGAGTGTATCTCAGTATATGAGGAATCATTGCTGATCAGATTAGTTGATAAGTCAATGTAATCTTGTTTAAACATAATGACAGTGACGTTACCTTTGTCTGAGCGTGTTACTACCAACTCAGGGTGATCTTTAAGAAATTTTTTTGTTTTATAGAAAAGTTTTCGATAAAAAGAATTGTTTTTATTTTGTGAAAGATGAAAATAATTGGTAACAGCATTGGTGGAACGGGTGATGTAAATGTTCCTTTCTTTTTCATCAGGAACAAGAGAACAAATGTTATCAACATCAGCCAGCAATGATTTTATAGAAAAATCATCATTAAGGGATGGTTCAACACTAAATTTAGATCCTAGGGAAAGAAATTTTGAAATATCCTCTGGAATAGAAACATTAGTGAGATTTTTCAACCAGTTTGATTGAGTATTAAGATAAATTTGATTATTATATTCAACAAGCCTGTTGAGTTTACGTAAGTTACTTAACTTAGTTCTGTGAAAATTACGATTAAAGTGTCTTCTTTGACGAGATTCAAAAGAAGAAAAGGTATATTCATTAGTTGAAGAGATAATAAGTTGTTTTAAAGTTTTAAGTGTGGAATGTAACTTAGCAAGTTGTTTATGGACCGACCCAATTTCAAAAGCTAATATTTTGTCCCCTAACCTTTCTAGTGGAGTTTTCCAGCTTTCAACACGGTGCCTGTCCGCCATATGGTCTAAAGGTGTGATTTTCGACATGATGTGCTTAGGTAGGACCCCCTTGGATCTGCATTGTAACAGGAAAATTCTCCTGTTCGTGAGTCTTGATAACCTCTTCTTGTGTTTCATCCAAGATTTCATGTAATTAACTGCATTGGCTCCATAGGTGTCATGGATGATGTTGAAAAAACCCAGATCTGTGGACATTATTTTAGGAAGCGGGTAATCGTTGCCGATTTGTTAGGAAACAAAACTCAAGCTAGATGGCTGGGTAGCGGCAAATAAACAGCGAAGTGTACTCTTAAAACTCTATTTCCAAGCTTTCGGGATCATTTGATCCCTTCTTCAGGGCTACAAAGACAATTTAGCAATCAGCAACATTAGAAAAATTGAGAATGAAAAGTTTTTACTTACAAAAGTTTGTGAGGATGTTGCTGGAAGATGTTATAAAACAAGCCAAAAGAGCAAGTAACAACACATATCTTGCATGAAGCACGTTATACAGACACAGAAATTTACGAAAAACATTACACAATTTACTGTTAAAAGTTAAAATCTTAATAAAATCGTAAAATGGCCGTTCAATGAATATTTTTCGTGCCGGCAATTACGTCTATCGAAACGGTCAAGCACAACGTGTCTGAGCGGAAATAGGTTAGTGGAGGGAAATTCAAATTTTGTTCATTTCTCAATTGTCATTCGCCTAAATTATGGCGCATGCGCACACAATCTATGTTGAAATTATTTTTGTGGAGGGGATTTATGTATAGGGTGATTCAAATTATCACTATACAGTGTCGAACAGAATGAACTGATGTAATAAAATATTTTAATGTATGTAATATTATGCAATATGCGTGGATAGCAATGAATACATTAAAAAGTAGAAAAAGAGGAATTTATGTGCGTTTATAGCAAGAATTTTAGTGATAATGTGAAATTGTTAAAAAAGGGGGGAAAGTTATTAATTTTATATGTATTACATTTACATTGATGAATTCTCTACAGAGTTATCAATACGAAATTTTTCACAATTCAAAAGATATGAATAAATTATGCTAAGGCTGTTGATATCAGTTTTTTTATTAATACAGTTGTCACATTGAAAAATATGTGCCATTTCAAGGAAACATCTTTTCTTTAAATTTGACTCACTTGCCAAAACTTTAACAGAATTGTAGTCAATGATATGATTGGGAAGATTAGCATGTGATGCCAAAGTACACCTGTTAGGGTAAAGTCTGGCATCACTTTTATGAGAGGTAAGCCTCCCTTTAAGGGACCTGGAAGTTTGACCAATGTATACTGAGTTACAAGTACTGCAAGGGATACTATAAACCACATTGGTTAAGCTAAGCAATGGTACTTTGTCCTTTAATTTGGAAAAAAGATTATTAATTGTTAGAACTGGTTTTGAAGCAATTTTACAGTTTACACTTCTGAAAATCCTGACCAATCCGGGAGTTAATTCTTTGATAAAAGGCAATTTTGCATATATAGTGATAGGTTGAGTGGTAAGTTGAGAATTATCACCTTGTAAATTATTCGTATTAGCAATGTTGTGGTTAATGTTAGCAATTTGTGGTAAATTATTATTCTCTGAATTGAAAAGGATATTGTTAACCAAGTGTTTAGGGTAACCATTATTAATAAACAATTTTGACAAAGTATGAAGATTTGGATTGTGGAAGGAGTTATCAGCTATTTTTATGACCCTGTTTTTCATCTGTTTTTTCTATAAAATCATTGCTGGCTGATGTTGATAACATTTGTTCTCTTGTTCCTGATGAAAAAGAAAGGAACATTTACATCACCCGTTCCACCAATGCTGTTACCAATTATTTTCATCTTTCACAAAATAAAAACAATTCTTTTTATCGAAAACTTTTCTATAAAACAAAAAAATTTCTTAAAGATCACCCTGAGTTGGTAGTAACACGCTCAGACAAAGGTAACGTCACTGTCATTATGTTTAAACAAGATTACATTGACTTATCAACTAATCTGATCAGCAATGATTCCTCATATACTGAGATACACTCAGATCCCACTACATCTGTGGAAAGACAAAGTAATAAAATTGTTTCTCAATTATTTAATTCTAATCAAATTGATGATATTCAACGGAAAAAATGAATGAGTTATAACTCTATATTGCCAAAATTTTATGCACTTCCTAAAATACATAAGCCTACTCTTTCTGTGAGACCTATTGTTGCTTCAATTGGTTCAGCTACCCAATCTCTGTCATCTTTTGTTACAGATATTCTCACTCGAGCACATAAAAAAAGTGATTATTACATTAAAGACTCTTTTGATGCCTCAGAGCAGTTTAATAGGTTACAACTCCCTGAGAATCATGTTATTGCAAGCTTGGATGTTGTCTCTCTCTTTAGCAATGTTTATTTGGATGCCTGTTTAAGGTCTGTAAGTAAACATTGGTCAGATATCAGTCAATTTTGCAATTTAACTCTTGAATCTTTCCTTAATATTATTAAATTTCTTTTTAATAATAACCATTTCTCTTTTAATAACAAAATTTTTCAACAAACTTTTGGCACTCCTATGGGAGCCAAAATTTCTCCAATCTTAGCAGAATATGTAATGGATGACTTATTGGATTCAGTGATCCAAGTGGTACCTTTCAATCTTTTTTTCTTAAAAAAATATGTAGACGACATTATCGTCTGCTTGCCGTCTGAAGGCTTGGATGTAATAGTGGATATCTTTAATAGCTATGACCCCCACATCCAATTTACGATTGAGAATGAGGACCCCAAACAGTCAGTCCCTTTCCTTGACACAAGGTTTATAAGATCTGAAAATAACATTCTTTTGGTTGACTGGTACAGGAAGCCTAGCAGTTCTGGCAGATTCCTTAATTATATGTCTTACCATAGAATGCAAATCAAGATTAACCTTATAAAACAGATGAAAAACAGGGTCATAAAAATAGCTGATAACTCCTTCCACAATCCAAATCTTCATACTTTGTCAAAATTGTTTATTAATAATGGTTACCCTAAACACTTGGTTAACAATATCCTTTTCAATTCAGAGAATAATAATTTACCACAAATTGCTAACATTAACCACAACATTGCTAATACGAATAATTTACAAGGTGATAATTCTCAACTTACCACTCAACCTATCACTATATATGCAAAATTGCCTTTTATCAAAGAATTAACTCCCGGATTGGTCAGGATTTTCAGAAGTGTAAACTGTAAAATTGCTTCAAAACCAGTTCTAACAATTAATAATCTTTTTTCCAAATTAAAGGACAAAGTACCATTGCTTAGCTTAACCAATGTGGTTTATAGTATCCCTTGCAGTACTTGTAACTCAGTATACATTGGTCAAACTTCCAGGTCCCTTAAAGGGAGGCTTACCTCTCATAAAAGTGATGCCAGACTTTACCCTAACAGGTGTACTTTGGCATCACATGCTAATCTTCCCAATCATATCATTGACTACAATTCTGTTAAAGTTTTGGCAAGTGAGTCAAATTTAAAGAAAAGATGTTTCCTTGAAATGGCACATATTTTTCAATGTGACAACTGTATTAATAAAAAAACTGATATCAACAGCCTTAGCATAATTTATTCATATCTTTTGAATTGTGAAAAATTTCGTATTGATAACTCTGTAGAGAATTCATCAATGTAAATGTAATACATATAAAATTAATAACTTTCCCCCCTTTTTTAACAATTTCACATTATCACTAAAATTCTTGCTATAAACGCACATAAATTCCTCTTTTTCTACTTTTTAATGTATTCATTGCTATCCACGCACATTGCATAATATTACATACATTAAAATATTTTATTACATCAGTTCATTCTGTTCGACACTGTATAGTGATAATTTGAATCACCCTATACATAAATCCCCTCCACAAAAATAATTTCAACATAGATTGTGTGCGCATGCGCCATAATTTAGGCGAATGACAATTGACAAATGAACAAAATTTGAATTTCCCTCCACTAACCTATTTCCGCTCAGACACGTTGTGCTTGACCGTTTCGATAGACGTAATTGCCGGCACGAAAAATATTCATTGAACGGCCATTTTACGATTTTATTAAGATTTTAACTTTTAACAGTAAATTGTGTAATGTTTTTCGTAAATTTCTGTGTCTGTATAACGTGCTTCATGCAAGATATGTGTTGTTACTTGCTCTTTTGGCTTGTTTTATAACATCTTCCAGCAACATCCTCACAAACTTTTGTAAGTAAAAACTTTTCATTCTCAATTTTTCTAATGTTGCTGATTGCTAAATTGTCTTTGTAGCCCTGAAGAAGGGATCAAATGATCCCGAAAGCTTGGAAATAGAGTTTTAAGAGTACACTTCGCTGTTTATTTGCCGCTACCCAGCCATCTAGCTTGAGTTTTGTTTCCTAACAAATCGGCAACGATTACCCGCTTCCTAAAATAATGTCCACAGATCTGGGTTTTTTCAACATCATCCATGACACCTATGGAGCCAATGCAGTTAATTACATGAAATCTTGGATGAAACACAAGAAGAGGTTATCAAGACTCACGAACAGGAGAATTTTCCTGTTACAATGCAGATCCAAGGGGGTCCTACCTAAGCACATCATGTCGAAAATCACACCTTTAGACCATATGGCGGACAGGCACCGTGTTGAAAGCTGGAAAAATCCACTAGAAAGGTTAGGGGACAAAATATTAGCTTTTGAAATTGGGTCGGTCCATAAACAACTTGCTAAGTTACATTCCACACTTAAAACTTTAAAACAACTTATTATCTCTTCAACTAATGAATATACCTTTTCTTCTTTTGAATCTCGTCAAAGAAGACACTTTAATCGTAATTTTCACAGAACTAAGTTAAGTAACTTACGTAAACTCAACAGGCTTGTTGAATATAATAATCAAATTTATCTTAATACTCAATCAAACTGGTTGAAAAATCTCACTAATGTTTCTATTCCAGAGGATATTTCAAAATTTCTTTCCCTAGGACCTAAATTTAGTGTTGAACCATCCCTTAATGATGATTTTTCTATAAAATCATTGCTGGCTGATGTTGATAACATTTGTTCTCTTGTTCCTGATGAAAAAGAAAGGAACATTTACATCACCCGTTCCACCAATGCTGTTACCAATTATTTTCATCTTTCACAAAATAAAAACAATTCTTTTTATCGAAAACTTTTCTATAAAACAAAAAAATTTCTTAAAGATCACCCTGAGTTGGTAGTAACACGCTCAGACAAAGGTAACGTCACTGTCATTATGTTTAAACAAGATTACATTGACTTATCAACTAATCTGATCAGCAATGATTCCTCATATACTGAGATACACTCAGATCCCACTACATCTGTGGAAAGACAAAGTAATAAAATTGTTTCTCAATTATTTAATTCTAATCAAATTGATGATATTCAACGGAAAAAATTAATGAGTTATAACTCTATATTGCCAAAATTTTATGCACTTCCTAAAATACATAAGCCTACTCTTTCTGTGAGACCTATTGTTGCTTCAATTGGTTCAGCTACCCAATCTCTGTCATCTTTTGTTACAGATATTCTCACTCGAGCACATAAAAAAAGTGATTATTACATTAAAGACTCTTTTGATGCCTCAGAGCAGTTTAATAGGTTACAACTCCCTGAGAATCATGTTATTGCAAGCTTGGATGTTGTCTCTCTCTTTAGCAATGTTTATTTGGATGCCTGTTTAAGGTCTGTAAGTAAACATTGGTCAGATATCAGTCAATTTTGCAATTTAACTCTTGAATCTTTCCTTAATATTATTAAATTTCTTTTTAATAATAACCATTTCTCTTTTAATAACAAAATTTTTCAACAAACTTTTGGCACTCCTATGGGAGCCAAAATTTCTCCAATCTTAGCAGAATATGTAATGGATGACTTATTGGATTCAGTGATCCAAGTGGTACCTTTCAATCTTTTTTTCTTAAAAAAATATGTAGACGACATTATCGTCTGCTTGCCGTCTGAAGGCTTGGATGTAATAGTGGATATCTTTAATAGCTATGACCCCCACATCCAATTTACGATTGAGAATGAGGACCCCAAACAGTCAGTCCCTTTCCTTGACACAAGGTTTATAAGATCTGAAAATAACATTCTTTTGGTTGACTGGTACAGGAAGCCTAGCAGTTCTGGCAGATTCCTTAATTATATGTCTTACCATAGAATGCAAATCAAGATTAACCTTATAAAACAGATGAAAAACAGGGTCATAAAAATAGCTGATAACTCCTTCCACAATCCAAATCTTCATACTTTGTCAAAATTGTTTATTAATAATGGTTACCCTAAACACTTGGTTAACAATATCCTTTTCAATTCAGAGAATAATAATTTACCACAAATTGCTAACATTAACCACAACATTGCTAATACGAATAATTTACAAGGTGATAATTCTCAACTTACCACTCAACCTATCACTATATATGCAAAATTGCCTTTTATCAAAGAATTAACTCCCGGATTGGTCAGGATTTTCAGAAGTGTAAACTGTAAAACTGCTTCAAAACCAGTTCTAACAATTAATAATCTTTTTTCCAAATTAAAGGACAAAGTACCATTGCTTAGCTTAACCAATGTGGTTTATAGTATCCCTTGCAGTACTTGTAACTCAGTATACATTGGTCAAACTTCCAGGTCCCTTAAAGGGAGGCTTACCTCTCATAAAAGTGATGCCAGACTTTACCCTAACAGGTGTACTTTGGCATCACATGCTAATCTTCCCAATCATATCATTGACTACAATTCTGTTAAAGTTTTGGCAAGTGAGTCAAATTTAAAGAAAAGATGTTTCCTTGAAATGGCACATATTTTTCAATGTGACAACTGTATTAATAAAAAAACTGATATCAACAGCCTTAGCATAATTTATTCATATCTTTTGAATTGTGAAAAATTTCGTATTGATAACTCTGTAGAGAATTCATCAATGTAAATGTAATACATATAAAATTAATAACTTTCCCCCCTTTTTTAACAATTTCACATTATCACTAAAATTCTTGCTATAAACGCACATAAATTCCTCTTTTTCTACTTTTTAATGTATTCATTGCTATCCACGCACATTGCATAATATTACATACATTAAAATATTTTATTACATCAGTTCATTCTGTTCGACACTGTATAGTGATAATTTGAATCACCCTATACATAAATCCCCTCCACAAAAATAATTTCAACATAGATTGTGTGCGCATGCGCCATAATTTAGGCGAATGACAATTGACAAATGAACAAAATTTGAATTTCCCTCCACTAACCTATTTCCGCTCAGACACGTTGTGCTTGACCGTTTCGATAGACGTAATTGCCGGCACGAAAAATATTCATTGAACGGCCATTTTACGATTTTATTAAGATTTTAACTTTTAACAGTAAATTGTGTAATGTTTTTCGTAAATTTCTGTGTCTGTATAACGTGCTTCATGCAAGATATGTGTTGTTACTTGCTCTTTTGGCTTGTTTTATAACATCTTCCAGCAACATCCTCACAAACTTTTGTAAGTAAAAACTTTTCATTCTCAATTTTTCTAATGTTGCTGATTGCTAAATTGTCTTTGTAGCCCTGAAGAAGGGATCAAATGATCCCGAAAGCTTGGAAATAGAGTTTTAAGAGTACACTTCGCTGTTTATTTGCCGCTACCCAGCCATCTAGCTTGAGTTTTGTTTCCTAACAAATCGGCAACGATTACCCGCTTCCTAAAATATATATATATATATATAGACAAAACAAAAACAAAAAAGTTGCAACCCGGGCTCCGACACACCGGGCTGCTGTTCCATTCCCCAGCGACTACTCCTCACACCGTGAGGTGAGCAATCACTGGGTCCGCGTATCGTGCGTCCTAAGCAGACGAAGGGACCCATGGATGACTGCCTTCTGCATTCTGGCGGCTAAGGTGTGCGCCGCCGCACGGCACACCGGCATTTTGCGCAGTGCAGAGAGCAGCGTATCCCTCATACCACCTAGGGATCCAATGACCATTACTAGCAGACTCACAGTGTAGTCCGGCCAGAGCCTGCGAAGTTGTCCGAGGAGCTCCTGATACTTGGTCCGCTTTTCCTCCTCCTTAGAGACGATGTTCCCCTGGGCAGGTGCCGAGAACTCGATAACGAACATCGTCTTTTGTTGGTAGTACTGTGCAAGGTTTCGTCAGACATCGGTCGTTCAAAGAATTAGTGGTTCTTTGGTTTTTCGGCCGGCGTTGTTGAGCGTTGAGGCTTGACGTTTCATCACCAGTAGATGGCATCCTTAAAAGCTACTTCGCTACAGTGACCATCGAAATACTGACGGCTGGTGGATTTGCGGCTGTATTTATAGCCGTTTACCCGTTAATGGCGGAAGCAAAATATCCAGCTTAAGATTTTCTGACGAAACAACCCTTATTGCTGCTTCTCAGCAAGAACTAGTAGCTCTATTAAACATCTTAGAACAACACAGTGCAGCATGTTGTCTTGGTATTAACTACAGCAAGACCAAGGTTATGATCGTAGATAGAGAGCACGATAATAATCGAGAAATAAAGTCAGTACGCCGTTGTGAAGTAGTTCAAAGTTTTGTGTACCTCGGTTTTTTGACCGACAATTATTCGGGTAGCTGTAAAAATGAGATTCGATGGCGCATTCAACTGGTACGTGACAAATCTTACTAAAATGTGGCGTGACCTTCTGTTCTCATCAGCAAAGCTACCAAAATGTCGCTGGTCAGTCTCTTGTGTTCTCCATATTTTTGTATGCCTCGGAAACTTGGACTGGTAAAAAGGCAGATCGAGCTCGCATAGATGCTTTTGAAACGTGGACGTGGAGGAGAATGCTGAGAGTCTCTTATACCGCCCATCGAACTAACGTTTCCGTACTGGATCAGCTCGCTAATCCAAAGGGACTATCCTCCATTGTGTCGACGAGAATAATATGGAGAAACTTGTAGTTAAGGGTCATGCCCCCAGTGGGCGGCGCCGTGGCCATTCCCCTACACACTGGGTAGATACGACGAAACTGTTGCTGGATATGAGTATTAAGAGCGCCACTGAACTGATAATAAATCGGGGACGATGGCGAGCTACTGTTTTCAAAACTATTGATAATATTCGTGTCGGTAATACTCTAGCTCCGACTTAATGCATCTTACGAGTTCACAACATGTCTGTTAAGACATTGTGACTATGATGGTGACCAGTTAATGGGTACCTATGTCCAGTTGACTTTCTGTACTTCGTCGTCACCGTTAACAGGTATAAATACAGCCGCAGATCCTGTTGCTGCAGATTATGATTTTTTTAATTTGAAATAGAAGAAAGCGGTGTTATTATTATTATCATTATCCTGACATTTTAAGTTCCTCTCGCATGATTGCGGTAACAACAGGTGTTGACGGGCTGTGCCAAGTCAACACCTGAAATAATGATCGGAATCCAGGAAGGACCATACAATATTATAGGTCTTCAGGATCAGAGACTTTTGCAGTACTTTTGGTAACTTTTCGTCCAGGCCTAACTGTTAAAGGTGTTGTGTAAATGTATTTGATGTAAGGCCTGAGTCCGACATAATGAGGGGAACAATAGTAACTTTGTTCTGCTTCCAAAGTCGTTTTATTTCCATGGCAAGGATCGTGTATTTAGATATCTTCCCAGCGTAGGCGTTTTGGATATTCACATGAGTAGGAATAGCAATATCTATCAAATACGTAGCTTCGTCGGCCTTTGACTGAAAAACTATATCTGACCTGTTGGATGGAACAGTCTTCTATCTGTCGGTATTTATTTCAACGTCTCAGTATACCTTGTATTCATCGTCTTCGAGTTCTGAAGTCGGAGTATAATTATTGTAATATTGATTTGTGTTTTCTATTGGTTTGTTTGTTGTGACTAGCTCTTGGTGTATGACCTTGCCTGCAGAGTTATATCTTGCTGTGTACTTTACCGGCAAGAGTTTTGCACTCGCTTGTTATGTGATCTATTGTTTCTTTTTGTTGCTGACATTTTCTATAGTTATCGTCTGTTATGGGTAGATCTTCAGTTACGCACTTTTGGAGTTTCGTGTCGTACCCGGTCCTATTTAGCAAGCATGAAACTCCCCGTTTCTGGGAACAGCTAGCCATCCTGCAGGCAGGTGTATCACCATTTTTCGTTAATGTGGTCCTGTGTGACACGCTATCTACGTTTGTCGTGGAATGTCGAGGTGTTATCGTTGTGATTACATGTGATTGTGTATGTCTACTACGTGATCTAGACAAGAGAGGTCAGGTGGTGTATAGTTTTTGTCTGCTTTTACTATTGCTCCATGTAACTTTGTTTGCTTTGGAAAAAATGTCTGAGTGTGTTTATTTGTCTGGTGTGAAGTGACTCTATATCTATAATTCCCCTGCCTCCTTGTTTTCTGTCTATGGTGAGCTTTTCCTTGCATGCGTTGGGATGTGACATTCTGTGCTTCGTGAGTTCTGTTCGTATGAGTATATGGATGTTTTCTCAGTTTCAGCAGTGTGCGACCACTTAATGGAGGATACGTGAGGACTGGTATTGCAAATGTGTTAATAGCGTTTGTGAGGTTTCTAGAATTCAACTTTGTTTTAAATAACCTAATGAGGCGGTCCCTAAACTCTTGTCTAAGTTATACCTTGACTTGGCGGTGGTGGTCTATCTCAACATTCTGATTGAAACCTAGGTACCTGTATGTCTGGTCCTTGTCCATATTAACCAACGTCTGGTCAACTACAATTTCCTGTTCGGGATAGTTATTCTATTGGCCTTTATTGATGTGTAGCAGCTCATTCCGAAACCCATCCTGACGTCTGATGTACAAACTCTCTTATTTTAAGTAACTCTCTGTTGCACTTCAAATGACGGCATACAGTTTTTGTATCATCCATGTAGAGGAGATGATTTCGTATTGATTTGTTGGTGCCTGATTTTGAAAACGTAGTTTCTGTTGTTGAGTGAGACACAACTATATTTTGATAATTATCTCTATTGTTTATTGTATAAAAATATTTATAGACTAAAATTCATCTGTCTTTTTTCTAATTTGCATCTCTTCTTACTCGATTTTAAATAGAAATGTAATGACCAAAATACAGGTACCTAGTGGTAGGGACGAACGAGGTGACTTGCCTCCATTAGAAGCTCAGGTTTGACTTAAAATAATAACAACAGCAGTGTCGTCAAAGTCCTTATGGGCAGTATAATGATGAGTAGCATATACAGGGTTGGGACAAAGTATGGAACCAAGCAAATAACTTTGGAACGGAAAGAGTGATATTGCTGAAAATTTGCAGGCAAGTGTAGTGACGTCTAATGCATCCGAAGACAGTATGTTAGCTGTTAATGTACTTCCGGTTTAACCGGAAGTACCGTCAACGTTTTTAATTTAAATGGGACACCCTGTATATTTTTGCAGATTTTAATTCATCTTTTTTTTCCGAATACGTTCATAGTGGGTTTAGTATCTATTTCTCAAAAAATTTGTCTCACAAATTCGTCCGTGGCGGTCTGCGGTCTTCCCGTTTGAGGTAATTTTTTTGTATTTTTTTTAGTCACTGTCAAACGTGTTATAGGACCCCTGTCGGGACGTAAATCATTAAAAGTTGACACACTTCTTTGTGAGCTCTCACGCGATCGCCAAAACCGACTTTGAATGACCGGTATTTTGAACACCTGAAATGATAAAGAAGCTTTATCTTTCCCGTTTTTACAGAAACTAATGCTAAACCCACCATGGACGTATTCGAAAAAAAAAAGATGAATTAAAATCTGCAAAGATATACAGGGTGTCCCATTTAAATTAAAAAAGTTGACGGTACTTCCGGTTAAACCGGAAGTACATTAATAGCTAACATAATGTCTTCGGATGCACTAAACGTCACTACACTTGCCTGCAAATTTTCAGCAATATCACTCTTTCCGTTACAAAGTTATTTGCTTGGTACCATACTTTATCCCAACCCTGTATATATGTTAGTAACGAAGGTTGTCAGGTGTTCAATTCACTGTTCGAGAAGGGAAGATCTAAGTCTACAGAAAAGTGTGTCGGTCACTATCGACATAGTTGAGGTTACAACAAACGTTCCAGGTGATCCACTAGGTGACCAACGAGCTGCAAGCTCTGTAGATGCTCAGACATGACCTTTTACTTATTTCTCCAAATTTAATTTTTTTATTGAATGTGTCTAGGTTATGAGTTTGTAGTAACGACTAGTTACACTTTTGTGTAGCACTAGTTTGACTCAGTACAGTAATAAATTATATTCATCATGCGTACTTACCAACTTGCGAAGACGGAAGTTAACCTGGAAGAGAAAAACATGTACCATGAGAACCCTTCAATTTTACAAGAATCAATCAATCTGCTAGGCTTTGTGCGCGAATACCGACTAGTAGATACAGACTAAAATATTTCATAACCTTCCTTAGCTCCGAAGCCCTCGATCATCTTCTGCTACATATCGTTGTTAATTCTTCCTACTTTCAATAGCTCAACTGGATTGGGGTTTCAGCAGCATTTTGGAGCCCCCAGCATGACATACCATCGCAAAAAATTATTAAATTACTTTCAACAGAATCACCTTCAGATTTTGACAACCGTTGATATCAGACCAAAGAATACGAGGTTTAACAGGTCTAGTGATTTCAGGAATAGTAAATCCATAAATTATGTCCTTAGTTGTTACACTGACATACCATGACTGAGATTGGAACTTATAACACGACGAAGTTATTACTCACAGAAAATAAAAGGGAATTCAATCATATATGACTCTAGATTTGATCTTATTCCGTTAAAGCTAGTAGTTTTCTTTTTTTTCCCAAAATACATGAATGTTTGTAAGTTGTACTGAAAACTTCAGCAAACTAACATAATCAAGGCAGCTGTGTTTATATCAAGGAGACTTGAAACAAAAGTACAATCTAAATGTAGTTTGGTACAACGATCCTATTAATTTTTTGCGAAATTTCAAAGTCATCTCTCTATCAGAATCTGCTGTATTTGAAAGAAAAATAAAGGAGTTTCTCTCAATGACGGAGTTCGAGAAAGAAATCCAATTTCTGCAGTTTCTGATGAAAATGTTGTCGGGCAGATGATTGAATATGATACCGATTCACCTGCAGAATTATTCTCTAGAGACTGTAATAGCTGTAATTGGGAATCTCTCAGAAAGCCAGATCTTCACATTATGTAATAGGATGTCAACAAATCCTCAAAGAATAAGGTTATAGTAAATTCAAGGGAGTTTATGATATAACTGGTCTCAAAACATGGATATATGCACTTGAACCGAGATATAAACTACAATCGGCTCATTGGATGTTTCCAACTGATTCCAATCCAGTTAAATTGAAGCATTGTCGGCCTAAAGTAAACGCATTTTTTTTTTTTTTTTTTTGAAACGGTGGACTTGTTACCTCGGTTTCTTTGGAGGATCATCAAACAGTGAATTATCAATGGTACATCACAGTTTGTTTACCTCACGTGTTTGAAAAGACATGTTTGCAATGTCTACGATACAGCATAAAGTGTAAAAGTAAAATTACTTGAGCATCCGCCATACAGCCCCGACTTATCACCAAGTGACTCCTTTTCATTTCCAAATTTGAAAAACAAACTACAAACTACCGGCCTTGCTCCATTTATTTCTTGAAGTCAAAACATACTTCAGAGGTCGCAAATTCTAATCGCATTTAAGCCACAGCAACGCTATGATTTCAAAACAATTGTCGAGGTTGGATTAGTAAATAATATACAACTTAACGTGCAGAAAACAACACTGACAAAGAAGTCTCACGTTGGCCTACCAACTGTGGAAGTGAACTATCATCCAATAGTTACATCGTTTCAGTCAAGCTTTGGGGATCAACAGCAACAACCACATGTCCTAGCACGACCACGTCGTCAGTTTTGCTAAAACGGCATTCGAGAAGCTTAGAGTTTTATTCCGCTCTAAGAAGCTGTATACACCAGAGCAAATACTGCTGCTCTACAAGACATACAGATCCAACTATCGCTGAAGCATTACTTCCATGTGTGGGGATATGCTTCAAAGTACTCCCTAAAGCTCTAAAGCTTCTGGATACAATCCAGAAGAGAGCAATTAATCAATCGATGCGACTAACCTCAGGAAGGATCTCCACAGCCTGGAACATCAAAGAAGGGTGGCTAAGCTGTCCCTGTTTTACAAATTTCATTATGGAAGATGTGAGCGTGAGCGAGCTCTCCTAGATAACAATACCAAAGGCGTCGAAACACGGAACACTTGAGAGGCTCTACGAGCTCATCCTTACCAGGTCGAGGTCCCTACTCCCCGAACCAGTCTCCTCCAGCATTCCTTCTTTTGGAGAACGTCGACGCTGTGAAATGAGCTTCCGGGAAATTTGTTTCCAGACGGCTTTCAGTATATTTTGAAAGATATCAGGCGCAGTCCCTTAGTACCACCCGCATGATACTCGGCCGTTATGTGTGCACACCAATGGAAGGCGAAACCCAAGGTTCCACACGAGCGGCAAAAGGCGCTGTCATGGCTTCACAAGTGACCAGGACCCACCAACATTCGCTTCACGGTGACACTTACGAATTTTGACTCGCAACTTACGGCTATTCGATAGATTTATCTAGGTGCGTACCTCAACAAAAGAGTGAAGACTGACGTGGCGACACGTGTTTTAAATTGACAGAGGTAGATTGCGTGTACAATCTACCTCCCATATCAAGGAGAACGGTAGCTTCCTACCGCATGGGGGTCAGTCCAAGATATGAATCCATTATTTGGATGATGCAGATTAGCATCTACAATCTGTCTGCATGGTTGACGCAGATTACTATCCACATTCTGTCGGTATGGGTGATGCAGATTACTATCTACATTATGTCCGCATGGGAGATGCAGATTCTTGTCCACGTGCTGTTCGGATGGGTGATGGGTGATGACTGATAGAAATTACTACATACTGTCCGCATGGATTGCCGAATACATAAAGTGTGTCCCAGGCCGTGTTTGGAGCGGAAACAATGGTAGTGCAATTACCTCCTAACCTCCTCCAACACAGAAGGAGGGGCGTTCTCCTGTCTCCAGAATGCAATCTGCTCGATGGACGAACCCGTCTCCCCATCGAAACTCCCAGAGGGTCCTGCACTTCGGATCGAGTGCTATATAAGTGGGCTGGTGTGAAGGCAGGTACGGAAATGCTATTGATTACTGCGGGAAAGGGTACAGAATACTACATAAGGTACCCCCACCACCGTGCCCCCAATAATCCCATGATCCGTACTTTACTGCAGAATACAGTACACCAGGTCTGCGTCCCACCTGCAGAGATTATAATTTAGCTGCCCTTTATCTTTATCTGTAAATGACTGTCAGATTCTAATTAAGTCAATAGCTGTACAATGAGGCTTATACCAATAATTGGCCGATGAAACTCAATATCATAATCGTAATGTTCAAAAACATGCATGCAATGGAGTATGGCAAATTGAGGAAAGCTGCTCAGTGAAAACTCACCAATTAATAATTGCAATCGCTATCACTGAAGCACCACGCGTTACGATAGCTAGCCGTAAACTGGACGTTTTCGTTGTTGGTATTTTTCTCACAGGCAAAAGGGATAGCCATTAAAACCCATACTGCCCGCAACATCTGAAATCCTTTCAAGTACTCAAAATATAAACGAACCACGTGGCCTGCAGAATGATGGTTAAAATAAAGTATGCTTACAAGAGTTACAAGGATTATTCTTGAATGGATACAGACAGAGACTACAAAAAGGTGATAACCATCCCACAGATTTCTCTATCGAGGCGCACTAATTTAAGCACGTGCTTTACGTGATCACCCACTTTCCCCAAGCACTAAATATAAGTTCAACATTCGTAAATCAAACATCCGTACAGACTTTATGGCTCAAATCTGAATTTATTGCGACTTTGCACAAAGAGCACGGAAGGCGCGGGTTAATAAAAATGTTAATATTGTAAAATCCCTTACGATAACTTTTCCTATACGTGCTGTACGGATGTGCTTCCTAAAATATTATTTTGTAGCGGCATCGTCAGGCATTTTATAGCAAAAATGGCAGAATGTCGCTCGAATACGAGTTTTATAATGGTTGAGTTCAAATTATATGTGTTCCAACATTAAAAGTAGGGCGAAATTCAGTCTACTGATCCATATAGAATGTGTAGTAAATTTCAGAATTGGCAAGGTGGTAAATAATAAGTCAACATTCAACTATTGCTCTAAATTTTATTATTATTGTTATACAGTGAGTGCCACTTTGGACGTTAAAAGGTATGCTTCTTTAGGGAGCTTTCAAAATTATGATACAAATGCACGTTAGCTCATTTCCAATACGCTTTTTTTGGCTTCACCTGTACGTTTGTTTGTATGTCTGTAACCGACTTCTTCTGATTCGAGTTTGATCCGGTTTAAACGAATAGATTTAATTTAAACTTTGTACACTGATCAAGAATCGCCGACTATGCAATAATTTAATAAGTTGTCTCATTGTCCTGACCAGGATCGCCAGTATTGAAGTTTTGAGATCTTTTGCTGTATCGTAGTTGAAAGAATAGTGAACGTGATAGACGGATGTATTTTATTTTTACGAAATTATGAATGGGCTCATATTTGAGAGTTGGTGAATGAGCTTAACAAATTAAACGTTAATTGTCATGCTTTTGGTCTAAGTAATGACGAGATTTGGACTTTCTAGCTCCTAATTGTTATATAATGTGCTACAAGGAGAGAGGCTTTCTAGTGACCAGAACCACCAGTGCATATGCACCTCTGGTTTTCCTCCAGTGGTACCTGCTGCCAGTCCCACAGCCGGTACAGTAAATTATTCTTCGACCCTTGCCTCGGGAGTGCGTCCACCGTTTCATTACCACAAACTCCAGCATGACTCGCCACCCACATAAGTGGGTAAGATCTGACTACATTGCAGAACGAGCCTTTATGTAAACCTACAAGCATTTAATACTTTTTATGCTGCCTGGCTGTCAGAGCAGATAGTAGTCTGCCTCCTAGGCCACTGAATTTCGTGAGTACAAGAGGCACAAGCTAATAAAATCGTGTATATTTCCGCTTGGGCTACCATGGTGTATTCCCCAAAAGAGAATGAAAGCTTTGTATTTGAGATCCCAGCGCCGGCGCCTTCGTTGATAAGTGAACCGTCTGTGTACCGGATTGGCTCTTTCTTCTCAAAATTTCAAGGCTCAAAAGGTCGCCTGTCGTTTGCAGTCGAAGCAATATGTAAGTGAAATTTTATCACTCCTCATATGTAGGATAGAGTCATCTCTTTGCAGTTTCGAGAAAATGACGGAGCATCACCTGTAAGGAATCAGAAAAGACCAACTATCCTGACCCAGTCGGAACGCAGTATGCCCCTTGAACTACCAGGTCAAGTGGATGGAGATTCAGCAGTGCTTCTGACGCGCTCAACAGAGTCATGCACTTGTTATACTAACACAAGCCAACTGTTAAATTTTATTCAGCTTTGCTTTGATTTTTTCCATCCTCACACATGGCCAACACACTAATGACCCATATTAAAAGGACGCCCTTACGATTGCCGTATAGAGCAAGGATACCACCTTAGAATCAGCCCCCTGTTCACTCCTACATCTTATGTATAGTGAAAGATATAATTTTAGCGTCTTGTACCGTATACTGAATATAAGATAGATGTAAGCAATTTAAAATTAGTTCATAGCAAAGGAGTCAATGTAACGTATAGGGAGAAATACCTATATGTAAATCGTATGCTATTTAGTTTCGTTTCATTTTTATGTGGTTATAATTATATTGTAATTAGAGTTGGGAATAGTCAATTGACCAGACAATTGGCCATTACCTATTTGACCGGTCAAATTCGGTCAACATATCTTAAAAATATTCAAAGACATTTTATTGTATCGCATTACATATCAATGTTATTTTATTATGTATGTATTTGAGATTGGTTGGGTCAGTCCAATTTACCCACAACCGTATTTTACGAGAAATAGAAAACCATAGGTCAATAATGGTTGAAATCTATTCCAAATCTTCCACTGAAGATCATAGCTTAGCAAAATACGTGTAAGCGTAAGTGCTTAAGCTGTGTAGTGTTTGACACATACATAGACAGTTTTACATTTTACATTCTACCTGTGCAGTACCGAAATACAATAAAATACATAGTTCAATAAACCTGGTGCAAAGTACATCATATATTTATAAGTTTTTGTCTTCATATCCTCATAGTTCTTATAATAATCTTATCTATGCTTTACTCTGTGCAATAACAAGTATGATAAAAGTATAGTTACAACTATATTTTGAGATCTACTTTAATTTTCATGTGCTGTGTATAAGCACCACGAATAAAACTTGCTGCATTACGTCAGTTAAATGAAACTGTTCGCTCTGTAATTTGATCAGACATAATTGGTGCTCCACTAAGAAGGTTCTAATTTCTACGGAGACCTTATTCCTGCCTAAATTCTTGGTAATATATCCATGAGTCTTTGGAGAACTTTTTATTATCCTCAGGCACGAGATCCACTTCCTGGCAGATATACAAGAGGGGGGGGGTGGAGGGGAGGTGAAGGGAACGGGGATAGAAAATCCATCTTGACTTTATTACAGGGGCGGAACCAATCAATGAGGTATTCCTTTTGAGCCCTGAAAGCAGGACAGAATCTAAGTAGAAAACTATTTGTTACTATTAGAATGAACTTTCAGTTCAAGGTAACAACTGGTGGTACATGTCAGGAGTGTTAGATTGTGAAACAACTGTAAAAGTTTATGTACTTACTAATTTCAACAACAGAATCAAAAACTGAGAGCTTAGACGAGGAATGAATATAGTGATAAGAGAAGGAACTGAAAGACGCAGACTGAAATGGTATGTCAACCGAATGTGTGAGAGTCGAGTCGAAGAAGACGTAGACATCCAGAAAAATGGGGAAAAAGTAAATAAGGATATGGAAAGAAGAGGTATGATAGATCACGATTGAGGAGATCGAGAGGTATAGAGAAGAGAATGCGAGAGATGGCACGGGAGGTGGGAAAAACTCATTATATACAAGGGCTGTTCAGTACTAGTACCTGATATATTTATTGACTAAAAGTTTTGTCACAATTTGAGCTGCATGAAGGCTACCATTATCACGGCGAAGTTTCC
This sequence comes from Callosobruchus maculatus, assembly GCA_951848785.1. Classification (NCBI taxonomy): domain Eukaryota; kingdom Metazoa; phylum Arthropoda; class Insecta; order Coleoptera; family Chrysomelidae; genus Callosobruchus; species Callosobruchus maculatus. The sequence continues at coordinate 2,927,136 of CATOUR010000130.1, forward strand.
ATTTTACAAACAGGTTGGGCATTTTCTGGACACAAAACTTCTATATAATTTGCTGTTAATGTAAATTCAGGTGAGACCGTATGCATGGATATGCGTGCGTGCTTCTTTTTGCTGTGGTCCTTCTTTTTGTAACCATTGTATGTTCTGTTGCTTCATCTCCGGATTGTGAAAGAAACATCCCATTTTTGTTAGCCTACAATCCGACTCCGTTCAAAGACTGATGCATAAACTGGGCTGTCCTTTGGATCGACAAAGAGCAATGCTTTGTTTTTACATGACCAGCGTTTTCTAGAGGTAGCATTTAGGTAAATAGCGGCTGAATGAACAACAAATGTTAGACGTGTAAAGATTGTACTGCCAAGCTGTGGACATATTTTCATAGGTTTCGACTTCTTGCGAGTAGTGTAGATTGTAACAGTTGTTGCACAATGCAAGAGGCCTACTATATTATACAATATTAAGGGGCTTCGATACACACAGTTATACATATGTATTTGCCATGTAAAAGACGGATTCCCATTTCGAACAGAATTCACTTGTTTTTCAAACTACATACACAGTGTTTCAAAAGGAAGAAGGAAGATAGTTAAGACCTTAATGGATGACATCTAAGAGCAATTTTTTCAAAAAAGTTTTTTATTGTTCAAAAAAACACGCAATGCAAAATCATACTTTTGCATTTCGTGTTCATCGTGTGCGTGTAGTTGTAAAACTACCGATATTTGAAGCATTCTTCAAATATCTGTAGTTTAACAACTAAACACGGTATCAAAAAAAGGTCAAAACAGTGACAAAGCGCAAGCTTTCTTCTTCAGTTTGCTTTTTGAATCCTTAAAGGTAACATCAGGAGCTTTGAAATGCGAAATTCATTTTTATGATGACCAATTGACCTTACATTTGGATTTTTGGACTTATCACCCTCATCTTACACACATACTGGAGAAAGGGAACAGGCGGCCACGCCTCCTCGCTAACGCAGCTATAGCGTAGACCCCTAATATAATATTTTTTGCGTTTCAACGTTTTTATAGCGTTTCGTAGCTCATCATGCAGGATCGCAATTGATTCAGTCCTAGTTTTTGTTAAACAGCCCTCGTATATAAGATGTTATATCCTTCGAAGCACCCTTGTCTTTCCTAGAGCACTCCGGTATACCTGAGGATCTACCGTTCATCCCTGCCTCTCTACGTGTTCCCGTTTCTTTGTCTCTGGTCGTTAATACGCTCAGTTTAGCGCGAGTCCACGGCGCTATCCGTCACAGCCGCCTAGACTAACGGTCGAGAATACACACCGCCTGGGAAAGGGAGCGCAAAAAACGTCTTTGATGATGCTCCCAAGCAGAAAATCGTGGTCTGGAACATCGGCGAAGCGTCCTCGTCTGTAAAGGTTGATGTTCTGACCAGCGGGCGGAAAATGCACAACGACGGAGGTGCTAATAGCTCCTTGTCTAAGGTAGCCTGCAAACAGGTACTCGAGGATCCAGGTCAGCCCAGTATAGCTCAATGGAGACCTCTTCATAGATGTGTAGGTGTCTTTCCAGAATTACGTTTCCATTTTTAAGATCTTTGATGTAGCCCACCAAATAACAATTTTATTGTCTTTCAACAAATCACAGTGAATTTATACTCATTTCGCACCTATAAATATATAGTTTTTCACTCGTATCTCAAAACAGTTGTTTTGAGATACGAGTGAACCTAGTCAAGACGATTGGCTGTAAAACTGCTCACACTAGCTTGCATAGAATGGGTCATTATTCTTTAACGGCAATTTTACTTAAAACCGCTTCAAAAAATGGTCAAATTTCATACTCGGTCTATGTTATCATATGAGGCGGAGGCGTGAACTTTAAAGGCCGCTATGTTCAATCGTTTTTATGAGCGTTAGGGATGTGGATGCATGGAAGAGTTATTCATAATTATTTCCTTCAGAGCTACGCAGATCAACGAAGCGTTATTAGATTTTGAAATTATATTTATGGAACGTTTTACATATAACGCTGTTACTATTTACAATAAGATCAATGATACATTTAAAGAAAAATCGATTAATAATTTGAAATCTAATGTTAATCGTTTATATCTGGATAATAAGAAAAGAAACAGTACTTCGGCATGTTTTTCAATCCACACCTCTTTTGGCATTTTATATTTTTCTGTTTTTGGTTTTTTCTGAATATTTGTATATTTATTTTATATGTATTTTCAGTTGTTTATTGCATGCTCCATCTGTGATAGAGCCTTTAGCATGCGTGTTAAATTGTTCTACTTTTTGTAAACTATTGGGGTTAAGTGGAGTAGCTGCTTGCTAGACATCAGACAGCCAGACATAACTCTGCAGCCAAAGTCATACACAAAGCACTAGCCACAACGAACAAGCTAATTGTAAACACAGATCCATATTATAACTACACAGCGACCTCAGTACTCGAGAAAAATCGATTCAAACTATACTGGGACATTGAAATAGCACATACAGACAAAACGATCCCAGCAATTAGACCAGATATGGTTTTCCAGTCAAAGATAGATCAATATCTATCCAATAGATATTGCAGTTCCCAATGATATGAACATCCAGTCAAAGACAGATCAATATCTATCTAATAGATACTGCAGTTCCCAATGATATGAACATCCAAAACACCTACGCCGGGAAGATGTCTAAATACACATATCTCGCCATGGAAATAAAACAAAACAAAGCTATTATTGCCTCCCTCATTATGTCGGTATCAGGCCTTACTCCAAATACATTTACAACACACCTGCAACAATTGGGCCTGGATGAAAGGGTACACAAAACCTTCCAAAAGTCCGTAATCCTCAAGACGTGCAGCATTGTACGATCCTTCCTGAATTCAGAATAATAATAGGTCAGGTGTTGACTTGGCACAGCCCGTCACAACTTGCTGCTACCGCTATCATGCGAGATGAACTTAGCAAATCAGAATAATAATATAATGCAAATGTAGTTAGCGAATTTTTTGAAACCACTGAGATAACCCGGTTATGACATCTGTACAAAAAGTTCAATTGCATGACTTATTATCGTCATTACAGCTTAACCCTTAACTGGCAACGTGCCGTCTGTGAGACTGCAAGCAATCTTAAATTCGACCCTACAACAAAACCTTACCGCATTTCTGGTAAATGACCTCATCTAATCTACCAGCCATTGGTATCCCTTTTATATCCTGTTTATCAATAAGTTTGCATAAACAACATTCCAGATGTGCTTAGTTGTTAGTTTTGTTCAGTCTGCGAGACGGCACGTTACGGTTTACGTTATAATTTTTCTCAACTGGTAGTCATGGCAGGTCCGTCATTTTTTACCAAAATATTTTTATAGGTGTATTGCTTTACTTCTTTACTTGTTATCAATCACAAAATATATAAATTTGAGTGTGGTCAAATTTTTTTTTATTATCTTGGTCCTACAAATTTGTGCGTGTGTTCTAGTTAATAATTATCATAATTTTTTTCTTTACATCACATGTTCTGCTACTTTATACAAAATTATTATTAAAGGATATATATCCAACAAATCTTCATGCATTTTTTCCAAAAAATAAATAGGAGAATTTGATTTTTTATGCTTCAAAGAGGTTACAGTCTCACAGACTGCACGTTACCAACTATGCCCCGAACTTGCACGTTACCGGTTAAGGGTTAATAAACAATATACTGTTATCGATTTCACCAATATTGATGAATGTGCCAATGCGCATTCACCATCCTTAAGACAATAAGTGTATAGTACTTCAGAGGTTTCATGGGTATGTAAACACAGAAATTGTACAACTCCTAGAAGAAGGGACATAATAATATACCGCCATCAGTTAGTCAGATCTATGCCCAAAGGAAAGCCATGATTTTCAAGTCCCATGGCGAATTTTCTTTTGGAAGATGGAATTTTAATTAGAAACTTGATAAAAAAAAATAGTTTGTTGATATCGTGAGACGTGCTTTGGTGTCCTGCAATCCAATAGTTACTTTTGATGTATATTAAAAAGTCATGATTTATTACCATCCAGACCAAATAATTTCTCAAGGATATCCAATGCAAAAAAGATGTCTCTAATAATGGTGGATGTGCAAGCGGTATATATTGTTCATTTGAAAACTTCCCACCCCGAATTTCTTGGAAACCGCTGATTAAAAGAAAACAGGCCGAGACAAATCAAAGGATTTGTTAAGGGAGACAACTTTTTAAGCAAAGACTACTTCATCCTCTTGTACCCCCTGCCCCCCAGGATCATCTCCTTAAAAATTTTAAATCACAAGGGGTATCGAGTAATATCTTGTTTCAAAGGTTTATCAAAATCCTTTATTTTGACGTTTGACTTTTTAAATCGGTCGATTCGTTTTCGACAAAATTAAAATCTTTATGTCTCTTAAGTTGTCCAAATAGAATACAAAAACACACGAAAATATCACTTTGTATTGCAATAAGTGTTCAAATGTAATTGGCCAAACAATGATATAGGCGATCCTCAAATTCCTGACGGGCAGTTTCGATGACCTTCGTCAACGCATTATCGAAAGCTGCCATGAAATCCTACAACATATTTTTGCAACTGCTGGTCAGGAATTTGGCCAATACTGGGCAACATTTAAGCACTTTTCGCAATAAAAGGTAATAGTTTCGTGTGTTTTTGTATTTTATTTGAACAAGGTAGGATACAAAAAGATTCGAATCTTCCTGAAAACGAATCGACCGACTTTTAACAATCAAACGTCAACCTACCTTGGAACAAGGCATTACTCGATACCCCTTGTCACTTAATATATATTTTTAAGGGAATGATCCTAGGGGGAGAGTGTACAAGGGGATGACGTACTTTTTAGTTAAAAAGTTGTCGCCCTTGACAAACCTTTTGACGCGTCTCGGCGTTTTCTCTTTTAGTCGGCGGTTTTCGAGAAATCCGCGGTGGGAAGTTTTCAAATGAACACAACTATAACACATTCACGATATTTTGACATACGATGCTGTAATCATTCCAATAAAAAAACATAAAAGGCATATCATAACATAATAGACATGTCATTTTAACTAAAATTGAGTCAAACAAACAATTCCCTTTCTGCCCTTGCATGTGCTTACGATCAGTCTACAGATCCTCGCACCACCTGATTTATTGATACCATGTCAATTATTTGTTGTTGGTTAAAGAGTAAATAACAGAACAAAGCCTAACATAAATATCGATAATCATATTTATTTGAATACATAAGTAGAGATTGCCGTTAAATATTGAACTAACTGATAAACTAAAAGAGACCGCCATACAATACAGCTTTGGAGGAAATCAAAATTATAACCAACCTCCCCATTGCTCAATACAGGAACGATCTATTAAAGACAAATATACGTTGTACATACTCTGTTGAGTTTTTCTTGAATGTCTTATTTTATCAGGAGATGTTTATAGTAACTGCAGGGGCCACTTTACTTCCTACACCGATAGGTGAGGAGAGATTGTGATCGCGAAAGTTTTCTATTTTGAGATATTACGCATTTTGGGCGTTTTATAATATCTACAAAACGAAAATCCACTACACTCATTTCCATCGGTCTGCCTGTCGATCTGTCTGTCACTCTTTCAGTCTGTCTGTCTGTCTGTCTGTCTGTCTGTCTGTCTGTCTGTCTGTCTGTATGTCTGTCTGTATGTCTGTATGTATGTCTGTCTGTCTGTCTCTCTGTCTTTCTGTTTTCTAGCCTTATAATCTCAGTAACCGCTAAGTGGTTGGGGGAGAGGGAGGATTGTAAAACCGAAAGATCTATTGCATTCATATTAGGCTGTCCATTGACCTTTGAAAGAAAGACCTAGCGGCATAATACACTTTTTTAGGTCTATCCGAACATTGTCTTGTCTATCACCGAAACCAAGGGACTTCGAGTTTTCTGATGTACATACATATACATACGTTGATGATTGCATACACTCGTATTGTAGCTTTAGATCGTTCTATATTGTATGAAGTGGAAATTATTTAATTGATTTTTGTGAAATTTTGACATAGTATGATTACCGTAGCGAGGGTGAAGAACGCGTTTGATATTAAAGTATCGTGTCAGTGGAAATTGGATAGTTTGGGGGTGAGGGGTTGTGAAACTGAAAAAACTGTTGTCTTCATACTGCCCTATCTTAGACGAAAAACAATATTCGATATTATATTGATGTAGAAACAGTACAATATAAAAGCCGTTCAAAGTATGTTGATATGGGTACTGTAGGCATATCTGATCATCTTCTGCCTTTTTTGTAATGGTCAAAATGCTAGGTAGGATGGGGTCTCTGATAGGGTGGTTGGGAAACCCCAGAACACTTTCCATTGTCCTTTAAAGATTGATACTGGTAATATCACCTACTTTCAAATATCGGCGGTGCCATGTGTTGGGGATCCTAAGGCTCATTTAGAGTATGCAACATGCTGTGCAACGTGTTTCAAGACAGTGTTTTGAAACAGGTTGTAAATCCTATTGATCTGTTTTAAATCAATTACCCTTCTTCATAATCTTGTTCCCATTTTCGCCTTAATGTTTTGCAACATGCCTTTAAAGAAAATTTTTGTTTTGCAACAAAAGTTTATGGAACTTATTAAATAGTCTAAATGCGCCTCAGACTAGAGACTAATGTATGAAAAAATAATAAAATGGTATCACCGTAAATACTGAGTCAATAAACTTGACTCCATCTTTTGTATCATAATACGTATTTTTTGGCGAATATAAATAATTTTGTCCATTCCTCTAGCAAAATACAAAATCATATAGGGGTGCCTATTGATTAATATGTTGTGCAATTTTTATAATTTAAATTACACCTCCTTTCGTAATAGTACTCAGCCCGTAAGGAGTAATAATAAGACAAAAAGTGTAAGCGACACCAGATACGTATAAGCCTCCTTCACAGACTGAACACTCAAATGCGCACATATTTATATCAGCTGCCTCAAAGGCATCCTATTCCCACAAGAAGTTCGATCGAAGGTCTGGCAAGGCGACCGAGTTTCCATCGAATTTCCTTGTATCTGTTTATTTCAATCCCATAAATATACAGAACACCAAATCTTTTTATGCTCAAGTTGTTTCTACTCAATCAATCATACTCAAACTTGACAGGCATGTGAATAGGGTGTTTCAGTTTTCTGAATACTTGCTGTCCCTGCGGTTTGACGTACTCAAGCAAATACATTTCGATATATCTGCCTGCAGTATACAGAGAAGACCGAGATCATCGGTAGGCATTTAGGTCAGTAGTATGAATAATCATCAAACAGCTGCAGATCCAGTATCCAAATGTTTTTGTCAACTAAATTGAGAAGCTTTTAACACACAAGTTGAAAATGATTTTTTTATTTGAGAGCAGGCGACAGAAAGATCTGCCTTGTGCGCCATCTGGTATCCGAAGGTAACGGCAAACCAAAGAAAATCGCTGCTAAGCAGCAGCCGACTTCTTGGTGGACCGCCACGGCGCGTCCGCTTGGCCGACCAGAAACGCGGTTCTATATGCTGCTGAATATGAGAGTCGATATACGAGGGCTGCTCTACATATTTTGTCGCCTGCTCTCACATGCCTCACATCTCTGGAAGACATGAAAATATTGATGCTCTCTATCTCCGTCAATCGACCTATGGCGCACTGATGATCGCTAATAAGCGTGAAACAGCTATCTGCGTACTGGTGGATTGACGGAGAAGTAGAGCAACCCTCGGATGTTTTATTGTTTAGCATCTTGTCATATACATGAGCGAATAAAGGAAGGAGAAAGGCTTTCAGGTGGCAAGAATCACCAGTGCATAGGCATACAAGTGGGCCCTTCTGCACCTCTCATTAATCTAGTTGCCAAGTCCAGCCCTCATCACAAAGGTGAGGATGGCCTTGAGTCCATCTTATGTTTTCACGTTCAAGGGGCCCTAAACCTAGTATGGGCTGCATGTGATACCCAAGGGCTTGACAGCATCATAGAAGGTGTGCCAAGAGCTCTTACTCCTTGCCACAGCGTGTGCACATCGGATCGCTTGTCACCACAAGTGACGTCTGCAGGTGTTACGACTAGATAGCAGGCCTTCAAGTAGCTTCAGCTGGTTTCTATCCAATTAAAGGCAGAACCGCTCCAATTTTACCATATATCCTAAAATCAGTCCTCTAGCGGAGCGGAGATTTCCAATGACTTTTCTCCATCTCATAAGTTGTTGATTTTGCAACCAAAACGTTTTTCTTCTAATGGTACCTGCTCCACAGCTGTTTCAGGACCCAGGACACTACTCCTTGATCCTGGCTTTGCGAGCGCGTCCGAGGTTTCAAAGCCGCAAACTCTAGCATGACTCGGCACCTACATAAGTGACACCTGATACGAGAGACATAAGCTAAAATCGCATACACTTCTGCTTGGGATACTGCGGTGCATCCTTCAAGTCAGAAGGAAAGTTAGTAGTATAGATATGCCGATTCTGATCCTCCCGAGGTCATTTGAAGGTCATCTAAATGGGATGCAGATAACCTTGAGATTTGACGTGGGTTTTTCTTATAGGTGCCGATTCTGATCCTCCCTGAAGGTCATTTTGTAAAGTTGTGTTTTCAAATGTGGTCGTATCTGAAGGGCTTTTTTAAATGGGACATACCTTCAGTTTTAACTCAAGTTCGCACAGAAGCAATTGATGGTCTGAGCTGCAGTCAGAATTTGATTACGAAATCGTCCGTCGGGAGAGGTCCAAGTATAACAGCGCCGTGTATGTTGTGGAAACATAGTGTTGGCAACTGAAAAATTATGGTCAATACAGAATTGAAGCAGACGTTGGCCCCTTTCATTTCTGACACCAAGACCAAATTTACCAATATGTGCCCTAGGATGCTCATCATCTATGGTTTGACCACCTTTTGAAAATAAGGACCATTTGCCGATTCGAAAAAAATTCAAGTGGAGAATCAAGATCGTTATAAAAAGATTCGATCGTTTCCTCACCCGAATTTGATTCTGTTATGATTCTGTCACTAGTACACCAGAATGGTCCTTGCGTGAGCTTTCGCCACCTAAAAGGTAACACCGTGACTATTATTAGTAGCTAGATAATTCAATGAATATAAGACCCACAACATGTTCTTAATTTCGATATCAAACCTGTTGATATTAGTTATTGATAATCCACCTTCAATAACAGTTGCTTGGATAAGTATTTTTCCAAAATTTTCAAATTTTTCTATATCTCCTAAATTTTCAAAATTTGGCACAGCCGTATGAGCTGATATGCTTCAAGAGATGATCAAAAAACCTGAGGTGAACCCTGTTTAGAGACTATTATCTACCATTTCTCAGAACGCCACTGCATTGTGGGTTACTATTATGACTATCCAGCTTCGCATCGCTTAAAAAGGTCTCACAACAGAAAACTGGACTAAAAATGCGGGGGCAAACACTAAGATCTCTCTGAAGTTATTATGCTAAGGTACACTGGAACCTCAACAGTCAGTACATGTGCGACCCTTCAACTGCCGCTAGGCACGTTTTTGCTATTATCAGAATAAAAAAGTTTCTAACTACGTCGCATTCTGCAGAGTTTGACAAAAGATTCTGGAGAGCATTTATATAACACCGCTTCCCCATTGCTTCGACTTCCGTTATTTAACCCAGTTTCAGATTTTAAAGAGCTAGGACCGTGTAGTAAATATGATGAATGTTCGAACGCAGAAACATTACAAAGGGGTCGTTGCTCCTTAGACTAGAGTATTCTACCACAGACGTGTTTGCTTCAGGAAGAAGCAGATGTACGAAAATACTTATAACTCTGCTGAGGCATATTTTTGAGATAACAAAATTGAGTAAAGGCCTCAAAATGGAGATCGAGTATCAGCATTCTAAAATGGAAAAAATCGGAATCTATCTTATCCCTCTACTGCATCAATATAATAACAAGGTTATTGACACAAACGGTGAAGTCTAGCCATATGGCCACTCTATCAACCGAACTAAATTGTTCTCACCTGAGCAGTGAGTATTTACTGTTGGCTTCTAACTGAAACTTAGTTGTAACTTTTTTAGAGTAAGATCAGCAATAACGTTTCGACTAATATATAGTTATCATCAGGCCTCAGAATGTCGAAGTTTTTATGGCATTAAACAACCTGACAAGCGTGTCGCTAGAAATAGCTAAAGACACTGCCCACCGTAATAATATACAACGGAAAATTTTTATATAACACAGACACATACAATTAAGATTTAATTAGAAAACGATGAAAAGTTGGGTGCAGCATACATCTGCAGTCCACAGAAGAAGTCTTCACGGAAGAAGATTGATGAATCTTCTGTTCGTCGCTGCAGGTCAAAATCATTACACTAACTGAAACTTCTAGAATGGCGCCAGAAAACAGTAACAAAGTCAACACAGAACACGTTGACATCGATGTTATAAAACGGCATTAACAAATACAAGATAAATAATTACAACATACGTGACATTTATAAATAACTAATAAATTCATTATTCTTTGTTTAGCAGATGCTGTTTAACTTCAAATTTGGGTTTATTTTTATTTTCTTCATTTGTAAAATTATTTTCAGGAGTATCAAAAAATGCATTATACAATTTTACTTCTGGATATGAACAATTCCTCCAAAACATAGCTGTACACTGTTTTGGGATTTATAATTTATTTAAAAATCTCAAGTTCTGTCACGAAACTTTGGCCTAAATCTAACTCTATTCCAGAGATGTGATGGCGATGAAATTTTCATGATATTTATTAGAAAGTTTAAAAAGTGCCACGTGTATAGGTTATCCATTTTTTTGCTAACCTAGTTTGTTAATAAATTTTGTTATCCTATAGTATCTTCTAAGCCCATCTACTGATTATAGATAATAGAGTATAATCATGCATTTTTTTTTCTGATTGTGTATGATGGAGTATAGTATAGGAACCTTCTCAAGTTTTTTGGGACACGGGAAGGCCGAGAAAATGAAAATATTTGCATCTTTCTAGTACCGTGACGTCACGGTCCTAGCGGGGAACAGTCAATCGGAAGACGGGTATGGCTTTACTGATCCGTGATCTAGGTTAAGGCCCATGATCAGTCAATCTGTCCCATCACTACCGTCACCCTTCAATGACAGTTTGCACGCCATTTGTTGCGGAGTGCCTTGAATGTGTTTGTCTTTTTTGTCCGAGTTGTTTACCTTTCTATTGTAGAGCATTCTTTATCAGTATTTTAGTTACTTTATTGAGTTAGTTTCTCATAACCAACATGGATCAGTAACATAGATAGTGGATTCACTAAAGCGGATTTAGATATCTGCTCAAGGTTGAGTTGGTTATGGTAAACGTATGACTATGTAAATAATATTCTGTTATTTGATGCAGAGATGAAAAAAGTAAAAAAGTGAAAACTAAGAAGAAAACTTTCAAATATTTATATAACATTTACGGTAATGAACAACATAATAGTTATATGTTTGCAGCATTATTATGATGCACGTCCTTTAGGCATATCTCCTTTTCCAATTGCAGAGAACGACAATTTACGTTATTCAGTAGTACAGTAGATACTGAACAACGTAAATTGTCCTGGAATATCATGGAATATGTCGGTCACGTTATTCCGGCATGAAGGCAGAAGGCATACTTTTTCCATTTTTTATCTGAAAATAAAAATAAACTCGAGTTTCCAATACTCATTACATACCTTTATATGATCATCTACACATTGGAGGAAATACATAATTTTATATATGCGCCCAGTAAAGCAGACTGTACTAACTTGGTTGATATTTGGTTGAGTGGTTTGTGTTTCCAAGGTACAGATAATACGACCATAAGAGCAACGTGTGATGAGTATCCACTAATGCGAAAATGTGTAAACTTTCAAATTCTCGAAATCAATAATTCACCGCACAATAACTTCGATTCTAGACAGGAAACTTATAAAATTATAAGGTAATTATATGGTAATGTGACACAGTCAAGAGGTGAGGCCCATCGGGCATTCCCTTGATAGAAGACAAATCACAAAACAGTAGCTTGTTCCGTGAAAATTGGGTCAATACCGCGATTTGGGTGTTGACGAGGTAACAATTCACTGCTCTAAAATGAAGTTACTAGTAAACAAAATGATGCAGAGAGCAACGCAATGCATCAGTACACCTATTTTTGTATAGACTAAGATGTGGTAATGATTCAATCATTGCTTTCAAACCCATGATTCTAGCCCATTGAACATTTCGACTTGCTCGACGTCCAGCCAATGTATTTTTGCCACAAATTTAACGATATATTTTTACAACACGCTTGTGAAGTTTGTAAGACTCTTACAATACATACCGCAATTAAAATCCACAAGTACAAAGTATGTAAAAGTTTAACAGAAAGAAGTGGTTCGGAATTTAATCTGTTCAAAGCATGCTGCAGAGATTAATTCGAATACATTATTAAATTTAATTAGAGTAGGGCTTTGTCCCGCCGGACAATAGGCCGAAATTACTCAGCTAATATATTTTTCTCAAAGGAATGTGTAATGGTATAATTGTACGCTAATGCGACAGAGTGTATAATAATATGATACAGCACGTACAATTAGACATATTGATTAAGATAAAGTGCCGTCAGAGGTTCCAGCCCTACTAGCAGACATGAACTATAAGCCGCGAGGAAAAGAACTGTTCAGTTGTACTGTTGTATCATAAACACCGATTTGCTGCTTAAATGCTGTCCAGAATGCCATTTTGCTCCCTGCAGTATATTTGTTCTTTAACGAAGTGCTTAGAACGTTCTTGTAGCAAGTTTGTACAACATATTATGCGATAAGTTTGGCACTGTTGTATAAACGCTTACTAAACCATTTCTATGCAACAGGTCACCTGCCTACATAGAATAGCTACGTAAGAGCTCTGTAAGAATGACTATCCAATTCCTTTTGTAGCATTTATACATGAAATCTTCATCCTATTGCTTCGGCATGCAAATTGTGTGCTCTGTCAGCACATTGCTCTAAGCAGTAGCTTTTATACAATTATTGTTTAATAGATGTTGAAATTAATGGCAAAGAATTGGAGGGATTACCGAGCAGAAAATCTTAGCCTGATTTTTGATGTATCTAGAAACAGCATTATAGCTTTTAACTTTTGATGAGTATTTTAGGTTATAGGTACGCATTTGTGAATAAATAGTTACAATGTCTGATCTTGCGAAATGGAAAAATTTAAAAAACTGCCACACTATATTGATAAACGTAATTCAGAAGACAATATGCTCAAACCTGCTAGTAGAAATTCCAGTCAAGGTCACAGCCCAAGTGTCTGCAGTGGCAAGAAAACAGTCACTTGCTTGGCTTGCATATTTCGAACCCATTGAAGAAGGTTTTATATACATATATACGCAATACTTCATAAAAGCACTCCAATCGCATAACATATTAGGACTGCATGACATCCATAAAAACAATGTTGCTGTACAACGTTTGTTTTTTTTTAATCGGTCAATTCGTTTTCGCGAAAATTTGAACCTTTATGTATCGTATGTCAAAATTTTATGTATCAGACATAATATTAATACATTTATTCAAGAAACGAAGACATGAGGAAGGCTGCAGAAGCTTCGTTTCCAGTCTAGGCAAAATACAGGACAAAACGGATCAACTCTAACACTGAATACAAGCCACGAAAAATCAATGGAACAGATAAATGCAATAGATTAGCTAAATTATCGAATGTATATTATATATGCCTATACCTCATACAAGCATTGCTTCCGAGGTGGCAATATTTGTAAGTCATTCATACAAAATAAATTGAACAACATTACTCAAGTAAATTAAAGGAGCAAATGTTGTGTAACAGCTCTACATCTACTGCGAATGGAGTGGAATCGCAATTCGGTGGCGTACGACCCGACTCATCTGTGATGAATCCAGCCTAGTACACGGAGGCCGAGGCAAGGCGACTTACGGTTGTGAAGTCAGAGCTAGCTACGCCAAATTGCTGTATAATAACTGCCGATAACATAGTTTCATCCTATGAGACGACAATCAATATGGACGACACTTTTGCAACTCATAGAATATCATAACCAGCGGCTGGAAGTCATTTAATTTTGTTTCAGTAATAGCGAATTATATATTTTTATATATAAATGTCATGAATGTGTTCAAATGAAGCAACTGTAATGATTGCAATGTTGGAGAGACATGATTTTGTAGCTCGAAATTACAATTCAATATTATAGAGCAGTGTTAAAATGTCCATGAAATACCGAGCGCGTGAAAAATTCATCATTATTTTATGCAAAAATACCAAAATTTGGTGTGCGACGAAATCATGCCCTCTGGATGCAAGCTATCGGATTTTTTAAGGATGCTATTCAAGATTATTAATTGCCGATATATCCACAAACAAAGATGGATACATAAGATATAACATGCCATAGGAAGCTAGAATAATTTGACTGTATAAAATATGTTTACTTCGTTTATGCAGTATTAGTACTGTTAATTCATGCAACAAAATAATCGTATAGATGCTGCAAAGAAGGGGTTTTGTTGTCGCATTATTGATGTACCCAGAATATTTACACAAGCGGTATACAGGTCTTAAGGAGCTGTCACGTATTAGTGATGTAAGGATTCTTTAGCAGCTGCAAGAACGTTTATACAGCTGAGTTGCTTAACAGTAATCGACGGGTGCAACGAAGACTGTCGTAACTCAAATTGTGTAGTTACGATTTATGAGGCGTTTTACTTTTTCCCCAATTTGGACTTGCCCTGTGAGAGTCTGGTTCTTATAATAAAAAACGTGAGGAAAATTAACATGTTTACGGATTATGTACAGAAAACTTATATAATAGTATATTTGAATTTTATGACGTTTAGAGTGACTTTGATATGAGATACGATTTTCTTCTTAGGAAATTATAATAAGTATTTCCAGATACTATCTTTTCAAGCAAGTCATTTGGTGAATTATTGGAACAGATAATGAAGATTTCACTTCTATTTTTATTTCAAAAAGTATAAAAACATAATGTGAATATTCATACATAAAAACTTAAAAGTAATTCACTAACAAATTTTTAGAAAGCTAGTCCAATCCAAATTCTTCTTCGGATTCGTCGTCTTTTGTTTTTTTTGATCTTAAGGTTTTATAAAAATCGTGGTAAGTAGTTGGTATTTTGCCGTTATTACATAACCACAAAATTCCTTTTAATTTTTTATCGTCAATTGGTAGTTCCTCATTGTACATCCGTTTCAAATCTACTGCTACGTTTTGGCCACGTGTCATGTTTGCTTTAATTTGCAGAAGGTTACTATTCTCAGCATCAAGGCTATATTTGAAGAATGCACAATCCGGTTGGCCTGATTTGAATTGAATTTCTTTTATCCTGCTTATTTTTACGGTTCCCTTTGATGTATCTTTAGACCAGTTTTGTTTTTCAGTTAAACTTTTGAAATTCAAAAAATCAACTTGTTCCATTTCTACAAGTGTGTACATTTTTCCTGTAGTTTTTGCCAATCTAATAATAGCAATCCATTGAGCAGGTACATAGATCACAGGGCACTTACTGCCAGCAGTTTCAATTACACTATGCATACTATCACCTTCGTTTTGGGTATGCCCTTTTTCTAAAAAACGGTGCATAATGTTTATTCTGAGGGATTTGGATGCATAGGAAAACATGACAAACAGAAATTTGTTCCGATTTTGTCCCCCACAATTATCAGAGTACAAAATGATCTCCTTACAGTTTTTAGATTTTTGGAATTGTAAGAATTTCCACAGACAACTTGCAATTTCTATAGAGCCTCACTTAGCAATTCTTTCATGCCAACAGTAACAATATCCTTCATTATTTCCTAAATCATAGACTGTGAAATTATAAGTGCAATATTTACTCTTATAATAAAAATCGCTGACATCAGATTTCGGTGTGGCTAACACTTTCTGCAAATCAAAAGCGGCAACACAAATTTCTTTATTATTAACAGCAAGCACTTTATCTGCATCCTTAAGATTTCTCGCCAAAATTTTGTTTTTGATGTGCTGATCGTAGTCTTCTGCAAGTTGTATCTTCTTCGCTTCATCAGCAAGTTCATATGCAGAACATTTCTCACATTGGTCTTTCTTTGGCTTGAAAAACGAAATATTGAATTCGTTGTTGAATATATCGCGATACTGCCGTTCAGAAGCTCTTTCAAGTACATTTTCTCCATCCCAATGTTCTAGGTACAAACGGTACATCTTCTTAATGCTCAATCCTGGTTCAAAATACATTTTCTTAGTATCTTTACGAAGATAATGCGAAGGCACTACAGGAAACATCATAATATGATTGCGAACACTATCTTTGATGCTGTCTTTGATTTTGTTTGGCCGATTGTGATGCTTTCCTCGACTGTCGCCTTTAATGATTCCGCTTCCCATTACTTTGGAAAAGGCTGTAGTAACCCAGGTTTCTGATATGTCCAATGTATTTAAAAACATTTTTTTGCAAACTTTTTGCAATTTGTCATCAATAATAAAATAATAAAAAAATAAGCTTTAGAATTCTGCCGTCTTGATTCTTTATCGCGCACTGTTATCTGCTTTTTTGGTGTTTCCTCTACGAATCGTAGAATAAAATCCCATTGCCGTGTATGATCAGCAATCATCCAAAAGTCCGTAAAAATGCTTTGTCTTTTGTCTTCACTTATCTTATTGGCGCACTTGAGCCTACACTGACAAGCTTCTTTCATCGTCCTGGCACGTATGTTTTTTCCTGCTCTATTTTCATGCTCTTTTCCTTGGTCCAACATTGATTTGGCTTTATTGTCCGTCCAATCTGCTGGCTTTCTTTGTCTTTTCCTAGATAATCTTTCTTTTTCTTTCATAACTCTCCTGCGTTGTTTAGTATTTTCTTCTCCTGGATGATTTTCTCTGTCGGTTTCTTCTTCACTTACAGACCTTGCATTGCCGCTGCCACTCGGTTCAAAATCTGGATCCAAATCAGAATTATCTCCAAACGGGTCTTCATCTTCAGAACTTTCAAAGTAATCGTTAGCTTGCTTTGATTCTTCTGAACCTTTCGGTAACCGTTTGCCTGAAAATATGTTTTTTGTTATAACAGGTAAGAATGCTACCAGTATCTCTGCACAAAAAACTAATTTAGTATACAGATTAAAAATTAAAAAACATAAAAACACATTTACCTGAAGACTCTTCAAAAATCATTTTTGCTTTTTGCATGATTAGTTTCGTTCTGCTACTCATACTGAAGCGTTATTAGTAGAAATTTAATTGTTTAAACCACTTTTTAAGAATACACAATATCCACGATAATACTATAGGTTTAGGTTATGTTTCCATGTTTATCCTCGTATCTCAGACTTATAGTAGCTCCATCTATTTTTCTTTCCGAAGAAGACTGTCGTATGTTAAGTTAATACATTGTTTGTTGGATATACGATCTAATTCTGAGATACAACAAAACGGAAATGTATTACTGGTTGCCATACCAATAGATTTAACAACATAAGACTTTTTTCATAGTAAAATATGATATTTCTGTTATCGCTAGGTCATGCTATCTCAAAATCACCAAAAATGAGATACGATAGTCTTCGTTGCACCCGTCGAGTTGTAAGCAATCTCTATAGATATAGAACATCTTAAATGATTAAACTGCTCTATAAGTTGTGCCCATTTTGCCTGTATAACTGTTGTGAGAACGTTCTGCCAACATTCTTGCAGCAAATATTGCTGTGAAAGAAATGTTTTGTAACATTTCTTATATCCATAAAAAACTCAAAATTGTTAGTTGGTCATGAGCTTGATTTTTTTAGAAGCGTTGGGGCAGCAAAATTTAGTTTTTATATAACAAAACGTGAGTGTTTGATTCACAACTCTCGAATTGAAATTGTTGTCGAATGGGCCAACTCAGGAGTTCCGTCAGATTCTCGGTATTAGCACAGAATTTGACAACGACCAAGTTTAACCTTTCCCAGTTTCAGGTTACACTGCGACATGTAATGTGGGTTCAAGACTTAACTACAGACGCCCTAGATGATTTACTTTCACAGAATAGGTAATTATTGCCGGTCTTTTGATAATGATGGTGGATGATGTGTGTAATTGAAACGAAATAATTGAACATATATATGTGACAATGATGATGATACTCCTATAACCTATAAATACCAAGCAGAGAAATATTATTTCAACAAAACTACTGTAATCGTCTCGGACTTCCAGGCTGCTTTAACCCTTTTTTTTTATGGTCAGCCTCCCGCAAAGGCTAAAAGCCTATGTCGCTGTAGAAGCGCTGCGAGAGGATAAGTGTCGGTGCACGTTAGATTTGAAGCGCTGCAGGTTGTAGCCGGCGGGAAACAAATTCCCTGGCAGCTCGTTCCACAGCGTCGAAGTTCTCCAAAAAAAGGAATGCTGGAGGAGACTGGTTCGTGGAGTAGGGACCTCGACCTGGTAAGGGTGAGCTCGCAGAGCCTCTCTAGTGCTCCTCGTTCGGGCGGCCTTTGCTGTTATTATCTCGGAGAGCTCACTGGAACATCTTCCGTGATAGAATCTGTAGAACAGGGACAGGTTAGCCACCCTTCTTCGATGTTCCAGGCTATGGAGGTCCTTTGTGAGGTTAGGCGTATCGATTAGTCTAATTGCTCTCTTCTGGATGGTGTCCAGAAGCTTTAGAGAGTGCTTGGGAGCGCATCCCCTCACATGGGAGCAATACTCCAGCGGTGGTCGGATCTGTGCCTTGTAGAGCAGCAGTAGTTGCTCTGGTGTGTACAGCTTCCTACAGCGGAACAAAACTCCAAGCTTCTGGGATGCCGTTTTAGCAATACTGACGACGTGGTCGTGCCAGGACATGTTGTTGTTGATGTTGACCCCCAAAAGCTTGACGGAAGGTGACTCGTCTATGGGGTGGCCCTCCATTTCCAATGTTGGTAAGCCAGTGTGAGACTTTTTTATAAGTGTTGTTGCCTGGGTTTTCTGTACGTTGAACTGTACTTTATTTACTAATCCCCACTCGACAATTTTTTTTATATCTGCGTTGATCTGTGAGGCATGCTGCTGTCGTCGACGTACCGTCTCCTGGGATGATAGTGGCTTGCATGGTTCCATGCACGATATCAATGTACTGTCGTCTGCGAAGCTGTAGATTGGATTGGATGTTATTTCCAGCAGCTCGTTGATGTACAGCAGGAGGAACGGTGTAGGGGATAGGACAGATCCCTGAGGAACACCGGCGTTTATTGAAAATAGGTCTGATGAACAGCCCTCGACTACAACAAACAGAGATCGGTCGTTCAAAAAGCTGTTCAGCCACTGGCGCAGGCCAGGTGGTAGTCCATAAGCAGCAAGCTTGACTAGAAGTCCCTCATGCCACACTCTGTCGAAGGCTTTCGATATGTCAAGCGCAAAAACACGGGATTCCCCATGGTTTTCAGTGGCTCTGTTCCACAAGTGAGTGACATAGGCCAGAAGGTCACCCGTAGACCTGTGCTTACGGAAGCCATACTGGCCATCATTTATGATGTTATTATTGTCCAGGTATTTCAGGATCTATGTGTTAATGACAGTCTTCATAACCTTGGACATGATGCTGGGAAGAGCCACAGGTCTATAGTTTGTGGGATCGGTTTTTTTTGCCTTTCTTAGGGATGGGTTGTACGCAGCCAATTTTCCATGAAGCGGGAAACACGCCTTGCTGATATGATAGTTTGAAGAGCTTGCAAAGAATAGGTGCAAGCTCAGCGGCACAGCGTTTAAGGACAATGGCTGGAATTTGGTCGGGACCAGTAGCTTTCTTCGTGTTTAGCTTCTGGAGGATGCATTTTACATCTCGATGTTGAAATTTGACCTCTGCCATTCTGCAGTTTACGTTTATGTTGGTGGTCGGATTGCTTCCTTGGAAGTCTACAGTAGAATTGGCTGCGAAAAGCCTCCCTAAGATGTCTGCTTTTTCTTTAGGAGCAGAAGCGCTGGACTTGTCCTCTCTGGTCAAGGGTGGTATTGAGGAATAGAAAAAGTTCTGACTAACAGCCTTAGCTACAAACCAGAATGTTCTGGACGAACTAGGACATGAGAGGAGCTTGTTTTTAATTTTTTGGTTGTGTTCCTCCTTGCAGTTGTCAATCACGCGTTTACAGTGGGCTTCTGGCGTCGATAAAACTACGGTGGTTCTCGGCGTTTGGATTTTTCCTCCATTCCTTGTAATGTTGGTTTTTAGAGGGAGCTGCATCTCTACAACGCTGATTAAACCATGGCTTGTTTTTGGAGGGACGCTTGACGACATGTGGAATATAGGCCTCCATGCCGGACATTATTACCTCTGTTATTTCTTGGGCGTAAGCTGATGGGTCTCGTGACTTGAAGCAGACGTTGTGCCAGGGAAAGGGCTGGTAGTATTCCCTTAGGTCGTCCCACTTTGCTGATCCGTAATGCCAGACACGGCGAGGAATTGTACGGTGTGGATCAGGAGAATGCATCCTGCATAGTGTTGAGACGGTGTTATGGTCGGACGATCCTAGTGGAGCGGTTACTTTCACTGTGTAAATTGTTGGGGTAGTTGTTAGGTATAGGTCCAGCAGACTGGCAAAATCTCCGTGGCGGCTGGGGATTCCTGTTGGTTCTTTAACTATCTGCTCCAAGCCGCAGCTAATATCAAACGCTTCAGCTTCACGTCCCTCGTCGTCCGTTTTATTTGAGTGTTTGAGCCAGTATGAGTTGTGAACGTTGAAGTCGCCCAGAAAGACTATCTCTGAATTAGGATGACCTGACTGCAGCGCGTCCACAGTGACCGAAAGCTTCTCGAAGAGCTCTTTGCAGTTGTTACTACTTGGTGGTCTATAGATGCAGCATATGAATTTGGAACGATTTTGGAAGGATATTTTAAGCCATATGATGTCAGATCCTTCCAGTTCGAGCTCTTCTTCTCGATGACAAGAAATCCCAGATTTAACGTACACGCATACGCCAAACCTACGTCTAAATCGGGTGTATAAGTCATATCCGGGATATCTAAAGCAGTTATCCATTGTTGAAGAGCCGACTTGAGTTTCCGTAAGAGCCAGAATGTGTGGCTTCTCTGTCTGAAGATGTTGATGGACAGAGTTTATGTTGGAGGCAAGACCTCGTATATTTGTAAAATCGGCTCTGAACACGTTTCTCTGGCCTTCGGGCCTGTCGTCAGTGCGAAGTTGCTGCGAAGGATGGCTTGTGTTGATAGCCTGATGAGGAGTGGCAGCGAAATTTTTTAAACGAACTTCGCTTAATATTCCCCCGGACCACCTGGCACCCGGAGATCAGAACGGCCAGGTATTTTATCTCCGGAATCTTTTGATCCTGGAAGAGCCATTGAGCATTTTTTAACTTCTATCTATTCAATTTGTCACTTATCGGTAACCGGGAACATCGGCCCAGAGACGAAACATGAGCCGCGAGGCCATTTGGCGCCGCCTTTAACTGCTAAGGTGCGGTCTGTGATACTCCATTGACTATATTATTATTATGTGCTGAAATTTGACAATGCCGCATCTGGGTAGCTGGGTGCTAGGTACCTTTCGGCGAAGTCTTGACACGGTGCATGGAGTAGTACGCTATAATTGCAAAATTGTATTGTAGCGGTCTCTGCGACCTCACATTGAATAAATACGTGATTTTTATCTTTTTTATATTAGCAGTTACTGTGAGCAGGTTTTCGGATCGTATGCATCATAGTGACCCAAGGTTTGAGGGATAGGTCAAAAGTTATGGACCAATAAGATAACGAAAACGTGCCATTTACTGAAAGTGATGATGAGTTAGAAGATTCACCTATAATAGAAAATACACGGATAAGACTCAGTCGCAGACTACAGTCAACGTGAAGATGAAACGGAAGATCTACAGGGCGAGACAACAAATGAGCTAGAATATTTACAACTCGAAGAAGAGAACTTTTAAATCAGAAGAAATAAGTTTAAGTGGTATGAAAGTTCGGAGTCTATAGTTACTACAAGGTCTGTGTACAGAATATTGGAGTACGAGTTTCATCGCAGCTTATTTTTTCAGACGAAAGGGCCAACCATCAGTAAGCGTTAGAACCAGAAAGCTCAACATTTTAGTCACTTACCTGGCCAAATATCTATATAGAATGTGTCAGATAGGGAGTAGCGGGTTAATTTGCGGAAAATGACGTTTGTGTTATGTTACTGCTCACTTAATATATCGATTAATGTAACAGAAGTTTTTCTATAATATTATATTTTTTTCTAACCATTCGTGAATAAATTATAATATAGAAGTTGTTCTACACTTTAAATATTCAACAAAAGATAACGAGATTTCAGACTGTACGTTAGTGGTTATGTACACTTGTCGCACGTTAGCTGTTTTAAGCTTAAAGGTCTTGGATTCCGTTAATGACATAAAAACTGGTATGGGGCTTATTCAGCACTCTAAGCTTACTATCTTCACGAAACTCTGTAGTAGAAGTCTTGCGGAGGCGGAGCCGGGTAAGCCACGCAGGTAAATGTAACCAAATTATGAAAATAGTGTTATTATGTCTTAAACATAATAAATTGATTCTCAACATTAGAACAAAAATATTAATGTTTCAGACTACAAGAGTTAATACAGATCAAGTGCATCTTATACTAAATGATCAACAGGTAATTTTTGCAGAACTAACAAAATTTCAGGAATTATAATAGATAAAAGTTTTACTTGGTCTTACCATATTCAAGAATTGGAGAAAAAATTGAATAGCTTATGTTACAGCTTAAGCGTCATCAAAAAGTATGTATCAGTTTACTACGCTTGTTTTCTCTTTAAAGCTCGATATGGATATCATGCTTTGAGGAGAAACAAGTGAAATAAATAGGTTGCTCGTAGCTCAGAAATAGGCATTGCTTATAATTGAAAATATCCCTAGGCGGAGATCATGAAAAAGGAAATTCAAAGATTGTAGGTTTTTGACATAACCTGACGTCTATACAGGGTGTCCCTGAATTTCCTTGACACGCGATATTCTCGCAACAAAAAAATGTTCAAACGAAAGCTCAGTGGAATGATTGAAAGTACTACATGGTCTATCATACAATGCTTTCAAAACAATTTTTTTGTACTTCAGCCCTTAAACTCATCCCTTACTTTGTTCTTCCAAATAGCACCTAATAGTCTTTCCAACACAAAATAAGTCCTTATTTCATTTAATACCTTCTAGTACCTTTGATTTAATACAAAAACCCATTTTTGTCGTAAATTCATAAGCATAATATAAATAAAATAAGGATATCGTGCCATGCCTTCAAAATATTTCCTTTACTTCAACCCCTAAAACTT
This sequence comes from Callosobruchus maculatus, assembly GCA_951848785.1. NCBI lineage: Eukaryota > Metazoa > Arthropoda > Insecta > Coleoptera > Chrysomelidae > Callosobruchus > Callosobruchus maculatus. Next base: position 2,950,440 of record CATOUR010000130.1, read on the forward strand.
ACCCCCTACTTTTTTGCAAAATAGCACCCCACAGCTTTTTCGGCATTAATGTGGTCATTATTTTATTTAGTATTTTGTAGTGCCTTTCATTTCATACACAAGCCAATTTTTTTATTAAAGTAAATAAAATGAGCATCTTTGTTGGAGGCGTATTATTTTTGTAATAAAAAAGCACGAAAAGATATTTGTGTTCGAAGGCATGTGTTATAAGTTATCTAGTACCCTTAAAAATCCAATTAGTTTAATTTTCATCCGTTTTTTGCGTCATGCAAATTGTTATTTTATTTATGTTATGCTTATGACTTCACGAAAAAAATAAATTTGCAAGTTGTAGGTGAGTTTTAAGGGTTTAAGTACGAAAAAAAATGTTTTAAAAGCAAGATATGGTAGATCCTATAGTACTTTCAAAAGTTCCACTCAGTTTTCGTTTGAACTTTTTTTTTGCTATGAGAATATCACGTGTCAAGGAAATTCAGGGACACCCTGTACATATACACGAGTGTCTACTTTTTCATTTCTAACATCGAATGAAATTCAAAGATCAAATCAAAACCTCGTCGTACAACACTACAGATATATTAATTATATCCTTCGTAGTCATAGATTAAGTATATATGAAAAATTCCCGATTTATGCAGACGAGATTACTAAATTTACTACCCAATAATATTGTGTTGAAAACGTGAAACTATTCAAAAGAGAAGTATTTAACCTACTGATAGTAAGTGAATCATAATAGTGTACAAGAGTTTGTAATGTTTAGACCACGGTTGTATTTTGGCATCACTTTGCAAATTTGACACTACCCATTGTCTGTAAAATATATGGCTGGTAAGACGAACAAACATTATTATCATTATTAGTAGGAACCAGTGTGCAGACGAGCTTTCAAGAAGAGGGACAGGTATGCCATTATACAGCCCAGGACCAAGCTGTGGCATAAGCAAAGCTATGGCCCACAAAGTTATCAACCAACCAACGGTCCAACGAGGCGAGTCTACGGTAGACAAGCCCTAGGCAAAAACTGCTTACAGGCTCAAATGAGCGGTTAAATGAGCTAACTGGTCAAGCCCAAGACGTACGATGATGGACAGGTTATTGCTCTTATACGGGACATGGCCACTTTAGGCAACAGAGGAGTGTAGACGTCGGCAAACGACTGCATTTCGCGCGTTTCGTTTCCGTCGATCTTAAATCTAAGACACCTATCAAATTTTCAGGGTTACCAACAAGAGCTCACCAAAGAAGCTTTTATGTGTTCTGATGCACATACGTACCCATCCTTCTGATTAAAGTAATATTTTTAGTAAACGCGGAGCTGGATCCGGAGTTCTCCATTCTGATGGTATCACTATCGATTTGCGGATCGATGCAAACCAACAAATAATACTAAAAGCAAATCCAGTGAGTTATTCCCCTGGACAATAAAAATAAACAACATGGCTGAAGTGCACATGGACAATGGGAGCGACAGCAAATGTTTATATGGAATTTTATCAATCACTCATCTCTAGAACAGAAATTTAATGGACATTATAGCATAAATATAAATATGCCGGCGAGCTTCTGTTAACGGGAAAAAAGATAAACAATCAGTCAGTCATAGATAATAGCTTTTACATCAAACACGAAAGTATTGTAATATTAAGGGCTTGCCAAAGGTTTTTACGGAAAACTTTTAAATTTTTTTGGTCTTTGTGTGAGTTATAAGTTTGTTATAAATCTCCACTCCATTATATACAATTGACTACTCAATGAATAATGATTTGGGTGTGATTAATATAAAATGATTCTTTCAGCTTATACAGTGTGTCCCACGATTAAGACAAGCAATATACGGAAATTGTGCAGTAGTAGAGAATTATATATCTTTTTGGATGTAAATTAGAGCAAACGTTGTATCTTTTCTTATTATTGCGTTTGCCAATGAGGTATTTGTTTTTGGTCACGTGACGTCGGATTCAAAGATTAATATCTCCTATATCTCTAATACCCATTAATATGGGACACCCTGTATATTTGTGCCTTTCAGTGCTCCTCAGGTTAAAACAATTCCAACAAACTAGCACACTTGGGATGTAAAGTGATGAATTCAAGAGCTAGGATTGTTTTTGAAATAGATTGCTACCAGAAATCTAGAAAACGTTATTATTTTTGAGTTACAGGAGTTTGTCTTGTATTACATATTATAGTGAACTAATGTTTGTTTTAAGTTTACTGTTTTTATTATTTTCGACGAAAATGAAATATTACAGTTATATTTATGAGAGACGTGTTGTTTACTTGTCGATAGTTAATTATGTATTTAATTAATACTAATAACAATTCATTTGGACATCGGGACATGTTGGAATAGCTGGCATCCAACAAGCTGATATAGCAGCTTGCGATACACCAATGAGTTCATCTACAAATTAGTAGTAGGTAGTCAGGGTACACAACCTGAACTATTTTCTAAAAAACAAAATACAAAATTGTTGGCAAGATGAATGGCACAAAGACACGAATAACAAACTCCGTCAAAAATCTATTTCGATTAAGAAGAGCACGCATAGAAGCACCTCACTCCAACGCGCGCAACGCAGAGAGCAGGTGATAATGATTGTATCTCGAACTAGAATAGGTCACATCCGACTCACTTCATCATACCTACTTGTAGGGCAAAACCCTCCTGAATGTGAACCGTGTCAAGTGAACTTTACAATGATACATATCTTCCTTGCTATACAGAAACTGAAGAAACATGATGCAACTACCGAATGATGTGAATACCTTAACCACCGTTCCGGCTGATAAAGCAACGAACATGAGCTTTCCGTGCTCAAGCATAATTTATAACTATTATCTTTATTCAATTTATTGATTATAATGTATTGTTTGCCACATTACTTTGCTTAAGGATTATATATTATCTGTAAGTATATTCGTATTTTTTTGTTTTGTATTAATGGGCGCAAAGTTATTGAGTTGTACTGTCTACTCTGTAAATGGATTTCTGTTGGGCAATAAAATGCTATTATTATTATAACTTAGCGGAAGTGGGTAGAAACATCAGTGCGTCTCTCTGCCTACAAAACGACCACGAATCTGGACTCAAGATTCGACAAACGAATCTGCTGTCAACACCGTCAATTAGCGAGGAATCCCAATTTTCAGACTTATGCTATTAAACGGTAGCCAATATTTCAGGAATCCGGGACTGAGCAATTACTTCCCGCCGACGTTACTTGAAAATACAGGCCGCCACTTTAATAGAGAGTAAATATGCCGAACTGCATTTGATCCGATCTAACAGGATATTCGACTGCAGATGGTTTGGATTGGGGTGTATAATATTTGATTTAGGTGTACCTAGAGATGCTTCGAGATTGAATACAGTACCTGTCTTAGTCACTCAGCCATATTGAGTGTTTGAATTTTGTGGGTTGAACAGACACTAGTCAGCAGTGGAGGCGCGTGGGATGTTGAAAATTATGATGTCCTGCATTAAAAATACCTCAAAAAAGCTCTATATATTACTATACAGGGTGAGTTTTCAGTACCGGCTCGGTCGATAACTCTACTACTGTAGAAGATAGCGAAAAAAGTTCTATATAAAAGTTGTAGCCACGAATATGTTCCTTGCCCAGAAAATATTTTCATTTATACAGGGTGATCCATAACTACGTGGTGATACAAAAACGCATTTTTTTAAATGAGACACCCTATATATTATTCCATATTCAAATTCTACTAATGATTTCCGTTCTTCCAATATAGGGTGTTGTTACATTACACAGAGCATTTCAAAAGTTATGACCATTTTTATACCCAAATCGCTGTCAAATGAACGTACTATATACCAAAAAGTGATGAATCAAAAATAATTTTTTTACACAGACGCAGACGGATAGAAAATATCATCCAGTTTTGAAATCGGCTATAAAAAAAGCTGCGACGTATATTCGTATACAGGGTGATGTAGAATGCAAAATCTAGATTTTCTCTCGTTTTATAAATATAACCCCCAATATTTTATTGTACCAAAGAATTGCTTTAAATATGGTATTTCACCTTTGTATAGCATTTGCTATGGATACATTCATTAGTTTCTGAGATATTTCGATTTTTCTGCAAATTTTAAATATACCTCCTATTTGTTTACTAAAATTTAATTATTTTGAGAAAATAGTATCAAATTTTATTTTTGCTCAGCAAACAACTAAAATATAAGGCCATAATAGTACTTGATCAGTAGTATAGATATGCCGATTCTGATCCTCCCGAGGTCATTTGAAGGTCATTTAAATGGGGTGTGGATAACCTTGAGATGTGACGTGGGCTTTTCTTATAGGTGCCGATTCTGATCCTCCCTGAAGGTCATTTTGTAACGTTGTGTTTTCAAATGTGATCGTATCTGAAGGGCTTGTTTCAGTGGGGTGTTGGGTAACCTTGAGTTTTTTTTTGTGTTAGTGTATAGCTGCTTATTTTGAACTTCCTTGAATGTGACTATTGACTGGATAACCTTGAGATTTGACGTGGTGGATAACCTAGAGATTTGACGTGAGGCCAATTGCAATCCTCCCTGAAGGTCACTGATATAGGGTGTGGATAGCCTTGAGATCAGTTGTATAATTTTCTTATGAGGCTTGATAGTGATGCTCCCTTAAAGTCATTCAACTGGGGTGGGAATAGCCTTGAGCTTGATCTCACAGAAGAACGTGTTCTGCTAACGTCAGACCTTGCCACCATAAGCAAGCAACCGGAGGTGGGGGTACGATGCCCTTGAGGATCTAGCTATAAATCGAGGAGGTTCGAGCATCGATGCTACAGTTGCCTGACTCACAGTGACTAACATATACTCTAATAAAATGCATACATGTAGTGATTGTGGTAAACATTTTACGCGTTCGGACAATTTGCGTCGGCATAAGAGAAATATTTGCAGTGTGAATCCCACAAATGGACCACCAGCTAAAAAAATTAAATTGGATAGTACACCTCCGAATATGATATGTCCTTGCTGCAATGTCTCGCTTCCGAACAATCGAATGGCTGCTCACGCAAGGACATTACAACATAGAACAAATTCATCGATCCCGATCAGTGATGGTGTGAGACTTATTAAAAGTGCATTCAAATGTAGAATTGCCAGCTATAGATTTAGCACATCAGAATTGTACACCGACTTTAAAGAGTTTTTCGAAAATATTAAGCAAAATACGCTAGATGTAATAGAAGAGAAACTTCGAGTGCACAGAGCTCTGAAAGTGAACATGGAAGTATTCGGGAAGTACGTATTACAGACGAGTGATGTAGCAGATATCAAATCCTTCAATACGGTTAATAAAGTAATAGACGAGAGCACAGAGCTGTCTGATGTTTATCAACAATTTGCTGATGAAATTACATCCCAGTCATCTGAGTTTGAGGAGAAGGATTCTGGTATGTTAAATATTTAGAGAAGTGCATAAATTAAGATAGTAACCTTTGTTGTTTTTTTCAGGGTGGGCGATTGAATGTATCCTTTATGCTGAAGTGAACATTAACAAGTTTTCACCATTGGGTGGATCATCTTATATAAAGTTACCATACTTTATAGAGAAGAAGAAGGCAGTGATAAATGTGCGAAATCAAGACCAGTGTTGTTTCGCTTGGGCCGTCACATCAGCGCTACTACCAGCAAGCACCCGAGTAGTGGAAGTGTCGTCCTACCCGCATTTTTCAACCATTTTGAATGTCCATGGTATGAACTTTCCCGTTACTCTCAAAGATATCTCATTGTTCGAGAGAAATAATAATATCTCTATAAATGTGTATGGGATTGAAAAAATAATCAAAGATGGTAACGTCACATATGAAATAGTTGGTCCATTGAGATATGCTCAGAAGAAATTAGCTTTACATGTCAATCTGCTCTATTTAACGGATGATAAAGGGAATGGTCACTATTGTTGGATAAGAGATCTTTCGCGATTAGTTGCAAATCAGTTAAGTTCAAACGGACATAAGCGGTACTTTTGTGATGGTTGTTTGTTATATTTTTCAACTAAGGCATATCTAGATATTCACCAAAGGAACGATTGCAATCATATATTCACAATAACACCCACAGAGAAACTACGAACTGATAAGTTTGGTAATCAGGTTCCAGAAAACATACTTAAATTCGAGAATTTTTGAAAAGCAAATGCCGGTCCCCTTTGTGGTGTATGCGGATTTTGAGTCATTATTAAAACCAATCGATAGTTGTGAACCCAACCCAGAATATTCGTATACAAACGAAACCCACACACATGAACCATATTCATTTTCATATTTTATTAAATCTTCATTTGATTCTGACTTATCCAAATTCGTCTTGTATCGAGGTAAGGACGCGGCGAAAGAATTCGTGACAAGGCTAGAAGCTGATCTTAAAGAACTATATTTCAAATATTTGAAAGATGTAACTCCCATGATCCCTTTAACGCCGGAAGAGCAGATTGAGTTTGACACTTCAACGAAATGTAACATCTGTGAGAAGCCATTTTCAGGATCCGATATTAAAGTTCGCGATCACTGCCACATAACTGGTAAAGTTAGATTTGGGGCTGCACATTCGAAATGTAATTTAAATTTCAAATTACCAAATTTTATACCAATTATAACGCACAATTTAAGTGGGTACGATTGTCACCTATTTATCAAACAACTATCTTCTCATGGAGATAAGATAGACGTGGTAGCCCAGAATAAGGAAAAATACATTTCATTTACAAAAAGTCTGTATATGCATGACTATGTGGACCGAACCGGTAGAATAAGGAGGAAGTTTTTACAAATGAGATTTATCGATAGTTGTCGTTTTCTACCTGGATCTTTGCAAGCATTATCAGACAGTTTGACTAATAGGGATTTTCTGGAGAGTAAAAAGTATTTTTCAGATCCTAGAGTCTTTAATTTAATTAGACAGAAAGGTGTATTTCCTTACAATTATGTGGATGATGTAAAGAAACTGGACCAGGAATATTTACCATCAAAGGCAGAGTTTTATGATAAGTTAAATGAGAAAGATATATCTGAGGAGGAATACGCGAGGGCAATAACTGTATGGAGAACGTTTAACTGTAGGAATCTGGGTGAATATTCTGATATTTATTTACGGACCGATGTTCTTCTCTTGTGTGATGTCTTTGAAAGGTTCAGGAGGAATAGTATGAATATTTACAAATTGGATCCAGCACACTACTACACAACCCCTGGATTGTCTTGGGATGCGATGTTAAAGTATACCAAAATTAGCCTTGAGCTCCTTACGGACATAGATATGATTGGGTTCTTTAAGAATGGTATTCGCGGGGGGATAAGTCAATGCAGCGATAGAATGCACGAAGCAAATAATAAATATTTACCAAATTATGATCCATCTAAAGAGTCAACATTTATATCATATCTCGACGCCACGAATCTTTACGGGCATGCTATGTCATCACCTCTTCCAACTGGGGGTTTCGAATGGATGGGGGATTCGGAAATATCTACATTCGATTTAGAAAATGCCAAAATAGACGGTGAGAATGGCTATGTCTTGGAGGTTGATGTGCGATATCCTGAAGGGTTACACGATTCACATAGCGACCTTCCGTTTTTGGTGGAAAGTATTATCCCACCAAACGCCAAGACAAAGATTCCGAAACTAATCCCAAATCTGTACGACAAGAAAAAATATATTGTACATTATCGCGTCCTTCAACAAGCTGTAAGGTATGGTTTGCAAGTAACCAAGGTTCACAGGATCCTTAAGTTCAAACAATCGTTCTGGTTGAAGGAGTATATCGATCTCAATACGACAATGCGTAATAAAGCAAATAATAAATTTGAAAGGGACTTCTATAAGCTTCTAAACAATGCAATCTTTGGAAAAACTATGGAAAATGTAGATAATAGAAGAGATATAAAGTTGGTCACACATTGGGAAAATCATCGTAATAGCATCGGTGTGGGAGCACTAGTAGCTCGTCCAAATTTCAAGAGTTGTTCCATATTTAACGAAAATCTTGCAGCTATCCATTTAGGAAAAGTTAGGGTACATTATTTCAAGCCAATATACGTGGGATTCTGTATACTAGACATATCTAAAATAGTAATGTATGATTTTTTTTATGGTTTTCTTAAAAAGCAGTTCAACGATAAAGTATCTATGCTTTACTGTGATACAGATTCGCAAATTTTGAAAACTCATACAGACGACTTCTATGAATTTATGAGAAATAATATCAGCGAGTTTGATACTTCAAATTATAAACAAAACAATGAGTTCAAAATTCCAGTCAATGACTCTATTCTGGGTAAAATGAAAGACGAATTTCCAGAAGACCCTATAATAAGTTTTTACGGAACAGGTGCGAAAGCATACTATATCAAGTCAGTTAATGGAGAAATGAAAAAAGCAAAGGGTGTTAAAAAAGCAGTAATACAAAATCAGTTATGTGGTAATGATTATAAGCATATAATAGAGAATGGTGGTCTGATTTTAAGAAAAATGAATACATTCAAAAGTAGGCTGCATGATGTATATACAGAAGTCAAAAATAAAGTAGCTTTAGCACACAACGATGATAAAAGGTTTATAATTCCAAATACAACAAAAACTTTACCCTGGGGGCACTCTGACATTGAATTTTACCAAACAGACCCCACAACGAATGTAAAATATGCTATCGATGCTATTAATGAGATGACAACGCGCGAAGCTCCTGAAGATGGTAATTTGGATCTACTTATACAATTAATGTTAGCCGAAGTTTCTAGATATTAGATTTAAGTTACTGTACGCTTGTAAAGTAGGATAGTATTGAATAAATGCTTGAAGAATAAAGTTGGCCATTTTATTTCAACTTTTGCGCCTAAACTGACACTACTCATCACCAACATCATATTCAGTGGCAAACGACATGACTACAGTTGTTGTAGATATTCAAGGATATCATATCGAATCAAAATTTGTTCCAAAAGAGATAGCATTTAAGAGAGATGGAATATTGTACCATTACATTGTTAAACCTATGGTTCACTTCAGTAGACTGAACGTGAAAGACCAGAGAACTGTTAAGTTTGTGGAAAAGTATAATCATGGTATTAGATACAAAGCAGGAAATACAGATGGTAACCAAATAATGAAAATAATCAAGCATCACGTTAACAACGGTGATATAGTCTTTCTGAAGGGCCATCAAAAATATATCTATCTACTCAAATCTGTTGCTGAGCTGAGCTTAGAAAACGTGGAGATAGTGAATTTGGAGACCGACAATGATATCCAGCTTAACGTGAACTTGAACAGAGAATCAATATGTGATGATGTAATAAGGTGTAATTATCACTCCCAAAACAGAAACGGTAGGTGTGCCTTGAGTGTTTGCACGATGATTGATTCGTGGATAAGGAGATACCGTTCAACCATCAAAGAGCAGAAAGGAAATCTTCATTTACTACAAGACGACCAATATTTTTGAATTCCAAGTTACATTACTAATGTTATTTTGTTGAATAGGTTGTATTAGTATTCCAATATATTCATCAGAAAAATATCAGACTGTTTCATTTAATACATACCACGATACATGCCAAAGTGTATAGGGTGGCTCATATTGAAGTTTTGTTAGCAAAATTAATTCATTTCTCGAAGTATAAAAATTAACCTTATTCAAGAAATGTTGTTACAGCCAGACGTGTAAGAAACACAGGGATTACCGAAAACGTCTGGCAACATGGCAGTAGATATGGCAGGGTTTTGGGGGCTGTCCCTCATTCCCTCCACTCAAGCGATTCGACCTATTAAAGTAGTGGGCGGATACCTCTATCCCACTCTTCCTTCTAACCAATCAAAAATGGGGAGAGGGCGATCAGCAAGCGATTAGGGTAGGAGTTTAAGGCATAAAACTGCTGGTCGGAACCAGGAGAGGTCATTCTGTTTAGCTTTCGATAACAGACAAGCAGCTACAGCCACCTTCCAGCAACAAGCGAATAATTCGAGGATGTCTGCAAAGATGAATGTAAGTATAAATAATTTGGGTATAATTTGAGGGACTGCTCTGCCAACTGTTGGCAATGATATACGTTTCTAAGCATTTTTTTCTTTTATTGTTACAGATGACCACCGATGCCCTGTACCATTCCGACGATGACGACTTCCAACCTTCACCAGCTAAGCGACCAGCACCGCAACCATCCGCCTCCGTGGCGGGGCCAAGCCCGACCACTAGGAAAAGGACGGCGCCGGTGAAGGTAACGACTGGCACAAAACGCCAGAAGAAGGAAGGTAGCGCTTCCGAAAATAAATTGGTTGCGAAGCAATCAAAGCCTTTGAGGAAGACGAAGGAAAGCCGACCGTCGACTTCGATGCCGCAAAAGAAGCGAAAAGAGGGTGCTAGAATGAAGTCGTGTAAGTCAGCATACAAGACTTACGCGGCTCAATACCAGCAATATGAGCCCTTCCTTTTCACTTCAGTTGCTGCACCGGAGTCGACAGTGGATTTCTCGTTTCTTAACGAGGCCCCGATTACGACGGATCCAAGTTGTTTTCGCAAGTCACCTATCCGGGTGTTGGCTGGACTTGAGGAGCCTGGTGTGGTGTCGTCGTCGATAACTCCACCGGAACGGTGTCAAGCAAAAATTGTGGTTCATGAAAATTTGCTAGTCACCGCTCCAGTAGAATTATCAACGAAGGCACCTTCAGAGCCCGATGAAAGACCGTCAACCCCGGAGCGGTATCGTACACCCTCACCGACGCCATCCCGTAAGCTGCCAGCTACACCGAGGACACCGAAGATACTAGCGACCGAACCGTCCCAGGAGTCGCTAGCATCTTCGGCATCTAAGGAGAGCGGCAGCTCTAGCAGTAGTGGTTGTAGTGGTAGTAGTAGTAGTAGCAGCAGTAGCAGTGAGAAAGTGGCTACTACGAATGAAACCACTATGCTTGGCCCACTAGTGTCCTTCTATGCTGGCCAACTGCAAAAGGTCGAAAGGGACCTGCAGAAGGCGGAGGCGGAAAAAATGCTGTTGTCCGAAGAAGTGCAGTCGCTGCAGACGCTCGTTGACTTAAAACGAACCGTCGTCGAGGAAAGGCAGCGACTGCAGGAGCGTCTCCAGCAGTTGGACCAGCGTTTGGCAGAGATGGATGGTGCGGAGCAAGCTGGTGAAAATATGAAGGAACGGGAGCGGATCGTTGGGGAAAGGGTAGCGCATCTGAAAGGAAAAAAGGAAAAACTGGTGGGACGGATGGCTACGGTCATAGCTTATGAAGATGACCCTATCTGTCTGTCCCAATCCCAGTAGTTTTTTTATGTATATATTTTTTCCTTTGTTTTTCCTTTGTTAACTTGTGTATATTTAGAGTTAGTTGTATGTATGTATATATTTTTCCATTTCGAATTAGCATTATGTATTTATTTTTATTTAGTTTGATATTTTTCATAGTTAATAAATTAAAATGTATATTTGTGGAAAAATACAACAAAAAAAACAATTTAGATTTTAAAAAAAATTTGTAAAAAATGTTGAAATTTAGGTATTTATTTGTATATAGGGGTTAGTGATTTGTGTACATTTTTATATAATAGTAGTAATGTACAAATGTATTTTTATGTATATCTTATAATTGAGAAAATATATAAAACAAGTTTTAGTTGATGAAAAATTATTTGTGAAAAAAAGTGTCTTTAAATTTTGTATTCATTTGTATGTAGTTGTTAGATATTTCTGTAAATTTTTCTAGAATAGTAGTAATATACAAATGTATTTTTTGATCATAATAACTTTTATGTATCTTATAATTCAAAAATAAAGAAATTGAAATAGATATATATCGATTCTGAAATCTAGTTTATTTCTGATTAATAAATGAGAAAAAAATATGCAAAAAAAAAAATTGTTTATGAAAAAAAAAATATTTGTGAAAAAAAGTTCGTAAGTATTTGACAAAAACAAATAGGTTAGTTTATGAAAAATATTTGTGAAAAAAATTATAGGTTGGTTTCTAAGACAACAGGTTAGTGCGTAGTCTCCAATTACACATAGTGCTTACTGGGTCGTGCTAAGTTTCGGTAAAGGTGGAGGTTAGGTCGACTGCTGCGCCGTCGACTAACATCGCCGCGCATACAAAGGCTCGGCGGAGGCCCATTTTGACGCATTTTGAGGAGCAAATGTGATCTTCAAGGGTCCTTCAAAACGGTAGTTTTTTCAGAAAAAAGACTGAAAAAAAAACGTTAGAAGCATGAAAAAATCGAGATAGACAAAAATGTAAGACTGATAAAAAAGTACACCACTAAATAAAATTTTTTAGAAAGATCCTTCATTGGTGAAGCCGCCCACGCTCGATGAATTTTTTTCTGTCACGGTGGTAAGGTTTTTGAATAAAGTACGATTTAAAAAAAAAACAAGTTTATTGGTTGATACAAACAAAAAATCTCTTTATAATTCACAAAAATAGCGCCTCATATCTCCTCCTCGCTATCTACAGGAAAAGGTAATTCCACTCTCTGGTTTTCTGGACCATCCGGACGATCAGGATCATCATCGTCGCTGTTATCAGATGAGCTGTCAATTGTAAACAGCAGGAACCCCAGTGGCTGTCTTGTGGAGTCGCACGGTCCATCGTCCATCGGTGACCTCGCCACCGCCCAATGTGATTGGTCGGGTAACTCACCATCAGGAACCGCAGTCTCGATACTCCATATGCTGGAGTTATCATTGTCGTCATCTAACCAAGACGTTGAGTCGCAAGGTCCGTTTGACTCTGTAGTCATTTCGCTGCTAAATGTGTTAATTCGTCACTTGATTGTACAGTATGATTTTCATTGACAAGAACTCTCGTTTTTATGTTTCTAGTTCCCCACACTAAAGCCCCCTCCATACCTCCTCCCCTCTTCATCTATACATCTTTAGAAGTAAACTTAGTGTGTTATTGGATGGAACGTCGATGGCATTGGTGGGTGGGTACTTATATGCGTGCCCCAAACCAAGACACAATAATCTCACAAACGCTCAAGGCGCATTTACCGTTTCTGTTAGCACACTGGCACTCATGCTTCATACTATTTTCAAGTATCACCAATTACTAAGTTACTGAGCGCTTATTGATAGAACAAGTAATTGTATTATTATATGAGGGGATGGATATACAGGGTGGCCAATCGGGTGACGATAATAATTTTTTTTTAGATAGCCCGTACCAAGACCTGTACAAAACACTCCCATGTATGTGTACCGATTATTGATAGTTTTGGAGTTATGATTTTTTCTTTGAAAACTTAGAGATTTTCCAGTTTTTCCAAGAAATCGTCAAAAACAAAAACAAGAATGCTATTTGACTTTTATTTTTTCAGCAATTATACGCAGTATTAAGCCCATTTTAATATCCAGTAAAGAGAAGCTGTACATCCGAACAATAATTAAGTACATTTTGAGCCCAAACTTTGAAATCTCTGTTTTTAGTCAGGAGACCAAAACTTTCAAAATAAAATTAAAAATACTTATGCCTGGTTCTGGAGCTCCAATGTAATCTCAAAAACTCTGCAAGACATTGCACTTTCGAAATAATAATGAAAAAATAGCACTTATGGGGGCATTTTGCGCCGTACGTGATTATTAAAGGTAAAAAGGTGATAATTCACGAATTTCCAAAATGATTTAAAAAACTATTATTTTACTTTATTATGACAAATTAAAGAAAAAAACTCATAGCAACTAATAAACATGATAATAATTGATGTTTTAATCACTTTTAATAAAAAAAGTTAATACCTGTGCTTTTTGCTATGTACTATTGAATTTCTGCTGAATTAAGTTGCATGGAAAGATAACAAAGGAAAAGAATAATAAAACAACAATCCTACTTTTAATTTCATGGCGGAATTACCTGGGAAGCGTTATCGTAGCATACGCCATACCTTTTACTTCCCACACCGATAGGTGAGGGGAGGATCGTGATCGTGAAAATTTTCGATTTTGAGATAATAGGTTTTTTGGGCGTTTTATAAAGTACATAACGAAAATCCGCGTCACTCATTTCCGTCGTTCTGTCTGTCGGTCTGCCTATCGGTCTGTCTGTCGGTCTGCCTGTCGGTCTGTCTGTCTGTACGCATTTTTCTAGCCTCGTAATCTCAGTAACCGCTGCATGGACTGTGATGAAATTTGGGCTGCAATATGCCGTTTCCTGTTCTATTCGGTTGTATTTGAGCGTTTTCTATATTTTACAGCTATTATCTGCTTACTTTCTGTTCTTTTTAGCTGTTTTCTGTTCTTTTCTGTTGTATTCGGCTGTGATTAGTCGTTTTCTATTGTTTCCCGCTGTTATCTGCCTGCTTTCTGTTGTTTTGAGCCGTTTTCTGTTCTTTTCTGTTATACTCGGCTGTGTTTGGTCGTTTTCTATTGTTTAGCGCTGTTATCTGCTTGCTTTCTGCGGTTATGGGCTGTTTTCTGTTCTATTCGGTTGTATTTGGTCGTTGTCTATCGTTTTCAGTTGTTATCTGCTTACTTTCTGTTGTTTTTAGCTGTTTTCTGTTCTTTTGTGTTGTATTTGGCTGTGTTTATTCGTTTTCTAATGTTTCCCGCTGTTACCTGCTTGCTTTCTGTCGCTTTGAGTTAGTTTTGACCCTATTTGGTTGTATTTGGTCGTCTTCTACAGTTTACAGTTATCTGTGGGGTCTTAGTAGGTAATTTCAAATATTCCTCAAACTTCGTTTTTAGGCGTTTTACAGGTTCTTAATCATTTTCTGCGTTTTTTTGGGTGGGGGTGGAATTTGGGTGTTTTGGGGGTGGGGGGTTGAAAAACTGACAAACGTGTTGTATTCATGATAGGCTGTCTACTGACCTGTCAAGGAAGGCCTAGCGATATAAATCACCTTTTTAGGTCCATCCGAGCATTGCCTTGCCTATTACCGAAAATTAATTAACACAACTGCGCTTCGCCGACATGAGCTCGCAAAAAGCTACTCTGAAAGAAAGGGACGGCGTATGCTACGACATCGCTTCCTAGGTAATTCTGCCATGAAATTGGAAGTCAGATTGTTGTTTATTATTCCTTTCCTTTGTTAATTTTCCATACAACTTAATTTAGCAGAAGTTCAATAGACATAGTAAAAACACTTCAAAAATCACAATTTGGGTATTAGCTTTTTTATTAAAACTCATCAAAACATCAATGATTATCGGGTTTATTAGTTGTTAAGAGTTTTTTTTCTTTAAGTTGTCATAACAAAGCAAAATAATAGTTTTTTAAATCATTTTGGAAATTCGTGAATTATCACCTTTTTACCTTTACCACTCACGTACGGCGCAAAATGTCCCCATAAGTGCTACTTTTTCATTATTATTTCGAAAGTGCAATGTCTTACAAAGTTTTTAAGATTAGTTTGAAGCCCCAGAACCAGAAATAAGTATTTTTAATCTTATTTTGAAGGTTTTGGTCTCCTGACTAAAAACAGGGATTTCAAACTTTGGTCCCAAAATGTACTTAATTATTGTTCGGATGTACAGGTTCTCTTTATTGAATATTGAAATAGGCTTAATACTGAGTATAATTGCAGAAAAAAATAAAAGCCAAAAAGCATTCTTGTTTTTGTTTTTCACGATTTCTTGGAAAAACTGAAAAATCTCTAAGTTTTCAAAAAAAAATCATAACTCGAAAACTATCAATAATCGGTGCACATACATGGGGGTGTTTTGGATAGGTCTCGGTACGGGCTATCTAAAAAAAAATTATTATCGTCACCCGATTGGCCACCCTGTAGAAAGGAAAAAATATTGCTTCTTTTTTATTTCATTCATTATTTATTTTATTCAAGATGAACATTACTTTATACATCGAAAAAAGATAAAACAGTTTCTTTTTCTTCATTCAATTTTGTCCTTTTCTGTTCAGATTTCATACTAAGAGTATCAATCCTCTTCCGACAATCATCTAACTGTCGCTTCCTTTTATTTCTGCACTCCTTGACACGTTTTCTTTCTTCATCTAACTGCTTTATTCTTTCATCATCCGCTGCCTGGGCTGCCTGAAGCTTGTCACAATGGGCCATCTCCTCTGCCAATTTCTTTTCTGCACTTATTATTTCAGCTTTAATTCGCTGAATACTACTTCTCAACGCATCCCTCTTCTCGTCGAAGTCGTCCATTGGAGGTTGCTTCGATTTAAGTAGTGTTTCTCTTAAAATGTTGCTAACTGGTTTGGATGCTGCCTGTTTCGACTTTCTCACAGCTGGCACTGTTGACGCTGTACCCGTTGATGTTCTCGCTCCATCTCCAACTACTGGCGGCATCGATGCTGCACTTGTTGATGCTATCGCTGCATCTGTTGATGCTCTTGGTACATCCATATCTATTTCTACCACCGCATTAGCATCCTCCGCGATTCTCCGGTCTGGCTGCTCCACATGAATAAACTCGTGAAGTTCATCCTGGACTTCTACTGCCAACTGTGTAAACTGCACCCCGTCACTCTGCAGTTCCTCCAGAATGGCTTGCAAGCAATCGCCACTAATAGCGTCTTCGTTCTTTGTTGGTTGGTTGGCCATGATGATGTACGTAATATGTAGTGTTTTCTACGGAACAGTATGATTCTTTGAAGACTGTAGAACTGATAAACCATTGAAAGTAGACTTGTATTTATACAGAAAACACTCTACACGACAGTAGTAAAATCTAAGAGGGGGAACATTGAAATACTGATATGGGTGGTGTACGTGCAGCTGTTTAACGATGTACACTATAATAGACCAATGAGAGGGCTGGTTGAAATGTATCACAACCAATAAGCGTTTATGGGCGGATTCACTTACAGTTCGGTCAATAACGATGTCCGTTAGAAGCCACCGATATCGATGCTACATGGCAGTAGTAAAATCTGAGAGGGGACCATTGAAATATCAATATGGGTGGTGTAAGTGCAGCTGTTTAACGATGTACACTGTAATAGACCAATGAGAGGACTGGTTGAAATGTATCACAACCAATAAGCGTTTACGGGTGGATTCACTCACAGTTCGGTCAATCACGATGCGCGTTCGAAGTGGCTGATATCAATGCGCGCATGCGTTGTCGGCGCGTATAGCGAAATGTTCTCTATTTCCACTAATAATCTTACGTACACCAGCTGGCAAGTAGGCGGATCTTCTTTTTTTTGCTTTCTTTAACGATATACACTGATGGGGGAAGACAGTAGAGGAGGGAGGCTTACCTACCTGGAACTGTATAAATATGATGGTGAAATGAGAGTTCTTCAGTGCAGTTCTGCTACCGCTACTACTACTACTACTATACTACCGCTACTACTACTATTTTGAAAATGGAGTATTCGAGGAAGTTGATCCCCTGCCCGTACAATGGTGAACATGAGGTGCGGCGTGGGACAATTGGGGACCATTTGCTGGTTTGCCCTTTCCGGGGTTGTGGTCCGGTGAATTGGCCACAATATATTGCTACCTATCTAAGTAAAGGTAAGTTTCCTCATTTCACTATATATCCCTACACGAGCAAGCTATCAAATGACAACTAGTTTATAACAGAATAATCCAAAATTTACAGTTGTTCTACAAAATATCTCTTTATTTGCAGAGCCATCCACCCAGACAGGAAGCCATAAGGAAGCCGAGGCCAGCAACCCCACCACGCCACCGCAGGACCCATCGAAGTACGGACTAGTGCAATGTCCGCGTGTTGCAGCGCATTGGGTCAAACCTACGTCGATGGGAATGCACCTCCTGCGGTGTGCCAAGAACGTGCTGCCTACCAAGAACGTGCCTACCACGCCACCACAGCATCACCTCGCAAGCCGGAGAGATGTGGAGGTTCAGCCTGAAGGTACATAATTCGTTTCTGCGACAAAAACTTTTTTTCTTTTTTCATATATCTTGCACATCTTTATCCTAGAAGTCACAGAAAATTGATCTCTACTAAACATCATTGTATTAATTTTGCACTGATACAATCATATTGTATAATTCTAAATTTTAAATAAATCAAGCCACACAAAAATTCTTCAGTACATCCACATAGATTTTCAACCTTCTGAATCTTACCCACATTCACATAAACTACAAAACCATATTTTCTATTGTTTCAGAAAACTGGGATGATGATGATTATCCCACGTATAGGCCGAATCTCCAGAACAGAGAAGTAATCCGGGATCCTCCCCCTTGCCTCTCCAAGAGGGAGAGAAAGCTGTGGAGGAGAAGCGAGGTGGTGCGCTTCAACAATATAACTAAATAATTTTTATCTTAGGTTAGGTGTATTTTATGTATTAGAGATTAAGGTAGAATTAAATAATAAAAGTAAATTGAAAAAACTGCTATTTTATTTCCAAAAGTATCGAAACAAATATACACATTGAAATTATTACTGCTAAACATAGTCTCCGCTCCGTCATATCAATCATCACAGTACATCTGCAGCGTCTATCCAGGAATTCTTGTTCTTTTGGAAACCTAGCCATTTTACAAAGAGCTTGTTTCCTCTCCTTTTTAAGACTTTTTCAATCAAATACTCATTTGGAAACTGTGTTTTTCTTAGCTCAGCTTCATAGAAACAACCGCTTATTGGTCGCCGATCCATATCTTCTAGCATATATGTGACCGGATCTGTAATATTAACTTTGCGTATTTTGAAGAGCTCCGTGGAATAATTCGGAGTGTAACCTTTTTCAAATACACCTTTATATCTGCTTATTCTCACAACGTCTCCAAGATTAAGTTTGCTTTTGCCAGCAACCTTTGGATTGCGATACGCACTCAATCGAGTGTGAACATTAATTTCAATAGGGGCCAATCCAGTTGTTCGATGTATTCTATTGTTATATACGTTAGTGATATCATCCAAAATAGTGATCCATGTGTAACTTCCTCTTGCGGAAAATTCTTTGAACAGAAGGTGCTTTAGCGAACGGATAGCCCTTTCAGCAATTGCGGCCTTCTTTGTACTGTATGTGGAATAATGGTTAATTCCATACTTGTTCATGGGAGAAGCAAATTTTCTGTTGTAAAATTCGGTTCCATTATCTGTTTGTAGATTAATTGGATAATATCCTGCGTCCCTTATGATATCGCCCATTGCTGTCGTTACCGTTACCATATCTTTCTTCTTGATTGGTCTACACCATAGGAACTTAGAATAGCAGTCAATGACTACCAATATGTATCTATATCCATTATTTTCTTTATGGAAAGGTTGCATTTCCGCTAAATCAGCTTGCCATAAGTCAGCGAAACCTTTTATGATAGTTTTTCGACGGCGAAAGTTCTTCCGAACTGCCCTGTGTAACTCTTCTGCTATGCCACGTTTTGTTGCGCTGTTAATTGACATATCTACATGTAGAGGTCTGACTCAGGTGATTGTAGAACAGAAACTGATCATTAATCATGAAAAATCTACTGATCTATGGTCTGAGTTGATTTAAAGTGTAGCCTGCAAGCCACGCTGGTAAAACAGGGCCACCTTCAACATCGAATTCCCTTTTGACTTCACTAGCTAATTTCTGGCAAAAATTATATACAACCTCTAGTTGCTCTAAAATGGATATCAAATTGGTTGTTAATACATCAATCTTTTTCTCAAGGCCATCACTCAATTCTAGCGTTTTGCTATTCACCATACTTTCAAGCATATCAGTGGTACTTTTTAGTTTTTTTTCAACATACTTTATATGAACAGAGTCATTTTCATCTGTAGGATCACCAACATTCTTTAACTGCTTTCCATTGATATCATAATTTCCAGTTTGTGTAAGTTTAAAACCAATACCTGGAATACCACGTACAGTTGTATGCTTAGAACTGCGACGACCAAACTTATCTATCGTATTGTGCATCGCTACGAAAGCGTTATACTATTAGTGGGATCTTTCAACTTGCAAATATATACCCCAAAATTAGCGTATTACGCCCTCTTCACGCAATTCTTCTATTATAGATAAAATTTCGTTATCGTGGTTTGTGTGACCCGCGGATTTTGAGCTGTATAGCAATTTCAGTCGATCAATCAGCTCGTTGATGTCGTTCCAATACACAAAGTCGCGTTTATTAGTGTTAAATATCTTATACTTAGGTATCTTCATTTGTGTATGTCCCCTACCAACTCTGGCTCTCAAATGCATGGGGGATGATGTAGATAGGATATTAAATAATTTATTGAAATACTCAGATCCGTCGACATTGTAAATATTAAGAGGTGTGTAATCTTTGCGAAGTACATTAGTTAGATTCAATATGGACCTGAATGTGTGTAGAGTTTTCGAGTCGGAGTTTCGTGTATCTCCTACAAACATCATATCTAGTAAGTGTGGGGATATTTTGAATTTACTAGTCTTATCACCCGATGATAAATGAACCGCCTTATCATCAAATTCCACTTCATGTACACCCATTAACAGCTTCTGTGATTGTGGGTCGATCCTTACATTATAAACACTTCCATAGGCCGGATGTCCTGCTCTCAAATTATCTATATGACTTTTCAACACCTCAGCAACTGCCTCTCTATCCACACTTGAATTAGCTGTAGATACATACTGAGTGACTGAATCTCTTTCCCTCTCATTAATTGATGATGGTGTATCAGGTAACTCCTTTATTGGTGTTATACCGGAAAAAGCAGCGGAAGTCAAATCTTCGAATCTCGGCCCTTTTGGTGTGCTAGTAGAGGGAAGGGTTTGATTTGGATATGTAGATGGTGGTTTTTTAGGAGTGCTCGTAGGACCAACATTTTGAATTGGCTGTTTCGGTAGCGTAGGATTGGATGCATTTGCTATTGTCTTCAACTGTTTTGTAATAGGCTCATATATCTGTTCCAATGAAGTGTTACCGATTTCGCGGGCTTTCCTTACATAGTTGAATTTTCTCCGCACTGACTCTGTTGCATTAACTAATTCTTTTTTTAGAGCTACCTCATCATTGCTCTGTTGTTGTTTCATTCTGGTATATGTAATGTTGCCACTGTGATGTATGCTGATTGCAGTCTCACATTCAATTGATGATATTATTAGTCTTGCAGTGGATTTATGAAGCTATCGAATCCCTTCCGGTACCTGCCGTTTCTTATTTCTCTATCTTTGTCGATAACTAGGAATCCATATTTATCCCTCCAACATATTGCACACATATCTTGAAATTGCTTAAAAGTTACATCGGGAGCCACATGGTCAGAGAAAACATGTGATAAATTTGTATTATCGACCTTAAACAAAACTATCAGGTTTGCGTTGTCTCTAATCACTCTTTTCGGTACCCAACTGTAACTTTGCACACAGTAAAAGCAATCCACACCTTTGTGTCGCCCCATACTGAAGTATTCTCGTATAGCATTTTGATTCTCACATATCACATCATCAAAGATAAAAACTGAGTTTGGTTTGGCTTCTGACGGTGGTGGAACTTCGGAATTATTAGCAAATGCATAATATCCTAGTCCATCTATCGAACTCATTACTTTTTCAATGAATGCGTACTTGGGTTGGTTGAGCGACTTTGAAAAAATATATAAGTTCTCAAAAAACAGCCCATTCGGATGTAACAGGAGTGATACTAGTACATTGGTTTTTCCACAGTTTGATGGTCCAACTATAATACATCGAATTGTTGATGGTAGTAGTACCCCATGTCGACGACGAGAAGTATTATTTTCCGGATCAGTAACATTGACATCTATATTGCTAATGTCTAATTCCTGGTCCTGTTTTGTCACCTTCATCGTTCAACGACTTGACCATATATAAGCTGCAGTTGTTTATATGTGTTTTATTTAAATGCCGCTACTTCTTGAGAGAAGGTGTAGTAGCATCTCCAAAACTGGTGGTGGAATTGTTAATAAGTTGATAAATAAGCTGCCATTCGAAGCACATTTGCCTTTTTATCAGTATTGCGGCCCGGGTACTCGATTGGAAGAAAGGATCGCACTAGGCCAAAAAGGAATAAATAGATTAGACGCGGACTGCTTACAACACGACCTTGCATACCGCAAATCCGATTTAGCTACAAGACATAAAGCTGACTACCAACTTGAGCAAGAAGCTTGGAAACGAGTCAAATCAGCTGACGCGAACCTTGGAGAAAAAGCAGCTGCTTGGTTAATTACAAATATTATGAAGGTCAAACGACGCACTGGAATGGGTCTTGCAACACTACGTGGACGGAATAAGAAGAAATGCATGCGTGAAAAATCGAGGAAATTAGTAGGTGTAAAACATCGTGCAGGAATGGGTTATGCATCACGACGACGAGGGCAGAATAAAAATAATATACGTAGGAAAATGAGGAAGGCTATAAAGAAGGTGCACTTTGGTTCAGGAATACTAAACAGAGTTCGCAAAAATATGAAACATTTTTCGAACCACAAGCAAGATAACAGTGTGCTAAGAAAAGCAACATCTGCTGCATTATTAGCTACCCGGAAGTATATCAAGTCCATTGGGGGCAAACGGCATATTCGTCTTCCGCGAGTTATACCTATCCCCAAAGTAGGTGGAATTCTTCCTTTGATTCCAATTTTTGCCGGTCTCTCAGCATTAGGTAATCTCGCTGGGGGTATTGCAAATATTGTTAGGTCCTCTAAAGCAGTTAATTCAGCACGACAAAGGAATACAACTGATTCAACATCTACTTCTGGTATAAGTAAAATTGGAAACGGTATATATTTGAAACCATACCGCAAAGGATTTGGTTTGTTTGTTAAACCTAGGACTTCAAAAAACTTTTAAAAACCCTACCCCAACGACCGCTTACAGATAATGACCTTGTGTATTACGCTAAAAAGCTAGAAATACCATATTTCAGAGGGATTTTTATGCGCGATGATCTGCCTAAGCAAGGTCCACTGAGGAATGAGTCAGCAATCATTAATTTAGACAGCAAGAGTGGGGATGGGTCACACTGGGTTTCATATATAAAACGCGGAGTGGTGGTATATTATTATGACAGTTTCGGCAACCTACCGCCAACCAGCGAACTGGTGAAATATTTCCTCAAAAAATCTAAGAAGATTCAGATCCTGTATAATCACAGACGACAGCAGAACTTCAATACCTTTTGGTGCGGGCACCTGTGTCTACGATTTCTTTCTGAAGAGAAGCAAAAATCTGTGAAAAATGGATCGTGAAACACTTAAAAAGATGAGCAATTCCCTTAAAGCATTTTCAAGAGAAAGAAGCCTGTTGAACATGACACAAGAAGAACTTGCCCACATACCCAAAGAAGTACTGATGGTATGTACACCTAACGAAATAGCACTTGTATGGAACAAACTGCCATTGCATTTGAAGGAAGATGTGGATATACAACGATTCCAGTTCTGTTGGGAGCACTATAATACACACCAGAACGGAGATGAAGCAGACGGGCCGCCACCAAGAAAAATATTTTGTTGTTACTGTAATTTGCAAGATATCTCTATGACAAGCAGTAATGAGTCAAACAAGTGTTGTAATCAATAAAATTTTGAATATATAAAAGTGTTATTTTTTTGTATCACCGCAGTCATGTCTTATACATTTACCTTGACGGGTTATGACAGTGTGCTGTCTGCTAGTTTTTATCCGCCAATAGAGCTGGATACCAATGCGCAGTACGGATTGGGGCTAATAGGTTTTTACTCCTACAACTCAATATTCAATGTTCATGAGGGTAATAATCTAATTGTGTTTAAACAACCTTCAGATGATTCTCAGATGAATATTACATATATTCCACCAGGCACCTACGAAATCGATGAACTCAACATATATCTACAAAAGATAATAGTCCATAGTTCGATACAAACATAATGTTACAACTGACGAGCTGTTTTGTCTGAAGGCCAACAACAATACAATGAAATGTGAATTATATTCAATATATGATGTTGATTTATCTTTCCCTAACTCAATTGCATCTTTGATTGGATTTGAGCCGGAGGTTTTCGAATGCAACAAAAAACATATATCAACCTTACCAGTTAATATAACGACAGTCAGACTAATAAAGGTCGACTGCGGATTGATATCTGGCGCCTACCACAATGGAAGTGAAATGCACACTCTGTATGAATTCGACATAGACGTTGAGCCTGGATTCAAATTAACAAAGGAGCCACAGAATGTAATATATATGAGCGTTATGCCTAGTGGTCGTCAGTTTATCGATAACATCACACTGAAAATTTTGGATGACGAGGGAAATCTGATTAACTTCCGTGGTGAAAAAATTATCGTTAAATTGGAATTGCGTCGGTTAGCTTGAGCAAACTCCACAATTGAATAGGATGGGTTTTCTATATAACGTAGGTGCACAACAATTGAAAAAAGTCGATAAAGCCCTTACAAACAACCATAAAATACGAAGAACACATAGGAATAACCTTATTCGTCATTCGTCAGCTGCCAAAGGCACAACGTCGAAGCTATCACTACAAAATCGTAAGTTTCTGGAGTCTATAGGACTAAAGCTAACTGAAAAATATGGTTCTGCACGTATCAAGTGAGAAGCTGGATGTTTTTGAGGAACCGATTTTGGATCACTCCTTAGCAAGTTTACATGAATACACATACAAGCCGTATGGTTCACCATATTTCAAGAATTCTGACATTGTTCATATACCAATCAACTTCCAAGATCTCATTTTAAATATTGCTGACAGTTACATTTTCATCGAAGGAACGTTTACTCCAAGTGATGCCACGAAGTCCTGCTATCTATCTAACAATGCTCTGTCTTTTCTGTTTGATGAAATTTCTCTACATATGGGTGGTGAAAAAGTTGTCATTGTACGAAATCCTGGAATAACGTCAACAATGAAAACAATGATCTCTCATGGTAAAAGTGCCGCCCATTCACTATTATGTACAGGATGGGGCTTAAATGAAGACAATTCAGCGATATGGGATTCAACTAGTAAGGTCTTCAGTGGTAGAATACCTCTAAAACATATAATGGGATTTGCTGAGGACTATAAAAAAGGAATTCTAAACATAAAACAAGAGCTTGTATTAGTCATTGCAAGATCCTTTAAGAACTGCTTTGTCGGTGAATGTGACGCAGAGCTATCAATATCAAAGATTGAATGGAAAGTCCAACAGATTGTTCCTGAAGACCGCTACAAGGTCAAACTTCTACAGAGACTGAACAAAAGCAGTTTGAGTTCAAGGATTAAGGTGGCATTTCGCTCTTGGGATTTGTATGAACTACCATCACTTCGCTCAACATCAACAGACGTCTGGGCAATTCGAACAACCAACAAGCTAGAGAGACCTTTGTTTGTTATCGTTGGATTTCAAGACTCAAAATTAGCAGAAGATCCTAAGAAGGACATCACTAAGTTCATTCATGCCAACATAAACTCGATTCGATTGAAGCTGAATAACCAGGTATACCCATATGAAAGGTGGAACCTGGATTTTGAGAAGAAGCTAAACACTGCGGCTTACTATGCATTTGAGAGCTTCCAAAGTGCGTATTACAACAAGGGAATGGCAGAACCATTATTCAATATTAAGGAGTTCAATGATAACCCACTATTTGTAATCGACTGCAGTCATCAACCTGATAACCTTCAGCTGTCAACTGTGGATATATCGTTGGAATTTGAAACCAGAAAATCTTCTTTCCCAGCTAACACTAAAGTGTATGCATTAATCATTCACGATTCTTGTATTAGTTACAACGCTTTTGATGGATCTATTCAGAATGGACTTATTCATTCATATTAAATGTATTTTGATTTTTATTATAGCTGTCATGGCAAAAATAAAACACTTTTAATACATTTGTTTTTTTATTTATGCATAAATGATACAGAAGTGAGCCGGATGCGTACAAATGTCATTCTTTATCTACGAAACTATATTTGGTAATTATATGTTGAGGTAAATATTCCTCTATTGCATACAAAAATGGTTTGAGTTCATTACTAATCATCCCATCACATAGTTGATCGATGGTACATTCTTCACGTAAATATTGTCTGCATAACTTTTCCCCTTCTTCATATTTCCTGATTAGCATCCTCTTCCGTTCGACCTCTTCATCATCCCAGCAGATACTCAAGTCATAGACCGTGGAATGTTCCTCATCGAAAATCAAATCTACCAATTGACATGCAATTCTCTGGATGGCTGTACGTAGATCTTTTGCTTCAGGCCACCCCATTGCTGAATACTGCATCCACATTGTATAATGGGAATGAAAAGTTAGTCTGCTTCTGAAACAAACAGAACGTCTAATACCAACTAGGTGCAAATAAATGTTTTTATCTCGAATTTACCTTCTACATATCGCGGGTCCAATACATGGGAGTAACCATTATATTATTTATACCCAACACAATCTGTACTACCTCATCATCAAATATATTATTGTTGAATATAATCAAATTTCATCAAACATTTGGAGCGCGCGCCTGGTGTTTTAGGTGAACTTTGACCAATATATGTTAGTGAATATTTATTTTGAGATTCATTTATCTCTTTAATCACTGCTTCAGACATATGCTCCGATACTCTTTTAGGTAACCATACTTTGAACTCATTAGCATCATCTTCTAATAGTGTTGCTACTAGACATTCACCAAATTTTGATTTGACGGGTGACAGATTCTTAATTGTATGGGCTTTGTTTACAGTTAGTGAAGATAAAGTTCTGAAAAGTATTTTGTTATCGAGTTCACAGTTGATTTTATTGTTAATTTCATGCAATTCAGAGGTAGCGACAGACATTGTTTAAAGAAAAAACAAATAATGTTACTGTTGGATAAATAATATAAAAAGGGTGCTCACCAAGTTATATCTGTACACAATATACTTCGGGACTATACTCTGATCGTCTCTCGACTTTTACTGATCACTAGCCCGTTATTACACTATTTATACAGATACCTTCAAGGTCAAAATACGTCACCGTGCATTCTTCTCAAAACCATCAAGCCTCGTAAGAAAATCATACAACTGATCTCAAGGCTATCCACACCCTATCTGAGTGACCTTCAGGGAGGATTGCAATTGGCCCCACGTCAAATCTCGAGGTTATCCACCACGTCAAATCTCAAGGTTATCCAGTCAATAGTCACATTCAAGGACGTTCAAAATAAGCAGCTATACACTAACACAAAAAAACTCAAGGTTACACAAACAACCAATTCAAACACTAACAACAAATATTTCAAAATCGTTATCTATAGGCACATTGTAAACCGAAAAAACTCAAGGTTACCCAACACCCCACTGAAACAAGCCCTTCAGATACGATCACATTTGAAAACACAACGTTACAAAATGACCTTCAGGGAGGATCAGAATCGGCACCTATAAGAAAAGCCCACGTCACATCTCAAGGTTATCCACACCCCATTTAAATGACCTTCAAATGACCTCGGGAGGATCAGAATCGGCATATCTATACTACTTTGATCAAATCAAAACATTGGATCAACGAGATAATATAGGTCAAGTGTGCTAAGGAAACAATTGTATAGACGTCATGCATAATTATCAAGCAGGTCTATCAGGTAGGCTATGAAATACTAAACGACACGGTCCAAATAACACGATTCTCCAATGTTTCAAACGCATTAGTTTTAAAGTGCCTCCATTCTGGATATTGCTGTTCATAGTTAGTATATTCTAGAGGCAAGTATAGGCAATTTCTCAAAGATCCTCCTAAATACCCTCAATGGAAAAATTAATTTTTAAAGCTTGTTTTCCACACAGTACGGAATCATTGAGCAGGTTATGAAAACTGTCATTTTT
Source organism: Callosobruchus maculatus (assembly GCA_951848785.1). Classification (NCBI taxonomy): domain Eukaryota; kingdom Metazoa; phylum Arthropoda; class Insecta; order Coleoptera; family Chrysomelidae; genus Callosobruchus; species Callosobruchus maculatus. Next base: position 2,978,164 of record CATOUR010000130.1, read on the forward strand.
TCAAAGCATACCTGATAAATCTGCTTGATATTATGCATCATGTCTATAAAATTGTTTCCTCAGCATACTTGACTTTATTATCTCGATGATTCAGGGTTTTGACTTCATCAAATACTATCATGACCTTATAGTTAAGTTGTTCGTTAAATAAAAAACAAATTCGACAATACTTTCTAAAAGTAAATAAATTTTAGTACACAAATAGAAGCTATATTTTAAATTTACCGAAAAATCGAAATATCTCGGAAACTGACGGACGTAGGTACAACAAATGTCATACAAAGATGAAAGAGCATATTAAAAGCAATTATTTGGTATAATAAAATATTGGGGGTTACATTTGACAAAAAAGAGAAAATCTGGATTTTGCATTCTACATCACCCTATATACAAATATGCGTCACGGACTTCTTTTATAGCCGGTCTTAAAACTAGAGGATATCTTTAATCTTTCCATATAAAGAAAAATAATTTGTGATTCATTACTTTTTGATATACAGTACGTTCGTTTGACAGCGATTTGGATATAAAAATGGTCACAACTTTTGAAATACCCCGTATAATGTTATAAAACCTTATATTGTGAGAAGAGAAATTATTAGTAGAATCTAAAAATGGGATTATATATAGTGCGTCTCATTTAAAAAAAATATATGTTTGCATCACCACGTAGTTATGGATCACCCTGTATAAATCAAAATATTTTCTAAGCAAGGAACATATCTGCAGCTACAACCTTTATGTACAACTTTTTTCGCTATATTCTACAGTAGTGGAGTTATCGGCCGAGCCGGTACTAAAAACTCACCCTATACCGGATTGTTCCATAGCTCCACTACCACAGAAAATAGTAAAAAATCTGTATATAAAAGTTGTAGCCAAAGATATGCTCCTTGCTCAGAAAATATTTTGATTTATACAGGGTGATCCATAACTACGTCGTGATGCAAGCATCCATTTTTTTAAATGAGACACCCTATCTATTATTCCATGTTTAGATTTTACTGATAATTTCCGTTCCTAAAATATAAGGTATTGTAACATTATACAGGGTATTTCAAAAGTTATGTCCATTTTTGTATCAAATTGCTGCAAAATAAACGCACTGCATATTGAAACCAGATAAATCAAAAATAATTTTTTTATACATGAAAAGATGAAAAATATCTTCCAGTTTTAACATAGGCATACTCATGTACAGGCTGAGGTTGGTGCAAAAACAAGATTTTCTCTTTTTTCTTAATCCTCTCATTTTGTTATACCAAAAAAATGCTATTAACATTTTATACTTACATTCATTAATTTCTGAGATTTTTCGATTCCTCTGTAAATTTGAGATGACCTATTTGGATAGGTACTGAAATTTATTTATTTTGAGAAAGTGCTATCGAATTTCATTTGTATTTAACAAACAACTAAAATATAAGACCATAATAGTATTTGATGAAGTCAAAGCCCTGAATTATCGAGATAAGTCAAGTATGCTAAGGAAACAACTTTATAGATGTGATACATATAGTAATTTAAGCAGATCTATCAGGCAGGCTATGAAACATTAACAGACCCAGTCCGAATAAAACGATTCTCCAATGTTTCAAATGCATGAGTTATAGATTTAGAGTGCCTCCGTTCTGGATATAGCTGTTGGTAGTTAATATATTCTAGAGACGAGTCAATTTTTCAAAGATTCTCATAAATACCCTCTATTTGTTCTTCCATGAAAAAATTCATATCTTAAAGCTCGGTTTTCACACAGTACGAAATTATTGAGCAGATTATGAAAACTGAAAATACTTCAAAGCCTACCTGATAAATCCGCTTGATAATTATAGATCTCGTCTATAAAATTTTCTCCTCAGCATACTTTGCTAAACTCATATTATCTCGATAATCCAGGGTTTTGACTTCGACAAATGCTGTTATGGCCTTTTAACTTAGTTGTTCGTTAAATAAACATAAAAGTCGGTAGTACTTTCTCGAAATAAATAAATAAGGTACACAAATAGGACGTATATTTAAAGTTTGCAGAAAAATCGAAATATCTCAGAAACTGATGGATGCGCGTATATGAAATGCAAATAAATATGAAAGAGCATATTAAATGCAATTATTTAGTGTAATAAAATATGAGCGATATATTTAAAAAAAAGAGAAATGCTAGATTTTGAATTCTGCCTCACCATGCATATGTTAAAACCAGAGGATATTTTTTATCTTTCTATGTAAAAAAATTATTTTTGATCCGGTGATTTTTAATATACAGTACGTTCATTTTACAGCCGTTTGGATATAAAATGGTCATAACTTTTGAAATACCCTCTATAATTTTACAATACCTTTCCTATTTCCAGGACGGGAATCGTTAGTAGAATCTATACATAGAAAAACATATAGGATGTCTCATTTAAAAAATGTATGTTTGCACCACCACGTAGTTTTGGATCACCCAGTATAAAAAAAAATATTTTCTCAGCAAGTCGCATATCCTTGGCTACAACTTTTATATACAACTTTTTTCGCTATCTTCTGCAGTACCGGAGTTATAGACGGATCCGGTACTAAAAACTCACCCTCTATGTAACGCCGAATCTGCGAAATTGCCACGTACATGTATTGGGCAAAATTTTGCCAGATCCGTGGAATCTAGAACGTCCCCGCTTATTCCTTGGGAACATGCAACGCCTTGACGATTACATAATTATATTAAGTATGCGAGTTGTTGCCTATTACGCGGATGCGACAAACTGAATGTAATATAGGGGGTGATATTTTGAAGTTAATTATTGTGTGTTGTTATAGTCAAAAGGTCATTCAGTTTTCTCATTCAGCAAAAGTGTCTGTAGTTACGATGGGTGAAAAAATAGCCAATTGTGAATACAAAAGCAAGAAAACGAGATAACAAAAATCCTTCTTCTTCTTCTTCACGTGCTATCTCCGCTACGAAGGTTGGCAATTATCAATGGAATTCGTTTCTTGAAGGTTAACATCCAAACCATACCTTAAGATTACGTAACCAGAACATCCTTCTTCTCCCGATGCTCCATCTATCCTAATCCTGACTTTCATAAATAGGCAGAAACATGACAACAAAGGATATATCAAATTTGATCACAAAAAGAGTTAAAATTGCTTATCAAACTTTGCAGGAGTGATAAAGGCTATTTTATTGTTATTAAGTAAAAATAAATTAAAATCAAAAAATCTTATTAAAACAAACTTTTACTTAAATACTCCAAAAAGAAAGAAGAAAATGAAATTTTACCTTAAAATTTTGTCTATGCTACTCGTAAGTGAAATCCGAGCACCTAGAGAAAAAGGGATATTTGCATTGAAAATGTGTACACATGTTTGCAGTATCATCTCTGGTACACATGTAATACTGTTTGTTCATTCAGACGCTAACTGCATGGCACCTCTAAATAACTCTAGACGTGTAAAAACAAAGTATGGCTTTTGGTCGATTCAAAAATTATGATATCTGTTGCAAATGCGGGGAGAGACCAGTTCGTTGTGTGACAGAGATGAACTGGTTGCATAAAGATGCCCCCTAGAAGACGACAGCCCCAGTTGACGCAGTTAAGGCCCTTTTAACGCGGTCAGATTGTAGGCCAACGAGAACATAGTGATTCTTTCAGAGCAATTATTGCTGTAACCATGGGGCGTAGCGTGGCTACAGTTGTGACAGCATGGCGCGCATGGATCGTAGAAGGGCGAATGCAGCGAACTAGAGGTTCTGAAGCACATAGAAGAACTACAAACCGGCAAGATGGTCATCTCCGGCTACTGGTCATTCGAGACAGAAAGCGGTCCACTCGAGCTGTTGCTGACGCTCAGTATGCAGCTATAGGGAGGCCGATTCGAATTCGCACGGTGTACCTCAGTTCGAGTGAAATGGGCTTAACGTCATACCACCTGCATCTAGTGCTTCCACTCAATGCAACTCATCATCGCCAACGTTTAGATTGGTGCTGGAAACACCGACAATGGCATGTTGAGTGGCATCAGGTGGCCTTCTCCGACGAATCCAGGTTTTGTATGGGGGCACATGATGGACGCCAACGCGTAAGACGACGACGGAGTGAACGACGTGATCTCCAGTTTGCTGTTGAGCGCCATGTACACCGTCCTATTGGTTTGATGGTTTGCGGTGCCACCTTTACTTGTGATTCGTGGCACAACGATTTCGCAATGTTATGTGAATGAGGTATTAGAACCAATTGTTATTCCATATCTCCGAGGCGTCGAAGAGTGTTTCTTCCAGCAAGATAATGCATGTCTTCATATTGCAAGGGTATGGATGAGGTTTCTACAGGAAGCTAAGATCAGGCTGGCTTCCACGATCATCCGATTTATCACCAATTGAAAAAGGATGAGATTGGATGAGTCAATATATAGGCGATTTACCTAATCCTCCGACCACGCTGGACGATCTGAAACATGCTGTGAGGACAGCTTGAGACGCTGTACCTCAAGAGTTTATCAACAACCAGATAACGAGCATGCCGCGTAGGCTAGAGGAGTGCAGTCGTTAACATGGAGGGCCCACCAATCATTGATCTGTTGTATTTCTTTATCAACTAATTATGACAAATGATTTCGTTTATTATTGTAGTCCTACCGCATTTCATCAGCCACAATCCTTTTTTTCTGTGTCCGGTTTCACTTGCGAGTAGTATATTAACTTATAGCCTCACTATAGACAATGTGTATGACCATAAAAGCTTGTCGCGAGGTTTGCGTAAGTACGTATAGGTATTTAATCAAACTGAAATTTTAAATAAGTTAAACTTAGCAGACATATTGTAGAAGTTCATGACAAATAACTATTCCGCCATCTTGGATGGTCTGCCATATTGGATTTAGTATGACGTTGCACAACTTACCTTGTATCATTGTCATTGAAACTAAACTCGTATACAAAGTTGTAGCTCAATCGGTTGAAGACATCTGCTTCAAAATTGAGTAGTAAGATTTCACCCGTACAAACATAAATATATACATACATACCTACATACACACTACATGCATGCATGCATACATACATACATGCATACGTACGTACATACATACATACATACATACCTACATACATACATACATACATACATACATACATACATACATACATACATACATACGTCCATACATACATACATACATTGCAAGTTAAATAAAACCTTTTAAGATGTACTGCCTATACCTTTTCCAGCTGTAGTTTCAAAAGCATCAAATTACATTTCTAAAGCGTCAATTGTAAATTAAATTTGCCAGGTGTAATTTATACCTGCCAGTTTGAATATACAATTGACGTTTTAGAAATTTAATTTGATCCTTTTGAAACTATTGCTGGAAATGGTATAGCATTAGTGACCCCATTACTTACAAAATTAAAGAGAGTAAATGGCTTAACATGGAAAATCGAAGGAAACTTCATTTGGCTAATTTCACCCACAAGCTGTTAAGCAACCCTGATCCCCCTAACCTAGCTCATAGTTTTGTTCCACGTTTTAAAGTCCATTCTAGAAGTATCAGGGATATGTCTGCCTTCACTATACCGCAACATCGAACCATATTTTTTGAAAGATCTTTTATATTCAATGCTATTAAATTGTACAATTCACTGCCTGGTGAATTTAGGGCATATAATATTAATAAATTCAAGTACAAACTTAAGCGTCTCTACCTGTCTGAACAATAATTGAATATCGGAGCTAATACATCAGGCATATTATATGTAGTACTCACACGTAGCTATAGCCTTTATACCCCTCCCTTATATATGCAATTTATGTATTTTTATTAAGTATCCTTTTTTATATTGCCTACCCTGCTCAACAACAATTTTAATATAGTTAGTTTTTTTTAAGTAAATGATATATCATAATAGTTCTGTATCACACATCAAGATATATGTATGTATATATTGTTATTTTTTTTTAATTTAATATTATCGTCGACGTCGGACACAATATTCTAATGTAATAGCTTTCTTTTGTGTTTGTTCCTTTCTTGAACACAGTTTCACTGCTGGTTAAGTAGAACAGCTTTAAGCTAGACTTCGCCAGCAGTTTAATGTATCTTTAAATGTACACCATTTTGTCAGTAATAAAGGCGGGTTATTATTATTATTATTATTATTATTTATTCGGCAGATGACGAACGTCACCAACTTCACCACAATTCGACGTCATATGACGTACGTCTCCTGGCTGGGTTTCTACTAACCCGGTAGATTCACAAAGGATAGATACTGCATTCTAACAGCCTTTTGTTCAACATTATTTTTCACACCCTACATAAACGTGGCAACCTTCTGTTGTACAAGATGCCAGATGATAAAATAACACAGAAAGGCAAACATATGAAATACCACCTCAGCTGGGTATATCCTGTTTGCTTCCGCTGTTTCGAGATTGTGTACACTGAACCGTCCAATTCGTCTCGACTGAAAAGAATCCCACTCACTTGTGAGCGGAGGAAGTTAACTTCCAGAAACAATCGGAAGGAGGCTAGAATTAGAGATAACTTCTTTATTGCTCGCTCCTCCGGACAAAATTCCAGTTTCAGTCCACTTACCCAATTAAGGTTTTGTCGAGTTTTCTGTTTGAGTTTACACTGTCATCCAATGATCACAGTATAATTGTTTCGCTGCGAAATGTTTGAAGTGAAAATTATAACCAATGAACGTGCGGAATTTACACTCGTATTTCACTCTATTTAAACTGAAGTCAATTATGGGGTATCAAAAGCAATAGTGATATCCCTTACTTACTTCAGAACAATAATCGAACCCAACATACGCCTTAACGACGATGTAGCTGATACTGAAAATAAGATATAGTTTTGGTTTGCTTCCAACTCTCTTAAACTAAATAGGGATAAGTCTCAAAGAATAACACTTTCTTATAATACCAGAACTAACCCTAATGGTCCAGCGCCGAAGTTTCCCCCACAGGAGGCAGGAGCAGCCCAAATCCTGAGGCGGAGGCTTCGGCGGAGGTCTGTCCACGACCTACCTGGCGCGTCCCGATGGCTGATTGGGTGTCCCCCGAAGGGTGAGGTGGCTCTGGACTTAAAATGAGTTGGACTTCACCTCGCCCTTCTGGGTAGACAATAGTAAATATTGCACGCGGATCATGTGGAAACTGAAGAGGACCCTGACCTTCGGAGCGGGAGAGACTGTCGTTGATGCCGACGCCGACCCAGCGCATACTGCGCCCGGTTGGCGTCGGTGTGCCGAGGACTCTCGTTCTGCTGGCTAGGATAGCTAAGTCCAGGCCTGCCTCTTTGGTAGTGTTACGAGGACGAAGACGACCTGGCGAGGAAACGGAGATGACGATGAAAAGGAACGCACAGCAACCTGTCCAGATGATGGCGACCCGGCGATGGATATGGACAAAATTTTAATTTGATATGGATAAGTCGCGTATAGGGAACAATCTTATGGAGCAGGGGGTCGGATCGCCGGTTCAGGTCGGTGTCGCCGAGGTGCAGGAAATAGCTACTGGCGTTTTGACCAACGAACAGGCTGTTCGAAGATATGCGGTAGGCGACCAGGCCGCAAACGCTACTGGAAGGAAAGACCTGCGAGGCGGCTTAGAAGCAAATCCCTTCAAAAGAAGGGATCTAGTCCCAAGGAGCCCACCAAGTGAAAGATCGTGGTCCGTATCAGAAATGGACTTCGATCGTTCAAAAATGGCAGAGGAAAATCCAGCGAAGCGAAAGAGAGAAGAGATGCCGCTAACAAAAGGTGAACAGGTTTCACCTCTTGTCAAGAAGCTTGTCGAGAAGGCCGATGATCTCAAATAAATCTTAAAGGTCAATGTAAACACCAACACCAGTATTAAAAGGGGTGTAGAGGAGATAGGGAGGCTTGTGAATAAGCAAAGACCTTAACCTATATGGCGAAGACAAAAAGACACCAGCACAGTCTAGAGACCAAAGATCTCAGACAGATGCCATTCAAACGACGAGTAATAGCGTCCAGACTGAGGGGCCTTGGCACCTCAAAGGCAAGCGCCAAGAAGAACTAGCGGCAGAAAAATCACCAAGGACCTCAAGAAAAACCTGGAGGACTATGATGCTTTCAAAGAAGTCTCGAAAAAGCAGTGGCCTATATCGAGCCTATATCAGTGTATGCCAGAACGCAGGAATGCGGAGAAAACCCGGTATTTTCGGAAACAAGGTGAGAGTGACCTCGTACTATGTACGGACAAACACCAAAACTACGACAAAGGGATAAATAAGTCGTTCCTGCTGAGATACCCTGAGGTAGAAAATCTAGGTACCGGAGGGGAAGAAGTAGAAGGATTCTCGTACCTAAAATACGAGACTCGTATAGCTACGAGTAAGGGACCAGGATAAACCACAAAGAGCTATGTCTACAAAGTGGTGGTGGACGAAGACGAGGACAAAACATTCGCAAATGTTATTAGTCTGAGAGAGACCACGGTCAAGAAGGGCCGTTCGAGCATTGCCGTCCCTACGCCAGATCTGGCACGGAAGGACCAAATAAGAAAAATTTTGGAGTTTGTCTTCACGGGCACCGACATTTTGATAGAATATTATATTCCACCTAAAAGGGGGCCCGGCCAGGTAGGAGAAACAGCACAAGGTAGTGCCCCAGGAAAGCCAGCACAACTGCTAACGAAAGTTCAGCAGGAAGCTAAGATCAACGACCTAGGAATCGTGGTAAACAACTTGCGGCAGACTAAGAAAGGTGAGCTGCTTATAACAGTACTCAAAACAGGGGGAAGTGCCGAGCAACTAAGGGAGGCGATTGACTAACTGAATGTTGCGGGAATTTCCACTATGAATACCAGCCGCGTCACGTTGCACGTACGTGGTATAGACGGGGTCACTACCGACAAGGAAGTGGAGTCAGAGCTTCGAGAAGCGGTAGGAGACGATAAAAGCAATACTGCTGTAGGATCCTGAGACCCACAAGAAACGGCAACCAAGTGGCGACGATCATAACGTCCAGGGAAGTTACCAGCAGGCTATTGGCCAGTGACCGGGTTAAAATAGGTATCGCGATGTGCACGATACCAGAGCGTGTGACGATGCAAAAGTGCAGGAGGTGTTGGGAGATTGGCCATCAGGCCAAAAACTGCCAGGGATTAGATAGGGCAAAGCTCTGTTTGAATTGCGGAAAAGAGAGACATGAAAAGGCCGAGTGTAAGGAAAAGGAGTACTGTCCTATCTGTGAAAAGACCAAAGCGCTGCAGGTTATAACAGCGATACCGCCACTGCATTTGTTGGCCAAAGAGAGGAGATGTGTGTGTATCGTGGAGGGTGCTTTACCAGGGCGGCGGAGGACCGCCAGGCAGAAAACAATGGACGAGTGGCAGGGGATCTGGTCCGGTAAAACGGAGGTGGCGCAGTGAACTAAGCGCCTGATTCCAAATATACGAGAATGGGCAGAGTGCACACACAAGACAACCTGCTATTACCTAACACAGGCGTTGTCGGGCCACGGTCCCTTTCGGGTGTATAGAAACAAAATAGGACGAGCGACGGACGATCGTTGTCGACATTGTGGCCAAAGCGACACAGTCGAGCACACCCTATTTGAGTGTGGTAGATGGTCCTGTTACAAGCAGGAAGCGAGAGCGAACCTGCCTGAGGACCTGACTGCAGAAAACGTAGTGCTTATAATGATATCCAGCGAGCAACGCTGGAAGGTCGTACATGAGATGGTTCAAAGAATTTTAAAATCGAAAGAGGCAGAGGAACGTAGGGACATGTAGTAAGAAGGAGAACAAAAGCATACTTAAGTCATCTTGCACTGCGAAAAATATCATTCCCGATGATGCCCAGTGCAGATGGAGATTGAACAGAGGTAGAAAAAGAGGGAACGGGTTTTAGCCGGTCGTGCCGTGGTGACATGTCGAATGGACGTATTCGCGTCCGTTGGACATGACATAAGATAACTCAAGCTGGTTCAACGTCAGGCGGGCAGGCTTTCTCTTACACTTCCGATTTCCTGAACCCTCTATAATAAAAAAGAACCCTAATGGAAGTGTCTCTCTGATAGGCATTATAGTTGACGCTTCACTTAAATGGGATGCCCATGCAGACGTCCTATGTAATAAATTATTATCACTGAGATTATTGTATTAAGGTACCTGAGGTATGTCACTACTAAGGAAGGTTTACTAAATGCCTGTTTTGCAGTTTTCCATTCTCATTTGTACTTTCGGGGGTTAAGTCATGCCAAACGTGCATTTAAAATTCAGAAAAAACCAATATAAATCTTAAATAACACCAAATTTGGTGATCACTGTTAGCCTTAATTCAAGCTTCTAAGGATGATGTCAGTTCCTCCAATCTACATATTTATAGTCTTCTGTATATTCATCAAAATATCAGAAATTGCAGCACGCATCTTCATATATAAAATTACGCCACCAGAGGCGTTGGAGCACTTATAATTCCTAGGTTATGAATAGCAATAACCGCACGCAATTCCCTGAATATTAACCTGTATAATAGATATATATGTATACGAACACACAGCAACATCAAGTTTAAGAAAACGGTTAAATATATCATGCTTAGCTAGTGTTTCTATAGCACTGATGAGTACTTTTACTACTAATTAATTCGAATACTAGGATTAAATTCTTTCAATGACATGGATTTAAGACAACTGTAAATGTATTTAAAGTAATGGAAAATAATCCAAATACCAGCAGTTAACTGAAAACGCAATGAATGTTTTTCTGTGTGTCTTCGAGTTATAGCAACAGATATCTTCTTATATCGGGTATTCCCCATTGGGAAGACCAATTCGCAGCATGAGGATTATATCGACAAAACCAGACAGCACTTTATCAAAAACACCAACCTACAAAACTGGCGTGAGAGCGAAAAGGCGTAGATATATCATTGCGGCACAACATAAATACAACTTTAGCCGTAATCCTTTCCTTGACTGCCATATATCAGCGCAGATGTAAAGCGGACTAGGACGAGAAGCCTTTGGCTTCTTGCTCTGAGGATTTCTGAGAAGTTGCCCGGATCGCATGGCTATGTGTATATGCTTACCTACGCGCCTTTCTGGAGAGCGGCGGGGATTTCCTCCGTAAATCTGTCACCAAGAAGGAGTTCTGTATGAGTTTGGGATACGTTGCCAAACGGCGGCCAAGCGACCGACACTGCAATGCAGTGGTGGAGCGAATACAGTATCGGGTTCCTACTCCGGCTCACAAATCAGCCATTTGTCAAGGGACAGTTCGGTTTTTAAAAAAATAATTGGAGACCAATTTTATTTCTTTCCGACCTTTTGCGTACAAAAGTCTTTTTTTGGGACCTAACGATTGGTCTATGGACAGTCATGAGAGAAATTATAATCAAGGTCGAGAACAAGACTAAAATATCTCCTTTGTTTATACAGGGTGCTTTACTAAGCGCGCGATATTCTCTAGCGGCCTTACCGTTTAAATTAGAAGAAAATGAAGGAGACCCTTTGCGTACAAAAGTCTTTCTTTGGGACATAACGACCTATGGACAGTTATGAGAAGAATATTCTAATCAAGGTCGAGAACAAGATTAAAATAATATCTCCTTTGTTTATACAAGGTGGTCCAATAAGCGCGCGGTGCTCTCTAGCGATCTAACCGTTTAAATTAGAAGAAAATGACTTCAATAAAAAAGTTTCTTTTCAAATGGTCTACTTGTAGAAAATAATTTTAAAGGTGGCGGACATATAGATATAGCGGAAGTAAGTTTTTTTATGGTCAGCCTCCCTCAAAGGCTGAAAGCCTATGGCGCTGTAGAAGCGCTGCGAGAGGATAAGTGTCGGTTCACGTTAGATTTGAAACGCTGCAGGTTGTAGTCGTCGAGATACAAATTCCCCGGCAGCTGATTCCACAGCGTCGAAGTTCTCGAAAAGAAGGAATGCTGGAGGAGACTGGTTCGGGGAGTAAGGACCTCGACCTTGTACGGGTGAGCTCGCAGAGCTTCTCTAGTGTTCCTGGTTCGGACGGCCTTTGGTGTTATTATCTGGGAGAGCTCACTCGAACATCTTCCGTGATAGAATCTGTAAAACAGGGATAGGTCAGCCACCCTCCTTCGATGTTCCAGGCTGTGGAGGTCCTTTGTGAGGTTAGGCGTATCGATTAATCTAATTGCTCTTTTCTGGATAGTCTCCAGAAGCTTTAGAGAGTGTTTAGGAGCGCATCCCCACACATCGGAGCAATACTCCAGCGATGGTCGGATCTGTGCCTTGTAGAGCAGCAGCAGTTGCTCTGGTGTATACAACTTCCTACAGCGGAACAAAACTCCAAGCTTCTGGGATGCCGTTTTAGCAATACTGACGACGTGGTCCTGCCAGGACATGTTATTGTTGATGTTCATCTCCAAAAGCTTGACGGAAGGTGATTCGACTATGGGGTGGCCCTCCATTTCCACTGTTGGTAAGCCATCGTGAGAATTCTTTGTATGTGTTGTTGCCTGAGTTTTTTGTAAGTTGGACTGTACTTCATTTGCTAGGTGCTAGGTGCTAAGTATCAACTTTCTTATTTTAAATAGAACACCCTGTATGTTATTACGTTTTTGAATGTTTAATAAATTTTCCAGCAGGTTTTCAAACTTTCATTTAGAAAGTTTTGGAAGACATTAGTTTATTATGCGGTTTCCAATGATACACCCTAAATGTTTATTCTCCAATCTGGTTGTCAACAAACCTCTCAAAATATTTATTTACCGACGTCGCCGTCGGCGTAAATTGTGGGAGAAGAAAACATAATAAGTATTATAATAAGTATTTAATAAAGATAATCAGTTTGACATTCTCGCAATTTATTGTAGTTGAAGAAAGACCCACATATCAGTACAGCAAAAATTAGTCGCGATTTGGGCATTAGTCAAAATAATCTTAATGAAGAACAAACAGCATTCTTATCACATGCAGCTAAATGATAGAAAGGCAAGACCTTGAAAACAGAATTAGTTTCTGTAATTGGGGTCGTGCTCGAGTCCAGAAAGATGCACTTCTCTTTAACAGTGTGTTTTTTACGGATGAAGCTATATTTCATAATAATGGCCATGTAAACTGGCGTAATTTACATTTTTTACGCCGACGTAAATCCTAATTTTGAGAGGTTTGTTAGGAACCAGCATGGAGTCTGAACATTTGGGGTGGTATTGTTGGAAACTGCATAATGAACTAATGTTTCCCAAATTATTCCAAATCAAAATTTAGAAAAACTGCTGGGGTTTTTAAGATCAATGTGGTTACAGTTCGATGGAGCGCCTGAACATTTCAGTATTAGAGGCCGAATTACTTTGGATGAAAAGTTTCCAGCCAATTAATTCTTTCGTCTGCGAGCCACGCCACCTACGATTCTTCAAATTCCCACGCGCCATAACGGAATAGTAATTACAAAATCGTAAATATCTTGAACACCATCAAAGAGAGAACCACATATGCCTAGATGAAAGTGAAAGAGACTTTAATTCTGCATCCAATGATGTGAATGTTATCGTACCAACTTGAAAATTACTAGTCTATTGATTTAATGTACTTTTGAAACAATATTTCTAGAGAAGTACAAGTATGTTTTTTGCTCGTTTTAAAACCGAAAACCGCACCTTTCTGTCATACTTAGTTTCCCAAATCTTGAGATTTTTGTTAAGTACTACAAATGTCAAATTTTCTAATGATTGCTGAATAACTTCGTAGACATAAACTACGTTAACAAACTGGACTTAAAAATCAATGCTGACTTCAAAAACATAATAACGTACAGGATCTTCTATTTAAAATAAGAAAGTTGATACCGACTTCTGGTATATCCGTATATCCGCCTTCTTTGAAATTATTTTCTAGAAGTAGACCATTTGAAAAGAAACGTTTTCATTGAAGCCATTTTCTTCTAATTTAAACGGTAAGGCTGCTAGAGAGCACCGCGCGCTTATTGAACCACCCTGTATATTAAATGTAGGTATTGTTAAAGAAATTATGGTGATTTACGGTAACGACTTATCACGGGATTTATAAGAACTTACGGGGATTCACGAGTATTTACGGGCATTCACGAGGATTTACGGGGATTTATGATAGTTTATCGCGGATTTAATAGATTTATGTACTAAAAAGGATTTATAGTGTACACAATTTTCAGCAGATATTTAAACCTCGTTCAAAATCTTTACTTTTTTCGGGTTGACGCATTCTCTTGATGATAACATAAGGAATGTAGGGGTAAACAATTTGAAAATACAGAGGACACTCCAACAGCTCCCGAACAGAACCGGGAGCGAGTGGATGTTAGCTAGATAATAAGTATCGTGTTTTGCCCTAATAATGCATGCATTAGGTAAACACAATCTAGTGCCTTTGGGCGACTCATGATTTTGTAAACGTCCAAACTCAGGCGTTGTAGGTGGTAGTCGTAGTAGTAGTAGCAGTTGACAGGAAAGTCCGGAATAGCAAATCACACATGGACGGAGCACCATGAAATTATTTGAGAAGATGCTAAAGTTATGGACAAAGAACATCACTGGTATCGCCGAAAATTCAAAGCAGCTCTGATTTTTCATGGCTCATGCACCAAAAGTGAGTGCCTACTAGATGACAACCTTGATCTCTTGGAAATGCATATGATTAAATACAATCCAAAGTAACTGCAAAGGTGGCTAAGAAACATCAAACGCTAACTCGGACGGTGTACAGCATTTGTTTTAGTGACACAAGTGTGGTTAAGTTTATAATTACTATGTATTTTAATCCCACTGTTTACTGTTATATGATGACTGGATAGGTGAACATCACCTAGATTTGGCTCCAGAAAAGACAGGCAGTTATTCTACGAGGATGTAGAATAAAGAGGAAGGACGTGAACTTACAGCTTAGAAGCAAAACGATAATCCCCAGTAAGTCTGTGAGGTACTTGGGAGATTATATAGACAACCAGAGGTGCTTCTCAGACGACATTACGAAATCAACCCGGAAAGTAGAAGCCAGAATAGCAATGCTCTCCAGACTGATGTCGAATATGGGGGGACCCAGCAGTAGAAAAAGTGCACTTCTGAACGAAAAAAACATCGATCTGGGTAGGCTCCAAAGAAAGTCACTGCTAATAGTGGCCAGTGAATACCGCACAGTATCGAGCGAGGCCTTGCAAGTGGTGTCAGGGACCCCACTCTGGCATCTACTAGCTAAAGAGAGTCTTGCAATGGGACACAGAGACAAGACGGAAAGACTGCCGACAACGGACCATAGAGAAGTGGCAGCAGATATGGTCTCAAACGACTGAGGTTGCGCAGTGGACAAAAAGACTCATATCATTAGTAGGGCTACCGACGACCAGTGCCGCCATTGTGGAGAGCTAGACATGGTGGAACATAACGCTCTTCGAGTGTGAGAGGTGGCTCACATACAGACAGGAAGCCTGTGCGAACCTACCTGAAGATCTGATGGCAGATAACATGATGAGACTGATAATCTCCCATAAAGTCTATTGGAATGGAAACGTAGAAGTGGTAATTACCACAAGATCAGCGAGCTCGGACCAGCCCTACACTCATGTTATGTCGTTCGACGAAGGTTCCGTGAGTGGTAGGTTTTAACCGATCGGGCCGTGGTGGCATATCGGATGGACGCGTGCGCGTCCTTTGGACATGCGATCAGAGGACTCATGCCGGTTCAGCATCGGACGGGCAGACTCTTTCTCACACACCTTCCGCTGTGCGAGAGCTTTTGTCCTTGCCGTCAAGCCGATTTCCTGAACCGTCCATACTGTTTATTGTTACGGATAATGGTAATAAGTCCCTTGTTGATTTACACCACCATATACTCGGACTAGCCTCGGACTCTATGGTGCTCCAAGCGCTTACGGAAAGATCCGACAATGTCCTTTTCACAGAAGGAGAGGAAAGAGGAGTGACAGTGACCCAATCTTTCGCTATTCACAGACAGCTCCAAGTCAGAACTCTGCTCAGGAGCGGGAGCTGCTGGTACATACCCAAGGGTTAAAATTTCAGTAAACCTTGGGAGGTATATCACAATCTTCCAAGCAATAATGAGAGCCATAGAGTTAGGAGTCAGCGAGCTGAACAAACGACCCTTGACAAACAAATCTATAAAAATCCTTTGAGACAGCAGGCTGCCCTGAAAGCACTAAGGTCCAAACGGGTTGACCCAGTACTCATGTACTCTTCAATGAAATTGGGAGAAGGAACAAAGTATCTTTGGTTTGGGCTCCAGGACATAGCAGAGTGGAAGGTGAAAGGAAGAGAGGAACTGTATCTACGTTCATAGAACCAGAACCATTTGCGGGCATTGCGAAACGCACTGCCATAAAAACAATCTCAGAACGGGCATAGAGGAAAGCACTCCTGCAATGGCGAGATTACTAGAGCTACTACAGTCAAAAGGCATTCATACCAGACCCCTCTAGTCAGGAACTTCGAGGATGCTATAGAATGAGACAGGAATGATCTGGGCATTCTGGTCAGTGTGTTGACAGGGCATTGCCGTCTAAGAAACCACTCGCGAAAAATAGGTCTGGAACAAACATCCGACATATTGTGCTCCTGTCCAGTACTGGAAAAAGCTACGTTTCAGACTCTCGGATTCACCCGTCTGAAACCTACTGACTTCAAGAAAGCTTCACCCAATACGACCATCACCTCTTTGTCAAATATATATAATTGTTATCGCCATTCACGAAGTAGCACGTACATCACAGATCACAGAAACAAAGTGTATACTTGCAAATATAAACGTTCAAAGAATTTTTAATCCGTCAAAGTATCCCAAGCCGCAAGCTTGTAACCTAAGACAGTAGCAGACATAAAACAGGACGACAGAGGGTGACGCGCCATCTGGGTGTATGCGATCTAATACATCTCTATCTCATTAGATAGTCATGGTCATTGATAAGATTACTTATCTAATCCAAATGCCGAGAACCGCCGCAGTTTTATCGATGCCAGAAATCACTGCAAACGCGTGACTGACAGCAGTAAGGAGGAACACAACCAAAAAGTTAAGAGCAAGTTCCTCTCATGTCCCAGTTCGTCCAGAACATTCTGGTCTGTAGCTAAGGCTTGACCAGAGAGGATAAGTCCATCGCTTCTGCTACTAAAGAAAAAGCAGACATCTTGGGCAAGCTCTTCGCAGCCAATTCTACTGTAGACCTTCAAGGAAGTATTCCGATCACCACCATAAGCGTGAACTCGAGAATGGCAGAGGTCAAATTTCAACACCGAGATGCAAAAAGCATCCTCCAAAAACTGAACACGAATAAAGCTACTGGTCCTGACCAAATTCCAGCCATTGTCCTTAAACGCTGTGCCGCTGAGCTTTGCAAGCTCTTCAAACTTTCGTATCAACGAGGCGTGTTTCCCGCTTCATGGAAAATTGGCTGCGTACAACTCATCCCTAAGAAAGGCAAAAAAACTGATCCCACCAATTATAGAACTGTGGCTCTTCTCAGCATCATGTCTAAGGTTATAGAGATTGTCATTAACAGACAGCTCCTTAAATACCTGGACAACAATAACATCATAAATGATCGCCAGTATGGCTTCCTTATGCACAGGTCTACAGGTGACCTCCTTTCCTACGTCACTCACTTGTGGAACAGAGCAATAGACAATCATGGCGAATTCCGCGTTCTTACACTTGACATATCGAAAGCTTTCGACAGAGTATGGCATGAGGGACTTCTGGTCAAGCTTGCTTCGACTAGTACCTGGCCTGCGCCAGTGGCTGAATAGTTTTTTAAATGACCGATCTCTGTTTGTTGTAGTCGAGGGCTGTTCATCAGACGTATTTTCAATAAACGCCGGTGCCCCTCAGGGATCTGTCCTATCCACTACACTGTTTCTGTTGTACATCAACGAGCTGCTGGAAATAACGTCCAGTCCAATCTACAGCTTCGCAGATGACAGTATATTAGTGTCGTGCATGGAACCAGGCAAGCCACTATCATCCCAGGAGACGGTACGTCGGCTACAGCAGCATGCCTCACAGATGTGGGGATTAACAAATGGAGTACAGTTCAACGTCCGAAAAATTCAGGCAACAACACTTACACAGAAGTCTCACAATGGCTTACCAACCGTGGAGATGGAGGGTCACCCCATAGTCGAATCACCTTCCGTCAAGCTTTTGGGAATCAACATCAATAATAACATGTCCTGGCATGACCACGTCGTCAGTATTGCTAAAACGGCATCCCAGAAGCTTGGAGCTTTGTTCCGCCGTAGGAAGTTGTATACACCAGAGCAACTACTGCTCTACAAGGCACAGATCCGACCGTCGCTGGAGTATTGCTCGCATGTGTGGGGATGCGCTCCGAAGCATTCTCTAAAGCTTATGGACACTATCCAGAAAAGTGCAATTAGATTAATCGATACGCCTAACCTCACAAATGACCTCCACAGCCTGGAACATCGAAGGAGGGTGGTTGACCTATCCGTGTTTTAGAGATTCTATCACGAAAGATGTTCGAGTGAGCTCTCCCAGACAATAACAGCAAAGGCCGTCCGAACCAGGAACACTAGAGAAGCTCTGCGAGCTCATCCTTACCAGGTCGAGGTCCTTACTTCCCGAACCAGTCTCCTCCAGCATTCCTTCTTTTGGAGAAGTTCGACGCTGTGGAATCAGCTGCCAAGGAATTTGTTTCCCGACGGCTACAACCTGCAGCGTTTCATATCTAACGTGCACCGACACTTATTCTCTCGCAGCGCTTCGGCAGCGCCATAGGCAGCCTTTACGGGGAGGCTGACCATAAAAAAAATAAAAAAGGACAGTTTTTGGCGGGAACGGCGAAGTGACAAGTCTAAACTTTGCTTCTGTGATCTGTGAACGCTATGTTCGGCAAATTAATATCGACGTTACCGAGAAACACAGATTAGCCCCTTCTTGTTCTGGAAATTCCGTTTTATTTGTGCCGTAATGCGGTCCTGATTCCCTCCAGTATAGCGGATCACGTACAGAGGAATCAGTAAAAATGTACTTTGGCAGCGGCAGATCCTAAAAGATTAATCTAGCAGGAAGAAGCATATAAAGGTAAATATCGAAAGTATAGTTTTATTGTTATAACCCTCGGAGGCATGTCCGTAGTCATTACCTTCGTTTGTTTCGGGGCTTTCCAGCAACAAATAGTACCTTCTGAAGACGTCACAGGTTGTACGAAGCCGTGATTAGTTTGTGTATATCCTCTTACTTCCCTCACCGATAGGCGAGGGGAGTTTTGGGATCGCGATTTTGAAATAATACGTTCTTTAGGAGTTTTATATTAGCTACATAACAGAAATCCAAGTCATCCATTTCCACCGGTCTGTGTGTTGACGCTCTTATAGGCTCGTGATATCAGTAACCACTGCATGGATTGTGATGAAATTTGAGTAGCGATATTCTGTGGGGTGGTAGTAGGTAATGCCTTTCCGTAAGAATGAAACTGCCAACTCAATCCGGCAAAAATATACATATGTGACTATTGAGGTATAGTTTTCTGGGCATTTCATTTTTTCAATTTAAATTGTAATGTGTTTTGTGAATATTGTTTGTTTTCCATGTTGCCATTGTTGTATTCATTGTAAGAAGTGTAATATGATCTTCGTGATTCCAATTTTAATTCCATGTACAAGTCATAACCTGAAATAGACGCATATTTAAGGGTACTAGCGACGTTGAAATTACATATACATATGTGTATATGGCTTCGAAATATTATGTTTGACCATTTCCCAGGATTCTGGGGAATAAAGTAATTATTATGAGCATGTTATATATGTAAAATTTTATGTAATGATCTTCTTTTGATATGAATTATGTTTCAGTTATTACACGTTTCATTAGGATGCTCCACGGCAATATTAAATGCTAGCTATTGAAATAACCGCAAACAAAGACATACTCTGCTAACTTCTGGATTCGAAAGTGCGCTGCAGATGAACTTTTAATTGGTGCAGCTTTCTGAATATACAGAGTTTTTAAGTGTATCTCCTCCGTCCTACTTAGCGCTGGAATTAGCCTATTAAATATGAACCTCGAACCCAAGCTTCTTGAGAACTGTTTCGTACTTTGGAAATGCGCTTTTACTGAATGCGTTCAATTTCAAATGTCGAGCTTGGTATGTTCATTAGGAATTCGCTTGGAAGAAAACAAGAGATTATAAAAAGTTACAGATGAGTAAAAACAGGAACATTAAAAGTCGTTAAAGAGCGTAATTCTCACATACATGTTAGGCCATATTTTCAAGTAAGCATTTCTAAAATTATGTTAATATATTATTTTTATGTGATGCTCTTTTACTTTTTCTTTCTGATCACTATTTTATGTGTCTTAAAAAGTCTGGTTTAAAGATACAGGGTGTAGAAGTTTGAAAAAAAAACCAAATTTTAATAATAATTTCTTAATGATCATCAAGACTATCTTTTTGTAATTTGGCAATATTATTCACCGCAATAAGACGCTAAATCATCACTATTTAGAAGCTAATTAATATTTACAGTGCCACCTAGGAGCAGTTCCACGATTAATATTAGCAAAAAATACACGCCACTGATCTTAAAAAAATTAAATGCCTTTCAGACTAAACAGATAAAAATACAATTTTTTTGTCTTTTAATGACTCTTCGTATCTCACTTTGTTTTCTAGGCGAAAAATAAAAACCACTTCATGGCCTGTCGGAGAAAACATGCTAAAACAAAACAAGCTAACTGTATTTTCCTTATAGATATGCCGTGATTCTAGGAGCGTATCTCTGATCCAAATTCAAGTAAAAAGGTTCATATAACCGTGTATCGTGAAGTCCGATTTTCAAGATACAGGGAATCACAAAATAGAATATTGTTCATCGAGCTGTAATGACTGTAATAACTCACGCAGATGAAGTTTGCAGCACGAGCCTGTGGCTTGTGCTATAAATCAACAAGACAGTTATCACCCTTAACGCGAGTTGAACACTATAGTTTATCCACGACCAAAGTAATTAACAGTACGATTTAAATCCATGATAATGACGAACAATATGGCAACCTCACTGCTTTTACTGAAATAAATACTGTACACCGTTTCAATACGTATTTGACGCCTGAACACCACCATTTATAGCGTGTATTTGATCACAGGCATATCCAAAAGATTAGTAGTAGTAGTATCTCAGTAGAGCGGGAGATATGAAAAATAATCCGCGTTGTTTGCTTATAGTTAGTAATTATTGTAAACCGTATTTTTTGCAATCTTGTCTGAAAATGGGAAACAAATTATAAAAATTGAAATCCCGGAAGAAAACCGTTAAAATTGTACCACTAAACATCGTATCAGTACGTAGAAAGATTAAAAACTGAAAATAACGGAGAAAAAATAAAGTCAAGTTCCCCCTAGATCCCCTTGCAACCAAATCATCGCCCGCTCTCCGTAAAAAAGATCCAACACAAATGTAAATGGTTAGTTTCGTAAGACGATACAGTTTCTATTCTGCGAGCTTTAACTGAACGAATCGATGCGATCAGGAACTTCCAAATCGCCCAAAAACGAAGTCTGAGCTGTTATTGTATATTCAGTTCTTTGATTACTGCTGATGGTGATTTATGTCGCTAGGCCTCCCTCCACAGGTCAGTGGACAGCCTATTATGAATCCAACAAATGTTTCAGTTTTTCAAACCCCCCACCCTCCAATCACCTCACTTTCACCCCCGCCCAAGAAAACGTAGAAAATGATCAGGACCCTCTAAAACGCTTAAAAACGAAGTTTGAGCTTTTTTTTATATTTCTAGTTTTTTTATTTCTGCCCCACCACTGGCACGATTTATAAAAAACATACGCATTTTCCATCCCCGCTGCGATAGTAATACTGTGTCAAAATTTCATTAAAATCAATTCAACAGTTTCCTCGTTACAGAATACAGAACGATCTAAAGCAATATACGACTCCTATGTTTACACCAGAAAAAGTTCTAAGTGCTTTTGGCTTCTGTAATACGTAAGGCAATTTTCGGATGTACCTTAAAAAGTTATATATGTGACTAGGTCTTTCCTCACAAGTCACTAGATAGTCTCTTATGAATGCAACCAATTTTTCAATTTTACCGCCACCCATTCCCGCAACCACCCTAAATTTCATCCCACCCAAAAAAAGTAGAAAGCACCTAAAATGCCGAAAAACGAAGTTTGAGAAATATTTGAAATTTTTTGTTTTTTGCTAATTACTCTCCCGACCCTGCACCGGTTTTCAATATTATAGCTGCATTATCTACTAAAGCGGGAAAAAACTGAGCAAAAATCAGGGAAAACCTGGAGATATCGATCGAAATCATTATGCAGGGTGGGCCAATAATGAGTGGACGGAAGATTGTGGACTTACTAAAACATATTTTAGAAATCTGTCACTTGATCATGGTAGGGACCCTTGAGGGCTACGTAATAGTATTTTGACTCAAATTTTGACGCTTATACAGGGTGACTCATATCAAACTTGCTTTTTCTTAATGGAGTCCCCTACATATTGTCACGACGGCCTCTTTTTCTTCACCCAGGGAATCAAACTCGACGTAACTTTCACCGTTTTACTTCAGAACTTAATACAATATCTCAACCTTATCTCAACTAGATCTCAACTCAACTCGACTGACCCCTACGCTACCCGTAGCACCTTATATATACTTCGTCGAACCATCTAGAGCATTCGATGACATTTCTAGAATCCATCCGTCATTCTCGAAAACTCTAGACGATTCGATGACGTTTACACTTCAGAAGATCTAACCTAGCACTTTGACTTTACAACATGTATGACAATCAATGACAACTAATACAAATACACGAATACCATAATATACAGTATGTTACATTCTTCCCCCCTTAGCGTTCGGCGTCCTCGACGAACAACTTCGATTCTTGTATCACCACAGACGTCAGCATAGTCGACCTTCGGTTTTCCACTTTCCGTACATAACCTGTAGACTACGTCGTTGAGGCGCTTCATCACCACGTAGGGTCCCTCCCCATGGCGTTGTAGCTTCGGACATCTACCCTTCCTTGCGTCGTGTGTTGCAAGACCATACCAGATCACCTCGTGACTGTGATATTCTTTGCCCAACTTGCGATTCTCATTTTCAGCTCCAGCAGAATTCTCTTTTCCTAGCTCTGTTATCATTCGCTTCAGTTGCACCTTTTTGCCTTGACGACTGTCACCTCTCGACACTTCCATCTTCCCATTACTCAGGCTATTCTCCACTTCCTCTCTGAACCTGCTGAGTTCGTCTTCCTCCTGCGCAATCCTGTTCTTTTGCTTAACATTCTCGCTTCTGAGTTGCGTGGTCTGTTCAAAATCCCATGATGAGTCCTTGAGTGCAGCGCCAAGCTCTGCTCCTATCTTTGGGTTTTCTTTCTTCAGTTGCGCCAATCTCTGTTCTAACTCTGCATCGTAAAATGGCTTCGCTAATACTGCGGACACACCCTTCTTTGTATCTTCAGTGACCTTATTCAGTTCTCTCTTCTTCTTATCGATCTCAACTTCCAGCTGAGTAATCTTCTGCTTCCCGTTACTGTTTCTATTCTCCATATGCTTCATCCTGGAGCTACCGTACTCTGCTTCAGCCAATGCGTTTTCCAGCTCCTCTTTCAGTCGAGAATTCTCGTTTTTCAAAATCACCAGTCGCTGTTTAGTCTTACTATCAACTTCTCTTGCATTAGACAAATCTTCCTTTCGCTTTTTCGCATCATCGACCTCGGCGCTCAAATCTGTTCTCAGCTTCTTGTTTTCTGCTTCAAGCTGCGCCAACCTTTCTCTCAACTCATTCTTCTTGATACCGACCCTTTTGGCTTTATCAATTGCGTTGTTCAAGTTCTTTTTACAGAATGCATACTCAGCCTCCATCTGATTTATCTTCTGTTTGATCATTGCATTTTCATCTTTAACTTGGTCGCATTCCCTCTCTGCTTTCTTCAACTGATTCAAAGCTTTCAATCTCTTGATTTCGCCCTTCAAAGCAGAAACTTCTTTATTGAGCTTCCTCAAGGCTATTTCGTGTTGTTCGTCCTTCTTCAGCAGATTCTTTCTATTCGTTTCAAACTTGCTTTTAATATGCATACTTCTCCTTTCCTGAGAGGCAAGCAACTGCTTCATCCTATCCCTGTCTGCTCTAAGTTCCCTCATGGCTACTCCGTGTTGTTGTTGGAGCTTGGCAATACTTTCTTCATTCTTCTTTACTAAATTCTTTATGTCTCTGTCAAACTGCTCCTTCATTGAGTTTATCGTGTCTTGCACAGATTTCATTTTGTTCGCATATTCATCTGCTTTTTCTACATCCGCTTGTATCTTATCAGCCTGGGTGCGGCAGCCTATCCTAAGATGCGCCTTCTGTCCACATCTCCAGCATGTAAACTTTTCAGCTCCTTCTAGGCTTGTGCGAACCGGGTTTCTTTGAAAGCTAGCACCTCTTCTTCCTGAAATAAACGGTGTGGCCCTGACTTCTGCTTCTGTATCTTGCTCGACAGCGCGCACCCTCCTTGTCATTCGCATGGCTTTTATGTCAGCTTCAATTTGCAAAGCCTTGATCACAGCATCTTGTAAATTTATGGGACTGGATAGTTTTACCATTCCTTGAACTTCCGCGTCTGCAATGCGTTCGACAAACTGACGAGCAGCAACGTATTCCTGTGTTTCTACGGGGCTGTTGACGAATGCTCGTTTAGCTAAGCTTTGGACTTCGTATGCAAATGTGGTTAAATCTTCCTTCGCTTGTTGTGTCCGGTTATGCAACTGGCCATGCAACAGCTCTGTTAAGTGTGCATCTCCAAAACGTAACTTTAGTGCAGATGTTATCTTATCATAGTCACGTAAATCTGACGAGCAGAGATTTTCCAAAATAGCTGCTGCAGAATCTCTGAGCATTGATGTCAGCACACAAGCCTTTTCCTCATTCGACCAGTTATTCATACGTGCGATGTTTTCAAATTGCATATGATAAATGTCCCATGACGTTTTTCCATTGTATGGATAGGGCTTTGCTACTACGCCACTGTGTCTATCAGTAAAAGCAGGTGCTGCAGCTGTTAAACTACGCTCACCTGCACTAAACTCTCGCAGCTCCTCTCTAACCATTTCTTTGACCTGATCTTTCACTTGTTGAAGCTGTTCCTCAACGTGTTTTTCTGATGCTGCTAGCTGCTCCTCAATTGCACTAATACGGTGGTCTTGATTTTCTAATGCTTGACTTACGGCTTGCTTCTGCTCCTCCAACCGAGTCATCACCAGTTCCTGTCCACTCTTCAAGTCTGCCTTGTCTTGATGGCGCTTCAGCTTTTCTTCAAGGTTCTCGACTGCCTCGTCCTGGTGGTTCTTTAGCTTTTCTTCAAGGTCCACGACGGTCGCTTGCATAACAGCTGCCTGGTTATCTTGGCTACTTCGAAGACTGGATGCAGTTTTTTCTAAACTTTGTTCGAAGCTGGCTTTCATTTCTTGTAGCATATTCATCATTGCACTCATTTCGGACACCATAGCTCTGGTTATTGGCATGGACCAATGCTGTACTCACTTCTTCTTTCCTTTTCCTGGCTTGATTCGCTGGATAATCCCACACTTCCGACACCAATTGTCACGACGGCCTCTTTTTCTTCACCCAGGGAATCAAACTCGATGTAACTTTCACCGTTTTACTTCAGAACTTAATACAATACCTCAACCTTATCTCAACTAGACCTCAACTCAACTCGACTGACTCCTACGCTACCCGTAGCACCTTATATATACTTCATCGAACCATCTAGAGCATTCGATGACATTTCTAGAATCCATCCGTCATTCTCGAAAACTCTAGACGATTCGATGACGTTTACACTTCAAAAGATCTAACCTAGCACTTTGACTTTACATCATGTATGACAATCAATGACAACTAATACAAATACACGAATACCATAATATACAGTATGTTACAATATTAATGCATATTTCGATTCCCTGGTGAATTCTAGTTTGACTTTATGTATCATATATGGAACTTTGAACAAACCGTTTAGGGGCAAATCACCATTTTTGCTATAAGTAGATATTAGAAAAAAATAAATATCGCAGCGATTATATGTAGTACCTAGAGAGCTATGGCTCTGCGGTATAACCAAGCATGAAACGCGTCACCTTAGGTCAGACGGTTAAACTTGAATTCTGTTTGTTGGAAAAATCAGTAGATTATTTGAGGAAACTTCAATTGCAGATAACTTGATTTTTTCAAATGGGATTCCCTATTTTGGTTTATAGAATCAAATGTAAAATTGATCACCTTTCTAACGATATAGATTCTCTATCTATCTTTGTTGGTTTTCAATCTGTTCCAAATTCCCAGTCAAATCAATGTTTTTCAATTTTTCTGCATGTAAGTTAACCTAGCAGGCCATGAAAAAAAAAACAAAAGCCCATAAGATGGAAGAAACCAACTAATTTAGTAGAGAGATGCAAACGAACTAGAGTACTGAGGCAAGATTATTAAAATTACTTACAACACATCAGCTCTAACCGGATACAACGGGGGCAAGATATTTAATGTCCATGAGAAGCTGGGTATGATATAAGTGTTTGTTTTTCACAGCCTACTACTATTGAGGTCTACTAGGGCTTGACAGCTTTCCAAAACGATAAAAAATTTGAAACAAAAGAAAAACTACCAGCGATTTTTGCTCACAGTCCAACATCTTTAGAATGGAATTTTATATTTAATGGGATAAGAAAATTAGCCATTTTTGTTCCGTTAAGCTGATAGTAAAGATATCTCTAACTGGAGCATTCTGAGCATCTATTGAAATGATTCATAGAATTTTTTATTACTATATGTTGTAATTGTGTTTATTTCATATATTTTTCTACAAAATAACTTATGCGGACTGCAATCCAGGTTTCACTTTCTGCGTTTCTGCTAATAAGTAGAAGTACCTACTGGAGAATTTGAAGGCCTCCAGTCAAAGGTATCATTACTTTTATATGGCACTAAATCTGAAAATTTATTCAGAAGACATAGATATTCTTCTACCAGCCGCAATCGCTGATAGCTTTCCTTTGATTAAATATTTTTTTACTCACCTTGGTAATTGGCTAATAGCTAGTAGGCTATGAAAAAGAACATTCTTGTTACCGCTATTGTTTCTGGTTAGAGCTAATGTGTTGTAAGGAATTTTCACAATCTTGCCTTATTACTCTAATTAGTTTGCATTTTTCTACTAAGTTAATTAGTTCCTTCCATCTTAATGGGTTTTTGTTTATTTTTCATGGCCTGCTAGGTTGCTTACACGTAGGGAAATTGAAAAACACCGATTTGACCGAAAAATTGAAATAAAATGAAAACTAAAAAAGATTGATATTGATTATACTATATCGTTAGAAAGGAAATCAAATTACATATTCGATTCTATAAACAAAAGTAGGCATTCCTATTTCAAAAAATTAAGTTATCTGTGATGATTGAATTTTCCTTAATTAATCTTCCGATTTCTTCAAATACAAACAGAATTCAAATTTAGCCGTATGACATAAGGTGGCGCATTTCATTCTTAGTCATACCGCAAAATCATGGCCTTCTAAGTTATATAGTTGCTACGATATTCAATTTTCTTCTGATATCTACATATGCCAAAAATGGTGATTTGCGTCTAAATGGTTCGTTAAAAGTTCGATCTATGATACATAAAGTCACACTAAAATTCACCAAGGAGTCCAAATAATCGATAATATATAGGCGGTTCCATTCAAAGAAATGTATGTTTCATATGAATCACCCTGTATAAACGTCAAAATTTAAATGAACATATTTTTACGTTATAGCCCTCAAGGGTACCTACCATGATCAAGTGACAAGGTTCTGAAGTATTTTTTAGTAAGCCCACAATCTTCCGTTCACTTACTATTGGCCCGCCCTGTATAATAAAAGTTAGTATAACTACAAGTAAAATTAGTGGAAAATTGACAGTGATAGAGGAATATCTTCTGTATATCTTTTGCTAATTACTTTGTCCCCTTTTCTAAGTTGTAGCAATATTATTTGTTATGGCACACTGAATACTTGTCAAACGGATAATGTATATACAATAAGGGAGGTAACCTTCAAAAGGGAAAGCTGACCTTACTATTACCAGTACGTGTTATTGGCGACAGATAAATCGATTGGTAGACAGAAGAACAATAGTGAAGTGGGTTTTAGTGATAAATACGATCAGGATAACTATTGCCTGATGGAAACCAACCATTTTTCAATTGATATACTCGTTTCACCAATCTAAAGTAGTGTGTTTATAACATTATGTGTCTACCTATGAAATAAGATACTCTAAACAAACACACAAAAGAAAATAGCGGCACTCTATAAAACGTTGAACTATATAAACTACTGTAGTTTGGAAACCTCTGACTTGATTGAATCAAATTCTGATGACCTGTTATTACCACAGGAGTACTAAGTCAAGCAACTTTATGTAATTTTTTCCAGTTTCCTCGAGCTTCCAAGGGTATATTTCGAACATACGCATACTAAATCAACCAGGAGGCATTGTGTTTGGGCCAACAAAGGGATTGCGCCCACAGTCCCATTGTGCACCGGCAGTCGTCGGTTTATTGTCCCAAGAACTAGACCACTTCGAAATTAACTAACTTCAAGTTTGTTTTAGGCGCTTGTTTACCGCCGTTAGCTGGTAATTAGAATGTGAATTTGTTAATTAAACGGATTCCCGAGAAGGCACCGACTTGGTACTTAAGATGCCCGTTAACACCTGCAATAGTTGCGGCAACGCGGCGTGTGAAGTTTTGAAGGACGACAACTCTGTAACAAGATTCGCGTCCTTATATTAAGGTCGTTCTCGTTAACAATAAGGCAAGGCGCACATTGAGAAACGTATAGCGCGTGTGAGGTGACAGAGCACAGCACGTTCCCTTTAAGACGCTTTTATTAGCTTCACCTGTATGTTTGTTTGTGAGCTTGTAGCTCTCCTTTGGATTAAGAAGTCGGACCGAACATTGAACGCTCCAACTTTGCCGCGGAAACGATTTTGAAGTATCCGCTGACTGATGGATGGCGCAAGTCGATAGTTTGAGTTATCGTTTATGCAGGAATGGTAATGATTATGCTATACATATTGATCAAAAACAATTGGTCATTTTCATTACAAAGAGAATTAATAAATACGGCTTAAAAAACCAAAATAAAAATCCACTCCTCAAAAAATTAAAAATTAATGTATAGGTTGAAAAACAAAAAAAAACACGCTTTTAAAGAACATTGGACCAAGAAGTTAAAAACCATTAATAACATAAATAAGAAATACATTGATCAGCTTAAAACAATAATTAACGAAAATACTAGTGCTATTGTGAAGAAATAGTAACTTACAGTTTTTGAGTCCAACCCTTCGATTGGTATACTATTTTCAATAGTCTTCAGGTGAGTTGTCGAACATGTTGCTTTCGTTGCCATTTATTCTCGTCTAGCTGACGATGTGTTTTTTGCGGGTTGTTTTTTTTTTGTCCAGCACCGTGTCCTGCTGAGTGCGTCAGTTCTTGATGACGGGTTGTTCTTGGCGGCTTGTTCTGACTGGTCGTCGTGGTGTTTTTGTTCAGTGGCGTCGGTTCTTACTGAGGTGACCGTCCCTCATTGCGTTCAAGGTTTGTGTTCAAGTTTATTGTGTCCAATTTCAGTTTCTATATATTTCTTATGAGGGGCTACCATATTGGTCTAATTTCCACGCTAGGCTTTCTGTGCATGTTCTTGTTGCTGTCGATATAAGCTGCAAAAGCCTAAGCATCTTTCCAAATAACTTGGCTAGGCAGTGGAATCCGAAACAGACCATTTGAAGCGTCAACCTTGTCTACAAACTCTAAACAACAGGCACCGATTTTTGTTCTTGGTACCTTAACGTAACTTCCAAGCTGTCTTACAATAATTTGCCATAATTTTCTAAAGCATAGCGTCGTCCCACAATAATCAATATAAATCCAAATCCAAAACTAATTTTTGATCGTCTTGTCATTAATTAATAAAAATCACGTTAAAAAACTCAATTTCATTTGATCATGATAGGCAGCCTTGAAGGCTACAACATCAAAATATTCTCACTTAAATTTTGAGGTTCATACAGGGTATTTCATATTCAACTTACATTCTTTTAAATAGAACTTCTTATATATTATTGCATATTTGGATTCCCTGATGTATCCTAGTGTGACCTTATGTATCACATACAAACGAACCGTTTAGGTGCAAATCACCATTTTTAACACGCTTTTATTAGCTTCACCTATATGTGTGATTGTGAGCTTCTTAGCTTGTTAACATCATATCAACTAAAAGCAAGTTCTCTCACTCGTGTTATTCCATTTCTATTTACAAAAATTCGTTACATCTAACGAAAAATCTGTTAAGTTTGCATGGCTGCCTACGTCAGATAAATATGCCTTTCCATGCTCCCTGAAAGATAGTTGTTGAATTTTGTCAGGTGCGTGATAGTAATTGCCACACTGCGCCATCTGCTGTCTTATGCTGCAACGTATCCTGTGTCGAACTCACTTCGTGCAAAGCCACCTATAACTAACGATACGGAACTTTGCCGCCACCTTTTGCCTGAGTTGGGATTTGCATTAACAATTCACATTCACAATGTCTTGTAAATGACATAACGTGACTCTGTGTTCTCGGCAATAGGACAATGGTAATAGAATTACGAGTACCAAATGAACAGTCTTGTAGGAAGTGTAGTTAAAGTTCAATTAAAAATACTCAAAGAATAATTATTAGAATAAAGTTGGCAGCTCTATGGTTCACAGTTAGGTATTGTATGGGCGAATCAGTTTATCAGTTAGCGATGAACCTCCTACCGTCGACCACAAACTGCTCGACCTGCCACAAAAATAACAGAAATAATTAACGCCCTGGAACAAAGTGATCCACGAACTGACATGCAAAGCAGGCTTGAATATCGGACACATTCAACTCTTTTATTAGGTAACGGCGGTGAAA
Organism: Callosobruchus maculatus; assembly: GCA_951848785.1. Lineage (NCBI taxonomy): Eukaryota > Metazoa > Arthropoda > Insecta > Coleoptera > Chrysomelidae > Callosobruchus > Callosobruchus maculatus. Next base: position 3,009,125 of record CATOUR010000130.1, read on the forward strand.
AACGCAGTTTCTCGACGATCGGGGAAGCTAAGCAGCTTGGGCACGGTTAGTACTTGTTTGGGTACCGCTTGTAAACAGTGCGTGTCGTTAGGTTTTTTTGTAATATTATTTTTTAATAGAGGTTGGTTTTTATAATCCTAAGTGGCCCTTTAATTAAATTTAAAATTAATAAGTTGTTGTTAATCGGGGAGAGTTTTACATAAAGTCTGGCAGGCGGCGCTACGGATAACATCTGTCGGGATCGCTAGTTCATAACTGCAAAATTGGTGAAATGAATACAATTTAAAAAAAAAATTAATGATAAAGTTAGCTATAAAATTAAAAATAAATGTAGTTTAAAAAAAATTAAAAAACACGCCTGTAAAGAACTAAAAAGTTAAAAATAACGTTTAAAATAAACTTAAAACAACAATGAATGAAAAATACTAGTATGCTTTTGAAAAAAGCATCGGGCGCTCGAATGATATGGCACACAACGCCCACGCTCTTTCAACAATTATACTAGTATTTTTCAGTTCGTTGTTGCTTTAAGCTTATTTTAGAAATTATTTTTAACATTCTAGTTCCTTAAAAGCGTATTTTTCTGTTTTTTTTTAACTATATTTATCTTTTGGTATGAGTTGATATCAGCAAAAGATTAAATATGGCAGCGATTATAAGACTAGGTGGGCTCTAACTGTCCGGTGTGATAGCAACAGTAGAGAATATGGAAATTTGATGGGATATTGGGTAACCATCGCCTACTAATGTAACCAAAGCTATCGTCGTATTCAGATACGGTAAGATACCCAATTAGTATATAAAGCGATCTAGTAACCAGACCAGAAGAAATGGACAGTTGTGATACCATACAGAAGTTCTATGGAAGCTTGGGAGGGCGATACTGATCAGAGGAGCCCCCTTTCCAAATACGCCACTGCAACTAAGGCCATTAGGCTGAGCGTAGGCGCTACGGTTTACCTTCCGGTTTGTGAGCCGAGAGACTTGCCGAAAGAGAGACCTGTACTCTCGTCTCATGCATACACCGTGATGTTTAGTTGGAGGGTTTTATTAAGCTGTCAACGAGGTGCACAGATCTAGGCCGCACAGTAAGACAGGCCGGCAGGCAGCTTGCGTGACGTCACAAACTTCGACCGACTTTTATATGTGTTTATATGGGGCGCGCGGTATTTTTATTATATCAGCTTGCCGTAAATCGATTTTTTGGCATAGTTGCATATATAATTTACTCATTAGGAGTTCTGCTATATTGTAAAGTATAAAAGAAAATAAAGATACCTACCCATAATTCTTAATTGGCTATTATAAAACAATGAAAATGTCGATTTTCAGTTAAAATAAGGCATTTCCCATTCTGGTTCAAACTATTTTATTAAGCAGGTGATATCAAAAAATAAAAAACTACACTAATAGAAAAATAACTCTTTAGGTGTTGAAAAACAGGAACAAACATACAAATCAAATAGTAATACAAAATAGGAACAAAAAATAAATAGGTTATATTTTCAGGTCATATAAAAATAACTCTCAGCTATTAGAAAATATAGGAATAAACATGTAAATCAGAAAGTAATACGAACTAAAAACAAAAAATAGAAACATTTTCGGGTCATATAAAACAAATAAGAAACTATAAAATAAAAACGACTCTTCGGGTATTAAAAAATATAGGAACAATCATATAAATCACGAAGGAATACAAAATACGAACAAAAATAAAAAAATATGTAGGTCATATAAATTAAAGTAAGAAACAACAATAACAGAAATATAAGTCTTTAGGTAACACAAAATATGGGAACAAACATATAAGTCACAAAGTAATAGAAAATGGGAACGAAAGGATAAATAGTATTTTAGTTTTCGGAAGAACTAAGTACTGGACAGCTTATCAGTTTTTCTTTTCTTATTAGATTTCACACAATTGTCATCGATGGCATTATTGTATAGTTTTTCTATATAAGCCTAAAATTCCGGAAATAATAAACACAAGATCAAATCAGAATATCAAATAAAACTTTCACCTTACCGATATAATAAAATAACACGTGTTGCTGAAATCTACTCAAATGTACAGTCGTCTGCTGTTTGCACAGGAATACAACGTGCCAGTCACAAGTGCCAGTACTGCCAGTGTTATCACTGTTATCCCGCGGAAATCGGACAGCGCGGCGGACGGCTTAGGTCGATATTTGTGACGTAGGCGACGACAGAGATAGATATATATGCCGGCCTGTCTTACTGTGCGGCCTAGCACAGATCCCATAAGGATCTCAGAAAATTATCTTCTATTAATAGGACATTCGGTTGCTGTCGGATCAATTGTTTCCACTTCCTCTATTAACTGATGTTACGCACTTAACTACATCGCCTTGTTTAGATAGTATTTAATTTTCATTTCATACAACTAGAGTAAGATTTATATAAATCTATAGGTTAAGCTATCAATTCTTGCTACCCGGGTCGCTACTACATTCTCATATCACTCATTATGTTGCTAAACATGTACTTTCTAACCAAAAACTACGAAATCTTTGGGCCTTCCCTCATTCTGCACATACACGATCAGGCTTGCTCGCGAGAGGCTTGGCCGCCAGGTCAAATTTCAAGCGCTGCCAGTTTTTCTAGAGGCCGAGAGGTCAGGCCAGGCCTTTCGGCCAAAATGACCACTGTAGTGGATGGCAAGAAATCAAGATAATATTCTTAGATTGATGTGCGTTTATTGAATGATCTCACAATATACTTAGCTAGCATAGGAAAACCGTTGGATCGCTGAACCAGATAACAGGTAAATGAAACGCAATGGATATACCAAACTATAACAGGAAATGTGAATACACTTACAATAGTCTGAAGGAGTAATTAACTAACCCTCACACTGCTAACGATAAGACTTGCCTTCCAAGTTTTGAGCCGGAAGAGCTGCCGAAAGGTAAACCTTAGCGTTTATGCTTAGCCTAAAGCCCAGCGACTTTGTATTTTAGCTTTGTGTTATTGCAGAAAATACGCCTTTGAAATCGATAACTGTTACCATAACAAACAGGCAGTTAGGACAAATATATCCACAGTTTTGTCTTGTAGCTTGTTAGACCGGACATTTTATGGAGCTCGAAACATGACAAAACTAACGATATCGCCGACTGATCGCAACGTGTTGCTGATAACAAGCTGTGGCGACCGTTTCGGATAGCAGCATTAAACGGCAGGATTGACGAGCTTTTAAGCAATGGAGTTTAACATTTTCAATGTTCCTTTGTTTCTTTTGATACAAGGAAAATGAGAACTGAACGTTATCGTTAGTGTGTTTCATATTTTATGATGTTTGTCTGTCATGAGGTATACAGAAAGCATAATAGAAGGTGGATGAAACTCATAGAGGGAGAAGATAAAGACTCTTCAGCTATAAGAGTCTAAATCTTCTTTTCTAAATTCTACCCCAACCCTAACTTTTTAGTCCAGTAATTGTTTGCTTGTTGTTATGCCCTGAGGTATGCTTATCTTATCATCTGGATTTTGAAGAATATAACAAAACTAAGAGTAATACAAGTAGTCTTAGTAGATATATATTCTCCAAACGGATGAGTAGATAACTCAATCTACGAGTTTGGGTGCTCTATACCGAGCACAAAATTATTGAAAAATTTACGCTAGGTAGTTGTCCCAAGCATTTTCGAAATCATCAAAAAAATCTGTTTCAAAAACTGATTTCTGTGCCCAAAAGTTCACTATAGATAAACAGTTGTATTTTTATACCCTTAAAATTCCTCTACCTTCATTCAGAAAAATCATCAAGGACCACGAAAACCTGAAGGAAGCTTTTAATTTAATTCAACTTGCCACCATTAGAGCTAAACTAAAATGCTTGCTTTTGATCCACTTTGCCAAGGTAGTAGGTAAGTAGACAACCAACTGATCGAACAAGTATATAAGGAACTGTATTAAAAGTTTTGCTTCATTCTGCGCCGATGAACACCACTAAACCTCAGGCTCTGAGTAGTAAATGCTACATATCACCAATACTAATGTAAAGCGCTGAAACCTGGTCCCTCAAAATTAAATCAATGAATAGAATCGACGCCTTTGAAATGTGGACATTACGCCGGCTTTTCAGAATCCCATGGACAGACCATATTCATTACAAACTAGTATTTATTGAACAGAGCCTCGACCCAAAGAGAATTACTAGAAACCATAAAAATCGCAGTAGCTTACTTATGTCACATGCCTATAGGCTGCAAATATAGGCTGCTGAATGAACTTTTAATGGGTAAATTGATGGAAGCAGGGGTCCAGGTCGCATACAACACACGTGGCTCCGAAATATAAGAAACTGGTTTCACATCAACGACATCTCAGCAAAGAAGAAGTAAGAATGCGTCAAAATTTCACTGCTGCATTTTGTTTTAAACTCGCTACATAAAGATACCTGTAACAGGAAGTACTTTATAAATAGCCATCTTCCTTTGTCTTTTATAAAATTCTAAAAATACCCGCCTCATCCTCAAAGCGGAAAACACATTTCTCATGCTAATATACCCCTTCCCATCCCAGTCTTTGGCTTTCTTATTACTACTTGTTGAATCCTGGATAAGATGCGATTTTGCCTTGTCTTGAAGTTGCAGTCTCTGTGTTCCATTATTTGCTCATATCCTATCACTGGCTTTAACTTTTAGTTTATCAAAAATGCGAACGCAGCGCTATGTGGTCTTAAAACCTTCAGAGCCACCGACTTATTTTTCAAAAAACTGCTTTCTATCGCGTATATTTTATAAAATTTTTTACATACTTTGTTCTGGACAAAGGCTGCATATCTGAACAAAACTTCCATTTTTCGGTATGTGCAGCTTTATTGGAGCTCCAGTAAGTCGCAATGAGTCAGAGCGACAACTTGAGGATACGTTCAGAATTACATTATATCAAATTACAATTTTCTGAAATAACTTTGAGCACTTAGGTGCTGAAAATGTTGCTCTATACTACACCCCTTCCTTACTTACCCCACACAGTAGGAAAAGGTATTATTCTTATCGCCTGTCCTAGAAAAATGAAGAATATGTCAAATAAGACGCTGCAAATTTACCTGGTGAGAAAATTATGGTTAACTTGAACCAAGAAAAAATATATTTTTGACTTCAGTGCTCATTCTAAACAAATACGTTCTGACCAAGAGTATAACTTTTTCACAACTAGCATTTCAATACTCTTCGATCAAGTATTTCGTGCTTACAGGATGGTGCCACTACCATTGATTATAACATATACCCCTACAGTCAAATTACTTCGGTAGTGTTTCATAATGGTAGTGGTACAGTCCTTGTAGCTCCTGAATTAATCACTTTAGACTCCAAGTGTGCTAGTTTGTTGGAATTGTTTTATCGGGAGAAACACAAAAAGTCACAAATATACAGGGTGTCCAATTAAAAACTTTGAAACGGACGTCACCTGGCCAAAAAGAAATACCTCATTGGGTGACACAATAATAAGAAAATATACTATATTTGCTCTAATTCAAACCCTCAAAATTATAATTCGCTACTACTGCCCAGTTCCGATATATTGCTTGTCTTAGTCGTCGAGGGACACCCTGTATATGTATATGATCAAAGTATCACATTCTTGGTCTGAGACTATTACAGCTTTACGCATATAGGAAGATATGGTATACTTGAATGAAAGTATATGTTCTTCGTTGAAGAATTTATATTTATGCGTGTACAAAATATTAGAATCTTATGTAGAAATCGTACACATCCTCTGGAAGTAAGAATCTGGATATACCCACAGATCTAAATTTACACATTTTGAACCTTTAGCCTAATGTCCTAAAAACCACATTAGAACATCATGATTGTTGTCTATCGATTATTTGTTGCAAACCTGAATGTAGAATTTTGCTTTGTTTGCACTTATGTATGTTTGGTATTCCGCAGTCAGAAAATACAAGCGGTTTAGAGAACGGTTGTTACAACTATTTGTGGCAGAAAACCGTAGCACGGACTGGGCCACAACGACAAAGGCGTTTGACACTTATAAATAAGTTTTGTCTGCCACCATAAGAATAAAAATATTATTCTTCTTCTTCTTAGTGTGCCATGCCTGCGTAGGCGTTCATCCTTTCTCTCATCAGATCATCCTATTCACTGCAGCCCTCTGTAATTCCTGGAAGTCGCTTATTCCTGTCCAGTGACAGATGTTTCTCAGCCATGACAGCTTTTTCCTTCCAATTCCTCTTCTCCCACCTTCGGTTTTGCCTTAAAGAATGAGACGCATCCAGGTGATAGCGTTCCCCACGCATTATGTGGCCTAGATAAGCTATTTTCTTCTTCCTTATATATACTCAAAAAGTTCTCGTTCTGCTAACCCAGCTCTCTGGAGAACATTCTCATTTCTTGCATGTTCGACCCAGGACACTCTCAGCATTCGTTGCAGAGTCCACATTTCGAACGCTTCAATCTTATTTCCTTCGCCTTCAGCGTCCATGCCTCCACGCCATACAACAGAGTGGACCAAACGTAACACTTCATCATCCTGTATCTAAGACTGAAGTTCAAATTTTTGTTGGTAAGAAATTTTCGAAGTTTCAGGGAAATTGTCCTAGCTTGTTCAATCCTGCGTCTTATCTCCTGATCTGGATCCCGTCTTTCGTTTACCATGTATCCCAGATATTTAAATTTGCTGACCCGTTCGATGTCCCCTCCATTCAAGTGGATTCGGGTGTTTGGGATGTGGTTTCGGCTAACCACCATGAAAAAAATAATATAAAGACGTTTAATTGAAACAGCATAACAGTCCTATCTGGGCGTTATGAATCACTGTCCGTATGTAGCGTAAACTCTTTTGTGTTTTAATTATATACCGCTTCTTAGTTCTTAGCAGTACGTCTGTGGAATGAAAATTAATGGACTTGTGGTATAATGTGCCCCAAAGGAAAAATTAAATAAGCTTTGCAATATTTCATAAACATAAACGCTTAAAGCGATGAATGAGAGAAAACGGGAGCGTAAAAAAGTGAGTGATATACTCGAGCTTTAGTGGGACAGTGGCGTGGCTGTTTCAAGGGATTCAACGTTTTACCATTTTTCGTACTATTCGCTGCATGTCGGGCTCTCAAATCATGATGCTACTAGAAAATGGCGAAACCGATTGTTAGCGGGACTTGAACCAGTGATCTCCAGAATTCTAGTCCGACGCTCTGCCAGCTGAGGCATGGCGGTAGTGCCAACCCAGCCTGCATTCTGGCACTTGCTGGTAGCGTCTTGATTCAACGTTTACTTTTATACACCAGCAAGGTTACTTGTTTAATAAACCATCCCCCATATGAAGTTTTTGTGGGTAGTGTGTATGGGTCTCATCGATAAGGTGTGGATTATAATCTGACCGGTATTGTCAATTCTGTTAACCCCTGGTTGCTAACCCACGGTCTCTGAGACCGACAGTATCGAAAATTCTTGGGAAATACTGATCTGTTCCAATCCTAAGACGTATCGCCGCAATAGCTTCGTGGAATGGTGACTTGTCTTCAGTATAGCAGTGGCGTTTGTATATCATTCTTGCTGGAAGCAAAATCGATATCATGGATCAAGGTTAGTAAGCCTGCGTCTTTTTCTAACGAAATACGATAGTAAAAAATGGAGTCATGTTGATTGACTCAGTACCTCTCACACATAACGGTGATATCATCTTATTATTTTCCCATTGCATGAGAGTCTGAGATCCCCTTACAGCCAAATCATAACCCGCTCGTCCTCAAAAAAAAGCATCCAATACAGAAACTCTCTTAAATAGTTCTGGGAACTAGGATAACACAGTTTTTATTCTGTAAGCTTTAACTGGATGAAATGTAATGATCATGAACCACCAAATCGTTTAAAAACGAAGTTTTTAGCTATTTATATATTTTTAGTTTTTGTATTATTGATGCGCCGCCACTGACACGATTTCTAAGAATCATACGCATTTTTCATTCTTGCCACGGTGATAATACTGTGTCGAAATTTCATTAAAATCAATTCAAGATCATACAGTACAGAACGATCTAAAGCAATACTCGTATGTATGAGTATAGTTAAGGAGGTGTGAGTCGTGACCGACACAGTTACAACTAGCAACTAGAAATAGTTGGGTATGCGGTCAACACAACCAAAACAGGGGGCTCAATTGAAGGAGTACTCTTCGTTTAAATCAAGCTTTCGAAAAATTTTTATTTTCTTCATCAGGATTCTACAAAATACAGAAACGACACCCAAAGTTAAACCAATAGTACTATAAAATAAAGTTTTTAATACATACTGAACATGTGAGGTTTAACAAAGACAGCATGCTCACTTTCTTGGAACGTGGTGATCTAGTCAGCTACACTACAGTAGAACGGGTAACTATCCTTAATATTCTTAATTCTACATATCTTACATCAGGAGAAAATAACATTTACACACGCACAAGACGTCAGTACTGACAGGTGACAAAATCAGATGTTTCGTTTTGTACTGTCTTTCATAGAACTTCACACATACCCGTGGTTTGACCAACACTATAGAGATACCAATATGTGACAGATGTGAGTCTCTGCGCATGATCAAACAACGCATTGCGGAAAGTTATTTTCTCCTGATGGAAGATATGCAGAACTAAGAATATTAAGGATAGTTACCCGTTCTACTGTAGTGTAGCTGACTAGATCACCACGTTCCAAGAAAGTGAGCATACTTTTTTTGTTAAACCTCACATGTTCAAATCCTGATGAAGAAAATAAAATTTTTCGAAAGCTTGATTTAAACGAAGAGTATTCCTTCAATTGGGCCCCCTGTTTTGGTTGTGCAATGCGTTGTTTGATCATGCGCAGAGACTCACATCTGTCACCTATTGGTATCTCTGTAGTGTTGGTCAAACCACGGGTATGTGTGAAGTTCTATGAAAGACAGTACAAAACGAAACATCTGATTTTGTCACCTGTCAGTACTGAGATCTTGTGCGTTTGAGATGGCAGGCACCAATATGGTTGTCATCCCAATTGTCACGTGTCAATCAAAGACTTTTGCACTTTTAAGTTTTGTTCTATCCACCCGAGTTTTATTGTTGTGTGGTCCAACAGGTTACAAAATGGTGGTTCCTTCCGTTCTCGTGAGAATGCTTCGGCCACCTGAATTATTTTAAAATGTTTTAATTGTCTTGTTTTATGAATTTTTAACTATGCGACCGTGTGTAAATGTTATTTTCTCCTGATGGAAGATATGTAGAATTAAGAATATTAAGGATAGTTGTGTTGACCACATACCCAACTATTTCAAGTTGTTAGTTGTATGAGTATGTGTAAATCAGAAAATTTCCTTGATTTCTGTAATAGGCAAGGCGATGTTCCGATGGGCCTAAAAAAGTGTATTATACCGCTAGGTCCTTCTTTCGCAGGAGGTCAATAGAGAGCCTATTATCAATACAAAAACTTTTTCAATTTCATAACCGCCTACTCCCTAACCACCTCAATTTCACCCCGAGTCAAAAAAATAGAAGACGATCGGGAACCCCTAAAGCGCCTAAAATCGAAGTTTGAACTGTTTTTATGTTTTTTAGTTTTTTATTATTGCTGTGCCGCCACTGACACGATTTCTAAAAATCGTACGCCTTCTCCATCCTCGCCAAGGTAATACTGTGTCAAAATGTCATTAAACTCAATTCAATAATTACGTTGTTATACATATAATACAAAATGATCTAAAGCCGTACCCATCGTATGCATATATCAGAAAATTCCCTTGGTTTCTGTAACAGGCAAAGCAATGTTCAGATTGACCTAAAGAAGTATTATTATGCTGCTAGGTCTTTCTTTGACAGGTCAGTCGACAGCCTATTAAGTTTGAGGACTATTTGAACTTTTTTTGCTAATTCCTCCGCCGCCCATGCACCGATTTTCAAAATTATAGCAGCATTGCTTACTACGGCCCCACGTAAGATTGCTACCAAAATTTCATCATAATCCATGCAGCGGTTACTGAGATTACGAGGCTAGGAGGACGCCAACAGACAAACAGACCAACAGACCGATAGACACGCCGACGGAAATGGGTGACGTAGATTTTCGTTATGTAGACATCATGAAACGCCCAAAAGGTGTATTATCTCAATATCAAAAATTTTCGCGATCACAATACTCCCCTCACCTATCGCTGTGGGAAGTAAAAGTAAATACCTAAACGATTTTTGGTGTTACACCACTGGATTTGGTTGATGGTTTATGTAGATATTATATTCCGTTAGCATCTCTGGGTGAACATAACAGACGAAAGGGACGGTAACTGATTTGAGTAAGAACGAGGGTAGCATAAAACACTTCAGACCATATATATTATATTCCGTATAATGCCAACGTAAAAAACAAGCTTATTATTTCAGATAATAGGGCGCAGACTTATGAACCTAACATACTCGTGCAAAAAGCTTCATAATTCATCCACACACATGAGTGAATGCCGGAATCTATTATTTTTTCGTGAGGCTCATATTGGAATGGCAATATAGCTGTATAGATAGATTATGCACGTCCGTGGTAAACCCATTATATAATTATATACTATATAATAATATAAATAAATAATTATATACTATGAGCCAGTGATCGGCAACTTACGGTATTTTAGCAAACTTAATATTATATGCTAGGTGTACCATTACATATGCCGTAGGTGAAATGGGAATTCACCATCCTCTGTGACGGTTCCTTTGGGCATGTGGCGGGAGCCCAAGAGCGCAAAAAGTGGGTTCTAGAACGTCATTTCAGCAAGTCTGCCAATTTAATATATTTATTATAGAAAAACCCAATGTCAGCTACCTATTCCGATTCCTACACAGGAAATAAGATACTGTTGCGTTTCCAATTAATTGTTAGTATTTGGCTGTTTTTCCATATATACTTACAGTTGTTTCAAATCCATGTCATTGAAAGAATTCAATCCTTATATTCGAAGTAATCACAGGTACGCCAATAAATTCAAAATAATTTTATATTCGTTCTAACGATATGTCTCGCGATATGTATAATCCTTCTAATACCAGTATTGACATATAATACAATCAAAACATCCTTTTGTTTTCAAAATTTAAGCAAAGCATATAATCTATTCAATGTACAAAAATTATTACTGCAACAGCAGTTCGTGATAATTCATCTGATAAAAATTAATTTTGTTTCAATGGCCCTTCAGGTAATAATGCAACAACTGGTGCAGGCTTATATCTAATTCTTATATCATGCTCCTTATAACTTCATAGAAAATCACACAATAATTGTAATTATTAGACATCCTAACGAATCAATCAGCTATCCTTGCAATAAGATCTGTTGGTCCAAGGAAAATGAAGTAGTTTAGAATCAATTACCAAACACAGATTCGATTCAACGACAGGCTGCGATTGAATTATTCATTGGAATCCAATGACATCTTGTAGTTGAATCGACAATACGATATAATTCGTTACCAACTATACACTTCCCATTGGATAAAACATCGCTGTATTTGAGAAACGCTGAGTGTAACATCCCATTGAATTCAAGCGTAAGTGTTTGACAGAACGACAGATTTTTCTGTCTGTAGTGTGTAGATTTCAAAAGTAGTCAATTTTGTGAAAATTTAGGTTACCTTAGCAAGGATGAAAATTATATGTTATTCACATTATTATTACTATAAATACGGTTTTTGAATAGCAGACACCTAGGCGGATTCAAACGTATTGGCAGATGTTATAATGGCCCTCTATCATGTAAATTAAGCAGCGCAAAAAGTGACTTCCAAAACGTGATTTTAGCAAAACTGCGCTGTAATATAATGAAGCATATACTTTTTTTTTTAATTTAAAAACTCAATGACACTTATTGCGGTGCCTAATATTTTAGAAGCCACTTTTGACGCTGTTTAATTAGCACGAAAGGTATACATTACAACGTCTACCAGTATGTCTACCATCTACCAGGTGTCCGCCATTCAGAAACTACATTTATAATAATAATAATGTGAGTAGCATATATCATTTTCATACTTGCTGAAATAACGAATATTTTCATAAAATTTCTTACATCTGAAATTTTATAGAACATACATTATAGCATCTACCAGTATGTCTACCGTCTACGAGATATCCGCCATTCAGAAACTACATTTATAATAATAATAATAATGTGTATAATAATATCATTTTTATTCTTGCTGAAATAACGTATATTTTCATAAAATTTCCTATATTTGAAATTTTATAGAACATATTAGGAACCGGACCAGATGTCTGCCATTAGTTTTTTGTATAAGAAAAGGTACCTATATACTGCAATATGTTAAAACGCCAGGCTTGCTGAAATGACGTTTTATAACTCAGTTTTTTGGGCTATTGGACTCCCGCCCACGCCCAAAGGAACCGTCGCCGGGTATACTGAATCCCCATTTCAACTACGCTCTCAAACCCTGCTCAGGTTGATTCATGTCTGAGCATTACGCAAAAGATGTCTGATCGCTAACAAAGAATAATGCCTCACTAAATGATATTTTCAAAGAGCTATGGATCTACACAGTTTCATACTCCTATCGGTATATCTACATAGGTGTCATTAGAGAGAATTATATTATTTTTCTAGCATTAGTTGAGCTACAGAATTGGAAGATCGGCTAAATTTTGGTTGTTTCAGATTCAGTGAGTGCACCAGTCAGCTCAAAACAACTGTACCCAGCAAACAAAATTCTGAAACAAGTCAAGAAATTATTGAAGAGCTTGCAAGATCTTGGCAAAATAAAGTTCCTTTGGGTGCCTCAGAAACTTGGACTGTTAAAAAGGCGGATCGAGCTCGCATAGATGCTTTCGAAATGTGGACGTGGAGGAGAATGCTGAGAGTTGCTTATACCGCCCATCGAACTAACGTTCCCACACTGAATGAGCTCGATAATCCAAAGAGACTATCCTCCATTGTGTCGACGAGAATGCTTACATTCTTCGAACATATACACAGAAGCGATAATATGGAGAAACTGTAGAAAGTGTAGTTCAGGGTCATGCCTCGAGTGGGCGGCGTCGTGGGCGTCCCCCTACACGCTGGGTGGATACGACGAAACAGTTGCTGGATATGAGTATCAAGAGCGTCACTGAACTGACAGTAAATCGCGAACGATGGCGAGCTACAGTTTGTTAAGACATTGTGACTATGATGATGAGGTCCCTTCGTACTGTGGCATTAATGGGAATTAAGAAGCCCACAAAGCTGCCGTGCAAGCGATAATGTACGACACCGCTCTAGTCATCATCCATATGCCCCACTATGTCCTGAAGCCTCTTTTTAAAAATCACGTACTCAGTCAGTAACTAAACTCATAGAATGACAGCTGTAAAATGTACGAAATCCGACCGGACATCCACACTAGACTGGAACTAACGAAAAACAGAAGAGATCAAGTAGTTATTTTCGACTCCGCATCGAACACTCTAAAGCCGGCGCCACATATGCGGGTATTTGCCGAATACCAATATTCGCCGTTTTTTCATTCTTGCTTGCCGAATAGCGAGCACGTATCGCCCTTTAGCCGAATAGCATATAATCGGGGTTCGTTGCTCGCCAAATACCGCATATGTGGCGCCGGCTTTATTAGCCGAATAGCAAATAATCGGGGTTCGTTGCTCGCCGAATACCGCATATGTGGCGCCGGCTTAACCTGACCCATGTTCATCTGTTCACAAGAAGCGATATACCAATGTGTTCGACATGCAACCACAGCATAATAAACAACCAGCATAATATCTCTGAGGATTTCCTATATAAAAATGGTTCCCAAAAAATTTGACCTTGGAAGGGTTTATGGATGATTTTACGGCTGTGGAGATGCGAAAATGAAAATATCGATACCGGTACCAACTCGATATTTTCTAAATAGGCGCGTTTGGTTGGTAGAGAGCATTTTGTGCAACTGATTACACCCCTCAATAATTATATAATTATTTTCGATACCGATACAAAAGTATCAATACCAGCTTGGAATGCCTCAAAAAGTATCGATGACAAAGATACTCGATATTAGTGCAGAAGTATCGAAATATCGTTAGCATCCCTATAAAAAACCCTCCAAAAGTGGGGATGCGCGTGCAATTTTCGCCATCTTGAGTTATTGTGCTGGTTGTTTACTATGCTCTGATGCAACTGTACGTTAAGCGTGAAACATATTTTAATGGAGGGTCAACCTATTTCAAGTATGAGCGGCGGCACCAGGTACCACAAGAGTTTATTTCTGTAAATTTAAAAAAATAGTGAGCGGTAAGTTTTGCCAGATTTTCTTATGATTATGAGAGAATATTTGTTGCTCAAAAGCGAATCCTAAGATTTATTACTACAAAACACAGTATCGGTCAATTTGTATTAACTCTTCTGTAAATATGATGTCATTAAAAGTTGTCTTTGACTGAAATGTTTTTCACATTCTATATTCATTACAGGCAAAACATTCATTTGCATTTCATATTTTTCTGGGAAGCTCAAGAAAGCTTAAATATGAATTAATAATTGCAATTTCATATCCAGTTTTATTCGATGTACATTTTTCTATGATTTGTCCAGCGGACAAGCATTAAATTGGTAATTCAGTACAGTTCACTGTAATATATTGCCGTTTTATGAAGTGCATGGTTCAACTGCATATTTATTTTTTGAAGCGATAAACTGTGGACCAAATCACGTTGCACCATTAATCGAATACAAATCAGATTCATTAGGCATGTTTCTATAAATAAATACCAATATTTAGTGGCTCTGGAAATTTTTGATCTCAGGTACATTGCAGTAGCTAGTGTGCTATGAAAATTGCCCATTTCTGTCGTATTCCAGCTTTTCATTTTCATTGACCTCAGATATGTTACCGCCGTTGGTTGAAAATTTGAATTGAAAACAACCAGAGATTGCAACTCACTACCTAATATGGTTAGAAATAGTATCAAATTTTACATTTGACCGTATAAGAAAAATAAGGAATTTCCATTTGAAAAAGTCAAGTTATCTGTGATTAAAGTTCTAAACTAAGCTGAGGCATTTCATGCTTAGTTGTATGGCAAAGTCGCAGACTCCTAGGTTTTATAGCCGTTTATATTCAATTTTTTTTCTGGTATCTACTTATAAGAAATAAAGTAAAAAATGGAGCCAAGTTGATTGACTCAGTACTTCCCACACATTACGCTGATACCAGTTTATTATTTTCCCATAGCATGAAGCTTTAGTCTAAGATCCCTTGCAACTAAATAATTGCCAACCCCCCCCCCCTAAAGTTGTCTTATGCCGCTAGGACTTTCCTTCACAGGTCAATGGACAGCCTATTATCGATACTACGAACTTCTCAGTTTTACAACCCCCTCCCCCCTCCTCCAAACAACCTCATTTTCACCCCCACCCGAAAATGGTAGGTAATGATCAAGAACCCCTAAAACATCTACAAACTGAATTTGAGTTGCTTTCATACTTGTCGCGTTCTTTGATTATTGCTACGATGCCACTGACAAGATTTCTAACAAACATACGCGTTTTCCATTCTCACCACGGTAACAATATACTGTGTCAAAATTTCATTAGAATCAATTTAATAGTGTCCACGTTACAAAATACAAAACGACTTAAACCAATTAATAAATTCTCGTATAGTATACAGAAAATTCTAAGTCCCTTAGTTTCCGTAATAGGCTAGGCAATGTTCGGATGGACCTAAAAAGGTGATTTGTGTCGCTAGATCTTCCTTCACAGGTTAGTGTACAGCCTATTATGAGTACAAGAAATTTTTTAATTTTTCAACCCCCAACCCCCCAACTACCCCAATTTCACCCCCACCCAAAATTGAATGGTCTGACCTCAATGTAGAGCAATGCAGTGTGACGAAGTCTTAACTGCAGGCTTCTCCTATAAATCCGGCGTCGCTTGGTAATCGAGACGATCCCTGTGTTCATTATGCACCAAAAAGGAAGTAAAATAAGCCGAAGCCGAGATAAAAGAAACATCAAAACACAAACGAGGCAATCGCGAAACACCAACCGGTTGAAGGCTTGCGATCGAAAGCAGACGATTCCTAATTCCGAAGATGAAAAACGCTTCCCCGGAGAGTAAAACCTGCCACCGTCTGCTAGAAACACAGATCAGATATACCGCTTCGGCCTCTGCCCTGATTTTCCTTTGTAGGATTTGTAGTGATGGCAACCTCTCCTGAGATAGGTTCCCCATCTGACGTATTCCCTGCTTTCCCTACGGTTGTGACTTGCGAGTTCGTAGACAACCACAGTTATGTGTTACAAATTTGGACATTTCTGCGCATGCCCATACGTCGGCAATTTTAATAATTATAATACATATTCTGTATAATATTACTGATTTGTATTATTTTTTTATCGTGATTTTTTTTACTTCTGTGTAATGGGCATCGATTGCTCTGTTCATTAGCCCTTTTACTTCCCACACCGATAGGTGAGGGGAGTATTGTGATAGCGAAAATTTTAGATTTTGAGATAATACGCTTTTTGGGCGTTTCATGATGTCTACATAACGAAAATCCACGTCACTCATTTCCGTCGGTCTGTCTGTCTGTCGGTCTGTCTGTCTGTCTGTCTGTCGCTTTCTTCTAGCCTCGTAATCTCAGCAACCGCTGCATGGATTGTGATGAAATTTGGGCAGCGATGTGCTGTGGGGTCGTAGTAGGTAATGTTCCTATAATTTTGAAAATCGGTGCATGGGCGGCGGAGTAATTAGCAAAAAACAAAAAAATTAAATACTGCTTAAACTTCGTTTTTAGGCGTTTTAGGGGTTCCTGATCATTTTTTACTTTTTTTTTGGTGGGGTGAAATTGGGGTGGTTAGGTGGTGGGGGGTTGAAAACTGAAAAATTTCTTGTATTTATAATAGACTGTCCACTAACCTGTGAAGAAAGACCTAGCGACATAAATCACCTTTTTAGGTCCCTCCCAACATTGTCTAGCCTATTACGGAAATTAAGGGACGTAGAATTTTCTGTATACATGCGAGTGTTGCTTTAGATCGTTTTGTATTTTGTAACGTGGACGCTGCTAAATTGATTACGGTATTACTGCCGTGGCGAGGATGGAAAACGCGTATGGTTTTCTTAAATCGTGCCAGTGGCGGCGCAGAAATAATAAAAAAACTAAAAATATAAAAACAGGTCAAACTTCGTTTTTAAGCGTTGTAAAGGTGGCTGATCATTTTCTGCGTTTTTTTGGGTGGGGGTGAAACTGGGGTGGTTGGAGGGTGGGGGTTGAAAAACTGAGAAACTTCTTGTATTCATAATAGGCTGTCCACTAACCTGTGAAGGAAGACCTAGCGATATAGATCAACTTTTTAGGTCCATCCGAACATTGCCTAGCCTATTACGGAAACTAAGGGACTTAGAATTTTCTGTATACATACGAGTATTTATTGCTTTAGATCGTTTGGATTTTGTAACGTGGACACTACTAGATTGATTCTAATTAAATTTTGACACAGTATTATTACCGTGGTGAGGATGGAAAACGCGTATGTTTGTTAAAAATCGTGTCAGCGGCAGCGTAGCAATCATCAAAAACCTAAAAGGATGAAAACCATTCAAACTTCGTTTTTAGATGTTTTAGGGGTTCCTGATCATTTCCTACCTTTTTTTTGGTGGGGGTGAAATTGGGGTGGTTGGGCGGTGGGGCGTTGTAAAACTGAGAAGTTTGTAGTATTGATAATAGGCTGTCCATTGACCTGTGATGAAAGACCTAGCGGCACAAGACAATTTTGGGGGGGAGGGGAAGCTGCCGATGATTTGGTTGCAAAAGGATCTCAGACTAAAGCTTCATGCTATGGGAAAATAATAAACTGATATCACAGTAATGTGTGGGAAGTACTGAGTCAATCAACTTGACTCCATTTTTTATTATCATGGCTGACGTTCCTTTTAAACTGTTAGGCAATATTTTTGATCTGTCAACATCATCGAATCATCTGGAGTTCTCGTGACTGACGGACGGCCGTTCTAGAATGTCACCTGAATGTCTCGAATTCTCTATGAATGATTCTATGAGGCATACAGGGTGTTCGGATATTCGACCGACAACGTCTGACAGGTGATAGACCTCACATTTTTATGAACATTGAGATAGGAATATAATAAAGCTCCAAATGCTTAATTTTCAAGATACAAGGGTGTCAAAGTTTTACCTTAATTTTTGTTTTTTCTCAATAATTATTCCGGAATAAAATGGCATAAAGGTCTAAAATTACTTATTGGGAGGGTTTTGAAGGCGAGAAATCCAAATTCAACCACGCTTTTGCATCATCTATTCTATATTAAATTAATAAAACTTTTTTTCGGTTTGGTGCATTAACGTGAGTATTAAAAAAATCGTTGCCGCAATATGCTTTATGTCAAAAAGGTATATCTTATTTAAGTCGCTAGAAGTAATTATAGTCGTGAAATGTCGTAAAATCGGTATCCTCGGACGAATTAATGTAAGACCAAAAAGCATGTTTCAAACATATATAACTTTGAAATAGGTGGTGTTGAGCTGCTCCAAAAAACTTCGTTAATAATATGTAAAAGTATGAGCCTAACATTCATTTGCGGGAAAATACCGATAATTCTGTCGCATTGGAAAGTTCAATCTCGAAAATTTTTTCCTGTAGGAACTTAAACAAAGTATACCTTCTTCACGTAAAACATATTGAGGAAAAGATTTTTTCCATACTCACGCTGATGCACTAAACCGAGAAAAATTTTGATAATTTAAATGAGTTCAATGCGCACTAGGTGGTGCCCTCTATTCATGATAGCAAAACCGTTATTCAGTTTGGATTTCTCGCCTTAAAAGATCCCCGATACGTAATTTTAGATCGTTGTGACATTTTGGTGCAGAATAATTGAAAAAAAACGAAAATAAAAGTAAAACTTTGAGACCCTGTATCTTAAAAATTAAGCATCTCAAGGGTTTATGTTCGTATCTCAACGTTCATAGAAAAGTGAGATCTATCACCTGTCAGAGTGGTCCTAATCCCACCGGTCTTTTTTTTGTTTGGGGTTGAAGAACGAGGAGAAATCCTCATAAAGAGATCCGCAATGGAAGTGCGGGTAGGACTGGATTCACCAGCCGGAGAAGCCTACTGGCGCATACCAACTAACCCCCCCCCCCCCCCGTGAGAGGTTCAACCTGTGGTTCAAGTGTGAATTTTTGCCATCTAAGGGTGTGTAAACCACACGTTGGGATTTTGTGAGGCTCTCTCGACCTTGAGGAGACCGAGAGAACTTTTACGCATAAGCGAGTCAAAAGCGTGTAAAATATATTGGATGAAGGCAGGTATGTGGGGCGCGGGGGTGGCGCTCGTTTACCTTTGTCGTAATATCGTTGATTGAAATAAATGATAATATGTAAGTAATATTATAGATAAGCAGCTGTTTCTGTCAGCATTAAGTTCGCATTGAATTGCATCACGAGGTTTTTTCTAACTTGTCGAATGCTGGTAATATTTATTTACAAATAAGGTACAAATTTAATTTAAACATATATTTCTTGAAACATTGAGAATTTATGCAAATTCTCTCTCTCTCTCTCTCTCTCTCTCTCTCTCAGTCCCTCTCATATCAAAATCACAAATAAAATTATGAATTCTTTTCTCCACAATAATCGACTAACAATTTAAATCCTGAAAAATATGTATAGAACTTAATTTCTTAGATAGTAACATAAGCGCCACAGGTATGTAGTGACCATTTACCTTATTACAGGAGCACAGAAAATTTGAATTTGGTATTTTGCAAGGACATACAATTAGGTATGGTCGTAATTATTAATTATTAATAATAAAAGGTACATTGTGGTTAGGAACATCCAAGCTTCATTTTTCCGGCGCGCAAGTGACCGGTGCCGACTATGGCACCCTTTTCGAAAACAGGTAAAAATCAAACCGTGCGCGCTTGTGACCGATCACCCTGTCAAGCGTTGCCTACTTAGACTGCTAAAACGGGCACTCCAGAAGATAGGCGTTATAATACAATATGCAGTGCTAACAGTAAGGGTTCTGTGGGACGGCTCCTGGGGAAAACTATTCTCGCCTAACTAATAAAATAAACTTCCAGAACTAATAAGAGGCAGTATAATACAGCAAAAATCCGATAGGTCACAAAGCAACTTCTCCACCATTGTGACAAAAAAAACTCGTAAAATCTGTGGTAAAGGTTAGTCGTAAAACAGATAAATATAATCCTTCGTCCTCTCTATAAAGTGGAAATGTAATTGTAATAATTTCATCTGTAAAGTGGGGTGGCTCGTACTTCGAATTTAGCACAGAGCTGGTTTTCAAAGAGACGGGCAAGCGCTTGGAAATTATCAAAAAAATTTGCGGTCAGCGTTCCTGCCGGAGATTACGAGGATATTGTCTGATTTCTGCTATTTATAGAGATCAGTAGTTTCATTTAAATCATGTTTGAGCAGCAATTGTGAACGAGATGGACGGATGTAATTATCTATAGTTTCTGATTTTTTTTACTAATACTTATTATACTTTAGCATGTATGTAGTTTAATTTTTTGTTTATAACTGAGCAGACCGTGTAGGCAGGGTCCAAATACCATTATACCGTGGCTGCTGTAAAAAAGTCATGTACGGACTTGAATAGGAGAATACCATCATTCCCAAATAAAGACATCTCTTGGCAGTCCATTAAATTCCCTGTCTTGGGCACTCTGGGATCAAATGCTCGGTTCATGAAGTACGAAAAATCATAGCCTCAGGATGAAGAGTGGGAAGTCAGTGGCTGCAGGTGGTGCGTTAAGACCGACCAATTATTTGAATTGCCCTTCTCTGGACGACATCAACTATAGACAGAGTAGTAAGAGCAGCAGCTCTCCGGATATGTAAGCAATACTCCAAGCAAGGTCTTATATGGGCTTTACATAGCGTGAGGAGGTTAGATGGTGAGTACTTTCTGGTTCTGAATAGGTACTCAAGCTTTTCACCAGCAGCTACTGCAATTGACGCAACATCTTCATGCCTGACCAGATTTTGTGTAATGTTGACTCATAAGGCTTGAATGAGTGACTCCCTGGCAGAGCCTGATTGTTCATTAGAAACGGGTGCTGACTTTGTCACTTCTTTTTGATAACGTACAGTACTGGGTCTTGGAAGCATTTAACTGTATTTGTCCTAAGTAAATTAAATTATTTTCTATATTTGGGTGATTCTACCTGTTGATAATAAACATCTATCTATCTATTTACCTATAAAGAAGTATCTATCTGTCGTGCAATGAGCCCATTGTTAGTGAAGCACTATCCTTCTGGTTGAAGCACTTGGTACCCGTGTTGTACTGATCAACAAATGCAAATGGACACCACGAGCTCCACGAACGACTAGAAGCTCTGAAAGTCTGGGACGCGTTTGACATGCCCTTCGTCGCAGTTTGGCTCGATCTGCTGTGCAACATGCTGCTGAACTTCGCCTCAGCATACGTTCGGATTACGCAACACGAATGAACATGAGATAGAAACAGTTACGGGTCATTTTCACAAAAAGTGGATATTTGAAGTGGAAAATTAGACTATAAGCAATTGGACGAAAATAATTTTTAGGATACGTTTCCCACTTATTACATTGCCTACAATTACTAAAAGCCAGTCGTTATAAATTATCACTAGTATATTTCTTATTTTAGGATTTTTTCAGAATTGTTATTAACGGAGGTGAGACTTGATTAACGGAGGGTGGCTAATTTCGTAATTAACAATATCAATAAAGTATTTTAAGTTATATATGTGAGATTTTATCTTGGGGCAGACATGTTTTGGATAACATAAATTTAATAATACTGTAAGTTAGAAAAATATGAAAAAATTTCCGACAGTAAGTTTTTCAGTCCTCTCACTCTCGGGATATAAACATTTTCATGTTACTTCTTAAGAACATATCAAAAATTAGCATCAAACATATCAACCTCGGGGCGGGGACAGCTAACGGAGGTGAGAATTTGGGGATTTGGGCTTAAGAAAAAATATATTAAAAGCAATAAAATTTAGTTTTTTATATGGATCTATTAAAGCTAGTTTAGTACTCAAGTATGAATACAGAAAACGATTTAGATGAGAAAATCTTGGGGTTGTGGCCAAACGATTTAAATATAAATTTTAGATACCCAAAATTGGCCAGGGACACAAATATCTCCTTTTTGTGAAAATGACCCTTATCGTGAAAAATGAGATCCCCATTCTCAATTAATTAATGAGTAACGACGCTCACGTTCATGTTAATGATGATGGCGGTGCTCAACCGTGCACAGCTCCATAAGTCAACTGTTGACACTACGCTAGAAACTCAAGAGTCGCACAGTACCTCCAGCACCTCTATCACCTCGGTGGGATAAGAGTACTGAGGCATGGCGGTGCATCTGGTAACAAAACGCTAAAGTCGAATGGTACCCCCATCACCTCTCTCTCCCTGATAAGGGAACAGCTATTTCAAAAATATCCGTCCATTGTTCCAGACACCCCGTAATAATTTTATCGTAATAAGTCCAAATCGCCTAGAGATTAGAGACTCATTGCCAGAGACGATACTCAACTATGCACATTGGCAGACATTGTTATTACGTCGATTTGTACCATCTTATTTTTCATCCTGAGCTGAGCCTTTTTTGTAAAG
Organism: Callosobruchus maculatus; assembly: GCA_951848785.1. NCBI lineage: Eukaryota > Metazoa > Arthropoda > Insecta > Coleoptera > Chrysomelidae > Callosobruchus > Callosobruchus maculatus. Next base: position 3,031,780 of record CATOUR010000130.1, read on the forward strand.
CGGGAGGACTTTTAGTGGAGAGAGGGATAAAACCTAAATCTGGCAATCTACTGACCCACTTCCATTCCCATAAATAACAGACGCTCTGGAAACTTTCACTCCACTGTCGTGAGAAATAAATTCCTAAAATTTAGCTGTCACTGCGCTTCCCTCCGCCCTACTAGTACAGTCCAATAGTCATATAATGACTCTAAAAAAGGTTCAAATATTATACTGGCAATTCTAGAAATTAAAAGTTGGACTGAAAGACTAAAGGCTGTATGTCACAGTCCTATTTTCCATCCTTAATATTTGACAAAAAATTGGACAAGAAATAGGATGGCTGCGCATTCGCTGCTGCGCACTTTTACATCCAATTTGTGTTCTAAATATTTGGTAAAATTCGATGTAAAAGTACGCGATGCATTACTGCGCATTAGAATCTTTTGTTGTGACAGTTGAAAGGTAAGGTTATGAAAATTGGATATTTTTACTTCCCACACCGATAGGTGAGGGGAGTATTGTGATCGCGAAAATTTTCGATTTTCAGATAATACGCTTTTTGGGCGTGTTATGGTGTCTACATAACGAAAATCCACGTCACTCATTTCCGTCGGTCTGTCTGTTGGCGTTTTTCTAACGTCATAATCTCAGTAACCGTTACATGGATTGTGATGAAATTTGGGCAGCGATTTGCTGTGATGTCGTAGTAGGTGATGTTCCGATAATTTTGGAAATCGTTGTACAGGGGGTGGAGTAATTAGCAAAAAACGAAAAATTTCAAATATTCCTCAAACTTCTTTTTTAGGCGCTTTAGGGGTTCCTGATCATTTTCTACTTTCTTTTGGGCGGGGGTGAATTTGGGGTGGTTGGAGGGGGGCGGGTTCTAAAACTGAAAAATCTGTTGTATTCATAATGGGCTGTTCAATTAGGTCCATCGGAACATTGCCTTGCTTATAATAGAAACCAAGGGACTTGGAATTTGTGATGTATACATCCGAGTGTTGTTTTAGATAGTTCTATATTGCGTAACGCAAAAATTATCGAATGGATTTTAATGAAATTTTGACACAGTATTACTGCCGCGGCGAGGATGGAAAACGCGTATGTTTTGGAGAAATCGTGTCAATGGCGGCGCAGCAATAATAAAAAACTAAAAATATAAAGATAGCTCAAACTTTGTTTTTAGATGGTTTAGGGGTTCCTGATCATTTTTTACTTTTTTTTTGGGTGGGGGGAAATTGGGATGGTTAGGGGGTAAAACTCAAAAATTTATTCCATTCATAGTAGGCTGTCCATTGACCTGTGAAAGAAATACCTAGCGGCATAATAGACGTTTGTTAGGTCTATCCGAACATATTTTCTTGGCTATTACAGAAATCAAGGAACTTAGTATTGGCTGATGTATACCTAGGAGTATTGCTTTAGATCGTTCTGAATTTAGTTACATGGAAATTATGGAATTAATTTCAATGAAATTTGGACACAGTATTATTACCGCGGCCAGGATGAAAAATGCGTATGGTTTTCAAAAATCGTGTCAGTGGCGGCGCAGCAATAATAAAAATAAAAATATAAAAATAGCTCAAACTTCGTTTTTAAGCAATTTGGAGGTTCCTGATTGTTTCGTTTCGTCCAGTTGAAGCTAAATTGTGTCGTTTTAGTTCCTACGGAGAGATTTAGGAAACTATTTAATAGTTTTTGTGGTGGATGTTTTTTGACGACAGGCGGGCGATAATTTGGTTGCAACTATTATGTGTGGGAAGTACTCAGTCAATCAACTTGACTCCATTTTTTGTTTATATGTTTTTGTCTTTTGTCGAACAGCAACCTCCGTCGCAAAAAATAATCACAACAAGTACAAATCCTCGAAATAAAAAAACACAAATATCAGGTTAGAATGACATCACAAATTTGACGGTTTAGAGACTATCCACAGAATGTTAAAATGAAAGTTATGCCACGGCTCAACAAACAATCAGCTGTCCTACTTAAGGTGCTGTGCGCTGATCCCTTTGCGCATCAATATTTTGGTTTAGAGAGAGATGGATTTCAAGAGTGACGACACGGTAGGTTCATGGCTATCTGCATAGACTATGAGTATAGAGATAAATAATATAGATCACAGCACAAATCTAGTACCTTATGGTAGGTAAACATTAAGTGCAACATAAACTTTCTGTTACTTTAATATTTTCCTTCCTTTTGCACCGCATAGGTTGAGTATTATTACTTAATTCTGCCCTGTCTGTCAGGGCGGATGAAACTATCCCAAAATGGCGTCGCTGACGTCAGATATTTGCAACACGTCATCACAAAGGAACCGACCGTGAGCAAGACAGCTGATTGTTTGTTGAGCCGTGGTTATGCGTTGGAGTGGCTTACTTACAGCACAAAAATGACTTTGACAGAAACGATAACTTTCAACAGGCAAGTGACACGACTGTGCTAGAATAGCGCATGCCCTTGTTCTAAATGCGTAACAAAATATCTTATCTTTGCATACAAGGAAAATAACTTATCATTGCTATTTTGACAATGATTTTTTTGTCAAATTTTTTGTCCAATATTTAGGATGGAAAATAGGATCGCGACATACAGCCTTAAAATTTAATAACGTATGCCTTTCGAGGGCGATACAATGATTAATTTTTGATACCGTTTTAGTAGTGCGATTTATTTTTAGCCACAAAATAGGCGATTATCTCTTTATTGATCCTGAGTTACTTTACGGCGATATTTTTTTCAAATTTTGAAATTTGGAAATAAAAATGTTACTGGGAGTCAGATCCGGAGATAGCGGTGGATGAAGAAGCAATTCGCAGACTAATTCATGCATCCTGGTAATAACAATTATTGACGTCAAACACTAAAAACTGGATGCCTATTTTTTTAAGCACGTCGCCTAAATGATGTTATAGAGACTATTATTGATTGTAACCTGTATATAGTAAGTTACTTTCTGGAATACCATGCTGTAATGATAATTTTGTCCTAAATCGCCACATTAGTGATTTTGAACCAATCTAGCATCTAGCATCGTCTGCTTTGACCCTATGGCATATAGCAGCTCAACTGTTACAGAAATTGGTGAAGTGGTTACTAAAACTACATTGCTGGAAGAGTACCAGTGAAAGACAGACTGAAGCGCAAAGGCTTTCACAAACTGGCGCAAACTATTCGTACCTATCGCGGATTCGCCTTAGTTGCGGAAGTTTGCGTTAGCTGCGGTAGTACCTGCCCTCACTCACGCGTCATAGCGCAGACTCTGTCGCAAAGAAAGTATTGTCGAAAAACATATACAGGGTGGGCCAATAGTGCGTGGACGGAGGATTATGGGCTTACTAAAAAATATTTCAAAAATCTGTCACTTGATCATGGTAGAGACCCTTGAGGGCTATAACGTAAAAATATTTTTACTTAAATTTTGACGTTTATACAGGGTGATTCATATCAAACCTACATTTTTTTGAATGGAACCCCCTATATATTATTGCATATTTGGATTCCTTTGTCAATTCTAGTGTGACTTTATGTATCACACATGGAACTTTAAACGAACTGTTTAGGCGCAAATCACCATTTTTGGTATAAGTAGGTATCAGAAAAAAATTGAATATCGCAGCGATTATAAAACTTAGAAGGTCTTGGCTTTGCGGTACGACTAAGCATGAAATGCGTCACCTTAGGTCAGACGGCTAAATTTGAATTCTTTTTGTACTTGGAAAAATCAGTAGATTAATTAAGGAAACTTCAATCACAGATAACTTGATTTTTTCAAATGGGAATGCCTATTTTGGTTTAAAGAATCAAATGCAAAATTTGATTACCTTTCTAACGATATAGCATTCTTGATATCAGTCTTTTTTGGTTTTCATTTTATTTCAAATTTTCAGTCAAATCGGTGTTTTTCAACTTTCCTGCATGCAAGCAACCTAGCAGGCCATGAAAAATAAACAGAAGCTCGTTAATATGGAAGAAAGCAACTAACTTAGTAGAAAGATGCAAACTAAGTAGAGCAGCGAGGCAAGATTACGAAAATTCCTTACAACATATTAGCTCTAACCAGAAACAATAGCAGTAACAAGAACGCTCATTTTTCACAGCCTACTAGCTATTAGCCAATTTCCAAAGTTAGTAAAAAAATACCTAACCAAAAGAAAACTACTAGTGATTGTTGCTGGCAGTAGAATATCTATGTCTTCTGAATAAATTTGATTAAATTTTCACATTTATTGCTATAAAAAAGTAGCCATTTCCGTAAGTCAAAAGTAATGATACCTCTGACTGGAACCCCTCAAATTCTTCGGTAGGTACTTCTGCTTATTAGCAAAATCGCGGAAAACGAAACTCGAATTGCAGTCTGTTTGAATTGTAAAACATAAATTAGTTTGCAGAAAACTACATGAAATAATCACAATTACAACATAACGTAATAAAAAAATTCTAGCAATTATTTCAATAGATGTTCAGAATGCTCCAGTTGGAGATATCTTTACTTTCGACTAAACGGAAATGACTATTTTTTTATCCCATTAAATGTGAAATTTCATTCTAAACATGTTAGACTGTAAGCAAAAATCGCTGATAGTTTTCTTTTTGTTTCAAAATTTTTAATCGTTTTGGAAAGTTGCCAAGCTCTAGTAGACCTCAATAGCTAGTAGGCTGTGTAAAACAAACACTTCTGTCATACCCCAGCTACTCATTGACATTAGATATCTTGCCGCTGTTGTTTCCGGTTAGAGCTGATGTGTTGTAAGGAATTTTCATGTTCTTGCCTCGCTACTCGAGTTCGTTTACATCTTTCTACTAAGTTAGTTGTTTTCTTCTATATTAACGAGCTTTTGTTTATTTTCCATGGCCTACTAGGTTGCTTGCACGCAGGAAAATTGAAAAACACCCATTTGACTTAAAATTTGAAATAAAATAAAAACCAAAAAAGATTGATATCAAGAATGCTATATCGTTAGAAAGGTAATCAAATTCTACATTTGATTCTTTAAACCAAAATAGGCATTCCTATTTGAAAAAATCAAGTTATCTATGATTTAAGTTTCCTTAATTAATCTACTGATTTCTCCAAGTACACAAAGAATCCAAATTTAGCCGTCTGACCTTAGGTGACGCATTTCATGGTTAGTCGTACCGCAAAGTCACAGCCTTCTAAGTTTTATAATCGCTGCGATATTCAATTTTTTTCTGATACCTACTTATACCAAAAATGGTGATTTGCGCCTAAACGGTTCGTTTAAAGGTCCATGTATGATACATAAAGTCACATTAAAATTGACCAAGGAATCCAAATATGCAATAATATATAGAGGGTCCCATTCAAAAAAATGTAAGTTTGATATGAATCACCCTGTATAAACGTCAAAATTTGAGTGAAAATATTTTTACATTATAGCCCTCAAGGGTCCTAAACATGATCAAGTGACAGATTTTTGAAATATTTTTTAGTAAGCCCACAATCCTCCGTCCACGCACTATTGGCCCACCCTGTATAAAACATATAAACGAAATTTTCACTAGTTTCAAGACTGACACAAGGAAGACAGCAAGAATTTCATTTTTTACCCGACAAAAATGTGTATGCCATTTTAGTTCTTAAATTTAGGGCTTACACATGAAGATTTAGTAGCGTCATGAGGAACTGGCCAGTTGAATTTTTGTTATGCATAAACCGAAAAACTCTGTATCCGTTTTAAATCGCTGGCGCCAGTGGTGACACAAACCCACGGAAAACATGTTTTCAGTTTGATCTTCATTTCGGTCGAGCTACTAACCTGTGAATTTTATTTTTAGTAGATATTATTATGGTTAAAAGGTGGTAGCAAGCAGAACATGGGTACAAATACTGCAGTGGAGCGAAATAATCTTCAGTTGCAAGATATCGCTCCTATCTTAATTGGGGTGTTAAAGCGGTTAAAGTTAAATCTAGAAGAATTTGAAAATCTTGTTTTGTCATTCGAAGAAGGTTCTTGTAGCCCGCAGATCTTCTGCTGAGAGTTCTCATAGAATTTGTGCAGAAGATGACGAGTAATATCCATAGTTTAGCACACGCACGGAATTTACGTTTTGTAGCGTTCTTATGTATTTCTTTTATCTTTTTTTCCGTTAAATATTTACTGGCTGCTTTGCAGGCTTCGCCAAGTTTGGTCAGCATATTGCGGACTATAACAAAATGCAACTGACGATCCAAAAAAAGTTTGCGAATCCAGTGTACCCCTTTACTGGCCCGTAAATGTAACTGCCGTGACCCATTGGCGCCACTAAAATCATGCTTGTGTAAATTCTTCTTCAAGTAAATAAACTACTGCTTAAAATAGTATATGTTTCTCATACGGTTCATCCATTTTTCAAAGTTTCCAAAGTACTGCAGGAGAGTTACAGAAATGTGATTCTGGTGTAGTGTTATTTTATATTAAATTATAGGTCGTTACCCCCTACACTAAGTTCTTTTGGTATTCGGTCCCATTCCTATGCTGTTCATGGGATAAGTAGAATAATATAGGATAATTTCTCTTGCTTTTCTACTGCGAATCGATAGCGGTAGTGACCAAAACATAGTTGAAGGCGAGATGAAATTCGCGGCGAAATAAATGCTGTCAGATCCGCAGTCGACGCGGAAAAAATCGTACAGGCCTGAACAGATACGTATGCCGCTACGTAAACAGTATGGTGCGATTTTTATCGAAGCGAATTATTCGCATTCGGCGCGAATTATTCGCGTTAGTCTGTGAAAGTCTTAATGTAGATAATCGTAATGCAGACCTCATAAAACAAGTACAGCCTGACAAGTGTAGCAAGATATTTGGGAATTTCGCCGCTGTCTCACAGGCACACATTATTTCATATCCTCTCGTCTCTTGCTATCCTTTTCTATTTCATATTTCTCACGGCTCTTGTTACACTTGTCAGGTTGTACCTCAAAATCAACGACGTCCTACTGATAGACCACGCATCGAAGGCAAATTGTCGGCATTCCAAACATTGGGAATATTTTCAATGGTACACCGCAGCGATGTCAACTTGACAATCATTTGGAATTAATATTCAGAAAAACGTATGGAACAGTATCGTCAATATGGTGTGAAAAATTATGATTATGGCTTACTTATCTGTAACAGAAAAAGTACTCTGAAGATACTCTTTTGTAAAACACGTGTAATATTGCAATTCTGTCAAGAATTAACCCCATTTTTATATTCTACAAACATTGCTGCATGCTGCATGCCCTAATGCACAACTGGCAACGTTGGACTGTCTATGCCAAGTGTCGACCACGTGTCTACTCAGGCGCGTACACAGGATTTTCGCTGGAGCGTGGTTTCAAAAAAAAAAAAAACGGGATGTCTGTTATTGAAGAAAGCAACATAGCACATAATATATGAATGGGTAGTTATCAGTGCTAAATCGGTCAGTCGATAGAGGTCCACATCCAGCCAACAAAACAGAACACAACAAAGCTTCAAGTTTTCGAAAACAAAAACAAATTGGCAATTGCTGTCCACATATTTATAGGAATTGTAGGCAACAGTTAGTCAACTTCGTGGCCGCCGATAGAAAACGTGGCCTGCTCAAAATTGCGAATCGGGTTTTCTTATTATTTACCAAAAAAACGAAAACACTTTTTGGGTTAGAGCCAGCCTAAAAAGAATCGACACAAAAGCTATATTGAGGAATTATTGGAATATTTACGAAAATGAACGAATGTCTTGGTAATGCGGGTATTAGTAGAGAAGTGCGATCTAGCTTCCAGCAAGTACAATTCTGCAATCACATATGGCCACCATAAGTACTGCTTTCCTGATACAATTAAAACTCTTTATTACTATTTATTGATTGACGAAGTTTAGGGTTGAGGCTGACTAGTTTTATGTTGGTTATTATAAATTTGCTATAGACTCAGGTTAAATGCTCTCATTAAAAATCAGTGATTTTTTGTGTACTCACTTAATTTACGTAAGAATGTTACTAACCTCAGATAATGTACTGTTGTAAATAATAAAGACATGAATAAAATCCTAGCGCGATTTTTCCTTCCAAAAAGATGATCATTTCTACAGACCCTGTCAGAGTAACTACCTAGTTAAAAGGCAATTTTGCATATCATTGATACAAATCATTGCTAGATAATGTTTTGGTTTCACTGTGACGAAATTCGCGCATCCATTTAGGCATTTTTTTGCCAATACAATGTTAACTAGTATTGGCTAAGCTAGTATCAATGAAAAAAGTTTTATTCATATCTTATTTTTCAAGAATACCACTTTGGATGAGAGAAGCTCATGCAGCAGTTATATTCTTATTCGAGCACAAAAGCAAGTGGCGTGAAAGGGAAAGGAGAAAATTTTATTATGTGTATGTGTGTATATATTCAATAATTCTAAAACCTACGTCTTTTAGCTGCTCCAAATGAACAGCAGTCTGACAATTACTTAACACATCTATTATTTCATGTTGTTTGAATGTTTATTTGTAAACTTCTGCCATTGTAAAAATAAAATGTCTACGCCACTGACTTGGTGTACGCTCATAAATACAGCTGACCTTCCCCCCCTTCCGTCGCATCGCCAGAAATGCTTACAAATATTTAGTATACAAAACGTAGTCTATCAGTAGGACGTCGTTGCTCAAAATCGAAAATGTTTGTGATTACAATACTCCCCTAAATTGCGATGTGGGAAGTAAGATAACCTAGCAGATCGCGATACTATAGGGATTGGACTAACAGCATTTTTGGCCGTGAGCGTCGGATGGTAGTGACAGAAACAAAGCCAGCGCTGCGACCTTTGTCTATGTTAATGTGTCAGCAGGAGCAGCAGGAGGGCCATCGCGCCACCCCGCGCAAATCGATACGCGCAAACCTGCCCCGCCAGCAGGACGGTCTTCGCTGCAGGAATTACGAATCCTACAGAATAGAATGGATGCGGTTTCGACGGTCTTTTTAAACCTAACTGTGCATGCAGGTTAGAAAAATGATGACAATGAACAAAATTCATGCAAACTGATTGACTGAATAATTTTTTTTTTGTAATAGGGGGGGCTAGGGTACGGCTATCCTAATACCTAACCTTAAAGCTTATGGCGCACCACCGAGTCAAGGATATCAAACAGAGTCCCATCCTACGTTCTTTGCGAACTTTGACGTGCATTGGCCCCCTGCAATCCTTTCTGGCCTACATCCATATAGGAGTTCCTGCTTTCACTCAGGATAGGACAGTCGAAGATATCATGCTTATCTGTTTCCTCTACCTCACCGCACTTCATACATAATAAATTTGTCACTTCAGTCCCCAGCTTTTGCAGGTATGCACTAGACGTCCAATGGCCAGTTTTAAATCCAACCACAATTCATAGCACCCTATATAAACAAGGGGGATTGAGGTGCTTCAGCCCCTCAAATTATTTTCACTATCTATATTATGCATTCCACCCCCTCCAAAAAAATATTTATCACTACAAACCACAAGGACAATAGGTGGTCGATGACCCAACCACTAGACTCTGTCCCCCGAATTGAAATCCCGATTATGATCCTGAATTTACGTTTTCAATTGGACGTTTATACCTTTTCGAAAGCCTCAAATTATGGAGAAATTTTTCCAGTGATTTGTATGCGCAGTGTCTTTTCAACATTTTGAGCTTTTAAGACAAAAATGAGAATTATTTTATCTTTATCAATATCGGTCTTTTTTTCAAAGTATCGCACCTTTCCACCTATTTATGGTAGTATTGAATTAGCATAAGTGTATTGAACTAAAATAAGTGAATAAATTGGTGATTTTTAACGTAGATCTTTCAATGACTAGACAAAAATGTCAAATTTTGTGTAATTATTCGAATTCCTAGAAAACGAAAAATCTCAAAAACTATTGAATTCTTCCAACATATATTAAGCTAAATTTGTTTCAATTTAACTATTCGACAGAAATACGTCGAATAGAATAAGCCCTATATAGCAGAGAGAAAGAGGGTGTGGTGTGAAGATGGCATCTGAACGAAGCAACTAGCATTTCAAGACGTCAATGCAAACGCAACGGTCTGTATTTTTTATGATCGTCATAACAGTACCGTCTCTAATGGAACAAACAATGTCGTTCAAATTTAATTTCTGTCTAATTTATAAACTACGAAAAATCCCACAGAAGTGGTCGAACAGTTTGTAAGGTGACTGTTTCAAATAGTTTGTACTTCAACGATGCGGTAATGACGGTAATAACTCACGCAGTCGAAGTTTGCAGCACGAGCCATAAGGGAGTGCTGTAAATCAACAAGTGAGTGACTACCGTTACCGCCAGTTAAGTACTATACTTTATGTACAACCGAGGCAATTAATAAGTACATAATAATTACGAATTATTGGCATATTAATCTCACTTTTGTAGAAGAAATACACCGTCGAGTTAGCGTTTGACGTCCCATGGTATGGTCATCTTATTTGCATTTATTATAGCGTGCATATGCGTTTCCGAGAGATCGGTACGCTGTTTGTTTATAGGTACTATTACCTGTTCAAAAGTAGTTTAATAGTCGCTGTATAATTTAATATTAGTAGATAAATGTTCTTTTTCTCGAGGGCCAGTGAAAAATGACGGATTACGATGTTACAAATGCGAAAACAGACTGGTAGATCGATGAATGAGACAGATTCTTGTAATGTAGCCCAAGAATGGCATTGTCGAGAAGTGACAGCCAGCGGCGGCGTATTATTTTATCGTCCTTTGACCGTCCGTTCGTCCGTTGTCGATGAAATTGAATGCTCTCGTTTGACATTGTAACGAACCTTTGGTCAGTTGCTAGTACCATTTCATATTTGGGTATACCCCTCATCATTTATGGATGTCACGCCCATGGTTATTTTGTAGCGGTGTTTACTGGTTGCCTAAGTCGGTTACCGATTTTTCGCTATTGGAAATAGACAGTTTTCCTCCTCTCTCGAGAACACGTGACCGATGAATAATTTTCCAATTGGGTGAATAAGCAAAAACATTCCGCGCATGTTAGTTTTTCCACGAATGACAGTATCGGGAAACGAGGCTGCGGGTACCGTCTTCTTTTGGGGCCGGGAGGCCGTACGTTGAGGTTCGCCATAATGGCGGCCATAATTACCATTTTTAGTGATAACTCCTTAAGTGACACCATGGTGTAAGGTGTCAGTTTGGGATATCATTCTCAAGGTGCGCACACAATCCATGAATATCTTCCATCTTTGCACATTCCCCAATTGTTTATTCTTGGTCCAATAGTTCAGATTTAGGTACACCATTTTTTTTGTTCACCCTATTCTTTTCATATCACACTATTAGCTATTAGTTTACTTTCAATATATTAATTTCTGAATCCAGTTTTACCACAAGTAATGGTGTAAACATCTAAATAACTTCTTTTCATTTCATTGAGCCTTTCTACTTCCCACACCGATAGGTAATGCTGCTATAATTTTGAAAATCGGTGCATAGGCGGGGAGTAATTTGCAAAAAACGAAAAAATTCGAATATTCCTCAAATTTCGTTTCTAGATGTTTTAGGTGTTCCTGACCATTTTCTACTTTTTTTTTTTTTTTTTTTGGTAGGGGCGAAACTTGGGGTGAGGAGTTGTAAAATTGAAAAATTTGTTGTATTCGTAATGGGCTGTCCACTGAATTGAGAAGAAAGACCTAGCGACATAAATAGCTTTTTTAAGTCTATCCGAACATTGCCTTGCCTATTATAGAAATCAAAGGACTTAGAATTTATTCTGATGTAAACGTACGAGTATTGCTTCAGAGCGTTCTGTATTGTGTGACATGGAAACTGTTGAATTAATTTTAATTAAATTTTGACACAGTATTACTACCGTGGCGAGGATGAAAATGCGTATGGTTTTTATAAATCGTGCCGGTAGCGGAGCAAAACTAATAAAAACACTAAAAATATAAAAACAGCTCAAACTTCGTTTTAAAGCATTTTAGAGGATACTGATCATTTTCTACTTTTTTTGGGGTGGGGTGAAATGGGGGTGAAATTCGAGTGGTTGGGGGGTGGTGGGTTGAAAAACTGCAAATTTTGTTGTATTTATAATAGACTGCCGATTGCCTGTGAAAGAAAGACCTGGCGGCATAATACACTCTTTTAGGTCCTTCCTAGCGTTTCCTTCCTTATCACAGAAGCCAAGGGATTTAGAATTTTGTGATGCAGATACATACGAGTACCGTTTTAGATCGTTCTGTACCGTGTAACTTGGAAATGACTGAATTGATTTTGACGACATTTAGACACAGTATTACTACCTTAGTGAGGACGGAAAACTCGTATCGTTTTTTAAAATCGTATCAGTGGTGGCGCTGCAATAACCAAAAAACTATAAATACAAAAATAGATCAAACTTCGCTTCTAGGCGTCTTAGGGATCCCGAATCATTTTCCTACCTTTTTTGGATGTAGGTGAAATTGGGGAGGTTGGGGGGTGGGGGTTGTGGAACTGAAAAATTTGTTGTATTAATAATAGGCTGTCCATTGACATGTGAAGGAAAGACCTATCGGCATTACACATTTTTTTGCAGTAAAATAGAGTTTTTGCTCACAGTTATCTTCTGCGTCGCTGGTTATACGGCTGGTTTATAAATAATAATATAGTGTGATTTACGTTAGCTTTGTCTGTCTTTTCAGGTAGTGTCTTAGATAGAGTGTCTTAGCAGTGTCCTAGGAGCCTCTTAGGAGCATCTTCAGTATCTTAGAGGCCTCACTATCTCCATCATCTTAGGAGCATGGCCTAGATGTTTTATGCAGCTATATCAATCTTAGGAGCATTTTTGGACCTAATGTCTCCCTTTGAGTTTGTCAGTGTCTGGGGGCGCATGTCCCTTAGCTGCGTGTGACTTGTAATCGATGCTGGGGTTGAGGACGCCCTGGACACGTTCCTGAACTCCCCCAGTGTCTGTACGCCCCCACGGTGTATATCCCAGCAGTAGGGATTTTGGTGAGGCAGAGACATTTCTTACAGTCAGGGGCTGGAAACACTTTTTTTTCTATTTTTCAGACATATTCAGCAGTATCACCGTTCCTTCAACTTTTGCATTTTCATTGCCAAGGAGATGAACTCGGGGTGGGAAGGTAAACTCTGTATAAATCATTCATGCACCTTTGTTACCTTTCTGACTCACTTTAACGTCTTTACCTTTCTCACCTACGATTCAGTTCCTTAGACAGTCAACTTTTGTAAATTTTATATCTTTGTATTTTTTCAAACTGCTGGGCACAACTTTACTTGCATTATTTCATCATATCTCTAAGACGCTTAAATCGATTAACTTATTCAGTTTTTGAGCAGGCAGTGGCGTACTACTTTATGATTGATAAACTTAAATAGGTATACATCAGAGGTGAACCTTCACTCATGCCTATATACTTCAGACCTTGGAAACCTTACCCATATCTGAATGTGAAAATACGACAAGGCCTTACACACACCATCTTCTCATGTTAACCATCTGATACTAGCCGATGAGTTGTGACGGGTTGATATCTATTTTATTGTGGGCAAGTCAACAGTGGCATTACAACATTGAAACAGCAGATTTCCTGTCAAAAATTGTAGTAGGAGAGCTTAACATGACACGAATACAGACACGCGAGACTAAAGGGCCCCACAGACATCGTTCTTTTTCATCAGGTTTGCACGACGATGTCGGTCAAACCGATGGAACGATACCTCCATACACTGTTCGGTTTTCTTTCAGTTTCTCGCAAATTTTTGGACATGGATAATACTTTAGCATTGGCGGCGGCTTTAGCTATTAAAGTGAGAGAAAAAAACGTTCTAAATGGGTGAAACAGTGGCTTTTAAAAAGAGGCCAATTTTCCCATATAAATCTATTAAAAGAATTGCGTATGAAACCAGGGGATTGGTACAATTATTTGAGGATGGATGAAGAAACATACTTAGAATTACTTAATTCAGTAGCACCTCTAATAAAAAAAACAGGATAGGTACTTGGATGAGACAAAGTATTTCTCCTCATGAAGGTCTGACAGCACATTTTTTATAGGTGTCGCTAACCCTAGATACGCTTACTTGAAGGCAACCAAAACGACACTGCAAAATCCCGTCGTGATTGCACGATGAACGGCCACACATGCACCGAGTTGCACGATAGCGTTCGAAACCGAGTTGTAAAATCAAGCTCAAACAGATTTTTTGAAACGACGGTCAACACGACGGTTTTTCGGCACACACGGACCGAAATGAGTGTGATCGGTTAGCACGTCGTGCAAACCTGATGAAAAAAAAACGATGTCTGTGGGGCCCTTAACAATGTTGTTGGCTGCCGACGGACTACAAGCGACTGACTGAAAAACAGCGTATTTGGCGCACGCGTATACAAGACTGAAATTCTGCCGCACCTCGTCAATTTTGTTACTGTCGGATGTAGACATCACAAATCGTCCAAAAGACGGATTGCCTCACAATCTAAAACTTTCACGAATTTCAATACGTATAAATGTACCTTCTAGACCAACCTTGATTGCCCAATAGCGATGGTCGCATTAGTCGAACTGCTCGCAGCCTACTTAATTTGTTGCCTGTTCCGACTGCAAAGGAATTGCGGATTCTCTCTGGAGAAAGCAGAGTGCTCAGACTGCGTACAGATTACTTCCGGGATTTGTTTATGAGGCGAATGAGATGTTTGTACAACGGGATTCCCTAGTTTGTATGCGGCACTATCTTTGAAAGCGTCTAGAATAATAGGTTATTTTAGGAAAGCTCATCTGATGCAAATAATAACCTAATTTCACCTTTCACCGACAATCAGACAGCATATTAAGGGTATCTTTGATATTATTTAAGGTGCATCCTCTACGTTACACTGCAGTACAGCTGAAGAGACTTACTTCAATATTTACACTTTCTGATCGATTGCCAAAGGGCGATAAAGTAGATAAAAATAGATAAAGACAGATAAAGATCAGTTCAATGCTATTGGGCTAATATTGTCTCTTACCTTTGGTGACTTTTTCCGGAAGTTGTTGTTTCTGTGCTCACAAAACACCATTAGTTTGAAATCTTGGAGACATCGATAAAAAATGTATACCTGTGTACCTACTGTATTTGTAAAGAATACAAAAGTACATAATTATACATATATTGCTCTCCTTTAATGTCCCTCACTTTGGTCCTTTGAACAGGTCAACTCAAAAGACTGAAACTTGGGATAATAAAATTGATGCATGGTTTCAAGATAGCGACTCTATGTCATCTTTGAACATAAAATTGAGTTAAGGGGGGGGATCCTGTGATACATGTGTTTAAAGCTGCTGATGTATCCTTTGCAGTCCTAGAATACAAGTCAATATTTTCACTTACTAGAAAATGGCAAAACATTTAATTATTACCTAACACAAACATTAATATCGATACATCTAGAAAAGAATGGAGTCAACTTGATTGACTTGGTACTTTCCACACAAAATAATGATATCATTTAATTGTTTTCCCATTGCATGAAGCTATAGTCTAAAATCCCCTTGCAACCAAATCATCGCTCACTCGCCCGCAAAAAGACATTCAGCACAAAAACCCTCGTAAATAGTCTCCCTCCTTAGGAACTAGGACGCCACAGTTTTGATACTGCGTGCTTCAACTGTACTATGCAAGACGATCAGCAGCCTCCAAACCGTCTAAAAACGAATTATGAGCCGGTTCTATATTTTTAGTTTTTTTATTATTGTTGCGCTGCCACTGACACGATTTTCTAGAAACTAACGCGTTTTCCATTCTCGCCGCGATAGTATATCCTGTGTCGAAATTTTATTAAAATCAATTCAATAATTTTCGCTTTACGATATACATAGAACGAAATTAAGCAACACTCGTATATGTAAACATCACAAAATTCTAAGTCCCATGATTTCTGTAATAGGCAAGCCAATGTTCAGATGGACTTAAAAAAAGAATATGGCGCTAGGTACTTTTACCTTAGGACAATATACAAGGTATTATGAATACAACAAATTTTTCAGTTTTATAACCCCTCGCCCCTATCCACCCCAAATGCACCCCTACCCAAAAAGAAGTATAAAATGATCAGGAACCCCTAAAACGTCTAAGATCAAAGCTTGAGCTGTTTTTATATTTTTGGTTTTTTTATTATTGCTGCGCCGCCACTGACACAATTTTTCCAAAACAAACGCGTTTCCAGCCTCGCCGCGGTATTAGTGCTGTGTCAAAATTTCATTGAAATCAATTCAATAATTTTCGAGCTAAGCAATATAGAACAATCTAAAACAATACTCGTATGTATACATCACAAATTCTAAGTCCTTGGTTTCTGTAATAAGCAAGGCAACGTTAGGATGTACCTAAAAAAGCAAAAGCAGAAAATGATCAGGAACTCCTAAAACGCCTAAAAACGAAGTTTGAGGCATATATAATTTTTTTGTTTTTTGCTAATTACTCCTCCACCAATGCACAGATTTACAAAATTTTAGCAGCATTACCTACTAGGACGCCACAGCATATGGCTACCGAAATTTCATCATAATCCATGCAGCCGTTACTGAGATTACGAGTGTAGAAAGACACAACAGACAGACAGACCTACAGACAGACAGACCGACGGAAATGAGTGACTCAGATTTTCGTTATGTAGACATCATAAAACGCCCAAAAAGCGTATTATCTCAAAATCAAAAATTTTCGCGTTCACAATACTCCCCTCACCTATCGGTGTGGGAAGTAAGAATCGTTTGAAGTTTGAGACTAAACGTATAAACTTAAAACAGAGACGTAAAGTTTATGTTAGGGATTGAATTTTATTTTATTTTATTTCAGATAAAAAACATGTTTACAATAGTTTACAATAGAATTATGTTTCTGTAACAACATCAATCTTATTTATTTTCAAAGATGGCATCCAGTCGCCAGCTTGAAAGTTTTATTTCCAAATTTTCTCCAAGATATAGTGTTTATGCATCAATTTAATTATCCCAAGTTTCAGTTTTTTGAGTTGACCCGTTCAAGAAATAAAAGAGGAGGGGCAGTAAACAAGAGCACTGTATTACGATACTGGCGCCGTAACTTTTGCTAAAGATAGAATTTGATAATATGCAAAATGAGACAAGAAAGGCTGATCTTCAATGTACGTTCGCTAAAGTGAACTTTGAAATGGTCAAACTTTCAGCTTACTAAGCAACTTTCAACCCAGGACTGCAATATATGTACCCAGGAAGATTAAATCCACCCCTATTGCAAAATTTTGTACCTCAGATTTAGCTGCGGTTAGATTGGAATGTCCATGGAAAAGACGCAGCAGCAGCGCACTGATCCTAGCATCGGTCTATCTTTCTTCAGATGCAGCCACCCTACCATCAACAAAAGAGTTTGAAGATCTAATAGACCACTGCCTCAACCAGAAATTGAAGCTTGTCTTCGGCTGTGACTCCAATTCTCACCATCTGGGATGGGGCAGAAGGGACATTAGTTCCCGAGGTCCGACTACGACTATATTGTGGTAGTGTTTTTTTTTTTCGCTGTTTGCTTTTCCTCTGTCTAAAAGTCTTGTACTAATTTCTGAATGAGTTGACTCACAATCCTTCTTGCCATTTTACGTCGATCGATCGACTAAAAAGAAACGGAAAAATCCCACTCGCCGATGGGGACCATAAATAATAAAAGTTTTATACGGTTTCCCGGGGTGTTAATAAACAAGTTGCCCTGGCTGCCTGGGGCTCTTAAAAGTCCGGCCAGATTCAGAGATGGAAACGGAAATGGAATCCAGCTGCAGGTGAGATACCTGATGGGGTTACGGCCAATTGCAAAGTTTTAAATGAAACAAATTTCTTGGATGCTTTCTGTGCGTTATGATAGGAGAAGCGGCAAGGGAATTTATCGTAACAAATGCACCGAATACTGCCCATATAGCACTGGACGTCCTTTGAATATCCTTTAAATCTCCAAATTTTCTATATGTTTTATGAATATTCAGCAGAATTATAGATGATTCGTTATTTATTTTTAGTATTCTGGAGTATTAGTATAATGTCCTTTATAGACTATAATTATTTTATCCACTTAGGATAATAAGCATTCATCCGTTTAATGTCTAAATTACTTCAGAATATTCCAGTAATATTTTTCTTATGATATCATTTTAATTATCCACTTAGATTCAAATAACTGTAACTGCTGCAGATGTTATTAATTCATCCCATGTACATCGCTATTTTATCAAGAACATTCCGGTGACAGAATCTTTTCTGTATATGGGCGAATACCTACTATGAGGTGCTATTAACTTATATTTTCCCATTTTTCATTTTTGCTTTTGTCCTCCTACACATCATATTATATGCAATTTTCACATGTCTATTAGTCATTAACCATTGCCAACTATACCGATTTCCGGCATGCTAACATTAGTACAGCATTTTGTCAATGTTGCCGGGCTCTAGAACCAATCATTTTTCGCTGCATTTGGCAATGAGCATATGGGCGTTTCAGAGATTTACGAGTTCTATTCGCTAAAGGTAAAGGAAGTGTATTTATATCCAATTTTGTGCAATAAAGTTGCTAGTTGCTATAAAGTATTTGATGGTGTTCCAAATCATGGTCACCTACTATAGTGTATGTGATTCATTATAAATAATGCGAGTAGAATGTTCATGTTCAACCCAACAAGTTACCTTTTATGCTAGTGTGATGTGATTTGCTATTAGTAAATGCCATTTTGTTTTTGGAGCAGTGTTTATATAAAAAAATTTTTCATATATAGATATAAGATTTAGACACAATGTTCCTAGAATATTCAAAAACATCCTACCACGGGTGTTTATATATGTAATATCCGTGCGGAATGTTCGGTGGAATATTTGAGGGGTATAGCGGGTTTTTCCCATTTTGGACGTTTAAACAAGTTCCTATAAATATTTTGATCATCCATGGAATTTTCCTCGAATATTCAAAATATCTGTAGTGAATGTGAACAGAATATTCTAATATTACCCAATGCTATGTGAGTGCATGTCATGCATTTTGAATGCATTTCCTACAAAAAGTTGGTAGACCGGGATTAGTGTCAAACTACACTGGTGAACAAAACGTTTAGGTCACCTAAGAAATTACAAATAATTTTGGAAGAACGTTAATTACTGTATCGTCTGTCTAGTAGGCGGTGATCCATTCAATTTCCAGTAAATTGCTAATGCTTTTTGGTAAGACCTGTCAGTTGATTTGCTCAGTCAGAGGTTTTTCGAATTTTCATCAAATAACGTGAAATTAACAATTGAATTTATTTAGTTATACAAGCGAGTAACAGTGCCAATGATTAGAGTGTATTCCATCCTCTTGTCACAATAACTGCTTGTCGGCCACAAGGCAAGTTTTGAATTAAATTCAACTAGTGTATGATTTCGAATGCTTTCTCCCATCCCATCCCACACCTATTCAGTGAGATTCATGTCTGGACTGAGGGCTAACCAATAAGAGCGCCTAATTCTCACCTCATTCAGATGTTCAGTGACAATTCTGGTTGTATGTCGTACATAAAAATGACGTTCTAGCTCATAGTAACATGATCATCCAGGATTTCGTAATGTACTCGTTAGCTGTTGAAGAGCCATTCTATATGAAGTCCAATGCTGTGTGTTATTCTGAACTGATTGCCACCCAAACCATAATCACCCAACCACCGTGCGGAAGTCTTCCATCAATAATAACTGACACGTACCTTTCTCCGGGTCTCCGGGTCTCCTTCATACTCTTCGCAAGTGATTTTGGGCAAAAGCCAGTCATGCAATTCAATGCCGTCAGTACAGTGGCAGCCCTGTAGCCTTCTTCGACGGTTCATTGGCATTAAGCCTTCTTCAGCCAGTCCATTCGCTAAAATCCACGTATCTAAACTCTTGAAGTTGATTTCGCAGTCAAACTGCAGAAGTCCTATTCCGCAAACTTGTGGACACCAGAAATTGATCATAAAATTAATCATGTTTTTGGCTGATAATACTATTTCGACCAGAGCCCGGTCTTCTGGTTATCAGACCAATCTTTTGATAGCATTGATACACAGTTTGTGCAGCACACAAGCTCTTACCAACAACTCTTGCAGTTTCTCATTGTTCTCAAATACCTTGTAGTAATGCTGCAATTCTAGCTACAACAATAGGACATCAAGTCATTATGGTAAGTTAAACATAGACTAGAACCAAAATATGCATAATCAATGTAGCTTTACGGAGATGTTCAACAACAAGTGAGGAGATAGCCGCCGTGCCAATTTGTAATTAGGCTAAATTCGCGCTTTTTCTTAAAAAGTTAAAAACACGCTGACAACAACCGACGGATAACAAAATATGTCCACCAGTTTTATCAGAAAATGAATGATCCACCCCCTACCAGAACCGATGATTTAGTAATTAACTTTTTTCCCAAAATTATTTGTAATTTTTAAATTGACTTGAGTTTTTGCACGCCAGTATACTAAACTCTCTCTGATAAGTGAAAGCTGTGTCACCCACATTCTAACCCGCCCCCACACGGGGGTTAGAATATCTCCCATCGTATATCCTGCGTGTCTTAAAAGGCGACTAAAAGGAACACCGAACTACTGTCGGTATAAGCAGTAACCTCTTCTCAACCAACAGCTTCGGGTGGACGAGTTGAGAAGAGTCAGGACACCTTCTTGTCCTTGGGGTGAGAAATTGCCCCTAAAGACGGATGAACCAGTAGATACCATCTGGTCAACGGCATGAGGATGCAGAAAGCAAATTGGAAACTACTGCATTAAAGATCTTAAAGATATCCCAAGAGAAACTCGTAAAATGTGTAAATGCATTTTACGAGTTCACAACATGTCTGTTAAGACATTGTGACTATGATGATGTGTCACAATAAGTCTGTCGCCAGACGACACCCTGACTCATAGAATAAGGAAGAACATCTTCAATGAACCTCCAATCTAGAAAAAAACATAAAAATTATATGGAAATATATCAAGATCAGTTTTCAGGACACCTCCAGTGGCTCTAAGCTGAGCACGTTAAGGAGTCAAGGCACTGTCGTCGTATCAATTATCAAGTAACAGTAGCCCTATTCTCGCAACTCACCTTTAAAATGACCCGTTTTGAAAGTGCTAAGCGAATCGTATCGCATGGCACGTGTGCCCTGCGATTCGTCTTGGTATTCCTGTTGCAGAGCGTTAAGATTTCATAAACACAACAATGTACTTAACAGTTACAATAGAATCTTAGACTTAGTTATATCCAAAACTGATTGTATTACTACAAGAGATTTCTCTCCTTTAATAATTTAGGATCCCTATCACCCGGCTCTATCTATAATGCTAAAAAATATTTATGTAAAACACATTCCAGTCAATTCAGACTCTAACTACAAACGCTATAACTTCAGGAAAGCTAATTATGTTACTTTATATGAAGAGCTAGTGTCTACAAATTGGGATCTCATGCAGAGTATTAATGATAGTAACCAAGCACTTGAATGCTTCTACGATAAATTTTATGGAACACTTGATACTCATGTGCCACTATATGTCAATTTTAAGCATAGATACCCCGTATGGTATTCATCTGAAATAATAAGACTTGTGAAATCGAAGGCTAAATTGCATAAAAAGTTTAAAGCTACTGGAAACACTTCTGTTTAACAAGATTTCAGCCGTCTTCGGGCAACGATAAAACTAAAGGTAAAGGAAGCATATGAACATTATTTGAACAAAATTCAAAATCAGTTGAAAAATGAACCAACATCCTTTTGGCAGTTTATCCATCAAAAAAATAATACGACTAGAATTCCTGGAAGTATGTCTTATGGCGCCGAAATATATAATGATCCCGTAGGCATCGCTAATGCTTTCGCTAAGTTTTTTGAGAGTGCTTACATATTACCCGACGCTGATCATGAAGGTCTTAACTTAAGCCTTGACTCCACAATCCTCTCTGATATTAGCTGTGAACAGATAACAGAAAATGAAATTATGAATGCTAGTAGGAAATTAAAAAACAAATGCACCTCAGGACCTGACCAAATCCCTTCCTTTTTGTTAAAAGACTGTATTGCAGTACTACTATCGCCCCTCCAAATTTTATTCAATTTGATTATGAAAACATCAGTCTTCCCCGATAAAATGAAAATAGCCAAAATATGTCCGGTTTATAAAGGTCAAAGTTCTGAAGATATTGCTAATTTTAGACCTATATCCATACTCAACAACATTGCTAAGCTTTTTGAAATTATAATTTATGATCGCATTTACCACTCTGCAAAAAATTATATTTCCAATTATCAACATGGCTTCATGAAATCTCGATCAACTATAACCAACTTGGCTATATTTAGCCAATATCTGTGTGAAACACTAGATTGCAGAGGCCAGGTTGATGTAATATATACTGACTTTTCTAAAGCATTTGACAAGATCAGTCATGAGATTCTTCTCAAGAAACTTAGCTGCTTAGGTTTACATTCGACTTATGGAATGCTTTTAAGATCCTATTTAAGTAACAGGCAACAATATGTATGTGTCCATAATGTAAGATCTGAGATTATTGTTCCAACCAGTGGAGTCCCACAGGGATCAAATTTGGGACCCTTGCACTTTTCGTTGTATGTCAATGATTTATGTGATTCACTTGAATGTCACAAATTGATGTTTGCTGACGATCTGAAATTATATAGTTCTGTGTACATTGAAGATGACTGTATCATCCTGCAGGAGCAGATTACATATTTGCAAAATTGGTGTGTTAAAAATTACCTGCACTTGAACATCAATAAGTGCAAAATATTAACATTTAGTCGCAAATCTAACATCACATCTTATAATTATTCTATTGACAATGTACTACTGGAAAGGATTGATTGCACTAAAGACCTAGGTCTCTATTTCGATCATCAGCTAACGTTTAATTATCACATAAACCAAACAATGATGAGTGCTGGGCGCACATATGGCTTTATTATTAGGAATTGTAAGAATTTCAATGACCTGTCTACATTAATAACTCTATACCTCAGTCTAGTCAGATCTAAACTGGAATATGGTTCGCTAATATGGAACCCGATATATAACGAGTATATAAGAACTGCTGAGAAACTTCAAAAAAGGTTCTTGAAATTCTTATGTTTTAAAATTGACGGAGTCTATCCTCCTAGAGGAAGCGACTACAATGATTTGCTACGTAGATTTGACTTTCAATCTTTGGAACAGCGTAGAAATCAACTATCAGTGTTATTTCTCCATAAGCTTCTAAGCGGAAAAATTGATTGCTCGGTTTTGTTATCTCAGCTAGATATATTTGTTCCGAGATTGTCAAATAGGAATTGTAGTACATTTTTATGTAAAAGGGCACACACAAATTTATTATTGCAGGCTCCAATTAACTTTATGTGCAGAAATGCGAATAAGCTTTCCAGCGTTTGTGATATATTTAATTGCAGCTTTTAAGAGATTAAGGATAAGTCAAGATATCACATTTAACTAAAAATTCATTAGTCGATACAATGCTGTCCAGCTTATACATATTTTCCTTTACGTTCTATTTATTATTACTTAATTATAGTTAACAACATGCTGTAACATACCATTTAAGCTAACGTTTATTCTTGTCCTATAAATGGTGTAAACTGTTGGGAAATAAACGCTTTATTATTATTAAACGCTTTATTATTGTAAAGTTTTGCATTTTTGAAGTCAAATTCATGTTTGCCCTTCTTTGAAATGTTCAAATACCCCAAGCTTTTTTGTGACCCTTGGCGATCCGTGTGTGATCCCAAGCTTCCAATTTAACCTAGTTGTAGATGTTGTAGTAGCAATTTTTTTTCCAATTATGTAACATAAACTTTCGGTGAACGTGAATAGAAAAATGATCTTTTCTTAATAGAGAGCAGCCCTAGTTGAATTCGTAGAACAACATCCTCAATTAACTGCTCAAAACCAATGCCATGTTTTCATATTCTAAAATAATTTATTAGAATTGAAATCGGTAAATTCACATAGATCTCTTGGTGCTAAGCATTGTCTTGAAACATCATTAGCAATAGATTAATCAATCTCAGTTATAAGTTTGACATACGAGTCACAAGGCAAAACAGAACCAAATGGTAGTTGCCTTTCACGCGCTTAGCGTTTCTAAAAAGTGCTTAGGACTAAATGCACGGGAATACCTGTTTCTCTTTTTTAGTCACGTGCTAAACGGATTGACATCACAAAATGCTCAGCGACACAAAAACGTTCAGCGAATTTAATTATGAGAATCGGGGTCCAATGCAATTTTTAATTTGGTCGTCTATATAAATGTGTACATTAAAAACAAAAGTGGCCCTAGAACTGAGCCAATATTATTCTGAAAAATCATGTCAGGCAGGCCTGGTCTGTTAAAAAAGTAAAAAAGCCAATTTTTTGCAAATGTCACATAGGCCTCTCTTCGTTTTACTATTGGGGCGCCCATGGCAGAAAGAGTGTCGTAGTTTTGGTTCTGTCAGATATCGTTTTTATGAAACATGCAGCCGTTCTTGCTGCTCTTCAGCCGTTTGCAATTAAACGACTCGTAAATTGACGATTATAAGTGTCTATCCACCACGGTCAGCTGCAGTGAATCGCGTACTCGTCGTTTTGGCGTGATTTAATCTCTTTCAGTTTTGAGTAAAAAAACATTGAATAGTCGACTCGGATAAGAGTCGTCCTTGGGTTTATGTGCGTAGGTAAAGTAGAGCCCAGAGATATACCATTTGTGTACGTTTTGCGCTATATAAAAACTGCATACCATCTCTTAGTACAGTTCATCATTTGGAATAGATACAGTTTTGATAATATTCAATGGTTACCATTATTTTACTTTCGTACTCGTAACCAATTCATGGAATGTGCTTTTAACGAATTTTTTAACAAAACGTAACCTTTTAGAATGGTGAAAATGAAACACTAAGTTGTATTTGAACGTAAATCTTTCGGATGACGTTCATTATGTATATTTTGACTGAACTATGATAAGACCGACACATTCCAGGATCATTAGCGACTCGATCGATGAAGAGGACCGGACTTAGTCAAATTGTTTAGGCAGGTATTGCTACCGTTATTGATAGCAACGCCAGTCTGCTTTTACTTTTGTGCGTTACTTTTCTGTCTGAATCGGACGTTTTTTTCGGAAGTGTGACAGCTAGAGTATGTTTCGGCCTTGGGAAGATAATGGGATTTCACAGCGATGTGAATTACCCTGCAGCAGTGAAGCTACGTCGGCGGTTTGTCATTACGGTGGTGAAAGTAGTGACTATAGTACGGACACTGATAATGAATTTGAACAGAGGGAGGTGGAGGTAGACCAATTAAAACCTCAAAAAAGGTCACATCTTAGCGCAGATGCAAAACAAATAGTACTAAATGATAATGAACTAACGAAGGATCCGGAGAATGAAAATAAGGGGAGTACGATCAAAAAGACGTCAATTCTAACACACGTTCCATATCCAACAGTATGTCAAATTTTGAGAAAGGGGCCACAAAAGAGGAAGCGTAGGTTTGATGCTGGTGTTTCAAAAGAACTAGATCCCACGATCACAAAATTATTGAGGAATATTGTGTACGAAAAGTACAAAATTAATGAACTACCCACAATCGAATCCGTTCAAAGACAATTGGCTAGAATGGGGTAACAGTATCCAAGGAGTACATTGCAGTGATGGATTAGGAAGATTGGGTTTAGGTACAGAACTGTGAACAAACGAATGGCTATAATGGAAAGTGCAAGGATTGTGGGATGGCGGCACGATTACTTGCATAAGATAGAGCAATACCGGAACGAGTGGAGGTCGGTGTACTTACCTTGACGAGACCTGGTATGATACCCCTGATACCGCTAAAAAGGCATGGACCGACGGTACAAAGATGTGTTAGCTAAAAGGCGTTCCACCAAATAAAGGATCCCGTATAGTTATCTTACACTGCGGATCATATGACGGCTAGGTCGAAAACGCGCTCAAATTATGCGGAAAGAAAATTGAACACTGCAATATAGACTACCACAAAAACCTGCACTCGGGAATATTTGAGCAATGGTTTGAGTATACTCTTATTCCCAATTTAAAGCCATTTAGCGTCATCGTAATGGACAACGTAAACTATCACTCCAGACAAAGGTACAAAATTCCGAATTCAACGTTATAGAAGGCATAAATACAAGATTTTCTCATAAAACAGGATTTGTACTTTGAAGAAACTTACAAAAAAAACTGAATTATTGGAAGTCCTCCACACTGAACAGTTTGAGAAGCAGTATGTCATAGAAAGCATATCTAAAAAGTATGGTCATGATATCTTAAGGTTGTCTCCCTATTTTTGCATTTTCAGTCCTATAGAATTAATTTGGGGACAACTAAAATAACGAATCGAACGTTAGAATTGAGTGTAGAAAGGAATAATTTACCATAATTATGGTTTATATGATCATATTGAAATGTTAATTTATATTATATAATTAGTTACCTCTACCATATATTTATCAACAGATAATAAAGTTTCAAACATCTTGTTCAACCAACTGATGTATGAGCACTTTATTGGATGGAATGAACATTTTCGTTGTTGCCCACTCCAACGAATTCGAATGCCCAGTCCGACCCCGTTCCCTTTCTTTGTCGGCACTATTTGCGGAGATACTCACTTTGTAAATAAATGGTATATCTCTGGGCTTTACTATATATTTTATACAGCATCTTTCTAAATCGAAGCCAATAATTTCAAGAGTTAATTTTTGGCGACATTGCAGGGCGTCTTTTATATGTATAGTTTGTCTTTTAAATTGTAGCACTATGAAATCGAGACAAAGCAATTGTCTGTATCCAAAATCTCCTCTGTGGAATAATTTAGACAATTAGCATTTCTGGAATGCAGGTAGCTAATGAAACAAGAGTTGGAAATATCTTTACGAGCCTGTTTTCATAAAGTGGAAAACTAAGCGTCTTCGCACGCGGGTGGATTGTCGATGTGGTCGTTTCATGGTCGCCTCGAGACCTGCATTTTCAATCGCATGCGATCGGAATGGAAGCATAGTTCGAGAGGTTCGGGCGTCTTGCGCGTCTGACAGCGGTACATATTTGAGGTTATACTGTCAAATAAGCTTTTATTTCATAATTATTATGTGTAGTAATATTTGGACATTACAAGCTTCTGGGATCCAGAGGGTCCAGGTTTAATCTCTAAATAAGATTGGATTCTAGGGAAAACTGAAAGTTATGAATGACTAATCCAACCGTGTGCGACCATAAACGCATC
Organism: Callosobruchus maculatus; assembly: GCA_951848785.1. Lineage (NCBI taxonomy): Eukaryota > Metazoa > Arthropoda > Insecta > Coleoptera > Chrysomelidae > Callosobruchus > Callosobruchus maculatus. The sequence continues at coordinate 3,059,026 of CATOUR010000130.1, forward strand.
GATCACATCGTCCATCAGCCCGTGTGCGGATGGCAGGCCCGCCAGTCCCTTGCAGAACAAGCATCCCATACGACTATAAACGCGTAGACCAGATGTTTATTGTGCTAATGCAAACACATCTAAAACATTTGATTTTTGATTTGCAGTTTTTCGTTCTCGGAAAGCTGATCACACCAAAAATGAAGATCACTTATCGCATTTAAATACGAATTGATTTTTACTACTGTGTCTTGAAATTACTTTCATTTCATAAATTATGCACAACTACAATAATATGATTTGTAGCTTTATTGTAAAATTCCGATTTTCACGAAATTATCTATATTTGTTGTATAACTCGATATTTTTGACGTAAAGACTATGCATTTTCAAAAGGTTATATCTTGTCAGTGATATAGAAGTCATATGAATAAAATCGACATCTACTTGTTATTCATAATAAGTAAAATAAGTCCTTTACAGCAAGTCTAATTCATATAATTCCAATATTTTGGTCTCTACTAACAAAAAACTCCTCTAGCATTCTGTCTCGACATTTTAGAATGTAACGGCCATTTTGCTCACCTGTTGACCAAGTCTTTTAAAAAAATTTAAACCGAAAAATGTATGTTTTTAAATCATGAATTTTTTAGTGTTCGGGTGAAGTAACATGGAAAGGTTGTTTTACTTCCCACACCGATAGGTGGCGATGATTTGGTTGCAAGGGAATCTCAGACTTAAGCTACATGCTATGAGAAAATAATAAACTGGTATCACCGTAATGTGTGGAAGTACCGAGTCAATCAACTTGACTTAATTTTTTTAATTTGCATTTCACAGCTATGTGTGTTGTTTGTGCTATCTGCTGTTGTGGAAGACACCGAGATAGACCAAATATATTTTTGACATGTTTGTTTAAGAGCTTGCATTTTAAGTCTGCGACTCAATGCAAACTGCTGTTTTCACTAGCTTTATATCAACGTTAAAGCCCTGAAGATGTCAATAAATGCTGTCGAAAGCTTAGCAGTTAACACCAGAGTCTCCTTTATGCAGTGACCCGTGGTTTCTTTTCAAAATTTTGGCCACAACTCCAAGATTTTCTCATCTTAAAAAGTTTTCTGGCGATAAGCCTCCTTTGGGAGGACCAAAAACCTGTATCGGTCACTTAGAAGCGACACATTCTTAAAGCTGTCTTTAGATAGACTGTTTCTCGTGTTTGATTTCATGGTTTCGCTTCGCGAAGCTTTTTGCCATGTTTTCCATGGAGCATCCTACAAGTCAAGTTCAGATTTCTAATTTCCTGTATTTTTCCCCCCCCCCCGCCCCGCCACGCTGCAATATACGCAACTGTTACGCGTCTGCATTTCACCAGAAATCCTCTCTGAATACATAAACGAATGCCCGTTGGTCAACAATAAAACGTGCCGGCAGGGTTGTCAAATCATCCGGAAGCGACATCCTATGCATTTTGTTTTTCAGACAAAAGTTGAGTGGCTCAATCCACTTATCGGTATTTTTCCATGCTTTTCATGTCAAATTAGCATGAAACCTTGTGAGAAACTTCAGACAAGATGCAAAATGTGGCGGTTGCGATGTCTTCTTATTTACAGTTACTAAAGTTGTTTACAGTTACTAAAATATAATCGAAAGTTTAATAAATAATAATTTATACATTCTCAATCTCCCGGCTCTGTTTTTGGGCATGGTCACTAGCGAAGTACTGACACTAAGTTTTAGCTTTTATTTATAGGGATACAAAAAGAGACTGTTTTGGTTGGTTGGTTGGTTTACTCTGGTTCTTTTACTGCAGCATTTAGTCCAGGTAGCTGGTTTATCAAGTTTTCAGATCTAGTTTTGGTAGAAGTCGGAACGTCCTTTGACCGCTTCGGTGATCTATGTTTTCAACAGAAACAAGCCTCTTCATTATCTCTACCATCTGACATCTTCTGTTCCGTATCAGAGTTATGATACTTTACTTCTAACGTGTCTATTCTGTATCTGTAAATTGGGGAGGGTGAGTAGTCCCACTGCATATAGGCCGCAACTGGCCCATTGTGCATCGTCCCAGAAAGTTGCTGCCTCAGGTCATCGTCCATCCTGCTAATTTTAGGAAGGTGAACAAGTCGCTAGGGGACATCTTCCTTAAGTGGGCAGGTGTAAGCCAAGACTCACCTAACGCACACTCTTTAATAGAAGATAATCTGGGTACTCAAATGTGATGTATTCTACAGTTTCGTCTTCGCTTTTACACATGCTGTATATCGGTGTGTCATTTAACCCCATAATTTGGAGGTGTTTCCTGAGTTGACAATGGCCAGTCAGGAATCCTACTATAAGACGTAGGTTTGACCTGGTTGTCGCCAAGTACTTGGATAATGCCATGCCAAAACCTGTAAGGAATTTCTTGGCAAATCGGAATCTTTGTAGTTCTTCCTATCGATTGACCACTTAGGCATGAAAGCCTTTTTTGATAATTCCGCAATTCTGATTGACGTTTCAGAAAGGTCACATGGTCCCAGAATTCCTTGGTCAGTAGCCTCCCTGACTAGACCGCCCGCTATGGGGTTGCCTTTGTTGTTGTTGTGCCCTTTAACCCACCTCGAAACAATATTGTTTTTATCCGAAGCATGTGCTAAATATTGCTGGCATTCCATTGCTAGCCCTGATGTGATGCAAGGTATTTTCAGGGTTAGAAGTGATTGTCTGCTGACGGTGCAGATTATTACAGTCTTGCCTCGATGGTTTTGCCAGATACATATCTCCTGGTTAATTCTTTTGCAGCTGTCGATGTGCCAGCCAGTTCCTTTTTAACGACACTGGCATTTTTACCTACTTTATTCTTAAGCTTAGAAACTTGGAGTATACCCACATCCAGTGCCTTCCCTTGTTTTGGAGCCACCTGCGTATATGAAAATTGCGTTTGTCACATTTGGCTCAGCATTCTGTTCAATTCCTGTTTTGTAGGGCTTCTTAAAGACAAATGCAGGTTCAATTTAGTCGCTAGTTTCTTGTAGAATGGGTAATCCTTTTAGCACTTCCCGCCTTACCAGCTGCCTTACTCGACCCATCGGAATTGATATCAACCGTGCAAGGTCGTAGCATTGACAGTAACGCAACCTTTTCAATGTAAATATCTAGAGGGTAATGCCAATTATTACTTCCAAAGCAGCAGTCGGTGTTGCTTCTGTTATGTTAATACAAGCCGTTTTGTATTTTGTATAATTTATTAATTGCCTGTAGAACCTTCTGTACCCAGGCAATGGTTTCATACGTTAGCATAGGCCTAATGATTGTGGTATAGATCCAGTGGACCACTCTTGGCGGCAGGCCCCAAGCTCTCGTCCCACAGTTCGCCGACATAGTTCATAAGCAACATAATTATGCTCTTTTGGCTGTACTATCTAGGTGAAAGTTCCACATCAGTGTTCTGTCTAGGCTAATACCAAGGTATTTCACCTCTTCAGAAAAATTTAGCTTGAGGTTAAGAAGTTGAGGGGGGTTTATCTCGTTCTTCTTGGGATCGATAGATAATGAGTGTGCTAAACACCATTTTCTGATTTGAGTGATGCATGGGTTATTCACATAATGTGTTCTCAAATCTACCCGCTTGTGGGATGATTCTGTCATCCGCATTATGCTATTATATGGAATCCATTTGCTGTTGAGGTGATTGATGAGGGTGTCTGGAACCACGTTCCAAAGCAGTGGTCACAGGACACGTTCCAGCGGAAGACTCCTGGCAACAACATCCATTTGCTCTCAGTCCTAGGTACGTTCCTAATCTGGAGTTGCTGGCTAATTTTTGGGAATGCTGTTTTGTCAAATGCTCCCTCAATGTCTATGGATACACCCAGGGTGGATTCTTTGTTGTCGAGTGATCTCTCGATTCTGCCAACTACTTGTGTACCTGATGTAGTGCCTAGTCGGTGGATCTGCCTGCGGTGTAAGCATATTGGTTTGGATGAAGTGAAAAATCAATCAGAACCTCATCTTTTACATACCTGTCGCATAGCTTTATGTCGTCTTGAGAAACAACGATGCTGAGCTTATTGGTCGGAACTATTTCAGTAGGGCGTAGTCCACATCCTACCTGGTTAGGGATGAAGACCACTCTCATCTCTCTCCACCTTCTGGAAATATGCTGTAGAGCCAAGGAGGCTCTGAACATTCCCACCGGGTGTGGCACAAGATGTTCCAGACCCGATCATATCTTCGTCTTAAGATGACTTATCCGTTAACTACTTCAACATTAATTTGTGAAGTCAATCCTGCTATTTCTCATATGGCCACAGCTACACAAAGGTTGAACAAAACTGAACATTCTAAAAAATTGTATTTGTATTGATAAATTCAACAAACAATTTAAAAAAACAAAGCCTTTGCCAACCAGTAATAGTAATGCGTCACAGCTGGTGATGGGATCTGACTCCGCAATTGCCTATGTCACCGTTGACGCGTTGACAAATCCACTTACGGAGATCTGGTCACACGCTACTTCTGTGGTGGTTCCGGCCGAAGCATACATGGCTGCATTCGCTCGACTGGTGGTGAAATCCTTGATAATTTGAAAGTACAATCTGATCCCAGCAAACACTCATACGTTAGTCAAACGTTGTTTAATCCCTGGCACCTTTCCATTTTAGCGTTACTTTTTTACGTACATTCGACTACAAAATGTCTCGGTTTCTAATGTTACAGGTTACGTATAAATATACGTCTCATTCCGGTTTTAGACAAGCGATCATTATACCTTTAATAATGTTTAATTTTCCTTCGCTTGTCCTCGATATAATTATACGTTGTAGTTTCCGTGAAATCTACTTGTCACCACGATGTTCCTAAAAATAACAATAAACGAATAACCCCATCTCTATTTCATCCGCATACCCTAGACGCTACTGCTACCATCTCATTCCGTTTTTATCGTGCTTGTCGACACAACGTGTTCCGCCGTTTACAAACTGTTTAAGTGTTTCGCAATAAAAATATGTCGAAAAGGGCAGTGTGCGTGCTCCATATCAGGAAATCAAGAGGAAGCTACTACAAATCCAGTGTGAAAAGAATTATTAGGTTTGCCTATCGTCAGACAGTTAATCCGAATCTTCAGGTAGGCCTTAATGTTGTAGACAAATATACTCTTTTTAGGTACGGAGGAGTCATCTATAGTGTTAATGCAGCAACCTCCCGTAAACATATATGCATCACCGCGGTCGCAGTGTGGTGCATATTCATTCCCACTTAAGATAACGTTCGTTGTCTTTTTAGCATAAATAGAATCGTTCGATTCTATTTATATGTGGGGTAGTAGAATTCATATGCATGGGAGCATAATATCTCCATATCTCCGAATCATCAGGTAGGCCTTAATGTTGTAGACAAATAGGTATACTGTTTTTAGGTACGGAGGAGTCATCTATAGTGTTAATGCAGCAACCTCCCGTAAACATATATGCATCACCGCGGTCGCAGTGTGGTGCATATTCATTCCCACTTAAGATAACGTTCGTTGTCTTTTTAGCATAAATAGAATCGTTCGATTCTATTTATATGTGGGGTAGTAGAATTCATATGCATTAGCATAATATCTCCAGAAACTCGTTCAAATAAGTAAAGTCGTTCGATTTTATTTATTTACGGCCTTGTATTGGCTCGGCATTTTTTGCTAAACAAAAACAGAATTAGCGTTCGTTAGTTCTGGGTAAAAGATCGAGTTGGGAGATGTGATGAAATTATTTCTTTGTTCATCTGTTGATCCTGTTTTTTTCTGGATTAATGTGCGTTGGTCCAAAAAACAGTTAAGGAGAAGGAAAACTTCGTAGGAAAGATAAGATTAGCATGCGTTAGTCTTTATTCCTTTTTTGGTAATAAGTAGTAAGCAGAAGGCATATATTCTTCGAACAAACCAAATTTTGAATATAAGGTAGGCAGCCAGTACATGACGAAATATCATTTCGTTGGAGTAGTTTTTTGCAGAAATGGCTGACAAAGAATCAAAGAGAGGAATTTTTAGGAGAATATAAAGTACCGAGCAACAGTAAGGCATTAGCTTCTCCTCAAATTAGTGGCGAAATTATTCACTGTATAAAAAAAAAGACAATGGTCATTATAGATTCCTAAATCACTTACAACAACAAACGGCTGTAGGGTTAGGTGCATAGGTGCAATCGCAAATGTTATAGAAGCATTAAGATTTGTGCAGGAACAATTAAGCAACCTCATACTTCCAGCTGAAGCTCAAAACCTATTTTGCTAAGGTGCATTATCCGTTCGTTACACCGTCAATTCAGTTCCTCGTCAGAATTCAGATTGTACCAAAGGTTAAAAACCTGCTAACTTAGCTAGCACTCAGCGGGCATACACAATCATTGTTACTGAAACTACAACCTCCCTCAACTCAAATTCAAGAGAAAGAGGAGAGAAGGGGGAGAGGAAGTCGGTTCATCCACCATCAGCATATTGTAAGAAAGAAGCCAGCTAATACTGCAAACAAAGTCATACAAAGTGTATGCATGCATGTACATATATATTACTTAAGCTGGCAACCTATCAAAATATTTGCAAAATTGGAAAACCAGAAAGTCTTAGTATGTGTAATATCCACTCTTTTTTTTGTAAAAAAGAAAAACCAGAGCTGTTATTTACACGTTTATTCGTACTAACACAACAACCGCCCATACATACTGACTGCGCGCCTAACGCTCGGACGCCAGCCGTCAAGTAGATAGTGCTTACTCACTACACTACAGATTGGAGTGATATCTATTCCTTTTCAATTTATGCCAATGCAAAATTCCGAACTTACTATGTAAGAATTTCGGATAACCTATTCCCTGAATACCAAAGTTAATTGATAAGTTATTCAAGATTGGAGGTAGCAAAATATGTCCTCCTACTCTAAAATTCACTTCATTTTAATTTATTTTTCATTCCAAAACCACAAGGAACATCATAGATTTAAGTTGAATTTAATTAATAGATTCAGCCACGCTCCCCACTTCAAGTGAGGGTCATAGAACAGTCTTAAAATTATTAAATAAAGATGCATATCTTTCCAAAAGAGGCTCGAAATCCTTCGTTAAAAAGAATCATGGAATATCTTTAAGGTTCAGATTCGACAATAAATTGTATTAATTCACTTGTCTTGCCTTTGACTTGAAGGTAGCTCTCTATATTTTCATCAAACTTCTCAAACCAGGGGCGGAAAGACTTACACTCAAAGGCGTATTGACAGTTTTTCTATTTAGACGATATCCTAGTAATAGGAAAGGATAAATTCCAATGTATGAAGAATACTCGGGAGAATACTGGAATAACCGTAATCCTCTTAAAAGGTTAAGGTTTTTTGATAAAATTAGGATCTGCTACTACTTAAATCGGCTACAGGCCATATAGTTTTTGAGTTTTGAATGTGATGCAGTAAATATGCAGATCTCACTGCAAAAACAAAAAAGACATTAAAAACTGATTTGCAGATTAAAAATAAGACTAAAAAAACTAAACTTTTAATGGAAAATTGGTTATTTCAGAAAAATTATTGCTAGAATTACAATGGTGATATACCTACAGAAATTGGAATATGGCAAGATATTAAACCTAGATCTTCTTCTATGGACATTTTTTCGGATGCATCTCCAACAGGTGGGGGAGCCTCTTGTGGAGAAATTACTCGCCATGAGTTTTAGGATCGGTGCAAGCATATTAATTATCTAGAAATTAAGGCGGCATAATCAGGTCTTGCGATCGAAAAAAAAAAACTAATATTCGTATACTATTAAGAGTTGATAACCAAACTGCCATTTCTTGTATAAACAAATCATGTAGTATTATTAAGTATCCACAGTTAAATGAAACCGTGAAAGCGCTTTGGCAATGGTGTGAGGAGTAAAGTATATTAGTAGTATATGGTAGCTATACTTGTACTTGGAAAACAAAGAAGCTGATAAAGAATCGAGGTCGCTTTCTGTAGATACATTTCTGTAGATACAGAGTATGTAATCAACAAGTTACATAGTTTCGAGCAAAAAAAAAAACTGATAATCCCGGAATAAACTCATTTGCAAAAAAAAAGAAATAAATATAATTCAGAAATTTATGTCCGGTTTTCCGGACCCAGAATCCTTCTACTGACATATTTACAATAAATTGGGCTACACATACTACTTGTATGTTTTCCCCATATTCAATAGAGTTCTGAAAAGAGAGAATCTTCAAGAAAGGGCTTCAGGAATTGTCGTTAATCTAGATTGGACAACACAACCTTGGTATCTCCATTTTTTTTCACTATAAAAAAAAAAGAATAATAAATAATTAGAACGTCATTTTTTAGCCTAATGAGTATGTATACTCAGTTCTCCTTTTTTAACAGAGTGATCCTCTGTACAAGCAGATTTTTCCTACTGGCAGGGAGATTGTACAGCGCTATTTTCAGACAGGTACCAGAAAACGTTATAGAAATGATGATGATAGCCTCTTTAATAGAGGGACCCCCGAAACAGTACTCAGCTTGTTTTCAGAAACTACTGGAAATTTTGTAATTACAAACAAGACCTTTTTTGTGTATAACTTTGAAGTATATCTAGGTTAATTTCACCGAGAGTGAAACTCCTCAGTTTTTAAATTCCTAATTCTAATCAGTTCTAGCGAAGAAAAGATAATATGTAGAATCTTTAGAGGGGTTTTTTATAGACATCCATCAAGACCCAAACATGGCAGACCTGGAATCCAGATCTCTAACAGGGCAAATGTTATCCGTCACACAGGTTATCATTTGAAAATCTAACACATAAACATGTTATACGTGTGGCTCTGATACTGCTAGAAGAGTTTAAGTCAACTTTATCGTCGGTGGTTCAACCGTTAACATTAATGGAGCTTGAAAGCATACAGAAATTATCTGAGAAAATAAAAAAAAAAAAAATCATATCAAAAACATCTAGACTGGGCAGATATCAACCGAATCTAATATTTTCTTATTTTAAAAATAAACCGGAATTGAATATCACGTCTACTATAGAATTTTGCATGAAAAAGAGTACCATATCGCCAAAAAAAAAAAAAAAAAGAACTCATGCTCACTCATGAAGAAGTATTCCATGCAGCTTGGTCACAGATCAGTATAAGTTGGTGTAAAAAAAAAAATAAAAACGAGATTTAGCTGGAATACATACATCAAACATTGTTATAATTGTTCATCAAACTCTAATGACTTGTATTTGCATTTCATAATAGGTCCTTGGAAGATCCTAATAACTTTGCCGAGACAATTGTTAGTATGTTTATTATATGTGTGTGTATTATACATTTGTACACACGTGTATAATATATATATTTTTTTTGTTTCGTTGCTGTGTGATTAATGCTGTGGAATTAATGTTGTTGGTATCAGAAATACATAATTATGTAGGGTGTGTATGTTATTTACATTCATAGACTTATATTTGGTACATATAATTATGTACGAATTGATGTTTTCATTTTAAATTTATATTAAAAAGGATATATTTTTTTCCATATTGACCTCGGATGATATTCTATATACTAATATATTGAATTAATATATGTTGTTAAAAAAAAATCGCCCTCTTTACTCTGAACCGCTACAACGTATAATTATATCAAGGACAAGCGAAGGAAAATTAATAGATTAATCGACTTACCTTAAGGAAGATTAATCCTAATTTTCCGAGCTTGTCCGAAGATATAATTACCCACCCGCCCTGTATCTCCCGTTGGTTAGGCGATTTTTTTCTCAATAGCACTTCAACGGAATGAGATGGTAGCAATAGCGTCTAGGGTATGCGGATGAAATAGAGATGGGGTTATTCGTTTATTGTTATTTTTAGGAACATCGTGCTGACAAGTAGATTTCACGGAAACTACAACCAAAGTTTACGGAATACATATAAGTTGGATCACTCCGCAAAAATATCAAAACAGCCTGCCCCTTGCCCCGTCTCCCCGGTCCACCGGTAGCAGTCTACCGACGTCAGCCGGGAGATACGGGGCGGCGCAAAGTAGTGGTTGAACGTGTGTAACGCGAAGTGTATACAGTGTCTCAAAAATATCGGATTTTGTTATCTCGGATTTGTTTGCAGGAAATGGATAATATTTTCAGAAGTTTGATTTTATCAATCAAATTTATTAACGGATGGAAAATGACAATCAGATCCATCCTTATTTTGTGGTAAACCTTGAAATATAGAGGATATAAATACATGTTTCACGACGATTAGGACACGCAATAGGTCGGAACTGGGCAGTAGTAGAGAATTATATATCCAATTATTACTTTATTCGTATTGGTCTATACAAATAGTGCCACTCTGAAGGCTATGCCTTGTGTAGAGCATTGGCTGAAGTAATTTATATACAACTGAAATTTATGTCCCTAACCTACATGCTGCTACTTCGCCTCATGCCATCATCTGCCACTGGTGTTTGAGTTGTTTCATTTTATATGTCAGGTTATCTGCAGGCTATACGTAGAGCCTCTTAGTATTCCATAATATCCAATTTCTATTTGTAGCCTTTTCTTCACTGATGATTTTGATCGTAATATTTTGAAGGTATTTGTCTTTGATCACGTGACGTCCGATTCAAAATTATTAATGGGACACCTGTACATTTGTGCCTTTCTGTGTTCCACCCGATAAAACAATTCCAACAAACCAGCACACGTCTAAAGTGATTAATTCGAGGCCTAGAGGCCTACAAGTACTTAAAGCATTGTATCACGCTAAAATCGTATAGTGAGACAAAATATTCATTCGGTGGTCTTACCATACCACCTAGAGACGTTCTGGATTATATTTTAGAGCTCGGAAATATTTTTATTGATAACTTTAACAATTTAGTTTCTACAGTAGCAATTAGAATGACACTGAAGAGCAAAATGTCAATAATATTTATTCACATCCATGTAAAGCATTTCCACAACATTATCTTTTAAAATTGTACATACGAGTTCCTATATACTATACCATAAATTTTATAAGCTGTGGTCTCAAAAATATGCCAAATAAACAAAGCATTAAGGTAAATATACTTCAGCACCTTTGAACCAATTTTTACGTATCTACGAAACAGCTACAATATGTGAAATCATTTGAGATTCATTAGTAATAGTTTTACTTTACTTTAGTTACCTAGTGTATTAGCAAAATAAACGTTATGTTTGTATTTGTATGTCTAAATCGGCTGTCAATACATAGTCTTTCAATGACCCTCGTATATACGTAAAACCCTGGCGTTAGCAAGTCCCCGCTAAAAGACCCTCGTACCTGGGCAAAAACCAACGCAAAAACTAACTAGCGCGTGCGGCCGCGGCATCGCTTTGATGTGAGATCTTCAAAGTGCCGACGGAGAGTGATCCAACTTATATTTATTCCGTAAACTTTGCTACAACGTATAATTATATCTTCGGACAAGCTCGGAAAATTAGGATTAATCTTCCTTAAGGTAAGTCGATTAATCTATTAATTTTTAATGCTTTTCGAAAACGTGTAATAGTCGTATATTTGCAACGTGGTTAAGACATTATTTTTGTCTCAAACGTAACGTTATTTTTAGGTTGTATTTGAATTGTTGTTAATATTGCTAACAAATGTATATCAAATTAGGGGGCCGCTTATAAAAAGAATATAACAAACTTAAAATAAAATTTATACACATACATTTATAGAACATCTTCATTAACTCTAGAATAATTCTATCTATTTATTTTTAATTACAGGTTCCAGATGTTCGGCGTTATTAACCATTTGGAAATCGTAGTCTCAATTTTACGTTAAACCGAATCATTATAAATACGTGGAAATAAAACGTAAAATAAACCAATATGGTTTTATTACTTCAAAAGTATGAAATAATATGAAAAAAGTCAAATAATAACCAGGAAACGCCGCCAAGCGACGAGTTGTATCAGGATCATTTGCATCTCTGGGATCCACAGCAGAATTTTAAGAATAGGTACATTCGCATTTTCGTCTCAGCAAATTAGTAAGTCATGCTCATGCAGATGTATGTACTTACCTACAATATACGGCTGAAAACTCAGGAAGCGGAGAACACTTGTTGACTGTACAATAACACAGGTGAAAATGGCCGCCGCTAGTACCGATGGCATGAGGCCTGGAAATTACACTGGCTCTTTCGGACCAGTCAAATTGCTCCATTCAGGAAGTACGTAATTCTAACGTTGTATCTGTTATCATAACCGCTATACAAGTTTATAAAGCGTTATTAATATACTGTCATTTTTTTGTTGTTTAGACGCCTGACTAGATTTTTCTCCTAATCCAAAAATGGAAAACTTTTAAAAAACAGTTGCTCATATGATTAATGAAATGATTAAGCCAAACGTTACTCCAACGTTGAAGATCTATGAATTGTAGGATGATTATGGATCAGAGGGTTATTTTAACGTCTGAATACATCATTTTTGAACACCTCATGTGTGGAGTACACAACGTTCTTCTAATATGGAAATGAGCCACCGCAGATTTGTGTATTTAATTAAACGTTATTATGATGCTTCAATAAAATGGTAGGTATATATTTACACCAAAATCAAACTGTTGCCATTCTAACGTAAAACGTTTTATCAACCGTTTACACGTTAAAATTGCGTTTAAACACCGTAGGTATATGTGTTTACTGGGATGAGGACTGAGAGACCGGCTACCTACGTTATTTATATGGCGTTATCTGACAGATAGGCCATCTGACACTTATCAGGGACCGATGAAACCGGCTCTTAAAGTGGGCATTATTTAAAATTAAAGTTATAATATTCATACATAACATGCACATATATTTTAAGTTACCTGCAATTCATCTATTTATAAGATAAGGTATCTTACTTAAATGTTGCCTATGCTCTTCACTAAAAATAAGTTTATAATTTAGCAATTAAAGCTAAAAAGCATGACTAGTAGTTAATGTCAAATCCCGGAACCGGTTCTTCAAATAATACATAAAAGACGTTTTTTAGCAAAGAACGTGAGACGTGCTCGAATTATCCTATAGCAGATTATTCTCGTTTATCGTATAAGAGATCCAATAATTATCGTAAGTCTGGCAACGCCGATCGCGAGTCTAGCAGACCTCCACAGATGTTCGAGACAAACCCACTCTGTTTCCACTGCCAAGATATATTCTAATTAGCCCGAAGGGAAGTAAAAAAAATACGCCGCGCATCCTGCATGATGCGGAAAATATAATACGCGGCCAGCCTTGTTGCCATTCTCGTAAAGCACATACACGGATGCAATGGTTCTATTTAAATAGTGCTATTTGTTTTCTGAAGAGCACTGAAAATCTGGCCGTGTTAAGTGTTTCGCGTGGAACGAAATATTCAGACTAAAAGTATGAGTTGCAGCGGGAAATATCGATTAATAGCGTTTTTCACTGGACACATTTTAGTGCACTCCGTGCGAGTGCAGAATACTGAAAAAGTTCACCTAGGGTAACACTTTTGCACTGGGTTTTTCTAGTGGAATACACATCAAGAAACAACAACTTGTTTTGACAACAATATCTGCATATTTATACTACTTACTCGTTTGTCCGAAAACTGCTCAATATTTTCCATGTAATTGCTAATTCAGGGAATTTTTTCTCCCGAATTCTTCCTAAACACATTATTTGTTCATCGTCAGAAGATGATGAGCTGATTTTGTCAATTCAAACAAGGAAATTAAAATTTTGATTTTTTCGTTCACTCTACTCGTTCTGACTGAAAATAGTGAAAATCAACTAGGTATTACAGTATTACAGATTGAAAGTTTAAACAAGCGTAACATCATCCTATAATTTGAAGTTTCCCGCTCAAACCTACTGTCATTCCCTTGGTTCACTTCCACGACACTCGCTTTGAAATCGGTGCGAAATTTTTGCACTCAGTTCGACCGCTCCGAGTGCAGAAATGCCAGTGAAATGAGTGCACTCAAAAAATTTTGCACTGGAACTGCCAGTGAAATGCAAAACAGAAATCCAGTGCAGCCCGAGTGCAACCAGTGAAAAACGCTATATATCTTTTTAGCCAGGCATCAGAAGACCATCTGAGTGTGGGGATTATGGAAGAGTGGGCTTTCGGGCGTTCGTCAGGGATGCGTGTAGTCAACTGGTCACCATCGCTATTCAATACTTATTCAGAAGAAATACGCGAAAAAGATGAAATAGCTGGTATCAAAGTGAATAGTAATTCAGTATGTGATAATTATATGTATACGCCGGCGATACGGTGATCATGACGGAAATCATAAATGACCTCCAAAAAAGTTTTGTGCAACTACAAAACAACCAAAGCTCTCAATAACGGTCATTGATAACGGTTGTGTAATTTGCAGTGTATTGGGAGAAGGAAAGGGCTTCTATAGCGACTGCACAGCATTGTCGGGAGCCACGTGTTTTCCTCTAGTTAGCGTTGGATAAAGCGTTTGGATAAGAATTCCAGATGTAGACAGGGAGTGAGCTGCACCAAGAAACGTAATAGTATAGCGTTTATTGTAAATATAAAATAAATAAAATACAATAAACAACAAGTGGCCCAAAAAAGTTAAAAACTTATGCTTGGGTACAAGGTAATTATTGTACAATAGAAACAACAAATAAGGGTTAATTCAGGAATATTTATATTTAAATATTATGTATTCTATATATATTAGTAATAATAGGTATTACATATGTCTACAAGTTGGTGAATTTTAATGCGACTTTTATTTACTATCCATTGTTTTAAACCATACTTGAATGAATTTAAAGGCACTAGACATTTTATGCTTTCTGGTATCTCATTATATAGTCTTGGAGCAAGAAATGTATGACATCGTAATAAAGTATTTTTTCTTGCTTTTGGTACAACATTACATGCATATCTTTTGTCATATTCATGTTCGTGTTTTGTCAAGTTTGATTTATTTTTATATTGGTAAATACCTAATGACATGAAAAATGTTTGGCGGATATCTAGAATTTTTGTTTTAGAAAATAACAAGTCACTAGGATATGTAGATTTCACTTTATATAAAATTTTTATTAAACGTTTTTGTATAATTTCTATTGCTTTTATATTATTTTTACATGCTGCGCCTCACACCACAATACAATATCGTATATGACTATGAACAAGTGCTTCGTATACAATAATAATCTGTTCATAGGTAAGTATGGTGGAGAGGAGTTTAAATTTGCTTATAACGTAACTTATCTTTTTGACAACATATTCTGTATGCTCCTTCCATTTGATATGGCAATCTAGATATATTCCTAAGTACTCGATACTGGTGACCATTGATATAGGAGCTACCTGTCTACAACTGATTTGTAAGTTGGTGTATTTCGGTAAGCCGTTTGCGTACGACGCGAATGGAACAAAGTGAGTCTTGTTGAAATTGACTGTTAAAAGTCGACTACTGAACCAGTTGAACATTTTTTTAGAAACATTTTCCGTCTTGGATTTTAATATTTCCCAACTTTCAGCAGAAAATATAACAGCTGTATCGTCTGCAAAACTCACTCCACTCACATCAACCGCAAATAGGTCATTTATATATATGTTGAAGAATAATGGTCCCAGTACGGATCCTTGAGGAACACCGCATGTTATAGGCAATGAGGAACTCGAACATTTATTTATCACAACAGTTTGTGTTCTATTACTTAAGTAACTTTTAATTAGATGATAGATTTGACCCCGTATACCATAATTTCGTAAAGTTTTCATTAGTATCATATTATGATCAGCTGTGTCAAATGCTTTTGCTAGGTCAACAAAGACACATATTAGGGCTGTTCGCAGAACAATCACAAACTAGTCAGCGTCAATTTAATTGGCCAGTACTAGTCAGAAATAGTTTGGCAACTGCAACGGCGAATACTGAGTGGCTCTGACTGATTTGCGATTGTCTGCAAAAACAGACCTAATGTTGGAATATTTCTGTCTACATTTTTGCATAGTTCTCCTATTACACATCTCACCGCATCTTCAGTAGATTTATTTTTTTTGAAACCGAACTGTTTATCAGAAAGTATGTTATATTTCTCTAAGAATTCTGTCAATTTGTTCTTTATTATATTTTCAAAAACCTTTGCCGCTATTATGGGACAGAAAGAAGGAAGCGATCTCTATCAGTTGGGGACATCATCAGGAGTCCTTGAAAGTTATACGCGAGAACAGAATTTCAAGTAGCAGACCAAAACTTCGTGGAACTAAAAGATGTCCCAGAAAAGGAGCTCACGTTGAGAATTGAGGCTGCTGTAGAATCTCAATAGAATCAAGGTTCTGTGAAAAGCGGGTGTAGTAATAACTGCGGAAGGAAGAGATGAAACTATTGTTTTAACCTTTTGCTACACGCGCCTTGTTTTAAAATTTAAGTACACGCGTGATGTATTCTGTACACCTCCTACATATACAGGGTGAGTTTTTAGTACCGGCTCGGTCGATAACGCCACTACTGTAGAAGATATCGAAAAAAGTTGTATACAAAAGTTGTCTCCACGGATATGCTCCTTGCTCAGAAAATATTTTGATTTATACAGGGTGATCCGTAACCACGTGGTGATGCAAACATGCATTTCTTTTAAATGAGATACCCTATATATTATTCCATATTCAAATTCTACTAGTGATTTCCGTTCTTCGAATATAGTGTATTGTTACATTATACAGGGTATTTCAAAAGTTATGACCATTTCTATATCCAAATCGCTGTATATCAAAAGGTAATTAATCAAAAATCATTTTTTTACAAAGATGGATAAAAAATATCATCAAGTTTTAAAATCGGCTATAAAAAAGCCCGAAATGCATATTCGTATACAGGGTGAGGTAGAATGCAAAACCTAGATTTTCTCTCTTTTTTTAAATGTAACCCCCAATATTTTATTTAATTGCTTTTAATATGCTGTTTCATCCTCGTATAGCGCTTGTTATGGCTGCATTCATTAGTTTCTGAGATATTTCGATTTTTCTACAAATTTTAAATATACCTACCTCCTATTTGTTTACTAAAATTTATTTATTTTGGGAAAATACTGCCAAATTTTATTTTTGCTTAACAAACAACTAAAATATAAGGCCATTACAGTACCTGATCACGTCAAAACATGAATTAACGAGACAATATACGTCAAGTGTGCTGAGGAAACAATAATTATGCATCACGCCTACAAAGCTGTTTCCTCAGCATACTTGACTTTATTATATCAACGATTTAGGGTTTTAACTTCATCAAATAGTATTATGACCTTATAGTTTAGTTGTTCGTTAAATACAAAACAAATTCGATAGTACTTCCTCAAAATAGATAAATTTCGGTACACAAATACAAGCTATATTTTACATTTACCAAAAAATCGAAATACCTCGGAAACTAATGGACGTAGGTACAAGTCCTACACAAAAATGAAAGAGCATATTAAAAGCAATTCTTTGAGATGATAAAATATTGGGGGTTACATATAAAAAAAAGAGAAAATCTGGATTTTGCATTCTACATCACCCTGTATACGAGTAGTATAGATATGCCGATTCTGATCCTCCCGAGGTCATTTGAAGATCATTTAAATGGGGTGTGGGTAACCTTGAGATGTGACGTGGGCTTTTCTTATAGGTGCCGATTCTGATCCTCCCTGAAGGTCATTTTGTAACGTTGTGTTTTCAAATGTGATCGTATCTGAAGGGCTTGTTTCAGTGGGGTGTTGGGTAACCTTGAGTTTTTTTTTGTGTTAGTGTATAGCTGCTTATTTTGAACGTCCTTGAATGTGACTATTGACTGGATAACCTTGAGATTTGACGTGGTGGATAACCTAGAGATTTGACGTGAGTCCAATTGCAATCCTCCCTGAAGGTCACTGAGATAGGGTGTGGATAGCCTTGAGATCAGTTGTATAATTTTCTTATGAGGCTTGATAGTGATGCTCCCTTAAAGCCATTCAACTGGGGTGGGAATAGCCTTGAGCTTGGCCTCACAGAAGAACGTGTTCTGCTAACGTCAGACCTTGCCACCATAAGCAAGCAACCGGAGGTGGGGGTACGATGCCCTTGAGGATCTAGCTATAAATCGAGGAGGTTCGAGCATCGATGCTACAGTTGCCTGACTCACAGTGACTAACATATACTCTAATAAAATGCATACATGTAGTGATTGTGGTAAACATTTTACGCGTTCGGACAATTTGCGTCGGCATAAGAGAAATATTTGCAGTGTGAATCCCACAAATGGACCACCAGCTAAAAAAATTAAATTGGATAGTACACCTCCGAATATGATATGTCCTTGCTGCAATGTTTCGCTTCCGAACAATCGAATGGCTGCTCACGCAAGGACATTACAACATAGAACAAATTCATCGATCCCGATCAGTGATGGTGTGAGACTTATTAAAAGTGCATTCAAATGTAGAATTGCCAGCTATAGATTTAGCACATCAGAATTGTACACCGACTTTAAAGAGTTTTTCGAAAATATTAAGCAAAATACGCTATATGTAATAGAAGAGAAACTTCGAGTGCACAGAGCTCTGAAAGTGAACATGGAAGTATTCGGGAATTACGTATTACAGACGAGTGATGTAGCAGATATCAAATCCTTCAATACGGTTAATAAAGTAATAGACGAAATCACAGAGCTGTCTGATGTTTATCAACAATTTGCTGATGAAATTACATCCCCGTCATCTGAGTTTGAGGAGAAGGATTCTGGTATGTTAAATATTTAGAGAAGTGCATAAATTGGGATAGTAACCTTTGTTGTTTTTTTTCAGGGTGGGCGATTGAATGTATCCTTTATGCTGAAGTGAACATTAACAAGTTTTCACCATTGGGTGGATCATCTTATATAAAGTTACCATACTTTATAGAGAAGAAGAAGGCAGTGATAAATGTGCGAAATCAAGACCAGTGTTGTTTCGCTTGGGCCGTCACATCAGCGCGACTACCAGCAAGCACCCGAGTAGTGGAAGTGTCGTCCTACCCGCATTTTTCAACCATTTTGAATGTCCATGGTATGAACTTTCCCGTTACTCTTAAAGATATCTCATTGTTCGAGAGAAATAATAATATCTCTATAAATGTGTATGGGATTGAAAAAATAATCAAAGATGGTAACGTCACATATGAAATAGTTGGTCCATTGAGATATGCTCAGAAGAAATTAGCTTTACATATCAATCTGCTCTATTTAACGGATGATAAAGGGAATGGTCACTATTGTTGGATAAGAGATCTTTCGCGATTAGTTGCAAATCAGTTAAGTTCAAACGGACATAAGCGGTACTTTTGTGACGGTTGTTTGTTATATTTTTCAACTAAGGCATATCTAGATATTCACCAAAGGAATGATTGCAATCATATATTCACAATAACACCAACAGAGAAACTACGAACTGATAAGTTTGGTAATCAGGTTCCAGAAAACATACTTAAATTCGAGAATTTTGAAAAGCAAATGCCGGTCCCCTTTGTGGTGTATGCGGATTTTGAGTCATTATTAAAACCAATCGATAGTTGTGAACCCAACCCAGAATATTCGTATACAAACGAAACCCACACACATGAACCATATTCATTTTCATATTTTATTAAATCTTCATTTGATTCTGACTTATCCAAATTCGTCTTGTATCGAGGTAAAGACGCGGCGAAAGAATTCGTGATAAGGCTAGAAGCTGATCTTAAAGAACTATATTTCAAATATTTGAAAGATGTAACTCCCATGATCCCTTTAACGCCGGAAGAGCAGATTGAGTTTGACACTTCAACGAAATGTAACATCTGTGAGAAGCCATTTTCAGGATCCGATATTAAAGTTCGCGATCACTGCCACATAACTGGTAAAGTCAGATTTGGGGCTGCACATTCGAAATGTAATTTAAATTTCAAATTACCAAATTTTATACCAATTATAACGCACAATTTAAGTGGGTACGATTGTCACCTATTTATCAAACAACTATCTTGTCATGGAGATAAGATAGACGTGGTAGCCCAGAATAAGGAAAAATACATTTCATTTACAAAAAGTCTGTATACGCATGACTATGTGGACCGAACCGGTAGAATAAGGAGGAAGTTTTTACAAATGAGATTTATCGATAGTTGTCGTTTTCTACCTGGATCTTTGCAAGCATTATCAGACAGTTTGACTAATAGGGATTTTCTGGAGAGTAAAAAGTATTTTTCAGATCCTAGAGTTTTTAATTTAATTAGACAGAAAGGTGTATTTCCTTACAATTATGTGGATGATGTAAAGAAACTGGACCAGGAATATTCACCATCAAAGGCAGAGTTTTATGATAAGTTAAATGAGAAAGATATATCTGAGGAGGAATACGCGAGGGCAATAACTGTATGGAGAACGTTTAACTGTAGGAATCTGGGTGAATATTCTGATATTTATTTACGGACTGATGTTCTTCTCTTGTGTGATGTCTTTGAAAGGTTCAGGAGAAATAGTATGAATATTTACAAATTGGATCCAGCACACTACTACACAACCCCTGGATTGTCTTGGGATGCGATGTTAAAGTATACCAAAATTAGCCTTGAGCTCCTTACGGACATAGATATGATTGGGTTCTCTAAGAATGGTATTCGCGGGGGGATAAGTCAATGCAGCGATAGAATGCACGAAGCAAATAATAAATATTTACCAAATTATGATCCATCTAAAGAGTCAACATTTATATCATATCTCGACGCCACGAATCTTTACGGGCATGCTATGTCATCACCTCTTCCAACTGGGGGTTTCGAATGGATGGGGGATTCGGAAATATCTACATTCGATTTAGAAAATGCCAAAATAGATGGTGAGAATGGCTATGTCTTGGAGGTTGATGTGCGATATCCTGAAGGGTTACACGATCCACATAGCGACCTTCCGTTTTTGGTGGAAAGTATTATCCCACCAAACGCCAAGACAAAGATTCCGAAACTAATCCCAAATCTGTACGACAAGAAAAAATATATTGTACATTATCGCGTCCTTCAACAAGCTGTAAGGTATGGTTTGCAAGTAACCAAGGTTCACAGGATCCTTAAGTTCAAACAATCGTTCTGGTTGAAGGAGTATATCGATCTCAATACGACAATGCGTAATAAAGCAAATAATAAATTTGAAAGGGACTTCTATAAGCTTCTAAACAATGCAATCTTTGGAAAAACTATGGAAAATGTAGATAATAGAAGAGATATAAAGTTGGTCACACATTGGGAAAATCATCGTAATAGCATCGGTGTGGGAGCACTAGTAGCTCGTCCAAATTTCAAGAGTTGTTCCATATTTAACGAAAATCTTGCAGCTATCCATTTAGGAAAGGTTAGGGTACATTATTTCAAGCCAATATACGTGGGATTCTGTATACTAGACATATCTAAAATAGTAATGTATGATTTTTTTTATGGTTTTCTTAAAAAGCAGTTCAACGATAAAGTATCTATGCTTTACTGTGATACAGATTCGCAAATTTTGAAAACTCATACAGACGACTTCTATGAATTTATGAGAAATAATATCAGCGAGTTTGATACTTCAAATTATAAACAAAACAATGAGTTCAAAATTCCAGTCAATGACTCTATTCTGGGTAAAATGAAAGACGAATTTCCAGAAGACCCTATAATAAGTTTTTACGGAACAGGTGCGAAAGCATACTATATCAAGTCAGTTAAGGGAGAAATGAAAAAGCAAAGGGTGTTAAAAAAGCAGTAATACAAAATCAGTTATGTGGTAATGGTTATAAGCATATAATAGAGAATGGTGGTCTGATTTTAAGAAAAATGGATACATTCAAAAGCAGGTTGCATGATGTATATACAGAAGTCAAAAATAAAGTAGCTTTAGCACACAACGATGATAAAAGGTTTATAATTCCAAATTCAACAAAAACTTTACCCTGGGGGCACTCTGACATTGAATTTTACCAAACAGACCCCACAACGAATGTAAAATATGCTATCGATGCTATTAATGAGATGACAACGCGCGAAGCTCCTGAAGATGGTAATTTAGATCTACTTATACAATTAATGTTAGCCGAAGTTTCTAGATATTAGATTTAAGTTACTGTACGCTTGTAAAGTAGGATAGTATTGAATAAATGCTTGAAGAATAAAGTTGACCATTTTATTTCAACTTTTGCACCTAAACTGACACTACTCATCACCAACATCATATTCAGTGGCAAACGACATGACTACAGTTGTCGTAGATATTCAAGGATATCATATCGAATCAAAATTTGTTCCAAAAGAGGTAGCATTTAAGAAAGATGGAATATTGTACCATTACATTGTTAAACCTATGGTTCACTTCAGTAGACTGAACGTGAAAGACCAGAGAACTGTTAAGTTTGTGGAAAAGTATAATCATGGTATTAGATACAAAGCAGGAAATACAGATGCTAACCAAATAATGAAAATAATCAAGCATCACGTTAACAACGGTGATATAGTCTTTCTGAAGGGCCATCAAAAATATATCTATCTACTCAAATCTGTTGCTGAGCTGAGCTTAGAAAACGTGGAGATAGTGAATTTGGAGACCGACAATGATATCCAGCTTAACGTGAACTTGAACAGAGAATCAATATGTGATGATGTAATAAGGTGTAATTATCACTCCCAAAACAGAAACGGTAGGTGTGCCTTGAGTGTTTGCACGATGATTGATTTGTGGATAAGGAGATACCGTTCAACCATCAAAGAGCAGAAAGGAAATCTTCATTTACTACAAGACGACCAATATTTTTGAATCCCAAGTTACATTACTAATGTTATTTTGTTGAATAGGTTGTATTAGTATTCCAATCTATTCATCAGAAAAATATCAGACTGTTTCATTTAATACATACCACGATACATGCCAAAGTGTATAGGGTGGCTCATATTGAAGTTTTGTTAGCAAAATTAATTCATTTCTCGAAGTATAAAGATTAACCTTATTCAAGAAATGTTGTTACAGCCAGACGTGTAAATAAGAAACACAGGGATTACCGAAAACGTCTGGCAACATGGCAGTAGATATGGCAGGGTTTTGGGGGCTGTCCCTCATTCCCTTCACCCAAGCGATTCGACCTATTAAAGTAGTGGGCGGATACCTCTATCCCACTCTTCCTTCTAACCAATCAAAAATGGGGAGAGGGCGATCAGTAAGCGATTAGGGTAGGAGTTTAAGGCATAAAACTGCTGGTCGGAACCAGGAGAGCTTTCGAGAACAGACAAGCAGCTACAGCCACCTTCCAGCAACAAGCGACTAATTCGAAGATGTCTGCAAAGATGAATGTAAGTATAAATAATTTGGGTATAATTTGAGGGACTGCTCTGCCAACTGTTGTCAATGATATACGTTTCTAAGCATTTTTTTCTTTTATTGTTACAGATGACCACCGATGCCCCGTACCATTCCGACGATGACGACTTCCAACCTTCACCAGCTAAGCGACCAGCACCGCAACCATCGGCCTCCGTGGCGGGGCCAAGCCCGACCACTAGGAAAAGGACGGCGCCGGTGAAGGTAACGACTGGCACAAAACGCCAGAAGAAGGACGGTAGTGCTTCCGAAAATAAATTGGTTGCGAAGCAATCAAAGCCTTTGAGGAAGACGAAGGAAAGCCGACCGTCGACTTCGATGCCGCAAAAGAAGCGAAAAGAGGGTGTTAGAATGAAGTCGTGTAAGTCAGCATACAAGACTTACGCGGCTCAATACCAACAATATGAGCCCTTCCTTTTCACTTCAGTTGCTGCACCGGAGTCGACAGTGGATTTCTCGTTTCTTAACGAGGCCCCGATTACGATGGATCCAAGTTGTTTTCGCAAGTCACCTATCCGGGTGTTGGCTGGACTTGAGGAGCCTGGTGTGATGTCGTCGTCGATAACTCCACCGGAACGGTGTCAAGCAAAAATTGTGGTGCATGAAAATTTGCTAGTCACCGCTCCAGTAGAATTATCAACGAAGGCACCTTCAGAGCCCGATGAAGGGCCGTCAACCCCGGAGCGGTATCGTACACCCTCACCGACGCCATCCCGTAAGCTGCCAGCTACACCGAGGACACCGAAGATACTAGCGACCGAACCGTCCCAGGAGTCGCTAGCATCTTCGGCATCTAAGGAGAGCGGCAGCTCTAGCAGTAGTGGTTGTAGTGGTAGTAGTAGTAGTAGCAGCAGTAGCAGTGAGAAAGTGGCTACTACTACGAATGAAACCACTATGCTTGGCCGACTAGAGTCCTTCTATGCTGGCCAACTGCAAAAGGTCGAAAGGGACCTGCAGAAGGCGGAGGCGGAAAAGATGGAGATATCCGAAGAAGTGCAGTCGCTGCAGACGCTCGTTGACTTAAAACGAAGCGTCGTCGAGGAAAGGCAGCGACTGCAGGAGCGTCTCCAGCAGTTTGACCAGCGTTTGGCAGAGATGGATGGTGCGGTGCAAGCTGGTGAACATATGAAGGAACGGGAGCGGATCGTTGGGGAAAGGGTAGCGCATCTAAAAGAAAAAAAGGAAAAACTGGTGGGATGGAAGATGACCCTATCTGTCTGTCCCAATCCCAGTAGTTTTTTTATGTATATATTTTTTCCTTTGTTTTTCCTTTGTTAACTTGTAGATATTTAGAGTTAGTTGTATGTATGTATATATTTTTCCATTTAGAATTAGCATTATGTATTTATTTTATTTAGTTTGATATTTTTCATAGTTAATAAATTAAAATGTATATTTGTGGAAAAATAAACCAAAAAAAACAATTTAGATTTAAAAAAAAATTTGTAAAAAAATGTTGAAATTTAGGTATTTATTTATATATAGGGGTTAGTGATTTGTGTACATTTTTATATAATACTAGTAATGTGCAAATGTATTTTTATGTATATCTTATAACTGAGAAAATATATAAAAAAGTTTTAGTTGATGAAAAAATATTTGTGAAAAAGAATGTCTTTAAATTTTGTATTCATTTGTATGTAGGTGTTAGATATTTGTGTAAATTTTTCTAGAATAGTAGTAATATACAAATGTATTTTTTGATCATAATAACTTTTATGTATCTTATAATTAAAAAATAAAGAAATTGAAATAGATATATATCGATTCTGAAATCTAGTTTATTTCTGATTAATAAATGAGAAAAAAATGTGCAAAAAAAAAATTGTTTATGAAAAAAAAAATATTTGTGAAAAAAAGTTCGTAAGTATTTGACAAAAACAAATAGGTTAGTTTATGAAAAATATTTGTGAAGAAAATTATAGGTTGGTTTCTAAGACAACAGGATAGTGCATAGTCTCCAATTACACATAGTGCTTACTGGGTCGTGCTAAGTTTCGGTAAAGGTGGAGGTTAGGTCGACTGCTGCGCCGTCGACTAACATCGACACGGGCGGTGGGTCGACGGCGGAGCATACAAAGGCTCGGCGGAGGCCCATTTTGACGCATTTTGAGTGACAAATGTGATCTTCAAGGGTCCTTCAAAACGGTAGTTTTTTCAGAAAAAAGACTGAAAAAAAACGTTAGAAGCATGAAAAAATCGAGATAGACAAAATTGTAAGACTGATAAAAAAGTACACCACTAAATAAAATTTTTAGAAAGATCATTCATTGGTGAAGCCGCCCACGCTCGATGAATTTTTTTTCTGTCACGGTGGTAAGGTTTTTGAATAAAGTACGATTTAAAAAAAACAAGTTTATTGGTTGATACAAACAAAAAATCTCTTTATAATTCACAAAAATAGCGCCTCATATCTCCTCCTCGCTATCTACAGGAAAAGGTAATTCCACTCTCTGGTTTTCTGGACCATCCGGACGATCAGGATCATCATCGTCGCTGTTATCAGATGAGCTGTCAATTGTAAACAGCAGGAACCCCAGTGGCTGTCTTGTGGAGTCGCACGGTCCATCGTCCATCGGTGACCTCACCACCGCCCAATGTGATTGGTCGGGTAACTCACCATCAGGAACCGCAGTCTCGATACTCCATATGCTGGAGTTATCATTGTCGTCATTTAACCAAGACGTTGAGTCGCAAGGTCCGTTTGACTCTGTAGTCATTTCGCTGCTAAATGTGTTAATTCGTCACTTGATTGTACAGTATGATTTTCATTGACAAGAACTCTCGTTTTTATGTTTCTAGTTCCCCACACTAAAGCCCCCTCCATACCTCCTCCCCTCTTCATCTATACATCTTTAGAAGTAAACTTAGTGTGTTATTGGATGGAACGTCGATGGCATTGGTGGGTGGGTACTATATATGCGTGCCCCAAACCAAGACACAATAATCTCACAAACGCTCAAGGCGCATTTACCGTTTCTGTTAGCACACTGGCACTCATGCTTCATACTATTTTCAAGTATCACCAATTACTAAGTTACTGAGCGCTTATTGATAGAACAAGTAATTGTATTATTATATGAGGGGATGGATATAGAAAGGAAAAAGTATTGCTTCTTTTTTATTTCATTCATTATTTATTTTATTCAAGATGAACATTACTTTATACATCGAAAAAAGATAAAACAGTCTCTTTTTCTTCATTCAATTTTGTCCTTTTCTGTTCAGATTTCATACTAAGAGTATCAATCCTCTTCTGACAATCATCTAACTGTCGCTTCCTTTTATTTCTGCACTCCTTGACACGTGTTCTTTCTTCATCTAGCTGCTTTATTCTTTCATCATCCGCTGCCTGGGCTGCCTGAAGCTTGTCACAATGGGCCATCTCCTCTGCCAATTTCTTTTCTGCACTTATTATTTCAGCTTTAATTCGCTGAATACTACTTCTCAACGCATCCCTCTTCTCGTCGAAGTCGTCCATTGGAGGTTGCTTCGATTTAAGTAGTGTTTCTCTTAAAATGTTGCTAACTGGTTTGGATGCTGCCTGTTTCGACTTTCTCACTGCTGGCACTGTTGACGCTGTACCCGTTGATGTTCTCGCTCCATCTCCAACTACTGGCGGCATCGATGCTGCACTTGTTGATGCTATCGCTGCATCTGTTGATGCTCTTGGTACATCCATATCTATTTCTACCACCGCATTAGCATCCTCCGCGATTCTCCGGTCTGGCTGCTCCACATGAATAAACTCGTGAAGTTCATCCTGGACTTCTACTGCCAACTGTGTAAACTGCACCCCGTCACTCTGCAGTTCCTCCAGAATGGCTTGAAAGCAATCGCCACTAATAGCGTCTTCGTTCTTTGTTGGTTGGTTGGCCATGATGATGTACGTAATATGTAGTGTTTTCTACGGAACAGTATGATTCTTTGAAGACTGTAGAACTGATAAACCATGGAAAGTAGACTTGTATTTATACAGAAAACACTCTACACGACAGTAGTAAAATCTAAGAGGGGGAACATTGAAATACTGATATGGGTGGTGTACGTGCAGCTGTTTAACGATGTACACTATAATAGACCAATGAGAGGACTGGTCGAAATGTATCACAACCAATAAGCGTTTATGGGCGGATTCACTTACAGTTCGGTCAATAACGATGTCCGTTAGAAGCCGCCGATATCGATGCTACATTGCAGTAGTAAAATCTGAGAGGGGACCATTGAAATATCAATATGGGTGGTGTAAGTGCAGCTGTTTAACGATGTACACTGAAATAGACCAATGAGAGGACTGGTTGAAATGTATCACAACCAATAAGCGTTTACGGGCGGATTCACTCACAGTTCGGTCAATCACGATGCGCGTTGGAAGTGGCTGATATCGATGCGCGCATGCGTTGTCGGAGCGTATAGCGAAATGTTCTCTATTTCCACTAATAATCTTACGTACACCAGCTGGCAAGTAGGCGGATCTTCTTTTTTTTTGCTTTCTTTAACGATATACACTGATGGGGGGAGACAGTAGAGGAGGGAGGCTTACCTACCTGGAACTGTATAAATATGATGGTGAAATGAGAGTTCTTCAGTGCAGTTCTGCTACCGCTACTACTACTATACTACCGCTACTACTACTATTTTGAAAATGGAGTATTCGAGGAAGTTGATCCCCTGCCCCTACAATGGTGAACATGAGGTGCGGCGTGGGACAATTGGGGACCATTTGCTGGTTTGCCGTTTCCGGGGTTGTGGTCCGGTGAATTGGCCACAATATATTGCTACCTACCTAAGTAAAGGTAAGTTTCCTCATTTCACTATATATCCCTACACGAGCAAGCTATCAAATGACAACTAGTTTATAACAGAATAATCCAAAAGTTACAGTTGTTCTACAAAATATCTCTTTATTTGCAGAGCCATCCACCCAGCCAGGAAGCCATAAGGAAGCCGAGGCCAGCAACCCCACCACGCCACCGCAGGACCCATCGAAGTACGGACTAGTGCAATGTCCGCGTGTTGCAGCGCATTGGGTCAAACCTACGTCGATGGGAATGCACCTCCTGCGGTGTGCCAAGAACGTGCTGCCTACCAAGAACGTGCCTACCACGCCACCACAGCATCACCTCGCAAGCCGGAGAGATGTGGAGGTTCAGCCTGAAGGTACATAATTCGTTTCTGCGACAAAAACTTTTTTTCTTTTTTCATATATCTTGCACATCTTTATCCTAGAAGTCACAGAAAATTGATCGCTACTAAACACCATTGTATTAATTTTGCACTGATACAATCATATTGTATAACTCTAAATTTTAAATAAATCAAGAAACACAAAAATTCTTCAGTACATCCACATAGAATTTCAACCTTCTGAATCTTACCCACATTCACATAAATTACAAAACCATATTTTCTATTGTTTCAAAAAACTGGGATAATGATGATTATCCCACGTATAGGCCGAATCTCCAGAACAGAGAAGTAATCCGGGATCCTCCCCCTTGCCTCTCCAAGAGGGAGAGAAAGCTGTGGAGGAGAAGCGAGGTGGTGCACTTCAACAATATAACTAAATAATTTTTATCTTAGGTTAGGTGTATTTTATGTATTAGAGATTAGGGTAGAATTAAATAATAAAAGTAAATTGAAAAAACTGCTATTTTATTTCCAAAAGTATCGAAACAAATATACACATTGAAATTATTACTGCTAAACATGGTCTGCGCTCCGTCATATCAATCATCACAGTACATCTGCTGCGTCTATCCAGGAATTCTTGTTCTTTTGGAAACCTAACCATTTTACAAAGAGCTTGTTTCCTCTCCTTTTTAAGACTTTTTCAATCAAATACTCATTTGGAAACTGTGTTTTTCTTAGCTCAGCTTCATAGAAACAACCGCTTATTGGTCGCCGATCCATATCTTCTAGCATATATGTGACCGGATCTGTAATATTAACTTTGCGTATTTTGAAGAGCTCCGTGGAATAATTCGGAGTGTAACCTTTTTCAAATACACCTTTATATCTGCTTATTCTCACAACGTCTCCAAGATTAAGTTTGCTTTTGCCAGCAACCTTTGGATTGCGATACGCACTCAATCGAGTGTGAACATTAATTTCAATAGGGGCCAATCCAGTTGTTCGATGTATTCTATTGTTATATACGTTAGTGATATCATCCAAAATAGTGATCCATGTGTAACTTCCTCTTGCGGAAAATTCTTTGAACAGAAGGTGCTTTAGCGAACGGATAGCCCTTTCAGCAATTGCGGCCTTCTTTGTACTGTATGTGGAATAATGGTTAATTCCATACTTGTTTTTTTTTGTTTTTCTGTTGTAAAATTCGGTTCCATTATCTGTTTGTAGATTAATTGGATAATATCCTGCGTCCCTTATGATATCGCCCATTGCTGTCGTTACCGTTACCATATCTTTCTTCTTGATTGG
The DNA here is from genome assembly GCA_951848785.1 of Callosobruchus maculatus. NCBI lineage: Eukaryota > Metazoa > Arthropoda > Insecta > Coleoptera > Chrysomelidae > Callosobruchus > Callosobruchus maculatus. The sequence goes on from CATOUR010000130.1 coordinate 3,088,758, forward strand.
TCTACACCATAGGAACTTAGAATAGCAGTCAGTGACTACCAATATGTATCTGTATCCATTATTTTCTTTATGGAAAGGTTGCATTTCCGCTAAATCAGCTTGCCATAAGTCAGCGAAACCTTTTATGATAGTTTTTCGACGGCGAAAGTTCTTCCGAACTGCCCTGTGTAACTCTTCTGCTATGCCACGTTTTGTTGCGCTGTTAACTGACATATCTACATGTAGAGGTCTGACTCAGGTCATTGTAGAACAGAAACTGATCATTAATCATGAAAAATCTACTGATCTATGGTCTGAGTTGATTTAAAGTGCAGCCTGCAAGCCACGCTGGTAAAACAGGGCCACCTTCAACATCGAATTCCCTTTTGGCTTCACTAGCTAATTTCTGGCAAAAATTATATACAACCTCTAGTTGCTCTAAAATGGATATCAAATTGGTTGTTAATACATCAATCTTTTTCTCAAGGCCATCACTCAATTCTAGCGTTTTGCTATTCACCATACTTTCAAGCATATCAGTGGTACTTTTTAGTTTTTTTTTCAACATACTTTATATGAACAGAGTCATTTTCATCTGTAGGATCCCCAACATTCTTTAACTGCTTTCCATTGATATCATAATTTTCAGTTTGTGTAAGTTTAAAACCAATACCTGGAATACCACGTACAGTTGTATGCTTAGAACTGCGACGACCAAACTTATCTATCGTATTGTGCATCGCTACGAAAGCGTTATAGTATTAGTGGGATCTTTCAACTTGCAAATATATACCTCAAAATTAGCGTATTACGCCCTCTTCACGCAATTCTTCTATTATAGATAAAATTTCGTTATCGTGGTTTGTGTGACCAGCTGATTTTGAGCTGTATAGCAATTTCAATCGATCAATCAGCTCGTTGATGTCGTTCCAAAACACAAAGTCGCGTTTATTAGTGTTAAATATCTTATACTTAGGTATCTTCATTTGTGTATGTCCCCTACCAACTCTGGCTCTCAAATGCATGGGGGATGATGTAGATATGGACCTGAATATGTGTAGAGTTTTCGAGTCGGAGTTTCGTGTATCTCCTACAAACATCATATCTAGTAAGTGTGGGGATATTTTGAATTTACTAGTCTTATCACCCGATGATAAATGAACCGCCTTATCATCAAATTCCACTTCATGTACACCCATTAACCGCTTCTGTGATTGTGGGTCGATCCTTACATTATAAACACTTCCATAGGCCGGATGTCCTGCTCTCAAATTATCTATATGACTTTTCAACACCTCAGCAACTGCCTCTCTATCCACACTTGAATTAGCTGTAGATACATTCTGAGTGACTGAATCTCTTTCCCTCTCATTAATTGATGATGGTGCATCAGGTAACTCCTTTATTGGTGTTATACCGGAAAAAGCAGCGGAAGTCAAATCTTCGAATCTCGGCCCTTTTGGTGTGCTAGTAGAGGGAAGGGTTTGATTTGGATATGTAGATGGTGGTTTTTTAGGAGTGCTCGTAGGACCAACATTTTGAATTGGCTGTTTCGGTAGCGTAGGATTGGATGCATTTGCTATTGTCTTCAACTGTTTTGTAATAGGCTCATATATCTGTTCCAATGAAGTGTTACCGATTTCGCGAGCTTTCCTTACATAGTTGAATTTTCTGCGCACTGACTCTGTTGCATTAACTAATTCTTTTTTTAGAGCTACCTCATCATTGCTCTGTTGTTGTTTCATTCTGGTATATGTAATGTTGCCACTGTGATGTATGCTGATTGCAGTCTCACATTCAATTGATGATATTATTAGTCTTGCAGTGGATTTATGAAGCTATCGAATCCCTTCCGGTACCTGCCGTTTCTTATTTCTCTATCTTTGTCGATAACTAGGAATCCATATTTATCCCTCCAACATATTGCACACATATCTTGAAATTGCTTAAAAGTTACATCGGGAGCCACATGGTCAGAGAAAACATGTGATAAATTTGTATTATCGACCTTAAACAAAACTATCAGGTTTGCGTTGTCTCTAATCACTCTTTTCGGTACCCAACTGTAACTTTGCACACAGTAAAAGCAATCCACACCTTTGTGTCGCCCCATACTGAAGAATTCTCGTATAGCATTTTGATTCTCACATATCACATCATCAAAGATAAAAACTGAGTTTGGTTTGGCTTCTGACGGTGGTGGAACTTCGGAATTATTAGCAAATGCATAATATCCTAGTCCATCTATCGCACTCATTACTTTTTCAATGAATGCGTACTTGGGTTGGTTGAGCGATTTTGAAAAAATATATAAGTTCTCAAAAAACAGCCCATTCGGATGTAACAGGAGAGATACTAGTACATTGGTTTTTCCACAGTTTGATGGTCCAACTATAATACATCGAATTGTTGATGGTAGTAGTACCCCATGTCGACGACGAGAAGTATTATTTTCCGGATCAGTAACATTGACATCTATATTGCTAATGTCTAATTCCTGGTCCTGTTTTGTCACCTTCATCGTTCAACGACTTGACCATATACAGGGTTATTCACGTTATTCGACACGGAGCATTATGGCTAAAGTATTTGATAAAAAAGAAAATAATAATTTGTAATGGATAGAGACCCATAAAGGCTACATTTTAAAAATATTTGTATGTTATACAGGGTGTCCCAAAAACACGAAATGTATCAAACTTATGTTTTTTTAAATGGAACACCCCGTATATTATTGCATATTCAGATTCCTTGGTGAATTCTAGTGTGACTTTATGTATCATACATGGTACCTAAAGCGAACCGTTAAGGTGTAAATCACCATTTTCGGTATATGTAGATATCAGGAAAAAACTGAATATCGCAGAGATTATAAAATTCAGAAGGCTGTGACTTTGTCGTATTACTAAGCATAAAATGCGTCAGCTTTGACGAGACTGTCAAATTTAAATTACGTTTATGCTTAGAGAAATCGGTCGATGAATTAAAGAAACTTCGATCAGCGATAACTTGATTTTTTTAAATGGGAATGCCTAATTTTTTTTATACGGTTAAAAGTAGAATTTGATAACCTTTCTAATGATATAAGGTTATGCATATCAATCGCTGGTAGTTTCCATTTAATTTTAAATTTTCAAACAAATCGGCGTTTTTCAATTTGCCTACCTATAACCGACGTAGCAGGCCATGAAATATAAACAAAAACCTGTTCAGGTAGAAGAAAACAACTAACTTAGCTGAAAAATACACACGAACTAGACTAAAGGGACAAGATTATAAAAATTACTCACAACAAACAAAGTCTAACCAGAAACAACGGCGGCAACATATCTTTGGTCAAAGAGAAGCTGGAGTATGGCAGAAATGAATTTTTTCACGGCCTACTAGCTAGTGCAATGTACTAGAGATTGGCAATTTCCAAAACCATTAAAAATTTTGAAATAAAGTAAAAACGACTAGAGAATGTTGTAAGCAGTTTATTATTTTCATAATAAAATTTCACATTTAATGATATAAAAGTTATGCAATTCTGTCAAAACTCAAGTCAAAAGTAGCTCTGACTGGAGTTCTGAAAATTCTTCAGTACCTATTAGCAAGGTCGCAGAAAATGAAAAATGAATTAAAATTTGTTCAAATTATAAAACATAACTTAAATGGCAGAAAATTTAAATCTGATTTGTCAGTATTCCTTTTTTGCAATATTGCTAATAGATATTGAAAAATAGAAGGGCTCCAGTCAGAGGTATCGACTTCGACGCAATTTAGTACTTTTTTACACCATTACATATGATTGATAGTTGCGTGCTGGAGCAACAGTCGCTGGTTGTTTCTGTTTCATATGAGGGTTTCTGATTGCCTTGGATATTTTTAACCTCTAGTAAATTGCGGTAGCCAGTAGACAGTAAAAATATCTAGTACTGCCATACTCCAGCTTCTCTTTGACCTTAGAGATGTTATCACAGTTGTTTCTGGGAGAGTTGATTTGTTGTAAGGAATTTTTATAATCTTGTCCCTTTAGTATAGTTAGTGTGTATTTTTCAGCTAAGTTAGTTGTTTTCTTCTAGCTGAAAGGATTTTTGTTTATATTTTGGCCTGCTACGTTGCTTATAGGTAGGAAAATTGAAAATCGCCGATTTGTTTGAAAATTTAAAATTAAATGAAAACTACGAGAGATTGATATTCACAATGTTATATCATTAGAAAGCTTATCAAATTCTACGTTTAACCGTATAAAAAAAATTAGGCATTACCATTTGAAAAAATCAAGTTATCGCTGATCGAAGTTTCCTTAATTCATCGACCGATTTCTCCAAGTATAAACGTAATTTAAATTTGACAGTCTCATCAAAGCTGACGCATTTTATGCTTAGTAATACGGCAAAGTCACAGCCTTCCATATTTTGTAATCTCTGCGATATTCAATTTTTTCCTGATATCTACTTATAGCGAAAATGGTGATTTACACCTTAACGGTTCGCTTTAGGTACCATGTATGATACATAAAGTCAGACTAGAATTCACCAAGGAATCTGAATATGCAATAATATACGGGGTGTTCCATTTAAAAAAACATAACTTTGATACATTTCGTGTTTTTGGGACACCCTGTATAACATGAAAATATTTTTAAAATGTAGCCTTTATAGGTCTCTATCCATCCCAAATTATTATTTTCTTTTTTATCAAATACTTTAGCCATACTGCTCCGTGTCGAATAACGTGAATAACCCTGTATAAGCTGCAGTTGTTTATATGTGTTTTATTTAAATGCCGCTACTTCTTGAGAGAAGGTGTAGTAGCATCTCCAAAACTGGTGGTGGAATTGTTAATAAGTTGATAAATAAGCTGCCATTCGAAGCACATTTGCCTTTTTATCAGTATTGCGGCCCGGGTACTCGATTGGAAGAAAGGATCGCACTAGGCCAAAAAGGAATAAATAGATTAGACGCGGCCTGCTTACAACACGACCTTGCATACCGCAAATCCGATTTAGCTACAAGACATAAAGCTGACTACCAACTTGAGCAAGAAGCTTGGAAACGAGTCAAATCAGCTGACGCGAACCTTGGAGAAAAAGCAGCTGCTTGGTTAGTTACACATATTATGAAGGTCAAACGACGCACTGGAATGGGTCTTGCAATACTACGTGGACGGAATAAGAAGAAATGCATGCGTGAAAAATCGAGGAAATTAGTAGGTGTAAAACATCGTGCAGGAATGGGTTACGCATCACGACGACGAGGGCAGAATCAAAATAATATACGTAGGAAAATGAGGAAGGCTATAAAGAAGGTGCACTTTGGTTCAGGAATACTAAACAGAGTTCGCAAAAATATGAAACATTTTTCGAACCACAACCAAGATAACAGTGTGCTAAGAAAAGCAACATCTGCTGCATCATTAGCTACCCGGAAGTATATCAAGTCCATTGGGGGCAAACGGCATATTCGTCTTCCGCGAGTTATACCTATCCCCAAAGTAGGTGGAATTCTTCCTTTGATTCCATTTTTTGCCGGTCTCTCAGCATTAGGTAATCTCGCTGGGGGTATTGCAAATATTGTTAGGTCCTCTAAAGCAGTTAATTTAGCACGACAAAGGAATACAACTGATTCAACATCTACTTCTGGTATAAATAAAATTGGAAACAGTATATATTTGAAACCATACCGCAAAGGATTTGGTTTGTTTGTTAAACCTAGGACTTCAAAAAACTTTTAAAAACCCTACCCCAACGACCGCTTACAGATAATGACCTTGTGTATTACGCTAAAAAGCTAGAAATACCATATTTCAGAGGGATTTTTATGCGCGATGATCTGCCTAAGCAAGGTCCACTGAGGAATGAGTCAGCCATCATTAATTTAAGAGCAAGCAAGCAAGCAAGAGTGGGGATGGGTCACACTGGGTTTCATATATAAAACGCGGAGTGGTGGTATATTATTATGACAGTTTCGGCAACCTACCGCCAACCAGCGAACTGGTGAAATATTTCCTCAAAAAATCTAAGAAGATTCAGATCCTGTATAATCACAGACGACAGCAGAACTTCAATACCTTTTGGTGCGGGCACCTGTGTCTACGATTTCTTTCTGAAGAGAAGCAAAAATCTGTGCAAAATGGATCGTGAAACACTTAAAAAGATGAGCAATTCACTTAAAGCATTTTCAAGAGAAAGAAGCCTGTTGAACATGACACAAGAAGAACTTGCCCACATACCCAAAGAAGTACTGATGGTATGTACACCTAACGAAATAGCACTTGTATGGAACAAACTGCCCTTGCATTTGAAGGAAGATGTGGATATACAACGATTCCAGTTCTGTTGGGAGCACTATAATACACACCAGAACGGAGATGAAGCAGACGGGCCGCCACCAAGAAAAATATTTTGTTGTTACTGTAATTTGCAAGATATCTCTATGACAAGCAGTAATGAGTCAAACAAGTGTTGTAATCAATAAAATTTTGAATATATAAAAGTGTTACTTTTTTGTATCACCGCAGTCATGTCTTATACATTTACCTTGACGGGTTATGACAGTGTGCTGTCTGCTAGTTTTTATCCGCCAATAGAGCTGGATACCAATGCGCAGTATGGATGGGGGCTAATAGGTTTTTACTCCTACAACTCAATATTCAATGTTCATGAGGGTAATAATCTAATTGTGTTTAAACAACCTTCAGATGATTCTCAGATGAATATTACATATATTCCACCAGGCACCTACGAAATCGATGAACTCAACATATATCTACAAAACGTAATAAAGTCCATAGTTCGATACAAACATAATGTTACAACTGACGAGCTGTTTTGTCTGAAGGCCAACAACAATACAATGAAATGTGAATTATATTCAATATATGATGTTGATTTATCTTTCCCTAACTCAATTGCATCTTTGATTGGATTTGAGCCGGAGGTTTTCGAATGCAACAAAAAACATATATCAACCTTACCAGTTAATATAACGACAGTCAGACTAATAAAGGTCGACTGCGGATTGATATCTGGCGCCTACCACAGTGGAAGTGAAATGCACACTCTGTATGAATTCGACATAGACGTTGAGCCTGGATTCAAATTAACAAAGGAGCCACAGAATGTAATATATATGAGCGTTATGCCTAGTGGTCGTCAGTTTATCGATAACATCACACTGAAAATTTTGGATGACGAGGGAAATCTGATTAACTTCCGTGGTGAAAAAATTATCGTTAAATTGGAATTGCGTCGGTTAGCTTGAGCAAACTCCACAATTGAATAGGATGGGTTTTCTATACAACATAGGTGCACAACAATTGAAAAAAGTCGATAAAGCCCTTACAAACAACCATAAAATACGAAGAACACATAGGAATAACCTTATTCGTCATTCGTCAGCTGCCAAAGGCACAACGTCGAAGCTATCACTACAAAATTGTAAGTTTCTGGAGTCTATAGGACTAAAGCTAACTGAAAAATATGGTTCTGCACGTATCAAGTGAGAAGCTGGATGTTTTTGACGAACCGATTTTGGATCACTCCTTAGCAAGTTTACATGAATACACATACAAGCCGTATGGTTCACCATATTTCAAGAATTCTGACATTGTTCATATACCAATCAACTTCCAAGATCTCATTTTAAATATTGCTGACAGTTACATTTTCATCGAAGGAACGTTTACTCCAAGTGATGCCACGAAGTCCTGCTATCTATCTAACAATGCTCTGTCTTTTCTGTTTGATGAAATTTCTCTACATATGGGTGGTGAAAAAGTTGTCATTGTACGAAATCCTGGAATAACGTCAACAATGAAAACAATGATCTCTCATGGTAAAAGTGCCGCCCATTCACTATTATGTACAGGATGGGGCTTAAATGAAGACAATTCAGCGATATGGGATTCAACTAGTAAGGTCTTCAGTGGTAGAATACCTCTAAAACATATAATGGGATTTGCTGAGGACTATAAAAAAGGAATTCCAAACATAAAACAAGAGCTTGTATTAGTCATTGCAAGATCCTTTAAGAACTGCTTTGTCGGTGAATGTGATGCAGAGCTATCAATATCAACGATTGAATGGAAAGTCCAACAGATTGTTCCTGAAGACCGCTACAAGGTCAAACTTCTACAGAGACTGAACAAAAGCAGTTTGAGTTCAAGGATTAAGGTGGCATTTCGCTCTTGGGATTTGTATGAACTACCATCACTTCGCTCAACATCAACAGACGTCTGGGCAATTCGAACAACCAACAAGCTAGAGAGGACTTTGTTTGTTATCGTTGGATTTCAAGACTCAAAATTAGCAGAAGATCCTAAGAAGGACATCACTAAGTTCATTCATGCCAACATAAACTCGATTCGATTGAAGCTGAATAACCAGGTATACCCATATGAAAGGTGGAACCTGGATTTTGAGAAGAAGCTAAACACTGCGGCTTACTATGCATTTGAGAGCTTCCAAAGTGCGTATTACAACAATGGAATGGCAGAACCATTATTCAATATTAAGGAGTTCAATGATAACCCACTATTTGTAATCGACTGCAGTCATCAACCTGATAACCTTCAGCTGTCAACTGTGGTGTGTTGGTGTCGTTGGAATTTGAAACCAGAAAATCTTCTTTCCCAGCTAACACTAAAGTGTATGCATTAATCATTCACGATTCTTGTATTAGTTACAACGCTTTTGATGGATCTATTCAGAATGGACTTATTCATTCATATTAAATGTATTTTGATTTTTATTATAGCTGTCATGGCAAAAATAAAACACTTTTAATACATTTGTTTTTTTATTTATGCATAAATGATACAGAAGTGAGCAGGATGCGTACAAATGTCAATCTTTATCTACGAAACTATATTTGGTAATTATATGTTGAGGTAAATATTCCTCTGTTGCATACAAAAATGGTTTGAGTTCATTACTAATCATTCCATCACATAGTTGATCGATGGTACATTCTTCACGTAAATATTGTCTGCATAACTTTTCCCCTTCTTCATATTTCCTGATTAGCATCCTCTTCCGTTCGACCTCTTCATCATCCCAGCAGATACTCAAGTCATAGACCGTGGAATGTTCCTCATCGAAAATCAAATCTACCAATTGACATGCAATTCTTTGGATGGCTGTACGTAGATCTTTTGCTTCAGGCCACCCCATTGCTGAATACTGCATCCACATTGTATAATGGGAATGAAAAGTTAGTCTGCTTCTGAAACAAACAGAACGTCTAATACCAACTAGGTGCAAATAAATGTTTTTATCTCGAATTTACCTTCTACATATCGCGGGTCCAATACATGGGAGTAACCATTATATTATTTATACCCAACACAATCTGTACTACCTCATCATCAAATATATTATTGTTGAATATAATCAAATTTCATCAAACATTTGGAGCGCGCGCCTGGTGTCTTAGGTGAACTTTGACCAATATATGTTAGTGAATATTTATTTTGAGATTCATTTATCTCTTTAATCACTGCTTCAGACATATGCTCCGATACTCTTTTAGGTAACCATACTTTGAACTCATTAGCATCATCTTCTAATAGTGTTGCTACTAGACATTCACCAAATTTTGATTTGACGGGTGACAGATTCTTAATTGTATGGGCTTTGTTTACAGTTAGTGAAGATAAAGTTCTGAACAGTATTTTGTTATCGAGTTCACAGTTGATTTTATTGTTAATTTCATGCAATTCAGAGGTAGCGACAGACATTGTTTAAAGAAAAAACAAATAATGTTACTGTTGGATAAATAATATAAAAAGGGTGCTCACCAAGTTATATCTGAACACAATATACTTCGGGACTATACTCTGATCGTCTCTCGACTTTTACTGATCACTAGCCCGTTATTACACTATTTATACAGATACCATCAAGGTCAAAATACGTCACCGTGCATTCTTCTCAAAACCATCAAGCCTCGTAAGAAAATCATACAACTGATCTCAAGGCTATCCACACCCTATCTGAGTGACCTTCAGGGAGGATTGCAATTGGCCCCACGTCAAATCTCGAGGTTATCCACCACGTCAAATCTCAAGGTTATCCAGTCAATAGTCACATTCAAGGACGTTCAAAATAAGCAGCTATACACTAACACAAAAAAAACTCAAGGTTACACAAACAACCAATTCAAACACTAACAACAAATATTTCAAAAAGGTTATCTATAGGCACATTGTAAACCGAAAAAACTCAAGGTTACCCAACACCCCACTGAAACAAGCCCTTCAGATACGATCACATTTGAAAACACAACGTTACAAAATGACCTTCAGGGAGGATCAGAATCGGCACCTATAAGAAAAGCCCACGTCTTCAAATGACCTCGGGAGGATCAGAATCGGCATATCTATACTACTTATACGAATATGAGTCGCGGTCTTTTTTTATAGCTGATTTTAAAACTAGAGGATATTTTTAACCTTTTCATGTAAAAAAATAATGTTTAATGCATTACTTTTTGATATACAGTACGTTCATTTGACCGCGATTTGGATATAAAAATGGTCATAACTTTTGAAATACCGTGTATAATATAACAATACAATACATTGGAAGAACGGAAATCATTAGTAGAATTTGAATATGGGATAAAATATAGGGTGTCTTATTTAAAAAAATGCATGTTTGCATCACTACGTAGATATAGATCACCCTGTATGAATCTGGATATTTTTTGAGCAAGGAACATATCCGTGGCTACAACTTTTATTTACATCTTTTTTCGCTATCTTCTATGGTAGTGGAGTGATCCACCAAGCCGGTATTAAAAACTCACCCTGTACATTACATCTTAGGTAATAAATGCCAACAAACTAATTGCAAAGTCAGTATTAGCACTATTAACGATTGTATTACAAAAAAAACGTTCATGCCTTATCCCTGAAAAAGGTTCGACGTATTGAATACTATATATCGGACTAAGTTGTTGAATGTTTCACAGGTACACGCGTGGTGTATTCTATACACCAGACGAAGCAGCATTAGCCAGAACATTGTCATACTTACTCTCATACTTACATACTACTCATACACTTATATAGCTTTCTATTAAAAGGGATTGCATGCATTAAGAACCATATTTATAAAAAACCCAAAGCATCCGAATGAGTTTGTTAAATAACAACAATAATATACTGTTTTCAAAATTACAGGCGCGGCGTATTCTAGGCACCACACGGACTAGCGGCCAAACTTTTCTTGACTGACAGCGAAGCTAGCTTTAAGTAAATACCATTTTTGAGGGTTAGGTAGAACGACAGAGACAACACCTTACATATAAAAATAGCCGGAAAGGATTACAACTGTTTGACATTTTCATAAAACCTTTAATCGGTAAGAAATGCCTATGTATAGGTAGTCAGACTTAAGTTACCAATTCGGCGATTGCAAATTGCAGCGATGGTCAAGTATTCTTAATCCGGGATATGAAAATTGCAGCGGCTGGTTATTTTTCCATTTCAGGTAAACATGTAAATTGCAGCGGACGACCCTCTGTTAGGGATAGATGAGATTGTAGTTTGTTGTAAAAACAGTTTAAATTTAGAACCAACAACTGTAGTAATAGATTTTTAAAAAGCAATACACACTGCAGTAAAAAATGTTTGACCTGAAGTTCAGATTGTTGGATGTCGATTTCACTTAGGTCAAGCGTGGTGGCGTAAAATTCAAAGTCTAGGTTTAGCGAGTGAATACAAAAATTTGACCGATATTGGTAAATGGTTAAAATATACATTTGGCTTACAATTTCTGAATCCTAACGAAGTAGCTGACGCTTATTCTTTCGACTTGGCAGGAATTCAGCCTGCTGATGCAAGGGTGTCTTTATATGCAGACTATTTAGTTAAGTTCTAGTTAGTTAAGTAGAGAATTGCAAAATCTCTATAACAATAAGTGCAAATAAAATTTTGGGTTTGTAATTTAAAAAAATCATTATGATGTCATATAGTTTTCAAGATCACTAACAGAAGTAGGTAAGTAAATGCCACCGAATTGTTGCTTCAGATAAAAATTAATTTGACCTGTCACATAATATTATTATATAATATTTTGCTATACAAATCCAAATTAATTTTTAGAATACCTCCAAACAGGTAGACTAACCGTAATCCACCCCTTGCGGCTACGCCGATAAGCCGATAAGGGATCCTCGCTGCAATTTACATCTTTTATGGTCACATTTGAGATTTATAATATTATACCCTAACCGCGGCTGCAATTTGCATCCGCCCTACCAATTTCAGTAAACATAATTATAAGTAGACAGATACGATAATGTGATTATTTTATAATTATTTCACTAATGTATATAGTAGGTTTTGCGTTTTTACTTTCCACACCGATAGGTAAGGAGAGTACGGTGATCGCGAAAATTTTCGATTTTGAGATAACACGCTTTTTGGGCGTTTTATGATACCTACATAACGAAAATCCACGTCACTCATTTCCGTCGGTCTGTCTGTTGGTCTGTCTGTCTGTCTGTCTGTCTGTCTGTCTGTCTATTGGCATCTTTCTAGCCTCGTAATCTCAGCAACCGCTGCATGGATATAGATAAAATTTGGGCAGCAATATCCTGTGAGGTCTTAGTTGGTAATGCTGCTATAATTTTGAAAATCGTTGATGGGCGGCGGAGTAAATAGCAAAAACAAAAAACTCAAATATTTCCCAAACAACATTGTTTAAGGTGTTCCTGATCGTATTCTATTTTTTTTTTTGGTAGGGTGAGATTTGAGATGGTTGGAGGGTGGGGGGTTGTAAACTTGAAAAATTTGTTGTTTCGTAGTAGACTGTCCATTGCCTGTGAAAGAAAGACCTAGCGACATAGGTCCCCCCTAACATTTTCTATTACAGAGGCCAAGGGGGAATTTTGTGATGTACATACATACGAGTGTCGCTTTTGATCGTTCTGTATCGTGTAACTTGGAAATGACAGAATTGATTTTAATCAAATTACGACAGAGTATTATTACCTTCGCGATGATAGAAAACACGTATGGTTTTTAGAAATCGTGTTAGTGGTGGCGCTTCAATAACGAAAAAACTAAAAATACAAAAACATCAATCTTCGTTTCTAGGCGTTTTAGAAGTTCCGGATCGATTACCTACTTCTTTGGATGAGGATGAAACTGGGGTGGTTGGGGGATGGCGGTTGTAAAACTGAAAAATTTGTTATATTGGTAACAGGCTGTCCATTGACATGTGAAGGAAAGTATCAGCATAACACAATTTTGGGGGGGGGGGGGGAGTTGGCGATGATTTGGTTGCAAGGAGATCTCAAATTATAGCTTCATGCTATGGGAAAAAAGAATAAACTGGTTTCGCCGTAATGTGTGGGAAATACTAGTTCAATCAACTTGACTTCATTTTTTTTCTCAATAAAAATGTCATTATCAATAAAATTTATTCTGACCGAAACACGACATGGCGGTCGAAAACTGGATTATTGCCGGTCGGCCTTTGGAAACTAGCGGTCGAGAATGGGACAAAACAGCTTTTTACATCAAACAGATATAAACTTCAAACTTTCAGAAAACCTTAGAGACATTTTTAAGATCTATATCAACTCTAAAGTAACTATGGATTTACTATGTAAAGGTTCTAGTGTAAAAAATTCCGCATATGTAGACTTGCCCGTTGTCGAAAATCAAACTAAAGTATTCTGGTCGGAAACTGGCGAAGTCACTCTATTTCTCTTGGTCTCTGTTTATTAAACGCCGCGCCGTGCGGCAAGCAGTGCAGTCTACAGCAGGAGAGATGAACTATATATTGCTGTTTTACCTCAAGAAAGAGGCATTTTTTTTTTAATCCACCACTACCTCCAAATATTTGTAGATTTGCTTGCTGTAGCAAAGCTCCTTTTGAATCACGTTTTTCTGAACAAAACACGAAATGCCGTTATAAAGGTCATACAAATCGTCGTTCTTCTCTCCCCGTTTCAGCTACGTTCATAAAACTTATCGACGTATCAACCGAGAAGTGATTCAAAAGGCAGAATTTTCCCGGAGAAGAAATCATCTTCATAATTATTTTCCCAATTATGGCAGAAGCGGAGATAGGTTTCAGAGCGATCGGAATCGCATCCCTATTTTCCACATAAATGAACTTAGTGAAAAATTGCGCCTTTAGAAAACATCGAATGAGTGATCGGTAGAGCAGAAGAAAATGGCGTACGGACAGATAGAAGCCAGATAAGTTGATAATATTGATTTTATCTGGCTCGGGGAACATAAGCGGTACCACGGCGGATACAAAGCTCATTTTCTATATGACAAATTACTAACGCCCCTATTAGCCGAAATGGGCCTCTATTTTACTCCCCATTGTAATAGTATATAATAATAACAATTATCTTTATTGGCGACACAAGACAAAAAAAGTATATGGTAAGTCAAGAGTTGCAGTGATTTATTGTAAATAGATAGTTCGATTTAGATACATGGTAGCTACAAACTATTGACAACTTTAGGTCGTTCATTCGTCTAGAGTTAAATGAGTACTTGGTTGTTATTTTTCTAGAATAACGTCGGAACAAAATTGAAACTCATTTTTCTTTATGCGACGTTTCGACTGATATGTAGTCATCATCAGGCATCAGAAGGTCGAAGTTTTCTTTATATGAACATTGCAACATGGCAAGTGAGTATGGCAAGATATTGGTTAAAATACTGCCCACAGTCTTAACCAATAACCAACAACCAACCAATATTTAGCCATACCCTTGCCATGTCACAATGTTCTTACAATCAATACTTCGACTTTCTGATGCCTGATGATGACTACATATTTGTGGAAATGTCGCATAAAGAAAAATAGGAAGTCTTTGTTTTAATTGTGACCTAATCTTATAAAAATGATAAGCAAGTTCGTCATGGCAGGTCATAATCGTTACTCAAATGAGAACTAACTTTCTATTAAATTTATTCGGAACTTTATAAAAGTCTTTTTATATATTATTTTATAAGGTCTTTATTTTGAAATATCAGTTAATCTAAATTAGTTATTATTTTGACTTCATTGTAATTACTTAATCAATTTGTCAACAGCGTGTTTTTCAGCATTGACTCGAAGTCGTCAATGGTTCTCAGATAAATCAAATACAAACGATAATCAACAAAGCAGCCTAACCTAACCGGACCTATCCTAACCTAACTGACGAGTACTGAAGATGTCACTGTCCCTTTGGCGTTTTATGAAGACATAGAAGGCTGTGGGTTAGTAAAACGGAGATTTGTTGCCAGTTTGCAATAATTATCGTAACTGTTCTAACTACAATAACTGAAGTACGAGTAATTGATAACTGAAACGGTCGTCAGCCCTATTTCTTTAATTCAATAGTATAAACTACATATTGTAAAGAATATTTTTATACATTTCTTGTTTACTGTTTAAATATCTTTATTCAATCTTTAAATGCAAACAAAAACGCTCATCTGTCATGAGGACCAATGTAGAAATTCTGATTTTTTATTGTAAATACTTTGAAACTTGAAATGATCAATAAGAGGTTTTGAATTTCCGAGTGTAAACACCAATGTGATTAAACGTGTCAAAACTAAAAAAAAAATATTTTGTCTACCAATAACTCTCGTGAATGAACGTCCCTAACCACAGTTCTGTCACCAAAATAAATACTATACATACACCGTTTGAATTAGCATTTCACGTTTCATAGTCACCTTTGCAGTTATCATAGTCTGTATTTAATCATATGCATTTCCGAAAGATCAATATTGGAGCCTAGTGGGTGGGAGCGTGGTGATAGGCGTATATAGATAGTTTTAGGAAGCGGGTAATCGTTGCCGATTTGTTAGGAAACAAAACTCAAGCTAGATGGCTGGGTAGCGGCAAATAAACAGCGAAGTGTACTCTTAAAACTCTATTTCCAAGCTTTCGGGGCCCTTCTTCAGGGCTACAAAGACAATTTAGCAATCAGCAACACTGGAAAAAATTAAGAATGAAAAGTTTTTACTTACAAAAGTTTGTGAGGATGTTGCTGGAAGATGTTATAAAACAAGCCAAAAGAGCAAGTAACAACACATATCTTGCATGAAGCACGTTATACAGACACAGAAATTTACGAAAAACATTACACAATTTACTGTTAAAAGTTAAAATCTTAATAAAATCGTAAAATGCCCGTTCAGTGAATATTTTGCATGCCGGCAATTACGTCTATCGAAACGGTCAAGCACAACGTGTCTGAGTGGAAATACGTTAGTGGAGGGAAATTCAAATTTTGTTCAATTGTCAATTGTCATTTGCCTAAATTATGGCGCATGCGCGCACAATCTATGTTGAAATTATTTTTGTGGAGGGGATTTATGTATAGGGTGATTCAAATTATCACTATACAGTGTCGAACAGAATGAACTGATGTAATAAAATGTTTTAATGTATGTAATATTATGCAATGTGCGTGGATAGCAATGAATATATCAAAAAGTAGGAAAAGAGGAATTATATGTGCGTTTATAGCAAGAATTTTAGTGATAATGTGAAATTGTTAAAAGGGGGGGAAAGTTTTTTTATTCCACAATATATGTGGTGTAAATTAATTTTATATGTATTACATTTACATTGATGAATTCTCCACAGAGTTATCAATACGAAATTTTTCACAATTCAAAAGATATGAATAAATTATGCTAAGGCTGTTGATATCAGTTTTTTTATTAATACAGTTGTCACATTGAAAAATATGTGCCATTTCAAGGAAACATCTTTTCTTTAAATTTGACTCACTTGCCAAAACTTTAACAGAATTGTAGTCAATGGTATGATTGGGTAGATTAGCATGTGACGCCAAAGTACACCTGTTAGGGTAAAGTCTGGCATCACTTTTATGAGAGGTAAGCCTCCCTTTAAGGGACCTGGAAGTTTGACCAATGTATACTGAGTTGCAAGTACTGCAAGGAATACTATAAACCACATTGGTTAAGCTAAGCAATGGTACTTTGTCCTTTAATTTGGAAAAAAGATTATTAATTGTTAGAACTGGTTTTGAGGCAATTTTACAGTTTACACTTCTGAAAATCCTGACCAATCCAGGAGTTAATTCTTTGATAAAAGGCAATTTTGCATATATAGTGATAGGTTGAGTGGTAAGTTGAGAATTTTCACCTTGTAAATTATTAGTATTAGCAATGTTGTGGTTAATATTAGCAATTTGTGGTAAATTATTATTTTCTGAATTGAAAAGGATACTGTTAACCAAGTGTTTAGGGTAACCATTATTAATAAACAATTTAGACAAAGTATGAAGATTTGGATTGTGGAAGGAGTTATCAGCTATTTTTATGATCCTGTTTTTCATCTGTTTTATAAGGTTAATCTTGATTTGCATTCTATGGTAAGACATATAATTAAGGAATCTGCCAGAACTGCTGGGTTTCCTGTACCAGTCAACCAAAAGAATGTTATTTTCAGATCTTATGTCAAGGAAAGGGACTGACCGTTTGGAGTCCTCATTCTACTCCCACTATGTTAAACAGTCATCAACTAAATTAGTTCTGAACAAATTATACTACCTATAAACCAACAGCATGAATTATTTTTAACAACTCAAGATTGAGCCGTGAGTTATGAACACCGCTTACTTGATACCAGTACTAACCTCTTGGATTAAAAATATTAAAATGGACGCCATATCAGCTGCTATGGAACGTGAAACGGTAATTCGAACGGTGACAGTATTTATTTTGGTGGGAAAAGTGAGGTTAAGTTGTGAGCATTGTATAAAACCATATTATTCATAGTTTCGAGTATAGATAAACTATAGTCTTCAATTCGCGATAGTGGTAATAACTCACATGCAGATTTACAACTTTACAACAAACTTCAACTGCGTGAGTTATTACAGTCACTACCGCTCATTGAACTATATACTATTATTTATCGTGGATTATTTTTCATTTATTTTACCCCATTTTTAGTAATTATTACTGCAAGCCAAGTTAAAAAAAATTGCACCTAGTCTGTTGTAAATGTTAGAGATGAAACCTAAATTCCGTTGAACCTTTTTTTTTTGTTACCTCCATGCGCTTATCGAATTGCAGATGCTGAAATGTAGCTTGATATTTTGGAACTTTTTGCAATGCTCGGTATTTAACTTTATTGATGTAATTGAACGGAAGGAACCAACCACGCAAGCTACAATTGCGTAGCATCAGTATTGCGGCCCTCTGAAATTGGTGTTTACTCAAAAATATTAAAACGCCTGTAGGTTATAAAGAGCGGGGCGAAATGCAAGCGGATACGAATTTTTGTATGTATGTAGTATTTTCAACATTGCAGCAAAACATACGTTGTTGAAAAAAATTAACGCAACACCTCTTTGTGCACTTGTAACTTTCAAAAGGTTAGTTACATTCAGACATGCATAAGAAACACATTTTCTTACAAAAAATTGAAGAATATAGCATACATTTATTAATTTGTTATTATTATAGTTATTAATTTGTTTTTAACAACAAAACTTACAAATTCGAAAAAAGTTCAAAAAACAGAGTGAAAATCGGATAGTTTTCTATATACATATTAGTGTCTGGTTGTTAGATTGGTTTAAGGTTTAGTATCGCGTGTGCCCTACTGCAGTTCGAATTACTTCTTGGCATCTCCTTGATATACTTCGTGCAAGCCGTCTAATGCCTCCCTATGGTAAACTGTCCTGTTCTTCGATAAGTACACCTGTTAGGTGCTGAAGAGTTTGAGGTGGATTTAGGCGGCGACGAATACGCCTGTTCAATATATCACATAATGGTTCAGTCGGATTGAGGTTGGCTCAACGCTGTCCAATCCATTGTACGAATGTTGTATTCACGAAGAAAATCCAGGGTTACGGCAGCAGTATGCGGCTTAGCATTACCAAGCATGAAAAGAAATGCAGGACCAATACCATATACTGCAGGAATAACATGATCTGAAGGAGTCATATCAATATGTCTTGCAACTGTAAGGGTTTCCGGTACTACTACAGGATCCGTTTTTTCTTGCAAACTCATTCCACCCCAGACCATTACCGAACCATCTCCGAATCGTGATACTTCTTGTACAGTGGTAGTGGAGTAACGTCCATTAGAACTTCTGTCCGTCACAATGGGTTAGACGGAATCTCGATTCGTCTGTGAGAAGTGAAGGTTTCCAGTGTATAAGATGCCATCGCAAAGGATCATGAGCAAAGTACAATCGAGAAGTTTTATTGGCTCGAAATTACTAATTACCGGTCTTGACCTCGTGTGGTTTTCAGGTTCCGACTTTTTATGGGCTCGAATTAAAACAGATTTTCATACTGGTCGTCTTGGTCTTAAATCCGCGTCCGGTAATCTGTTTCTAACTGTCAACTGTCAACTGTGGTCAGAAATCATTACTTGATGAGACGCACCAAGAGCATTTTGGGGGTCCTTGGCTGTAGATGTTCGTTTACTCAAAGAAGAGACTACTAAATACCGGTCTTGACCTCGTGTGGTTTTCGGCTTCCGACTTTCTCCAGCTAGTTATTTATGTTTTCCAGTCACCCTATAGCGATCATAGTCCGCAAACGTACCAGGTCGCGCCTCGCACTGTAACCAAAATTAACTCATGAAATTTTAGATCATATAAATTCAATTTTTAGCAAAACCTGATCCCAACAGAATTGAGTTTATAGCATCAAAATTATGTACTCTAGTTATTAACAGGTGCACTTCTCTCTTTGCTCGTCGTCTTCCTTTCTATCTTTCTCATTCTCTTTCTTTCTTTTTCTCTGTAACATTGTTTGGTTTCTGGGTGACAGGTCGACAGAATGACAAACTGACAAACTATGACGTAAAGGCAAAGGTTCTCCGGACCGCCTTGACAGCTAACGACGAGTTACACTACGAGCTACTTCTGTCTTGCTAAGATCTTCCATTTCGATGCGCAATGAATTCAACAATATAAAACTGTCAGTGCCATGCCTAGTGGAGCTGTCAGAGCCTACTTTAGTATAAAATCTAAATTTGGATATTATCTTATCCCTTTATTTCTTGTACTGGATTTGAAGTCGTAAACCTCTCTTTAATAGCGAGCACAAATATGGGTTAGTGCAGTTGGCAGAATGAAATATGTAACTATTACGAAAATATCATTTTCACCTCCATAAAACACCAAGTTTCACATTTTACAGATATATTGAGAAGTGTTCCGTTAATTTTTTGAGCAGTGTATGTAAGAGTTGAGTAGTCATTGCTGAAACAAAACTAGTTAAGTCACAAATAACTGTAATAGTTTGGAACTCGGCAAATTAACGCAGACTATAAAGAGAGAAGAACAAGCAAAAGGAGATAAAGAAGAAAGAGAAGCATGAGTGGTGCACCGAAAAATCCAGCCAGCCAATCATTAATGATCAAGCACATCAAGAACAATATCCCAGAAGGAAAGTTAGGTAGGAGAGATCAATATAGAGACCAAGACAACCATGTTTTGAGGATATCCAACTAGTAATAATTTCAACCAAGGCAACACTCGATAAGCGTTATGATAATAAATCATGTGGCAGAATTGATTCAAGCTAAGAATTTGTCGCAGAAGTTTAACGTGACTTAAACAGAAAAGCTTCATAGCAGTATACGCATGAGTAAAATAGAAAAAAAAACGCTCTAAACTAAGGTACATGGGTACACA
Source organism: Callosobruchus maculatus (assembly GCA_951848785.1). Lineage (NCBI taxonomy): Eukaryota > Metazoa > Arthropoda > Insecta > Coleoptera > Chrysomelidae > Callosobruchus > Callosobruchus maculatus. The sequence goes on from CATOUR010000130.1 coordinate 3,109,390, forward strand.
TGTGAGCTGCGTGAATAATTCATAAAATAGACTTTCACAAGTAACAGGCTGTTAATAAATCGGTACAAGCAGCCATCCCTGATTTACTGCATGCTGCAACTCGAGCTAATAATTCGTCGTTTTTGTGTCAACCGTGAGCCGATGAAACTTCTCGGAACAGAATTACAAGCGTGTAGTACACGAAGCAGGGATAATTCTCATCGTTTCAACCTGCCTGCAAACGGAGGAACGTATGCAATTTAAATGACGCTGCGCTATGGCTGGTTAGTACGCCAGCTATCACAGCTGTTTTCGATGCACATAGAAATAGGTGGCACAGGGTTCATACGGGTATTATCTAACTTCAAGCCTTGAAGCATCATAGGTAGACTCTAGTGAGTCAAAATCTCCAGAAAAGAAAGAATAGGAAGAATGCCAAAAACTTTGGAAAAATGTGTTGGGTGTCATCTACTGAAAAAGTCAAGTCAAGTTGATTCACTCAGTACTTCCTACACATTACGGTGATACCATTTTATTATTTTTTCATAGTATGCGAAAGTTGTCGGTCCATCAAACGAAATTCGTGCTCAGTCTGGACCAAAACGCCCCGCACAAAATGGATTTTTCACAAGAGACGTGTTCACTATTAACAGAAAATTTGAAATAATACCAATATTGGAGAAAGCTAAACACGGGTTTATTACAATAAAACTAAAAAGCAGGATGCTTGGCGGGGAATTGTAAAAATATTATTTTATCCTTAATTGCATTAAGCAGAAATCAGAAATCACTTTTCAACATTGTGGAAAGGTTTTTAAATTGCCTCCCATCCCTGTCACTTCGAATATCATGCAAAATAAAAGAAATGTTAAGCCTCCAATCTCGACTTCATTGAAGAAATAATTGAGGTTTTGAATTAAGAAAAGAAATATTTTTTTTTTGTGATAAAAGGAAAGATCATAGATAAGTTTTATAACAAAACTGTTTTTGTTTTCTTTTTTTCGCAATAATTCAAAAGTTATATCAAAATAAAAATGGGTTTTTGAATCGAGTACCGAAAAGACGCCGATGGCTCCCGAACCCGTGTGACGTCACCATGGCGGTCAGGATGCTCCTTTGACCAACCACGTCCTACTCCGATACTAGATCCTAGATTCCCAACCAATCGCGAAATTACGTACTGGTAAACTGGTAGCTAGTGCATATTTGCTGCAATGCAGTCGATAAATGAAGTTTGCAGCTCGAGACGAAGTATAAGATCGAAATAAATATGTTTTTGAATGTTTGAAGTTGAAGTCAAATTACAGATTCCAGTAAGTAAGTACCTAATCAAATATGTTTCGTTGAAAAGATCTCCTCAATCGAAGGATGGCCCAGTGGTTAGAGAGTCCGATAGTGGATCTCGGGGGCTTTGGATCGAAACCCAGGCCTAACTTTTTTTTTTATTTTTTTTATCAAAAAATTTATTGATGTCCTTTTTGCACTTGTTACGCACATTTTTACTACGATCAACATAAATATGTGTTTGAATCAAACTTTGTTGGACACATTACTTGCACTGCACAATGCGCAGTCATCTCTTGTCCTTTAACAACTCACATATAATTATAAACATGGCACTAGCTGTACCTATTGTAGATTTTCCATCGCGGTCAATAAAGCAATTCGGCGAACTGGCGAAGCGCCTCCGAATGCATGCTCATGCGATTCTGTGCGGGACAATCAAAAATTGCCCCAACGAATGCTCATTCGGCGCGAAGTGCTCATTCGGTTCGTTTGCTCAGACGTGTACGCGGCATGAGATTCCTTTTCCACCTAATCATCGCCCACCCGCCCGCGATAAACATCCAACACAAAAACTCTCGTAAATAGTTTCTCGCGTCTCTCTCCGTAGGAACTAGGACGACATAGCTTTTATTTTGCAATCTTCAACTTCTTGACAATCAATGGGCCGAAGCTTCTGTTAGCATATGCGGATGATATTGACCTAGTAGGAAACTCTGTCCTGACAGTGAAAGACATTTTCAACAACATCGAAAAAACAACGAAAGAACTGGGACTCAAGATCAACGAGGAAAAAACTAAATATATGTGCATCAACAGACGAGGGGGCCGAGATAGAATAGGACAGAATGTGTCAATAAACACATACAACTTCGAAAGGGTAGAACGCTTCAAATACCTGGGCGCCATAATCACCTCGGATAACGACATAACAGAAGAAATTAAAGGAAGGATTCAAGCCGCAAACCGATGCCTTTTTTCTCTGGGCAATATATTTAGGTCGAAGGTCATATCAAGAACCTCAAACATTAAAATCTACAAGGCTGTCATTCGACCCATAGTCATCTATGAATGCGAAACCTGGACCATGACAAAAGCAAACGAGAGTAAGCTCAGATGTTTTGAAAGAAAAGTGCTTAGAAAAATTTTCGGCCCGCGTTACCACCCCGACACCAACCAATACCGCATTAGAAATAATTTCGAGATTAAAGCACTGTATGGCGAGGGAGACATCGTCCAGGAAATCAAGTCCCAACGCCTGAGATGGTTCGGACATGTCCACAGAATGAACAACGAAAGACTGGCGAAACTCGTATGGGAGGAGGTACCAGCTGGAAAGAGACCACCAGGACGCCCGCGAATGCGCTGGAAGGATAATATCAGGGCGCACCTCTCAACAATGAATATACCACTCGATCGCACCCTGATAGAAGACCGAAGGACATGGATGCAAGTTGTGCAGTCAGCCAAGACCCACCCGGGGTTGTAGAGCTTTGTGGAGATGATGATGATGATGATGATGATGATGATGATGATAAATCTTCAACTGATATACTAGTTACATCGCATGCCGATTTACAGATATCTAAAAACAAATTATATTACCAGTATTTTTCATATTATTTTTCATAGTAATGGTCATTAGATGCCTAGCCTAATCATATCTACTAGTTCATACTGCCAAAATTGATTAAGCTTTCATTTTTTGAGTACCAAACTAGAGTAACCAGCAACCAAATTTATTTGTATGTAAATTAATTCTCTATTTTTTTTCTTCATTTGCCTGTTAGTTAATTTTGTTACTGAAATAGTTGAATATGTTTGATGTCATAATTCACTCGTGACTTAAAGAAACCGTTATATTGTAATGAAAATTATATAACTGAATATGAGGCACCATGGAGTCTTAATATGACAAAATAATACTTCTTTCCAATATTTACACATTTAATACTAGGTATATTATATTATTAATAAAAGTTCATTATTGTGCAAGTCAATGAATATAATCGACGCCTTTGAAACATGGACCTTACGTCGGCTTTTGAGAATCCCATACTACCATACCAGAACCAGGATTTATTGAATAGAGCCTCCACCCAAAGAGTTACTGGTAGGAGAGATCCAGGTCGCAAGCAACATCAACGACATCTCAATAATAGTGAGAAGAGCAGAAGACGGCACTCTACCCATCGTCGGCCACGAGAGGAGACAACCGCCTACAAGCTGCAAGCGTATAGCACACAAAGAAAAAGGAGATTGTGCATGAGATGTGTTTATCAGCAATATTTTAATCCTTTCCTTTTTGTACTTAAATGTGACCATTTTTAAGAATTATTGAAGATAAAGGGGTAGAATTTTCATAGTGCAATCAACAAACTACTAACCTATATTATTATGGAATCAAAGGTGCTTGCTTACTCTGTGAACCAGATAATATATTATTATGTTTAAATCTAATATTATTTTAACTTTAAGTAAATAGGAGGGCGCAGAAATCAAAAGATGCCCCAGGTGCTGAAGGGTCCAGTTGCGGCCCTTCGAGTTAAGCTACTTGGATGCCGTGTTTAGTTCATTTCTCAGTAGATTATGCCTAGTCTGTAAGTATGAGTAGTGATACAGATGTACCCAAAACAAGGAGATGCGAAAAAGGCGTTGCCAGCAATAAATAGGAAAATCGTTTGAGTGAGAAAGACCCTCCATAAACTAGAGGGAGCTGTCGCAAAAAACACGTGCCTGCGACGACCGAATCCAAATCGGGAACAGCACTTCCACTGTATTTCCCAAATTAACACATAAATATTCGTGTTCCCAACTGTCTCCAATATATTTTTTACGAGGTGTAACAATGGTGATATTTGTCACGTCAGGGTAGCTTTTCGGTAGCTTTTTGCTGCACAAGTGCAAAACGTGACGATAGGAATCCAGCTCATTTCCGGATGAGATACTAATGTACTACTGTTCTGAATGTATTTGTTTTCGAGAGCGAGCCAGAAGTTGCCAAATGGGGTGCTACCAGTTCGGTTTTCATGGCTAGCGGTATTTTATGCGAGTAGTGCGTCAAGTCCTACTGGGCTCATTGGGACAGTCTGGTGATGGAGGATGGCATCCTGAGACGAATCTTGGAAGACAAGGAAGGGGCCTACAAAATAGGACAGACCGTGATGCCCAGGAACCGCGTGGCCCGAGGTACTCGGGGAGATTCACAGCGGAACCAGCGGAGGTCATCTAGGCGTGGCCAAGACCCTGGAGAAGGTTCGGGCGCGGTTCTACTGGTTTAGGTGCAAGGAAGGCGTCAAGGAGTGGTGCAGGAAGTGTGCAGTCTGCGCTCTTCCAGAACGTGTGCAAAACTTTGGGGATTAGGAGACTCGGACCACAGCGTTACATCCTCAGTCGGACGGCATGATGGAGAGGATGAATAGGACGGTGAACCGCTACTTGGCCAAGGTTGTCTCCAACCACCAGCGAGACTGGGACAGCATCTATTCCTGTTGGCGTACCGCTCGGCAGTCCATGAAACCACGGAAGAGACACCGGCCAGTATTGTGTTTGGGAGAGAGCTCCGGCTACCCTGTGACCTCATGTTTGGCTGCAAACCAGGGGACGATGTGGCAGGCGAAGATTACGTTGCCAATCTTCGAGGCCCATGAGAAGGTTCGCCATAATATTCGCACCGCAAGCGATCGCATGAAGATGACATACCACGTAGGGTCCAGCGAAACTGCGTACCGACCCGGAGACCTGGTCTCGCTGTACAGCCCTCAGAAGCACCGTGGCTTGTCGCCGAAGCTCCAGCGTTCCTGGGAGGGCCCGTATGAGGTCGTCAAGAAGATCAACGACGTAATCTATCGCATCAAGAAGGCCAACGGTGGAAAACCGAGAGTCGCACACTTCAATAGGTTGACTCCGTTGGCTGAAGATAATGCCGAGGCACAAGTTAGAGAACTTGAGCAACTCCACCCAGAGCTGAGCATCGAGGATTTCATAGCCACTCACACTGGTACAGCGAAGGCTAGGCTTGGCATGACTCGTGAGGAACATCGAGATCTGTTCACGGTGCCGGATGAGTACGCGTTGGCTCATTGTGTCGCAAGAGACCTCCGGTTGTCCCGAGGGATTGCCAGTGAATCCCAGCGTCTGTTTGGCCAGGTGGATGAGCTGAAGAGATAGGGTGGACGAGTCGGACAAGTGCTGGAGTTACGAAGTGACCAGAGGCGACTCTACTACTAGATTTCGAAGGAGAAGTCCTATCAGAAACCAACGTACCGGACTGTACAGGAGGCACTTCTGGACCTCAGAGAGAAGCTACTAACCGCAAATGTCTTGAGGCTCACGATTCCTAAGCTAGCTTGCGGACGGGACGGCCTGCATTGGCGGATCATCCGAAACATGCTAGAAGTTCCCTTCAGGTTCACGGGAATCGAAATTCTGGTCTGCAGCTGGAATTCTAGAGGACCGACAGAACACAGAACCGTGGATTGCTTCTTTTACCAAACTTCTGGCTGCAAGAAGGGCGCACTCTGTCCATTCAGACATGGACGTTTCAGGGACGAAACGGCCTTAAGGAGGGGGCAGTCTGCCAGTCCGGCCCTGTCTCTTACGAAGACAGGTAATCTAGAATCCGATATTCTAGAAGGGTCGCGGCGACGTGAACGCCGCGAACTTATCTTGGCGCTCTATATAATCGGCGCCGGCGGGCAGACAGGGTAGAGTACAGAACAGAGTCAACAGAGTGCAGCAGTCGAACCCGCGATATACCGGTGGCGCGCTAAAATAAATGAACTGTGACTTGAATTGGTGAAGTGTAGGACAAATATAAATTAGTGTAGTGGCTCAGTGACTGTAAATAAATTAGACTTTTAAGTATTAGGCTAGGCGTAGTGTACATAATCAGTGAAAATAGTGAAATCCGTACCAAGTGTTTACTTGCCCAATCGAACCAAAGACTTATAACAATACCATACGTTAGATGAGGTTCGACTAGTGCGGCGTAAACAATTTTGAGAGTGCGATCATCTAAGATATTTCTAATTGCATGAGATAAGTGCGTGATAATATATCTAAGTTTCTTCGCTACGTAATTTACATGAGTTCCCATTTAAGCTTGCTATCTATCATGAGTCCCAGATTTTTTATAGTATTGCAAGCCTGGATTGTATAAGTGGTATTTTTTAAGTCTACACTTAGTTTTCCGATGGCTGGAGAAGATGGGGCTGGTCTAAAGAAAAGAATGCAGAATGTTTTATCAAAATTAATAGTTTAATATCAACTGCCAATTTATTTCTTGATACTTGCAAAATCCTGGCAGATACTTTGAAGTTATCCCGATTTGTTCCTTGATAACACATGGCTGTATCAACAGCATGTGATATTATTTCTCCTTGAGAGTTCAATAAAAAGAGATCATTTACATATATAAGGAGCAAAATTAGTTCCAATATAGTACCTTGAGGTACACTGCATGTTGACATTAAGACGTTACTCAATACATCAATAGTATTCACACATTGACGCCTGTTTGTCAAATAGCTTTTGAAAAGCTCTAGATAGTTACCTCGTATACTCCAATATTTTCTAAAGTTATTAGCAGTTCATCATGGTTGACTGTATCAAAAGCCTTACTTAAGTCGAGGAATATGCTCTAAACATGGAATATTTTTGTCTAAGCAGGTATAGACTCTGCCTATAGCAAAGCTGCTATTGCATCTTCGGTACTAGTATTATGTTTTAAATCAAACTGATACTCATTTGTGATATTATATTTGTTGATATATAAGGGGAGTCGATTCTTTATCACGCTTTTAAAAACTTTTTAGGCACAAGTGATCAATGATACTGGTCTGTAGTTGTTAACATCAAGTGGATCCCCTTTTTTGTAAATATGTTTAACTCGTGCAATCTTAAAGGAGACTGGGACAAGTCCAGTTTGTATACATGAGCTAACAATGTGCGCCAGTGGATCCGATACAAAATCGGATACATTTTTTAAAGTTTCACTTTTCATGTTATCTATGCCACCGGCTTTCTTCACTTTCAATTGGTTTATAAACCTTTTTATTGCACTTGAGTTGGTCTCTGACAGGTAAAGAGAGTTTGGTTGAATTTTCTTGTTTGATACAAAAGTGGGATCAGTTGTAATATTTTATGCAAGTTTAGGTCCGATACCACAGAAAACCTCATTAAATATATTTGTTACACCATCCTCATCTTTAATTATTGTATTAATCACGCTATCAAATTTAATTTCGTTCACAACATTCCATATTTTTTGCTATCAGCTTTTTGAGTATTTATTGTTCATTGTAGTACCGTGACTTTCGCATCTCGATGCTTTTCTTTAAATTTGCTTTATATTCACTATACTCGCGTTTAAGGTTTATATTTTCCGGTTCCAATTTTGTTTGTTGGTATTACATATTTTTTTCATTAACAGAGTTTACTATATTGCTCGTAATCTAGGTTTTTCCTTTAGTTCACCATTTATAAAACATAATAAAGTATCAGTGATATTATAAAGTTCGTTAATGTTCATTGGGTTAGTGTTCACAAAGTCCCATTTTTTTCACTCATGCGTTGTATGAGTTCTCTGTAGTCTATGTATGAAATAAATTCAGTTTTCTCTGTGTTGTTGTTGTTCTTAGTTGCAGAATTTATTTGAATACAAGTTGCGTAGTGATCCGTAATAGAGGTTCTTATAACAATAGGTGGAATTAGATCAATTTCATGGGAAGTTTCTATAAACATATGATCAATACAACTAGAAGAGTATCCTTGAGTTCTTGTAGGACAACTCATTGCAGATACGAACCCCAAGTTATACAATATATTCAAATGCTCTTCAGTAGAATTATCTTTTCTCAGAATATCTATATTATTATTTCACCAACAAGAAATTTAAGATCTTGATACTTAACCATCCCACTGAGTAATTGTTCTAGATCTTCTATAAAAACTTTACATAATAAGGCTGGTGATCTGTAAACTGCTATTAGTAAGCAAGTGTTATAATTTGTTAAGAATTCAATTTGCAAGATGGTTACACCATCTAGTTTGGAACAGCTGTGTTTGTGGTTCTTGGGTTTTTAGGCCGGCGTCGTTTAGCGTTAAGGCTTGACGTTTCACCACCACGACTGGATGGCATCTTCAGAAACTATTTCACTTCGGCGATTTCCAAAGTACTGACGGCTGGAGGATCTGCACCTGCATTTATACCTGTCAACGGTGACGTGGCCCAATCAGGTAACGTTGGTAGCTCCGCCCCCTTGCAATATGGCAGTGTCTTCAGGTCCTTTAGGATGGGTACCCATGTCCGGTTGACTTTCTGTATTTCTTCTTTTCTATTGAAATTATTGTGGTGTTTTTGTATCTCGATGGCTTCTTTGTTAAGTCTGGCATAGTATGAAGATGTTGTGGCAAGAACCTGAGTTCCTTCAAACTTGATCTTATGGCATCCTTCCTTAAGCGCATGTTCGGCTACCGCTAATTTTTCGTATAACCTAGTCGACAGCTAGCGTTATGTTCTGAAATCCTTGTGTTTATCGATTGCTTCGTTGTTCCTATGTATACACTCCCACATGTGCATGGCATGCGATAAATCCCCGGTGTAGTGAGTGGGTATCTTTTGTCCTTCACCGTTCTCAAATACTCCTGTATCTTTCTTGTGAGCTTGTAGATGGTCTTGACGCTTTCTTTTCGTAACATTTTTCCTATTCTGTCCGTTATTCCAGGCGCATATGGTAGAGAATCTCTTGCTATCGGTTCAGGTTCTTGTTTTGCCCTATTTCTTCTCATTGTTCTTGTTATTTCTTTCTCTGTATAGCCGTTTGCCTTAAGAGCGTTCTTTAGGTGTGCCAGTTCGGTGTCGAGTTCCTCTGGTTCGCACACCTTTCTAGCCCGATCTGTCAAAGTTGTAATAATTCCGTACTTCTGAGATGGGTGGTGGTTTGATTCTTTGTGTAAGTACCGGTCAGTATGTGTTGGTTTTCTATATACCTTGTGTCCCATTGTAGCTCCATTTCTTGTTAGAAGAACATCAAGGAATGCCAGTTTTTTGCTTTCTTCTACCTCCATGGCGAACTAGATATTTTTATGCACGCTGTTCAGGTGTTCTAGAAATTCTTCTAGCCTTTCTCTTCCGTGGTTCCAAATGACAAACGTATCGTCCACGTATCTAAGCCATATCTTGAGCTTGTAGTGAACGCTTTCCAGTGCTGTCTGTTCGATCTTCTTTTAAGAACTTCATTGCATTCTTTAAAGTTTTGTACTATTTCCGTATGTATTTCATCAACTTGAAAATTCCTAACATACATACGAATCCATTTTACTAAAATATATCTAATTATACTAAAATTAGATCTTATAAGAATTATATAAAAATTTATCTATGATGGATTTTCATTACTTAGAAAACTATTTTCGGCAAAAATTGATGCTGATAATATTTGAGTATGGGACATTTTTTACCGGAAGCATAGTGATTTGTGTTATGTGAATGATTATGTTTTATATTCGAATAATAACAGTTACAACATCATAGTAATTCTATATTGCAAGAGCGGCTATCATGTTCTTTTCCACATTTACAACAAATTTTGGAATTTCTGCAAAATTGCTATCATGAACCTTCAGAGATTGTCAATCTATCAAAGGCTATCTTTATCGTCATTCATTAAAATTTTAAATACATTTCCGGATACGTCCACGAGTATCGTATAATAATTATGTTGTATTATATAATTTAGGTAAGTAACTCTAATATCGTCTTCATGAAGAAAATACTTTTCTCGGATGAGTTTTTCCTTTATTTCTTCTATTGTAGGCTTTTCCTTGGTTTTATTACCAACAATTTTAATTTTTGGTAGAATTTTATTTTCTCCCATAATTTCATTTCATTTTCGCAATAGACCTTGGTCCGTCGCATTCTTCAATATAATTACATATTTATCTTGTGATTTTAGTTCTATACCTCCATCTCGTTATAGCTAACGGTTTCTATTTTTATTTGCAGTTTTGATAAATTTATATTTTTTTTAGATCTTTTTTTGTATCAAAGTAGTTCTGTTTCCTATTTGGTTTAATAAGCAACTTTTTTAACGACTTTTATGATTTTTGGGGTGTTTTTAGTTGACTGTTTGCTACCGATGCATAGGGTTCTTGCCTTCGTTGTTTCTCTAGATTTTCTAGTCTTTGAGAAATCTTATCAATAGTTTCGATTCTATTATGTTGCTAGCAATGAGGCTATAGTGGCTTTGTAGTTGATTATTTTATTTCAAAAGCTGGTTTATTAATTTTTATTTTTCTGATAAAGTCACCTGGTTTTGCTGAATTATTTCTTTTAGTTCTCTATTTTTTTTAGTGATTCCGTTATTGATTGAGAGTTATCTTCTAAGCTACATGTTTAGGTCAACTCTGAATTGCTTGTAAGTGGTTCATCTGTAGCTTTTGGTTTCTTCTTTTTGCTCATTGTAGCTTACCACTGAACTGAAAAGGCTGAGATATCCTCTTGCCTTTATGATTATTTCTTTTATTGGTCAGCAGACAGCCAATTAGAAATTCCACAAATTTTTCAGTATTACAACGCTCCATCCCCCAATCACCTCAACTTCACCCCACCCAAAAAAGAGTAGAAAAAGTCAGGAACCCCTAAAATGCCTACAAAGCTGTGTTTCTTCACTTCTATTGAAATTGTTGTGTTGTTCTTGTATTTTTATGCCTTTCTCTGTAGAACCTGGCATAGTATGAAGGCTTTCCTGAAGAACCTAAGTTCCTTCAACCTTGATTCTATGACCTCCTTCCTCAATCGCAGGTTTGGCTATCGCTGATTTGCTGTACAAGATAGTCGGCAGCTAGCCTTATGACAATATGAAGTCGTCGAAGTGATATAGCTTCTGAAGATGCCATCCACTCGTGGTGGCGAAACGTCAAGCCCCAACGTTCAACGACGCCGGCCCAAGAAACCAGAACCACAAATCGTTTGCAGCCTTTAGTTTGTCAGACTACGCCTGACCGGTTAAAGGTTAAAGACGCTAAGTGGACGTCGCGTCGGCTCTGTCTCAATAGTGCATGTATAATCATTACGTAAACAAACCAAGCACCTCATAGTTATGATTTAAGCTTCGCCTCACCCTTCCGGTATACCTAACAACGGTAACGTCTTCATAATAGTTTTTTATGGTCAGCCTCCCGCAAAGGCTGAAAGCCTATGGCGCTATAGAAGCGCTGCGAGACGATAAGTGCCTGTGCACGTTAGGCTTGAAACGCTGCAGGTTGTAGCCGTCGGAAAACAAAACAACTGACAGGTATAAGTTACATCTGACAGTTTGAAATAACAAGTGACGAGTTGGAAAATTAACTTGACCGTTTTGAATTATCACTTGGCTCTGTAGAAACTACAACTGGAAAAGGTGTAGTGTTCTTCATTCGGACGGCTTTCGGTGCTATTATCTGAGAGAGCTCAATCGAACGTCTTTCATAGCAGAATCTGGAAAACAGGGACAGATCAGCCACCCTTCTTCGATGTTCCAGGCTGTGGAGATCCTTTGTGAGATTAGGCGTAATGATTCGTCTAATTGCTCCTTTCTGGATACTTTGTGTCTTTAGAGAGTGCAGTACTCCAACGATGGTCGTATCTCTGCCTTGTAGAACACCAATAGTTGCTCTGGTGTACATAGCTTCCTACAGCTATAAATGCTAGAAAATATACAGGGGTCTTCACTCCTTGTCTCAATTTAGAAATTTTTATATAATACTTTTTACTCATGCTGGCAAAAGGACAAGAGGTAAATTGTTAGAGCTTCAAATACTAGGTCGCTGTTATTATTGAGCCAACTCCTTTTTGTGCGATTACGGCATTGGCATTGTTCCTTAATAAAAGAGATCTGTCGGAAGCAAGAGTATATATTCTTACATTTTTGCTGCTCCTAAAAATTTAATCTCGAAAATTGGTATTAATGCAAACTAAACTTTTATGGGTAGCTGCGGAGTAAAATTAAAAAGCTAACTGCGGATATTCAGAGTGCTTTCACTATTATTAAATCGAGACATGTTTACAAAGCGACCCAACAATCTCATTTTTAAAATTAAAGATGCAAGTCGTCTTAAGAGAAACGCGGTTTACATTAAGTGTGACTCTAGATGAAGAGTATGAATAACATTATTTTGATTTTCCAATCACTGGACCACTCAGAGCTGAGAGTTCCAAGTCAGCTACAAGAGTTTTTGCAAACTGTGTCATAATGGCGTGGTCCACTTTTTAGTGGAAGAACTTTAACACTCGATAGAAAATCTGACTTTAAGGCGGAAATTTCATACAAACATGGACAGCAACATTCGATCTATCACGTTATGGTTATGCCTATTAAACATAGTGGGCAATTCAAATTTTGCGCTTTAAGTACCGTATTCATAGTTGTCTCTTGAGTAATACTTAAGGTCCCCTTGAGTAATACTTAAGTGTGTCCTTCCTTGTGCATCTGTTTACTGGACATCTATGAAATGATAGGAAAACATTTGGCGACGTCATATTTCAAATATAAGTCAATTTGTTATTCTTCTTTCTCTTATTCTCATGGCTTCTGCGCGTTAGCACAATCAACCAGCACATTACGGGGACTTCAAACAGAGTCTGGCTTTTGGCCATGCTACAGTCCACAAAAAAAAGCGAAAATTATGCTTCCTCTTAATCAAAACTCGAAAATATCATCATAATTACCTAATAAGATGAATACGGCGTATTACACTATATCGGCGATTTAAGAAATTTAAGACTGCATATCAAATCTGACGATCAACAAAGATTGGAAATTGGAAACACTAAAATGTACGTTATAGTCGGTGATGTTATAACAGCTCTAATCTAAAATCGACTTGGCTGACTGAAAGCCGCCACGAGACCACGACTCAACAAACCATCAGGTGTCTTACCCAGTGTTGGTTCCTTTGTGATGACATGTTGCAAATATCCACTGAAAATAGATCCACTCAAATATCTGACGTTAGCAACGCCATTTTGGGTTATAGCGTTTTAGACTTAGAGCCCGTCCAGATAAAGCGATTTACGCGCGAGTCCACTCACTAGTCAATTTATATTGCGTCCAGATGTCGCGCTTCACTTGCGTTTCTACGCTGGGAGAGATTTCCTTCCAGTTAAAAACATGGAGTTGGATACAGCAGTTGTGTTGTGGCGTGCATACCAGCGATGGAATCTTCGTAAACAAAGAGAAAGGCGACGATTCAACATGCATCCAATTCTACATGACAGAATGACGCACAGTATGTTTATAGCATTATACCCAAAGCTGAGAGAACACAGTGAAAAGTGTTTCAACTATATCTTCAAAGTTGCTACGTTTTATGAGTCTATTGGAATAATCGGATGATTCCATATCCCATATGGCTACTCTTTTTTCGACTGCGTCAACGAAAAGTTCTGTATCGAAGTTATCATGCTCCATTTTCAAAAAAAAAATACGTCCACACGCCACGGACTCGCGCGTTGTACTGGACGCAACAATGTAGCCCAAGTATCTCGACTCGCGCGGCGCTCGCGGGTACAACGGGCGAGTCAAGAGTCCCGCGCGTTACAAGCGTTTTACGCACGAGTAAAACAACGCGCGAGAGCATCTGGACGGGATGTGCGTAACTCTAGTATGTCGGGAACGCGCGAATGACGACGCGCGAGTCCACTTGCGCGTAAATCGCTTTATCTGGACGGGCTCTTACTACTTCTACTAATAGAAGTAACTGTTCTGTTAGCCAACTGCTGTTAGTGATGACAGTTTGATGGTCTTTCACACCCTGAGTTCTGTGGGATTTTCCGAACAATTTAATCTATCGACATAAAACCTAACAGCCTTCAGTGTAATATAGCTTTTGCATCAGTCCAGGATTTGCCCACTAAAATGACATAATTTATTATGATTACTTGATCTTGATCCACTTCTTCCCTCGTCAGTCTATGAACAATATTTTTAACAAAAATTCGTATTTTTGAGACACACGCAGCCGTGGTTTGCAGTGTAACTAGGTATACTTCAACTTCATCATTATCCAAATATGACGATGTTAGCAGTTCATCCAACATCACTTCCTGTACCTTCCATAACTATCATCCATGCTACTATCAACCCACATCTGGATTGAACCGTTTGTAATTTGCAATAAGACGTTATGCCAGTACTGACTAGAAAATAATAATCATTTTCAGTGGCGTCTCACAGAGCAGTCCCACTCTATATTTAACAAACCATAAAATATTGCATAGATCTAAAAGGTGATTTAATAAAAGCGCAAGATTTAAATTTTCTGCTAGGTTTTATAGGCATAACGATAACGTGTCAAATCAGATGTTGACATTATGAGAGTTAGTAAACATGGACAGGACATGTGTACTATTCAAATTCTGAAGCTTTAAGGCTTTCAAAAATAAGTGTTCTTTTTTTACATAATTTATGTATCTATATACTTGCCCATTAGAATATTTCTCAGAACCTTTGAAGGTGCCAGACCTTTATTTCTTATTTCATTTAAGCAAGAAATTACGGTAATATGGATCATAGAGGTGCGAGATTTCGAATTTACGACAACACGTTTATGGGTCATTTAATGGTACATGGAGGTGGAAATCAATACCACCAATTTCCGCTGCTTTGTTTCCCCTGTTCTATTGGTATTGCAACATTTGTCCCATCTACAATATTCTGATCGCAATGATTTTGAATGTAGACTGCAATTGCTTCATAGGCCAGGAAAAATATTTACATCTGCTTGAAAATATATTCTGATCAATCCATTGGCTAACATTACAAAAAAATGAGCCTTAAAGCAATCTTTCTTGTTGATAAATCTAAAATTTTCGAGTTACACCGGAAGAACAGAACATATTTAAAAGTCACTTATTATGCCCTTGAATAAACTTTGCTTAAGAATAAACAAAATTTGACTGTAAGGAATGCGTAGGTGTAAAGAACTTCGATACATTCAGCTGCAATTTTAAATTCACCTACTTAAACTGCTGATAGGTGATCAGACCATGACATTAAGCTATCTCTATCAGATGATTAGCTGAATGAAGATAACCTAGAATAAGCTGCTCAATTACTTAATGGTAATCTGGCAATGAGGCATCCATTTAAGTAAAATTCAGCTAAAATAATGTGTTCAATTGCTAAAAGAAGAAATAAGTATAATCTATAAGATAAGCTAGAATCAGCTGCTCAATTACTTAATGGTAATCTGACAATGGGGCATCCATTTAAGTAAAATTTAGCTAAAATAATGTGCTTAATTGCTAAAAGAAGAACATATTCATTATTCCTCATGATATTCCTCAAGATAGGTAGTTTTTCTTTTCTTTACGATGCCTAAGAGATCACGTTTCTTGACCATACGCCGCAGGACTTCGATGTTTGAGACGGGGATGTCCAAGGTATTCCTAACATTCGACGATACATCCTCATCTAGCAAGCTTCTATTCTATTCATTGTACTGATCCTATTGAGGCCTTTCCAGGCCCTTTATTCCGGATTTAACTCTGGATGCTGGTGGCTTGAGCCCATATTGAAGATGTCCTTTATCTAATGACCTCGTTGTGCCATACATGAGACTTCCCGCCTGATTTGTATGGAGCTATTCCCGCCAGCATCTATAGGTAGTCGAGGTTGGTAGGTTTTAGATAGTCCATGATTACTCTACAGGGTGTCGTTCAGGGTAGGGTCCAGTTTGTCAGCAATAGTCGATCTGGGTCATAGACGGCATGCGTATTCGGCTGGGCCAAACCACATTGCAAGGGATGTCGACGGCAATACGCCAGGGTGGGCCCCCATAGGAGTTGACACCAAACTTGCGAATAACACCATTTGTCGTATTTACCTTTACTCTAGTCTTCTATACGTGCTCTCTATAGAAGTCCTGTCTAAGGTAACACCTAGATAAACTGGATTTAGGCAGTGCCATAGCCTCATCGATTCGATTCTATTTACCGTTCTCTGTTCACATGCGATTTATCAAGATGGAATAGGCAGGTTTGAGTTCTATCTGGGTTTGGGCGTAGCTAGTTTAACTTGTAGTATTCGGCCATACTTGCTGAGGATTCTGCTAACCTTTTTTTCAATTTTCTCGATGTCTTGGTGTTTAAACGTAATGGCTACGTGGCTACGTTATTAGCGTAGATGTAAAGGGGTCGACAGGTTGATCATCCGTGTGTAAATTACTCTATACTTCCACCGACTTTCCTGCCCCTGGAAAGCTGCGTAGAATCTCGTGCACAGCACGTAAGATAACATTAAACTAATTGCGTATACATTGATGCATTTATGAGCCAACGTTCAGCCGCACAACTGCTGATAGATGATCTGACAATGGAGTGGCGCATCCAAAACTAGTGTGTAAAGCCTTGAACGCACTGGGTCGGACGGCACAGTACAAACGGTACGCACGGCATTTTTAAAAAATGTTCAGCATTGATTGGCCTATGGGTGCGCGCACTGGGCCGTCACTGTCGGAACAGGACCATCCACACCTTCCGCCGTCCGATAAAATCCCGAAAGAAAGATTTCTAGGCATCCCGACCGTCCCGACCGGCCGTACCGATGACTCATCAGCCCTTCGGCGCGTGCCTGCACGTGCTTCGGTACAGACGTTCCGCCGTTTCAGTTGAGCAGTATTGGTTGCAAAGCGAGCATGGATGTTCCCAAATTAATTACGGTGGTAGAAAACTACTACATCTTCAATCAAGTCAGGGAAAAGCGTATGAAACTCTCCAAGCTCTAATCTCTTGCGATTTATTCTATGAATCCAAAATCTGGGTTTTCCTCGAGTTCTTGACCTTTCTTCTTCTTCTTCTTCTTCTTCTTCTTCTTCTGCTACCAACTTTAGTCTTACAATTATTTCTTTTTCACTCAACATATCGTTTTGGTTTTCACAATAGACAACAGCACAAAACCTATTACGAGACTGCTTGTCTCTATTGTCCGACCTTCCGTCCGTCCGTTCCGTCCGTACCGACCGACCCAGTGAGCGCAGTCGCCTAAAAAGAGTGTCGAAGGTGCGTACCGTTCCGTCCGACACAGTGCACCCTTAGCTTAAGTGGCGAATTACGGCATCTACAAGATACCGTTCAGCCCTCAGAGTAATAATTCTTTTTGAGGTTCAGCCGCAATTGGCTGCACAACTGCTGACAGGTGATCCGTATGTCGTGCTCATTCGTCAGCATGACCCAAGCACGTTTCGATCTCGGCAAATCCTTTGGCGATATGATCAGTGAAAAGCGAGCGGCGCGTTACAGCGCGCGTCCGGTTGACGTGGCAAATTGTAGCGTCGCCTTCATTGCTATGCATTGCTTTTCGGTAGCCAGGTAGCAATTATTGCAGAATAAGCTCGATATAAATTCGTTACGGCTCATCAGTAATCCATATAGGTGTACTGCGCAGCATCGACAGCAGGACCTACCTGGGCCATATTCACTGCGCCAACCAGACGTGTGCACTGCTTTCCGCCGAGTCTGCGAGAACAGTAGCGTCGGACGTTGTTGGGCTCTCGATAGGGATGTTCCGATACACCAAAAGGTATCGATACACATCGATTTTTACAGTATAGATACATTCGATATTTCAGTTTCAAAGTATCGATACACCTAGTATCAGATCGAATGAAGGTGGTCTTTCCTCTCTCTATACAGAGTGTAACGAGTTGAGCAAATGTGTGCTTTACTGCTTTACTTATCAAGTTAACACTAGTGACAGGTGCAGTTTGCATAGACAGTAATAAACACCAACTTACAGAACTATGAACTACAAAACAGCAATTGAGTCACAGAATAAAAATAGCATAAAATATCGATCAATCTATGCGTCAAAAATCACAATAAAGGAAGATTGTATACGTCCTCAAAACGCTAGAACCCATAAACATAAAACAGTAGAGAAAAAACTGCTGTAAATCACGAAGCCTTATCGATAAATGTTTCCGATACTGAGCAGGTTTGTATCGATACCTGTATCAATACAAATGAAAAGTATCGAAGGCAAAGAGTACCGATACACTTAAGTATCAATACATATCGAACATGCCTAGCTCTCAGATGAACAGCTAAAAACAGAGGAGCTAAACAAACCATTCCAGCTTGTCAGGCTAAAAGACTGACAGTTAAGGTTCTAAATGTAAGCATACTTTATTTCAATCATCATTCTGCGTGATACTCACCCTGTAACTCCCTGCTTATGTTTACCAAGGTTTGGAAAATACCATGTGTTTTATTTAGATGGCAAGTACGTCATAAAGATAGGACAGAAAGTATTATTAGCTGTAATAGTTTGAAGGGGTTATGGATCTTAAGGCCATATCCCTATTGGCTCGGCGCTATCTTGAAAAAAAAATCAAATTGAAGATGGGGTCTTGTGATACATGTTTTTGAAGCTCCTAACAAATCCTTCACAACCCTAGAATATGAAGTCAACATCTTTATCTCTTACAAAGTGAGAACGTAAAGTTTATGTTAAGAATTCAATTTTTTTATTTAGACAAAACATCATGTTTTCGTGAAGATGTATTCAGGCAACTGTTATGTTAAAACCCTTAACTACGGACAGGGAGTCAGCCAGACTCCACGCTAGGCATATTGGTCTGCTACTTCCACCACATTTATTTTTCGTCACTAGCGCTTGGTGTACCTTTCTGACCTTCAGTGCTCTGTTACGCCTCACAGTGGCAGTTACGTCATATTTGCAGTTTTCGAGTTCTCACACGTCGGGAGTCTATGAGACTCTATGTCCGTAGTAACGTGATATATATTTGAAAAACAATGGCAGGTTCTATGCCCAGTACTTCGAAACGCGTCAATGTTTTGGATGCGGATTTCAAAGAACAGGTGTTGAAATGGTATAACGAGATAGATAGTGACTGCAGTGACATTGAAAACGAAGAAGTATGTATCGAAAGTGATCATGATTCGGAAAGCGAACAGGACGTTGATGAGCAGGCTAGTGATGATGATACTGAGTATTTACCGGACACTGAAAATAGTGAAGTCTCCGATGAAGACATGCTAAGTGAACATGAACCTAAAATGAAAAAGCTAAGGCAAGAGAAAATATACATATATGGAAAAAATCGATGTAAATGGAGTACCATAGAACCTCAAAGAAATATCCGAACACAAGCCCACAACATTGTACGAGTACCTGTAGCACGTTTAGACATTGAAGATAAAACAAACCCATTACAACTTTTCAGAAAACTGTTTTCTGTGGAAATGTGCAACCAGATAATTTTGTGGACAAATAAAAAGTTAGCTAGCATGAGACAAAAATACAAACGAATCAACAAACCTGAACTCGAAGACTTGACACGTAGCGAAATGGATGCCTTTGTAGGACTACTGCTGTATACTGCTATCTTTAAATCGAACCCTGAAGACTGTAGAAGTATTTTTGCGACAGATGGTTCAGGTCGAGAGATATTTCGAGCGGTTATGTCCATGGAACGTTTCACAATTTTATTAGTGGCTCTACGATTTGATGATTCGGACACTCGAGAAGAAAGAATGAAGGATGATCCAGCAGCTGCAGTTTCTGAACTGTTTGATATGTTCGTTGAAAATATCAAGAAATTGTATGTGGTAGGAGCGACAGCATGCGTGGATGAAATGTTGGTGGGATTTAGAGGGAGGTGCAAATTTAAAATGTACATCCCCTCTAAGCCTGAAAAATATGGACTAAAAATTTGGGCGCTAACTGACGCCAGAACTCATTATCTATATAATGCATATATGTACACAGGGAAAGACAGCGATGGGCGTGGACTGACAGATGAAGATAAGCAGTTAAGTAAACCCTCCCAAGCAGTAGTCAGACTCGCTAGGCCTTTATATGGGTCTAATAGAAATGTCACAGCTGATAACTGGTTTTCTTCTTTTGAGCTCGTAGAACATCTGCGAAAAAATCAGCTTACTTTTGTTGGCACATTGAAAAAAAATAAAAGGGAAATTCCCCCGGAATTACTACCCACAAAAGGCCGTGAAGTTGGTAGCACCGAATATGGATTCAAAAAAGATATGACCATTGTTTCATATACAACAAAGAAAAATAAAGCGGTAATACTTTTATCGTCCATGCATCACACCAAATCAACTGACCAAGAAACTGGAAAACCTGAAATCATCACATTTTACAATTCCACGAAGGGTGGAGTGGATGCAATGGATGAGAAATGCGCCAAATATAGCTGTAGTCGACGCACCTGGGATGGCCTATGGCAATATTTTTCAAACTGTTGGACATATGTAGTGCAAACTCCTATATCATGTATTCATCGTTTCCGGGAAATGACTCCAAACGTTTTAATTATATATATATAATTTAACAGAAACCCACTTACGTAATAGACTGCAGAAGCCTCAGACAAATAGGGAACTGAAATCTCTAATTTCGCGGATTTTACAGATACCCACACCGCCATCGGAAGTAAACAATGAAAACCGTCTTCAGATTCGCAAATATTGTTACATATGTCCTTCCAACTTGAAAAGAAAGACCGCATTCACGTGCATAGAGTGCAAAAAAACCCATTTGCCTCCAGTGCTCACGAAAATGTTGCATACGGTGCTGCGATAAAGGAGACTAGTGGTCAAAATGAGCCTCCAGAACATGGCTTGCAGATTTTTTTACTTTTAGAATTAAGAATCTTTTTCGTTTATTTTCTTATACATTCGACCTTTGTTGATTCAGTTTATCACAAATAATCCGTTTTTGTTGAGTTTTATAAGAATAAAAATGTTCACTTAATACGAGGTCAAATATTTGTGAAAATTGGACTTCTTTTATTTATCGCTTTTTGTACCTGTTATTTTCATGACTGTATAACTTTTTTGCAATAAACTGTTCAAAAGTATGTTCACGAATTATTATCCATGGACACAAACAGAAAAAATATACCAAACAGGAACTGAGGCCTTTTTGCGATGGAGTCTCGGAGACTCCTGGTCCGTAGTTATGTAACAAAAACAGGTGTCCGTAATTAAGGGTTAAAAATTCAATAGTATTTCGACTTAGATAATAAAAACATGTTTAAATAATACAATGTTGTTTTTGTAAAAATGTATTCAGGCAATTATTAAGTATTCCGCCATCCTGTAGTAGGTAGAGATATTGAATTTATATTTTGGAGTTATAAACTTTCCGGCAGAGGCTTCAAAAATATATGTAACAAGCCCTCCCCCCCCCTTTCAATTTGATCTTTTTCAAGATGGCGCCGAGCTGCGATCTTGAAAGTTTCATCTGTCGGTTTTAATCCAAAATATAGTATTCATGCATCAATTTCATCCTTCCAGGTTTCAATTTTTCAGTTGACCCGTCCAGAAAAAAAGGGGGGGGGGCATTAAAGAAAATCACTGTATACAGGGTGCCCCTGAATTTCCTCGACACGTGATATTCCCGTAACAAAAAAAAATCAAATGAGGACTGGGTGGAATTCTTGAAGGTATTATATGGTCTATCATACCATGCTTGCAAGACATTTTTTTGTACGTTGACCCTTAAAACTCACCCCCAACCTTTTTGTCCATAGGTTCTGAATGACATCGCTATTCTATTTAAAATCCTGTGGCACCTTTGATTTTATACGCAAACTTGTCTTTTCTGGGTGAAAGCATAAGCATAATATAAATAAAATAAGAATTTGACGCAAAAAACGGACATAAAAGAAAACTAAGTGGGTGTTGAAGGGTACTTGATACATACTTTGGAAAACAAATGTCTTTTTAGTCCTTCCTTATTACGAAAATATTACGCTTCAAGAAAATCCTTATTTCATTTATCTTATGCATGAAATTGGGAAAAAATTGATTTGTGTATGAAAGATTTTGAATAAAATAAGGACTTAATTTGTGTAAGAAAAATTATTGGGTGCTATTTGAAAAAAAAAGTTGGGGATGGGTTACAAGGGTTGAAGTACAAACAAATATTCTGAACGCATGGTATCATAGACCTGATAGACCTTTCAAAAATTCCACTCAGTCTTCGTTTGAACCTTTTTTGTTATAAGGTAATCACGTGTCAAGGAAATTCAGGGAGAGTATATGGAATTTACATTAAAGATTAGAAATATGGGCATCGCAAGATCCAAAATATTTATTGAACATTGTTATAATTACTACCGAAATCTGTTCATTTTTTAAATTGCTACGGGCTCAGGCAAAAGTAACTGTTCCAGCGAGGTCAAATTCTTCTATAGATATCTTATTATTATTTCTTGTTCTATTACTTAAATACTAAAAACATAATGGCTCTGAGTTTGTACTCAAAGAGCAGAGATAATATTATATAAACATAAGGTTGGAGATTGTTCTTTGCCTACACATACGAGATATAGCCGAATTGTTGAAGATTTATGGAATGCATTTCTACCTACAGCCATAAAAATGATATGCCATCTATAAAAGTTACTAAATAGAAGAGTTAGACTATCTAGCGATTCTTCGAGCACGTTGACTAGAAAGAAGAATAACGGTACGCCCACAAAAATCCATCGCACATACGTGCGGACGATAGGCATCTAATTTTCAAAATCCGGCAAAAATATAGCAACTAGAAATAAAGCCGGCTGATGCGTGCCGTGCGTGCCGATACCGACGTATGAGCGATGCTGATTGGTAGTTGCCGAGGCACCATCTGCATTTTCCAAGTTCCTACCTGTACTGCCTGCAGACAGTGTTGCCACTCATAGCAACTTGTCGCGAAAATAGCGACATTTTGATTACGTTGAGATGTGGCGGCGATTTAACAAAATGAACCGATTTGTAGCGACTTTTTGAAAAATTCTATTACTATCTTTTTTTCGCCACTGATTAGTGCTTGTCTATTCTTCTTTTCGGTTTTGCCCAGACTGTCTTGTATTGGTGTCGAGACCACAGCATAGTAAACAATCAGCGCAATATCTCAGGTTGGCGGCAATTACACGCGCATTCCCCCTTTTGGATGATTACTTGTAGGGATGCTAACGATACTTTGATACTTGAAATGTTCAATACTTCTGCACTAGTATCGAATATTTTTGTCTTAGATACTTTTTGAGCGATTCCAAGGTGGTATCGCTACTTTTGTAGCGGTATTGGTATTGAAAATAATTACGAACCAAACGCGCCTCCATTGGCGTGTCAGCTCTATATACTTGGCTAAAAAATATCGAATTGATACCGATATCGATATTTTTATTTTCGCATCTCTACCCAGATTTCACACTTTCATCCGAAGGTCAAATTCTGTGGGAACCATTTTTATATAGGAAATTCTCAGAAATATTCTGCTGGTTGTCTACTATGTCGGGACTATGTATCGGGTAATCCACTATTTTTGAATGAAACGTTATATTATATTATACATATGCCTAACATCAATTGCACGCCCCCCCCCCCCCCACGAATAAAGTTATACACAGGCTGAAATATACGTTATTTTTTGTGTGGCGGCAACGTAGCGACATTCAAGGCGGTTCAGTAGCGAATTTCAATCTGATCTGCCTGGCAACACTGCCTGCAGATCATTTGCATATTTGCAACTGCCTTCCAATTCTTCCGTCGATTCCGATCAGATATGTGCAATACCCTAATGAAAAATCTGTACCGTACCGGTCGTTCCATCCCTACCGTCCGTCCGATACCGATTTATGTGCGCGTACCATAAACTGGAAATTAATTTAACACTAAGTGCTATTTCATTCTAGGAAATCCTTCTGATTGTTAACGATCGCCTTTTAGGTATATAAATCTGCAGAATTTGCTCAATTTACCTGAAACTATCTTCAGATCTAAAGGTACACTATTCAAAATGGGGATATGTGAATGAAAATCTGCTTCGTCCTTTGCCCTCAGGTATGACATTTTATTTATTATGACCACTAAAAAAGCCCAAGCTCACATATTCAAAATGTTGCTCTGTTGTTCAACATGGAAACAGGCACAATGAGACAAAAGACCCGAAAGTACAGTCGATCCGTCTGAAAATGTATTAGCGTTTAGATACCGACAACGAGGTCGTCCTAGAACAATAGCGAAATTGAGAGCAGACAGAAAGAACTCTGCCTACCTTCTGCTACTGCTAACAGCAGTAGACTTCTTGGTGGGACGCCAAGGTGCGTCCGCTTGGCCACCAGAGAGCGCGGGTTCTATACGCCGCTGCATATGAAAGCCGATATACGAGGGCTGCTCTATACCTCCGTCAATCCACCAGTACGCAGACAGCTGTTTCACGCTTACTAGCGATCGTCAGTGCGCCATAGGTCGATTGACGGAAATAGAGAGCATCAATTTTTCCATGTTTACTAAACATGTAAAAGATGTGAGAGCAGACAGAAAGAATTCTGCCGGTGCGCCATCTGGCACCCGAACGTAACGGCAAACCAAGGAAATCGCTGCTTAACAGCAGTAGACTTCTTGCTGCAGCTGCAGCCCTCGTATATCGGCTTTCATACGCAGCGGCGTATAGAACCCGCGCTCTCTGGTGGCCAAGCGGACGCACCTTGGCGTCCCACCAAGAAGTCTACTGCTGTTAAGCAGCGATTTCCTTGGTTTGCCGTTACCTTCGGGTGCCAGATGGCGCACCGGCAGAATTCTTTCTGTCTGCTCTCACATCTTTTACATGTTTAGTAAACATGGAAACATTGATGCTCTCTATTTCCGTCAATCGACCTATGGCGCACTGACGATCGCTAGTAAGCGTGAAACAGCTGTCTGCGTACTGGTGGATTGACGGAGGTATAGAGCAGCCCTCGTATATCGGCTTTCATATGCAGCGGCGTATAGAACCCGCGCTCTCTGGTGGCCAAGCGGACGCACCTTGGCGTCCCACCAAGAAGTCTACTGCTGTTAAGCAGCGATTTCCTTGGTTTGCCGTTACCTTCGGGTGCCAGATGGCGCACCGGCAGAATTCTTTCTGTCTGCTCTCACATCTTTTACATGTTTAGTAAACATGGAAAAATTGATGCTCTCTATTTCCGTCAATCGACCTATGGCGCACTGATGATCGCTAATAAGCGTGAAACAGCTGTCTGCGTACTGGTGGATTGACGGAGGTATAGAGCAGCCCTCAAATAGCGAAATTAATAAAGTAACGCATTCAACCGAGGCGGCAGTCTAGTGTTGTCATTGTTCAAGTGAAAACGCTGTCCTAGTGTGGAATATTTCTACAATTTAATAGAATATCTGACATTCTCAATTTCCCTCGAAAAGTGAACGGAGCGCTCATAGAGGTAATTGCATTTTCGATACGTAATTGAAGGAATGCTGCGGATTCTGGTTTACAGTTCAGTTATGCAGTAATACGTGTAACCTCTATCTGTGCGATTTTAATGTACAATACAACGATGATCAAATCTACAAGGTTCTATTCCAAGCCCTTTGATATTTATCGTTTTATAGTCGTTGTGACAGTTGAGCGTGCATTTATCATAAGCAGGGTCATGGTAGTTGTGTTGTAGCCTAGTGAGAAGGTGGAAAGGGCATCCACTAGTTTGATCACTAGCCTCGAGTTCTGTATAGGCTTTGTTATTGTTTCCCGGCACCACTCTAGGAACAACACTATTAATTAGAGCACAGTAAGTAAGTGCGCAGTGTTCCCTTAATCAGCTGGTCGTTTGCCATCTGGATTGTTGTCAATAGCGTCGGAGAGATTTATTAGCGGAAAATCGTTAAGTGATCGTTTGTGAGCGAGTTGTCTTGTATGGTTTGCTTTTTGTGCTTTTACGTTTAACCTACGTACAATATCTCGAAATAGAGTTGTTGTGAAGTAACACACTTATTCTTTGCATTATAATAGTACTATTCAAATTCGAATTGAGAAAACAACTATCACTTCTCTGACTGTAAGCAATGTCACCCGCTATGTGGTCTGCGTCGGTACGTCATCAATGGTGTGACGTCACTGCCACATTTTTATACGGAATTAATTGTATATTTCCTTACTGAACATTTTCATTTAATACCAACAAATGTATTTGTGTTATCACGTCACAAAGGTTCCAAGAATTAAATTTAGAAGTTGTATCTGCCAAAGTTCAAATTTGAAAATATATGCTTTTATCTGCTTGTGATAGACTCACGTACAAATAACTTACAAAGACTCTATATCCGATGCGATGCAAAGTGGGAAAATCTTTTAGATGCTGCATTAATCCGGGTGCATACTTTAGCTTCTGGCGATATGTTTTATTTTTATCTTTGAGGTAAATTAGATAAATGATTGCGAAGGAATGTAAGACCCGTTATCATATCGGAATTAAAATTGGAGATGGAATTAAATTTGCAAGAAGAGGATGGTGAAACCCAGGATTCTGGTGCGGAAACTCCTGAGAAACGTTCAGCATGTAACATCTCCATGCGCGTTGCTCTTACAAAACCGTTGTGGTAGATTTGTATTCAACTGCTGATCTTCAGAAGCTGTGATGGGTTTCAAGTAAATTAAACGAATCATGTAGGCTGGAAATGGAATATATTCCAGAATATTACAGCTCTGCTTTTGTTAATCGTAAACCACTAACATCATAACCGCCATATCTAAAACGGAAATAATTTTTTTGGCGTGACTTAAATGATCTATATCACTAAGGTAAATCATACTCAGCTTTTCTGTAGTATGACTTCCACATAAAAAAAATACCTCTAAAGTGCTAAAGATAAAGCGCCGAGAACACTTATTTCTTTAATCACTATGTCACCAAATCTTTAAAATTTCGTTACAGGCAAATTAGTGGTATCCACTGATACTACGGAAAAATCAAATAATATAATCAAAACTGCGTCAGCTATCTGCATAACACCTGGAAGTACTTGTTCGTCGGTAATAATAATTAACGGCATTTACATAGAGAACTAAGTATTGACAAATGATCACACCGGTCCGCTAATAATCATTATCCTTTCCAGTTTTAGTACATATAAAGGTTAGGTGAGTGCTAGGGGTAGTCTAAGTCCTCATAGTACCCTGAGGGTGTCCCGTGCAATCACGGACGAAAGCTCGGCGCTTCAAATAGGATGCAGGTTTCACCAGGGAACGAAGAATTTTATAATACACTTAAGCACATACTTTGACTGTATTGTATCTATTGAATTTTCATATATAGATTGGGTGTCAGACCAATGTAGCGTATTTCATCTTACTCCAAATAAAAGTAAACTACAGCAACAACTCATCATGCCACATAGCACAATATAGCTTTTAGTCAACTGGGATGAGGCGCATGTTCAACTGATTCACAGCTGTTCTTGAACTTTTTACGTTACTCAAGCATTCGACACCGTTAGAAATTCTTTGGATACCATCTGCATGAAACAAGATTTAAAAAATTGAAGATTTGTGAAAAAAGAAAGTTGTTCTTTATTCACGTTTCTCAACCGAGCGACATAGTATTTTGGAAACGTTGCAATGAAAGCCCAAATATTCGTGAAACATGAAACTATTAATTCATTTATTGATTATGGTGGGTAGATTTTTGTTAGTCACACCAGCACAATGGTCTTAAATTAATTTAGGTCCTGCCTCTAATACAATGATTGACACATTTAGCACCTGACAAACCTAAAACTTCAAGTCCCTATTGGCCCAACTTAGTGGGACTATAGTACAAGGTAGGCCCATGTAAATCATGTAAAATGTTGAATTAGCGTAGATAAGATCATGAAGAAGGGGCTTAATATATACATAAGCCGTAAAGGCGTATGTAAAGTACACGGAAGTGTCCATACTCAGGCCTTTTTACAAACTACTTATACTCCAGCGAAATAACCTTTTGATTTGGGACGAACTCCATCGAAAAGAGCGCAATTTGGTTGATGAAGTTGAACCCAAAATCCCATTTTACGAAAATTTGCACATTGACCGTTGTTTGTCCAAGCCACAGAATAATCGCCCGGAAATGTACTTTTAATCATTTCAAAAGTTTCAGTTGGTGTCTTACTCAACCGAACACAAAACTATATCGCATATATTTGCCCCACTTGCAGACAAAACACCGATATTTCAATGATTTCTATAATTTATTTCGCAATCTGCATTCAAAACAAGTTACAGCACAAGTCTCGTTATTGACTAATATATCCTCTTATTGAAGAATATCACTTCAATCTTAAAGAAAGGGCTCCCTAAAAAGAGATTGACGGCAAAAATGACACTCAAATGAGTGAGATCTAAAACGTGTTAATCTAGTCATTTTAATTCACCGATCGTCTACCGAATTTCATTCAAGGGGAAGTGGCACAATCTTGCATAATAGTTGTTCAAGTGTAAAGCGCGTTGGCTCTCCATACGTCAGTGTCACGTGGCTTTACCGCCATCACACGAAAGCAAAATAAGGCTGACGCCGAGTTAATGCATACATACTGGGGTAAACGCGGCAAGACGGTGGCAGCAAGATTCAATTTGCGGTCATATCAAGAACGATAACGAGAACGGGACCATAATGAGGGGGTGTTATTGAATGGAAAAGCCCACGCGTAGCTGAGGTCGGGCGCAAACACCATCCAAAGTCGCTTAGAATAGTCCAAGGACTATGCCTGACGATAATGGTTCCTACTTCAAGCTGTGGATATGGATTTTTCCTTTAACAGCTTTTAATGCAGGCCATGCGCAGCGGAGAGTTTAATGCAATACGTATAATTCCTTTTACTTCCCACAACGATAGGGAGGGAAGTATTAATTGAATCGCTTATTTGAGAAACGCCACATGTCCCAAAATCGCTATTTTGAGGAAACTTGAAAAAACTAAATAACTGAGAAAATATAACTATGAATGACGTAACTGTGTATTTGAAGACGACTCGAAGATCTATAAGAACAACTACCCCAAAATATAGTACGTGTATCTGGTGTCAAGCTTCTAACAAAAGGGAAGTAACAAATTTTCCGTTGCTGTGACAGAAAAAAAGAACTGGCCGTAGACACGTGGGGTTTCTCAAATAAAGACATTTTTTTGCAAATATTTTACTTGTTTAGTGATCGGAATTACAATAACATAATAATAAAAGACAGGTCAGTTTTCACGAACATCTTCAACCGTGTCACCAGAAACTGGCTATTTCAAGATTTTTTATTTTATTTGAGAAACACCACCTGTCCACAATAACATAATAATACAAAGAACACTTTTCATGAATATCTTTAACTGTATCGCCAGTAGTCGGCCATTCAAATATTTTTTGATATTTGAGAAACACCACATGTCCAGGACTTGAGGTTTTTCAAATAAATGCATACCTTAGACGTTCCTGCACGCGTAGTATGGATAGGCCATGTGAGATTTCTGTTCAAAATATGCGAATAACTTAGAATAACATTTTAAGCTGAAAAATTCGGAATGTCAACTTTATGGACATGTGGGGTTTCTCAAATGAGCGATTCAATTATTGTGATCGCAAAAATTGCCGATTTTGAAATAATACACCTTTTGGGTGTTTCATGGTTACTACGAAAATCCACTTCACACATTTCCGTCCGTCTGTCTGCCTGTCTGTCTGTCTATCTATCTGTCTGTCTGTCTATCTGTTTGTCTGTCTGTTGGTCTGTTGGCGTTTTTCTAGCCTTGCAATCTAAGCAGCCGCTGCACGGATTGTGTGATCATAGTAGGCAATGCTGTTATAATTTTGAAATTCGGTAGATATATGGGCGTCGATGTGATTAGCAAAAAAAAATATTTAAATACTCCTCAAACTTCATTTTCAGCCGTTTTAGGTGTTTCTGATTACTTTCTATTTTTTTGTGGGTATGGAACTGGGGTGGTTGGGGGGTGGTGAGTTGTAAAGCTGAAAAATTTGTTGCAATCATGAAAGGCTGTTCATTGACCTGAGGAAGAAAGACCTAGCGGTATGATACACTTATTCGGCCCATCCCAGCATTGCCTTGCCAATTACAGAAACCAAGGGACCTTCTGATGTATACATATGAGTATTGCTTTAGATCGTTCGGTATTTTTTGGCGAGGATGGAGATGGCGTATGGTTTTTAGAAATCGTCTCAGTCGCAGCGCAGCAATAATAAAAAAACTAAAAGTTGTGTATGTATAATGAATTATCCATTGGTATGTGAAAAAAGGACCTAGCGGAATAGCACACTATTTTTGCGGTCGGGTGGGCGATGATTTGGTTACAAGGGGATCTCAGACTATAGCTTCATGCTATGGGAAAGTAATAAACTGGTATTACTGTGATATGTGGAAAGTACTGAGTCAATCAACTTGTCTACATTTTTTATTCATCTAATTCATATTAATGCGAGTCAGCCTATACCCCTAATTGAATAATATTACCTATAAGTATCATATAATGAACACAAAGAAATTCATGCTAATTCATGTAGCTACTTTTTACAGAAATAATTTCGTATTCCTCCGTCTAATTCCAAAATGCATATCAATATCACTGATTGGAGTTTTGAAAAAAAAATGTTTTTTACGATAACTGGAAAGGTCATAAATATATAAGTTTTATAGCAAAAGTATTTATTTCTTTTTTTATTGCAATAATTCAGAAGTTATATCAAAATAAAAATTGATTTTGGAATCCAGTACCGAAGCACGCCGACAGCTCCCGAACAAAAGTGCGTGTGACGTCAAAATGTTTGTTTTCACCAACGAGGTCCTACTCCAATACCTTTGTTCTAGATTCCCAGCTAATCGTGAAAATAGTTACTTGTGTAACTAGTATCTATTTGTTGTACGATAGATAATGAATGACGACGAAGTCTAATATTGAAATAAATAGGTCTTTGAATGTTTGAAATTAGATCAGATCACAAATTCCAGGAATCAAGTACCTAATCAAACATGCTCTGATGAGACAATTTTCTCGCCGCCATGGTAGTTCAAAGCTAAGCGCTCATCCGTCCACTCTCCAATATCCGGGTCCGAACTTAGGGCTTTTACCAAAAAGTGTTCACCCCCTCCCCCCTCCCCAACCTCGAGCGAAAACCCCCAGGTCGCAAATTGAATCAAACGTCGAGGTAATATCATTTCCACTAAAAGTATGTACAAATAAGATATTTTTCGCATGAGGGCATATCGGTAGTAGGTAGCGGTGTGTTCCTAAATGTCGTACTTTTTTTAATACCAAATGCGTACGTTTAGACAGCTGCAGATAATTAAGAAATGAGAAGATATTATTCTTTTAGGGAAATAAAAATGTTACACGAATCTTTGATAAAGGTGTTCGCCTTCATCCGCGAAAAAATTCTGATTTTAGTGAAAATCTCCAACCAACCCCTAACTCTAGCGCACTGTAAGAGGGAAACTATTAGACGCACACAAAATTATGCATAATTTTGTTCTGTTCATAAATCGTTTGAGGCTTTTTCCGATATCACTTACCAAAGCGACACTATTTTTCGAAAATCGTTGCGAAGCAGAGTTTTCACCCTCACATCCCTAGTGCGGAGTTGCAAACTTAGGTGTATGTTCAGGGGACCTATGCCTACCATCCTACCAAACTTCATTTCTTTCCGACCTTTTGCTGCCAGAAGCATTTCTTACGACGTAACGACTGGACTATTTTAGATTACAAGTACAATAAAAATTACTGATAATTTTACTTTTCTGGAAGTCCAATTTTCGCATTGCAATCCAGACTGAACACGATTATCCTTGGTCCCTTGGTCTATTAAGACGCACGATTCGCGGACCCTGTGATTGCTCACCTCACGGTGTGAGGAGTAGTCATTGGGTAATGGAACGGCAGCCCGGTGTATTGGGTTGCACCTTTTTCTGTTTCTTAGGTTTATGTATACCGTCCTTCAGAAACACGTATCATGTGGCATGCTGCTACTTCTTGGAACATAAACGCGGCATTAGAAACAAAATACCTGGCACGTCGCCCCAAGTCACTTAACATGAACTATAATTTATATGTGCATGTCGGTAGGGATCTCTACAAGCCGCACATGCGATGTTTTTCTGCATTTAATTTTTTCACCCCCGAATGAGCGAACAGACAAATATCTGGAACGCATGCTAGCATAAATCCGAAAGAATCTGAATTAGTATACACGTTTTTTCCTAGCTGTCGTAAATACATCAGCATCAAAGGCAGTTAATTTCCTGGAATTGCCAGAAAGTATTTCTCAAGAAGAGCATAGGTATTTCACGAATGACATTTTATTATTTATTTATTTATTCATTTATTTCAGCAAAAATAACATATACAATGCAGTAAACAAAATCAAATACAATATTAGAAAAAGAAATAAAATCAGTACAACCTGTAACCTTGTGTGTGTCACAACCTGTATTATTACAACTAGCAGTGATGGTCTTGGAGTAGGTAGAGTAATGTAGCACGAAACAGGAATTGAGCAAAATGATAAAATATTAGAATAATATAAATAACATTATATTGTAAATAAAAGAAAAAGGAAATAGGCGTAAAAAGCAGTTAATGGATAATCGAAGCAAGATTATTGAAGTTGTGTAATATATATCTCTTAATTTCCTTTTTGAATGTATATTTAGGAATTGTTTTATATTCAGCTGGTATATTATTATCAGTCTTATACCATTAAATTTTATGCATTTCTGGCATAATCTGACATAATCATAGACCTTTCAAACAAATGTCTATCCATTACCTAATATTAATATTCTGTAGACAATATGTGGGATTGAGCAATACACTATTACGAAACAGACTTCCAAGCCTAATCTGATAACTGTATTAGTTCAATCCCCACTTGACCTACAGATTTATATAATATTGACTTACACATATTATTACATGACATTATTTTGTATAGAATATTATTCTAAATTGTGAACGTATTGTAATGAACAATGTACAATAAATAAATAAATAAAAATTTGAGTGAACCGCTTTAGTTAGCTCATCAGCCACTGCTTTCTTTATCTCTAATTTTTGTACAATACTTTAAGACAATCAATTCGTTTATTTGTAAAACTGTGTTACAAATATTGCCACCCTCGGAGGCTATCCCTTGTATGTATTGGTATAATTATAACATTCACATTAAATTTTTGCAATATAATCTATTAGTCCAGCTTTTTGATCATTCTTATTGTGGGCACTGGCTCCGGTCATCATTCGTTCTTGTTTATCTTCCTTGATGCACAACGAGGCTCCAGCAGCTGATCATAGGCTTGTTTTCTCAATATTATTCGACTATTTAACCGGTTAAAACTCTAAATTTTGACGTGAGATATTTGGCACTTAAACTCATATTACACAATTAGGTCTAAAAATCTTGTTGACAGACGGTATGTTGCTAACGAATCCTTACCGGTAGTAGCAGAAATACACTGACGAAGCTACGCTGTATGTAAGACATGAGGATCTGTAGCAGCTTTTTATCTGAACACTTCCGAATGCTAGACAAATCATTCTAAAATGGTCGCTGAGATCAAACGACTTAAGGCAAGCTGACGTTAAGCTACGTGAGTCACAAAACGTCCGTTGTAAAATGCTGGCTTAGACCCCCACTCCAAGCTTAACACGAGCTGTGGTTTAAATGCAAGCCACATATATGTGTCAACGAGGAACCTTAAAATTGCTTGTTACTTTAGTAGATTATATTTTTGGAAATATTTATATCTAATTTAACAAAAAAAGGCAAATAAATTAACAGACAGAAACGGCCGCTGTCCAAATTTAATGTAAACCGTAACACTGGCAAACCAGCAGAGGGTATCTTTTTTAGCAAACTATGACAGTACGCATTGCTTTATTAGTAGCAACCGTAGTAAATTTTATTATCAACCAGGTTTAACTAAGCCGATGATTATGCAACGGTTAAACCTAAGCTTAGCTAGGCTTAGGTTTAACAAAGCTTGAATGTACAGGCATTTGTACAACCGGTTCTAGGTCATGTAAACAACTACATGTGATTTGATAGTCAAGCAACTCTGTTAGCGATAGTAAATCTTTTGGGAGGTTCGCACAGTTGAGCTTTCATTCATCATTTATTAAAGTGGAAAAAACTGACTCTTCTCCAGATGACAGGAAGAGAACAAAACTTGATCCACTTGCTGAACAGGTGTGCCACCTATTGCAAGCTTAGGGTTCAAATACTTGGTAAGTCTGAAAAATAAACACCAAGGTCAGTCCGACAAACTGAACTTCAGCAGAGAAGACAGTCCGACAAAGTGGAATCCACCAAGAGGCGACGGAATCTCATGTGTCTGTCCGAGGGGTCGAAAAAAAAGGGGAAAAAGGTGACCTACTGGCCACGATCTACCTCCCAACTTAGACTCTAGTACTACTAATACTGCTCTGTGCAGCTGACAAAAAGATTGATAACATCAGTAGAAGAATAGATTAATGGCGAGTACAGGACTACTATGCGGCCAAAGTAAATTGACCAGCGAACAAAATTCGGTGAAAGAAGTAAGGACGTTGCCATAACTCTTAACAATTCTATCTTATTTCCTTCTTTTACGACTTTTATTATTTTATATATAAAGGAAACACCAAATAATTTATATTCACTTAATATTCTAGTTATCTACATCATAAAACATATAACTACAACCAGCAACAGCAGATTTTATTCGCCACCTCAAAGACGGTCCAGCATCGGGATTGGATAATCGCAATAGACGATATTAATGTCCCTGTTATGTTTTCTACGCTACCTGTGGGAACCTCCCGCTCTCCTTGCTCATGCTTGGCTGGTCAATTTACGATGGTTACACAGTACCTGCTATTTCGTGCCGCAGACTCTGACAGCACATAGCCGGTCCCGTGTCTATCGAAAAAGGCTAGGAAGAGCTACCGAAGACCACTGCCGCTATTGCAGACAGCTTAACACGGCAAAACATACACTCTTGGAGTGTGAGTGTGGATCACATACTACACATACAACAAGCATGCCCAAACCTATCTAAGTACCTTGTAATTAAACCTTAAGATCAACGAGCTCAGACCAGCTCCACACTCATGTTGTTATGTCGTTCGATGAGGGTTCTGTGAGTGGTAGGAAGGCTTGGAGGTAAAAAAAGAGGGAAGCCGTTTTATTGAACCCTCTAGAATAAGAGAAATGGCTAGACTTGGTTTTAGTGAAACTCGACATGAGGGCCGAGAGGGCTGTGAATCGACGCGGATTGACGCGCTGAGTTGAACGGTACCACTCCTAGACTGAGGAAACGCCCGGGTAAAACTCTACGACGGTTTAAAATCCCAGTACCTAACGTAGTTATGTCAACGGTCAACTTATTGAGGTCAATTTGGGCTTAATTGCTGGTTCGATTCTGCTTGATGTTCTGAGTCGAATTAGACCTCTCCCAGACTGAGGAAACGCTCCGATGAAAATCGCGCTATTTCAAAATTTGAAACCTAACCTAAAAATTACTTCGATGATTTTTCATGAAATATATGGTCAAGCTATATATCATGCGTAAGTACTAGACGAGAGTAGCACAACGACATAAGTCGCAACACACAAAAATGGAAAATAAAAAAGTTATGATACTTTAAGTGTTTAATCTTGAAGTTTTTGGGGAAATATACGTAACTACAAATCAGGTCAGTTTAAGTTGAATTAAGCTTGTGCAAACGTGTAACTAGAGGGGCCTGGGGGGGGGCTCCCAGATATTACTTTCTTCGAATATTTTTAAAACAACTCTAAGTATCCGGTTCCCCTGGTAGGATTGTCACCTGTTCGGTTTTCTCATAACGTGCCGGGGTAGGCCCCAGAAGAATTTTTTTTGATTAATTTACAATTGAGAATCAAAACAAACATTTCTTCAGTCCAGGTTTGATACAATTCGAGTCAAGACATCAAGCCGAGTCACACGGTACACGCTTTTACTTTGACCGATTTGGTTAGTTTATGTTAGGTAGGGTATTGGAATTCGCGAACTTCAAAGTAACGTAGATTCTGACCAGAATATTTCCTCACTCTGGGAGTGCTATAGTTCGACTTAGGAGTTCAAGTCGAGTCAATCAGCACCCACTTTGGCTTCAATTAAAATAATTCAGTTTAGTTAAGTTAGGTTAGATGCTGAATTTTCAAAATGCCGTAGTTTTTCGACGGAGCGTTTCCTCAGTCTGAGAGTAGTGTTGTTCAACTTAGGACGTCAATCCACGTCGACTGATCCCAATCCCAAACTCCATGTCGAATTTCGCTAAAACGAACCCTTACCAAAAAAACTACTGATACTGCTCCTGCTGCTACTATTTTCCGAACATATTCAAAGTCTCTAAGTAATACACGTATGTTCCTGGTATAAAATATAAACGCAAAACCAAATTCGGACTTTTATTTGATTGAAGGATAACAGAATGTATTCTGGGGGCGACTGCTCTGCTTGATACATTTTGCCAGTCTGGATGATAATAAGAAACAGCGCAACTCTGAAATATGTATTTTATTCATAGGAAGATCGCAGAAAAATAAAGTGCTAATAAAATATATTTTCGTTTCAGATCAAGATAGCGCACAAATTTAGTAATCAAAATGATCAAATAAATGGACTAGAAGTAGGTATAAGAAAGTTGATCATAATAAATGTTAAATGAAATAATTATCACGTAGCTATACGCGTGTACGTATACCTAATTTTTGGGCATCAGTACGACTGTATTCAGGACACGTTATGATAGAGATTTCAATAATTTATCCCTATATTGAGACTCTTTACTGTAAAGAAAATTTCATCACCCAATTTCTTTGTTAATAGTTATTTCCTCAGCAAACGTGAGGTGTAAAGGTGAATGTGTTGTGGCGTAAAGAGCTATTGAATCTGTTTTTTCAGGTCTCAATCAGTGCTAACACTTCTATAGTGCAGTTGAGCCATGTAGATCTTAAAACGTACTTATCTGTATAAAATATATATTATAGCAATGCAGAGAGTCGTAGGAAATCAAAATAATTGTATTTATAATCGCAAAACGTTAAGGCGACACATAGCTGTGAAATACGAAAAATTGTTTACGAATAGATCAGTTCTAAAATACTTTTCATTAGGATTTGCAACTTGTTTCAAAACACCGTTTGGAAACACGTTATTTTGAAACGCGTTATTTTAAAACACTTTTGCATAGTTTATATGCGTCTTAAAAGTGAATGAACTATCACTGATATGAAACGTTATTTTCTCAAGTGTATCAAAGTAAACTTGAATATCAACCATTGATAGCGTTGATAAAAGTAAAATAATTTCATTTATCAACAAAGCTGGCTTAACTACGTGCCCAATCTGGATCGCACTGAAATACTCAAAGAAAAACTTATTTACATGCTACTGATGATTTATGCAAAACAAAATAGAAAGCCATCCACAGTTTGGTTAGTATTCGACATACATAGAAATAATACAAAAAAAAAACAGATCCAACAGAGCAAACAATAGCATGTAGTTTTTCGAATTTCGAGATTTAATGGAAATGCCCTCTAAAATTGTTCGTTTTTTTTTTGTTTGGATTTTTATTCCATTCTAAATATTGAAGTTACGTATATGCATTCATAATAGTTTGCATATACACATAATATAAACATGGTTCGGTAGATGGATTTTTGCCTGAAACTGTTACATAATTCTTATTGATTTGTATACCATACAGGCTTAAAAACACAAATGCAATCAGTGATGGTGCTTTTGACTGTAGCACGACGAAAGGCTTAATGGATTTGTACAACTGATTTTGATACATACAGGGCGATTCATAACTACGTGGTGATGCAACGATACATTCTTTTAAACGAGACGCCCTACATATATATATATTATCCTGCATTTAGATTCTACTAGTGATCCTGATTTTTACAATATGAGGTATTGGAACATTACATAGTATTGTCAAATATATTTTATTATACCAGAAAATAGACTTTAGTATGCTCTTTCATCTTTGTACAGCATTTTCTATACCTGCATTGATCAGTTTCTGAGATATTTCGTTCTTTCTGCAACTTATAAATGTACATCCTATTTGTGTGCTGAAATTCATTTATCTGAAGAAAGCACTAGGAAATTTTATTTTTAATTGAGATAATCTTGAACATTCTCGTTGAGATTGCCATATAAAGTCAAGTTCAGGAAGTTATTTTATTTGATACAATGCCAATTTCATTTGGTTGACGCTATGGTGAAAGTCGATCCTAGTTCGGATTCTCTACCAAAATAGCACTTGCACAAGCAAAGTGTGTTTTATGATTACCTAAAGGTGCGTAAGCAGTCTCGTTTTACTGTCAAAGCAAGTGCGTTTTAAACATATGTGACATACGCATGTACGAGGGTTAATTTACAACTGTTGCATCCCCCAGCTTTGTTCTATCGATTTTGAGTAATTATTTACGCTAACTTGACGGTAATGAAACATTGTGTTAAGTTTTCCCTTGAAATATGCTGTTTCTTACTGCAAGGAAACTTGGAGCATAAGAAACGCGAAAAAAGGCGGAAAGGGAACAAAGCGTTATTTCATCCTCGAGACGCCGCGCCGCCGCCGCCGCCGCCGCCGCCGCCGCCGCCGCCGCCGCCGTCCTCCAAAAATTACGTATTGCGGTCTAGAGATGGTTGATACTTCGTGGAGCTGTGATTTAGTCACAGATATCTTGAAATCACAAGTCACGCGAAGGCGATGGATTATATATACACGATGATGAATATACTTCATGGATGTCTGTTGAGTTATTCCATAATGCTACGAAATAAAGCGATGAAGAGCGAACGGTACACCTTTGGTTCGCCCTTAAGCATCGGTGAGTTCCCAAGAAATACGTTTAGTTTTATTAGAGCCTACAGGAGGCTGATACAGCTGAGTATTGCTTGCCCTTTTAAAGTAAACTTGCCTTAAGAGCTTCATTAAGGCAATAATATAACCATCTCACAGTCGGGAGGGCCCACTCTTAAGAGAGCTGTCACATCTTTGGTTAAAGCTATAAGTCTTAAAACCACAAGTACTTGAGCAGCTCTGTGTTAAATATCCGATAAATGCCTATTCTGCTGTTCTTAAAGCTTTGTTAAATCCTTTAGGTGAGGCCATGATACAGCTATTCTGTTTTAAGATTGCTGCTTTATATATATTTTATCAGTGCTTCATCACGAAAAAGGAAAGCCTTTTTGTCTATACATTTCCAAAATGGACGGCAATGCTTGTGTAAAACCGACATTTGTACAACTGACCCTTGGGGGTCGAATAATTTTATTTTATATATCCAGAATTGTTGTGTTCAGCTAACCTCCACCCACTTTGTCTCAGTTTTTGACACTTTCGAAGCAGGTACTGAAAATTATTCCATCAATAGGTTTTCTTGAACAAATTACAACACACAACAAAAGATATTAAACGAATAAAAGGATTTTTTACATATTTTCCGTCTTTTGTTATTTCTCCGACGCCACTAGATAGATTTTTGAAAATTATGTTTCATTAGCACAAGTCAAAGATATATTAATATCAAAATTGCATTGACAAATGTTATTACAGTTTCCAAATTTTTTCGTTTATACCTTGGGATTTTATTATCTTATTATTTTAGGCCATCTTGTATTCACGTTTTACGACCGGGATTCTGTTTTCTCTGGTGTTTTTAACTTTCCAGGATCCTGTTTTCTTACAGTAGGTATCGTCAACTGTCAATATAATTAATAATCCATATATCAATCATTCTACCCCGCCGCATTCTGTCTCTACCGAGGTCTCCACACTTCACAAAGAAGCAACCACTTTGATCTCCTGTTAGATCAAGAAGGTATTTATTAAGAAAATTTAAATCAAAGGATGTGTGTATTTAAGGCACGAATTTTATAGTGCTTTCGTGTTTAAGTAACATGTACAGGTCGTTTTGTTTTTGTGTTCCTGTCCTGCTTGTGTCTCCACAACACCGATACTAGCATAGAAAATTGACGATTTTGTATTAGAGCTGGTATTTTAAGTCTTTGACTCAATGCAGTGCTGTTATTTCATTGGCAAACCTCAATGTTGTGAGTATGCTGATAAAATTTTTATTATCATGTTTTTAAACTCATTTTGTTTTCTTTCCTTCTGACCATTGTAGAAAGCCCCGAGATGGCAATAAAAATTGCCGAAAGCTTGGCAGTTAACAGTCTCCTTTATGCAGTGGCCTACAGTTTCTCTTCAAAATTTTGGCCACAACTCCAAGATCTTCTCATCTATACTAGTTTCTTGGCCATAAGCTCCCTTGGTATATGGCTATATATTACCACAAACAAGGGGGCAGAGAGAAATTAATGATATGTATTTCATATAACACAGCGCAGCATATAGTTTTGGTACTAACTACAACAAGACCAAGGTTATAGTAGGCCGTTGTGAAGTTGTTCAAAGTTTTGTGTACCTCGGTTCTTTGATCGACTATTCGGGTAGCTGTGAAAATGAGATTCGACGGCGCATTCAACAGGCACGTGTGGCCATGACCAAGCTTACTAAAATATGGCTTGACCATAACATCACTAAAGCTACCAAAATGGTAGCTGGTTCAGTCTCTTGTGTTCTCCATATTTTTGTATGCCTCGGAAACTTGGACTGTTGAAACGGCAGATCGAGCTCGCATAGGTGCTTTTGAAATGTGGACGTGGAGGAGAATGCTGAGAGTTCCTTATACTGCCCATCGAACTAATGTTTCCATACTGGATGAGCTCGGTAATCCAAAGAGACTCTCCTCCATTGTGTCGACGAGAATGCTTACATTCTTCGGACATAGGACCAATAATATGGAGAAATTTGTAGTTCAAGGTTACGCCCCAAGTGAGCGGCGCCGAGGCCGTTGCCCTACACGCTGGGTGGATGCGATGAAACAGTTGCTGGATATGATTATCAAGAGCGCCTCTACACTGACGGTAAATCGCGAAAGATGGCGAGCTACAGTTTTCAAAACTATTGATGATATTCGTGTCGGCAATACTCTAGCTCCGACTTAATGCGTTTTACGAGTTCACAACATGTCTGTTAAGACATTGTTACTATGATGATGATTTCATATAATGTGAAAATCATGAAGAGTTCAAAAATCCTATTATCTCAAATTAGTCTTTCAGGATTATAATGCTTCTTCAGCCTATTAGTGTAGAAAATTCAAACATATAGGATGTCACACATATCGAAAAATCATGGTACCGCTCATCTCTAGTACGTTCCTTCTCGTTTCATCTTCCTGCAACATTCTCTCGAACACTGTCACCCATTTTCCGCATTTATTTAAATATATGTGTCAGTTCTCCGGCTTCCTGTATTGCAATCGCTTTGTCCCTTGTGTGAGGGTTGCCCGCATTCCAATTCCAAAATATGAGCCACAGAGCACGTTCAGCTTTAATGCAGATAGAAGCATAGGAGCTACTTAGCGATATGAAAAAGTACCAAGATATTTGTAATGTCATTAATGTCATCAAAGGCATATATGTGACGAAAAGGACAAGATGAGTCGAAAATGTACACACGAAGGTGAAGTTTGGAAATGGATCCTAGACCCACACTGGGGGGCGGGTTAGAATATCTCGCACCGTATATCCTGCGTGTCGTAAGAGGCGACCAAAAGGAACCGAACAACTGTCGGTATAAACAGTAACCTCTTCTCAACCAACAGCTTTGGGTGGACGAGTTGAGAAGAGTCAGGACACCTCCTTGTCCTTGGGGTGAGGAATTGCCTCTAAAGGCGGATGAACCAGTAGATACCATCTGGTCAACGGCATGAGGATGCAGAAGGCAAATGGGAAACTACTGCATTAAAGATCTTAAAGATATCCCAAGACAAATGAGTAAATGCATTTTACGAGTTCACAACATGTCTGTTAAGACATTATGACTATGATTATGATGAGCTTTCAAAATATTGTCGAAATTTACTAGGATTTTCTCATGACTATCCATTAACGAAAGCAATCGAGCCTTCTTGTAGAGCATCGGTATAGAGCAATTCCATAATGCGCGGCGAGCTGTCACGATCAGCTGATATTGGTCAAACAAACGAGTCTGTGCCATTTGAATAGCATTATTTTGCTTACTCTCATCCTTAGGTGAAAATTGATAGCAGAGTGTCATACATCTAGTAATCACAGTATGTAACAACGGTAATAAAACATGTTACCCGAAGTAAATCCATTTCTTTACTTAAAATTTTATTTGTGAAGTAGTTCACTGCAGTGCTTTGGTGGATTTTTGGTGCGCTAATTCTAGATACTGTAGTACAGG
This sequence comes from Callosobruchus maculatus, assembly GCA_951848785.1. Taxonomy (NCBI): domain Eukaryota; kingdom Metazoa; phylum Arthropoda; class Insecta; order Coleoptera; family Chrysomelidae; genus Callosobruchus; species Callosobruchus maculatus. The sequence goes on from CATOUR010000130.1 coordinate 3,151,777, forward strand.
AGTGGCTATAAATATCACAGTGATTTATATTCAATCTGCTTATGGTGAGTGAAAATATATAGAAAATTGAATATTTTCAAAAGTCCAGAGCTCAACTAAACACAGCATAATTATACCTTCAGTATATATAGGCAAGTTTTCAAGGAATGAATGAAGTAAAACATTAAAATTTTGGCTTAATCTAAAAGTTGAGTTTCTGGAAAAAGTGATATGCATATGTAATTAAGCAACAAAAGATTTGCGTATTATGACTATTCACTTCTCTATTAAAATAATGTGTGTCCTACTCCAAAATTGTCATTATAGGTGTGGAAAATGTTCTTCAGCTCCCCAAGTATCCGAGACAGAAGAGGCAGGCCGATACCAGGAGGCGAAAAGCACATAATGTTATGGGTTCAGGGGCTCCATCGTGATGACTTTCTACAAAGTAGAGCCTGACATATTCCACATACTGTGTATACTAACAGCACCAATAAATGTTTATGTTATCTATCTGTATATTTTTTAATAGATGGCGGAGAAAAATTGTTTATTATTATATACTTCTCACATAATCGAATTGAAATTATTCCACGATATCAATAGCTTATGCCCATATAGTCATATTTTTTCCAGAAAAGCAACACAAAAGGGTGTCTAGACACAGCAAGTTAAAAAAAATGTATTTTAAATGGCGTATGCATAATATAGTGTGAATAACTTCTATCTTATTAAACAAGGTTATTATCTAAGAAACACTCATTTGGTGGTTGTAAAATTGAACATACCAGAAACTAGAGGATTATTACTTAAACAAGAAACTATTAGTTGAATCTTCCTACATTTTTATTATACAGGGCGTTCATCTGAAAACTTCTCACAACGGATTTCTCAGATCTCAGATCATGATGGCTTTATTCACAGGTTTCATGCTCCTTCACATCGTAAAACCAGTGAAACTAGAGTAAACTATAGACCTCTTACATATCAGGGATTGTTTACCATGCACAGAGAAGTAGAGAAGGTAGACGCTTTATGGCTGATTACAGTCTGAATGTTGATAAAAGGTTTGGTAGGTTCCTGGAAATTATTGCTGATGCAGTTTACAATGAAAAGCAGACCCATTGATAAAACACAGCAGTCACGTAAAATCAACTGCTTCACTGGTAAACTCCATGATTGGGGGAGAAGCTTCATTTGCTTGCGTGTATCAACAAATCTCATCCCAATTTGGTTTCTAAAGAAGACATTAAGTCTTATAACGTATGATTGCGTACTTGTTCGACTGTTCAGCCCAGTGACACGCGCAACATAGGGTTGCCGTGTGATTGCGCTTCACTAAAACCTAAACATTTACCGGGAAAATCGCCTGCAAGTCCACGCTTTGAGCAGTTGAAGGTGAGATCGAAGCAACAGGTGAAGTCAAGGTTGCACTTTTGGCTGCGTCACCATATGAGTTGACTCGCTTTTGCAGCATGTGGTATATCATACAACAAGGTACGGACAGCTGTGACCAGATAGGTGTCAAATGAGCACCAAAAGCGCTGGGACAGAGTGCTGGAGAATGCTTCAACCTAAGAGGATGTTCCCACAGATGGATCAAAGACCCAGCAAGGCACAGGAGCGGGAATCTTTGGAAGAGGAACTAGACAGAGCATTCCGCTAGGAAAATGCGCCTCGGCATTTCAGTCAGAGGTGTACGCCATCCTGCAATGTGCAAGGATCAATAATGAACGATCCTACAGAAACAAGAGGATCGCAATACTTACAGACAGTCAGGCTACACTTAGGGCACTAGAAGCGCCCAAAGTTACGTCTGCTCTAGTCTGGGAATGCTTACAGGAACTGGGAAGACCGGCAGAACACAACAAAGTAACTTTGGAGTGGGTGCCTGAACACTCAGGTATAAGAGGCAATGAAAGGGCGGACAAGCTACCAAGAGTAGGCTCGTCTGCCCTATACATTGGAGCAGAACCCGCCCTAGGGGTGCCTAAAAGCACAATCAGACACCAGGTGGGAGAATGGGTGAAACATCAGCACAAGGAGCAGTGGAACTTGTTGCCAGGATGTGTTCATGGAAAAACATTCATTAAAGCTCCATGCAAGAAGATAGCTGAAACACTGCTCTCCTTGAGTAGAAATCAGCTCCGAATAACGATGGGTCTCCTCACAGGACATTGTGGCCTGAAGGAACACATGAATAAAATGGGACTCTACAATGGAGACCTCAACTGCAGATTGTGTGGAAGAGGAACTGAGTCAGCCCTACATGTGCTCTGTGAGTGCGAAGCGCTAGATCACAAGAGACAACAGCTCTTTGGGAAGACCAAGCTAGAACCAATGGAGTACGGCCCAGCACCAGAACCAGTAGGTAAACTGCATAAACTTATGCAGGGATCCAGATTGCTGGAGTGGATACTGTAAAAGAGAGGAGCAATAATACAATAGGCCTGAAGGCTTAAGTATTGACGGGGACAGCAGGGTCGGACGGCTCCTGGAAAAAAAAGAGGATGTTCCCCCTGTTTTGACATCACAAACGCTCTCAGATTGAGCTGTAAGGAACTACGAAAGGTGGTTGGATTCTTAGCTTGCCATTGCTCGTACAGTGCGCACCTGCAAAAGCTGCGGAAGTGGAAAACTCATTATGCAGGAAGTATGGTGAGGCAGAGGAAACAGCTAAGCATGTTATCTTAGACTGTCCTGCTTGAGTGAAGCAGGAACTCCTATCTGAATATAGGTCAGAAGGCACGACAGGAGAGCATAGTCCAATGCATCTCAAAGATCGCAAAGAACTTGATGGACGGTATTGACCGAAATGGACAACGTTTTGAGCATCTGCTGTAAGAAATATTATACAAAAAATAATCAGTATTTTTCAGGAATTTAAAAAATGTAGAAACATACAGGGTGATCCATTTGAAATACCAAAGTTTATTATATTTCCGGAAAAACGCTAAATCTGACAACACTGTAAATATCATCGCAAGATTGGTCGCAATAAAAAAAACCCCTAACAAAAATTGATGGAAATGGTGCAAACCATTTACGAGATAATTGAGGCGTTCCATACTTTAGACTCACTCTGGATTGGCTACATCCTAAATTAACGGAAAACAGCAATAAATTTGAAATTTATCAGATTGTTTCAGATCACGTTGCAGTTGCGACATTTGTGGTAGGTTTAACAGTGATAATCTTCCTAAAAATTTTATGCGACGATCTGAGGAAAAAGTTAAAAAAATCTTGTTCTAATTTCTCACAAAGATGGAAAGATGGTAACAGAACTCACGATAGGTGATAGGTCAAACGACAGCACCAACCTTGGCAGCACTCAAAAACAAAAGTGTATGAAATGCCAAAAAACCAGAAAGTCAGAGCTTAGCATATCGAAATATACTTCAAATATGTCTTTTGAGGTGCAGCATTGAACAATGTTGTTAGGTTAGGCAGCAAGCATGGCCTGGATGGCTGTTCATCAAATACCTGTCTCGCAGCAGTGCAAAATGAAACATATTTTAACAAACAGCTTATTATTTTTATCATCCATCTTTAAAGTTATTTTTATTTATGCATACAATTCGCTGAATCCACAATTTGTCTTCAATACGAATCCACAATTTGTCTTCAATACTCAGCGTTGCCAACAAACTTTGGGAAAAATTCCTTGAGTGCTCTTCAACATTTCCCTAGATTAGCACTTTTTTGGTGGATGGTAGACGGGACTCTGTTCGATCTGTGCACCATAAACCATTAAGGCTGAGAGCCAACTACTAGAGGAACTGAACCCCAATCCACTCACTACCAAAAATAAAAGTGAGTCACACTCTCGTCTCACAGCTCATCTCCCACTTAGCTTTTGTGATGGCTAATAATCGTGTTGCGAAAAACTGACAATGGAGCTTTGCCTTCTTCCGTTACACTGAAATCTGGTAATGCCGATCAAGGTACTCGTACATTTTAAATGTCAGCCGGGAAGCGAACCGTTAAAGATATGAATTTTGCTTATTCCGTTTATTCCGGATGTCAGGAACGAGGCATTAAAGGAATATAGATTTGCAGAATGCGAAACTAGCGTTCCATACTTATATGATTTTATTTTTTTGTCGGTGGAAAGGATGGCTGAAGATACTTCTGAGAAGTGGGATATATCTACATACCTTTAACATTGCAGGTTCTAAACTGTGCTGGTACAATACTCCAACATTTATGCTGAAATATTGTACATCACATGTTTCGCATTCTTAAGGAGAATAAAGTGGATATATGGCTATGGCACTAAATAAAAAAATTAAATCAGATTGACTGACTCAGTACTTCCCACACATGGTGATACTAGTTTATTATTTTTCCATAGCATGAAGCTATAACCTAAGATCCCCTTGCAACCCAATCATCGGCCGCCCGACCAAAAAGGTGTGTTATGCCGCTAAGTTTTTATTTGACAGGTCAATGGGAAGCCAATAATGAATACAAACAAATTTTGAATTTTATGATCCCCACACTTAACTACCCGAATCCAAAAAAAAAGTAGAAAACAATCAAGAACCCCTAAAACGCCTAAAAACGAAGTTGGAGCTATTCCTATATTTATAGTTTTTTTATTATTGCTGCGCCGCCACTGACACGATTTCTAAAAACTATAAACCTTTTCCATCCTCGACACGGTAATAATACCTCAGTATTATTTCATTTCATAAAAATCAATCCAATAGACCGTTATACAATATAGAATGAGCTTAAGCAATATTCATATGTATACGTCAGAAAAGTCCCTTGGCTTCTGTAATAGCAAAGACAATGTTCGGATGGATCTAAAAAAGTGTGTTATAACGCTATGTCTTTCTTTCATAGCTTAGTGGACAACCTACTATGCATACAAGAAACTTTTCAGTTTTAAAACCGCCCACCCCCCAACCACCCCTTTTCACCCCCTGCCAAAGAAAAACGTGGAAAATGTTCAGAACTGCTTAAAATGCACAAAAACAAAATATAAGGAATATTTAATTTCTTTTTTGTTTTTTGCTAATTACTCCGCCGCCCATGCACAGAGTTTCAAAATTATAGGAGCATTACCTACTATGACCCCACAGCATATCGCTGCCCAAATTTCATCATAATCCATGCAGCCTTTACTGAGATTACGAGGCTAGACAGACAGACAGACAGACAGACAGTCAGACAGACGGACAGACGGACAGACGGACAGACGGACAGACGGACAGACGGACAGACGGACAGACGGACAGACGGACAGACGCACAGACGCACAGACGCACAGACGCACAGACGGACAGACGGACAGACGGACAGACGGACAGACGGACAGACGGACAGACGGACAGACGGACAGACGGACAGACGGACAGACGGACAGACGGACAGACGGACAGACGGACAGACGGACAGACGGACAGACGGACAGACGGACAGACGGACAGACGGACAGACGGACAGACGGACAGACGGACAGACGGACAGACGGACAGACGGACAGACGGACAGACGGACAGACGGACAGACGGACAGACGGACAGACGGACAGACGGACAGACGGACAGACGGACAGACGGACAGACGGACAGACGGACAGACGGACAGACGGACAGACGGACAGACGGACAGACGGACAGACGGACAGACGGACAGACGGACAGACGGACAGACGGACAGACGGACAGACGGACAGACGGACAGACGGACAGACGGACAGACGGACAGACGGACAGACGGACAGACGGACAGACGGACAGACGGACAGACGGACAGACGGACAGACGGACAGACGGACAGACGGACAGACGGACAGACGGACAGACGGACAGACGGACAGACGGACAGACGGACAGACGGACAGACGGACAGACGGACAGACGGACAGACGGACAGACGGACAGACGGACAGACGGACAGACGGACAGACGGACAGACGGACAGACGGACAGACGGACAGACGGACAGACGGACAGACGGACAGACGGACAGACGGACAGACGGACAGACGGACAGACGGACAGACGGACAGACGGACAGACGGACAGACGGACAGACGGACAGACGGACAGACGGACAGACGGACAGACGGACAGACGGACAGACGGACAGACGGACAGACGGACAGACGGACAGACGGACAGACGGACAGACGGACAGACGGACAGACGGACAGACGGACAGACGGACAGACGGACAGACGGACAGACGGACAGACGGACAGACGGACAGACGGACAGACGGACAGACGGACAGACGGACAGACGGACAGACGGACAGACGGACAGACGGACAGACGGACAGACGGACAGACGGACAGACGGACAGACGGACAGACGGACAGACGGACAGACGGACAGACGGACAGACGGACAGACGGACAGACGGACAGACGGACAGACGGACAGACGGACAGACGGACAGACGGACAGACGGACAGACGGACAGACGGACAGACGGACAGACGGACAGACGGACAGACGGACAGACGGACAGACGGACAGACGGACAGACGGACAGACGGACAGACGGACAGACGGACAGACGGACAGACGGACAGACGGACAGACGGACAGACGGACAGACGGACAGACGGACAGACGGACAGACGGACAGACGGACAGACGGACAGACGGACAGACGGACAGACGGACAGACGGACAGACGGACAGACGGACAGACGGACAGACGGACAGACGGACAGACGGACAGACGGACAGACGGACAGACGGACAGACGGACAGACGGACAGACGGACAGACGGACAGACGGACAGACGGACAGACGGACAGACGGACAGACGGACAGACGGACAGACGGACAGACGGACAGACGGACAGACGGACAGACGGACAGACGGACAGACGGACAGACGGACAGACGGACAGACGGACAGACGGACAGACGGACAGACGGACAGACGGACAGACGGACAGACGGACAGACGGACAGACGGACAGACGGACAGACGGACAGACGGACAGACGGACAGACGGACAGACGGACAGACGGACAGACGGACAGACGGACAGACGGACAGACGGACAGACGGACAGACGGACAGACGGACAGACGGACAGACGGACAGACGGACAGACGGACAGACGGACAGACGGACAGACGGACAGACGGACAGACGGACAGACGGACAGACGGACAGACGGACAGACGGACAGACGGACAGACGGACAGACGGACAGACGGACAGACGGACAGACGGACAGACGGACAGACGGACAGACGGACAGACGGACAGACGGACAGACGGACAGACGGACAGACGGACAGACGGACAGACGGACAGACGGACAGACGGACAGACGGACAGACGGACAGACGGACAGACGGACAGACGGACAGACGGACAGACGGACAGACGGACAGACGGACAGACGGACAGACGGACAGACGGACAGACGGACAGACGGACAGACGGACAGACGGACAGACGGACAGACGGACAGACGGACAGACGGACAGACGGACAGACGGACAGACGGACAGACGGACAGACGGACAGACGGACAGACGGACAGACGGACAGACGGACAGACGGACAGACGGACAGACGGACAGACGGACAGACGGACAGACGGACAGACGGACAGACGGACAGACGGACAGACGGACAGACGGACAGACGGACAGACGGACAGACGGACAGACGGACAGACGGACAGACGGACAGACGGACAGACGGACAGACGGACAGACGGACAGACGGACAGACGGACAGACGGACAGACGGACAGACGGACAGACGGACAGACGGACAGACGGACAGACGGACAGACGGACAGACGGACAGACGGACAGACGGACAGACGGACAGACGGACAGACGGACAGACGGACAGACGGACAGACGGACAGACGGACAGACGGACAGACGGACAGACGGACAGACGGACAGACGGACAGACGGACAGACGGACAGACGGACAGACGGACAGACGGACAGACGGACAGACGGACAGACGGACAGACGGACAGACGGACAGACGGACAGACGGACAGACGGACAGACGGACAGACGGACAGACGGACAGACGGACAGACGGACAGACGGACAGACGGACAGACGGACAGACGGACAGACGGACAGACGGACAGACGGACAGACGGACAGACGGACAGACGGACAGACGGACAGACGGACAGACGGACAGACGGACAGACGGACAGACGGACAGACGGACAGACGGACAGACGGACAGACGGACAGACGGACAGACGGACAGACGGACAGACGGACAGACGGACAGACGGACAGACGGACAGACGGACAGACGGACAGACGGACAGACGGACAGACGGACAGACGGACAGACGGACAGACGGACAGACGGACAGACGGACAGACGGACAGACGGACAGACGGACAGACGGACAGACGGACAGACGGACAGACGGACAGACGGACAGACGGACAGACGGACAGACGGACAGACGGACAGACGGACAGACGGACAGACGGACAGACGGACAGACGGACAGACGGACAGACGGACAGACGGACAGACGGACAGACGGACAGACGGACAGACGGACAGACGGACAGACGGACAGACGGACAGACGGACAGACGGACAGACGGACAGACGGACAGACGGACAGACGGACAGACGGACAGACGGACAGACGGACAGACGGACAGACGGACAGACGGACAGACGGACAGACGGACAGACGGACAGACGGACAGACGGACAGACGGACAGACGGACAGACGGACAGACGGACAGACGGACAGACGGACAGACGGACAGACGGACAGACGGACAGACCGACAGACCGACAGACCGACAGACCGACAGACCGACAGACCGACAGACCGACAGACCGACAGACAGACAGACAGACAGACAGACAGACAGACAGACAGACAGACACACCGACAGGCAGACAGACAGACACACCGACACACAGACAGAGAGAAATGAGTGACGTGGATTTTCGTTATGCAGACATCATAAGACGCTCATAAAGCATATACTTTCAAAGTCGATAATTTTCGCGAACACAATACACACTCCCCTAACCTATCGGTGTAGGAAGTGAAAAGGTGTTAATTAGCTTCCAATTGCCGAAATTTCGGGATACCCCGATATACTTTGATCCCGAAAATCTTGGGGTTAATAAAACGGGATCCCCATAATCTCGATTTTTTCAATGATGGTATTTTAGTCTGCTTAATTCCTTTGTTTATCCACAAATCATTTTAGCCTGATTCTGGCAGCGCCGTAACTTAAAATGAGGGCCCCACTTGCAAGAAATTTTCCGGGGCCCCTTACAGTGGCGTGAAACGTCGTGAGCAAAGAAAAACTCCTGCACATCTACCTAGGACAATGGAAGCTAAAATAGCCAAGAACCGCTGAAGAAAATCAGCGATTTGATTTGCGAACAAATTTATATCGCACTTGAAACACTGGATTCTAGAGTTTCTGGTTTTTCTAAGGTCATATTTTATTATTACTAAACAAGTCGTAGATGATTAAAAATTATGTTTGTTGGATATTTAAATGAACTTTTCCTTCTATTTTTGTTTTCAGTTCCTGACCCTAATTTTATGTTTCGTTAAGAGAGATAAAAATTTACCTTAACGGTACCTTACTACCCTAAAATCCCACAACCAAATGCCTAGGTGTCACATTGGATGGGACACTATCGTTTGAAGAACATACTCGGTCCATCGCAGCCAAAGTAAACATCAGAAATAACATCCTGCAAAAAATATGTGGAACTTCTTGGGGCGCTTCCGCTTCTACGCTCCGTAGTTCGGCTCTAAGCCTTTGTTTATCTGCAGCTTGGTGGCATCTAAATGGTAACCTGCAGCTACCCTCTTAACGGCGTATCTCAAATATGGACAGTCTCGAATATATAACGTTTTCAGAATACTGAATAATTATGTCTATCTCAGATTTAACACGTAAAGAACCTGAAAAACTGGCTCAAAAATATAAAACGTATATTTAGCAAGGACTAATTCAATTACTTCCTGATTCCTCCACTGTATTCCAATTCTAAAATTTTCTGTTTTCGCTGTAGTACCGCCTCAAGTATTCGCAAAATACTTGTTTCCGTTCTCCTGAAAAATCACAAAAATTGAGATGAGCCTGTTTGCTACGAAAGCGGCGAATTATGTTTATGGCTTCAAAATGGTCTGCTTACCGCCACTTGCGAGGATATTAGGAAGGTATACTTTTTCTCCATCAACGCTACGGTATTAATAATTTGCATAATTTCATAACATTCAAACTCTTGGATTCCAAGTTACAGATTCATAAGTTATAGAATTATCAGATTAACAAGTACGCACCTAACGCAGTAGAATGTCGTTTATAAATAAAGAACTATTGAGCCTCCAAACCCCACGTCATTCACCATGGTTTACATAACGTCACTCCCTCCCAGAAGGTTTGAACACCACCAGTGACCACCAATATATCTAAAAATCACATTTGGAGAGGATGGATTTTTTTCTATTTCCTTCTCACACCGATAGCTGAGGGGAGTGTTGTGATCGCGAACATTTTTAATTTTCAGATAATACGCTTTTTGAGCGTTTTATGGTGTCTATATAACGAAAGTCCACGTCACTCATTTCCGTCGGTCTGTCTGTTTGTCTGCCTGTTGACGTTTTTCTAGCCTCGTAATCTGAGTAACCATGGATTGTGATGAAAATTGGGTAGCGTTATGCTGCGGGGTCGCTGCAATAATTTTGAAAATAGGTGCATGGGCGGTGGAGTAATTAGCAAAAAAAAAAAGATTTCAAATAATCGTCAACTTGTTTTTAGTGGTTTTAGGGGTTCCTGATCGTATTCTCCTTTTTTTGGTGGGGGTGAAATTGCGGTGGTTGGGGGGTGGGGGGTGATAAGAGATAAAATTTATTGTATTCATAATAGGCTAGCTATTGCCCGGTAAAATGAATACCTGCTCACGTCCATACGAACGTTTCTTGCCTATTACAAAAACCAAGAGACTTAATTTTCTGATGTATACATACGAGTATTGCTATAGATAGTTCTGTATTGCGTAACGTGGAAACCACTAAATCGATTCTAATGAATTTTTGACACAGTATCACTACCGTGGCGAGGATGTAAGAGACGTATCGTAATTAGGAATCGTGTCAGTGTCGGTGCAACTATAATCAAAAACCTAAAAATATAAAAGCAGCTCAAACTTTCTGTTTCTGGGCGTTTTAGGGGTTCCTGATCATTTTCTACTTCTTTTGGGTGAGGATGAAGTTGGGGTGGGAGGTTGTTAAACTGAAAAAATTGTATTCATAATAGGCTGCCCAATGACCTGCGGAAGAAATAGCTAGGTGGCACAACACACCTTTTTGCGGGCGGGGGGCGATTATTTGGTCGCAAGGGGACTATAGCTTCATGCTATAGGAAAATAATAAACTGCAATCACTGCAAAGTGTGGGAAGTACTAAATCAATCAACTTGGCTTCATTTTATTGAGAGAGAATCGCTATTACATGGCTCCTTTTATCTAATACCAATGCATATTTTTTGTAGCAGGCTAGTAGTGCGGAAATGATGAGAATTATTTACTGCTTTTGAAAGCTGATCCACTGGCTTTTACAAAGAAAATAAAACAAGAAATATAAGAAATTTGATTTCTAGGCTCACTAGCAATGTTTCAAATATTTTGTGCAGGCTGTAGGAGGGTATGAGGTCACCCACAAGAAAATTGTAGCGTAAAAAAATCATCGTACTTGTTGCCCTTTTATTCGATAACAAAAAATAAAGAAAGAAAAAGTAAACAAAACGAAATTTATTTTTGTTGTTTTACCACAACTTACTGAATAGAGTATAATGTCTTGGAATAATAAAATAAAACTATAATCAACATCATGCGGTAATTGTACTTTAAGTCTTTCCTTATCTTGCGTGGATTTCTCTTAGAAAGTTGGCTAGTTGGCTATCACCATGGCAGTTCAACCAATAACTCTTTTGATGGGTGATACCACTCTCGTAGTAAGGTTTCAGGATGTGTGTACTCCCTGAATTTATTTTTCCTTGTATCTTCCTTTGTATTATTAGTTGTAGAATGTGGTATCCTTCTCCAAGCATAACGTGACCCAGGCAAGAGATTTACCCGTTTTTACAGTTCCTGCTATCCCTGTTCCTTTATTGATTGGCCTTAATATCAAAAATTTTGATACATGGAAAGATGTACCTGTGTGTGTTTTGACACAAATTTTTGTTTCTCTCGTAATGAATCCTAATCACTTTTTTTGGTATGAGCAAAAGCTTTTCATGGTATTCAAACGTTTTTTTTTCTGAAAATTTAAAATTTCCAATATAATTTTGAATGTTTTGAAATATTGTATTTTGCAAATTCAAGGCAAAACCTGTATCGCGGTATGCTTTAGAAAACGACCACTTGTGGGAGACATATCTGTGCTGATAAGTTTGGTTCCATTTGCTTCTATACTACTTTCTGTACCCTGTATATAGGTTGGTGATTTTGACAGCTGTCTAGTTTGACCCTTAATATTTATTGGAAAATACATTCCTAAGTACTATTGTGCATACAACTCAAATCGATTCCATATACGTTATGGTGTATTTGGACGAGACATCTGCGGAAATACCTTTCCCTCGAGTGAATGGAAAATGTTCAAGTTTCCTGATTTCAACAGGAAATTTAAACGGAAATATGTCTGGAAGGCTCGCGTCGCAATATATTTTTCATTGATTTGTGGTGGATTTATTAGAAATTCTCTCGGAAGTCAGGCATACAGTGTCATTTGATTATTTGGTACTAGTAAACGTATGTATACGTCCTTGGCCTTGAAGTGACGAAACTGTTTTGTATTCATAAAGAACTTTCTATTAGCCTAACAGATTATTTGTAGTTAACGGAGCTCAGTGGCGTATATAAAATTATACAACTTTGAGATCCTACACCGAAGTTTTCATTAACCGATCACTTTTTATGACTAATCGTGATGTAATATTCGTAGCATAATATTCAAGTACCCATAATAAAAAAAAAATCCGATGACAAGTTTTTGCCAAACGGTCTGCTGAAACTTTGTACTCTTGGAAATCCATTATACTTTTAGAGCTTAAATTGATCTTGGTGGCTGTGTTTACTATATTTACAACAAGTTTATGGAACCAATGGATAGCTAGAACGATAGGCATGTCTTTGTCTTAAAGTGTACAATTAGTTATTCGGTGATTTTTTTAAGAAATTCGTTTTCTGTAACGTTTCTTGAAGTCACTTTTAAACACATTCTGATTTTGACACTATCTCGCGAAGTGTTTGATACAAGATCGCCTTCTTTTAGTCGACAATGACGTAATAGTATATTCTCTGAGGTCTAACACCAAAAATTTAAAAAAATTAGGGTTTTTTTGGAGGACTGCATTTCAATGAGAATATATAAAATTCAATTTATCTCTGAAACAGTTGAAAATCGGGCCCTACTTTATATGACCTTTTTTGCTGGAAATAAGCTGTACAGTGTTCTCCTAAAGTATTTTCCACTCTTCATAGAACACCCTGCATACATATTTTTCTTCGTCATTTATCACTTTGTATTTGTAACTGTCTTGTATTGTATTTATATCTCTAACTTTCTTATCTATTCCTTATGAGAAACGCTTTCGACAAGAATAAAATAATAAAGTCTGGTATCGTAGTTTCGTGTATAGTGCCCATCTCTATCCTAAAGCTCCTGCATGTGTAGACACTCGTATGTGTTCGATTCAGGTAGACTGAGTGCGCACTTAATATTTCAGAAGGAGTTTCGCGTTTAGTTTATTTGAAAAGTCCTTTCTCGTGTTAAAATTTAAGCGACTCATCCGGAATTTATAGTGCAACGCTTTCACTGCGGGCGACGATGTCGTGCCGTCCGTGTGGTCGTTAAAAGTTTCTGTCTTTTTTATGTCTTCCGCAGCAAATCCGCGCTTGCAGCTCTTGCCTAAATGAGTATTCACCTGTAAACAGTTTTTGGGATACAGTTTTCATGATTTGGTAGCACTGAGGTTGAAATATGTTTTCCACAAGTGTATGCTTAGCCTAAAAAGTTTCTTATTAGCTGTTTGTCGCAATCCCGTCTTCTTTTTCATTATAGAGGGTTAAGGAAATCGGCTGTTTCGCATGGACAGGAGCACTTGCACACCCGGAAGTGTGAGAGAACGTCTGCCCGCCCGACATTGAACCAGCAAGAATCCTCTGATGTGATGCGCAACGGACGCAAACGAGTCCAGCCGACATCTCTCCACGGCCCGATATTTTTCGCAGTGCAAGATGAGTTATGTATGTTTTTCCTCTCCTTCTTCTTCTTCTTCTTCTTCTTCTTCTTGCTACATTTCCCTACATTTCTCTCTCTCTCCTTCGATTCTAAGATAACTTTAATCCTCTTCAGTCAGCGTTGTTCGTTCGATATCATGATATGCACCATGTTCTCTGGGGTCAGGTCCTCGAGCAGATTTGCTCTCGCTTCTTGCTTGTAATAGGACCATCTGTCGCACCCAAATAGGGTGTGCTCGTCCTATTTTGTTCCTATATAACCGAAAGGGATCGTGGCGCGATAATGCCTGTGTTAGGTAATAGCAGGTTGTCCTGTGATTACACTCTGCTTACCCTCGTATATTTGGAACTAGGCGCTTAGGGTCGTATTCATAGTCGATACTTAAGGGTCGCTTAATACTTGATGGTCCCTTAAGTAAGGTTTGTGTTTCTAATCCTTACTTAAGAGCCCCTTACGTAAGGCTCCCTTGCGCATCAGCTATCACCAGTGCTCCCCATGTATAGGAGGTTCCTTCTACGGCCATGATAACTGCCTATAATGCGTTGTTCGTTGACTTGCCACTGCGGAAGCCAAACTGATTTGGCGACAAGCCTCCCGTGTCTTCGAGTGTCGCTTTTAACCTGTGTGTCCAGAAGACAAATGGGTTGGTAATAAGTAGAAAGCTCTGGGTGTTTACCCCCCTTAGCGATAATCACAACTCTAGCCTTCTTCCAGATGGTCCGGAAAGTTTGTGCTTTCAATAGACGGTTCAGTACTGCAAATAGTACCTTCGGTGCAGTGGCAACCAATTATTTGATGACCTTTGGGGGAACTCTATCTGTAGGTTCCAGCTGGGTGAACCCGAAAGTGACACCTAGTTTTTCCCAGTACTGGACAGGAGCAAAATAAGTGCACCACAATTTTGTCCCCCACATAGCAGAAACGACAGTTCAATGTCTGTTCCAGACCTATTTTCCGCAGGAGTTTTCTCAGACCACAATGTCGTATCAACAGAGCGACCTTAATATGCATATCACCCCTGCTCCATTCTAGGGTCCGCGGGGTGGCCTGACTCAGAGGTATGGTAGTAGCCCTGGTGAGATGGTTGGAGCAGTGCTTTTGGCTATGCAAATGGTTTTAGTCCTATGGACGCAGATTCAGTTCCTCCTCTTGCAAGTGTGACGGCCAACTTATGGCCCTACACTCCGCTATGACCTCGAATCTAAACCAAAATTACTTTTACTGCCCACACCGATAGGCGAGGGGGTATTGTGATCGCGAAAATTTTGGATTTTGAGATAATATGCTTTTTGGGCGTTTTATGATGTGTACACAACGAAAATCCACGTCACCCATTTCCGTCGGTCTGTCTGTCTCTTGATCTGTGTGTCTGTCTGTGTGTCTGTCTGTCTGTCTGTCTGTCTGTCTGTCTGTCTGTCTGTCTGTCTGTCTGTCTGTCTGTCGGTCTGTCTGTCTGTCCATCGCGTTTTTCTACCATCATAATCTCAGTAACCGCTCCATTTTTTTAGGTGGGGTGAAATGGGGGCGGTTGGAGGGTGGAGGGTAGTAAAACTGAAAACTTGTTGCATTTAAATAGTCCGTCTATTGACCTGTAGAAGAAATACCTAGCGGCATATTACACTTTTTTAGGTCCATCCGAACATTGGCTTGCCTATTACAGAAACCAATTTTGTGATCTGCACATACGAGTTTTGCTTTATTTCGTTCTATGTATATTGTGTAAAGCGAAAATTATTGAATTGGTGTTACTAAATTTTGACATAGAATTTATTACTGCCAGAATGGAAAACGACTCTGCCTTTGAAAAAACGTGTCAGTGGTGGCGCAGCAATAATCAAAAAACCAAAAACACAAACACGTTCTTAGACGGGTTGGAGGTTCTTGATCGTTTCGCATCGTCCAGTTCAAGCATGCAGAAAAAAGCTGTGGCGCCCCATTTCCTAAGGAGGGAGACGCAAGAAACTATTTACGAGGGTTTTTGTGTTGGATGTTGTGTTTGCGGGCGGATGGGCAATAATTTAATTGCAAGGAGATTTTAGACTATAGCTTCATGCAATGGGAAATAATAAAATGGTATCATCATTATGTGTGGGAAGTACTGAGTCAATCAACTTGACTTCATTTTTTTCCTTGTTCCAAGTTTATTGGCGAGATTACACACACTTCTGTATGAGTCTCAAGTCAACCCACTCGGAGCTCAGTGCCTTCAGGGCAACCTGGCTATCTGAAAAGGTTTTCATAGATTTGTTTGTCAGAGGTCTTTTTTTTCAGCTCCTTGACTTCCAACTCTATGGCTTTCATTTCTCCTTGAAGGATTATGGTATATCTCTCAAGGTTTAGTGAAGTTTCAGCTTTTGGATTTGTACCAGCTAGTTTCGCTCCTGTGCCGAGTTCTGACTTGGAGCCGTCCGTAAGGTCGGAGGGTGATATTAATGTCACTCCTATTACATTCGTCTGTCCCTGCGAAAAGGACGTTGTACGATCTTTCTGTATGCGCTTGTGGATACATAGGAGAACTAAATACAGTATTTTGAAATTCCTGGGAAAAGATAAATAAAATTGATTAACAAAGGCGTAGGTACTGAAAGTTTCTTACAACCTTTAACATGTATTCTAAATGAAGTCGCAGATATGAATTCAACATAGAGGTCCTTGGAATTTAATACTAATTAGGCTCTACCGCCACATATCTCAGTCATCAATGACTTATAATATGCTACCATGCACTTCAAAAATCTAAATATCAGCTTCAGTTTATTTTTTAAGAAACTGAAAAAATATATAAAAAATAAACTTAAAAATGAAAATATATAATTATCACTTGTATGTTTCAATTCTTATCTACAAATTTAAATTTAGGCGCAATGTAGAATTGCTACGGAAAATGTATTATCGAGACCACTGTCATAAAAACTTGAGTATTACACAATATTGGAAGACTTTTGTTGTTATCTAGCGAGAATAAAGGTGAAAAAGCTACTGCGTTTATACGGTTTGAATAATTCCAACCGAGAGAGAGAGAGAGAGAGAAAGAGAGAGAGAGAGAGAGAGAGAGAGAGAGGGACTTAAATGTTCCTCTTAAACGTCAACAGTTGAAAATTTTCGTGTTCTTGATACCACCCTCATATACGGTGTAGAGAGAATTTTAATTGGAAAATTTATATCAAACACGTGTATTGCGTTCCTGTACCATTTTAAGTCTACAGTTATATTGCTTTTGTTTCAGTTTCAGCTGCATTGTCTACCTTGACTCCGGCAGTGTTATCGCTGTTAATTAGAAGAGTGCACAGGGAGTTAATCAATAGAGATCACGGTAGCGAAAATCGAAAAACAAAGTAACGACTGTACATGGTTGTATGAGAAATAGTAATTCAGGGTTCAGCACAAAGGATGCAGGCTTTTGAAATCGCTAGTACCGGGGCCAACGATAACTTATGGGCTGCCGCGGTCGCTTCGCACGGTGCCAGTAGACGTCCTAACTTGGCGCGTATTAAGGGTATAGGGCATAGTGCGCGAAATTGAGAATCCAAGAAAAGACGTAGTCCCGTGTTAGCGAAGAGGTGTGGGCGCCTGTTCCCCTTCTCCAGTGTGTATGTCTAAGATGAGGGGAGATAAGTCCAAAAATCCAAAGGTAAGGTCAAAAGGTCCAAGAGTAAGGTCGAAAGGTCACCATAAAAATTAATTTCCATTTCGAAGCTCCTCAATTTACCTTTGAACTTACAGTAATGATTCTAATAGCAAAATGAATAAGAAAGCTTGTCACTGCATAATCGAACACAGCAAGCGAAGGAGGATTTGAACAGGTTTGCATACGGAGTCCAAAGCTTAGCTAAACTCTCAGAAACGGGAATGTATGGATATTAGGAGTAAGTTTGAAAAGAATAGGAAGCATTTGCAGAAGAAGAATGAACAACAGAAAATAGCCTTGAGAGAGCTCAACAAAGAAGTTTTGAAGTGTGTAATCAAGAGATTGCAGGCCATGAATCAGCTGAAGAAAGTAGAAAAGGAATGCAACCAAGTTAGAGATGAAAATGCAATGCTCAAATAGAGGATAAATCAGATGAAGGCTGAGTATGCATCCTGTAAAATGAACTTGGACAACGCGATTAATGAAGCCAAACGAGCCGGTGTCAACAAGGCTGAGTCAAAGTTGAGAGAAAGGTTGGCGCAGCTTGAATCAGAAAACAGGAAGCTGAAAACAGGTTTCAGCGACGCTCTCGATGGTACGAAGCAGAGCATGGAAGGTTTGTGTAACGCAAGAGACGTTGAAAATAAGATGCAACAGCGGCTGGAGAACCTGAAAAATGAGAATGCTCGACTAAAACAGGAGCTGCAGGATGGATTGGCTAAAGCACAAGTCGGTTGCAAACGGACGAAGCAGTTGAAGGGTGAGAATAAAAAGATGAAGCAGAAGATTGCGCAGGTGGAACGCGACATCGATGGACTGAACATGGAACTGCATAAGGTCATTGTAGGCGCAAAGAAAGGGAATTCCGGAAGGTCAGCAATACAAGAAAGTTTGGTGCAACAGAACAGAGAAAACGCGAAGATAGGAACAGAGCGTGACGTTGCGCTCAAGGATACGTCATGGGGCTCCGATCATCACCGCTCAGCTCAGGAGCACGAACGGTAAGCAGAAGAACAGGATTGCGCAACTGGAAGAAAACTCAACAGGCTCACGAGGGAACTGGAGAGCAACCTGAGTGACGAGAAGGGAGTGTCGAGAGTTGATAACCGACAAGACGAAAAGGCGCAACTAAAGAGGATTATACTGATAATAGTACAGTTTGGAAAAGAGAACGCTGCTGGAGCTGAATATGAAATCACAAGTTGAGCAAAGGATGTCGCAGGTGCAAGGCGATCTGGTATGGCCTTACAACACACGACGGAAAGAAAGGTAGATGTCCGAGGCTTCAACATCATTTTGAGAAACGTTACTTGGTGAAGAACCGCCTCAATGACTTGGTCTACACGTTATGTACGCGAAGTGGAAAACTGAATGTAGACTATACCGACATCTGTGGTGATACGAGAAGCGAAGTTGTTCGTCGAGGACGTCGAACGCTAAGGGGGGAAGAATGTAACATACTGTATATTATGGTGTTCTTGTATTGTGTATTAGTTGTCATGCATGATATAAAGTCAAAGTGTTAGGTTAGATCTTTGACATATGTATAAACGTCATCGAATCGTGAATGACGGATGGGCGTTCTAGAACGTCTTCTGGATGTCTCGAATTCTCTAGATAGTTCGATGAGGTGTATACAGGCTGGCCAATCGGGTGACGTTATTAATTTTTTTTAGATAGCCCGTACCAAGACCTATCCAAGACCCCCATGTATGTGTAGCAATTATTGATAGTTTTCTAGTTATGATTTAGTTTTGTAAAATTTAGAGATTTTCCAGTGTTTTCAAGAAATCGTCTAAAATAGGAACAAAAATACCTTTTGGCTTTTATTTTTTCTGTAACTATACTCAGTGTTAAGCCTGTTTTAATATGCAATAAAAAAAACCTGTACATCCAACCAATAATTAAGTACATTTGGGCCCAAAGTTTGAAATCACTGTTTTTAGTCAGGAGACCAAAACCTTCAAAATAAAATTAAAAATACGTATGTCTGGTTCTGGAGCCCCAAACTAGTCTTAAAAACTGTGCAAAAGGTGATAATTCGCGAATTTCCAAAATGGTTACATACATACATGCGGGTGTTTTGGATAGGTCTCGGTACGGGCTATCTAAAAAAAATAATAACGTCACCCGATTGGCCACCCTGTATAAGGCTCACGGGTAGCGCGGCAGGAGTAGTTGAGTAATTGAATTGAGTTGTAGCTGAGATAAGGTTAAGAGATATTCGGAGATATTGTATTGAGCTGTGAAGTGAAACGGTGAATGTTACGTTCTGTTTGTTTGTAGTCAGTACGAATTTTTTAAATTTTTCGCAGGGGATTGAAATATCCTACTAGATTTTCAAATGAAGAAGAATGAAGAAGTCTCCAAATTCTGATTTCAGCAAGGTATGAAACATATTTCTTATAAGTAAATTCTAAAAAGTCAGTTGACATTCGTTTAGTGATTTCGAACTTTCAGACAAGTGCGAGAACTGTAAAATAAAACAAAAACTTGTTAGAAAGCTGCATTACATATCTGGCTAGTATACTGCTAAGCAATTAGGTACAAAATCTAAACAATGAGTATAAGAACACGCTAGAAGTGTGAGCTGTAAAGTTAAAAAAAAAGTAGGTATGAGATGTATTGCATCGCTTCCGATAATATCAGTATTTAGACAGATTAGGCCCGATTTTATCAACAGGCGCATTTTAAAGGCTTTGACCAATCAGAGCAGCCCATTCAAGAACATGCATCTGTCAAAGTTCTCTGAAAATTACTGATTTCTCTTGGAATTTACCGCAAAAAGGTGAAAAAAGACATGCTTTATACATAATCGACCATTATGAACCCTCTAGTATCTTTTCTGGTCTGATTTTCTATCCTAAATGGGTGAAAATTTTATTTTGGTGTGGCTTTGACGGTCGATTAAGCAGAACCAATCAGAATTCAGAAAACCAGAACATTTGATCACTGGTCTGATGGTGTATCAAACAAATAATAATGAAGAGAAGGCATTCAATTACTGCATTATTTTTACACCTTTTTAAGTCCATATGAACATTGGCTTGCCTATTACAGAAACCAATTTTGTGAGTGATAGGAGTTTTGCTTTATTTCGTTCTATGTATATTGCGTAATGCGAATATGATCGAATGATTCGAATGAAATTTTGACACAGAATTTACTGTCGTGGCGAGATTGGAAAACGAGCCTCTTTTCAAAAAGTTGTGTCAGTGGCGGCGCAGCAATAATAGAAAAACTAAATATATAATGCAGGTCAAACTTCGTTTTTAGATGATTTGGAGGCTCCTGATCGTTTCGCATCGTCCAGTTGAAGCATGCAGAAAAAAACTGTCGCGTCCTTGATCCTAAGGAGGAAGACGCAAGAAACTATATTATACAAGAGTTTTTGTGTTGGATGTTTTTTTGCGGGCGGGTGGGCGATGATGTGGTTGCAAGGGGACTTCAAAGTACAGCTTCATGCAGTGGGAAAATAATAAAAAGGTACCGACCATCGTTATGTGAGGGAAGTACTGAGTCAATCAACTTGACTCCAGGTGTAATAAAGTAGCCTATCATCTGAATATTGATGTACACTACAAAATTTCGACCAATTCCACAAGTCAGACGTGCATATTGGAAACAGAATGGGCTCCAACGTACTACCCCGAGGAACACTACTGGTTATACTGCGAAATTGTGATACTCTACCATACCATTAAATTCTATACACTATGAGTTATTCAGCCAATTTTTATTGAAGAAAGCTTCCACCATACCACTGATCCCCAAACAAATCAATCAAAATCAAGCAAATATACATCATAATAAGCCCTGAATAAGTCATCGGTTACAGAAGCTAATGCAGTTGTAGTACTATGACCGCAACGAAAACCGGACATTGTTACCGGTAGTATTTTGTTCGCTACAGTGAACGTTTTAAGTTGACTTAATATAATTTTATACGCTATTTTCGAAAAAGTAGAAAGAATACGCAATGACCGAAATGCTGATAAATCTGAAGGACTATCCTTATTCAGAATAGGTAATAACTTTACTCTAACCTGATTTCCGGAAAACTATAATGAATGAGGCAGAAATTAACTATGTACGTGGATACATCGTCCAATAAAGTAAACCCATTTGTAGTATTTTAAGGTCGATTTTGTCAGTACCTACAACGTTCGATTTGATGGATAAATAACTGATTGCTTATGCATGTTACCTTCTTACATTCAGCCCCTAGGCAAAGAGGACGTAAAAAGACAGCACGCCATCCCTAATCTACAGAAACTCACTTCGTGCAAGCTTATGAATCAATTAGTATGGCAGAGAGGGCTGCTCCGACCCCAACTAAGTTAATCAAGATATACACTAGTTCCTTCACAGCTTTCAAGTAGTAGATAAAGTGCACCGCACTACCTAGCGTAAGATTATTCTCTTCACTTTCACCAGGGGATTCTATTTACCGCAGTTGCATCAGAACACGTAATTGTTGTCAATTTTTGTTGTATCTGTGTCCAGGTTGTTGATGTAACGTTACTACGACCTACCTGAAAATAATTGAGCATTCGCGGTTTTACAGGCAGTCTAACAACTAAAACCATATCAAGTAACCTTAGTCGTATAACAATTTTTTTAAATTCTTAAACATACTTTAAATCGTATTTGCGTGCGACAACTCGATGACAGTATCTACTCAAGTAATTCTATTGTCCTACATTTATAAATGTGGTCGTCTTTGCTTTAAATTTGACTTTAAGAGTGCTCGAAGTGTGTTAAGCCGGCGCCACATATGCGGGTATTTGCCGAATATCAATATTCGCCGTTTTTTCAACCTTGCTCGCCGAATAGCGAGCACGTATCGCCCTTTAAGCCGGCGCCACATATGCGGGTATTTGCCGAATATCAATATTCGCCTTTTTTTCAACCTTGCTCGCCGAATAGCGACCATATGTCGCTGTACATGTGCGTAGTTGGCGATATTCAGTTTCGAGAAGAAAAAGAATGGGAAAGCCCGAATGTTCATAGCAAATTAAAACCTCGAAATTAAAATTTATCAGTAATAAAATCATGGTCATCATCAATGGAAAATAGTAATGCTAGAGTAATGGCAGTAATTGCCGTTTTACTTCCTACGACACCGATAGGTGAGGGGGTATTAATTGTGATCAGGAAATTTTCGATTTTGAGATAACACGCTTTTTGGGCATTTTACGACACCTACATAACGAAAATCCACGTCACTCATTTCCGTCGGTCTGTCTGTCGGTCTATTTGTCTGTCTGTCTGTCTGTCGGTCTGTCTGTTGGCATTTTTATAGCCTCGTAATCTCAGTAACCGCTGCATGAATTGTGATGAAATTTGGGCAGCGATATGCTGTGGGGTCGTAATAGGTCATGCTGCTAATTTTAAAAATCGGCGTATGGGCGGCGGAGTAATTAGCAAAAGAAATTCAAAAATTCCACAAACTTCGTTTTTAGGTGTTTTAGGTGTTTCTGATCATATTCTATTTTTTTTGGTTGGGGGTGAAATTTGGGGTAGTTGGGGGGTGAGAGATTGTAAAATTGATAAAAAATGGTTGTATTCACAATGGACTATCCACTGACCTGTGAAGGAAGACCTAGCGACATAAATAATTTTTTTAGGTCCATTCGAACATTGCCTTGCCTATTATAGAAACCAAAGGACTTAGTATGACCCGGAAATTATCGAATTAATTTTCATGTATAATCGTGTTAGTGGTGGCGCTGCAATAACAAAAAAATATATAAAAAAATAGATCGAACTTCGTTTTTAGGAGTCCCAGATCACTTTCTATTTTTTTTTTTGATGGAGGTGAAATTGGGATGGTTACGGGGTGGGGGCCTGTAAAACTGAACTGATCTGGTTGGTTCGCTGTTCGTTGCTTCCTAAATGCCTTATGTGTGGCGCCGGCTATGGCGCCGGCTGAATGTTCGGTGCTCGGCATATAGCGAATATTCGCGTAAAATCCTGCAGCCACACTAGTATGTGCTAGCCGAATAGCAAATAATCGGGATTCGTTGCTCGCTGAATACCGCATATGTGGCGCCGGCTTTAGCCGAATAGCATCCAATCGGGGTTCGTTGCTCGCCGAATACCGCATATGTGGCGCCGGCTTTATTAGCCGAATAGCAAATAATCGGGGTTCGTTGCTCGCCGAATACCGCATATGTGGCGCCGGCTTTAGAATAGTACACCCTAGTTTAACGTTATCATCGAAAACCTCACATTTAACAAAAAAAATTATGTGTATTTCTTTACTAGTGCCTACATTTAACAGTTTTGGTATTCCGTTTTCCGTACCCATCGATAGAAAGACAGCTACTGTAAAAATAGAGTTTTTTTGAAACAAAACACACAAAACGTACAGAATGTTTAGTTATTGCTTTACGCTTATTTTGACACTGACACATTGTGAAACATATAATTTTGGCCCAAAAATGCATCTTCTGCATCAAAATCTTGTGACGACGATTTCATTATTCCGTTCAATCTACTGTATAGCTTGTAGTCGCATATTAGAAGGCCTCAATGTAAAAAGTGCTCAAGTGACATTATTCTGTTTTTGAGAAAAACGCCTTTCAAGTCTCTGTTTCTCTCTGAAAATATTATTTTTTCGAATAATCATTTGACTTGTTATAATCTTGTGGCTTGTTACCTTTAGAGTGAGCGACATTAAGTAAAAGCTAGTTTGGTAGTCTACTTTCTAAGATTTGTTTTTTCAAAAATGCACCCAGGCACGTCTTTATTTGGATTTTAAAAGGGTTTTAAAAACGTGTACATACTCTAAGGTATTTTTATTTAATAACATATGAGAAGGCAAAGTACATTACAATTACAAATCCAAAAGTTATTCATACATATCGGTATCAGAGTATATTGCTTCATCAGGAACTTCATCTTCTGAGCCGGACGCATATCAGGTGTATTATTATCAGTAGGTCAGATATGTGATATCTATAAGAGAGAAATGTGGTAAAATTGACAGTTTTGCTTTATATGATAAAGTTTTTAGGTTATCTCTCGACCGCCGCTTGGAGTTTAGCTGAAACGACCTCTTACCAGATTTTTATCTTTTTATAGTGGTCGACTTGGGGCAAGGAAGTGGTTGATGAAGCACTTCTGAAACCTTTCTCGCCATGCTCATACAAGTCTTCAAACAAAAATAACTTCGCATATCTATAAACTCCATGATTATCCTATAAATCACAAAGCACTAATTTAAACTGTGTTCAATTATGCCAAACTAAATAGAGAAGTATTATGTACTACCACGTAACGAGACATCTCTGATGGACATTATCATGCATGGTTAGCTTCTCAGGGACCTCTTAAAAGCCTAAAGTTTCATTAGTGGTATAAGCATTCAAGGGATCAATGTAAAAAGTACGTAAGTCACATTTTCCTGATGCTTTTGAGAAAAATGCTTTTAAAGTTTAGATTTCTCTCTGGAGCATTACCTTTTCGGATAATCATTTGATTTGCTATAATCTTGTATTTTATTGCTTTTAGAGTGAACGACATTAAGTTAAAAGCTAGTTTACTGGTCTACTTTCCAAGATTTGGTTTTTTCAAAAATAAACATTACAAATCCAAAAGTTATTCGTACATATCGGTGTCAGAGTATATTGCTTCATCAGGAACTTCATCTTCTGAGCCGGACGCATATCAGGTGTATTATTATCAGTAGGTCAGATATGTGATATCTATAAAAGAGAAATGTGGTAAAATTGACAGTTTTGCTTTATATGATAAAGTTTTTAGGTTATCTCTCGACCGCCGCTTGGAGTTTAGCTGAAACGACCTCTTACCAGATTTTTATCTTTTTATAGTGGTCGAGGAGTTTAGCTGAAACGACCTCTTACCAGATTTTTATCTTTTTATAGTGGTCGACTTGGGGCAAGGAAGTGGTTGATGAAGCACTTCTGAAACCTTTCTCGCCATGCTCATACAAGTCTTCAAACAAAAATAACTTCGCATATCTATAAACTCCATGATTATCCTATAAATCACAAAGCACTAATTTAAACTGTGTTCAATTATGCCAAACTAAATAGAGAAGTATTATGTACTACCACGTAACGAGACATCTCTGATGGACATTATCATGCATGGTTAGCTTCTCAGGGACCTCTTAAAAGCCTAAAGTTTCATTAGTGGTATAAGCATTCAAGGGATCAATGTAAAAAGTACGTAAGTCACATTTTCCTGATGCTTTTGAGAAAAATGCTTTTAAAGTTTAGATTTCTCTCTGGAGCATTACCTTTTCGGATAATCATTTGATTTGCTATAATCTTGTATTTTATTGCTTTTAGAGTAAACGACATTAAGTTAAAAGCTAGTTTAGTGGTCTACTTTCCAAGATTTGGTTTTTTCAAAAATAAACATTACAAATCCAAAAGTTATTCGTACATATCGGTGTCAGAGTCTATTGCTTCATCAATAACTTCATTTTCTGAGCCAGGACGCATATCAGGTGTATTAGTATTAGATATGTGATATCTATAAGCGAGAAATGTGGTAAAATTGACAGTTTTTCTTTATATGATAAAACTTTAGGTTATCTCAGCATAAAACAGAATTTTCCTATAAAAACACAATATTATCGACAATATTGAAAGAAAAAACGTCAATTCGATTCGATTGACCGCCGTTTCGAGTTTCGCTGAAAGGACCTCTTACCAGATTTTTAACTCTTTAAAGTGGTCGACTTGGGGTAAGGAAGTGGTTCATGAAACACTTCTCAAACAAAAATAATTTCGCATATCTTTAAACTCCATGATAATCCTATAGTTCACAAATCACCAATTTGGTTGATTTAAACATTAGGCTCGGTTCAATTATCTCAAACTAAATAGAGAAGTAGTAATATGTACTACCATGTAACGAGACATATCTGATAAACAGAGTAGTGTAGTAGCATGGGTAGTTTCTCAGGGACCTCTTAAAAGCCTTAGGTTTTGTTAATACTTGGTATAAGAATTCAAGCGCCTAAGCCACATTTTTCGGTTTTTGAGAAAAAGGCTCTTAAAGTTCATATTTCTCTCTGGAAATATTACCTTTTGGAATAATCATTTGATTTATTATAATCTTGTATTTTTTTACTTTTAGAGTGAGCGACATTAAGTAAAAACCAGTTTAGTGGTCTACCTTCCAAGATTTGGTTTTTTCTAAAGTGGACTTTGGCGGTTCCTCCTTAAGGCGCAATGCCGGGCGCCCCCTCCTAGCAAGAGAGGGAAAAAGGATTTTTAGTGGGTCCGTATGCAGTGCATGTACTTATTTCTAGCTATAATCGGTTGCACTATCTGTAGGTAGCACACAATAATACTACTCTACTAGACTATAAAAATACTTCTCTACTAGACTATAAAAACGCGCTAGCAGCACCCTCTGTGCTCAGATAACCAGTGTCACAACACGTGATTGACAAATGTCAAAGACCGTCTAGCGCCAAAACCAGCCAAAACAGCGCTCCCTTATTGATCAATCGCACGTTATTAGCGCTCCCATTGGTCAATCACACATCACATCTTCGAAAATGACCAATGAAAACCAAGCCGTTACAGGTGATAGGTGACAGACGCCATGCCATTGTACGCGCCTTCAGTCATCTTCTGTTATTCTAGTCGGTACGTATTCGGCGAGCCGACGATTCTAATCTATTTAACATGTCGGGTGAGCGCGTTGATTATTATAAACTTTGGCCAACTTTCCTTGGAGGATAAAATAAAAATATAGCAAATGGGTGGGCCGTTGCCCGATTTAAATTTAAAGTGCGCGAAAAAAATTCGGAGAACAGAAGTTTTGTTCGGCGTTTTTCAAGAGAAATATATAAGAATAGTTGGATTCGCGGATGTGAAGTGACGAACTTATTATACTGTTTTCCGTGTATTTTGTGTTACAACCCTGCATCTGCAGCACCAGGAACTAAGTTCTTGGCCCAAACTGGTATACATGACTTGCATCATCTGCCCGAAAAGGTAAGAAAGCATAAATCATCAAAAGACCACATGAATGCATGCACCATGCTCGGCCTTCTTGGAAAGGCAAATATTCTTACGCAACTCGATTCATCTTATCAACAAAATATAATTCGCTACATTCTGAAACGGCTCCTTTCGTGTGTTAAGCTTTGCAGCGCCTATGAGCTGGCCTTAAGGGGTCATGATGAGAGTTCACAATCTTTGAATACGGGGATATTTAGAGAACTAGTTGATATTTCTGCAAAGCTGGATGTTATATTACGACAACATCTTCAGAACGCTACCGTTTTTAAAGGAACATCTAAGGCTATCCAGAATTATATTTTAGACTGCATGTTGGCTTGTTGCAAACATGAAATTAGTACTCGGGTTAAAAAATCCGATTTTTTGGCCATCCAGTGTGACGAAACTGCAGACACTACAAATGGGTGTCAGATGGTTTTAATATGCTACTCTCGACCGAACTTCAGGCACGTGATTGGAGCTATGAATTTTCTTTCCTTGATGTTACGGACGTTTTTCCTGAAACGGTAAACTTGCTGAAAATCATACTAACAACTCCAATGACAACGGCAGAGGCGCAGCGTTATTTTTCAATACTAAAAAGAGTGAAATCTTTTTTACGAAATACTATGGACAACTATGGATATGGATATAGATATGGATATGGATATAGATATGGATATGGATATGGATATGGATATGGATATGGATATGGATATGGATATGGATATGGATATGGATATGGATATGGATATGGATATGGATATGGATATGGATATGGATATGGATATGGATATGGATATGGATATGGATATGGATATGGATATGGATATGGATATGGATATGGATATGGATATGGATATGGATATGGATATGGATATGGATATGGATATGGATATGGATATGGATATGGATATGGATATGGATATGGATATGGATATGGATATGGATATGGATATGGATATGGATATGGATATGGATATGGATATGGATATGGATATGGATATGGATATGGATATGGATATGGATATGGATATGGATATGGATATGGATATGGATATGGATATGGATATGGATATGGATATGGATATGGATATGGATATGGATATGGATATGGATATGGATATGGATATGGATATGGATATGGATATGGATATGGATATGGATATGGATATGGATATGGATATGGATATGGATATGGATATGGATATGGATATGGATATGGATATGGATATGGATATGGATATGGATATGGATATGGATATGGATATGGATATGGATATGGATATGGATATGGATATGGATATGGATATGGATATGGATATGGATATGGATATGGATATGGATATGGATATGGATATGGATATGGATATGGATATGGATATGGATATGGATATGGATATGGATATGGATATGGATATGGATATGGATATGGATATGGATATGGATATGGATATGGATATGGATATGGATATGGATATGGATATGGATATGGATATGGATATGGATATGGATATGGATATGGATATGGATATGGATATGGATATGGATATGGATATGGATATGGATATGGATATGGATATGGATATGGATATGGATATGGATATGGATATGGATATGGATATGGATATGGATATGGATATGGATATGGATATGGATATGGATATGGATATGGATATGGATATGGATATGGATATGGATATGGATATGGATATGGATATGGATATGGATATGGATATGGATATGGATATGGATATGGATATGGATATGGATATGGATATGGATATGGATATGGATATGGATATGGATATGGATATGGATATGGATATGGATATGGATATGGATATGGATATGGATATGGATATGGATATGGATATGGATATGGATATGGATATGGATATGGATATGGATATGGATATGGATATGGATATGGATATGGATATGGATATGGATATGGATATGGATATGGATATGGATATGGATATGGATATGGATATGGATATGGATATGGATATGGATATGGATATGGATATGGATATGGATATGGATATGGATATGGATATGGATATGGATATGGATATGGATATGGATATGGATATGGATATGGATATGGATATGGATATGGATATGGATATGGATATGGATATGGATATGGATATGGATATGGATATGGATATGGATATGGATATGGATATGGATATGGATATGGATATGGATATGGATATGGATATGGATATGGATATGGATATGGATATGGATATGGATATGGATATGGATATGGATATGGATATGGATATGGATATGGATATGGATATGGATATGGATATGGATATGGATATGGATATGGATATGGATATGGATATGGATATGGATATGGATATGGATATGGATATGGATATGGATATGGATATGGATATGGATATGGATATGGATATGGATATGGATATGGATATGGATATGGATATGGATATGGATATGGATATGGATATGGATATGGATATGGATATGGATATGGATATGGATATGGATACCATGGATAAAGTGATGGAGAAGTTTATTTGTATGAAGGATCGTCGAGCAGACTTTATTTTTAAGAAATAACCTGTGGTGATTATAGTTTAGTGATAAGTAAAAAACTCTTAAAACATAACTTTCGGTGATACTAGTTGGGAAAATGTTATTAGGAACAACTGTTTGTGAAAACCGAAAACTCTCATTACGTGCAGGGTATAGTTGCCCGCAACAAACTCAGGTAAGACTTTCATATAACGAGCTTTTTTTACTTTGAATTTTGTGCGCCCCCCCTTTGAAAAATTGAGGAACCGCCACTGTTCATATATGAGCCGTTGAAAACCAGAATGGTGTAAGTAACATTTTATGCGAACTGAGATATTTGGCTGCAAAGATAAGTACAATTTTAAAAATCCCTCTAGATGGAACAAAAGTGATACGTTCGATTTCAAGAAGTAAATTGATTCATATCGGTGTCAGAGTGTATTGCTTCATCAAGAATTTCATTTTCTGAGCCAGGACGCATATCAGATGTATCTGTAGGTCAGATATGTGATGTCTATAAGAGATATATGTTGCAAAGTTGACAGTTTTGCCCTATATGATACAATTTTTAGGTTGCCACAGCATAAAACAGGATTTTCCTATACAAACACAATATTTCTCCACAATTGTTCGCCTATAAACGGTTAGACAAATTGAGTGAAATGGTAAATCACTAGGAGCACGCTTCTATCAGTGAAGGTAAAACCGAATCGTAAGGCACAAACTAAGCATAAATATTATGCTAGTGAACTGAGGCAACTTTTGCGTTGAAGTGGTCATTCATAGTGACCAACAGACCATGTACTTAGACTCATCTTCCATTGAAGATGTCATATTTTATCTAATATCTCGCTGGTGTTGCACTGAACTGAGAACTATTTTGAAAAACTCGTATGCTCATATAATCACTGAGGTACATTTTACAACAATTTCAGATATACTACCAGAAAGCTAACAAAAAGTTCGCATAGATGACACTGATAGTACAACAAAAATTACGAATAATTTTACTTTTTTGGATTAAGTTCAATTTTGGTATTGCAACCAAAGTAATTGGCAACTGATATTGACAGATAAACTTCATTTCCACTGACTTTTTTTTTCTCCACCGCCTCCGGTTTTTGCACTATGTAGTGCAAGTAAAATGTCCTATGAAATTTCAAAATTCAAAATCGTATCAAACACTTTTTGGCACAGAAAAAGTATAAAAAAGGAGTTACAAAGCCTAGGTTTCGAACCAACACCCGCTCAAACACAGAGTGTCAGTCTGACACTCTAAAACACTGCGACACCAAGGCGTTGCGAGAGAGCTTGCTTCAACGAAACATGTTTGATTAGATACTTCATTACTGGAATTAATAATCTAATGTCAAGCATTCAAAAAGATATTTATTTCGATCGTAGACTTCGTTTCAAGCTGCAAACTTCATCCATCGTCTATGTTGCTACCAATATACACTAGTTATGATTTTCACGATTGGCTGGGACCTGTGGCTGGGAATCTAGAATCTACACCTACTATCAGAGTAGAACATCGTTGGTAAAAGGAACATCGTGACAACCATAGTGACGTCACTCGGTTGCAAGAGCTGTCGGCGTGTTTTCGGTACTGATGGATTCAAAAATCCAGTTTTGTTTTGATATAGTTTATAAATTATTGCGATAAAACTTATACAATGTGTCCCAAAAGTCAACGTCAAGCCGCAACGGGGTGACAGGATTGGCTGTAACTATCATGAGAAAAATCAGAAAAAAATCTATCACATGCAGTTTGAAAATTATGGGCATTTAAAGAAAACCTAGGAATTTGGTCAAATTATAACAATCTTTCGGCTATTGTGGTTAAATTTTATTATTTTTGTTCATCTAAACTTAAGAACCGTAACCCTAAATAACATTGCTAGAAGAATAGTTAAAAATAATGATACAATTGCCCCAAGTTTTCTAGAATGAAGACTAGTTATTAAACTATATGAATTTAAAATTTTCAACGCTTGTCGACTTTGAAGGCCCTCTTTTAAAAAAAAGTGTACTAAAGTGCCTTGGCAAGTGCCACTAAAATTTGGCGCATTTAACCAGGATTATAGAATGGTACAATACTTGTTAGTTTCATACTAAAAAAACGAGTAAAAAAATAAAAAACCTCAAGAAACCCGATTTTTGCTAACCCATTTCACTCAGGTCAGATGTTCCTTATCCGCACAAGCTTCTGGTAGGATCTTATTTTACGGCAAAATGATAAGAGAGGTGGATAGTGGACATGTTTGCCATGAGCGAGCGAGACAGATAGCGACGCCACTTTTAGCAAAGTCAACAAAAATAAGTAAAATTAATAAAACGATGAAAAATCTTGACCTAGCTTAGGTTAGGTTTATTGGATTAGAAGTCAGATAGGGAAATAACAGTTTTTATTAAAATAAAAGTTCAAATTGGTGTACCATCGGACTCAATATACGCCCTACATTTTCTTAAAAAAGATCTACTTATTAGCCGGGCACATTTAATGCGAGAAGACGGATCCCAGTATCGCTTTAAAGTAAGTCTGTGGACCGGAATTTTAAACGGCAAAAATTGTTGGGCCTTTTGAGCTGCCTGAGAATTTGAATGTTACGAATTACCTACATTTTTTACGATAAAGTTTACCAACTTTGTTAGAGGACGTACCACTAAAGCGGCCTACAGACGGTCATGTAAGCTGCGATTCCTCAATCCACTCAAGGTTTCATGAAACTTGCATCAGTTGCATAAGTTCCTACTCAAATCGAAACCTGTTGCGATGCCTGAATCAACTTTATATTTCATGCACGTTTCATGCAACACAAGAATAGTAGGGTGGGCTCATTTATTTGCATCGATGCAATACTATACACATTAAAACCTGCATCGCTGCATCAGCGTCACCGGCTCGGCGACATGGCTCACTATGAAACGTAGAAGTCGATACCTGAAACTCAGCATGTATCGACGTCTGTAGACCGCTTAACAGATCGTCGCCACATAAGATATCAAAAAGATGGCTGCCCAGCGCATTACGCAGGGCAAGTAAGAGGTTTCCTTGACCAAAAATATCCGAAAGGTGGAGGTGGACATCCAGGCACTATCTCGTGGCCAGCCCGTTCCCCAGACTTAAATCCCTGGAATTTTGTTGTTGGGGTGTTCTCAAAGAGAAAGTTTATTCAAAGCCCAATGTAGCGTAGCCGAGCTGCGTAAATGAATTTCTCAAGCTGCTGAGGACATCAACTCTCGAGGATATGCCTGGCTAATAAGTAGATCTTTTTTAGGAAGATAAAGGGCGTGTATTGAGGCTGACGGTAAACAATTTAAACATTTATTGTCTGCCTTTGCTACAAGTGGCGTCACTATCTGTCTCGCTTACTCATAGCAAATATGTTCATTATCCATCTCTCTTATCATTTTGCCGTAAAATTAAGAATCTACCAAAAGCTTGTGCGAATAAAGAACATCTGATCTGAGTGAAATGGGTTAGCAAAAATCGGGTTACTTGAGGTTCTTATTCTTTTACTCGATTTTTTTGGTATAAAACTAACAAGTATTGTACCATTTTACAATCCTGGTTAAATGTGCCAACTTTTAATGAAACTTGGCAAGACACTTTGGTACATTTTTTTTAAAGGAAGGTCTTTCAAAGTTGACAAACTGTAAAAATTTTAAATTCATAGTTTAACTTATAGTCCTGATTCTAGAAAACTTAAGGCAATTGTGCCATTATTTTTGACTGTGCTTCTAGGAATGTTAGTTAGGGTTACGCTTTTAAAGTTGAAATGAACAAAAATTATAAAAGCTAACCATAATAACACAAAAATTGTTATAATTTGACCAAATTTCTAGTTTTTTCTTTAAATGACCATAATTTTCAAACAGCATGGGATAGATTTTTTTCTGATTTTTCTCATGCTAGTTACAACCAATCCTGTCACCCCGTTGCGGCTTAACGTTGACTTTTGGGACACCCTGTATATGATCTTTTCATCTATCACAAAAAATATTCTTTTTATTTAAAACCCCAATGGCAAAACTGGTTTAAATAGAAGGTCCGGAGAAAAGTACCTATTGAATGTATAGAGGAGATTACATTAAAAAAATGGAATAACTAAAGCTGTATGGCAAAACTTTCTTAATACCCTCTTTGTGTCCAAAATGCCTAAGAGTTAAGGTGCAAGACCCACACCAAAGGAACAAGAAATAAATCAAAAAATTCCTTAACCATATATTATGATGTCATACAGCATATACACCGAACGATAACAGCGGGTGTTCTGCAGGACGAAGCTTTGTTCGGCACCTCCGGACCATACGATAAATTACTGAACGCGCGCTTGCCGATATTGCTCTAACGATTGCCGATTAATTTCCTATTCGGTTAAGCCGTCACATCCAGAGAGAATAGAGTTACACTAACATGCTGTAGAATGGTAAACATCCAATATATCTAAACACAAGACGAATTTAACTCTGCAGTGTTCGAATGATGACAATCCTGGCATGGTTGCTTTTTACATCTCAAACGCACTTGATCAATTGTGGCACGTAGCTTTCTTGAACAAGCTTCCGTCCTCTAATCTTACCGCTAAACCTTCTGATTGGGTAACAGTGTTGCTGTCTGGTCGCCAGATGTCTGTCATGGTAGACGGATTCTCCTCGTCCATCCTTCCATGACATCCCGATATTGATTCTGCTCTAGCACTTCAAACTCAAACTACAGCTTTGCAAATGAAAGTATTTTGCATGCACTCTGTCGTGAAGCTGTAAAGCAGAAGACTTGCAGCGGCTGCTTAGCTTGCAAAAGAATCTGGAAACCATTACCGATTGGGGACTCAAAAAGATCTGGCAAAATGCAGTGCCTCGAAAATTAAATGCCTCATTATCTAACAAGGAGTGCTCAAACGAGCACCCAGCTCTAACTAAGAGTCAGGCTCTGCCAAGAAGTTACTTATTCCAGCTTTTAGGAGTCCACATTACAGAAAACCCATTTCGCCAGTTGCAAAAGCTACTGTCAAAAACCTTGGATACCAATTCAAAGCTAAAGGTACTCACTATCTCTCGTTCTCAAGCTATATAAAGCTCAGATAAGACCTGGTCTAGAGTACTAAATTAAATCGAATCATTTATTCACTACAGGCTGCTATAAGCTTCATCATCAACGGAATAAAAGGCATAAAAGCAAATCCTGGTGCGGACATAGGCTTGGACCATAATCCTGTAGTCGGTAATCTGGATGAGAAATTAAAAGTGACAAAAAAGAGTAACAAAGAAGGTATTGACTTGAAAAAACTTACAGACAAAGATATACAGAAAAAGGCAAAAGAATGAATAGATGAAGAATTTGCAAGACCAGATACGAATACAGACAATGTATGGGATCAAGTTAAAAATACAATAGTAAAAGCAGAACCAGATGAAATAGGGTATGCCGGCCCAAAGACCAAGAAAGACTAGATGACCGAAAAAAGTCTACAAATGATGGACAGTTGAAGGGTATACAAGCACGAAAACGTGGAAAAATACAACTAAATAAATACAGAAATAAGGAAGAAAATCGGAACAGCAAAAGAAGAGTGGTTGAGAGAAAGAGAAGATTGAATTACTTCAGTATAAACAGGAAAACCACGGAGTCTATGAGAAAAAAGAGGTAATACATTCCAACAAAAGCCAACCCTTAGTAGGTATACTAAATGAAAATTATGAAATCGTAACAGAAGAGCAAGAAATATTTAAAGTATGTCAAACATATATACAGAAAACTTTCACTAGTGATACGCCACGAATATATGACAGCAGTAATTCATGTGAACAGGCTCCAAAGATTCTGAAATCAGAGATGATGAAAACACTTCAATTGAGTAAAAATGGAAAAGCAACGGGTCCGGACGAAATCCACATAGAAATGCTAAAATCGTTGGAGGAAGAAAAGAAGAAAATTTGCTACCACTGTTCCAGTTACTTGCCCCAGTTGCCTCGTGTTGGGGCGGGTTAGAATATCTCCCATCGTATATCCTGCGTGTCGTCAAAGGCGACTAAAAGGAACAGAAACTACTGTCGGTATAAGCAGTACCTTCTTATCAATCAACAGCCTTGGGTGGACGAGTTGAGAAGAGTCAGGACACCTTCTTGTCCTTGGGGTGAGAAATTGCACCTAAGGGTGGATGAACCAGTACATACCATCTGGTCAACGGCATGAGGATGCAGAAAGCAAACGGGAAACTACTGCATTAAAGATCTGAAAGATATCCCAAGAGAAACTTGTAAAATGAGTAAATGCACTTTACGAGTTCACAACAGTTAAACACCTTAAAAGGGCTGGTTTTCTCAGTGCATTACAGCCCAACTCGACTTATCGGTGACACGGCATTAACGCGACATGTCCAGTCGCTTTTACACCTGCCTACTGTTGGTGACCCCTCACTTTTTTTCCGGCACTCAAACTGAATCTGCTCCTCTGAGCTATCCTCAATAATCGACTTATAATTGAATTGACATTATGGTTTTACTCGAAACTCAATTTGGGGCTCGAAAGGGCTAGTTGAAAGTTGAGGTCAGGTGGATTGTCCCGATACTTCACACATGTTCCAATTCAAAAGAGTATAGTGATAAGGTATTTCATCCACTAAAATGTCATTGTCCCAAGCAAGTTCGCAAGCACACAACGCTGCGGCTCGCACTGTGAAAAATACGATATGAGAAATTTACTCAAAATTTTACATTTTACAATTTTGCTAAAACTACATCAAAATTAAACTGTCAGAATATTTGAAAAAAATGTGTCTAAGTATTTCAAAAATGCCTTACCGCTTCCTGTTCTAAAAGATCGTCTTCCTCAACCTTTCTTTCTCCTTTCTATGACAGGGACTCGTGTGTATAAAGCATATAACTTTTTATACGTCCTTAGGGAGATTTCAATATATACGTTAACTATTTTCGGTGAATATTGACAGCAACATTCTGTGATATGGGCTACCTTCATTGGTCCAACTGTCTTTCGCAAAATAGGCCAAATATGTAGTTTCTGACTCATAGTCACCCAGTTATCTAAAAAGCTAGATCTAATAACAAAATCTGCAATCCTGAAATAGGAAGACAAATAACAAAATATCTATTACGCACAGAAGGAAAGCTTGTGTCAATTTTGAAGTAATGATACTATTTGGACACTATGGTAGCGTGGTGAGTACACTCTAGTTTAAATATGTACGTGTATATTAATTTCTATTAAGTATATAAGAATCATTCTGAGTAAAATCGTTATCAAGGTGAAACTATACCGAGTCTTATTGCAAGTATTAGAATTTTTATTTCTTTATTTCATCTATTTAATTGAAATAAGTACAAATATTGCCATCCTCGAAGGATGTACCTTACATCTGGAGATTGGCATAATTACTCAAAAATTAATACCGTTGATGCATCTGAAGAATGAGACAGTTATGCTTAAATAGATTGAAATCTGTTCCAGAGAATTTGATCGGTTTGATCTGGCGTAAGTTAAATTTATTGTAATAATATCATTACGCAATAGGGATTCATTATTTATTTACTTTTTTAAGGTTTCTACATTTACATTCAATAAATACACATTTGATGTCTCCGTTCTCCAAAATCACTATTTAAACTGGCTCTGCCAAGTGTCGCTTTGGAATTAAACCAAGTCCGCATCCGTTTCAGCTCCATTTTCGCACGCAGAGGCTAAGCAAAGTCGCATGAAGCAAGGTCTGGATTGTTAGGGGGAATGCTCGAGAAGTTTCAATCTTGAAGCGGTCAAATATTCGGTACAGGCTTTGACACGGTGAGCTGGAACAGGTTCTTCATAAAAATTCAATGACTTTATGCAACTATTGTTCTGTGTACCACTTAGCTGACACTGCCTTCTGCGTATCCAAAACGACACGTTCCATAATTCACAACAGACTTTGTTTTGAGCCTTGATCGGCGCATATGGTAATAGTACATCCAAGTCTCGTCACCTGTCATGATGTTCACATACTGAGGTCGTCGTATCGTATGGAATATGGTGTGGTGTGCATACTCATATACTCAACCTTATTATAGAAACGTTAAGTCAATGCTAAGTTGTTTATTTCCGAAATGTCATACAAAAAGGTTATACTCAAAGTTATGATAGGAAGATTACAACACATCCCTGTATAAAAAATCGCCGCTGTATATATGTACGAAGATTTATAATCACCCGCCAGCCGAACTTAGAAGGTCAACCAACAAAAACACCTTAAAAACCAACTGAGAAGATATCTTGAAACATGCCCTTATTCGCTAAGTTAATTTTTTTTTCAACCTGAGCTTATTTGGTGTTTTATTTTATATTTTATATTTAAGTGTTTACGCTGCCTCTGAATATGCGTGCTGACATTTTAAATGCCTGTAATGACTTTTTTTTGTTTTTGTTAGTTTGTTGTGAACTGTACCAGGTTTCTTGTATTGTTTGTTTATATTTATATTCCGTCTATTTTTCTATATTATCTCTATACACTTTTTATTCTTCGTTTATATGACTGCTCTTATATCATTGTATAATAGTCACAAGACAATAAATTCCCCCCCTATTCTATTCTATATCAATGCTTAGTGTAAAGTATTTTGTATTATTCTCTATTGCAATTAAATTACAGAGTCTATCGATTAAAGTATTATGTGGTTGATTTAAACCTATCGAAGGATTTACTTGAGTAGAGTGATCTTTGAGTTAATGCTATCTTAATAAGCTAAAGTATTTTCAAGTGAGGTACAAGCAGTAGCAGTTACCGTATGTCGTAAGGTCAATTCTAATCGAATTTGCTCATAATAACTTATCATCAAATTTCATACTTTTTTCAGATAAATTCTAGCTAAAATATAAGTAAACCTTTTATTTCAGCGGATGTGGTTTGATCAGTGAAGCGCAGTGAGCCTAAAATGACTCGACTACTTCGGAACGCGATCGATTCTTCCATGTTCGATGAGTGGATAAGTAGATTCAAGTCGATGGTAAAAGAATCCTTAACATTCACGCAGCGACACGTGCTGGGCGCCCCTTATGAATGTGGGATGTGCACGAGCACCTTTACGTGCCAGAAGGGAGAACGCAGGGACGTGATCCTGCCATAAAAACAGGCAGTGTTGTTTTGTAGAGTATTCAAATTTGGCGACGCTCAGATAGTAAAGCCGCGTATACAGCTCTGCGTGCCATATAAACTTTTGTCCAATGTAAGCCATAGGCATTTATGAAGTTTGTAAAGTTCCTAAGAGTAACGGGTTGGGATTTAGAAAAGATTGTGTCACATGCTACATGAAAACAACAGTGACAAAATCACCAAGGGTGGCAGATTTGGTTCTGACATTATTTTTATAATATGACGTAACACTGAATCCCATGAAGTTGGGTGTTGCTGCATGTTAAAACAACTTAATACGTGCACAGTAGCCACGTCGAAGAGTTATACATAAGCAGAGATAGTATGAAGGACTTGCGATGGCATTCTGGTCGTGAAATAAGATAAAGGCCTCGTGCGCGGTTTAAACATATGCCAAAGCTTCGAAAAAATTACTCGTGCTCTATACTAGATTCACCCAACAGAAAAAGTTAGTATAAACAATGATATATGCGTGATAGTTATGTCATCATACGGTAGCCATACTGGTTGAATGATAACCGCTAACCCTATTGGCCCTA
The DNA here is from genome assembly GCA_951848785.1 of Callosobruchus maculatus. Classification (NCBI taxonomy): domain Eukaryota; kingdom Metazoa; phylum Arthropoda; class Insecta; order Coleoptera; family Chrysomelidae; genus Callosobruchus; species Callosobruchus maculatus. The sequence goes on from CATOUR010000130.1 coordinate 3,191,885, forward strand.
ATTGGGCGAGCCTCTCTACACAGCCAATGAAATTGCATGGAAGTGTGAGTGAGACAGCCGTTCAACGCCCGGCGCGCCGCGCCGCCGCCGCTTGAACAGGTGTGGACTTGTTTAGTGTTTTCCATACAGAGATCGATCGCGCATCGAAATACATTTAATTATTATTAGCGTAAATATTTGAATTATGTCTGACACGGACACCGCTGGAGAGATCGATGATATCTGCTTTACACCGCCAAAAAACAGGCCAAAAACTGCATCTCAGTGCTGCTGAGAAGCAGTTTTTGAAATATTTATAAAAACCAAATGCAATAAAATGCCGATTTAGCGATTGAAGAAGTTGTATTGAAGATAGCTGAGATTTTGGATGTGAGTCGATCAAGTGTATACAGGATCATCGAGGAATATAAATGTAATCATTCTCTATTAGAGCCAAAATCTTATCCCAAAAGAAAAAAATGACAGAAGCAGTCGATGATTTCGACAGGACTGCGATTAGAAGAAAAGTACACACTTATTTCTTCAGAAATGAACTACCAACCATTGACAAAATCCTGAAAGAAGTAAATGATGATACAGACTTGCCGAATTTTAGGAGAACTACGTTTTACAAGTTACTTAAATAACTGGATTTTCGATTTCTTAAACGAGGAAGATATAGTTTATTGGTTGACTGAGAAGAAATAGATGTGTGGAGGAGAGATTATCTTAGGAAAATTAAAAAATTCCGACAAGAGGGTAGAAAAATATACTACCTTCATGAAACCTGGGTGAATGCTGGGCACACTAAGGCAAGAGTTTGGGTCGACAATTCTGTCAGCTCCTCAAGGAAAGCTTTCTTGGATGGACTTTCGACTGGCTTAAGAAATCTAGCAGGTAATATGCATATATTTCTATTAATGTACATATATTTGGAATGTCATATTCAATCTCTATATTATGAGTGATATATACAGTGCTTCCCAACAGTCTAGAGATGATCGATTATTGGATCAACTACACAAGGTATCGGGAAAAGTTTGTGACAAATGTTTTTGTTCTTCTTCTTCTGGCTGTTGACTATTTGTTCTGAATTTCAATCATAGCTGAATTTCGTGTTAGAATAACATTTTCCATATCATTCAACAATGGATAAATGCATCAAGGTTAGGAATACTTGAAGCACCTCGTTCTTCTCGTTCAAGCAATAAACTGTTTCTCGGCCGTTTTACGAACCGAAAACACAGTTCTTTAAGTATCTGTTAAAACGTCGTTCTCTTAAAATTCGGCATGTCTGTATCATCATTCATTTCTTTCAGTATTTTGCCGATGGTTGGTAGTTCATTTCTGAAGAAATAATTGTGTATTTTTCTTCTGATCCCAGTCCTGTCGAAATCATCGATTGCTTTGGTCAGTTTTTTTTCTTTTGGGATAAGATTCTAGCACCGACAGTGATTTATTACCTTGACATCCCTAAATAATCTTGTATACACTTGAACAACTCACTCCTGAAATATCACCATCCTTCCATACAACTACTTCAAAAACTAAATAAAAATTTTCATGCATTTGGTTTTTGTACATATTGTACATCTTGATTGTGATAAAATTTTGACACCATATCACTACTACGATGGCAGATATGGAAAAAGTATACTGCAATCGATTCTAATACTTTCGTCGCCTATCGGCGTGAGAAGTAAAAGCAAACAAGAGCCCTTTGCTATCGCTGCTTCCTGTTTTTGTTCGGCTTACCGCAAGTCAATATTAATAATTAATTTCTCTTCGTCAGAGCAGTTAAGTTCCGCCAATGATATAGATGGTGAACATCTAAAACTGAATTTTACTTATGATGAAGTTGCATGGAATGTTGCATGTCAGATTTTTCACTAATTGTTTGCAGTTTAGTAGTTTCCCTTTCCGATTTCCTTGTGTTTTAGATATTTTGTTGTGCCTAATAGATAATATGGACAACTCTATGACTGTATATTTATGTGAAGAAATCCTAAAATAACAACATGTAAACCATTTCTGAAATAACTGCTAGCAACCAATTACGCTGCCGTATCCATAACTTCTGTGGCGGGGAGGCAATATTATAATTATTATAGTGCTGTTAGATGAGCGCAAATTGTGTTTCCATTTCATACTAATGTTGCACATATATATTCTGTGCCAATATATAAGTATTTTTCATTGCTTGTCAATTTCTAACTTTTAAACGGATAATCAGATATAATTATCAAGTGATATCTTAATCCGGACCTGTAATTGGTACCTGTTTTAGAGAGTTAACGCTTCGCCGCGTTTAATCACGTACAAAATGCGTGTCTTTGTTTATATGAGATTTTTCTGTTGGGAGAATCTAGTTATAGATAATGCTTGTGAACATGATATTCAGGTGGTTCAGAGAATTACAAAATTTGAATGTGAAAAACGGTGAAACGTAAATAAGACCAGGGATATCAGTTACGAAAGAAAGCGATGACATACTAACCGATAGAGGTCATTAGGCCTCACCACATCGCTAGATTTTGCTTGATCATTGACATGGGAAGAAACTTTGTTCCCTCTGGTTGCCGCATCAACTGACTGAAGAGCAGATAATACAACGTGAGACTTGGTGCCGGGCGATGCTCAATAGGTTTTACAAGGGACAATGTCGGTAAGGGAAAAACATCGTGGTAGGAGTCGTGACTTGGCTGTACCATTACGACGTCCTGACCAAGGCTCAAAAAAAAGTGGGTCTTTGATTATGATAATATCTCTTAAATTTGGTTCTCCTACATTGCATTCGGGCGTTTAAAACACACTTGGATCCTTTGTATATTTTACATAAACCTCGATGGTTTCCATACTTTCCTTAAACTCTGTATAAAGCTTTCGGGAATGTTTTGACAACTACAACGTGCCACAGAAAATATCGAAAAGTGGAGTGCTCACACACAGTTCTGTCCATCGTCCACGCTGACGAAATTTATTCGGTAATATGTAATTAAGCCATCATGTTAATAGCATTACATTATAGCTGTCATGCGCCGATCCATTTTACAGTCTGATTAACGTAAAATCGAAGATCGGATATCCCGAGTATTATTTATTCACAATCATGGGCGTGCGGATGTCTAATAACAACTTAATTTCCTTAAAGCTTGAATTGTTACTTATGCTATTTTTTAGGAGTGTTATAGGACGCGGGTGTCAATCCCGACACTTTCGTTTGAAATCCGTATAAATATTACATGTTTCAAGTATCAAGGGGGGATTTGTAAATAAAGTACAGTTCAGTGTGCAGAAAACTTAGCCAACAAAACTCACAAAGAAGTCTCAGTTTATCTTACTTACTGCGGAAATGGAGGGTCACTCAATAGTCGAGTCAACTTCCGTCAAGTTTTTGGGGGTAAACATCAACAGTAACATGTCCTGGCACGACCACGTCGTCAGTATTGCTAAAACGGCCCAGAAGCTTGGAGTTTTGTTCCGCTGTAGGACGCTGTACACACCAGAGCAACTACTGCTGTTCTACAAGCTACATATCCTACCATCGCTGGAGTATTGCTCCCATGTATGGGGATGCGCTTTGAAGCACTCCCTGAAGCTTCTGGACAATATCCAGAAGAGAGCAAATAGACTAATCGATACGGCTAATCTCACACAGGTCCTCCGCAGCCTGGAACACCAAAGAAAGGTGGCTGACGTGTTCCTGTTTTACAGATTTTATCACGGAATATATTCGAGTAAGCTCTCCCAAATAATAACCCCAACGGCGTGGCCGTCCGAACGAGAAGTACTAGAGCGGCTCTGCGAGCTCATCCTTACCAGGTCAAGGTCTCTACTCCCCCAACCAGTGTCCTCCAGCACTCCTTCTTTTGGAGAACGTCGACGGTGTGGAACGAGTTGCCGGGGAATTTGTTTCCCGACGGCTACAACCTGCAGCGTTTCAAATCTAACGTCCACCGGCACTTATCCTCTCGCAGCACTTCTTCAGCGTCATATTCTTTGAGCCTTTCCTAAACGCTGACCATAAAAAGATTAAAATTATTGCGATGCTGCTTTGTTAATATACATATCCCAACTAGCAAATATGCACTATAAGCGGCCAGCAAAAGGACTGTTCAGTTGTTGTACTGTTGTTTCATAAACACTAATTTGCTGCTTAAATGCTGTCCAAAACGCCTTTCTGCTCCCTGCAGCATATTTGTTCTTTAACGAAATGTTTACAACGTTCTTGTAGCAAGTTTATACAACATATTATGAGATAAATTTGAAACTGTTGAATAAACTCTCAGCATCCTCGACAGGGCTTACACAGGCTTGCGTTGTGTCGTGTGACGTATGACGTCACAGCGGCTTCGCGCGGAGGATACAACAATTCATACTTTGGAGGACTATAACTTTTATGTTAATGGAAAAAATTACAAAATTTTTTCGCCGTTGTTCTCTAACTCTTTAGGACTATCTGGTTAAATAAAATTTGAAACAACGGAAACTTCCTCATTGCTGTATAATAACTGCCGATAACGTAATTTCGTCCTATAAGACGACAGTGAATATGGATGACACTTTGCCACTCATAAATGTCATAACCAGCGACCGTATTGGTCAATTGTTTTATGCAAAATGCACAGTAAAGTTTCTTGTGCAATGAAATCAAGCCCTCTGGATGCAAGGTATCGGATTTTTTAAGGATATTGTTCAAGATTATAAATTTCCAATATATTCGCAAACAAGATGGATTCATAAGGTATGACATGACGTAAGAAGCTAGAAAAATTTGGCTGTATAAAATATGTCTACTTCATTTATGCAGTATTTAACGTTGATTCATGGAACAAAACAATCGAATAGACCTTGTAAAGAAGAAATTTTGTTGTCTCATTATTGATGCACCCAGAACATTTACACGAGCACTATTCACGTCCTAAGGAGCTGGCATGTAGTAGTGGTGTAAGTACTTTATAGCAGCTGCAAGAACGTTTATACAACTGTTGCTTAATAGTTGCAGGCAATCTTTATAGAACATCTTAAATGATTAATCAAAATGATGCATCTGCTTAACTGATCTGCAGCTTATAAGTTACGTCCATTTTGCCTGCATAACTGTTCTGAGAACGTTTTGCAAATGTCCTTGCAGCAAATAGTGCTGTGAAAGGAATGCTGTGTAAACGTTCCTACACGAACTGAGAACTGTTAGTTACAAAAAAAGAAATTATTATTTTGGTAAATGAGTTATAGGCTCCATACAATTTACAGATTAATTTTGTCTTCTTCTAAAATCTTTCTAGTAGTGGTAGTTGTTGTAGTAATAGTGACGGTGAGGTGAAGCCAGCGAAGTGTGACATCTTTGACCTTTTAGACAACCGTACAGAACAAACACTAGAAAAACTCCTACCGAATATCAGTACGTCCATCCGACTAGTTTAGTCAGAGTATAATGATTCCATCGTCCTAAATGTCTGAGCCACTCACACATAAAAAGATATTCTCAATTCAAAAATTCTGATAATCTTGTAAAGATATACTTGCGAGAAGAAAATCCGTTCTCGCTTTGAGAAAATATTCTGGATGTGGAAATTATGGTAAATTTGATCCAAGATGTGGTAAGTATTTTATTCTAGGGATGCTCGCAAGATATTAAAAAAAATTGATGTCACATATTTATTGCGATTTAAAGTTAATGAGCGTTATCAAACAATTTTAGCTAAACATTCCAAATAACCGACCAAATCTAGGTAAACACCTCCATTTAAAGAATGTTCTGGTCGGAACATTGGAACACCAAATATTTGACGTATATTTAGTAAACTCCTTACATTTAACAGTTATTCAGGACCTGAGATACAATTTGGCATATCAAGTTTTAAAACCTTATAACTTTTCATAAATAGGTCGTTCAGTTAAGCTTCTCCTGGAATTTTTAAAAGCATCAAAGTCGGGAGCGCGGAAGAAACTCGTGCTTCTTAGAGAAGAATTATTCTTCCAGTTCGACCATATCGGCGATCTCTCAACCACCTAAGTGATTTCTCCTTCGCGTCGGTGGAATCAACAGTTTTAATCACTACTCGAGAACATCCTGCATGGAGTTGGAGGGCTTCCACCATCTGAGCGAAGTTGCGCTCAACTTTAATAGGATTTAAACGGATGGAGCGCTAGGCGGCCAAGCGCGGCTTTTCAACAATCATTTGCCAAACGGAAGGCATATTTCTTCGACGTACAGGTGCATACGACGAATTCTTACAGGTTAGAAAAAGCAACGCCCATGCTCTAACAGGCATGAGTGTATTCCCAAGACCCCGTTGTTGCTATTTACCATGTTCACAAACACGTTATTTTTTACACAAATCCGCAGAACTTACATTTTCTGGAATTGTTAAAGTACTCTTTTAACAAATTACCTCTGTTAAAACCCAAAATTCACTCAAATCTATAACAATAAATCCGAAACGATCAACTACAACAAAGTTGCTATTTTATTTACATTATGCCACTAACCGACTAACCATGCTGTTATTTTTAGGGTTCTTTACCTGCAAGGTCGTCCAGGGTTCGTTGGGGTATACCAGCTTATTAGTCGGGGAGATAGAGTCAAACTTTTATGGTGATTATACTGAGAATGCACAGTTTGGCGTCGATTGGTTTTCCGTATAAAGATGAAAAAAATGTATGTTAGCTGACGCGACTTCGTTTTGCGAGACTACGTAAGTCGCAAAAAGAAATCGGTATATTTTACTAAAGTTGAAAATTTGCAGATAGTTGATGTATATGTCAGCACTCGACAGAAGAACTTTTAGATTGTTCTTGTTCTTCTGGTGTATGTATTTGACAATAATATATGTATGTTATATCACTACTACGGAGTCTAGCCAGGTATTGAACAACTATGGTATGCAGTACCACCTTTTACTACCCACACCGATAGGTGAGGGGAGTATTGTAATCGCGAAAATTTTAGATTTAGAGATAACATACTTTTCGGGCGTTTTATGATGTCTACATAACGAAAATCCACGTCACTCATTTCCGTCGCTCTGTCTGTCTGTCGGTCTGTCTGTCTGTCTGTCTGTCTCTACGCGTTTTTCTAGCCACGTAATCTCAGCAACCGCTGCATGGATTATGATGAAATTTGGGCAGATATATGCTGTGGGGTCGTAGTAGGTAACGTTCCTATAATTTTGGAAATCGGTGCATGGCCGGCGGGGTTGTAAAATTGGAAAATTTGTTGCTTTCATAATAGACAGTCCACTGACCTGTGAAGGAAGATTTACTGACATAAATAACTTTTTTAGGTCCATGCGAACATTGCCTTGCCTATTACAGAAACCAAAGGACTTGGAATTTTTCTGATGTAAACATACGAGTATTGCCTTAGACCGTTCTATATTGTGTAATGAGGAAAATGTTGAATTGATTTTGATGGAATTTTGATACAGTATTACCACCGTGGCGAGGATGGAAAATGCGTATGGTTTTTATAAATCGTGCCAGTGGCGGTGAAGAAGTAATAAAAAACTAAAAATATAAAAACAGCTCAAACCTCCTTTTTAAGCATTTTAGTGGTTCCTGATCATTTTCTGCGTTTTTTTTTGTGTAGGGGTGAAATTTGGGTGGTTAGGGAGTGGGGGGTTGAAAAACTGAAAAATTTGTTGTATTCGTAATAGGCTGTCCACTAACCTGTGAAGAAAGACCTAGCAACTTAAATCATCTTTTTAGATCCATCCGAGCATTGCCTAGCCTATTACCGAAACTAAGGACTTTTTCTGTATACATACGAGTAATTATTGCTTTAGATCATTTTTTATTTTGTAACGTGGAAATTATTAATTTGATTCTAATTCTAAATTTTGACACAGTATTACTACCGTGGTGAGGATGGAAAATGCGTATGGTTGTTAAAAATCGTGTCAGTGGCAGCGCAGCAATAATGAAAAAACTAAAAATATGGAAACAGCTCAAACTTCTTTTTTAGATGTTTTGGGGGTTCCTAGGGAAGACATAAGCATAAAACAATTTTAGGGGGAGGCTGCCGATGATTTGGTTGCAAGGGGATCTCAGACTAAAGTTTCATGCTACGGGAAAATAATAAACTGGTATCACAATAATGTGTGGGAAGTACTGAGTCAATCAGCTTGACTTCATTTCTTATACTAATTTACTGCTGACTGAAGTATTTGCTTACATGCATCGAACAATGGTGCTTTGTGTCACTTGTTATTTGTTGTTGTTTGCCTTCTTTGGAGGTAAATTTGCAACAGAGTTGCGTACAATAAATGCATTGTTTAAAATTAATACAATAAGGCTGATTTTAAAAGGGTCATATATTTATTCAGTCAAATTAAAGTCACAGTTTGACAGTTCGTTTTGGCAAGTGGTACTTAACGTTGTCATTCAAATAGTTTCTGCTTGCTTATTTCTTCCTTTATTTAATTTGTATGCAAACTTCTTTCAAGCTTAATTGATGTAAAATGTATACATATTAGTCTAAACGTCGCATAAAAAAACATAAGAAGTTTTTGTTCTAACCCTTCCCTAACCCTAAAAAACTAACATTTCAAGAGAATGTCTACATGGGAAGTCAAAATGTTACGAAACCTTCCCCTTGCAATAAATTGAAGTTACTAGCTATCAATCCAGTACGCATAAATGGGACGCATGTCCCCTTTGGGAACGACGTTATCTAATGCACCATTTTTAGTTAGCGTCCTTGTGTATTTGCATGATTATTACGGCTGACCAGTCCCACTGTTCTGCGTAGGATAAGCTGGTTTGCAGCTTTCAGCCGCTGTACGGGCAAATTAAACCATGCGGTTGGGCAAAAAGCGATTTAGCGCTAAAATCAGGGACTTCAGAGCCATTATATGTAATCGAAGCCAGTCTAATGCGCTCCATCCTATATGACCCAATAATTTTCATGGAAACTGTGTGTACGGATAGCAACAGCCGGTGCGAACCGTTGGATTTTCAGTACAGTGGCGCCACCAATAGAAGAGCTCCGCAATTTTGCCTAATAGTCACTATAAAAAACAAGAATCATGTCTGATAATCGAAGCTATACATCTGCTGCTATATCATATTTATACAGGTTGGATTACTTTATAATGGCCCAACTTCAGAACATCAGATAACGCTAAAATAATGATAATCTCTATATACAGGGTTGGAAGTTTCCTTTTTAGTAACAATTGCCTTTGAAATGACAAAGCTAATGTACGGTAAATCAGCGATAGACAAATAAAAAAAACTGGTCATAGAATACTTACTATTCGTTCGCTGCGAATTGTTTAAATGCTGTCCTGTCACATGAGTCTCATAGATATGGTTCGAAGTTCTCAACGCGAGGTGGAAGAGTCAAGTATTTTTTCTTCAATATGGACCATTTGAGGTTATCTAGGACATACAACATGTCTAGTATGATGCTCCGCTCCATGAAAAATCAGGTTTTTTCGTGTTTTGCCTCTGTCTTCATCAAATCGCGCAGGGACGGAATTGTCAATTAGGATTTCATTATCAATATCTTGACCATCTTAGACGGTCCACCATATTGGATTTAGAATAACGTTACATTATTTTTTGAGTTACTTTCGACAAGCCCTTCCATTTGATGCCCATATTGTAGAAGTGCATAAAAAAATATTCCGCCATCTTGGATGTTCCACCACAATATTTTTTTAGTTATTCTCAACAAGTTCTTTGATTTGTAAAAATGCATTAGAAATAACAATTCACTGAGTCAATCAACATAACTCCATTTCTTTATCTGTTTGTAACGAAAATATTACGCCTCAAACAAATCGTTATTATACTCAACATATGCTTATGACATTACGAAAAAAAAAAATAGGTTTGTGTATAAAACCAAAGGTACTACAAGATTTTAAATAAAATGCAAACTTATTTTGTGTATAAAAAACTATTAGCTGCTGAAAAACAAAATTTGGGGGTGAGTCCTAAAAGTTGAAGTACAAAAAATATTTTGAAAGTATGGCATGATAAACCCTATGGTATTTTCAAAAATACCACTCAGTTTCCGTTTGAACTTTTTTGTTGTTACGAGAATATCACGTGTCAAGAAAATTCTGGGATACCCGGTATACCCCTACAATGATGTATGTGAAAATGTATCCAATCTAGAGGCTTTCCCCTAGTTTTGGAAGGTCTGATGATCCGGCGGTCTGCTCTAATCGTCGATTTTGGCCCAACAGCCAGGAGACAGTGGCGTTGAATGAATAAGAACCAGAGGCTATCCAGCACGGAATGTGGCTGGTGCATAGGCCACACGATGGGCCCTTTTGCGCCTCTATCCGCGCTAGTTCCTAAGACCTGCCCTTTTGGCAAAGGCAAGTACATTCTTAGGTCCTATCCGTTTTATCTCTATTGGTTCCACGGTTCTTGAGCCCAGCATAGTCTGCCTGTGATAACCCAGGGTTTCACAGCGACACAGGATGTGTGCCGAGGATTCTTCCTCTTCCCCACACCACGTGCACGTTGGGTCGTTGACCACCCTCATCACAAACAAGTGACGCCTGAAGGTATTGTGACCCGTTAATAAGCCTGCTAACAATCTCAAGTTACTCCTATCCAGAGAGAGACAGAATCGTCCTATTCTCTCTTCAGGCCCTGCTAATAGCTCCCGAGCCTGACGGAGATGACCAGAGATGTTGTTCCATCTCAGAGAGTGTTGATTCTGGATCCACTCTCCAGTTGTTTTCCTAACCAAATTTGCAGACAGTCCTAAGGCTGGTTCCGGGCCCACAAAACTGTTTCCGGATCCCATCCTGGCTAGATGATCTGCCATTTCATTACCCTTTACCCCAGCATGCCCAGGTACCCACATCAGTGATACCTTGTGTTTAGCTGAGATGTCGTCAAGAGCCCTCCTGCACTCCAGGACCAGTCCCGACGTTATTTTCCAAGCACTCAGTGCTTTGATGGCTGCCTGACTGTCAGAGCAGATAGTAATCCGCCTCCTAGACCCGTCAATTTCCCGAATACGATTTACGCAGGCAAGTATCGCATAGACCTCAGCCTGGAATACTGTGGTGTGCCCCCCAAGAGGGAATGAAAGTCTTGTACGGGGCCCGTAGACTCCCGAGCCCGAGCCCTCTCTAGCGAGTGAACCGTCTGTGTACCAGACCTGTCCTCCTCCTTCGATGAGCTGTCTTTCCCTAGACTTCCATTCTTCCCTTGACGGAAACACCACCGTAAATTTGCGATTGAAGCGATGCGTAGGAGAAACTGTATCGCTCCTCGCCAACAAAATAGGACAATCCTCATGCAACTCTGCTAGAATCGTCGAATGTCCTTTGCCTGGATTCATAAAAGTCCAGCTACCCTGACTCCAGAGACGGAACCCAGTTTTTCTAGCTTCCCCTTGGATTACCAGATCCAAAGGAGGAAGATTCAATAGTGTTTCAATGGCACTCAAGGGTGTTGTGCGCACTGCACTGGTTATACTAAGACATGCCAAACGTTGGACCTTATTAAGTTTGGCTCTTGTTGCCTCCGTCTTTATACAGGTCCACCACACTATGGAGCCATATATTAGTGACGGTCTGACTATTGTAGTGTAGAGCCAGTGCACCACTTTTGGGCTCAGGCCCCAGCTACTACCGACAACTCTTCTGCAGGCCCATAATGAGTTTCGAGCCTTGCTTACCTTATAATCCACGTGCAGCCTCCAAGTCAGCTTGTGATCCAGTATTACTCCTAGATACTTTACTGACTGAGACAATTCAAGTGTCGTTCTGAAAAAGGTAGGCCTCACGAGGCCTTCCATCTTCCTTTTCCTAGTGAACATAACGAGCTCCGTCTTTTCAGCGTTCACTGACAGATCCACCTCATTACACCACGTTTCCACAACACGCAGCGCGCCTTGCATTACCTCGGAGACTGTATTAATGAATCTACCCCTGACCACTATGCTCAAATCATCGGCATAGGCCTGTACGTAGACCCCTGTGTTGCTTAGTCTCACGAGTAGGTCATTCACCACTAAGCACCATAATAGAGGTGAAAGAACACCGCCTTGTGGGCAGCCTCGCGCCACTGCAACGCTATAGTTTATGTCATTAAGCGTTGCAGAAGCCACTCGGCCCTCTAGAGTAGTAAGAATCCACTCCACTAGGATTGGAGCAATTCCATGTCTCTCTAGGGCGCGTCTTATCGAATTGGTAGTGGTACAGTTGAACGCACCCTCGATATCAAGAAATGCTACCATAGCCACTTTCCGTTGATTCAACGTTTTCTCCAGCCTGCTGACCAAATGATGAAGTGCCAGCTCAGCTGATTTTCCCGCCTGATATGCGAACTGATAGGCATGGATTTCAACCCTTTGTAAGGGCCCATCCCTGATATATCTATCAACCAACCTCTCCAGTGTTTTTAGTAAAAACGACGAAAGGGTAATCGGTCTAAAGTCCTTCGGACGAGTATAGCTACCTCTGCCCGGCTTAGGAATAAAAACGACCCTTGAATGCAACCAGCTCTTCGGTGTGAAGCCAGTAGCCACGCAGGCGCGAAATATCCTAACTAGGTATGGTAGTACCAGATCCTGTCCATGTTGTAGCATGGCTGGAATGACTCCATCCTTGCCTGGACTTTTGTATGGAGCAAAAGTATTTATCGCCCATCTTGTGCGGTCATAAGTGACGACTTCTCCTGCCATCTGCCATTCCTCTTTATGAGGACGGCGGAGTGGCCTATGTGCACCTGTCTGCTGAGCGGCAACCGATCCCGGAAAGTGCACACTCATCAGCAGTTCAAGCGTTTCCTCCTCGTTATTGGTTCTATGACCGTTCGAGTCCGTCAAGGTCCCCAACTTGGACTTGGTGTCCTTGCTAAGGATCCTATGCATCCTTGCCGTCGCAGGAATATCATTGATGGACCTGCAGAAGTTCCTCCAAGATTCCCTGGAGGCCCTCCTGACTTCCCTCTTATATTCCTGTAGCTTTATCCTATACTCCTCCCAATCAGGAGTACCTTTCCTGTACCTAACTCTCGTGAGTAGTTTGTGCAGGGACTTTTTCCTGGTTTCTAATTTCTTAGTCCAGAAGGTGGCATTGCCCGCCACGCCCACTTTGCGTAGGGGACAGTTATCCTCAAAGGAGTCTCGGAGGTCCCTACACAGGGAATCAACTGCCGCCTCCAAGCCCTCCCCTTTACTGAGATCCTGCTCTATAGGACGGAGCCTGCTGCCTAGGTCCTCTTTAAAAGAAGCCCAATTTGCTTGCCTAGGATTTCTAACAAGGATTCCCTCTTTTTCCCCGTCAATCCTAAACGTTATATGTCTATGGTCGGACAGTGACGGTTCCAAGGATACTGTCCAGTCCTTGACCTCATTACAAATACCGACCGTGCTCAGTGTTATGTCTAGGACCTCATCCCTCACATTGTTTGAGAAGGTAGGAGTGTCGCCAACATTCAGAACCTCTAGGTTCGACGTCCCTAGAAATTCCATCAGCTCTTCACCACGTCTATTAGTGTTAGAGCTACCCCATAGGGTGTGATGGGCATTGCTATCACACCCCACGATAAGCTCGAGATTATTATCCCGACAATGAGACACAAGGTCCTCCATCTCTTTTGAGGGAGGAGGATCTCCTGAATCATACGGTAAGTACGCTGAGCATACCACTAAACTTCTTTCGATGCCTTGTTCTCTAAGGCGAATCACCACCGCAACCATGTCCCTAGTTGTAAAGTCCATTAGTTGCCATGCATTCATATTATTACATAATATGCACACTCTAGGCTTTGTCTCCGGAGCGCTACTAAAAATGGTATACCCTGGAATGTTAAGCCCGCTAATAATGCCATTCCTTATCCAGGGTTCCTGAATAAGAGCTATGTCATAGCGACCCCTAGTGATCGTCTGAGTAAGAACCCTAGAAGCCGCTATGCAATGCTGCAAATTAATTTGAATGAAAGAAATGTAACTCACCATTTTTTTTTTGGCAGTCCACCCTCGTGTGTTTGTAGCGAACCAACGTCTAGTTCCCCACGGTGGGGCCCCGTTCGTTGCCGCTACCCTCGCTGTGACTGTGGCGTTGATCCGTCTGCCACAGCATCCTGGCTCCCTCCAGTGCTGAGTCGGAGTCACTATCGAGTAGCTGCCCCTCACTCACTGGTGTGCTGCTCTGTGGCCCACTAGTTCCTGGTGTGGGCACATCCCTATCCAACTCCGGAGACTCCTGAGGAGTCTGTTCCTGCCGCTCGGTCCCCCTTGGAGGAGCCCGAGCAGCAACAACAGCCTCCCCAGGTGCCAGCTGCCCTTGGTCCCTAGGCTCCTGGCTCTCGCCTGGGCCCTGATCACCGCCGGCAGCAGCAGTCCCGCGTTGCTCTTTGTTCTTGCCCAGCAGAGTAAACACTGCTGAGCTCGCTCCGCAGTAGAGCCGCAGCCCCCTGCCTTCGATTACGCCCCAGCTAATGGAGTCAACGCTGAGGACCAGACGTACGCCTTTCGGCTCCATCTTAACCTCCATCACCCTCCACGAGCTGGGGTGTATCCCAGGATTTTGCCTGTCTAACCTCCTCAGGAGGATGTCCTCTTTCACGTGAGGGCCCGGGAACCAAGCCATCACCCTCCTGAAGACGGGCAGGTCCTCAAACCGCATCACCCTGAGTCGTGCTCCTTCCCAGGGCCTCAGGTTGCCAACCTGAGCCTGCAGCCACGTCTGCGAGAACTCGTTCTCGCAAACAAAGATGGCCGCCCCCCTCGAGAAGTAGCAGTCAGCGAACCTTGGAAGGGCCCCTTCAAGTGGGAGCCCGTCCATCAGTCCGCTCACTGACTCCTGGATGCTGAAGACTTGCGTCTCCACCAACTGAGCACTAGGGTAGTCCTCGGGAACGAATACCACCCTGTGCCCGGTTTGCGCCACTCTAGCGTAGCTAACGTGAGCGGAAGTGCGAGCTCTCTTCCGCGATGAGGCACCCTCCGGTGTCACACCCGCCGACCTCGGACGTTTCCCAGCAATGCTAGGCCCCGCCGAAGCCGCAGCTGCAACACCCGAAGGCGCCCTAGCCCGCACAGAAGCCGCAGCGCCCCCCGAAGCAGATGCCCCCGAAGAGGCATCTCGACTTCCGGAGCCCTGCCCCTCCTGCGCCAGCCTTAGCCTCCGGGCCCGCTTCTTCTGCGCTCCCGTCCTACCCTTTTTCTTCAGATTCAAGGTACCCACCCTCTTGGCGAGTTCCCTTGAAATATCTCTCACTTGCTCTTCGCCAGTGAGGGTTCTATCGGGGTCCCCTGGTGAGAGGCCACCCGGTTGCTGTTCGGGGTCCCCTGATGGGGGGCCCCCGGATTTGGGTTTATTATTGTTTGGTTTTTTACTCATAATAAATCCCACGAGTAAGGGGGAACTATATGGTCCACACTCGCGGCGCCCCCTGCACGAGTGTAAGGCTTGTTACTCTGGGAGGTCGCCTGGTATCCCAGAGGCTCCGTTAGCGACGGTGCACCCCCACCGCCACGCACCCTTTAGCACGGATCGCATGACACATTGGGTCAGTGGCGTTGCGCAGCCGTCTTTTACAGAATTTGAATGAGGATTATTAGCTGACGCATTTTGTGTTTGCTTATCGCTTAGCTGAATTGTAGGTCCCCATAACTAAACAATGAATTATGCTCATAACAGGGACCATCTAGTTCAACCTCACTGGCTATATCATGTATCACTATTATATACCAAAGTATTCCATAGATATAAAATTCAAAGGAAATATTCGGATAGGTCTAAAAAGCACAAGATCCTACCAATGTCAATATGTGGGATCGTGGTAGGTAAAACTGCTATAATTTTGAAAACCGATGCATGAGCGGCGGAGTAATTAGCAAAAAACGAAAAAAATGAAATATTTTATAACTCCTAGCGGTGGCGCAGCAATAATAAAAAACTAAAAATGTAAAAATGGCTGAACATTGGTTTGAGACGACTTAGAGGTTTTCGACTGTTTCGGTTCATCCAGTTGAAGCTTGCAGAATAAAAACTGTGTCATCCTAGGTCCTACAGAGGGAAATGCATGAAACTATTTACGAGAGTTTTTGTGTTGATGTTTCTTTGGGAGCGGGCGGGCGATGATTTGGTTGCAAGGGGATCTCAAACTAGACCGTCATGCAATGAGAAAATAATATAGTGATATCACCATTACGTGTGGGAAGTACTGAGTCAATTAACTTGTCTCCATTTTTTTCAGCGATTCTGCTTCACCTCATCATAGGTAATAATGTAAAATTTCCAGTGACCTAGAGGCTTGTGTGGTCATGTCTGTTGTGGTGGAAGTGACACTTTAAGTTATCGTGGACGACCTGGATTAGGTCGTCCTTATGAGAATTTGGCTGCTTATAACATTGCGTCGATATACTGCAAAAAGTGAAGTCAAAGATGGACGATTTGACGTTTTTGGTACCAAGCGACTACAAATAAACTGTGTAAGGCTTTCACGGCCATCGTCCAATGAATTTGTGGTTCTTGGGTTTTTAGGCCGGCGTCGTTTAGCGTTAAAGCTTGACGTTTCGCCATCACGAGTGGATGGCATCTTCAATAGCTTCTGAAGATGCCGTCCACTCGTGGTGGCGAAACGTCAAGCTTTAACGCTAAACGACGCCGGCCTAAAAACCCAAGAACCACAAATTCATTCGACTACAAATAAGTTTGTCTCTTTCAGGAAAAATTGCCAAAGTCAATACTCAAATATTTTTACTAGTTTAGTTAACAGCTCGTTTTGACCAAGTCCATAGAATTAATGAAGCGCTAGGTAAAAATGATCAACTTGACTTAGTCACTTGTACATTGTGAGACACATCATGTAAAGGATACCATCTTGACTATCATAGCTGATATGTTTCCTCATGTAAATAGGATCAAGAAAATCAATGCCCCGGAACCAAACTGTTTGAAACCGAATCAGACTTCTAGTTTTAAATGTGGTTGATTATATCTATCATCTCAAGAAAAATAAAATTGATTTTACCCAAGTCAGTATTAATATATTTTTTAACATCAGTCGTGGCCAAGTTAGAAACTTAGTCTAATTTCTTCACAGTTATTAAAGATAAGATCACTGAATCTTATGTGTATAATAAATACTATATCTCGTAGTGAGAATTTATGAGTTCTTTGTTTTGAGAGAAACGAGTGATTTATTACTAAAATAGTTAATTTCAAACACTTTTATTTATTTCTAGTCTAGTGACATCGTACAGCTAGAAAAATTCAATGTGGTCTTGAACTTTCTACGACTAAAAAATCCGGGAACAATATGATTTTTTTCCTAGCGTTGTCTATCATAATAATAAAGCAATCCATGGTACTACCTCATTGAATTTCGGCTTTTGGGGAAATTGTCACGCCCTCGAAGCTTTTGCTTGGACTGGGCTATAACAGGTACCCGCTCTAGTGTGATGCATGTTTTAGATCGATTATGATAATCAGAATCTGCGAGGGGTTGCTAGATCCCCTCAGTGGCGCCTCCCCAAGGTGGCGGATAGGGGAACGCCTCCCAGATATGGGTGGTACCGGGGAAATCAAATACCCGGGGCGGACCAAAACTAGCTCAGTGGAATAGCGTCTGCATCCAGAGGATCGGCTATTCCACAATTAATAGGACACGACGGATCTCCATGTGAGGAGCGGTACTCCGACAGCGTCTGTTCTTCATGTTAGAAGCGGCTGTTTTCATAAACCCCCAGGAAGCCGCCCAACATCAAGAGGCTATTCGGTGCGTGGCGACACCGAGGGGTATACCGAAGCCAAAGGATGTAAGTCGGTCGGCAACCTTCACAGGTCCATCCTCTGGAGGCAATTTGGACGGCTGCCTCCGGAAATGTCGGCTGCGGGCCCTAAGGCTAACCACCTGACGGGCCCTATCTTCGGGTTCGACCACCTCGAAGGAAAAGCACCCACACCGAGCCGGTTTCGGAAGCCGGCGTTGGGCAAGGTGGCGGTGCTTCGAATCGCCCTGATGACGACCCCCGCAATGATATGGACCGTTTTAGGTGGACGACGGAGCTCAGGGATGACCTGCTGAGCTGCTACGAGAGCAGTAGCCCGCGCCGTAGGGGATACATGTCCCGCATGTATGAGAGGTGGTGTGAAATGCACCCAGAGCATAGCACGCTTACCTCTCAGAATTTGCGAGATTATGTATCGTAACTCCGGAGGCAGGGATATGTTCGTGCTCCAGCTCAGCCTGCCCCTTCGGCGGACGGAAGGCCTGTTAACCAGGCTGAAAGTTCGCCGGTAAGGCCCGCTGAGAGGGAAATCGACCAAGTCGTCTCACCTGGGGATTTCAGGGACCGAAGGGCCTTGCATAACAACGGAAGGTCCTTGAAGCTGGCAGATTTGAAGAGAGAGGATGAGGTTGTTGGTGAACGTCTATCGGAGGCCTCTGACATTTGGAGCATCAATTGCGAAATTTACGCTGCGGCTCTGAGGCTAGCTAGACAGGGGAGAGTGAGAGACTCTCCTGTTGAGAGAGCACAGAGACGGGTGCGCCAAATGGAAGCGAAAATCCAGTTGGCTCGCCAGGAAGCATCCCGTATCCAGTGTGTGATGGAATATAGAGCGGCTGGGAAGCCATTTACGCGCCGAGTGCGCCAGATAGCCTACGGGTTGAGGCGCGACCATCATACACTCAGTCAAGCGGTACTGGTTGTTGTCAAGCAACACTGTCTTGACAGGATACGGATGCTAATCGCTGCTAAGCGATCGTTGGTGGCGCGGGCGAGAGGTCTGGAGCAGAACAGAATGTTCTACGAAAGACCTTCTCGCCTTTTCCAACAGCCGCCTCCAGCCATAGAGCAGCCGCCAACTGCTGATCGCGTGGAGGCCTTTTGGAGGGACGTTTACGAACAACCCAAACCTCTCTCAGCAGACACTCCGGCCTTGGCGCAGTTTGAGTCCGTTTGTAGGAGGACTCCTAACTTGAATGTACTGCGTCACCCGATAAACAAGGAAGAAATTCTTGACGCCTTACGAGGCGCAAAGAATTTCGCAGCTCCTGGCCCGGATGGCATAAACACCTACTGGTGGAAAAAATTCCCCAGTTGCCACCGGCATTTAGCTAGAGTTTTTAGCTCGTGGCTAAATCAGGAGCAGCCAATTCCGGCTTGGTTTGTCGAGGGTCGAACCGTGCTTCTCCCGAAGACCGGAGATTTGTCTGATCCCAAAAACTACAGGCCAATAACATGTCTGAACGCGTGTTACAAGCTCTTCACCAGAATCTTGTACATGCGTATCCTTCAAGCTGTGAATCCTGTATTTCTCGACGTGTATGAACAGAGAGGGTCAAAGAAAGGAGTAGCTGGCTGCAAGGAGAACCTGTTGATTGACCGATGTGTCACGCAGGACTCTGTGCAGTACAAGCGAAACCTTTCTATGGCCTGGATTGACTATCGCAAGGCATTCGACAGCACGTCTCATGACCTCATTGTGCGGCTGTTGGAATGTCTTTCGGTGGATAATCAGATAGTGGGATGCATCAAACAACTGATGCCACTCTGGAAGACCCGGTTCACTATAACATCAGGTGAAACTCGAGTTCAGACAGAGTTGGTGTCAATGAAAAGAGGTGTCTTCCAAGGAGACTCCTTGAGTCCCTTGCTCTTTTGCATCTCACTTTTGCCTCTGTCCATAGCGCTGAGAAATACTAAAGGATACAGCTGTGGCACGCCCAATAACCGGAGGCACAAGGTCACCCATCTGTTTTATATGGATGACCTAAAACTTTATGCCTCCGGCCAACGCGAACTACAACAATCGCTGAGGGTGGTGCAGGAGTACAGTCATGCTATCGGAATGGAGTTTGGGACAGACAAATGTGCATTGGTTCATCTCAAGAAAGGACGAAGCGGAGATAGTGGAGATGAGGAACAGCTCGTTGATGGGAGCATCTTGCGACAACTGCATGCCGGAGATACTTATACCTACCTTGGAGTGGCGCAGCGTCATGTCCAAGAGGCAGCATTGGTTAAAGAGTGTCTCCGCCGCAAGTATTTGCACCGACTCCGGCAGATCTGGTCGTCAGAACTGTCCGGCAAGAACAAAGTCGCTGCCACAAACATGCTTGCGGTCCCATTGTTATTATACACCTTTGGTGCTATACACTGGAAAGTGAACGAGCTGAAGGAAATCGACACGAAGACCCGCAAAAGGATGAATATGGAGAGAAGCCTGCATCCTAAGTCCTCTGTCCCGCGAATATACTTCCCGCGACACCTGGGAGGGCGTGGACTATTGAGTTTGGAGCGTCTGCACAACAGAGTAGTACTGGCCACTGCCTGCTATGTAACAAACAGCACCGATCCCCTGATCCGCTTTGTGCGAGAGCACGAGAATGCGGGAAAAGGAGCCTTTCTTTTTAGCGCAGCGAAACGAGCAGCCGAGGAGCTCAGCCTCACACTCGACTTCAAGCGGAGGTGTCAGCAGTCCATTACGGAACTTGCTCCCGCAGAATTAAAATCCCACCTTAAAACTGCCGAAGTCGACTTCCTTTTAAGACTTCATAAAGATAAGCCAATGCATGGAATCTTCTACAAACATCTGGAAGAGCATGGCTTGTCTGAGCAGTTGACCTTCTCTTTCCTAAGGTCTAGTGGGTTGAAGTCGGAGACTGAGGGCTTTATAATGGCTTGCCAAGACGGTGTCTTCAACACCTTGGTGTACCGTAAAAGGGTTATGGGTGTAGATGTACCCGACACCCTTTGTAGAGCTTGCCGACAGGCGCCAGAGACGCTTATGCATCTCTTGTCGGCGTGTAAGGCGTTCGCTGGGACGGCTTACGTCCATCGGCACAACGCGGCTCTACGAGTGCTCTACTATCATTTGAGGCACTCATACGGTATCGATGAGACACCGGTGCTGCCATACGCTCCAGGGGATATAGAGTCCGTTGTGGAGAACGAGAGATGCCGGCTTTACTGGAACTACTCGTTCCCCACGCTCGAGCTTGTACAGGCAAACAAGCCCGACATAGTCCTTCTCGACCACCAACAGAAGACGATGTTCGTTATTGAGTTTTCGGCGCCTGCCGAGGTGAACATCGTCTCTAAGGTGGAGGAAAAGCGGACCAAATATCAGGAGTTGCTCGGACAACTTCGCAGGCTCTGGCCAGACTACACTGTAAGTCTGCTGGTTATGGTCATTGGATCCCTAGGTGGAATGAGGAATACGCTGCTCTCTGCACTGCGCAAAATACCGGTGTGCCGTGCGGCGGCGCACATCTTAGCCGCCAGAATGCAGAAGGCAGTCATCCTTGGGTCCCTTCGTCTACTTAGGGCGCACGATTCGCGGACCCAGTGATTGCTCACCTCACGGTGTGAGGAGTAGTCATTGGGTAATGGAACAGCAGCTCGGTGTGTCGGAGCCCGGGCTGCACTTTTTGTGTTTTGAACTACCTCATTGAATTTCGGCTTTTGGGGAAATTGTCACGCCCTCGAAGCTTTTGCTTGGACTGGGCTATAACAGGTACCCGCTCTAGTGTGGTGCATGTTTTAGATCGATTATGATAATCAGAACGTTGCCGTAAAGGGCTCAGGACTACATGACAGCTCCATGATTAACAAATGAGTGATGAAGCTGAGTGACGAGGACGTCGACGGGCCAATTTTCGACTCGTCGCGTTCAAGACAAGTAGGCGGGAGAAAAGCGGAGGTCTCAAGAATAATCACCTCCAGTGGCTGTAAAATGAACTTAGCGATTTGAGCAGGTGTTTTACATTATGTGCGGCTTTCCGGGGATAACCAGGGTATTAGCACGAGAAGCGAGATATGTATGAATAATCACTGGCGTCCCCAAAGTTCATGAGGGATTTTAGTTTAATCAACATAAGGGGTGTGCGGCTCAAGTCATTAGCGAGTCTACAGTTCCGGTAGCTTGAATAAGTTGAAGCTATACCTGATACGCAACGACACTGCTTACTTATGCAGGGTGTTCTATGATGAGTTGAAAATACCTTAGGAGAAAACTGTACAGCTCATTTCCAAGAAAAAAGGTCATGTAAAATAATGTCCGATTTTGGATTTTTCATTATAAGTCTTTGGAAAATATGCTCTCATGTCATAATCAACTAAAAGAAAGTGATCATGTATCAAACATCGCGAGATAGTGTCAAAATCAGCATGTGTTGAAAAGTTACTTCGTTTCTTGAAGTCACTTTTCTATCTTTGATGTTTTTCAAGATATTACGATTTTGTAATTATTTCGTAATGGCGCGTAGGAAACCATTCATCCGGCAGTTATGTACGCCAGAATCATCCTGTAAGCAGATAATTGTCGTCTCGCCGATAGCTTTCCACGAGTTCCACAATGCATGATAGGGAAATGCTAAGCCAGGCAGAAGCTACTTGGATAAGCGAATTGCAGCGAACAGCCTGATTCGACATACACTTCATACACGTAACATCATTATATTGTCATTTTTTATAATTCTGAATTGTGCAGTTTAAAGTTGTAAAGAAATAAATTTTTTAAAAAACCAAATTTCGAAACCCGAAATTTAAGTCGGCCTCTAATACTGAAATGTGCATTCGCTCCATCTAACTGTAACCACATTATTCTTAAAAACTCCAGCGGTAAATTTTCCAGCAGATTTTCCAAATTTTCATTTATAAAATTTTGGAAAACATCAGATTATTATGCGCTTTCCAATAATAACACTCCAAATGTTTAGACTCCATGCTGGTTGTCAACCAACGTCTCAAAATTTGAATTTACGTCGAATAAAATATGAGGGAAGGAAAATTGTAGTTAATGGAGATTGACGTTCTCGTAATTGTAGTTGAAGATTCACATAGCAGTACTGCAGCAGAAATTAGTCGCTACTTGGGCATTGGTCAAACATCTGTGAACATGATCTTAATGAAGAACATATAGCACCTTATCACCTTCAGATAAATCAAGCTCTTGAAAGACAAGGCTTTGACACTAGAATGAATTTCTGTAACTGGGATTGGGGAGTCCAAGAAGACGCGCTCGTTTGAAACAGTGTGTTGTTTACGAATTAAGCTACATTTCTTATAAAATGTTGCTTCACTGTTATTATTAACGGCCATGTGAATTGGCATAATTTACATTTTTACACCGAC
Organism: Callosobruchus maculatus; assembly: GCA_951848785.1. NCBI lineage: Eukaryota > Metazoa > Arthropoda > Insecta > Coleoptera > Chrysomelidae > Callosobruchus > Callosobruchus maculatus. Next base: position 3,214,938 of record CATOUR010000130.1, read on the forward strand.
GTAAATCCAAATTTTGAGAGGTTTGTTGACAGCTACGGAGTCTAAATATTTGGGGTGGTATCATTGGAAACTGCATAATAAATTAACGTTTTTCAAAATTTTATAAATGAAGATTTGAAAAACCTGCTGGAAAATTTACCACTGGAGTTTTTAAAAATAATGTGTTTACATGGAGCGAATGCACATTTTAGTATTAGATGCCGAAACACTTTGGATGACAGGTTTCCTGCCAATTTTTTTGTCTGCGAGCCACGCCACCTAGGATTTTCCAATTCCTACGTGCCACTACAATAATAACAAAATCATAAATATCTTGGAAACCATCAAAGATGGAACCACATATGCTTGGATGAAAGTGAAAGAAAATTTAATGATGCATCCACTGATGTGAAACTTATCGTACCATGCCATTTGAAAAAAAGGGTTCTTAACGTTTTAAACTTTTCAAATTTGAAAATGACTAGTCTATTGATTTAATGTGCTTGTGAAAAAATTATCTCACAGACATAAAAATATGTTTCTTGGTCGTTTTAAAACCGTAAACCGCATCTTTCTGCCTTTCTAAGTTTCCGAGACATTAGCATTTTTTGTGAAGTACTACAAACGTCAAATTCTCTAAGGATTGCTTAATAACGTCGAAAGTAGGCTTCGCACACATAAACTATGGTTAACAGACTGGACCAAAAATTGATGCTGATTTTAAAAACGTAGTAATATACAGGGTGTTCTATTTAAAATAACGAAGTTGATACCTACTTCCGGTATATCCGGATATCCGCCATCTATGAAATTATTTTTTGCATGTAGACAATTTGAAAAAGAACGTGTTTTTGCCCAAGCCATTTTCTTATAATCTAACCGGTAAGGCCGCTAGAGAGCACCGCGTGCTTATTGAACCACCCTGTATATGTATGTTGAGACCCACCGGTATTCCTGCTAAAAACTACACTTACAATAATAATGCAAATTGGATATCATTTTCATTCCTGCCAAGATAACGTAATAATTTAATAAAATACAATTTTCAACAATTTCACAAAACACAACAAATAACATACAGGGTGTCCCACGACGATTAAGACAATCAATATATCGGACTGGGCAGTAGTAGCGAATTATAATTTTGGGGGTGTAAATTGGAGCTAATATAGTATCTTTTTGCCTCGTTGGGTGATACAATAACAATATTGTATTGTATCACCCAATGAGGTATTTGATTTTCGTCACGTGACATCCGATTCGAAATTTGTAATGGGACACCCTGCATATTTGTAACTTTTTTATTCCTCCCGATAAACAATTCCAACAAAATAGCACATTTGGGGTCTAAAGTGATTAATTCAAGAGCTACAGGTACTTAAAGGACTGTATCACTACTATTATGAAACACTACCAAAATAATTTAACTGTAGAGGTAAATGTTATGACCAATGGTAGTGGTACCATCTTTAAGTACCTGTAGCTCTTGAACTAATCACTTTAGACCCCCAAGTGTGCTACTTTGTTAGAATTGTTTTATCGGAAGGAACATGAAAAGTCACAAAGATACAGGGTGTAACATTGAAAATTTTGAATCGGACGTCACGTGATCAAAAACAAATACCTCATTGGGTGACACAAAATGAGGAAAGATACTATATTTGTTCTAATTTACACCCCCCATATTATAATTCGCTACAAGCGCTCGGCTCCGATATATTGCTTGTTTTAATCGTCTGGGACACCCTGTATATACCATTTTCATCCTTAAAATAACGTAAATTTATATTAAATTTTCTTTTTTTTAAATTCACACATTGAAAAGCGTAATAAGTATCTGACATTTCGTTTTTGAATAAAATAAAGTACATACCTAAATAATTAGAAAGGCAGACTTGCTAAGATCATTTTTTAGATGTCAGTTTTGACGGTTTTGGACACTCGGACACGCCCAAAGGAACCGGCGCCGAAGATAGTGAATGCCCATTTCACCTAAGCCAGGTCTAGTACTATACCTAGCATCAATATGAAGTTTGCTAAAATACTGTACGTCTGCCAATCACTGGCTCTCAGACTAATATAGTAGTTCTCTAGCTTTTTTGTCTCTAAAATACATGTTCTTATTAGTAATTTCAGCAAAATATATTGTCACCTTCTTGTGTGGCACACTATGGTTTTATCTGAAAGAAGAACCACCATTGTGGAAGCTAGTCAAAAACGGGAGTGCATGCATAGATGTGAGCCATTCATTTCGATATAGAGGTGTCCCGTGTCCCGAGTCGTATTTCGTAAAAGGGACTGCGTAACAAGAAATTCGAGAAGACTTACGACATGTGTGTTTGTGTACGCCTCCACCTTACCTCACGACACTAACGCTCAACCATGGGCGTGGGATACATTTCGAGGAATATAGCAGTAAAGATCTTAAGGTGGCCATGTCGTCTTTATACACCTACACAATCTAGGAGTCTAGTTATCAATTATTAAACTGTTACCTTTTCTTAAAATGCTCTGTGAGGGCTTCGATGTCCGAAGCCTACAAAATATAATTGCCATGGTACAGTAGAACGGTTAACAGAAGTAACTGTAAGATTCTTTCTTTTGTGGATCTGATTTTTCTCTGAAACGTTCAGCTTTGAAAAAAAATGGAAGGAACAGAGAAATAAAGACAGTCCCACCTGTATCTCTCATGAAATCCATGTTGTAGCATGACAAATGCAAAAAATGGTCTCATGCGACCTGGTGCTTCCAACACATTATCAATCTATGCTAGCAAGAAATTCACTATTCCTACACCATTCTTATCAAAAAAGGATCAGGGCCCTTTCAAACATCCCAAAATGAAGTTTGAGCGATTTGGACATTTTTCGTTTTTTGTTGATTCCTCTTCCGCCACCGACAAGAGTTCTAACAGCAATATACTGTTAACATTTCCTCCACAGTAGTAATACGGTGTCACCAATTCATCACAGTCAAGTTCTTAGTTTCCAAGTTACACAATAAAGAACGATCTAAAGCAATACTCATATTACTTGGTTTCTGCAATAGGCAAGGCAATGCTTGGATGGACCTAAAAAAATATTTTATACCACCAGGCCTTCCTTTTGCAGGTCAATTGGGCTCCCTAGGTTGAGTTAAGTTAGGTTGAAAGTGAGTGAGGCAATGTGTGCACCCAGGTCCCTTAACTCCCACCATTCAACTCACACAAATTTGCAATTTTTCAACCCCCCGTATTCTCCTTCCCCATTAATTTTTGTATATGTTGCAGACCGTTTATGAAAAATAGATCATATGTAAAAGGACTAGTCCATATATACAAAGATTGAGCATAATTAGTCAATATGTGTAATAAGCTTGTCTTCGAACAGACTGTCTAGTACATTTGTAAATGGCTTCGTCTATTCATATATGGTCAAACTGAAGCAGCTACGTTATACATGTATATCTCGATATTCAAACAGCTAAAATTCGTTTTCATGTATTATTATTAACGCATGAAAATGGGCAATTATACGTTAAAATAGAAATTACGACATTAAAAACGTTTCCTTTTGGTGTGTTTGTAGAACTTGAGCTATTATGGTATTTAGATTTACATAATATATTTTTTACCACCTACACCAATATGTGAGGGGAGCACTGTGATCGCGAAAATTTTCGATTTTGAGATGATACAGCTTTTAGGCGTTTTATGATATCTACACGCATTTCCGTTTTATTAACCCCAGGATTTTCGGGATAAAAATATCTCGGGAATCCCTAGATTTAGGGAATTGGGAGCCACTTAATACCTTTTTTACTTCCTACCCGGGTAGGTGAGAGGAGTAGGTACTGGGATCGTGAAAACTATAGATTTTGAGATAATATGCTTTTTGAGCGTCTTATGATGTCTATATAACGAAAATCCATGTCACTTATTTCCGTCGGTCTGTCTGTCTGTCGGTCTGTCTGTCAGACTGGCCTGTTGGTATGCGTTATGTCTGACTGTTGGCGTTTTGCTAACGTCGTAATCTCAGTAACCGCTGTATGGAATTGTGATGAGATTTGGATAGCGATATGCTGTGGGGTCATAGTAGGTAATGCTGCTATAATGCTATAAGTTTAGAAATCGTTGCACGGGCAGCGGAGTAATTAGCAAAAAACAAAAAAAATCAAATATTCCGTAAACTTTGTTTTTAGGCGTTTTAGTAGTTCCTAATGATTTTCTACCTTTTTTGGGTGGGAATGAATTGTGGGTGGTTAGGGTTTGGCGGGCTGTAAAACTGAAACATTTTTTGTATTCAGAATGGGATGTTTTTTGCGGGCGGGTGGGTGATGACTCGGTTTCAAGGGGATTTCAGACTAGAAATAATAAAATGTTATCATCATTATGTGTGAGAGGTACTGAGTCATTTCACTTGACTCCATTTATTTTTTTTCAGGAAAGCACACTTCTTCGATTCACATTTCCCCTTAGAATTACATTTGTTAAAACCTTGTCCATTCCCTAGTCGACTGAGCAGTACCCACCGATTTGAGAGGGCTTTCTCTCACAGCACAAAACACTGTAAAATACTAATAAAGCACTAGACTGTCCATATGCTCATTTTTTACATACAGCTTGAGCAATTTAGGTCATATATGTAATGAAATTCCCAAGTCTCTTGCTACACTTGTCAGGCTGTACATACGCTCTGATTCCATATAAATGGTCTGTAACATACGCATACCCAAGGTAGTCGCTTGACAAATGGACTGTGTCGAAACAACTTTTCATGGAAAGGTACTTTGTTTATTATTTTTCCTTATTGCTGCGCTGCCAGTGAGATGCTTCTGGTTGAGTTGCGTCACTATTAATTCCACTGTGGAGGCCTAAACTGGCTCAATTGGACATGTAATTGGACTACCGATAACGGATAGAAACTACACGCCGATTATGAAAATGTTCAAAATGATTACGTTGAAAGATCGAAGAACTATTTCCGATATTTGCTGTCTTCATAAATTGTCAAGTGGGTTGCTTGATTGTCAGGATCTATTGATTCGTCTTAATTTTAATGCTCCTGAAAGGAATCTTAGGATAAATGAAGTTTTCAGAACACCATTTCGCAGAACAAATCTTGGCACTAATTCTCCGTTAATCAGAGCCCAAAGAAATCAATTGTTTTTGTAATATAGACATATTTAACACCAGCTTACACTCGCTCAGACGTAAATTGAAACTCCAATATTTAAACAATTCGGCCGAATAAGTAGTCATATATAGTAGTCGATAGTAAGTAAACAGTAGTAAATTGAATAACAACTGTAGTATTATTATGGATCAAATATTTCAATGTCTAGTTTTAAGGGATGAGCAACAAAACTAATACCTTTTTGTACTTGTGTACGATACTTGATATTTAGATGCTATTTAGTAGTGGGTGTACATTTGGTTCGTACTGTCTTCACCCCAAATTGTGTAAGTAAATAAATACAATAAATAAATTTTGGAAAGCAGGTTTCGTAGCAAAGGAAGCAAAGAAAATCGCGCTCAACATGTTTAAGTATTTGAGCAAGTCAATGCACCGGGCCGATGCGTTTTCTGGTCGCGAAAGCATGACTGACGTTGCTTTATCAAGCAATGATAATATACCGAACTACCTTGGGTATTTATATAGAAATAAAAGGGGTAAGAGAAACTTCAAATAAATGGAAATCCCTTGTTCTGCGAAAACCATTGTAAATATTTAAAACAGGTGAAGGGGTTTGATCATCAAGGGGGTTACCTGTACATGTACGCTTATTGACTCTAAGTATTTCTAGGGAATGTAATTTACCAGTAAACTTAAATTGTCATCACTGTCAATGGCAGCGTTTCCAAGGGTATTCAAAACTGTTTTCAAAACGTTTTGCGACTTTGGATGGCCGCTTTTGCACGATAGGTTTCGAAACAGTTTTTGAAACGCATTCAAAACGCTTTCAATAAACAGACAAATACCATTTCCTAATTTTATAACGTATTTTGTTATTTATCTTAAATTTATAGTTTCGGACTTCAAATAACTTCTAACAAAGTGACATTAGACAGCAAAGCACTGCGCATGGTCCATTTTGAAAGTACCAGCTGGTATTTCCGCGACATTTGGATCTCGATACAATCCCAAAGATTAGCGAATCGACCTTAAATATGAAACATTTTAAAAAAGGAACGAATCAATGTTTCCACGATATATTTCAAAACTCAAAACGTTTGGAAGACCCGTGGAAACATGGTAACTATTTTTCCAATTTTACCTTTTTTTTACAGAATTATGTATCAATGAATAACTTACTCTTCTCTATTTTAAATGGTTAGCATTACTGGTTCATAATTTCTAAATACGATGCTTGAGGAATATTTGAAATTTTCTGTTTTTTGTGAATTACTCCGCCGCCCATATACCGATTTTCAGAATTACAGGAGCATCACCCACTTCGACCCCAAAGCATATCGCTACCCAAATTTCATCACAATCCATGCAGCAGTTACTGAGATTACGAGGCTAGAAAAACGCCAACAGACAGACAGACATAGATACCATAAAACGCCCGTATTATCTCAAAATCGAAAATTTCGCGAACACAATACTCCCCTCACCTGTGTGAGAAGTAAAATTCGCATTTTATAGTTTTAATAGAATTGACCGACCTTCAAGAAAGTCCGTTAGAAAAGAAAGCTAATATAAGCTTAGCTTAGGACCATCTGCCCACTCGAATGTACGTCTATGCTTCGCTCTGCTTCCGCTCCATCTGACACCTGAAGAAAATTTACGTCTCACAGGCGCTCCACGGGACGTATATGACCTTTGGGTTTATGTCGTATTGTAATAAAAGTTTAGGAAACTTTTGCAATATGTAAAAGGGTAGAGTTTAGCGTTCCGTTGGGGACTCGGTTTCCGGATAGTTTTGCATGAAGCGATGCCGAAGAAGCACCAGAGCAGCATCTCTTTCGGATGCCACTAATAAGAAAAATATCTTCCTTCTACCGTACTATGTAAAATGAATTTTATTGGATCGGTGATAATTCATATGTAGGTATTTGGATAGGACCAGAAAAACTAGGGTTTCATTTCCGTTTATGGAAGGATCAGAGCACATTTAGAGGTAGAAGATTGGAGGTAAATTTTGAATAATCGCCTAAATAGTTAAGAAATTATAGTAAAAACGTTCGAGATATACCCTAATTTCTCAAAAAGTTAGTCTCCTTTAATGGCCAGAAACATGTATTATATAACGCGCAGTGTCGCGTGCCTGATGTTGAAGGCAGAACCATCCAGGATCGCATTAACATTATAGAAGAAAACCAAAGTCAAAATCCGATTCAGATGAGCCGCTTTCAGGTTGAGAGTAATTTCACTCTGTCGTGTATTTAAAAATGATGACTACTTTTAATAAATGTTTTATGCAGTTTCGGCATTCCTTCTCGAATTATTAAATTTATCTGCTCTCTAATAATAATCAACTGCTGATGACCTTTCGAGGTGAATGTTGTGATATCTGATATTTCTTTTTAAATCAATCCATATTAATTCAATCGGACTAAAAATACAAAAATAGGCTGGAAGTCTTAAAACTTCACATCCACTCTTCGCTCCGCTTCGTCAACGATATACTATACAGTAACCGACTTTTCATTTTAATTTCTGTTGAAATTGTGATATTCTGTTTTATAAGAAAAACAATAATTAAAAAATCTCAGCTTTTATAAACGAAGTGATAAACATTTTTTCCAATAATTTATCTATCATTTTTATTTTTTTTCTATCTCTTAAGGCGCCAATTACAGCTTGGTTGCAATGTGACATATAATGAGAATATGCATTTTGGATACCTTCACCTATATTGCAAAATATATTTTTATTCCACAAATTAAAAACAGGATTCAAGATTCCCGATTTATTATCAAGAATGAACGATAAGAGTCTTAAATGTCGAAATGTAAGGTTTCTACTTCAGCCGCTAAAGTCAAGTAGCATCATGCCAATCAGGAGTTATTTCCACCACTTCAATGCCACTTTTTCAAATGATTTTCTTTTGAAATATTTGAGACCTGGATACTTGCTACAGAAGGGACTAGAGCGTTGGTTAAGTCTTTCAACGTATGTAATCTTGTTGTCTGGTCAGTAAAACGCGATGAACTAAAGGACATGATAAGTTTAGGAAATAAGGTCACTCCTAAGAAAATTCAAGCTATTACTGCGCTTTCTATTTATAACGTTATGATGGTTATACACCTCCTAATTATATTTTGATCACGATCACGAGGATAATAATCATAATAATCGTCTTTGTAGATCATAAATTCTGATGAGATAACAGCGTGATAGCAACACTAAGAGCCTGTCCAGATAAAGCGATTTACGCGCGAGTGGACTCGCGCGTAGTCAATTTATATTGCGTCCAGATGTCGCGTTTCACTTGCGCTTCTACGCTGAGAGAGATTTCCTTCCAGTTAAAAACATGGAGTTGGATACAGCAGTTGTGTTGCGGCGTGCATACCAGCGATGGAATCTTCTTAAACAAAGAGAAAGGCGACGATTCAACATGCATCCATTTCTACATGATAGAATGACGCACAGTATGTTTATAACATTATACCCTAAGCTGAGAGAACACAGTGAAAAGTGTTTTAACTATATATATCTTCCCAGTTCCTACGTTTTATGAGTCTATTGGAATAATCGGATGATTCCATATCCCATATGGCTACTCTTTTTTCGACTGTGTCAATGAAAAGTTCTGTATCGAAGTTATCACGCTCCATTTTCAAAAACAAATACGTCCACACGCTACGGCGCTCGCGCGTACAACAGGCGAGTCGAGAGTCCCACGCGTTACAAGCGTTTTACGCGCGAGTAAAACAATGCGCGAGAGCATCTGGACGGGATGTATGTAACTCTAGTATCTCGTGAACGCTCGAAAGACTACGCGCGAGTCCACTCGGGCGTAAATCGCTTTATCTGGACGGGCTCTTAGCTAAAGCATTGTTACTCCCTACCACATGCTGCACCCTGAAAAGATCTTCAATCTGAATAGTGTGCAGATCATTAACTACAGATTATTGTAACCTAGAATAATGGTAACATGGAACTATGACCATTTAGCTATCTAAAATTTACAAAACGATAAACGGCAAAATAAGTATATAAAAACCAGGATGGCAAGAGGACGGAGCTAGAAAATTATAAGCATACTGTCAAAACCAACTCTGAAAAAGTAACAACTTTATATGTTTCTTAAATTTCTCAACAAACATATATCTTGCACATCATGGTTCAATGCCATTATAGAGATCCAAGATTCATCGCAGCTAAAGAAATACAACAGCTGCGCAGCATCTGCCTACGGTCAATACCAAATAAATTAGGCGGAGTAATTGCATACGAATATATAATAGCAAATTTTACTGATTTATTAATATCAGCAAAGTAAACACACGCTGAGATCTGTCAAGCAGATAGGAATTAATGAAGTTGAAGAAGGTACTCGTACTATTGAACCTATAGTACTTCAGTTGAGAACACAATAGGTTATGCCTGATTGTATCAAACGCTTTGGAAAAATCTATGGAAACAAGAGCAACACAGATTTTATTATTTAAGGCTATAAATACATCGACAGTTAGACTCAAAGTGATGTTGAACTATATGATTTTCTAAAGCCAGACTGACTGGCCGGAAGGATTCCATTTGGGTGATTTGTGTTCACAAATTCGATAATTAAAAGATAAGCAGCTTTGTCTAGTATCTTTGCAACGAAAGAGCTTTATTGTCGGTAGCTCATATTTCAACGCATATTCCAAATAAAACAATAATTGAATCACCTTAGTTTGGAAATATCCACAATTACACAGGACAATTGTCATTAGTTGAGTATCGATCTATATGATATTGATTATTACTGATAAACAAGATTATGCAGGTAGACGCCGCAATACTGATTTAGATTATTAGAATTTTTCTGAGTTTCATTGGATCTTAGAATTATTCTTGAAGAAGTATAGGGGGGTTTCGCTATTATCATTGTATCTTCGTATAGACTATGGGTCTTGTATGAGCAGATGCTGCTGCGTTTCTAACTCTATACCTTTTCCAGCTGTAGTTTCAAAAGCATCAAATTACACCTCTGAAGCTTCAATTGTAAATTCAAACTGTCAGATGTAATTTAACCCCGTTAGTTTCAATTTACAATTGACGCTTTAAAAATTTAATTTGATCTTTTTGAAACTACCGTTCCCTAGAACAGGCTGCTACCTTTCTCACCAGTATACATAGTATATTTTCCACAAGAACAGGGTATTCATACACACCTTCTGAAGCTAAAGGAATTTGATCCTTAGACAGGTCTATAATATTAAAGCTATTTGGGAATGGTTGATAATATTGAAGTTGGATTACTGTCGGCATGGGATGTGAACCTCGGAGGAGTTTACTTGTGTATACTTGTTTCATGATCATTGAATATCACAGTATGGTACGGTGCGGTGTGGGTAGTTATTCCGTAGGAGGACTATTTTTGCAAGATTTTTTTATGTATGCCTTCAAATCATTGTGTTCATCTCTGGTTAGATCAATTATAGAATACAGTTCTGTAATCTGGTCACCTAACAACGTTTGTGCTGTTAGTTCTTTGGAAAGGGTTCAAAAACAGTTTTGAAAAGACTTGTATACAAAATGCGCACTTACGAAAGCTATAGCTATGATCATCATAATGTCAGCTATCAATATGAGCACCCTTTGTTATCGAAACAAGAAGATCGATTTGATGAATGAATATAAAGTTATCAATGATATTGTTAATTGGCCTGAGCTGTTGGGTTTTATAAAATTTAATATGAATGATAGTAGAACACGTATTACTGAGATTTTTGCAGTTCTTTGTTAATAAACAAATTATAGCCAAAACGAATATTGTTAACAAGGCTTTTAAAGACGGCTGTTAGGTGTAGTGCCAAGGTTGAGTTATTTGTCTCATCAATTTCATCGTTCATGAAACTTTTAAGATATCTTTAAATTGAATCGTTAAAATGAACATTCTGAGCCTGTATTTTCTTTTCGTTTTTGTTAAAATAGTAATTCCGTAAATAAACAACTAAATAAATCAATATTGATTGTTTCTGCGGTGGAATAATTTTCTAATAATTGAACCATTTTAAACGGAATTTGTAACATGTGGGTTGAGACTGCACGCTGCAGGTGTATTAAACACATTAAGGAATTGTGCTTGACAGTGGTTATGAAATATAATTCAGCTAAACAAAGGCCTGTGAAATAGTAGAAACTTACGAATTTTCTGGAATTCGAATCACCACGCTCAAAAGAAACAATTTAACTCGTAAACAGAATATTAAAATTCGGCGCAGACCGTAATATCCCTTTAGAAAGTTTCGGTTACTCCCGCATTCTGTTGAGGGACGGCTCCCCTTACAGGAATATAATATATAAAGTTTTTAATTAATATTTACTTCTGCTAAAACCGTACAGAAGAGAAGCGCTTTAAACTTCTTCAAAGCAGTATTCATCACGAATTGAAAGCGGAAGAATTTAGATCGATTTATGTGAAGACTTGAGCTAGTGTAGCTTGGTGTACATGGTCTTGTAATCAGGGTCATTAGACAGACAGTACTTAGCTCTACTTTTTTGTTTCTTCATGAGCATTTCTGAGGAAACCGTGGAGATTGGTTTACTATTTCAAACAAATCATCTGTGACAGAGATGATTGGATAAGGAACAAGATTATACTCTAGCCATATAGCCTATTGAGATACAAGGATGCAGTCTTCGATCAGTTGGCCCTGCTACAAAAAGTTTCATCTACGCCAATGACGCAGCCATTAGGTGCCAATCCCAAGACATCGAGTAAATAAAAAAAAATACAGAAAAGCAAGCAAGAATAGCCACATACTACAAGTTAAACCAGCTACGCCCAAACCCAGTTAAAACTCTAACCTTGATAACAGGCAAGCGAACAGGGAACCGCAAATAGAATGGTACTCGACCAAGCTACAACACTACCGAAATCCAGTTTGCTTGGGTGTTAACCTTAGGTAGGACTCCGTGAAAACCACGTAGAGAAGACTAGAGCAGAAGTGAATACGAGGAATGGTGTTATTCGCAAGCTGATTAACCCACAATGGGGGGTTCACCCTGGCCTATTGCTGACGATATCCCTTGCCATCAGCTTTACCCCAGCCGAATGCACCTGTATGGTCCAGATCGCCTAATGATAACAAACTGGACCCTACCCTGAACGACACCTGTGGGATAGTCACGGGCTGTATAAAACCTACCAACCTGGACCGTCTATAAATATTAGCGGGAAAACCCCGCCCAAAAAAAAATCATGCGGGTGTTTTATGTATGGCAGAACGACGTAGACAGTAGGCATTGGATAAAATAGACGTTCTATATGGGAACAACTTAATGATGTCCACAGACTCACAGACGAACTCCAAATCAGTAACTAAAGTGGTACTGTGGAAGCAACGGCTAACAGAGTACCACATACCAACTTGGAACTCAACTGAAAGCCTCTGTGCCAGATCACAACTGGAATGGAGGACCTGGAAAAGTCTCAACAGGATTAGGTTCCAAGATAAAGTTTTAAGATTGGGATACGCTGAGGACTATTTATGTGCCTGAGGTGAAAACCAAATGATGGAGAATCTCCTATCTTGCCCATCCTGGTAAGCCCCCTGCACAGTCCAGGAGCTACGGGAAGCGGACGACATAGCAGTGCAGTGTATGAGACACTGGAAAGACATTTGAGCAAATACAAATAGTTACTTCTGACTTGTGTCGTCTGTGTTCATCACATATATAATATACTTATTTGTTTATCTAAATGTGGGATATGATTTGGTCAAGTGAATGTGACTCGGTTTTAGTGATGTAATAGGTGTATTACTGAACACTTTAAACTATAACAATAATTCACGTCGTAATAATATAATGCTCTTGAAGATAATTATATCGATCGCGTCGTTGATACCGTCGTCTTTAGCGTCTTTCGTCGTACGTCTTGACACTTCGACTGACGTCCTGTGACTCGTGACTACTTGATCGCTCAATAGGAATTGATCGATTGGGCGCTTACAGGATGTTCGAGAACTTCTGGATGTCTAGGGCCGTATCCCACAAATATGTAGATAAAAGAATTCAAAAAGAAATAACGTAAGGCTAAAAAATATATAAATCTAATCAATTAATTCTTATTTTAAATGATTTTAGCTCAAAAAGGATTAAATAAATGGGCTCGAAACTTGTGTAGTCCAGGTAGATATATTCGCTATACTGATGGTGGCAGGTACAATGGCAATGATATATTAAGACATCTAAATCACGAAAAGCCATGTCACTCATGTCGATCTTCTATGACTCCTAGATCTCATGCTTGGTTACATTTTATAAAACTAGAATATCACGCGTAAAGGAAAAGCTTCTACCTAAATTTGCAAACATACTATTAAGGACATCACGATTAAATTACAAGTATTTTCATCAACAATTTTTTTGATTTTTCGATATGCTTTTAAAACACTGAGCGAAAAAGGTGATCCCTCAGGAAAATTTAGTATTCGGATGTTTAATATCCACCCTTCTATGTTAGAAGAGGTAATTAATCTGAGCAACGTCCATATTTAGAAAGCCCCATAATGAGACTGTCGTCTGATAAGTTCAAACTTGATGTATGCCTTACATTTATTACTACTTACAAGCACAGCAGTCGTAATTCTTGTATGAAGAGAATCCTTAGTACCCGTTTATCTGCAGCTACATCATTTACCTGCAAAAAAAGAATAATACTGTTAGAATATTTATTTAGTGAAGAAAATGTATATACATGTATTTTATCAGGGAAATCACATAGTATGTTTTGACTGCTTTACGGAAGATCGAAGTATGTAAGTTCTGCGCAAATATTTTCACTGTATTTCAAGCAGCCCAATATAACTTCAGCAACAGGACTGTACATTGCAATCCCATTTTGCTATTTAGTGAGAATACATTACCTCTAATCTAATTTTTATAAAAAAATGTAACACCGACTGTGTAATTGTTGAAGTGATTTAATAACAGCTAAGGTACCAAATTCTGAAACAAGTTTTCTATGAGTAAATATCAAGAGTATTGCACTATAGTTGTGAAACCAATACATTCTAATCGGATCGACCGATCTTAAAAAATCAAACGTCAAAATACCAGACTTCAACATACCTTTAAGAGAAGATATTACTGGATACCCCTTGTCATTTTAAATGTTTACAGGGATAATCCTGGGGGAGGGGAAAAGGTGTAAGGATAAGGGGATGTAGTGGTTTTTAGCGCAATACTTGTTTCCCTTGAAAAACCTTTTGGTGTGCATCGGCATTTTATCCTTTAATCAGCAATTTTCGAGAAATCCGGGTTGGAAAGTTTTCCAATGAAGACCCTGTATATTTATCTGACTCTTGCTCCACTGGTTTCTACCAGTAATGCGCAACAAATAGTGGAATAAACAATTAAATAAGCAAATAGCTATGTACATACATAAATTTACAAATTATCAAATATTCAGTCCAGGCTTAAATGAACTAACAAGAAATCCACCTAGGGTTTTTACCAGACTAAATTGTTTCAATTACTATTTTCTTGAACATGTGATTGTAAACTTTGTGAATCGTTGAATATTAAGTTATTCGTACATATTAACTAGTCTAGTAAAAGAGTTATTGAACATCAACCGCTACCTCTGGCCATGTATTTTTTTGTTAAAATCCCTTATTTTATGTATATTTTACGTCTCTCATTTCTTTCGATAAAAATCTATCTAATTTCTTTCTACAAAAATCAGTTGTAGTCAGATTTGCTAATCAAGGCGTTAATAAAGGCACTTGATTTCATTTCACTAAAGGTGAGGGGCAAGTTGTAAATTTTGGAACATGTTTTATACAAATTTTGCCGCTATTTATCTGAAGAGATCTTGTATGGCTATAAAGCATTTAATTAATTTGTTTTTTAAACCATTATTTTAGCCGCTTGCTTATGTATATATTTTAATTTATACCACGTGAATATTTGAAAGATGTCTGCTTTTTGGCTTTAAATCTGCCCCATCTTACTATAGATTTGTGTCTGTGTCCCATTTGACATTTGTAAATGCGCTTCAGACATTAAAATTATCTAGATCCATGCTTCAGAGACAGGCTGTGAAGTCCTGTAAAGTATCTCTTACACGCCTGCTGATATGGACAATATCCAAATCACAGGAAAACACCCTTCTTGGTTCGATCCTTGTTAGTAAGAGACAACTTTTGGTGCCACCCTTCTTGGTCAAGGCCAACCATCTTCTGGAATTCTTCCCATTGTTTTCCGTTTTACTTCCCCCGGTAGGTGGGGAAGTGTCGTGATCGCTAAAATTTTAGATTTTGAAATAATACATTTTTTGGTCGTTTTATGATATCCACATAACGAAAACCATCGTGACCTATTTTCGTCGGTCTCTCTGTCGGTCTGTTGTCGTTTTTCTACCCTCGTAGTCTCAATAACTGCTGCATGGATTGTGATGAAATTTGGTTAGCGATATGATGTGGGGTCGTAGTTAATGCTACTATAATTTTGAAAATCGGTGTATGGGCGGCGCAGTAACTAGCAAAAATAAAAAAAAAATCAAATATCCTGATTGTTTTCTACCTTTTTTTGGATGAGGTTAGGGATAATAAAACTGAAAAATTTGTTGTACTCATAGTAGGCTGTCCATTGACCTGTGAAAAAAGACAGCGGCACAATGCACTTTTTAGGACCGTCCCAATATTGTACTCCCTACTACAGGAACCAAGGGACTTAGAATTTTCTGTTGTATACACATGAGTATTGCTATAGATCTTCTGTATTGGGTAACTTGGAAACTCTTAAATTAATTTTAATGAAATTTTGAAACAGCATTATTACTGTGGCGGGGATAGAAAACGCGTATGACTTTTAGAAATCGTTTCAGCGATATCGTAGCAATAATCAAAAAACTAAAAATGTAAAAACACCTCCAACTTCGTTTTTAGGCATTTTAGGCGTTCCTGACCATTTTCTACTCTTGCTTTGGGTGGGGTTGAAATTGAGTTGGTTGGAGGGTGGGGATTATAAAACTGAAAAAGTTTTTTTATTTATAATATGCCCTGCATTAACCTGTGAAAGAAAGACCTAGCCGCATAATATACTTTAAGATCCATCCGAACATTGCCTTGCCCATTACACAAACAAAGGGATTTTCTGATGTATTCATCCTAGTATTGCTTTAGATCGTGCTGTGTATTGTGTAACGTGGAAATCATCGAATTGATTTTGATGAGATTTTGACATAGTATTACTACCGTGGCGAGAGTGGAAAACGCGTATGGTTTTTAGAAGTCGTGTCAGTGGCGGCGCAGTAATAATAAGAAAACCAAAAATATAAAAACAGCTCAAACTTCGTGTTTAGGCGATTTGGAAGTTACTGATCGTTTTTGACTGTCGGTTACTATTGGCAATATATTGATTGGTGGCTGAGTCATCTTATTCTTAGTAACCTAGAAATGGGCTATCTAAGTTACCAAACAATTACATTTGTTACAATAATTATGATGCATGGTACAAAATCTTTTACCTCTTTATTAATTATAGTAATGTGATCACAGTTCCAGTTTTCAGGTGACCTTATTTCCAGAAACAGATAAAATATTGTTAAATATAACAGGCTTACCCTACCAATAAATAAGAAATCTTTGAACTAACAGAAAGGGATTATTTTCCTTACTATCCCTTTTCATATACGATTTATTCTTATAAAGGGCTATTAATCATGTCACGTAGACAGTCTGATGGCATAGAATTAATGTTTCTGTATTTCTGCAAATGAGAAACGTCTCATAAAAGTCCGAAGATTACTCCTGATTGAAATATTTCTATATCTGGAAAAGATTTATCACTCGAATATTTAGCATCATGGACATCTTTTAACGGAAATCGTAGTAACCTGGCTGAAATGCTTGCTTTGATATTTGAAATTATGTATTTATATGAATAGTAACCCATAACGTTTTACTGGCCCATCAGTAAAACCGCACATGTTGAAAGATAAAGATTTTGCTGACGTTCGACCGAAAAGTCAAGTCCTTTGTTAGAATAATATGCATGTTGATGACATCTGGCCTAAAAGTGTTAAAGTTAATGTGAAGTGTCTATACAAATTATGCCACTTAAGGTAGCATAGTTTGGCGGCTGAAAATTAACACATGAAGTGAGCGGTTTAAAGACAACTATATTTTTGGAACTGTAAAATGTACATGTTACAAGGAATACGACATATTAAACCATAGACAGCAATATTCCACCTGGTTATTGCACTAGCTGAATAAAAGTGTATCAGTGTATAAAATATACTACTCGGAACACCTAGGATATTTGGTTAAACATCTTTAAACAGCTTGGCAGTACTATCCCCAGTACACATGTAACACTTTTTGTTCATTCAGACGCTATCTACCTACATGGCACCTCTAAAAAGCTCTAGACGTATAAAAACAAAGCATAGCTTTTTGTCGATTCAGCAACGACGATATCTGTTGCAAATGTGGCGAGAGACTAGTTGGCTGTGTGAAGATGCCCCCTAGAAGATGACAGCTCCAGTTCACGCGGTTAAACGCCTCTGAACGGGGTCGGATTGTAAGCCAACGAGAACGCTGTGCTTCTTTCAGAGCAATTGCTATAACCATGGGTCGTAGCGCGGCTCCAGTTGTAGGAGCATAGCGCGCATTGATCGCAGAAAGGCGAATGCTCGGGCGAATGCAGCGAGCTAGAGGTTCTGAAGCACGTAGAAGAACTAGAAACCGGCAAGATCGTCATCTATGACTATTGGCCCTTCGAGACAGAATGCGATCAACTCGAGCTGTTGTTGACGCTTGGTATGCATCTATAGGGAGGTCCATTCGAATCCGCACGGTGTATCACAGATTTAGTGCAACTCATCGTCGCCAACGGTTAGATTGGTGCCAACAATACTCACAGTGGCATGCTGAGTGGCATCAGACGGCCCTCCTCGACGAGTCCAGGTTTTGTCTGAGGGCACATGACGGACGTCAACGCGTAAGACGACGACGGCGACGGTGACGGGGTGAACGACGTGATCTCCAGTTTGCTGTTGAGCGTCATGTGTACCGCCCTCGGTACCGCCCTATTGGTTTGATGGTTTGGAATGCCATTGTACCCAACAGCAATTCATCTTTGCTTGTGATTCGTGGCACAATGACTGTTCAACGTTATGTGAATGAGGTGTTAGAACCAATTGGCCTCGAAGTGGGTTTCATCCTGCCAGATAATGCACGTTCTCACATTACAAGGATATCGATGAGGTTCCTACAAGAAGCTGAGGTCAGGGTACTCCCCTGGCCTCCACGATCACCCGATTTATCGCCAAATGAAAAAGCATGGATGGGTCGATACATAGGCGATTTACCCAATCCTCCAACCATGTTGGACGAACCGGAACATAGTGAACGGGCAGCTTGGGAGGCTGTACCTCTAGATGAGTTCGTTTATTATTCTATTTAGTCCTACCGCATTTCATCAACCGCAACCCTTTTTTCCTCAGTGTTCGTATTTCACTTGCGAGTAGTATATTGATATTTTTACCTTACACCACAGTTGCGATAAAAAAAAGAGAAAAAAATGTCTACCTGTCGTGTTTACAATTTTGGTGGACCTCAACTAATTTATTATCTATCTTTATTAAACAGTTGATGCCTTATCCACAACAACGTTTAGTCCATTGATAATAATTGGATCTTTTTTATTCCTAGACTCATTTTTAACAGTATCAGTTGTCCAACTTTATGCTCAATTGATCTTGGTTTTTTATCATAAATTATTTGCCTTTTTCCTTACAAAGGGCCATATTTTATTCTTATTTAGGTAAAAATTTATTAGTAATATTCGATGGCAAGTAGCATGCTTTTCCAAAGATTAATTCATAGGGGGTATATTTTATTAGTACACTTATTATTATAAGAAAAGAACCAGTATATTAACCAAGTAGGTACCCCAATATCCTGAATTTATTGTTATCTGTATGCATAAACATGCATTTACGGTTTTATGCCAATTTTCAGTAAATCTAAAACAGTGACGTTAATGATGCAAATGTCAGAATTTAGAATTGTTACTTCGAAATACCAAATAATGGCTGACCTGTGTTAACCAGATTGTCACTGTTAGTACCTAATAAATGTTTACAAATATCTCTACCATACGTTGAGTGAATCCCCGGAGATTCTTTACCAACTGGCATAGGAGATTCGCCGACGATTCAGCGGGGTGAGTACGTTTGAGAGATAGACTATGCATACCAGCTATAGAAGCTTAGATATAATGGGGCAATCTCATCCTATATTGCTCATTTTGTCTGGTTAATTGCAAAAAAGAATAAGTTCTTTTCACCAACAGATCATATGATCTAAATCTCATCTCATCTACAGTGTAATGTATAGGAATACCGATATCCCTCAGGTGTGTATATACAATTATAGGTTTCCCATTAACAACCAGGTGGACGAACTAGTATCGTATATCGGAAGCAATCAGGTTCCGCTCGGGTTTCAGCACTGCAGCGTTTTGTTCTGCCACGTTGCGGATGAAATGACAATCCACGTAGCCAACATTCATTGATATGCTCTAATTTATCTGCTTGCAGTGGCAGAGTACATAATGTGCATGCAGATAATAAAACTGACAAAGATCCTCTACAGTATCGGGTGGGTGGGTAGCTGATACTATTTTCACACTATGGTAGTGTTGTATATAAGCTATAATATGGTATGAGTATACTCTAGTTTAACTACATTTGATTGTACATAAAAAAGAAATCATACTCAAAGTTAGGATAGGAAGATTAGATCAATACTAAGTGAAGTATTTTGTAACATCACCTATTCAAAGCTTAAATATTCCTAAATTTGTCCTGAGTCTGATTACTCCAATTATACTGCAATGTCAGACCTAGCCTACTGGCTGATTAAACGAAGTATTATGTGGTTGATTTAAATCTATCTAAGGCTTTACTTGAATATGAGTTAAGGCTACCTTCACAAACTAAGGTATTGTCACGACGGCCTCTTTTTCTTCACACCAACGAATCAACCTGGACGTAACTTTCACTGTTTTACTTCATAACTCAATACAATATTTCTTAACATTATCTCAACTACAAATCAACTTAACTGAACTACTACGCTACCCGTGGCGCCTTATATATACTTCATCGAATATATATCAGTATGTTACATTCTTCCCCTATTAGCGTTTGGCGTCCTCGACGAACAACCTCGATCCTTGTATCACCACAGACATCAGTATTGTCGACCTTCGGTTTTCCACTTCCCGTTCATAACCTGTAGACCAAGTCATTGAGGCGGTTCGTCTCCAAGTAGGGTCCCTCCAAATGATGTTGAAGCTTCGAACATCTACCCTTCTTTCTGTCGTGTGTTGTAAGACCACACCAGATCACCTTGTAACTGCGATACCCTTTGCTCAACTTGTGATTCTCATTTTCAGCTCCAGCAGCATTCTCTTTTTCTAACTCTGTTATTATCCTCTTCAGTTGGGCCTTTTCGTCTTGTCGGCTGTCAACTCTCGACACTCCCTTCTCATCACTCAGGTTGCTCTCCAGTTCCTCTGTGAGTCTGCTCACTTTGTCTTCCTGTCCCGAAATCCTGTTGTTCTGCTTACCATTATCGCTCCTTAGTTGCGCGGCTTGATCAGAACCCCATGACACGTCCTTGAGTGCAACGTTAAGCTCTGTTCCTATCTTCGCGTTTTGTGTCTCCAGCTGCGCCAATATTTGCTTCAAATCTACATCATCATCTTGCATCGCTGATACTTCATACACACCTTTGCTTGCATTTTCAATGACTCTGTTCGAATTTTTCTTTAGCCTATCGCTATCGCCCTCGCTTTCCATCTGCGCAATCTTCCGCTTTATCTTATTATGCCCGTACTTCAGTTGTTTCATCTCAGAACTATCAGCCTGTGCTGCAGCCAAAGCGTCTTCCAGCTCTTTTTTTAGTCGAACGTTCTCATCTTCCAAATTAGCCAGTTGCTTTTTCATCTTATTGTCAACGTCTCTTGCTTTATACAAGTCTTCCATGACATTTCTCACACTATCAAGCGAATCTGACATATCTGATTTCATTTTCTTGATTTCTGCTTCATGATGCACCAACCTTGACTCGTTTTCCTTGACGCCGGTCTTTTTGGCTTGCACAATCGCGTGGTCCAGGTATTTCTTTAAGGATGCGTTCTCAGCCTCCAGCTGGGTAATCTTCAGTTTCAGCATTGCATTTTCGTCCTTAACTTGGTCACATTTAACCTCCGCTTTCTTCAGCTGATCCAAATCCTTCAACCTCTTGATTTCATTTTTCAAAGCAGAAACTTCTCTGTCGTGTTTTTCGTTGAGCTTTCTCAAGGTTGCCTCGTGTTGGTCATTCTTCTTCAACAGATTCGTTTTGTCCCTTTCAAACTTGCTCTTAATACCCATACATTCTCGTTTCTAAGAGTCAAGCAACTGCTTTAGCCTATCCCGGTCTGCTGTAAGTTCCCTCATGGCTACTCTGTGTTATCCTTGAAGCTTAGCGATAGTTGCCTCGTTCTTCTTCAGCAAATTCTTCGTGCCTCTGTCAAACTGCTCTTTCATTGAGTTTATCGTGCCTTGCATAGAATTCATTTTGCTTGCATATTCATCTGCTTTTTCTACATCCACCTGCATCTTATCGATCTGTATCCGGCAGCCTGCTCTAAGGTGCCCCTTCTGCCCACATCTCCAGCACGTAAGCTTCTCAGGTCCTTCTAGATTTCTGCGAGCTGGGTTTCTTTGAAAGGTACCACCTCTTCTTCTAGGAACAAACGCTGTCGCCCTGACTTCTGCTTCACCACCTTGTTCTACAGAGCGCACCCTCCGTGTCATTCACGTGGCTTTCGTGGCAGCTTCAATTTCTAGAGCCTTGACCAAAGCATTCTGTAAGGTTCTGGGGCTGGATAGTCTCACGATTCGCTGAACGTTCAGATCCGCAATGCCTTCGACAAAGTGACGAGCAGCGACGTATTCCTGTGTCTCGATGGGACTGTTGGCAAATGCTCATTTAGCTAAGCTTTGTACTTCGTATGCAAATGTGATTAAATCTTCCTTGGCTTGTTGCGTCCGGTTATGCAACTGGCCATGCAACAGCTCTGTTAAGTGTGCATCTCCAAGCGTAACTTTAGTGCAGATGTTATCTTATCATAATCACGTAGATCTGATGAGCAGAGATTTTCCAAAGTAGCTGCTGCAGAGCCTCTTAGCATGGATATCAGCACACAAGCTTTTTCCTTATTCGACCAGTTATTCATACGTGCGATGTTTTCAAATTGCATGTATTGTGATAAATGTCCCATGACGTTTTTCCATTGTATGGATAGGGCTTTGTTACTACGTCACTGTGTCTGTCATGTAAAACGGGTGCTACTGCAGTTAAACTACTCTCACCTGCACTAGGCTCTCGCAGCTTCTCTGTGACGATTTCTTTGACACGATCTTTCACTTGCTGCAGCTGGTCCTCAACGTTCTTTTGTGATGTCGCTACTGTCACTATTTGTGTCTCTATTGCGGTAATACGTTGGTCTTAATCTTCTAATGCCTGGCTTACCGCTTGCTTCTGTTCCTCCAGTCTAGCCATCACAAGTTCCTGTCCACTCTTCAACTTCTGTTCAAGGTCCGCTTGGTCAGTTATACCGCGACCGCTGTACAGATAGTACGTACCTGTATAGTCGAATCGCCTAATCGTACAATTCGAGCGCGAGTGGAGTTATTCTTTTTGTTCTCCTAAATTGATAATAACAATTAGTGTGCTCTGGTGAGGTGTTGTACTGCTTACGATGCCTCTACTTCCTACTGGGGTGGGAGGCACAACTCAGGGTGACGTGGATAAAAGAATTAGAAACGTTAGAGTCTATGATCTAACGTATGACGATGATCCCGACAACAACGCATCTATCCCTGCTGCCGGCAGTATGGAAACAACAGTCAGCTGCAACTCAACGTCATCAACCAGCCATAAAAACAGCCTGCCAGAAAAAGAAATTCCTCAGCAATTTAACCTGACAAATGCTAAGTATTATTCCAATGAAGTGTATGTTTATATCGAAAAAACAAACAACGAGAATTTCGGTAGACTGCACCCTCTTTTTGTGGGACACGTTCTCCACAAAAAACTGTTGATTAGTGATATAATAACAACAATCAGCCGTGTCGGGCAAAATAGAGTTAAGGTGGGGGTTAGGTCTTTGGAGGATGCTAATAACCTAGTTAAAAATGATCAGCTTTGTCGTGAAAATCTTCGGGCATACATTCCTAGAAATTTGCTTGTTAGGAAAGGCATTATTAAAGGTGTCGATACTTTTTTTAGCGAAGATTACTTGAAAGATAACATTGAGTCAAATATAAATATTATTGAAATAAAACGATTAAAGAGACGCGTTTCGAGGGATGGGGAACAACAATTCGTTCCAAGACAAATGGTAGTACTTTCTTTTGAAGGTAACGTTTTACCTGACGAGATACGTGTTAACAGCGTAAATTTTCCTGTCGATCCGTTTATACATAGGATGGTGCAGTGCTATAAGTGTTTGCGATACGGTCATGTGGCTGGACAGTGCCGTAGCACTGTTAGCAGGTGCATCGTGTGTGGTCAGACAAAAGATGATGATCACGTCTGCGAGGAAGCCAATACTTACTGTCTAAACTGCAAAAATAAAGATCATAAAACTACCTCCAAAAAATGCCCCACTTTTCTTAAACAACAAAAAATTAAAAAAATCATGGCATCCGAAAATATATCTTTCATCGAGGCTAAGATAGGTGTTGAAAAGTCCTTCGCCAACGCTGTTGTGTCCAATAACAGTTTCTATGCTTTACAAAACTCCTCTGAATTCCCACCCCTACCAAATTCTAGCAGGTCTCATAGAGACCAACCCAACCAAACTCCTCGTAGAATCTCCCATTATAACCCCTCTTCAACCAGTAAAAAACGCAAAGCAGTATCTCCACCAACCAGTTTCCCTGAACCTATGTTTCAGTTTTCACCCGGACCATCGACTTCCGTACTAAATAGCCAAAGGTATCAATCAAATGTAGCTGAGGATGATATTGTGCAAAACTTCACTGGATTCATTATGTCATTGCTGAATAAAGTTACTAGTTTAGATGAGCTTAAGAATATTACCGAAGATAATCTGAAAGATGAGCTATATCCTATGATAAATAAATTAAAGTCCCATACGAAGGATATCTCTCAACACCATGCTAAAGGTCATACAGTGGAATGCTAGATCTGCTGTATCGAATAAACACAGTTTATCCAATTTTCTTACGTCACAAAAGGTAGACATTGCAATCATTAGCGAAACGTGGTTTAAACCTCTATCCATTATCAAATTCACGGGATACAGCGTGATTCGTTAGGATAGGCTTGACGGTAAGGCAGGCGTCGCTTTGATTATTAAAAATGGTTTTCGGTTCAGTGTAATTGATTTTTCTGATATTCCCAATCATGGTATCATGGTCTTTGGTATTAATTTAGAGAATGCTGACTCTCAGATGTCAGTTATGTCTGTTTATAAGCCTCCTAACGTACAGTCAACATTGTCAGATTGGGAATTTATATTTTCGAAAACAGCTGAGTCGTTCATCGTCGCAGGAGACTTTAATGCACACTCCTCCGTTTGGGGATCAGGATGTAATAACGCTGCTGGAAATCAGATAGCTCAATTGTGTGAGGATGAGAATTTGATTATAATGAACGATGGTTCGCCTACTAGAATGGCTTCTCCCAATATTCATTCCTCTGCTCCTGATTTGACCATATGTTCTCCTTGTATCGCCCAAATATCTACTTGGGAAGTTCATAACGATACTTTAGGATCTGATCACTTCCCAATTATACTTACCGTTACCTCAATGATCTCTTTTAATGATCTTATATACCCTAGGTATAAATGGAACCTCAAAAAAGCCAATTGGTCTGAATATGAATCACTATTGCAGTACGCATTCGACAACCTCCCACCTATGGATTCTACAGAATCCAAGTATCTTTTCTTCTTGAATCAGGTCGAAAAGTTAGTGAGATATGCATCCCTATTCTTAAACCATTCAGAAAAAGAAATCGGGCTCCTCCTCCATGGTGGGACTCGGAATGTGAATTAGCGATTGTCAAACGGGCTGAGGCACTCACGGCGTATAAAGAAAACTCCTCTCTGGATAACTTTATAGTGTGTAAAAAAGTATTCGCTTCAACAAAAGAATGTTTAAACAAAAAAGTAGAACCAAATGGCGATCATGGGTATCTAACTTAAATAAATCTACCCCTTCAGCTGAACTATGGAACCAAGCCCGAATTGCGAAAAGAATCCATGTAAATAAAGCTAACATAGCCAATAACTCGGAATGGTTAGATGAATTCCACATGAAACTAGCTCCGCCCTTTGTGCCAGGAGACCTTGGTCCATTCCCAACACCTGTTGCAGATAGCTTCTTCGATGTACTTCCGAGGAACTAAATATAGCACTCAAGAAGTCCATAAATACAGCACCTGGGTATGACGAAATTAGATATCCCATGCTAGTACACCTTCCTGAAAATGCAAGAAAATTTCTTTTGGAAATTTACAATGACGTTTGGACTAAAGGCAACGCGATAGAAGAGTGGAAAAAAGTAATTGTTGTGCCCATCTTAAAACCAAATAAGGATCCAAATTTGGCTAGTTCATATAGGCCTATTTCACTTCTGTCCTGCATCTTTAAAACATTTGAAAGGATCATCAAAAATCGATTGGAATGGTGGTTAAATGAACATACGCTCCCTCAGAATCAATATGCCTTCAGACGTGGAGTTGGCACGATGGATGCTACCTGTAAACTCGTCACGGATATTCAAACTTGCTTCTCTGAAAACGGATACTGTGGTGCTATTTTCCTCGATATCACCAGCGCATACGACAACATAGATCTACAACTTCTGAAAAATAAATTGGAACGAATGGGAATCCCCCCTCAAACATCCTACGTCATAGCAAACCTATACTATAAAAGACATGTATTTATACGGAATTCTGAGAACGAAAAGGTCGGACCAAGGACCACTTTCTTAGGAGTGCCGCAAGGTGCAGTATTAAGCCCTTTAATATTCAACCTGTATACATGTGACCTGCATTCCATTATCACAGATACACGTATTATACAATATGCAGATGACATTGTTATTTATTCCACAGATAAGTCCATAAACCAATGCGACGACAATTTAAACAAAGCAGTGTACCAATATAATCAGTGGTTTTTTAATAATGGATTATCTGTTTCATCCATTAAATCGTCAGTTTGTTTCTTCTCACGCCATAATGTCACACAACGTCAATCAGTAACGTTAGGCAACATGTCATTTCGTATTGTCAGTGAGGTTGACTATCTTGGTATTACCCTGGACAAGAAGCTAACGTGGAAAGCTTTTATTGAAAAAATTATTACAAAATGTAACAAGGGCTACAATTTTTTTAAGGTGATTTGTAAGGTGCGGTGGGGAGCAGATCAGAAGATCGCCCTTATGTTCTATCGCTCTTATATCAGATCGATTTTGGAATATGGATCTGTATTATACGGTTCTGCAAGCAACGTACTTCTCAGGAAATCAGAAATTGTACAAAATAAGTTCTTGCGGATATGCCTAGGAGCCATGAAATCATCCCCCGTAGAAGCATTGAGAGTAGAAGCCTTAGAACCTCCATTACATCTGCGCAGGGAAATGCTCGCCAAGAAATTCATTTTGAAGCTGTTACACCGGCAGTCTACCAATCTTAACAGCATTTGTCAGCTTAATTTTCAAGATCTGACTAACCCTTATTGGCAAAAAAGGAACTCTCCTCCACTATGTACTGCTATTCAGAAAATGGACTTGAATTCAAGTTCCCACATTAATGAAGCGGATATCCCACGCTGCGCATATTTTGAGCTTATATCTCCTGTTGAGGTTATTATTCCAACCTATTCTGAACTTCAAGTGGTCAACGAGCAAATATTACGTGAAGTAGGGCAATCCTCTCTAATCATATACACGGATGCCTCAAAAAATGAACAGGGAACTGGCTGTGCCTATTTTGTGCCACCTAATGGTGAAGAAGGCAAGTTTAAACTCGAAGGTCATACCTCAGTATTTTCTGCGGAAGCTACTGCAATCCTAGAAGCTTTAGAATACGCCTCTAAATTTGAAGCAGAGAATGTCACAGTCCTATCAGATTCGCTATCAGTGTTGCTGTCACTGAAACATTTTGATCTTAACCATGCGTATAAGGATATTTTTGTGATACGTATAATATATAAAATACAGCATATGAGATCCCGTGGCATTCACATAAAGTTTGTGTGGGTGAAGGCACATCATGGCATACACCCCAATGAAGAAGTGGATGAACTGGCCAAAGCAAGCATAGCTACAGGTACAGAAATTTCAGCAGGTAAAAGCTTTCGGGAAGGCTTGAGCTTATTAAAGAAGAGGATGTTCCAGGAATGGGAAGCAGAATGGCAGCAGTATTGTTTTACTAATCCTACCACGTATACAAAAATACAGACTACCATACCATTAGCCTATTGGCACAATAACTTTAATATACCCAGGAAATACATCTCCATGATTACTCGAACAAAAATAGGCCATGACTCGTTTCCGTCGCACTTGTCCAGACTTCATATTATCCCATCAGACCAATGCGAACACTGCAAAGTTAAAGGCGACCTAAACCATATATTCTTCGGATGTAGCCGAATAAAAAGCCATTGCGATGCTTTATATACAGATCTCCTACGGTGTGGTGTAATAGCCCCTATAAATATAGAATTTGCTTTGTCAATGCAAAAACCAGAAATTATCGACAAAATTATTAAATTCTTTAAACAATCTGGTATACGAATTTAATATAGTTCTTGTTATAGGGAAATTATCCTATGTTTTAACCTTTTGTATAAATCTATCCTACTATCCGTGGCCTAGTTTTGTTTGTCCAACATAAAATGCCTTGACGGGTCCCTTGGCGAGAAGCGAGTGTCCTATGTCTATTAAACCCTCCTCGATAGTCCTTTACCCCCTCTAGCTCCTCGTTATAACTAGATCTTCTTTAGGTTTACTTTTTGGATAGGTGTAGAATATTTTAAGGTAAATACCATGAAAATACAGGAATCATCTGTATATTTTGATATTTTGTTCCTGGCTGATGGGACGTGCTCCTAGTGCCATTCAAAAAAAAAAAAGGTCCGCTTGGTGATGCTTTAACTTTTCTTCCAGGTTCACGACTGCCTCGTCCTGGTGGTCCTTTAGCTTTTCTTCCAGGTTCACGATTGAATCGTCCTGGTGGTTCTTTAGCTTTTCTTCCAGGTCTTGCATATTTGTTCTCGTTTGAGCTGCACTTTGATCTAATTTGTTTCCCATTTCTTGTAGCGTAGCCATCAATGCGCTTATTTCGGATGCCATAGCTCTGGTTACTGGCATTAATGGTCACTGTGCTCACTCGTTCTCCTTTTCCTGAGATGATTCGATGGCTAACCCCACACCTGACACCAATTGTCACGACGGCCTCCCTTTCTTCACACCAACGAATCAACCTGGACGTAACTTTCACTGTTTTACTTCATAACTCAATACAATATCTCTTAACCTCATATCAGATACAACTCAACTTAACTTCATCGAACCATCTAGAGATTTCGATGACCTTCGAGAATGCCAATCCGTCATTCTAGAAAACTCTAGACGATTCAATGACGTTTACACTTCAAAGATCTAACCTAACACTTTGACTTTACATCATGCATGACAACTAATACACAATACACGAATACCATAATATACAGTATGTTACAGTATATTCAGTTTATTTATAATAACCATCAAATTTGATACAGCCCTTTTTTGTGTGTAGTACTTCCATTGGAATTCATATTCAAGTTGCGAAAATAATTTAAAAAACTCTAAAACTCTAGAAGACATAAAAAGGTAGTTCAACAATACAATTTACTGGCAGTACGCACCTCCTGAACATTTAGCTTCCTTAATATTGAAAAATAATCATCTACTTCCATTACGACAACGTTTGACTGAGTCTGTACAACTCCGCTTTAGTAGCAGTACGACGTAAACTTTGATTGCAGTCAAATTATCAGTCTGCCAGTTACGTATCGTACGATTATTAACTGCAACAGGTTTCAAAAGTTCGTACCTTTATCTACAAAAGCAACGTTAAGATATATCTGAAGAGTGTGAGATACCAGCCTCACAGTTAATGAAAGCAGTTAATATTTGCTGTCACCCTCATGTATCAAGAGATCATGGGTATCTGTAAAGGCAGACACAATAGTGATCAGCGAATGTGCTCTGATCAGTAAAAATTAAATGCTTTATTTCTGTATTACATCTATATTATAAAGTTGCAGTGATTGACACGTTTTGACTTAGTAACGGACTATTCGTTCACTTTATCTTTGGATATAACATAAAATACTCGATTTAAAAGTTAAAACTTACCAGCTATTAGCGAGTAATCAAGAAATAATATCACCAAAACTGTAGTATTGTTATAAATGAAAATTTAATCTGCTATATAAGCTCTGGAGATGATACGGATGACAGTGCGAAAAATTGCCAAGATAATCCAAAATGATGAATTCCATAAGAAATGGCAACACCCTCTCTCTTCGTTATTCTTGGTAGATTGTAAAAATGCTAATAGATAGGAAGTTGTACCTAGAGCGCTTAGAGGAGGGACACGCATTAATTATAGCTATCAGTATCACAATATGTAAAAGGGCTACACGTACGAGCAAGTACGCGTACTTATGGCTCGACGACCTTTTTCGCCTGTGTATCATCGTAAGTACGCGTACTTTAAAACCGTCGCGCAAACCGCCGGCGATCCAACTGGTTTGAAATATTGCTCATAGCTTGTCTCGGCTCGTACTGCGAGGAGCGAGCCACCACTTTGTTTCGGCAGGCCATCGATACGCAACGCTTGTTGTGTTTAGCGTTTGTTAAAAGTTTTGTTTATTTAGGAAAATCATCAAAATGAGTGATTTCAGCTTCACGTGTGTCACCGCGTCGAGCCGAGTAAGTTCGCGAACTTGAAAACCGCGTACGTAAAGTTCGTACGTGTGTCACCCCTTTAAGAATGAGATTTGGCTTGTGCTTCCGGGAGTAAATGTTATATCAATCTACAACGCTCATGGGACATCATAAAGTTTTTCAAATACTTGGTCTAATAGCTCCCAAGAGAAATTATCAGCGTAGTAGAGATGATAGCATCGCTATGGCGTAACTTCATGGGAAACCTATTGTATCAAGCCAGTAAGTATGTCCATAAAACTAATGTTTAGAACAACAAATTCGAACAAGTTAGAAGAAGCAACGCCCATGGTCTAACAGGAGGCATGTGCGCGTTGGCAAGGCCTTGTTGTTATTATTTACGGTGTTCACAAACACGATGTAATTTTTTACAGAAATCCGCAGTACATAAATCTCATGAAATTGTTTAAAATACTCTTTAAACATTTACACACTGTTAAAACCCAACAATAACTCAAAACTATAACAATAAACCCAAAACGGACAACCAAAACAAAGTTGCTACTTATACTATTCCACTATTCATGCCGTTATTTTTAGGGTTCTTTACCTGCTAGCTCGTTGAAGGTATACAAGTTTATCAGCGACCAGTGTGCCACGTTTCATCATCATCAAGCTGTACCTGAATCACTACTTTTAGAATTGTGCAGACAAAGAAAATGTTTGTTTGCTTCTTTCTACCTTTCTGAATTAATTGATTCATATATATTTGAACACTGTGGGTCATTAGGGTCAATTTTTCTTCGAGACATGCATACAAGTTTCATAGCCTCCAATAGCCCTACCATCCCTCTTCATACATGAATCATTCTTCAAACTCATATAATAATATACAGGGTGTCCCAGAAGTCAACGTCAAGCCGCAACGGTGTGACAGGATTGGATGTAACTATCATGAGAAAAATCAGAAAAAAAATTTATCCCATGCAGTTTGAAAATTATGGGCATTAAAAGAAACCTAGAAATTTGGTCAACTTATAACAATTTTTCGGTTATTGTGGTTAACTTTTATTATTTTTGTTCATTTAAACTTTGGAACCGTAACCCTAAATAACATTTCTAGACGCACAGTCAAAAATAATAACACAGTTGCCCCAAGTTTTCTAGAATGAAGACTATTTGTTAAACTATGCATTTAAAATTTTCAAAGTTTGCCGAATTTGAAAGACTCTCGTTTAAAAAAAATGTACCGATGTACCTTGGCAAGTGCCATTAAAAGTTGGCGCATTTAACCAAGATTGTAAAATGGTACAGTACTTGTTAGTTTCATACTAAAAAAAGACGAGTAAAAAAAAGAAAACCTCAAGTAACCCGATTTTTGCTAACTCATTTCACTCAGGTCTGATGTTCTTTATTCGCACAAGCTTCTGGTAGGTTTTCAGTTTTACGGTAAAATGATGAGAGAGGTGGACAGTGGATATGTTTCCCATGAGTGAGCAAGACAAATAGTGACGCCACTTTTAACAAGGTCAACAAAAATAAGTAAAATTAATAAAATAATGAAAAATCTTGACCTAGCTTAGTTTAGGTTTATTGGATTAGAAGTCAGATAGGCAAATGACATGTTTTATTACAATAAAAGTTCAAATTGTGTACCGTCAGCCTCAATACACGCCCTACATTTTCTTAGAAAAGATCTACTTATTACCCGGCACATTTAATGCGAGAAGATGGATCTCAGTATCGCTTTAAAGTAAGCCTGTGGACCGGAGTTTCAAACGCCAAAATTGTTGGACCTTTCGAGCTGCCTGAGAATTTGAATGGCACGAATTACCTACATTTTTTACGATAAAATTCACCAACTTTGTTAGAGAGTGTACCACTAAAACGGGCTACAGATGTTGATGTAAGCTGCGATTACTCAATCGACTCAAGGTTTCATGAAACTTGCATCAGTTGCATAAGGTCCTACTCAAATCGAAACCTGTTGCGATGCCTAAATCGACTTGCTATTTCATGCACGTTTCATGCAAAAAAAGAATAGTAGGGTGGGCTTATTTATTTGCATCGACGCAGTACTATACACGTTGAAACCTGCATCACTGCATCATCGTCACCGGCTCGGCGACATGGCTCACCGACCATAATAGGATTCCAGAATCTGCATCGCTGCAAGCCGCAACTGATACCAAATTCGTGATTCAGTACTACACACGCTACTACCTGCGTTATGAAACGTGAAGTCGATACCTAAATCGCAGCGTGCATCTACGTCTGTAGACCGCTTAACAAATCGTCGCCACATGAGGTATCAACAAGATGGTTGCCCAGCGCATTACGCAGTGCAAGTAATAGGTTTCCTTGACCAAAACTATCCGGGAGGTGGAAATTGACATTCAGGCACCATCTCGTGGCCGGCCCGTTCCCCAGATTTAAATCCCCTGGAATTTTTTTATCGGGGTGTTCTCAAAGAAAAAGTTTATCCAAAGCCCATTGAGAGCGTAGCCGAGCTGCGTAAACGAATTTCTCAAGCTGCTGATGATATCAACTCTCGAGGATATGGCTAATAAGTAGATCAATTTGAGTATTTATTGCCTGACCTTTATTCCAATAAACCTCAACTAAACTAGGTCAAAATTTCTCATTATTTTATTAGTTTTACTTATTTTTGTTGACTTTGCTAAAAGTGGCGTCACTATCTGTCTCACTCGCTCATAGCAAATATGTTCATTATCCTTCTCTCAAATCATTTTGCCGTAAAATTAAGAACCTACCAGAAGCTTGTGCGAATAAAAAACATCTGACCTGAGTGAAATGGGTTAGCAAAAATCGGGTTACTTGAGGTTTTTATTTTTTACTCGTTTTTTTCAGTATGAAACGAACCAGTATTGTACCATTTTACAATCCTGGTTAAATGCGCCAACTTTTAATGGCACTTGCAAAGGAACTTTAGTACATTTTTTTTAAAGGGGGGCCTTTCAGGGTCAGCAAACTTTGAAAATTTTAAATTCATTGTTTGATAAATAGTCTTCATTCTTGAAAACTTGGGGCAATTGTGTCATTATTTTTGACTGCGCTTCTAGAAATATTATTTAGAGTTACGGTTCCAAAGTTTAAATGAACAAAAATAATAAAAGTTAACCACAATAACCGAAAAATTGTTATAATTTGACCAAATTTCTAGGTTTTTTTAAACGCTCATAATTTTCAAACTACATGGGATAGATTTTTTTTCTGATTTTTCTCATGATAGCTATAACCAATCCTGTCACCCCGTTGCGGCCTGACGTTGACTTCTGGGACACCCTGGATAAATTCACTTATATATATATGCCTAATGTTAAACGGTTATTGTATACAGACAAATGGTAAACGCCACTATCGCGAATTGAATAAAAAAAATTACAAATCTCGAAGTTTCCTTAATAACTCGTCTCTGAGTATATTGGTTCGACTATTCAGAAAATACCTGTGTAAAAAGTTACGACTCGAAATATGCTAAAAGACATATATTTTGATAGTATTCTAGCACACATTGAAAACATGCTTGGAATTGGTTTCACCGCGTGGTCACTAATTTCTTAGGAAGCAAAAAAGTTGACAATTACGTCACTCTTAAATCAAAAGGTGTTTTCTTATGTAAAAATCTGAACTTTTCTGCTGACTACACGGTTGCATGTCCTGTGTACGATTAATATTTCGATCAATGGAGAAAAGATACTAAGGACATCAGAATGCCTTCCGTGCCAGCTAAATACTTTATGTTCTTCAAAATTGACTCGCTAAGCGTGGCCCACTTTTTTTGGGTATATGGTATAGGGTGTCCCAGAATTTCCTTGACTCGTGATATTTTCGTAACGAAAAACAGTTCAAGCAAGAACTAAGTAGTACTTTTGAAGGTACAATAGGGTCTATCATACCATGTGTTCAAAACAGTTTTTTTGTACGTCAACCACTAAAACTCACCCCCAACTTTTTTTTTTCAAATAGCACCCCATAGGTTTTCCTACATAAATGATATCCCCATTTTATTTAAAATCTTGTGGCACCTTTAATTTTATATGAAAACTTATTTTTTTCGTAAAATCTTAAGCATAAGACAAATGGAATGATAATTTGTTTG
Source organism: Callosobruchus maculatus (assembly GCA_951848785.1). NCBI lineage: Eukaryota > Metazoa > Arthropoda > Insecta > Coleoptera > Chrysomelidae > Callosobruchus > Callosobruchus maculatus. Next base: position 3,249,178 of record CATOUR010000130.1, read on the forward strand.
ACGCCTGATATTTTTGTAACAAAAACGGATAAAAAAGAAAAGTAAGTGGGTTTTTCAAGGGTAGTGAATGACCTACCATTCCTTGCTTATAAACCATTTTTTTCTTACTTAAACCCCTGGAATCCACCCCTAGCTTGTTCTTTCAAATTTCAGTCCATAATTTTGCCTGGAAAAATAAATTCTTTACTTGAATTTAATTATCATAGTGCCTTACTTTTTATGCCCCTACTGCAATTTATTGTTAATTTTTTTTCGTTTAATCCATGAAATCGTAAGCAAGAATTAATTAAAACACATGTGTGGAAAATATTTATTTATTATCATGAATCAACTAATAAAAAAAAATGTGACAACACTGACAACAAAACTAAGTGCAAAAACGTGAACAAGTTTTATGGCTACATCGGGCCGCGCCAACCCCGTGTGCAGGGTGTGCCCCGCACACGGGCGCCAAAATTAACGATAAATTGCAGTAGGGGCATAAAAAGTAAGGCACTACGATAATTAAGTTCGAGTAAAGAATTTATTCTTCCAGGCAAAATTGCGGACCGAAATTTGAAAGAACAAGCTAGGGGTGGATTCCAGGGGTTTAAGTAAGGAAAAAATGATTCATAAGCAAGGAATGATAGGTCATTCACTACCCTTGAAAAATCCACTTACTTTTCTTTTTTTTTCGTTTTTGTTACAAAAACATCAGGCGTGAAACAAATTATCATTTCATTTGTCTTATGCTTATGATTTTACGGAAAAAATAAGTTTGCATATAAAATTAAAACCGTAGGAAGTTATTGGGCATGTACGCAATAAAGGAAATGATCTAGGAGCAGTAACCGGCGACACGTGTTTCTGCTCATTGGCTTCATCAGGCCGGTGTAACCTGAGGAGCAAGGATGGAAAACAAATAACCAGAAGCCACCAACAGGAGCCAAACCAGCACATTTGTGGCTTCCGTCAGGAGCCCTATGTTTATAGGGTTTCGCCCAACGTTATAGCCACGGAGGCCAGCAAAAGCTACCTGTCGTGGTACTTCAAGCCCAGAGGAAACTACAAAAAGAGGAGGGTAGTGCGTAGATAAGGATAAAACCGTAGGAAGTTATTGGGCATGTACGCAATAAAGGAAATGATCTAGGAGCAGTAACCGGCGACACGTGTTTCTGCTCATTGGCTTCATCAGGCCGGTGTAACCTGAGGAGCAAGGATGGAAAACAAATAACCAGAAGCCACCAACAGGAGCCAAACCAGCACATTTGTGGCTTCCGTCAGGAGCCCTATGTTTATAGGGTTTCGCCCAACGTTATAGCCACGGAGGCCAGCAAAAGCTACCTGTCGTGGTACTTCAAGCCCAGAGGAAACTACAAAAAGAGGAGGGTAGTGCGTAGATAAGGATAAAACCGTAGGAAGTTATTGGGCATGTACGCAATAAAGGAAATGATCTAGGAGCAGTAACCGGCGACACGTGTTTCTGCTCATTGGCTTCATCAGGCCGGTGTAACCTGAGGAGCAAGGATGGAAAACAAATAACCAGAAGCCACCAACAGGAGCCAAACCAGCACATTTGTGGCTTCCGTCAGGAGCCCTATGTTTATAGGGTTTCGCCCAACGTTATAGCCACGGAGGCCAGCAAAAGCTACCTGTCGTGGTACTTCAAGCCCAGAGGAAACTACAAAAAGAGGAGGGTAGTGCGTAGATAAGGATAAAACCGTAGGAAGTTATTGGGCATGTACGCAATAAAGGAAATGATCTAGGAGCAGTAACCGGCGACACGTGTTTCTGCTCATTGGCTTCATCAGGCCGGTGTAACCTGAGGAGCAAGGATGGAAAACAAATAACCAGAAGCCACCAACAGGAGCCAAACCAGCACATTTGTGGCTTCCGTCAGGAGCCCTATGTTTATAGGGTTTCGCCCAACGTTATAGCCACGGAGGCCAGCAAAAGCTACCTGTCGTGGTACTTCAAGCCCAGAGGAAACTACAAAAAGAGGAGGGTAGTGCGTAGATAAGGATAAAACCGTAGGAAGTTATTGGGCATGTACGCAATAAAGGAAATGATCTAGGAGCAGTAACCGGCGACACGTGTTTCTGCTCATTGGCTTCATCAGGCCGGTGTAACCTGAGGAGCAAGGATGGAAAACAAATAACCAGAAGCCACCAACAGGAGCCAAACCAGCACATTTGTGGCTTCCGTCAGGAGCCCTATGTTTATAGGGTTTCGCCCAACGTTATAGCCACGGAGGCCAGCAAAAGCTACCTGTCGTGGTACTTCAAGCCCAGAGGAAACTACAAAAAGAGGAGGGTAGTGCGTAGATAAGGATAAAACCGTAGGAAGTTATTGGGCATGTACGCAATAAAGGAAATGATCTAGGAGCAGTAACCGGCGACACGTGTTTCTGCTCATTGGCTTCATCAGGCCGGTGTAACCTGAGGAGCAAGGATGGAAAACAAATAACCAGAAGCCACCAACAGGAGCCAAACCAGCACATTTGTGGCTTCCGTCAGGAGCCCTATGTTTATAGGGTTTCGCCCAACGTTATAGCCACGGAGGCCAGCAAAAGCTACCTGTCGTGGTACTTCAAGCCCAGAGGAAACTACAAAAAGAGGAGGGTAGTGCGTAGATAAGGATAAAACCGTAGGAAGTTATTGGGCATGTACGCAATAAAGGAAATGATCTAGGAGCAGTAACCGGCGACACGTGTTTCTGCTCATTGGCTTCATCAGGCCGGTGTAACCTGAGGAGCAAGGATGGAAAACAAATAACCAGAAGCCACCAACAGGAGCCAAACCAGCACATTTGTGGCTTCCGTCAGGAGCCCTATGTTTATAGGGTTTCGCCCAACGTTATAGCCACGGAGGCCAGCAAAAGCTACCTGTCGTGGTACTTCAAGCCCAGAGGAAACTACAAAAAGAGGAGGGTAGTGCGTAGATAAGGATAAAACCGTAGGAAGTTATTGGGCATGTACGCAATAAAGGAAATGATCTAGGAGCAGTAACCGGCGACACGTGTTTCTGCTCATTGGCTTCATCAGGCCGGTGTAACCTGAGGAGCAAGGATGGAAAACAAATAACCAGAAGCCACCAACAGGAGCCAAACCAGCACATTTGTGGCTTCCGTCAGGAGCCCTATGTTTATAGGGTTTCGCCCAACGTTATAGCCACGGAGGCCAGCAAAAGCTACCTGTCGTGGTACTTCAAGCCCAGAGGAAACTACAAAAAGAGGAGGGTAGTGCGTAGATAAGGATAAAACCGTAGGAAGTTATTGGGCATGTACGCAATAAAGGAAATGATCTAGGAGCAGTAACCGGCGACACGTGTTTCTGCTCATTGGCTTCATCAGGCCGGTGTAACCTGAGGAGCAAGGATGGAAAACAAATAACCAGAAGCCACCAACAGGAGCCAAACCAGCACATTTGTGGCTTCCGTCAGGAGCCCTATGTTTATAGGGTTTCGCCCAACGTTATAGCCACGGAGGCCAGCAAAAGCTACCTGTCGTGGTACTTCAAGCCCAGAGGAAACTACAAAAAGAGGAGGGTAGTGCGTAGATAAGGATAAAACCGTAGGAAGTTATTGGGCATGTACGCAATAAAGGAAATGATCTAGGAGCAGTAACCGGCGACACGTGTTTCTGCTCATTGGCTTCATCAGGCCGGTGTACCCTGAGGAGCAAGATTGGCTCCTGTTGGTGGCTTCTGGTTATTTGTTTTCCATCCTTGCTCCTCAGGTTACACCGGCCTGATGAAGCCAATGAGCAGAAACACGTGTCGCCGGTTACTGCTCCTAGATCATTTCCTTTATTGCGTACATGCCCAATAACTTCCTACGGTTTTATCCTTATCTACGCACTACCCTCCTCTTTTTGTAGTTTCCTCTGGGCTTGAAGTACCACGACAGGTAGCTTTTGCTGGCCTCCGTGGCTATAACGTTGGGCGAAACCCTATAAACATAGGGCTCCTGACGGAAGCCACAAATGTGCTGGTTTGGCTCCTGTTGGTGGCTTCTGGTTATTTGTTTTCCATCCTTGCTCCTCAGGTTACACCGGCCTGATGAAGCCAATGAGCAGAAACACGTGTCGCCGGTTACTGCTCCTAGATCATTTCCTTTATTGCGTACATGCCCAATAACTTCCTACGGTTTTATCCTTATCTACGCACTACCCTCCTCTTTTTGTAGTTTCCTCTGGGCTTGAAGTACCACGACAGGTAGCTTTTGCTGGCCTCCGTGGCTATAACGTTGGGCGAAACCCTATAAAAATAGGGCTCCTGACGGAAGCCACAAATGTGCTGGTTTGGCTCCTGTTGGTGGCTTCTGGTTATTTGTTTTCCATCCTTGCTCCTCAGGTTACACCGGCCTGATGAAGCCAATGAGCAGAAACACGTGTCGCCGGTTACTGCTCCTAGATCATTTCCTTTATTGCGTACATGCCCAATAACTTCCTACGGTTTTATCCTTATCTACGCACTACCCTCCTCTTTTTGTAGTTTCCTCTGGGCTTGAAGTACCACGACAGGTAGCTTTTGCTGGCCTCCGTGGCTATAACGTTGGGCGAAACCCTATAAACATAGGGCTCCTGACGGAAGCCACAAATGTGCTGGTTTGGCTCCTGTTGGTGGCTTCTGGTTATTTGTTTTCCATCCTTGCTCCTCAGGTTACACCGGCCTGATGAAGCCAATGAGCAGAAACACGTGTCGCCGGTTACTGCTCCTAGATCATTTCCTTTATTGCGTACATGCCCAATAACTTCCTACGGTTTTATCCTTATCTACGCACTACCCTCCTCTTTTTGTAGTTTCCTCTGGGCTTGAAGTACCACGACAGGTAGCTTTTGCTGGCCTCCGTGGCTATAACGTTGGGCGAAACCCTATAAACATAGGGCTCCTGACGGAAGCCACAAATGTGCTGGTTTGGCTCCTGTTGGTGGCTTCTGGTTATTTGTTTTCCATCCTTGCTCCTCAGGTTACACCGGCCTGATGAAGCCAATGAGCAGAAACACGTGTCGCCGGTTACTGCTCCTAGATCATTTCCTTTATTGCGTACATGCCCAATAACTTCCTACGGTTTTATCCTTATCTACGCACTACCCTCCTCTTTTTGTAGTTTCCTCTGGGCTCGAAGTATCACGACAGGTAGCTTTTGCTGGCCTCCGTGGCTATAACGTTGGGCGAAACCCTATAAACATAGGGCTCCTGACGGAAGCCACAAATGTGCTGGTTTGGCTCCTGTTGGTGGCTTCTGGTTATTTGTTTTCCATCCTTGCTCCTCAGGTTACACCGGCCTGATGAAGCCAATGAGCAGAAACACGTGTCGCCGGTTACTGCTCCTAGATCATTTCCTTTATTGCGTACATGCCCAATAACTTCCTACGGTTTTATCCTTATCTACGCACTACCCTCCTCTTTTTGTAGTTTCCTCTGGGCTTGAAGTACCACGACAGGTAGCTTTTGCTGGCCTCCGTGGCTATAACGTTGGGCGAAACCCTATAAACATAGGGCTCCTGACGGAAGCCACAAATGTGCTGGTTTGGCTCCTGTTGGTGGCTTCTGGTTATTTGTTTTCCATCCTTGCTCCTCAGGTTACACCGGCCTGATGAAGCCAATGAGCAGAAACACGTGTCGCCGGTTACTGCTCCTAGATCATTTCCTTTATTGCGTACATGCCCAATAACTTCCTACGGTTTTATCCTTATCTACGCACTACCCTCCTCTTTTTGTAGTTTCCTCTGGGCTTGAAGTACCACGACAGGTAGCTTTTGCTGGCCTCCGTGGCTATAACGTTGGGCGAAACCCTATAAACATAGGGCTCCTGACGGAAGCCACAAATGTGCTGGTTTGGCTCCTGTTGGTGGCTTCTGGTTATTTGTTTTCCATCCTTGCTCCTCAGGTTACACCGGCCTGATGAAGCCAATGAGCAGAAACACGTGTCGCCGGTTACTGCTCCTAGATCATTTCCTTTATTGCGTACATGCCCAATAACTTCCTACGGTTTTATCCTTATCTACGCACGACCCTCCTCTTTTTGTAGTTTCCTCTGGGCTTGAAGTACCACGACAGGTAGCTTTTGCTGGCCTCCGTGGCTATAACGTTGGGCGAAACCCTATAAACATAGGGCTCCTGACGGAAGCCACAAATGTGCTGGTTTGGCTCCTGTTGGTGGCTTCTGGTTATTTGTTTTCCATCCTTGCTTCTCAGGTTACACCGGCCTGATGAAGCCAATGAGCAGAAACACGTGTCGCCGGTTACTGCTCCTAGATCATTTTCTTTATTGCGTACATGCCCAATAACTTCCTACGGTTTTATCCTTATCTACGCACTACCCTCCTCTTTTTGTAGTTTCCTCTGGGCTTGAAGTACCACGACAGGTAGCTTTTGCTGGCCTCCGTGGCTATAACGTTGGGCGAAACCCTATAAACATAGGGCTCCTGACGGAAGCCACAAATGTGCTGGTTTGGCTCCTGTTGGTGGCTTCTGGTTATTTGTTTTCCATCCTTGCTCCTCAGGTTACACCGGCCTGATGAAGCCAATGAGCAGAAACACGTGTCGCCGGTTACTGCTCCTAGATCATTTCCTTTATTGCGTACATGCCCAATAACTTCCTACGGTTTTGTCCTTATCTACGCACTACCCTCCTCTTTTTGTAGTTTCCTCTGGGCTTGAAGCACCACGACAGGTAGCTTTTGCTGGCCTCCGTGGCTATAACGTTGGGCGAAACCCTATAAACATAGGGCTCCTGACGGAAGCCACAAATGTGCTGGTTTGGCTCCTGTTGGTGGCTTCTGGTTATTTGTTTTCCATCCTTGCTCCTCAGGTTACACCGGCCTGATGAAGCCAATGAGCAGAAACACGTGTCGCCGGTTACTGCTCCTAGATCATTTCCTTTATTGCGTACATGCCCAATAACTTCCTACGGTTTTATCCTTATCTACGCACTACCCTCCTCTTTTTGTAGTTTCCTCTGGGCTTGAAGTACCACGACAGGTAGCTTTTGCTGGCCTCCGTGGCTATAACGTTGGGCGAAACCCTATAAACATAGGGCTCCTGACGGAAGCCACAAATGTGCTGGTTTGGCTCCTGTTGGTGGCTTCTGGTTATTTGTTTTCCATCCTTGCTCCTCAGGTTACACCGGCCTGATGAAGCCAATGAGCAGAAACACGTGTCGCCGGTTACTGCTCCTAGATCATTTCCTTTATTGCGTACATGCCCAATAACTTCCTACGGTTTTATCCTTATCTACGCACTACCCTCCTCTTTTTGTAGTTTCCTCTGGGCTTGAAGTACCACGACAGGTAGCTTTTGCTGGCCTCCGTGGCTATAACGTTGGGCGAAACCCTATAAACATAGGGCTCCTGACGGAAGCCACAAATGTGCTGGTTTGGCTCCTGTTGGTGGCTTCTGGTTATTTGTTTTCCATCCTTGCTCCTCAGGTTACACCGGCCTGATGAAGCCAATGAGCAGAAACACGTGTCGCCGGTTACTGCTCCTAGATCATTTCCTTTATTGCGTACATGCCCAATAACTTCCTACGGTTTTATCCTTATCTACGCACTACCCTCCTCTTTTTGTAGTTTCCTCTGGGCTTGAAGTACCACGACAGGTAGCTTTTGCTGGCCTCCGTGGCTATAACGTTGGGCGAAACCCTATAAACATAGGGCTCCTGACGGAAGCCACAAATGTGCTGGTTTGGCTCCTGTTGGTGGCTTCTGGTTATTTGTTTTCCATCCTTGCTCCTCAGGTTACACCGGCCTGATGAAGCCAATGAGCAGAAACACGTGTCGCCGGTTACTGCTCCTAGATCATTTCCTTTATTGCGTACATGCCCAATAACTTCCTACGGTTTTATCCTTATCTACGCACTACCCTCCTCTTTTTGTAGTTTCCTCTGGGCTTGAAGTACCACGACTGGTAGCTTTTGCTGGCCTCCGTGGCTATAACGTTGGGCGAAACCCTATAAACATAGGGCTCCTGACGGAAGCCACAAATGTGCTGGTTTGGCTCCTGTTGGTGGCTTCTGGTTATTTGTTTTCCATCCTTGCTCCTCAGGTTACACCGGCCTGATGAAGCCAATGAGCAGAAACACGTGTCGCCGGTTACTGCTCCTAGATCATTTCCTTTATTGCGTACATGCCCAATAACTTCCTACGGTTTTATCCTTATCTACGCACTACCCTCCTCTTTTTGTAGTTTCCTCTGGGCTTGAAGTACCACGACAGGTAGCTTTTGCTGGCCTCCGTGGCCATAACGTTGGGCGAAACCCTATAAACATAGGGCTCCTGACGGAAGCCACAAATGTGCTGGTTTGGCTCCTGTTGGTGGCTTCTGGTTATTTGTTTTCCATCCTTGCTCCTCAGGTTACACCGGCCTGATGAAGCCAATGAGCAGAAACACGTGTCGCCGGTTACTGCTCCTAGATCATTTCCTTTATTGCGTACATGCCCAATAACTTCCTACGGTTTTATCCTTATCTACGCACTACCCTCCTCTTTTTGTAGTTTCCTCTGGGCTTGAAGTACCACGACAGGTAGCTTTTGCTGGCCTCCGTGGCTATAACGTTGGGCGAAACCCTATAAACATAGGGCTCCTGACGGAAGCCACAAATGTGCTGGTTTGGCTCCTGTTGGTGGCTTCTGGTTATTTGTTTTCCATCCTTGCTCCTCAGGTTACACCGGCCTGATGAAGCCAATGAGCAGAAACACGTGTCGCCGGTTACTGCTCCTAGATCATTTCCTTTATTGCGTACATGCCCAATAACTTCCTACGGTTTTGTCCTTATCTACGCACTACCCTCCTCTTTTTGTAGTTTCCTCTGGGCTTGAAGCACCACGACAGGTAGCTTTTGCTGGCCTCCGTGGCTATAACGTTGGGCGAAACCCTATAAACATAGGGCTCCTGACGGAAGCCACAAATGTGCTGGTTTGGCTCCTGTTGGTGGCTTCTGGTTATTTGTTTTCCATCCTTGCTCCTCATGTTACACCGGCCTGATGAAGCCAATGAGCAGAAACACGTGTCGCCGGTTACTGCTCCTAGATCATTTCCTTTATTGCGTACATGCCCAATAACTTCCTACGGTTTTATCCTTATCTACGCACTACCCTCCTCTTTTTGTAGTTTCCTCTGGGCTTGAAGTACCACGACAGGTAGCTTTTGCTGGCCTCCGTGGCTATAACGTTGGGCGAAACCCTATAAACATAGGGCTCCTGACGGAAGCCACAAATGTGCTGGTTTGGCTCCTGTTGGTGGCTTCTGGTTATTTGTTTTCCATCCTTGCTCCTCAGGTTACACCGGCCTGATGAAGCCAATGAGCAGAAACACGTGTCGCCGGTTACTGCTCCTAGATCATTTCCTTTATTGCGTACATGCCCAATAACTTCCTACGGTTTTATCCTTATCTACGCACTACCCTCCTCTTTTTGTAGTTTCCTCTGGGCTTGAAGTACCACGACAGGTAGCTTTTGCTGGCCTCCGTGGCTATAACGTTGGGCGAAACCCTATAAACATAGGGCTCCTGACGGAAGCCACAAATGTGCTGGTTTGGCTCCTGTTGGTGGCTTCTGGTTATTTGTTTTCCATCCTTGCTCCTCAGGTTACACCGGCCTGATGAAGCCAATGAGCAGAAACACGTGTCGCCGGTTACTGCTCCTAGATCATTTCCTTTATTGCGTACATGCCCAATAACTTCCTACGGTTTTATCCTTATCTACGCACTACCCTCCTCTTTTTGTAGTTTCCTCTGGGCTTGAAGTACCACGACAGGTAGCTTTTGCTGGCCTCCGTGGCTATAACGTTGGGCGAAACCCTATAAACATAGGGCTCCTGACGGAAGCCACAAATGTGCTGGTTTGGCTCCTGTTGGTGGCTTCTGGTTATTTGTTTTCCATCCTTGCTCCTCAGGTTACACCGGCCTGATGAAGCCAATGAGCAGAAACACGTGTCGCCGGTTACTGCTCCTAGATCATTTCCTTTATTGCGTACATGCCCAATAACTTCCTACGGTTTTATCCTTATCTACGCACTACCCTCCTCTTTTTGTAGTTTCCTCTGGGCTTGAAGTACCACGACTGGTAGCTTTTGCTGGCCTCCGTGGCTATAACGTTGGGCGAAACCCTATAAACATAGGGCTCCTGACGGAAGCCACAAATGTGCTGGTTTGGCTCCTGTTGGTGGCTTCTGGTTATTTGTTTTCCATCCTTGCTCCTCAGGTTACACCGGCCTGATGAAGCCAATGAGCAGAAACACGTGTCGCCGGTTACTGCTCCTAGATCATTTCCTTTATTGCGTACATGCCCAATAACTTCCTACGGTTTTATCCTTATCTACGCACTACCCTCCTCTTTTTGTAGTTTCCTCTGGGCTTGAAGTACCACGACAGGTAGCTTTTGCTGGCCTCCGTGGCCATAACGTTGGGCGAAACCCTATAAACATAGGGCTCCTGACGGAAGCCACAAATGTGCTGGTTTGGCTCCTGTTGGTGGCTTCTGGTTATTTGTTTTCCATCCTTGCTCCTCAGGTTACACCGGCCTGATGAAGCCAATGAGCAGAAACACGTGTCGCCGGTTACTGCTCCTAGATCATTTCCTTTATTGCGTACATGCCCAATAACTTCCTACGGTTTTATCCTTATCTACGCACTACCCTCCTCTTTTTGTATAAAATTAAAGGTATCACAAGATTTTAAATAAAATGGGGATATCATTTATGTAGGAAAACCTATGGGGTGCTATATGGAAAAAAAAGTTGGGGGTGAGTTTTAAGGGTTGACGTACAAAAAAAATGTTTTGAATGCATGGTATGATAGACCCTATAGTACCTTCAAAAGTACCACTCAGGTCTTGCTTGAATCGTTTTTCGTTACGAAAATATCACGTGTCAAGGAAATTCTGGGACACCCGGTATATCAGTCCTAGAGCTGAAGATCTCAAAGCGACACCCAAGTACCCCATGCTGTAAAATATCTGAACTACTATAATGTACCTTGCTTTGAGTTTAGGAGCAACGGTTATTAAATTTTTGTTTGAAACAGAGTGTTATCCGAGATTAACTATACATATGTAGCTTTTAACATGCGTGGGAAGTACGTTTTTGTTAAGTATCCATGCTGTATATCAGCGTAGAACCCCTACCTTACCTATGTACGTCAGCTTTGGGTCGCAGCAACCCAGGAGCTAATTTGCTACAGAGCATACGCGATACGCGAAATTAACCGCGAATTGTATTCTGCAACATAGCTGCTTCTCTGGTCGTAAAATTATCCCTGTTTCATGCAGTTGGACAGGATTTCGTGTCACAACTGTCTCGCTCCTCTTTGCTATGATAAATTGTCGGTTCATCATGCCCACTCTTGCGTCACTAAATTTCATTAGATGCACTTTCTTGCAATGTCATGAACACAAAAGGCTCAGTTTCCTATAATAATAATTATTCACTTTCCCGCAGGAAGCCGCTCAACAGCAGTAGACTATCCGGTGCGTGGCGACACCGCAGGGTAAACCGAAGCCCAAGGCTGCAAACCAGCAGGCAACCTGTACAGGTGCATTCTCAGGACGAAATTTGGATGGCTGCCTCCGGAAATATCGGCTGGGGGCGCTAAGGCTAATCACCTGGCGGGCCCTATCCTCAGGTTCTACCACCCCGGAGAAAAAGCATCCTCGACGAGCCAGTTTCGGAAGCTGGCATTGGAATAGGCGATGGCGATGGTGCTCCGGTGTTGACGACCCCGGCTATGGCATGGACCGTTTTAGGTGAACGACGAAGCTCAGGGATGACCTGCTGAGCTGCTACGAGAGCAGTAGCCCGCGCCGTAGGGAAGACATGTCTCGCATGCATGAGAGGTGGTGTGGAGTGCACCCAGAGCAGAGCGCACTTAGCTGTCAGAATATGCAAGATTATGTATCGTACCTTCGGAGGCACGGATATGTTCGGCAGCTCAGCCTACCCCTTCGGTGGACGGAAGGCCTGTTAACCAGGCTGAAAGGTCGTCGATAAGGCCAGCTGAGAGGAAAATCGACGAAGTCGTCTCTCCTGCGGGTTTCAGAGACCGGAGGGCCTTGCACAACAACGAGAGGTCTTTCAAGCTACAAGATTGAAGAGAGAGGATGAGGTGTTAGTAAACGTCTATCGGAGTCCTCTGACGTTTGGAGTATCAATTGCGAAATTTACGCTGCGGCTCTTAGGCTAGCTAGACAGTGGAGAGTGAGAGACTCTCCTGTTGAGAGAGCACAGAGACGGGTGCGCCAAATGGAAGCGAAAATCCAGTTGGCTCGCCAGGAACCGTCCCGTTTCTGAGTGTGTGATAGAATATAGAGCGGCTGAGAAGCCTTTTATGCGCCGAGTGCGCCAGGTAGTCTACAGGTTGAGGCGCAATCATCATACACTCAGTCAAGCGGTACTGGTTGTTCTCAAACAGCATTGTCTTGACTGGATAGGGATACAAATCGCTGGTGGCGCGGGCGAGCGGTCTGGAGGAGAACAGAATGTTCTACGAAAGACCTTCTCACCTCTTCCAACAGCCACCACCAGCCATAGAGCAGCCGCCGAATGCTGATCGAGTGGAGGCCTTTTTGAGGCTACATCTCAATCCACTCCACTCAGCAAAGACTCCAGCCTTGACGCAGTTTGAGACCGTTTATAGGAGGACTCCTAACTTGAATGTACTGCGTCATACAATAAACACGGAAGACATTTTTGACGCCTTACGAGGCGAGGATACAGCTGTGGTACGCTCAATAACTGGAGGCACAAGGTCTCCCATCTGTTATTTATGGATTACTTAAACTTTGTGCCTCCGGCCAATGCGAACTACAACAATCGCTGAGGGTAATGCTATAGGAATGGTGTTCGAAACAGGCAGAGAATGCATTGCTTCATCACAAGAAACGACGAAGCGGATATAGTGGAAATGAGGAACAGCTCGTGGATGGGAGCATCTTGCGACAACTGCATGCCGGAGACACTCATGCCTAACTTAGAGTGGTGCAGCGTCGTGTCCAGGAGGGAAATATGGTCAGAAAGTGTCTCCGCCGCAAGTACTTGCACCGGACTCTGGCAGCTTTGGTCATCAGAATTGTCCGGTAAGGATAAAGTCGCAGACGCAAGCATGCAAGCGATCCCATTGTTATTGTACACCTTTAGTGCTATACTCTAGAAAGTAGACATGCTGAAGGTAATCAGCACTAAGACCCGCAAAAGGATGAATATGGAGAGAAGTCTGCATCTTAAGTCCCCTGTTCCGCTAATATACCTCCCGCGACACCTGGGAGGGCTTAGAGTTTGGAGCGTCTTCACAACAGGTTATTATTGGCCACTGCTTGCTATATGACGAGCAGCACCGATGCCCTGATCCGCTTTATGAGAACACGAGATTGCGGGTAAAGTCCATTACGGAACCTGCTCCCGCACAATTAAAACCAAACATTAAAACTGCCGAAGTCGACTTCCTTTTAAGACTTCATAAAGATAAGCCAATGCATGGAATCTTCTACAAACATCTGGAAGAGCATGGCTAGTCTGAGCAGTTGACCTCTTTCCTAAGGTCTAGTGGGTTGAAGTCGGAGACTGAGGGCTTTATAAGGTGATTTCAACATCTTGGTTGAAATAGGTTAATAGGATTATCGGCACAACGCGGCTCTACAAGTACACTACTATCATTTAAAGCACTCATACGGTATCGATGAGACATCGGTAATGCCATACGCTCCAGGGGATATAGAGTCCGTTGTGGAGAACGAGAAATGCCGGATTTACTGGAACTACTTACTGCCCAAGCTCGAGCTTGTACAGGCGAACAAGCCCCACATAGTCCTTCTCGACCACCAACAGACGACGATATTCGTTATAGAGTTTTCGGCACCTGCCGTAGTGAACATCGTCCCTAAGGAGCAGGAAAAGCGAACCAAATATCAGGAGTTGCTCGGACAACTTCGCAGGCTCTGGCCAGACTACACTGTAAGTCTGCTGGTTATGGTCATTAGAGCCCTAGGTGGAATGAGAAATACGCTGCTCTCTGTACTGCGCAGAATGCCGGTGTGCCGTGAGGTAGCGCACATCTGAGGCGCTGAAGTGCAGAAGGCAGTCATCCTTGGGTCCCTTTGTCTACTTAGGGCGCACGATTCGCGAACCCAGTGGCTGTTCACCTCATGGTGTGAGGAGTAGTCACTGGGTAACAAAACAGCAGCTTAATGTGTCGGAGCCCGGCCTTTTCGTTTATATAATAATAATAAGCGACTTTATTGCACCCGCGATGCGTAAAAGGGGCGAGGTTTACCACATGCTACTCTCCCACCTAATTTAGTTTACGATATCATAGCATCAATCGACGATAAAAATATGGACCTCGTACTGCTATTAGGCTTTTCGAAGGTATTTGATACTATCAATCGTAGATTGCTATTAACGAAATGCCACTATTATGGTTTTGACGAATGTACATATACAGCCATCAGAACACAAGATGGGCCGTTGGCAGAAGGCTTTTATCAACATTTTATCAACAGTTACAACAATCATCAACAATCATATGTCAGACGTAAAATACATCCAATCCGGGGTACCACAGGGTTTCACTTTTTTATTTTATATATATGATACAGCTGTCAAGCTTTATGGTACACTAGTCTGGAGAACAAAGAGAGGTTTTTGGATCCATGTATGCATGTCTTCGACCCAAGTACATGTTCTCCAATTAAATGAGGATTTGCGGAGCATATGCGTGTTTCCTATAAATCATAACGTGCCTTATGAGTACACGAGTACACAAAAATGTTATGTTGTTTTGATCGAATACGAGGGAAATTGGAGTTGAACGCAATTTCAACGTTCAAGTTGAAGCTGATAGTTGAAGTCTGCAGTTCGTATTAAGGAAAACCTATGTTAGAATACACATACATACCCTTTATGCTATCAAATTATTAATAAATTTTAAAATTGCGAAGCTCCTATTCTGTGCTTAGTTAGTGTAATATCATGTATGTCCCTGTCTTTAGTTCATATCAAAAAACGCAAGCAAGTCGCTCAAAACAAGTGTGTAAGAATCGTCTTTGAGTTTTCTTATATATCAGAAGCATATACATAGTATACAAGAGTTAGTTAACTACACAAATTTGATGTGGCTGAATCAGAGTCAGGCTTTTCATTTAATATGAGAAAATGAGCAATCACGTAATTTGAAAATGTGTCTGGAAAGGCTTGACTTTATTTCAAATTTCAATTTTTTTGTAAGTATAGTCTAATCAAAACAGGAAGAAATAAATATCGATAACAAACTACTTTCAAAAACAGCCTAAAAGGCGTGAGGATTTTGGGCAGCAGTTAATTCAGTTTTAAAATAGACCAGACCTTTTTTTTAGTTGCCCTAACTGAAAAGTTACCAATTCGCGGTGTTCCATATGAACAGAAGCGCCCAGTTATTGCAACTTTTCAGTTTCCAACAAAAAGTTGCTATGAGGCGGCGAGCTGAATGTATAATTTGATGCGAACTCCGAATATGTAGTCAGAATTGTGCGTTTCATAAAAGGGATGTCCACTTCCTGAACTAGTTCCACATTTATATCTGGATACTACATACAGTACCATAGTTGAATTAAAAATAATAAACGATTTTGAATTAAATTTTCAACGCCCTGTATTTTGAAAACTGAGCCACTCAGATAAAAATTACTTCACGTGTTCGTCTTAGCATTGAATGACGATTCACTTCCTCCATTTTGTCACAGAGATTAGGAAACACCTTGCGTAGTGTTTCTCGATTGATACGGAAAGTTTCAAGAGATGGTTCCTTAAAAATAGTTTCGTTTATCCAACGCTTCCCCTATTTAGAAGAAAACTCACTACCTGAACCTACATATTTTACCTCAAGAAGTTTTGACGTGTCTATAAATGCCTTTATACTCTTTTTGGAAAGGAATATTCTTTTACGGAATAAGAAGACACATGTCATATCAATTTACAGACTAAATGTTGCTTGCCAAACAATCAAGTAGGCTGCCGTTGAATTACGTCATACGGTTACCAATCAGATCCAACGACGTCTCGGTATAGGATGTAGTTGTTCAGATCTGTCTGTTTTATAAGGAAGGCTTCTATTCCATTACTTACGAAAATGTTAGGGTTGATTAAATGCGGTAGGGGACTAAATACAATAATAAACGAACTCATTTGTCATAACTAGTTTATAAAAAAATACAACAGATCAATAATGGTTGGGCCCTCCATGTTGACAAATGCTCTCCTCTAGCCTATGCGGCATGCTCGTAATCTGGTTGTTGATAAACTCTACAGCTGTTGCAGCTGTAGTTTCTGAAGCGTCAAGTGATAACTCAAAACGGTCAAGTTAATTTTCCACCTCGTCACTTGCAACCTCAAACTGTCATGTGTAAAAAACAAAAGCTCTGAATAAAGTCTCGTTTCCTAGTTTTCGAACATCGCTATGGGTAATTACCATTACCTCATCTGTAGTAAGAAGTGTTAATTCTTACCTAAAAAAAACTTTTATTTTATGTCTAGCTTTTAATTTTCCTGTTACCTTGTCCATACACAACGACTAAACAGCAAATGTAACAATGACAAAAATGACAACAAACTATTCAAAAGTCCGTAGCAAAACGCAAAACATCTCGAATAATAGCTCCTTTATTAGTGAGGCTTCCACTGTCACTACGCCTTGTTAAACATGAAACCTAGCTTGCCATGACACTGCCATGCCGCCGCTATTGAAATCAGAAAAAATCTAATCCAAAATGACGATTCGCAGAAGTATCACCGCAAAGTACCCTCCAGACTTCAAGAATGACAGCTGATATTGAGCCGTGGTAGGATGGCTGTCTTTGAAAATCTGACAGGCTATGCTGCGATTTCGGCTAAACTCGAGTACTAGAAGAACATAGAGTCTGCTTAGATAACGACGTCTGAGGCCTACACATCGGAATGAATATAAATTTGGCCATAGTCGTAAACCTATGAAGCTTTAAATAGACAGCAGTGACCAAAAGAACGAGTACATATATGCAAATTATTCGCTTCCAGGCGACAAACGCTTTCCTGCGGAAGGGAAATGAATTACTAGTAACATTAATATCTGTGATTCATGTGCTGCCATCGCACATGGGGCGGGTCGAGGAACAAGCAAGTAGAAAAGGAGCATGTTGCTTAGAAAATTTGCGGTCGACCTGGTACGTTCATTAATCATGCGTTTGTTAGGGATAGAATACCAGCCACCACGTACATGAGCGTTAGTTGAACGGGTTCAGGGTAATTCGGTGTTGCCACTTTTTAAAGAACTGAGCAGTGAGCACTGGACTTTCGGTATCAAAAGCATAACCTTCTGTGAAGCTGAAAACACTGCTGCTGCAGTACAGTTTCTTGAAATTATCTAGCAATCGGGAATGGCTACATAAAGGGAATACGCATAAGAATAAAGAAAATCAGACTTCCACAACACGAAACGGGTGCTATGCAGTCAAGACTTAACCCTAAAACTAGAAATTTGAATACTTACCTAACTGTTATATTTTCTCGGTTCTTATGTACAGAGTGAAGGCATGGTGCAGACAGTGCCTGAATAAGCCAGAGACCTTCGAATTGTGGGCTTGTCGAAGGATCTTGAAGATCCCTCGGACTGAGAGGGTCTCAAGCGAACGTGTACATAAAAGAATGTGTAAAGAAATAGAATCGATAGATACTTTAACGATAAGAAAGTTACAATTTATAGAACATGTTATGCAAGGTGACTAATACCAAGTGTTACAATTGCTCATGGAAAGTAAAATACTAGGAAAACGGAGTATCGCAAGAAGAAGGATATCCTGGCTGAGATATTTGAGGGAGCAGTTTAGATGCAGGTCCAATAAATTTTTCTGGGCTGCCGTGTCTAAGGTCCAAATTTCGATGACGATTGCCAACCTCCTAAGCGAAGATGACTCAGATGACGCGTGAAGATGAAGCAACCTATAGCTCTGGATTGCTACAGACCAACTCAGGTGCCCAAATCAACTTCTGGTTTCCAAAAATCAAAGAGAGACACCATTCTGCATGAGGCCTTCTCTATGTGCGCCTTCTGATGATACCTTCCGATACCACCTTTCCATAGATCCCTCTTGGCGGACAACTGGAGTTGAATCAACAACTTCGCAGACGACAGTACATTAATATCGTGCATGAAACCAGGCAAGCCACTATCATTTCAGGAGTCAGTACGTCGGCGACGGCAACATGCCTCGCAGGTCAACGTAGATATCAAAACAATTGTCGAGTGAGGATTAGTAAATAAAGTACAGTTTAACGTAAAGAGAGCTCAGGCAACAATACTGACAAAGAAGTCTCACATTGGCTTACCAACTGTGGAAATGGAGAGTCACCCGATAGCCGAGTCACCTTCCGTCAAGTTTTTGGGAATCAACATCAATAATAACATGCTCTGGTACGACCACGTCGTCAGTATTGCTAAAACGACATTCTAGAAGCTTGAAGTTTTGTTCCGCTGTAAGAAGGTGTATACACCAAAGCAACTACTGCTGATGTGCAAGGCACAGATCCGACCATCGTTGGAGTATTGCTCCCATTTGTGGGAATGCGGTCCGCAGCACTCTCTGTATCCTCTGAATACTATTCAGAAGAGAGCAATTAGGCTAATTGATACATCTAACCTCACAAAGGGCCTTCACAGCCTGGAACATCGAAAAAGGGTGGCAGGATGTCCCTGTTTTACCGATTCTGCCACGGAAGATATTCGAGTGAGCTCTCCCAGATAATAATACCAAAGGCCGCCCGAACGAGGGACACTGGAGAGGCCCTGTGAGCTCATCCTTACCAGGGCGAGATTCCTACTCCCCGAACCAGTCTCCTCCAACATTCCTTCTTTTGGAGAACTTCGACGCTGTGGAATGAGCTGTCGGGAATTTGTTTCTTGACGGCTACAATTTGCAGCATTTCAAATCTAACGTGCACCGATACTTATCCTCTCGCAGCGCTTCTACAGGGCCATAGGATTTCAGATATTGCGGGAGGTTAACCGTAAGAAAATCCTTCTTGTTGTCACCTTTCCAGGTGTCTGTACTTCGAGTTGTAGAAACGCGTCTTTTGTGAACACATTTACTGTTTTAAAAACAAGAATTTGATTAAAACTTTGCACTAACGCCCTGCAATTTTATTTCATCATCACAATCTCTCCTCATCACTCAACTACAAATTAAATTTCTAAAGGTATTCCTTAAACTCACTAACGTTGTAGGGAGCAATTTCTATTAAAATGAATCTAACCTTCCTCTTGAAAGCATTTAGTGGCAGGTTGCTGACACTCACTGGCAGCATATTGTAATAATTAACTCCGAGTCCTTTGGCTATGTCAACTCTACTTCTCAGTGGTACCAGCTTGTTTTTGCCACGAGTATTGTATCCATGAATCTCTGATAGGGTGCGGTAATCAGTAAAAAACTTGACAGTGCTACCCATGCCTATATAGCTCCTATTATGCCGCGTACCGCTACCTTCTGTTTCAAAAAAGCTTCCTGCAGTTGTGAATGTGAAGCATTACTCCAAGTGAATTCTCCATAATTTAACACAGAATGGAACGTACCGTAGTAGGCTGTGAAAGAGCCTGGGTACACATATGTATTTGCCATGTAAAACACGTATTTGCAAGTAAACGCACAGCTCACTTGTCTTTCAAACTACATACATAGTATTTAAAAAGGTGATAGTTAAGACCTTAATGAATGACATCTCAGTACAACTCTTTCAAAAAAGTTCTTAGTGTGCAAAAAAACCCTCAATGAATAATCATACATTTTTCAACTTTCTGTAGTTTAGCAACTAAACACGATATCAAAACAAGGCCAAGTGACATAGCGCAAGCTTTCTTCTTTAATTTGCTCTTTGAATCATTACTGTAAGTTTAATGGTAACGCCAAGAGATTCTAGATGCTAAATTCATTTTTACGGAGACCTTTAGATCTTACATTTGGACCTTTTGACCTTACCTTTGGACCTTTGGACTCACCTCCCCTCTCTCTAGACACACATACTAGACTCGATCTCGCGCGCTATAACCTAGACCCTCAAGACGTCACCGGCGTCCAATTATAAGCGAGAGTTCTCGGATAATATACACAACTTTGTATAGTTTAATCCACAACAAAACGGGAGCACTATTTTTTGAAACAAAATTAATTAGAACATGTTTAGTGATAAAGTTACGTCTATTTTATTATATACAATTTTTCATACGAACTTCATTATTAAATATTTTTATATGAAATATACATCAAAAGTAATAAAAAACTGAGTTTTTCAAGGAAATCAATTACAGAATCGTTTAGTTCGAATACACACACATACATACTCAATAAAAACACTTCTATTCTGTCATTCGAAATACTTTTGACAGTTCACAACGTCATAATCACAGCATAATAAACAACCAGCATAATATCTCTCAGGATTTCCTATATAAAAATGGTTCCCACAAAATTTGACCTTGGGAGGATTTATGGATGATTTTGCGGCTGTGAAGTTTGGGTAGTGATGCGAAAATGAAAATATCGATACCGGTACCAACTCGATATTTTCTAGCCAAATAGGCGCGTTTGGTACGTACAGAGCATTTTGTGCAACTGATTACCAGCTTGGAATGCCTCAAAAAGTATCGATGACAAAAATACTCGATATTAGTGCAGAAGTATCGAAGTACCGTTACCATCCCTACAAAAAATTATCCAAATGTAGTGATGCGCGTGTAATTTCCGCCAACTTGAGTTATTGTGCTGGTTGCTTATTATGCTGTGGTCATAATAATGTGTTTACTAAGCCGACTATTCGCTCCAAATCATAGCTTTCTGTATCCCATCAAATAGGTCGTGCAGTGTCTCTTGTCGCACACTTTGCTCACTCCAGTTATTGGACTTAAATACCTGGCAGCTGTTATTTTATTAACAGATTTTCCCAACCAACCCTTTGCAGTCATACTGTCTCTATTATAATATAATCTCATTTGGTGAGTCCGCCAGTGAAGGTCGACTTTACTTGACATCTTAGACAAGACTAGCATATAAAACATACTTTCACCAAATATGTAAAAACACTTGCTCGTGAAGGCAACTGCTGAATAAATGTTACCAAAAAGTGCGCGCCCAAAGCAATATGTACCTTGTTAAGACCTTTTTCGACGCTAATGACTTTAGTGAGATGAAACGCAGATATTTTATCATAATGTTTGCGGATCGTTGCTCCTACATGAAATTTTTCATATATTCATTTCAAAGCTGACGAAAACTTATATGGCATAAAAGCCTGTTGCTTGCTGCTGAGGAATTTGGAAAAGAAAACAACGAGTTGTGAGTATACGTGTTACAGTTGTTTGTAACAGAGCACTTTATGTATGAGTGTATGTATAGTCTGTTTCTGAAATGTATAAAGCAATAGAAGCTCATTAGGTATGCATAGGGAATAGAATGTAACCCAGCGAATACCTAAGACACTTTTCATAGTTTGCTATGGATTTTGTTGCAAAATTTTTATACTTTCATATTTTTGCAGGTAGTGCCATCTGGATTCCGGGCAATTTAATGCATTTTGCCTATTGTCATCTATTCAATTACACTGAATATGGTGTTCCAAAGACGTGCGGGTAGAATACCTGTAAAAGGGACAGAATTCTGCTATCACAGTATTAGGTACATTATTTTTTATCAAACATACATCGGTGTGGGAAGTAAAAGGGATGGCGTATGCTACGATAACGCTTCCCAGGTAATTCCGCCATGGAATTAAAAGTCAGATTGTTGTTTTATTATTCTTTTCCTTTGTTAACTTTCGATACAACTTAATTTAACAGAAGTTCAATAGTACACAGCAAAAAGCACAGGTATTAATTTTTTTTATTAAAAGTGATTAAAACATCACTGTTTATCATGTTTGTTAGTTGCTATGAGTTTTTTTTTCTTTAATTTGTCATAATAAAGTAAAATAATAGTTTTTTATATCATTTTGGAAATTCGTGAATTATCACCTTTTTACCTTTAACAGTCACGTACGGCGCAAAATTCCCCCATAAGTGCTATTTTTTATTATTATTTCGAAAGTGCAATGTCTTGCAGAGTTTTTAAGATTAGATTGGAGCTCCTGAACCAGACATAAGTATTTTTGATTTAATTTTGAAGGTTTTGGTCTCCTGACTAAAAACAGAGATTTCAAATTTTGAGCCCAAAATGTACTTAATTATTGTTCGGATGTACAGGTTCTCTTTATTGGATATTAAAATAGGCTTAATACTAAGTATAATTGCTGAAAAAAATAAAAGCCAAAAGGCATTCTTTTTTTTTGTTTTTGACGATTTCGAATACTAGTTTTCAAAAAAAAATCATAACTTGAAAACTATCAATAATCGGTACACATACATGGGAGTGTTTTGGATAGGTCTCTGTACAGGCTATCTAAAAAAAATTGTTATCGTCACCCGATCGGCCACCCTGTATAAGTCTTATAACAAAATTATTTCGCCTTTTGTTTCAATAATCTAAAAGTTATACAAAAATAAAAATTGGAAAAAATGGATTTTTGAATCCGGCACCTACCAAAGACATGCCGACAGCTCCCGAACCCATCTGGCGTCACATTGAATTAGTTTTACCATCGACGTCCTACTCCAATAGTAGATTCTAGATTCCAAGCCAATCATGAAAATAGTTACTTGTAACATATAGTATGTGTATTTGTTACAACATAGACAATGAATGAGGTTTTCAGCCCGAGACGAAGTCTACGATCAAATTAAATATTTTTTTGAATGTTTGAAATTAGAATACAAATTTTAGTATTGAAATACCTAATCAAATATGTTTCGTTGAAGCAACCTCTTTGGTAAGGCCGTGATGCACAGCGTCTTAAAGAGTCAGCCGTGTTCCATTTATTTGGTTCGAAGCCCAGGCTGCAGCTCTTTTTTTATTCTTTTTTGTACCAATAAGTTTATTGGTAAGCATTTTGCACAAGTGACACACATGTTTTTCTACCATGGATATAAGTATGTTTTTGAATCAAATTTTATTAGAGATTTAGCAAGTACAACAAGAATTAATAATAATTTTAATTTGTTGGATTAAGTCAATTTTGATTTTCAATGTTGATGGACAAACTGCATTTCCACTGATCTTTTGAATTCTTTACCGCCTCCGATACTTCATCTTTGCACTGTGTAGTGCAAATAAAATGTCGAACACGGAATTGTCAGGTCGTCCGAAAATGTTGCTTCAACAAAGCATATTTGGCATACTTTAATACTGGAATTTGTAATCTAATTTCAAACATCCAAAAAGATATTTATTTCGATCGTAGACTTCGTCTTGGGCTCCAAACTTCATTCATCGTCTACATTGCAACAAATGTAAAGCAGTTTAAAGTAACTATTTTCACGATTGGCTGGGAATCTAGAATCTACTATCGGAGTAGGACTTCGTTGGTGAAAGGAATTCAATGTAACGTCACACGAGTTCGGGAGCCGTCGGCTTGTCTTCGATACTGGATTCAAAAATCTATTTTCATTTTGATATAGCCTTTGAATTATTGCAAAAATAGAGAGAAAAATAATTGTTGTTATAAAACTTATACATGATCTTTCCATTTATCACAAGAAAAAAGTATTCAGAGTTTCAATTTCGAATAATTACAGTATACCCTCGCCTGGGGACGAGAAGTAAAAATTCGTTTTCTTATGTTATATCCGAAATCCGGTGGCCGAGCAGCTCTTACCCCAGATCACAAAAGGCCTGAAAGGAGTGTTAAAATCCCGGGCAAACTTAATCCTAGAGAAATAGGCAGCCCACAAAACGAACGGAATGTCGATATCGAAACAATGAAGGTCTTGCGTTATTGGTGCTTATCTGTCGCTATCACACTCCCCATTGACAAGCTATTGAAAGAGAATTGTGGATTGTCTTTCCAGCAGATCCTCTCTACTCGTTTATCGAGTGCTCTGCAGTGCGCTCGAAAACCGGGCGTAGGATGAAGGGCCGAGGTAAGAGGGAATTGCATTTTTGCAGTTCTGCTGTTGCTACGATAATCTGCCTTGGAGTTTTCACGATAAAATCTTCTTCCGAGATGACAAATACAATGCGCCGCAGGAACGTTACGTTGAAAATATACTACTACGACGGATTTATCGGAAACCATTATTTAAAAGTAGGGGGACAACTTTTTAACCAAGAGCTACTGTACCCCATTCTACCCTCTGCCTCACTGGGACATCGCCTTAAAAAATTTAAGTAAGTGATAAATGGTAACGTGTGATATCCTGTTTAAGAGGTACGTCAAAGGCCTTTGTTTTGAGGTTTGATATTTTGAAAACGGTCAATTTGTTTTCTAAAAAATTAGAAAAATCTTTACGCATCTTAATTTGTTCACAAAAACGCACGGAAATATCACCTTCAATTGCAATAAATGTTCGGAATGTTGCACGTCATTGGCGAAACAATGATATAGGCGATCGATGGCGATGTTCAAATTCCTGACGGATAGTTGCAAAAGCATGTTATGGGATATCATGCCAGCTTTCGATGATGCGTTGACGAAGGTCATCCAAACTTCAAGTTTGGGGACTAAACCAGAATAGATTTTTAACGGTTCCAAAGAAAAGAGTCTAATAGCGTCAAACCAGGAGATCTAGCAGCCCATTCTATAGGCCATCTTCGCCCAAACCATTTATCTGAAAACACTCCGCCTAGCCATCGCCGAACCGGATGATCATAGGTGAGGAGGAGCACCGTCTTGCTGGAAATATGTTTTAGCCTCATCAAGCATAGCGTTTACAACCTCTTCAATTTGGTTTTCAGTAGTTTCAGTAATAAGTCATACCCAAGTAAATGTCTTAAATGTATATTAATGAACAATGGCTCAATCAGCTTCTTTCCAAGAATGCCTGCTAATATATTAATTTTTTGGGTGTACAGGTATGCCCTTCTACAAAAGCATGATGATCTTCATTGCTCCAGTACCTGCAGTTACGCTTATTATCATCATCATCACGTGAATGTTATTATCATTTATCGCTGTAGTCATTTGTTCACAAAACTCATCTCTTCCTTCTTATTCTTCTTTGACTGCCATACGCTTTGTGTAACGTCCACATTTCGAAGGTTTCGATTCTACTCATTGACTTAATTTCGAGGGACCAAGTTTCAGCGCCGTCCTACCTATCAGGACATAGAAGGTTTATGGAATGAAATTAGTAGAAAAATGGTACAGGCCCTGCAGGGATGTGATTCGGAAAGCAAAGGCAAAGGTAAAGAGGAATGGTGTTGATGAGGCATGCAAGAAAAAATTGAACGAAAGAAATAAAAAAAGAGAACGAATGTTATAATGCAATTCAAATGAGGCGAAGGAAGAGTACGAAATACTAAGAAGGACGTGTAACAAAGCGTTAAGAGAGAAAAAGAGAAAATACTACGAGCAACGTATAGAAGAGATAAAAGAAATGAAATGCGAAAGCTGTACAGAGGCGCTAAAACAGAAAAAAGGGGAGGGTAAGCAAGTAACCACCTATTAAAGGATAAGCAAGGGAAGTTGGTAGCAGGAGAAAAAGGCATACTGTGCAAATGGAAAGAATATTTCGAAGAGCTGTTAAGCCCTGAAAGCTTCGGAGAAAGTATGAGGGAAGATGGTAGTAAGCAAGTAACCACCTATTAAAGGATAAGGAAGGGAAGTTGGTAGCAGGAGAAAAAGGCATACTGTGCAAATGGAAAGAATATTTCGAAAAGCTGTTAAGCCCTGAAAGCTTCGGAGAAAGTATGAGGGAAGATGGTAGTGATAATATGGAAGAAAATAAACTTGAACTTTATAAAAACGTACCAAAAATTGAGGACATAAGAGATATCGTGCATAAACTCAGGAACAACAAAAGTGCTGGAAATGACCTATGACCTAACTGCCTAACTGCTGAAATGTTTAAACACGGAGGGAGGTGAAAAATTAATTGTCTATATGCACAAACTAATCAATATCCAGTCAATGGAAGGAAGCAATGCTGTACCCTATACATAAGAAAGGATATAGGTCAGTGTGCGAAAATTGTAGAGGTATAGCCCTACTAAACATAGCATATAAAATCGTTCCTCAAGAACTTGCTACTACCTGAGAGGGAGAAAGCAGTGGGTGAATATCAATGTGGATTGAGGCAGCGCAGGTCAGTGATAGATCAGATATTCACGCTGAAATAAATTCAGGCAGAAAGCTATGAATCTGATAAAGATACATATCTGCTATTTATAGATTTCAAACAAGCCTTTGACAGAATAAAGAGAAATAGACTTTATGTAGCCTTGACAGAGCTAGGAGTAGGAAATGATTTGGTACGAATGGTCAAACTAAAGCTAGAAGATACTGAATACTGCGTTAGAAATGGAAGGAAATTAACTGACAAATTTGAGGTTACGGAACGACCGAAACAAGGAGATCCGCTATCTTTTGTGTTGTTCACCTATGTACTTGAATATGTTATAAGGAAAGCAAAATTTAACAGAACAGGACTATTGTACCATAAGAGACATCAACTTTTGGCATTATCAGATAACATTGTTGTAGCGACGAGAAGCAAGCAAGAACTACGAGAAGTGGTATTGCGATTACAAGAAAGCGCAGAGGAAGTAGGGTTGGTCATAAATGAGAAGAAGAGAGTTTATGGCATGGACTAAGAATGACTTTGTCGCAGATAGAATATCTGAGGTGACGACACACAACGGAGTGGTTCGCTGTTTTAAAGAGGTAGAAACATTTACATATTAAGGAGTAGAATTCAGTAGAAGACCTGAGAGGAGGAAAGAGATTCAAAACGGGTTACTGAAGGCAAACTAATGTTTACACCTATTTAGGGAGATTCTTAACAGCAAACTGCTTTCCAGATGGGTGAAACTTAGAATGCATAAGACAATGATTAGACCTATGGTACTATTTGGAAGTGAAACCTGGACGATCGATAAAGGTGAGGAAAGTATGCTTGGAGTATGGGAACGGAAGTGTCTGCGAAAGATATTCAAAGGAAAGAAGGTGAATGAAGTATGGGTGAGGAGAACACATAATGAATTGCAGAGCTATTTGGCCAACCAGACATTATATGTACAGTTAAGGGTGATAGGCTAAGATGATTAGGGTATATTGAACGCATGGAAAATGGGAGAATACCAAAGAAGCTGACGAAATGCGACATAGGAGGAAGGAGGAAGCGAGGTAAAGTAAAGATGGATTGATTAAGTACTGAAAGACATAAGGCTGTTGAAGATTGATAATTGGAAGGAAAAGGCAAAGAACAGGAAGCAATGGGAAACCATAACCTATCAAGCCATGAGCCTACTAGGCCTGCAGTGCTAATCATATATATGTATGTTTCAGCACCGTACATTAGTATTGGTCATATATAACATTTTACCACTCGGAGTCTGAGGTTTAGTGGTGTTTGTCGGCATGAAAGAAAGCTGTTAGACTTTATAAAACTACTCCTAGCCATCGCAATGCGAATTTTGATTTCTTCGTTACAGTCCCATCTTGCATTTGGTGTTGAACCCAGATATTTGAATTTATCTACTCGTTCGATCTGTTGGTTGTCTATGAAAAGCTGATTGTTGGCATGTTATTTTCGACTTACAATAATTAATTTAGTTTTTATTTAGTTTTTATTATATTGATCTTTAGGCCATACTCTTTTCCGATTCTATTGCGGTACCATCAGCGTATCTTAGGTTATTTATAGGGAAGCCATGGATATCCAGATCCTGGAATGTTTTTTGTTGTTTATTGACACTAAGGGATATGTTATTCCTTGTTACTAGGTAAGGATGTATGCTTTACATTTTAGTGTATTTTAACATTTGAATGGAAAATTGTATTATATTTTTAACTTTTTTTATATTTTTATGCAATGTACCGGTTTTTTACTTTTGATTGTCCTGCCGAGTTACTTTTTTATTGAAAAAATGCTAAAATCTTCTATCACGGAGGATGTTCGAGTGGGCTCTCCCAGATAATAACAGCAAAGGCGAATGAGGAACACTAGAGAGGCTCTGCAAGCTCATCCTTACCAGGTCGAGGTCTTTACTCCCCTAACCAGTCTCCTCCAGCATTCCTTCTTTTGAAGAACTTCGACGCTGTGGAATGAGCTACCGGGGAATTTATTTCCCAACGACTACAACATGCAACGTTTCAAATCTAACGTGTACCAATACTTATCCTCTCGCAGCGCTTCTTCAGCGCCATAGGCTTTCGGCCTTTGTGGGAGGCTGACCATAAAAAAATGTAAATTTATGTGTGAACAAATTTTTAAATTTGTTTGTTAGAATGAATTTTCAACGTTTATACTCACCGTTTTGGCACTTTATATTTTCTGCTTATATATTTTTCATCTTCATATGAATTTTAGCCCTGAAGAAGGCGTAAAATAAACGCCGAAACGTCGGCTCTTAGAGTAAAATATTCTTGCATTAATTTAGCCCAAAATCCGAAGAAACTTTTCCTACTAAAAAAACTGGGATAAGAATCGAATGAATGAATAAGGAGCAGAGGCCATCCAGCACGGAATGTGGCTGGTGCATAGGCCACACGATGGGCCCTTTTGCGCCTCTATCCGCGCTAGTTCCTAAGACCTGCCCTTTTGGCAAAGGCAAGTACATTCTTAGGTCCTATCCGTTTTATCTCTATTGGTTCCAAGGTTCTTGAGCCCAGCATAGTCTGCCTGTGATAACCCAGGGCTTCACAGCGACACAGGATGTGTGTCGAGGATTCTTCCTCTTCACCACACCACGTGCACGTTGGGTCGTTGACCACCCTCATCACAAACAAGTGACGCCTGAAGGTATTGTGACCCGTTAATAAGCCTACTAACAATCTCAAGTTACTCCTATCCAGAGAGAGACAAAATCGTGCTATTCTCTCTGCAGGTCCTGCTAATAGCTCCCGAGCTTGACGGAGATGACCAGAGATGTTGTTCCATCTCAGAGAGTGTTGATTCTGGATCCACTCTTCAGTTGTTTTCCTAACCAAGTTTGCAGACAGTCCCAAGGCTGGTTCTGGGCCCACAAAACTGTTTCCGGATCCCATCCTGGCTAGATGATCCGCCATTTCATTACCCTTTACCCCAGTGTGCCCAGGTACCCACATCAGTGATACCTTGTGTTTAGCTGAGATGTCGTCAAGAGCCCTCCTGCACTCCAGGACCAGTCTCGACGTTATTTTCCAAGCACTCAGTGCTTTGATGGCTGCCTGACTGTCAGAGCAGATAGTAATCCGCCTCCTAGACCCGTCAATTTCCCGAATACGATTTACACAGGCAAGTATCGCATAGACCTCAGCCTGGAATACTGTGGTGTGCCCACCAAGAGGGAATGAAAGTCTTGTACGGGGTCCGTAGACTCCCGAGCCCGAGCCCTCTCTAGCGAGTGAACCGTCTGTGTACCAGACCTGTCCTCCTCCTTCGGTGAGCTGTCTTTCCCTAGACTCCCACTCTTCCCTTGACGGAAACACCACCGTAAATTTGCGATTGAAGCGATGCGTAGGAGAAACTGTATCGCTCCTCGCCAACAAAATAGGACAATCCTCATGCAACTCTGCTAGAATCGTCGAATGTCCTTTGCCTGGATTCATAAAAGTCCAGCTACCCTGACTCCAGAGACGGAACCCAGTTTTTCTAGCTTCCCCTTGGATTACCAGATCCAAAGGAGGAAGATAGTGTTTCAATGGCACTCACAGGTGTTGTGCGCACTGCACTGGTTATACTAAGACATGCCAAACGTTGGACCTTATTAAGTTTGGCTCTTGTTGCCTCCGTCTTTATACAGGTCCACCACACTATGGAGCCATATATTAGTGACGGTCTGACTATTGTAGTGTAGAGCCAATGCACCACTTTTGGGCTCAGGCCCCAGCTACTACCGACAACTCTTCTGCAGGCCCATAATGAGTTTCGAGCCTTGCTTACCTTATAATCCACGTGCTGCCTCCAAGTCAGCTTGTGATCCAGTATGACTCCTAGATACTTTACTGACTGAGACAATTCAAGTGTCGTTCTGAAAAAGGTAGGCCTCACGAGGCCTTCCATCTTCCTTTTCCTAGTGAATATAACGAGCTCCGTCTTTTCAGCGTTCACTGACAGATCCACCTCATTACACCACGTTTCCACAACACGCAGCGCGCCTTGCATTACCTCGGAGACTGTATTAATGAATCTACCCCTGACCACTATGCTCAAATCATCGGCATAGGCCTGTACGTAGACCCCTGTGTTGCTTAGTCTCACGAGTAGGTCATTCACCACTAAGCACCATAATAGAGGTGAAAGAACACCGCCTTGTGGGCAGCGTCGCGCCACTGCAACGCTATAGTTTATGTCATTAAGCGTTGCAGAAGCCACTCGGCCCTCTAGAGTAGTAAGAATCCACTCCACTAGGATTGGAGCAATTCCATGTCTCTCTAGGGCGCGTGGGATAAGAATCACTTTCAACTGTATTACTTGGTCCAATAATGTAGTGTTCAATAAAGTAGTCAATTATGGACAATACACGAATTCTTAAATCAAGCGTTTATGATGCAGTCGAACATAAACTTTATTTATCTTTATATCTGCTCTTAAAATATTTTTTTTCCACTTTTAAATACAAAAAGCCACTAATCTGTTATAAGGGGCCATGTTAAGAATCTGACTTTTAATCACTAATAACTTTCTGAAATGATCGGTAAGATGTTTTGAATTTTTGAGAGTAGATAGTAATGTAATTAAGCTTATCAAAACTGAAAAAAAAATCAGTTTCATCTACAAACAACTCTTGTGAACCAACCCTATTAACTGATTGATTCTTACTTGGAAGCAACTTTTTGGATCATAGCACTCCATACGGTCACGTACATTCTGCTGTCCGGCACACCGAATACAGTCAGTTACTTATCTCCATGCAACGAATCCCTTAGACTCCCAAAACTAGTATAATTCACTCTAAATAGCGAAGCTAATTTGAATAATCTACCAATTTTCGGAACAGCTAAAAGCTGGAGCAGCTATAATTTGAAACCCGCTCTAAGGGCAGCAAGGGTAGTGTCCTTAATTAATTCTAATTGAAGCCTTACTATTATTCGTGATTACAGAGATTACAGCTTTTGGTAGCAACGAACCTGACGAAGCTCAATAAAGGACAGTACTCCAAATCAGATATCGATATGTCAATTTTGTGTATTGTGCTGAATTGATTACAAACCAACTGCGTCATATTTACCTTAGCTCGCGTAACAATGCATATTAGGCTTTAGCTGCATTTGTATTTGCGTACTGTATGTACATATTTGATAAAACGTCATACGGTGCCGTCCAAAATTACTAAATATGCTTTGTCACAAGAAACCATTTGAAAGCAGAGTTGAACTAATGCGTTAGATATGATAACAGAACTTCCAAATTACAGCCAATCTGTTTTGTAAAAATGTCATCTCTGAATATCTAGCTGTATCTGTACCTGTAGAGTGGGGAGGCTGAGTAGTTCCACTGCACTTAAGGCACAACTGGTTAGTTCTGTATCCTCCCAGGGAGTCGTTTCCTCAGGTCATCATCTATCCTGCCAATTTTAGGAGGGTGACCAAGTCGTCCCTTATGTGGGCAGGTGTAGACCAAGACTGGCCCAACGAACACTCTCTAATAGAAGATAACTCTGGGCAGGTTAAGGAATTTAAATATCTGTAGACACTGAGGTTGAAATAAGACCACGCATAGAACAAGCCAGAGCCATATTGATAAGATGAAAAGCCTATTATATAACAGAGCCCTGAACTTAAACATAAGATACCATTTTTTAAAGACATAGTGCACCTATTTCTCTTCCATTAGAAGTAGATACCATGAACGGACTAGAAGCTTTTGAGATGTAGAATACTAAAAATATCATAGACGTAACATATATTTAACGATGAAGTAAGCACATACCTATAAGCGTAGGTATGTGAGGGCAAGTGACTTACAACAATAAAACGAAGGAGGACCGCCTATCTGGGCCAACTATACAATATACTGAAATTAATAATACAAGTAAACCTTAAAAACCTCTTCTACTGTGAAGTTGTCAAGTTTGATATTACTGGATCAACGTTATTCATAGGTGTGGCATTAGAAGGTACTGCATACACGGACTGAAAAAAATCTGCAAAAGCATTCGCTATATGACTAGGGTCATTAAGCAATGAACCGTCGTGTGTGACTGCATTTGGAGAGTGGTTACAGGACTTTTTATTCCTGACAAATGACCAAAATTGGCTAGGGTCATGACAAATGTTGTTTTGCATCTGCTCTAAATATTTATCGTAGGCAACTTTAACTTCTCTTTTAATTTTAGTTCTTAAATCCTTAAACTGCTGATAAGTGTCAGTATCATGCTTCTTTTTATACAACTTGTGCAAAGAGGTTTTACGTTTAATATCCTTTATGATTTCATGACTATACCAAGGTGGAAATTTGTATGACCTGCGCCTAGTTTTAGGGACACACATGTTAAATATCGTCATCAAATTCTTGTAAAATAGATCGCAGGCTACGTTAACATCAGTAACATTGTCAAGGAATGACCAATCTGTAACTATTAATTGTTCATATAAATCTATAAAATTACTCTTACGAAAGTTGAAGGATGGCTTCTTGGACTCAAGATGTTTTCTAAAGTGAATGACTTTCTCAATCGCAAAACAGAGTGAAGGATGATGAGAGTCTTCTGGAACCAAGTCTTCATACGCTTTGACCACATTGCACGATTTGTTAGCAAACACAAGATCAAGCAATCTCTCATTAACGTTCAGTACATTATTGAACTGTTTTAATTCAAAAAACATTGCGAACGAATTGATTGCATTCATTTTTTGGGAAACTGCTGTGTTAATAGACATACTGTACTCCAGGAATGTTGAAGTCTCCTAAAAAATATACGTCGTTACCTCGGTCGTTACCAAAGAGGTAGTCCATCTCTTCTATATGACCGAACAATTGCCCGTAACAAGTGACGCTAGTTTTGGGAGGTATATAGACAATAATGATTTAAGTATATGAACCAAAACGTCGTGAAAAGGGATGTAGTTCAAATTACTGACAAATTAAAAAGTACCAATTTCATTCATTCATCCGAAAACCAATCACAGACGACGTCGTTTCGCTTTTATTAAAGCTCGTCAGACGAATAGTCTGTTTGTTGTCGTATCCCGCAGGTTCCTATACCTGATGCTTCTAAACGGGTCACATAAACAGTACTCGGTTTCTCAGATTAAACGCTCAGGTACCGGCTTTGGTAGATAGATGGCGAACCAATACTTTTTTAAAGTACTGCTTTCCAATATCTATATGTTGCTATTAGTGACCAATATCCACGAAAAACAGCAGCGATGCCAGGACATATGGTTTTGTAGCGTAGAGGAACGTCCGTGCTCTCAGGTTTCATATAGGCCAAAATGACAGGTCGCTATATCAACCGATCCCATAGCAGATGGTATGAGTTAGTGAGACGCAGCCGGCAGTAGTAAAAGGAGAATGAAACATTTGCGGTGGAACGAGAGCCGACGACTTTATTGGATTATAAATTA
The DNA here is from genome assembly GCA_951848785.1 of Callosobruchus maculatus. NCBI lineage: Eukaryota > Metazoa > Arthropoda > Insecta > Coleoptera > Chrysomelidae > Callosobruchus > Callosobruchus maculatus. The sequence continues at coordinate 3,282,725 of CATOUR010000130.1, forward strand.
GGGTAGGCATTAGCGATGCAGTGTGTTCGGTTTCAGTGCAATTTTATACCCGGAGTTATTAGTGCCATTTAGGGGATGCTGTCGGGGTCGCATTTATCGTGTCACCAGGTGAAATAATTATTGCTCTCAGCGGTTTATGTATATTGGACGTGCGATCAAACTGTACACCGCAAATCACATTGGCCGGTTACACACACATACAAGTACTTTCCGGCATGGTATGCTACTCGCAAATGAAATCCGAACACCTAGAAAAAAAAATGGAGTCAAGTTGATTGACTCAGTACTTCCCATACATTACGGTGATATACCAGTTTATTATTTTCACATAGCATGAAGCTATAGTCTGAGATCCCCTTGCAACCAAATCATTGCCCGCCCCACCCCGCCCCCCCACCCTATCAATACAACAGTTCTTTCAGTTTTGAAACTCCCCAACCCCCAATTTCACTCCCTTCCAAAAAAAGGTAGAAAATGATCGGGAACCCCTAAAATATCGAAAAACGAAGTTTGTGCTGTTTTCATATTTTTAGTTTTTTGATTATTGCTACGCTACCACTGATACGATTTCTAACAGCCATACGCGTCTTAGACCGATTTTATCAATATGCTCCTCTCCAACGAACAGATTCTATTCGTTGATGTTTAACGAACACTTTCTATTGGGCATTGAGGTATGTAGTTAATAAGTATCATCCAATAGTATTTTATCAATATTGGAAACAAAATGTTAAAGCTGGATGACACTTTTGTCAAAAATGTTTTAAAATTTATGCATCAAAATCATACTTGAAAATCAAAATAAAGCAATTGATTTGTAAATAAGTGCCAGATATTTCATTTTTATTTTATAATTATTGTATAATTGTTAGTTTCGAATTGCACTAAAATGGTATCAATCACAGCCACCTAAATTGAATTGAATAATTCCACCTCAAGTTAATCAAAAGTTGATCATAGATACATACCTACATACTTTTAAAAAAGATACCTCAGTCTACTGGAGACTTGTCTGTTATGGACTTTCACATACAAATATTCACAGCGAATGTAAAGGTACAGCTGATATTCTTCAACATATGATATTTCCATTTTATGTCAAATTATTGTTTCTCCATCAAAGGTCTAATTAATAAGTATAATAGGTATGTAATTCATCTCCTGGGTATTTTCTGTAATCTGTTCACAACGACGATCAAAAAATTCTGTACGCGTCAAAACGGGGAAAAGTTTTTGGCTTTATCCACACTTGTTTCTAGAAAAACTGATAATAAAGGATAAAAAAGTTTCTTATACGTTGGTAAATTCTAAATTCACAATTGTTTTGTTTTGTATTTTCACTTCACATCATCCATCATCATCTGTTTTCTTTTCTGTCAAGTGTCAAGTCAAAATCGTTGGGAGACAGACGTTGGGATGCCTTGGCCCTACGTTGCCAAATGTATATTTTACTTTTTACTCATCAGTAGAATAAGGCAGTAGTTTTTCTTGAATGTGTTTTTTCCTAAAGCAGACAAAATATAACGCAAAATACAAACACAGAAAATACGACCAATCAGACAAGTGAGCTTGATTCTATATACAAATAAAAATTAACTGTGGTGAAAATACTTTTATTTATTTTAAAAATTTTACTCGATTTCTGATTCTGTTAGCTCTGAAATTTTTTGGTACATTTTCAAATCTCCTATGTAGCTTCAATAATTCTGTAGAATCAAAAGGCGCACCTAATTCTTCTTTCGAGCTCAAACTAGCAAGGCTTGATGTGAAGCAAATAAACAGCGCAAGACTGCAAAACAAGACGTAAATAAAATATTCCAATGGCTCTTTTGCAGCGAATTCATTTGAGAGAATATTCAAAGCTTGCAAAAGACTGAATCAGGTATAATAAAAAAAGGCAAAATTCGCAACACGGGAGATTTGTCTACAGAGCACCTTTTTTTTGAAGTTCTCCTAAAGTATCTTTTTTCAAGGGTTTTGTGGGTGTAAGGTGTATGATAGTATAATAGAAACATTATGTAATAGCTAGTTGTGACAGGAAACTTCAGTGTAAAAAGCTTGGGGCTTGAAATAGCAAATCCCCCTCAAACGGAGGAGATCTGGTAACGCTGTGAAAGAATGTCAATCCGATACAGAATTTAGTGATGGGCACTTTGATGTATGAAATAGTAGAGCATCGAATAACTACTGAATGAATGGTTGCAACTACCGAATGAAATAATTTGAATAAAAACATTAACTAGACTACCAGCTGAATCAACCAACCTGCACTGTGGGTGCGACTAAATCGACGAATACCCGATTGCCAGACGTTATTGAACAACTACTGAAAAGTATCGAATAGCATATTTGAGAGGGTAATTAAGGATTTTGAAAACTTATATTTTTGAAAAAACATCAATATCAGTTTAGCTTGAAGTATGAAGTGCTGCGCTTTTCGCATAGATAAAACACGACACATACCTACGCAAATGACAGAATATTTTATTATTCGGCCAAAGCTTACTCTGAACCCTCTAAACATCAAATAGGTATATTGAAATAATGTAAATTTGTATATGCTGTCATAATTACAAATGCATGAATACAAGTATAGAGTCCTAATCAAAGGTGTTAATTAACTAATATCCAATATTGTGTATGTAATCGGGCGCACACAAATCGGGAGCTTATGTCTAACTTCATTCTCTGTTGTGTAGACTTCAAAGCCAGTTTGCAAAAGAAACTGAATTATTCTTAATTTTTATTCGATTGCCTAAAACGAATAAATACTCCAGGAACATCGAATAATTCCAATGAATAGTAACTATCGAAGCCTTCGATAGTTTTTATTCGATACTTCCCATTGTACTAATAAATATCATACTAAACACAGGTTTGCAACCTGGCGCACGCTTTTCGATAGCTGTTGACAAAATTTGCATTCGTTCATTTACTTTCTACGGCGCAGACTTCAAGGCCGATTGTAAAAGGAAGCTGAACGATTCATTTTTACTCGGTTGTCCAACGAATAAATACTCCATAAATATCGAATAATACGATTGAACAGTAACCATATCGAATTGATATATACGATATACCAATTGGCAATTTTATGTTGTGTATAACAAATACCGACTAATAGTCACCCATGAAATGATAAAATGTCTATAACAATTAATGCCGAATACCTCACGCTTTTTATATAATAAAATCATATAGATTTATCACCTCATTGTTATTTAAAACAAGGTGAATACTTCTGGTTTTGCAGCTAGGTGTGTTAATCACAAACTTCATGCAGGCTGCAGAACTTCAATATAGTGACTGACTAATTGATTTTTATACAGAATTTCGGTCACGGCAAGCCACCTATTAATTTATCGTCGGTGACAGCGTTGGGGCTACTCGCCACTGGCAGCAATTGCGAAACGAGTTCTGTTGTCACGTCACTAGACACTAACGTAACGTCACTAACAGATGTAACAGACAAAAACAAAAAACATGTGATTTCAAATTTCAAGTCAAGGCTATCCTATCTGCTCTGGTATTTTACAACATAGTGAAATTGTTGTCTTTTGCAATTGAAACCAGCTATATTATGTACCTGCGTTTCCAGTAGGGCTTCAAATATACAAATGTTTACCTTGGAATATCAACAGGTCAACACCCTCCAAAATATTTGAGGTAGAACTAATATTATTATTGAAAAGAGAACCTGGCAAGGTGGTATAATAGGAAAAACATGAAGTTGGTGAAGTACCTCCATATATCCTTTTTTACTATGATACAAAGGTATCTCGCAGGTATTTATAATTATTGTTTTATCAGAATTAGGCAGTAGATAATAATTAGATTTTCTTCACATCAGCATATTCATATAAAAGTGCACTGCATAAATTTTAAATAGTGTGTTTAGCTTTGGAAAATGCAACAAAATGTTGTTTACCCATTTTTACTATAATACAAAGGTATATTGCAGGTATTCATAATAATTGTTATAGTTAGTAACATTTTATTTATATAATAATGCAGTAATTGAATTGCTTCTCTTCATTATCGTTTTTTAATACATCAACAATCCATTGATCAGATGGTGGAATCTGATTGGTTTAAATCAAGTGTACGTTAAACAGTTCGTTATACAAGAAAATGCAATTCTCACCCATTTAGGATGGAAAATCAGACTAGCAAAGATACTAGAGGGTTCATAATGATCCATTATATATAAAGCATGTCTTTTTTCACCTTTTTGATATAAACTTCAAGAGAAATCAATAATTTTCAGAGAACTTTGACAGATGCATGTTCTTGCATTGGGCTGCTCTGATTGGTCAAACCCTTTGTTAGAATGCATGTGTTGATAGAATCGGGCCTTATCCTCACGACGGTAATAATGCATTGTGTCAAAATTTCATTATAACCAATTTAATAGTTTCCACCTTACAAAATACAAACCGATCTAAAGCAATCAATACTCATATGTACACAGAAAATTCCCTTAGTCCCTTAGTTTCGTTAATAGGTAAAGCAATGTTCGGATGGACCTAAAAAGGTGATTCATGTCGCTAGCTCTTCCTTCACATGTCAGTGGACAGCATATTATGGATACAACAAATTTTTCAGTTTTTCAACTCCCCACCCCCAAACCATCCCAATTTCACCCCCACCCAAAGAAACGAAAAATGAATGAAGTGTGAGCTGTTTTCATATTTTTAGTTTTTTTATTATTTCTGCGCCGCCACTGGCTCGACTTATAAAAACCATACCCATTTTCTATCCTTGCCACAGTAGTAATACCGTGTCAAAATTTCATTGTAATCAATTCAACAGTTTCCTTGCTACACAATACAGAACGATCTGAAGCAATACTCGTATGTTTACACCAGAAAAAGTCCTTTGGTTTCTGCAATAGGCAAAGGTTCGGATGTACCTAAAAAAAGTATTTATGTCGCCAGGCCTTCCTTCACAGGTCAGTGGATAGTATATTATAAATGCAACAAACTTTTCAATTTTACAACCCCCACCCCCGAGCCACCCCAATTTTCACCCCACCCAAAAAGAGTAGAAAATGATCAGTAACATCCAATGATATAGAAGGGGGGTAGTCATTGCCGAAACAAAAACCAGTTAGGTAATAAACGGTTAATAATTGGGAATGCGGCAATTAAACGCAACAAGTGGACCCTTTTAACTTTATTCCAAGCTCTCGGAAACTTATGATTCCATCTTCAGGGCTACAATAGAATTTGGAATGAGTCACAATCTCAAAAAGGGGATGTTAATACTTACAAAGTTAGTGAGATTGCAGCGAATTGATGTTAAATGGGAGAGTTTTCACAAAAACTCGCACAATTTGTGTAAAACACAAAATCGTTGTCACGAAACATTGAATGTTGATACAAAGGACTTTAAACATTAGAAAACACATATCACATCAGATATCTGTAGTAAAGTCGGATGTTAATTACTTAAAAGAACCACGTGGAAATGTCGTTTTAAAACGAATGTCATTCAGAAACAATGACACTTGTCACATGTCTATCACTCATGACAGATGACACGGAACGAAATAAAGGACGGAGTGTTAATGATCAATAGAAGATCGATGATCCTAAAATCGAAGGATTATTACCGCCATTTTGTGATATTTTATTTTTTTGGAAAAAAGAGGACAAAGAGCTAGAAAGTTCAAGTGTGACACCCAAAAGCAAGTGTATGCATATATTTAAATGTTGTACAATAGAGAAAATGTATTTTTTGAAAAAAGACTAGTTTAAAGTCTTTGTAAAGTTATTTAGATATCGGTAATTAAGTAGGGGAAGTATAAATTTTGATTGCTATTAGTTATAACAATATTTCAACTGAATTATTATATTGATTTTATGCATTGATCGGAATAATCAATGAGGATAATATATGAGTTAGTCAAACCCAAAAACCGTATAAAATTATTTTAATATTAGAATTTTTGAAATTGTTTTAGAAAAGAGGGGGGGAATGGACTTAGAGGTTCATTAATCAGACATAAATATGTCAATTGTGGGAAGGAATCTCTAATTTATAAAGCGAAGTCAACTATTATGGGACTAAATGGTGTGGGAGATAATAATAGTGAATTTAACTTTACTTACACATGTATATTATACTTATCAATTTTTGGGGGAGAATAGTTATTATAGTTGTATGTTTAATACAAAGTCAATGGACGGAGTAAGGTTGTACTCATTTTGAATTGAGGAAAATTTATTACAAAACCTTATATTGATTGAGAAATTAGTTAATGGTGGTTGAAATTTGAGAGATGTAGAAAATCTTAAATTTGGGAACACCAAAAAACTTGAGGGGGGGGATAATGTGAGTAATAATTGATTTATATTTTAAATATTATATATCATTTACATTATTAGCATTAAGTGAAGATAGTGAAGATGGGGACGAGTCGGTAATTGAGTTATTATTAATATGGAGTTTCTCGCAATAAAGTAAGTATGAATATTTTGAACAAAGTTGATTGATGTCACTTTGATAAATATGTGCCATTTCTAAGAATAGACGTTTAGATAATTTAGGTTCTTTCTCCAGAATTTTTGCATCTTGAAAGTTTGCCGTATGGCCTGTTTGGTTAATGTGAGCTGCAAGAGCACATCTTTCTGGATGTAGTCTGGCATCACTTTTATGAGATGTAATACGTCCTTTTAGTGACCTGGAAGTTTGGCCAATATATTCAAGATCACAGTCGTTGCAACTGATACTATAAACAACATTGGTTAGACCATAGAGAGGGACTTTGTCTTTAACTTTTGAAAAAATTTTATTAATTGTTAATACTGATTTGGAAGCAATTAGCAGTTGAGTCCCCTAAAAAGTTTGCTAAGTTGAGGAGTAATATCTTTAATATAAGGCAAAACTGCATATCTGGTCTGGGACTCAGAGTGATTAATTATAGGGGTGGAATTTTGTGAAGTAATGGGGAGTGTATTATTAATTAAATTATTAGGCCTGTTATTTGGAAGAACAGTCATTTCAGTACTAAAAAGGATCTTGTGAACCAAAGGTTTAGGATATGAATTATTAATGAAAAGAGTTGCTAATGTGTGAAGATTGGATGTTAAGAAGGACATGTCTGATATTTTCGTAACCCTTGTTTTCATTTGTTTTACCAAATTAATCTTAATGCCCAACTTATGGTAAGAATTAAAGTTCAGAAATCTACCTGATGCGGTAGGCTTTCTAAACCAATCTACCAAAAGGACATTATTGTTAGTGCGGATGAACCTAGTGTCCAGAAAGGGCACAGATTGGTTGTTAAAGACCTGTACAACCTCATCCACACCTTCAGACGGTAAGCAAACTATCAAGTCATCTACATATTTTTTAATGAAGAAAAGGTTAAAAGGTAAAACCTGGATCACACTGTCCAATAGGTCATCCATGACGTACTCTGCCAAAATAGGACGAGAGTTTCGCACCCATGGGGCTACCAAAAGTTTGTTTGTATATTTTATTATTAAATGGGAAATAATTATTTTTGAAAAGGAAGGTAATGATGTTAAGAAAGGAATTTCTCTCACCAATCTCAATATTTTTCGTAATTTTGAGTCAGCCCAATTGAGGCATTATAATAGAATCTTTCACCAAACAAAAAATGTTAATATTCAAAAATTTAATAAACTTAAGGATGATGCTTTAAAAGATCTCCTAAACATCCAACCTAATTGGATTAGAAATTTAACTAATCTAGATATTCCTGAAGATATTTTAAAATTTTTGGCACTTGGTCCAAAATTTTCAGTAGAACCTATCCTTAATAAGGGCTTATCAATCAAGTCTTTGTTAGGTGACATTGACTGTATTACGTCTAATATCACAGACCATAATGAAAAACTCTTATATGTCACCAGAGCTACTAATATTGTCACCAATTTTTATCATAGCTCAAGAAACAAAGAATGTAACTTTTATCATAATCTACTACATAAAACTAGGAAATACTTAAAGGATCATCCAGAGATTATTGTTACAAGAGCTGATAAGGGCAACGTCACAGTTATAATGTTAAAACAACAGTACCTAGACCTTTGTTCTGATTTAATTGACAATGATGCATCTTATACTGAAATACCTAATGATCCGACTACATCTATTGAAAGACACAGTAATAACATTGTTAAAAATCTTTATAATTCAAATCAAATCAACCTAGAACAAAAGAAAAATTTCACAAACTCTAATACTGTTTCTCCAAAGTTTTATGCATTGCCCAAAATTCACAAACCAACTCTGTCTGTAAGACCCATTGTTGCTTCAATTGGTTCGCCCACAGAAGCTTTGTCGTCATTCATTACAGGAATCCTCACTTCGGCTCATGTTAGAGGCAATTATTATATCAAAGATTCTTTTGATGCCTCTGAGCAATTTAACAGGTGTCAACTTCCCCAAGGTTATGTCATTGTCAGCTTAGACGTTGTGTCTCTTTTCAGTAATGTTTACTTGGAGGCTTGTATTAAGTCTGTACGTAAACATTGGGATCAAATAAGCCAATTCTGTAGTCTGACCTTGGATTCTTTTCTTAACATCATTACCTTCCTTTTCAAAAATAATTATTTCTCATTTAATAATAAAATATACAAACAAACTTTTGGTAGCCCCATGGGTGCGAAACTTTCGCCTATTTTGGCAGAGTACGTCATGGATGACCTATTGGACAGTGTGGTCCAGGTTATACCTTTTAACCTTTTCTTCATTAAAAAATATGTAGATGACTTGATAGTTTGCTTACCGTCTGAAGGTGTGGATGAGATTGTACAGGTCTTTAACAGTTATGACCCACATATACAGTTTACCATGGAGACCGAGGATGTCAACCAATCTGTGCCTTTTCTGGTCACTAGGTTCATCCGCACTAACGATAATGTCCTTTTGGTAGATTGGTTTAGAAAGCCTACCGCATCAGGTAGATTTCTGAACTTTAATTCTTACCATAAGTTGGGCATTAAGATTAATTTGGTAAAACAAATGAAAACAAGGGTTACGAAAATATCAGACATGTCCTTCTTAACATCCAATCTTCACACATTAGCAACTCTTTTCATTAATAATTCATATCCTAAACCTTTGGTTCACAAGATCCTTTTTGGTACTGAAATGACTGTTCTTCCAAATAACAGGCCTAATAATTTAATTAATAATACACCCCCCATTACTTCACAAAGTTCCACCCCTATAATTAATCACTCTGAGTCCCAGACCAGATACGCAGTTTTGCCTTATATTAAAGATATTACTCCTCAACTTAACAAACTTTTTAGGGGACTCAACTGTAAAATTGCTTCCAAATCAGTATTAACAATTAATAAAATTTTTTCAAAAGTTAAAGACAAAGTCCCTCTCTATGGTCTAACCAATGTTGTTTATAGTATCAGTTGCAACGACTGTGATCTTGAATATATTGGCCAAACTTCCAGGTCACTAAAAGGACGTATTACATCTCATAAAAGTGATGCCAGACTACATCCAGAAAGATGTGCTCTTGCAGCTCACATTAACCAAACAGGCCATACGGCAAACTTTCAAAATGCAAAAATTCTGGAGAAAGAGCCTAAATTATCTAAACGTCTATTCTTAGAAATGGCACATATTTATCAAATTGACCACCATATGAACAAAAGAAGTGACATCAACCAACTTTGTTCAATACATTCATACTTACTTTATTGCGAGAAACTCCATATTAATAACAACTCAATTACCGACTCGTCCCCATCTTCACTATCTTCACTTAATGCTAATAATGTAAATGATATATAATATTTAAAATATAAATCAATAATTACTCACATTATCCCCCCCCTCAAGTTTTTTGGTGTTCCCAAATTTAAGATTTTCTACATCTCTCAAATTTCAACCACCATTAACTAATTTCTCAATCAATATAAGGTTTTATAATAAATTTTCCTCAATTCAAAATGAGTACAACCTTACTCCGTTCATTGACTTTGTATTAAACATACAACTATAATAACTATTCTCCCCCAAAAATTCATAAGTATAATATACATGTGTAAGTAAAGTTAAATTCACTATTATTATCTCCCACACCATTTGGTCCAATAATAGTTGACTTCGCTTTATAAATTAGAGATTCCTTCCCACCATTGACATATTTATGTCTGATTAATGAACCTCTAAGTCCATTCCCCCCTCTTTTCTAAAACAATTTCAAAAATTCTAATATTAAAATAATTTTATACGGTTTTTGGGTTTGACTAACTCATATATTATCCTCATTGGTTATTCCGATCAATGCATAAAATCAATATAATAATTCAGTTAAAATATTGTTATAACTTATAGCAATCAAAATTAATACTTCCATTACTTAATTACCGATATCTAAATAACTTTACAAAGACTTTAAACTAGTCTTTTTTCAAAAAATACATTTTCTCTATTGTATAACATTAAAATATATGCATAAAATATTACAAAATGGCGGTAATAATCCTTCGATTTTAGGATCATCGATCTTCTATTGATCATTAACACTCCGTCCTTTATTTCGTTCCATGTCATCTGTCATGAGTGATAGACATGTGACAAGTGTCATTGTTTCTGAATGACATTCGTTTTAAAACGACATTTCCACGTGGTTATTTTAAGTAATTAATATCCGATTTTACTACAGATATCTGATTTTAATGTGTTTTCTAATGTTTAAAGTCCTTTGTATCAACATCCAATGTTTCGTGACAACGATTTTGTGTTTTACACAAATTGTGCGAGTTTTTGTGAAAACTCTCCCATTTAACATCAATTCGCTGCAATCTCACTAACTTTGTAAGTATTAACATCCCCTTTTTGAGATTGTGACTCATTCCAAATTCTATTGTAGCCCTGAAGATGGAATCATAAGTTTCCGAAATCTAATGATATATATAATGTTGTGGATATCAATCTCTGGTAGTTTTCATTTAATTTCGATATTTCAATCAAATCGGTGTTTTTCAACTTTCCTACCTATAAACAAACTAGCAGGCCATGAAGTATAAACAAACGTTTTCAGGTGGAAGAAAAAAACAACTAACTTTACAGAAAGGTACAGACGAACTAGGGTAACGGAACATGATTTTAATAAATCCCTACAACCAATCAACTCTAACCAGAAACAACGATGGTAACATGTCTAGGGTCAAAAAGAAGCTGGAATACTACAGAAAATAATAATTTTCACAGATTACTAGCTACTGCAACGTATTAGAGATTAAAAATTTCCAAAACCACTAAAATCTTTGAAATGAAAGGAATACCTCCAGCGATTATTGCTGGCAGTCTAATATCTTCAGCACACAATTTCACATTTAATGGTATAAAACAGTAGTCATTTCCCTCAAAGTCAAAAGTAACGATGCCTTTCACTATCCGGCTGTAGTCGTTTAAATCTTTCAGTATCTATTAACAAGATCGCCAAAAAGGAATACTGACAAATCAGATGTTAAGTTCCTTCCAGGTAAATTATGTTTTATAATTTGAACAGACTTTCCATCCATTCTTCATTTTCGGCGATCTTGCTTATCGTTATTTTTGACCTGACGGAAATTATAACTTTTTTAAATCATTAAATGTGAAATTTTATTCTGGTTAGACTTGATTTGTTGTAAATTATTTTTATGATTTTAATTTACACTAGTTCGTCTATATCTTTCTGCTAAGTAAGTTGTTTTCTTTTATCTGAACAGTTTTTTGTTTATATTTCATAGTCTTCTAAGTGGCTTATATGTAGGAAATTTGGAAAACACCGGTTTGATTGAAAATTTGAAATTAAATGAACACTACCAGAGATTGATATTTACAACCGAATATCACTAGAAATGCTATCAAATTTTACATCCGATTGTATAAAAATAATTAGGCATTCTTATTTGAAAAAATCAAGTTATCTCTGGTTGAAGTTTCATCAGTTAGTCTACCGATTTATCCAAGTACAAGTGTAATTCAAAATTGACCGTCCAACCTAAGCTGACGCACTTTATGCTTAGTAACATGGCAAAGTTACAGCCCTCTAAGTTTTATAATCGCTGCGATATTCAATTCAATTTTTTTCTGATATCTACTTATACCAGAAATTGTGATCTTCACCTAAACGGTTCACTTTAAGTCCCATGTGTGATACATAAAGTCACACTAGAATTGACCAGGGAATCTAAATATGCAATAATATATTTGGTGTTCCATTTAAAAAACATAACTTTGATATGGCACGCTTTTATTAAACATTTTTTTAAGAGACACTGCTATTTCAAAGTTCAAAAATATGCTAATTTTTATTGAAAATTTTGTGGCATGCGCTGTAGCGTTTTTAACATAAAAAAACGTGTTCTTTATTGTGGTAGCATTATACCCCACCCCTTTTTTTATCATCGCATCAATACCAAAAACTAGATTTTGGTTTCTAATGATACCCTTTTTATAGTGACCAAGTTTGAAGAAAATCGGAAAACTTTGGTTTCTTGATGTCCTTCTGTGTATTTGTAGATTACTCAGAAACGCCTTAAACGATTGCTCTCTTTCGAGTTGAAAAGATTTTGGTGCCGTTCGGACAATGGAGTGTGGAAGAGAGTGGGGGGTACACAAGAAAATTAAATACGACATATAAATTTGATAGCATCAGTTGAAAGATGTGTCTTTAAGTCTAGAACGATATACCGCACATGTTAGTCTATTCTAAAATGGAGGCTAAAAATATTAAAAAAATTTAAATACTCAAATGTAGGGACAACAACCACTTGAGTCGGAGAAGTTGCTCGAACGAAGTCTATTTCGTTTAACGTCCACATTTTGTTTTAATTGGAACACCCTATATAAAATATTATTGCACATTTAGATTCCTTGTGTGACTCGTGTTCGGCGTTTTCCGAGAAACTGAACACGCCATCACCTTCTGGGGATGTCAACCACTCGTGTTGGCAAAACGTCAAGCAGGGAAGCGCACTGAGGGCGACGCCAAAGCGGCGGAGCGTGTCGATGCCGACCGAACATCCCAAGAACCAACAGTTCATCGATATATCTATTGTTTTGTTTTCGAAATTATTATTCCAGATTTCGGTATTCTTACTTTCAAGACTTCGCCAGTTCTGAATTGAAAATGTTTATTTAATATAACCCGATCATATTGGGTATAAAATGCCACAACATCAAGAAGATATGATATAATTGAATGAAAGTATATTCCTTGGTGCAAGAATTTATTTTTAGGTGTGTACATATACTATTCGTAGTGCTGTGGGCTCGGACAAGACGGTTAAACGTCGTCTACTTACCTAACTTCCCTCCCCATGACTACCACTGGTACTACTGCACATTTTTCACCCTATTGGGAACCTGGATATCAAAAAAAAATAAGTTATCCAATGATAAACTTATTTCAGCACTCCTAACAAGAGAGCACTTTGCATGTGCGTGTAGACCGGTCCTGTGCAAACTTCCAGCGAGTCCTAAAGGTCCTTCAGTATAAATTTTATCCTGCGGTGACCTGCATTATACGGATGGCTTTATATCATCTTTTATACCCGAAAAGGTCGATGGAAGTTTATAAGAAACTTCGCGTGCTCAAAAGGGGACCGAAATTTCTTATATAGGTTGACCTTAATAGTATATCCAATATTCATGGAATTTTTGACAAATACCGATCTCCTCAGAAGTTGCCTCTATATCCAAGAAGCATAACTGCACTCAAAGTATATAGATATGTGGTATGTATCTAAAGTATCAACGTTCGTATTCCGACAAAGGCTTTGACAGAAGTTTCCGGTTGGATGTTTGATGAACTCTTTTTACTGGGTATTGAGGGCTATAGTTTAATGAGCATCACCCAATAGTATTTAATCGGTATTGAAAACAAGATACCAAAGCTGGATGATACTTTCGTCAAAAAAATTTTAGAACTTATATATGAAAATCATAGCAGAAAATCAACACAAAATGGTTAACATGCAAATCAATGAATGATTTTCGACTCTTAACTTAATTATTCTATCATTTCTAATTTCAAATTGCGATAGTTTGTGACATAATCATAAAAGTAGCAGAAATTAATTATAGGTACATACATACTTTTATAGAGGTACTAAAATCTACTGGATGCATGCTTGTTATGGAACTTGAAATAGAAATATTCATAGAGAATCTAAAGGTGCAGTTGATGTCCTTCATCCTATATGTCTACTTTATATCAAATTACTCCTTTCTCAATGTAAGGTCTAATTAATAAATAAATTCAACTTCCTAGCTGTTTTCTGTAACCGCCCATTATGAGGAGTTATAATGTTATTCACACTTGTCTCTAGAAAAACTAATAATGAAATTAATAACATAATGAAGTTTCGCCTAAATTAGTAAATTCACATTGCTATTATTTGATTGTGCCTATAATTTCTCATTTTCATGTATGTCAACAAGTTAGTGGTGCCAGGCAGCAAGAGTTGAGTGCTTGTAGGTTTCAAGGCCCGTTCTGCAATAGAGAAAGGTCTTGGACGACATTTCTGCAAGACATCAGGGGTCACTTATGTGAGTGTCGAGTCATGCTGGAGGGTGGCAATGAAGTGGCGGACGTGCGCGCAAAGCGAAGGTCTATGAATAATTTCCTGGGCTCTGAGCCGGCTGTTGTGATGGCAGTAGGTGCCATTGGAAGGCTAATACCACCAGCATAAAACCAGCATCTTATGAGATGGAGAGGAGTACTTATTTCAGGACCTCTGGCCAATGTGGAGCGATTCTGTCTCTCGCTGGACAGAAGCCGGCTAAGATTATTTGTCGGCCCGCTATCCGGCCACACCTTCAAACGTCACTTGTATGTGATGAAGGTGGCAAGTGAGCCGACGTGCACACGCTGGTGGCGAGGAGGAGCAATACTCGGCACACATGTCGCTGTGAAGCCGTTGGGTATCACAGACAGACCATACTGGGTTCAAGGGTTCTTGAACCTGAGGATATAAGATGGGCAGGACCCACTGTTGTGATGAGGGCTGGACTTGGGAACTACGGTAAGGAGAGGTGCATAAAAGCCCGCTTGTAGGCCTATGCACTGGTGGTTCTGGTCACCAGAAAGCATCACTCCCTCTTTCGTTCATTCACTCATAGTGGTGCCAGTGTTGCCAGATGTATATTTTGCTCATCAGTGTTATACGGCAGATAAAAACAAGCGATATGTCGATTTCAACAGTAATTTTTATTGAATCTGTACGATAAGTGTTTTGGTGCTGTAGCACTGTAGCTGCTTCGGCTGTATTTGAAGAATGACTAGCAGCTCTAAACAAGTTTTTTGTTTTGTGAATATCCTTCAACGCGCCGCTTCCATCGGACTATGACGTCGCTTATCTTATCAACGAAATTTGTATCATACAAAAATGCAATTTAGAAATACAAGAAAAAAAACGTGCCTTATGCTAAATCTAAGAGAAAAAGTTTGGTCTGAAGGACATTGATTAGAATTTCCTCTAAAACATATCCATTGAATCTGACTTTTGGCGCATTACAAGTACAACCACTGTCCAGAGAGTCGTAAGGTTTCAAGATATACAGGGTGACTTTTTAGTACCGGATCGGTCGATAACTCCACTACTGTAAAAGATAGCAAAAAAGTATAAAAACATTTTTGTCTATACAGGGTGATCCATAACTACGTGGTGGTGCAAAAGTTATGACCACTTTCATATCCAAATCGCTGTCGAATGAACGTAGTGTATATTAAAACCTAATGAATCAAAAATTATTTTTTTTTACATGGAAAGATAAGAAATATTCTTTAGTTTTAGAATCGACTATAAAAAAGTCTACGACGCATATCAACATACAGGGTGAGGAAAATTTTAGATTTTCCCTTTTTTTAAATATAAACCCCAAAATTTTGTTACACCAGAGAATTGCTTTTAGTATGCTTTTCACCTTTGTATAACACTTGTTAAAGCTGCACCCATTAGTTTCCGAGATATTTCGAATTTTGTACAAATTCTTAACATACCTTCTATTTATTTATTTTGAAAAAGTACTACCAAATTTCATTTTTACTTAACGAACAACTAAAATATAAGCCCATAATAGTATTTCGTCAAGTCAAAACACTGATTTAACGAAATAATATAGGTCCAGTATGCTGAGGAAACAGTTTTATGGACGTCATGCATAACTATCAAGCAGATCTATCAGGTAGGCTATGAAATATCAAACGACACAGTCCGAATAAAACGATTCTTCAATTTCTCGAACGCATTAGTTTCAGAGTGTCTCCGTTCTGGAGATTGCTGTTGATAGTTGATACATATATCTTAGAGGCAAGTAGGCAATTTCCCAAAGATTCTCCTAAATGCTCTCAATGAAAAAAATAATTCTTAAAGCTCGTTTTTCACACAGTACGGAATTATTGAGCAGATTATGAAAACTGTGAAATTTTCAAAGTCTACCTGCTAGATCTGCTCAATAATTATGCATCACGCCTACAAAATTGTTTCCTCAGCATACTTGACTTTATTATCTAGACGATTCAGGGTTTTGACTTGAAATACTACTATGAAATAAAAAAAAATTGATAGTACTTTCTCAAAATAAATAAATTTCAGTACACTATTGTGTAGGTTCTGGCGCACGTATTCACTGGCAGCATTGTTTTGATCTTTAAAATTCGACAACCGGAATTCCAGACTGATGTTTTGCAGACAACCCTATGTCGACGTGTTTGCAATAAAATTATCTTTATTTTGATATAAGTTACATGCATTAACCACACCGGTGCAAATTACTATTATTGATTTACCTGTTTATACCTGCCTACCCTATAGTTGGGACGGGAAAAACGTAGCCAACATAACGTTTGCATATGCTATGGGCTTCATACTTTTGATTGGTATGTGATTTGTCTATTAACCAAACCAGTGAAATGTTTAAAAAAAAATAATTTTTCAATATTTAATTAATCATATACTGGACCGAAATTTTTCAGCCAGCCCACTCGCATTATGTTTCTTAACATATTAAATTTAATATCAAATGCTTTTCATCCATAAACCAGTTCGCTGAAGGTCGGCTTATATTCGGATCTTCTACTAACAGTAGTAGAGTTATAGACCGATCCGGTACTATATAGTTATGCTCCATTCAAATGGCAGAATTTGGGAGAACATTAAACTAGCCTTTTATGCAGTGCAGCCTCAATGCTCAATCAAGGAAGGACTAATATATGTATCTGTGTGTGGAATGATGAAAGGATTGTAAAAGTGGGGGAATTTCTATGCCCGAAGGAAATTTTTTCCAGCATTTCTCGCCTCCGCAGTGGTAAGAAACGACGGAAAAAGAAAAGCAGAAAGCAGCTCAGCGCGGCATGGCTTTAACGATCATTCGGGGAATATTAAGTCTCAGTTAAATGGAAAATCCTGTCTACTGCTATAGCGATCGGATGTACAGGAATATAGTGAATTGGTCGTGGGGAGGAATGCCAGATTAGAACAAAATTATCGCACATACAGGGTGAGCTTTTTGTAACGGATCGGTCAATAACTCCACTACTGCAGAAGATAGTGAAAAAGAGTTGTATATAAGAGTTGTAGCCAAGGATATGCTTGTTGAAAAAATGTTTTTATTTATACAGGGTGATCCAAAACTACGTGGTGATGCAAACGTTCATTTTTTTTAAATGAGACATCCTATATGTTATTCCATATTTAGGTTCTACTAATAATTCTTCCTCTTAAAATATAAGGCATTGTCACTTTATACAGGGTATTTCAAAAGTTATGAGCATTTTTATATCCAAATCGCTGCCAAATGGACGTATTGTATATTGGAAACTAATAAATCAAAAACTATTTTTCCTACATGGAAGATGAAAAAGATCCCCTTGTTTTAAAGCAGGCTGTAAAAAAAAGTTGCTGAAGCATATTCCTATACAGGGTGAGGTGGAATGCAAACTCTAGATTTTCTGTTTTTATAAATGCAACCCTTCATATTTAATTATACCAAAAAGTGCTTTTAATATATTTTTTTTCTACTTACGTAGCATTTAGACTTTTCACATAGTATGAAATTACTGAGCAGATTACAAAAACTGCCAATATTTCAAAGCCTACCTGATGAATCTGCTTGATAATTAGGGATCACGTCTATAAAATTGCTTCCTCAGCATACTTGGCTCATATTATTTTGACAGTTTAAGGTTTTGACTTCAAATACTATAATTTAGTTGCTCGTTGAATAAAAATAAAGTTCAGTACACAAATAGGAGGTATATTTAAAATTTGCAGAAAGATCCAAATATCTTGGAGACTGATGAATGTAAGTATATGAAATGCTACATAGATATCCAAGAGCATATTAAGAGCAATTTTCTAATATAATAAGATATGGGAAGATAAACCTCTACCTCTACCTCACCCAGTATATGAATATGCGTCGGCGACTTTTTTACAGCCTGTTTTAAAACAGGAGGACATTTTTAATATTTTCATGTAAAAAAAAAATACTTTTTGATTCGTTAATTTTCAATATACAGTACGTTCATTTGACAGCGATTTGGATATAAAATGGTCATAGCTTTCGAATAGCCTGTATAATGTTACAATACCTTAAATTTCAAGAAAGGGAATCATTAGTAGAATCTAAATCTCGAATAATATATACGGTAGGGTGTCTCATTGAATAAAATGCATGTTTGCATCACTACGTAGTTACGGACTACGCTGTATAATTCTAAATACTTACTGAACAAGGAGCATATGCTTTGCTGCAACTCTTATATACAACTTTTTCGCTATCTTCTGCAGTAGTGAAGCACCAAAAACTCATCCTGTATAAAAATAAATTCTCATTTCAAGTATTCTGATGTTTAAAAGATATACTTGTGACAAGAACATTTCTGTTCTCGCTCTAAGAAAATTTACTTGATGAAAAAATTATGGTTAATTTTAGTAGGTAAAGAAAACTACATTTTTTATTTTAATACTCATCCTAAAGAAAATGCCCGGACCACGAATATAGTTTTCTTCACAACTAGCATTTCAGCCAAGTATTTCATAACGCTTTGGTAAGGATATCATATTTTGGATCATCACCGCAACAATACGCAAAATGATTGAAAAACACCTTACGCAGAACAATATCTTGACTGAAGAACAAAAAAGATGTGGAAAACAAAGCCAAGGTTGCAAGGATCAACTTATAATTAATAGTGTGATCATGGAGCAAACTAGAAAAGAATACCTTCATACCTGTTTCATCGATCATAAAAAAGCCATTGACTCGGTACCACATAGCTGACTAATGACTGACTTCGAATACATAAGATTATCCCAGGCCTTCGTCAGTTCCTTACAAGAACCATGGAGATATGGGGAACCAACATACATCTTAAAACTCGGCGGCCATACCCAAACCGAGGAGCTACACATACGACACGGTATCTGCCAAGGTGAGTCACTCAGTTCACTGTGGTTCTTCAACAACACAAATTATGTTTTGTTCCTAATTGTAGTTCAACTATATGGGGACGCTACGACTAATGAAGTTACACGCTACTTAGATTGGGATGATTGAGCGTTCAGATCTGAGAGCTCCTTGGGAGGATTTACAAGAGGCACAATGGAGCTTAGGTGCTGTAACCTTGGCATATCACTCTCCATTCAATACACAATACAGATAGTAAGAGCTGTAATCGTTACTCGGTTATTTAGCAAAATCAAACAACAAAAACGGTATATAATGATAAATAGACAGATAACTATTTGACATGTTATTTAATTAATATGAAAGAGCTGCGCACTATCACCAAATAAACAAAAACTTCCAACTGCACAATTATGTCTTCCATTTTGAACCGCCTGTTAGCTCAAGTACACGTAATGCGTACGTCCAGATTATTATTAGGGAAATGTGATAGTTGATTATGGGAGAATGCAGACACGATTGCTATGCATAAATAATTATTAATGAGCAGGCTTGAGCATCATGTAAAATTAATACCGGGATTACACGATTAGACGATTAGATTCTACTGGAACCACATTAATTATTGGTAGTGGATAGTGGTTAATATTCAGTAGCATTGGCTCTCCCATGTTTTAGAATTAACAACGTCAAAAAGCGATGGTTAAAATTAGATATCTACCAAAGTAGCACAGATTTATTTGAACCAAACAAACAGAGTCAATCGATTCAAAATCAAATTGAAACTGAGTTAACAAAAACAAATTTTTTTATAGCATTAAGCAGCAGCGCAGGCAAAGCCTAATTTTTTTATCACTAAGCGGATCGCGAACGCAAATCCTAAATACACCAGAAAAGGCTATGAAAAGATTATGCTGTAGAAAGTATAATTGTTTGGTAACTCAGATTGCTAATCGTTAGGTAACTAACGATTAGGTCACTGGGCTGGCAACTCAGAGGGATTGCACGAGACCAGGGCATGTGGGTGCGTGTGCCCATTAGCTGTCCAGAAATGAAAAACACAGGATAACAATTTGACAAAATTTTATTTTTGATATACGAGTTGCAGTACAGTACGCTGATAACTAAATTATCTTCGGGGAGCCATCGATAGAAGTTTGGCTCCTAAAGAGCCTCCTTGTTGAAGATTCTTCGTTGGAATGAATGAATGAATGAAAGAGAGAGAGAGGCTATCTGGTGGCTGGAGCAGTGCATAGGCCTTTCAACGGGCCCTTTTGCACCTCTCCTTACCCTAGTTGCCAAGTCCAGTCCTCATCGCAAAGATGAGG
Source organism: Callosobruchus maculatus (assembly GCA_951848785.1). Taxonomy (NCBI): domain Eukaryota; kingdom Metazoa; phylum Arthropoda; class Insecta; order Coleoptera; family Chrysomelidae; genus Callosobruchus; species Callosobruchus maculatus. The sequence goes on from CATOUR010000130.1 coordinate 3,303,460, forward strand.
ATGGTCTTGGTTCCTGCCGATCTTATATCCTCAGGTTCAAGAACCTCTGAACCGAGTATAGTCTGCCTGTGATACCCAAGGGCTTCACAACGACAAAGAATGTGTGCCGAGGATTCTTCCTCCTCGCCACAGCGTGTACACGTCGGATCATCTACCACCCCCATCACATATGCGTTTGGAGGTGTTATGGTCGGACAGCAGGCCGACAAGTAACCTTAGTGGGCTTCTGTCCAGCGAGAGACAGAACCGTCCCACCTTATCCAAAGGTCCTGAAATAAGTTTTCTAGATTGACGGAGATGTCCGGAGATTCCTACCCATCTGATAAGATGCCGATTTTGCAACCACACCTCTATTTTCCTTCTGATGGTACCTGCTGCCAGCCCCAAAGCCGGCTCAGGACCCAGGAAGCTATTCCTCGACCCTCGCCTTGCGAGCGCGTCCGCCACTTCATTACCACTAATTCCAGCATGACTCGGCACCCACATAAGTGACACCTGATGTCTCGCCGAACTGTCATCCAAGACCTTTCTACATTGCAGACCGAGGCTAGATGTAAACCTGCAAGCACTTAATGTTTTTAATGATGCCTGGCTGTCAGAGCAGATGGTGATCCGCCTGCTTGCCCCCTGGATTCCGTAAATACGAAAGACACAAGCTAAAATTGCTTATATCTCTGCTTTAAATACCGTGCTGTTTCCCCCAAGAGAGAGGGAGAGTTTTGTTTTTGGCCCATAGACCCCCAGCGCCGGAGCCTTCGTCGGTAAGTGAGCCGTCCGTGTACCAGACTGGCCCTCTCCCCTCAAAAGGCCGCCTGCCGCTTAGCCCCCACTCTTCCCTTGTAGGATACCTCACGGTAAATTTGCAGTCGAAGCGATATGTAAGAGGAATTATATCACTCCTCTTATATAGGATAGGGTCATCCCTTTGCAGTTCCGAGAGGATGGCAGAGTGTCCCCTGCCAGCATTCACAAAGGACCAACTGCCTTGACTCCACAATCGGAACGCAGACACCCTTGCCTCCCCTTGAGCTACCAAGTCGAGTGGAGGGAGATTCAGCAGTGTTTCGCGCTAACGCGCTCAACGGAGTCGTGCGTACTGCACTTGTTATACTAACACAAGCCAAGCGTTGAATTTCATTTAGCTTTGCTTTGATTGTCTCTATCCTCACACATGGCCACCACACCAGTGATCCATATAATAAGGACAGCCTAACGATTGTAGTATAGAGCCAGGACATCACCTTAGGAGTTAATCCCCAATTCACTCCTACAACCCTTCTGCATGCCCATAACGAGTTACGTGCCTCATTGACTTTATGTTCTACGTGTAGATATTTTACTGATTGGGAAAGTTCAAGTGATGCTCCAAAGAAGGTTGGTCGGATGTATCCATCCAGTTTCCTTCTTCTAGTGAACATAACTAGCTCGGTCTTTTCGGCATTGGCCGATAGATCTACCTCGCATCTATAAATATGAGAAACTTCGGATACGCATGGCCAGCGGCTACAACTTCTTGGTTCTCTTGTACGGATGCGAGAGCTTTATGCGTCACTAGAAAAGAAAATACACGCTTTCGAAATGTATATTTACTGTCGTATACTAAGAATAAGGGTGTTCAAAGAACAGCGAGCGATAAAGTCTTAAATCGCAAGAATAAACAAAAAGAACTCGTGCTTACTATCAAGGGAATCAATTAAGTTATATAGGTTTTATCATGCGAGAAGACAAATGCTAATTATATGTAGAAGAAAAAGTCCAAGGTAAAATATCTGTCGGCATGCGCCAAAATCCTTGGTTGAAGGACATCCGAAGATGGTTTGGTTGCTCATCGCTTGACATTTTCCGCATTGCTGTATCATATCAGATCAGACAAGCAAATCCGTTGCATCGTGACTATACTATGAGGCACTAGGATCCGCTACACCAAATTCTCATAATTTTTGAATTGTAGAATATCCTTGAAAATATGGCAGCGCAACCGCCCATATATTTCTGCGTTTTACGATGGTGGCGCTACGTTGAAGTCCTCTGGGATTCCCGTTTCTCTCACGGGAGTAAAGCGCTGGGCTCGGCAGGATATAAAAACGGGAATAAAGGCTGACGCCGGCACACCTATCCTGCTTCGGTCGTCAACAGAGAGGACAGGACTATTTTCGGTAATGGGATATTTCTTATGCGGTCATTTATTTTTGTAAATGCGGACCTCTCTCGCAAGCAAAAGGACAAAATTGTAACACATCATTCGCTTGCGGCTTTTAGCTTGCTTTATACATTCACTTGTATTTCAAAGCATCCAAGACAAGTAGGAAGGTAATCTACTGCAACTTCGAATTTGGCAGTAAATACGCTTCAATGACCTTATGTGAGGTGCACAACATAAATTATCGATGATACTCTTTCTGCCTTCCTTTATAACCCATACGGTTTAGCTTGTAATTAAGCCGGGAGCTATGAAATATATTTCATTTTATCGATAGCTGAGGGGAGTATTGTGACCGTGAAAAATTTTGATTTTGAGACAATACGTTTTTTTGGGCGTTTTAAGAATATAAAATCTACATAACGAAAATTCACATTGGTCATTTCTGTCTATCTGTTTTCATTTTTCTAGCCTCATAATCTCAGTAACCGCTTTATGGATTGCGATGAAATTTGGGTAGCGATATGGTTGCTGTGGAGTCATCGTAGGTTATGCTACTATTATTTTGAAAATTGGTGCATAGGCGGCGCGGCGGAGTACTTAACAAAAAACAAAAAATTCCAAATATTCTTCAAACTTCATTTTTAGGCGTTTTAGGGGTTCCTGATCATTTTCTACTTTTTTGGGTAGGAGTGAAATTTGAGTGGTTATAGGGGGTGGGTGGTCGTAAAACTGAAAAATTTGTTGTATCCACAATAGGCCGGTGACCGGTGAAAGGAAGACTAAGCGGCATAGGTAATACACTTTTTAGGTCAATCCGAACATTACCTTTTGCCTATAACAGAAACCCAGGGACTTTTTTGGTGTACAGGTACATACGAAAGTATTGCTTTCGATCGTTCTGTATTGTGTAACCTGGAGATTATTGAATTGATTTTAGTTAAATTTCGACACAGTATTATTACCGCGGCGAGGATGGAAAACGCATTTTTAGAAATCCTGTCGGGGGCGGTGCAGTAATAGTCAAAAAAACTAAAAATATAAAAACAGCACAAACTTCGTTTTTAGGCGACTTGGAGGATCTAGAGCGTTTTACAAATTGTACTTTACATATCGTTAGGGGATAGGGTAATATTGTGGTCTTGATCCTTTTCCTTCAAGACTTTTGGCGCCATTTCTTTAACGATATTAAAGTTACCTTTCGATCCTACAGTGACACTCTAGAAGTCAATAATGTACTATTCTCATCAATTTACTCTAACTTATCGAGGAATTGTACCACGCTGTTTTTTACTGAAGCACCAAAGACCGAATTTGTGGTGGTTTGTATATACTATGTATGGAGTGCAGATACCTATGCAACCTACAGATTACCTCCGTATATGTCTTTATTCTCGGCAGAGACGACTCGTGTCTTGCAGATATTGTAATATACAGAATCAGTGGGGGTGTAGTCTGTGATACAGGAGTACAAAACGTCAATGATGTTATTATCTTCTCCAATTCTCATGGCCGTTTGCATCGGTTTGCTTAACTGAAGCTTAATCATAGGTGAACATTATCACACAAGTTTGAATTGCACCGCTGTGATTCATAACTTTAACGGAAGCTTGAAGGCCAAAAATCTAAACCTAAAAGGTCTCTTAGGGTGAAGTAGCACTTAACCTATAATTATTTTATTCACATGTCAGTTGGTGAAGTTTGTGCCATTTTTGGACTAAGGAAAAACGTAGATAAACTGTTTTTCTAACGTTGTGGAAGTTTTAGATGAACTGGACAAACTAAGTCACATTATACAGGGTGTCCCATGAAGATTAAAGCAAGCAATATATCGGAACTGGGCAGTAGTAACGAATCATAATTGTGTAAATAGGAGCAAATACAGCATCCTTTCTTATCACTGTGTCACCCAATGAGGTATTTGTTTTTGGTCACGTGACGTCCGATTCAAAATTTTTAATGTGACTTTTTTCGTTCCACCCGATAAACCAATTCCTTGGGGTCTAAAGTGATTAATTCAAGAGCTACAGGTACTTAAAGGACTGTACCACTACCATTATGAAACACTGGCAAATAATTTAACTGTAGCGGTACATGTTATAACCAATCGTATTGGTACCATCCTTTAAGTACCTGTAGCCTTGAATTAATTACTTTAGACCCCAAGGGTGCTAGTTTGTTGGAATTGTTTTATCGGGGGGAACACAAAAAGTCACAAATATACAGGGCGTCCCATTAAAAATTTTGAATGGGACATCGTGCGACCAAAAACAAATACCTTATTGGATGAAACAATAATAAGAAAAGATACTATATTTGCTCTAATTTACATCCCCAAAATTATAATTTGCTACTACTGCCTAGTTCCGATACGTTGCTTGTCTTAATCTTCGTGGGACATCCTGTATATGGAACTCCGAGAAGAATATACCAAAGCATAAATTACTTTCACAGTTTTGATAACCGCACATTTTTTCAACTGATTAGGATGACGAAAAACTGCCTAAAGTGATAGATTTAGGGGAACCAGTTCAAACGGCCATCAGTCAGCTTCCAAACGTGTCATCTGGATACCAGTCTTTTTGCCTTCCTTCGTAACCTAGACCGTTTAGCCTGTAATTAAGTGGAGAGCTATGAAACCGGATCGAATATAAGTCTTTTATAGCTTGAGCAACTGCCAAACCCCAAGTCTAATAACATAGATAGGATTTTTCTTGGAAGATGTTACTATAAGAGTTACCTTTCCATTCTACAGTGACATTCCAGAAGTCACCAGTTATGCATACTATGTACTTAATTCAGATACCTATGCAACCTCCAAGTTACCCCCGAATATGTCAATATTTCATTAGAAGCCTCGTTAGAAGCCACTTCCATCCGGCAGGCATTGGAATAAACATCAATAAATTATAAATTATAATATTGACAAAACACCGAAGATGCATACTTTCATATTTTGGGCATCAAACACAAAAACCATCAATTTGTAGAGCAGTGCTTTAATATAAGTTTGATTTGAGCTAAAGCCCTTCCAGATACCTTACCTAATGAAAAGTTTGACAATCTAAGTAAGTCGGGTGAAAGAGGGGATCTTAGTATACAAAAGATCATTATTTCCTGCGCGAAACAAAGATACGAAAAGGATTGTGTAGTCTGTGGGATAAGTATTATTTCGCTAACGCTACACGTTAATTCAGCCGCTAATAACTAAATCCTACTGAAGTGATGACTTTAAGGTCCATAGAAAATACATAGTATGTATCATACCAGCAAAAATTGGACACGGTATATTCCTGTCCCATCTGGCAAGACTCAAAATTATTGACTTGTAATACACTACAGTCTAATTAGATAAAATTTGGATTGTCTGCCCCTTCTAAAACTTTGCACATGCTGTTTTTGAACAGGAATGACATTCTGTCAGCTCTAGTTACATTTACTCGTTTCTGTAGTATGACGATTTATTTTATGTTGTGGTTCTCTTTTGGAATTTCCTATCTGCCCGTGGTCTAGTTTTTGCATTCTTCTGATTTCTAGAAAAGCCCTGACAGACACCAAGGCCAGAAGCGTGTGTCGCTGTTTATGTCTCTATATTGACTCCTTCCCATTCAGTTTTAGATTTAGGTTTTGAATATCATGATTATTTATTATTTGGTTCGGACTGATGAGACAGAATCTTAGTGCCAATTAAAACAAGGCATCTGCTAAGGCAGACAGGCAAACTAGAGTACCGCGACTGTTATGAAGAAGTTAGGTTAGAGGATCAGGGAACACGAAGAGGGACCCCTTAAGCACCTGGGCGCGAAATTCAAGACGGTTCCTAGGATGTTAGTTTTTGCTACAATATACGCAGTAGATACTATGGAATCACAGTATATAGCAACTCACCTGATAAAAATAGGTGAAGCGGTTGCTGAGATTAGGATGAAAAACAGCAACAGACAGATAGACTAGCACACCGATGGACAGATAGATAGACAGACCTACGAAAATGAGTGACATAAATTTTCATAATGTGGAGGCCGGAAGCCCCTGGATCGATCCAAAACCGATGATGCTTACAATTAGCAGGCGCCAGGTCAATGTTGCCCTGGACGACTGAACCCACAAGGAACTGGGGGAAGCCTGGTTGGAGAGAGATGATTAGGGGCAAACTAACAGCTTCCTTGCTGGTCCTAATGAGGGACGAGCGCTATGTCTGAATATAGACAGAGAGACACTCTGTCACTCAACGTCTTGGTGGGGGGTTCTCACAGGCCCTTGCTGGCTGAATAGACATTTGTGACTCATGACAGTGGTAGGGGCCCCATCTGCTCCAGATGCTAGCAGGAGGACAAAACAGCGTTCCACAGGGCAGATGTGCTATGTTCAGGGTTCAGATATTCGGCCGAATATATATTATCTCATACTTGATTTGTGCTCGCTCTCCTTATTCCTCAAAGATATTGATTTTTTAAGTTACAGGCTGATGAACTATTCATCAAGGTTTTCACATAAAAGTAGCCATATCTCTGAAACTACCCAGTATAACCTAATAGAACCTTATATTTTCGGAATAAGGAAAGCGATCGCAATTCAAATTTGAGATAATATATATGGTGTCTCATTTGAAACAACACAGATTTGGTATGCCGTGACTTTATTAATAACCCTGTATATTATGAAATAATTTTAAAATGAAGACCAACAACCATTATTGGGAAGTCTTTTTGTATCTCTCATTAATAACGGAGGTATCAAACTTGGGAATATAGCTTGATCACCCTGTATTTAGCTAGTTGGGTGGACATGCTGACTTTCGGCCAGATGTCTGGCAGGTTTAACTTTCTAGGAAATAGCCTCTTTGTGTTTTCAGTGTTGGTTCAGTCGGTTTGATAAGAGGGGGCAAAGGTGGGCTACTTGCCAAAAACATATATCTTCGATGTGAAAATAAAAAGCTATAACGCTTTGAGTGGCGCTTAAATTATGCGTGATTCGTTTATACTGCACATGACTGTAAAGTGTAGCTATATGTATAATAGGTTTAGATCTTCAAAGCCATATGCAATGGATTCCCCGAAACTGCAATGACAAATCCGTTCGTCATAAAATATTTACATTAGTAACCGAATTGCTGAAAAGACAACACAGTGTGTTTTCTGCCGACAATATAAACGGCATAGTAGATTAGTTGCGATCATTAACTGTGCGTATGGTCTAATCAATTTACATTTAATCTTATTAAAACTTCAATTAGTCCGAATATTCCAAATTAAACATATTATGTGCTGGGGAGCGATCCAACAAACATTGTTGAGCTTGAATTTCTGTCCGAACTCTGTTAACTGAATTTACATATTGATGAATTATATTGTCTCCTCTGCACAGCCACCAATAGTTCGGCCAAACTCATGCGTCAATATGCTCCCATCAAAACACATGCGATATGTTGCTACCCACTTCGTATATCAGAGTAATATTGTGCATTTTTTCTCAAGTCATATCACAAAAAACTTGGTTCGAATTCTCCGTCATGCTAGAGCTATCTTGTACCCTAAACTAGTACCTGCTATAGATTTGTATATATGCATTTTTCTGCTGTCTATCAAATTGTATTTGTTGTGGTAAATAAATTTGATACCATATCATATAGTCCATTAATGTTTGGATATGTGAAAGCTATGTGCGAAGTGGGTGCTGCGTGTGTTTGAAATCGATCAAAAACAATAACGTCTTGACGAATGGGAGCGATTTGAGTTACGTTTTGTTTTTCTGTGTGCTATGTTTCGACTTATATTATGTAATCATCCGGCAACTAAAACAATTGATGTAGGCTAAAACAGATTAAGGCCCGATTTTATCAACAGGCGCATTTTAAAAAGGCTTTGATCAATCAGAGCAGCCCATTCAAGAACATGCATCTGTCAAAGTTCTCGGAAAACTATTGATTTCCCTTGAAGTTTGCCTCAAAAAGGTGAAAAACGACATGCTTTATACATATACAATCGACCATTATGAACCATCTAGTATCTTTTCCAGTCTGATTTTCCATCCCAAATGGGTCAAGAATTGCATTCTCTAGTTTAACAAAGAGTTTAGCAATTGCCAATCTGAACCAATCAGATTCCACAGAACCAATACATTTGATCACTAGTTTTTTGTTCTATCAAATGATGCCTAATGATGACAAAAAAATAGGGTTTTGAATAATTTTTTTTGTGATAAATGGAGAGATCAAATATAAGTTTCACAACAAAACTGTTTTTGATACCCTTTCTTCGCAATAATTCAAAAGTTATATCAAAGTAGAAATGGGTTTTTGAATTACAAAAGTACCAAAAACACGCCGACGCCGACGGCTTCCGAACCCGTGTGACGTACTTGCGAAAATAATTGTAACAGTTGTAACTAAAATGTATATTTGTTGCAACATAGGTGACGAATAAAGTTTGCAGCTCGAGATGAAGTCAACGATCGAAATAAATATCTTTTTGAATGTTTGAAATTAGATCACACATCCCAGTAATAAAGTACCTAAAAATATGTTTCGTTGAGGCGATCCGCTCCGCAAAATGCTGGGTGGACTAGTGGTATAATGGCCGACAGCGAATCACTGTGTTCGAGGGTGGTGTTGGTTCGAGATCCAGCCCCATGCAACTACTTTTTTTTATTTTTTCTTGACCAAAATATTCATTGATTTGCTCTTTACTCATGTTATACAAACATTTTTTTTGTGCCATCGACATAAATGTGTTTTTAAATCAAATTTTATTGGATGTCTTGCTAGTACAACAAAAATTATGAATAATTTCTCTTTTTTTGGAATAATTTCATTTTGATAGGTACCGCAATCAGAGCAATTGACGATTGATATTGACGGATAAACTCCACTTTCACTAAGTTTGAACTCTCCACCGCCTCTGGTACTTAGTTTTTGCACTACGTCAAGCAAAATGTCTAGTAAATTTGAATCAAAAACAAATTTATATCGATGGCACAAAAAAATGTGTGTAGCATGAGTAAAAGGCATTACAATTAATATTTTGGTTAAAAAAAATAAAAAAAAGTAGTTGCAAGGGCTGGGTCTCAAACCAACACCACCCTCGAACAGAGTGATTCGCTGTCGACCACTTTACCACTACGCCACCCAGCATCTTGCGGAGCGGATCGCCTCAACGGAACATATTTGATCCAATTTCAACCATTCAATAATATATTTATTTCGGTCATAGACTTTCTCTCGAACTGCAAACTTAATTCATCGCCTATGTTGCAGCAAATATACTCTTGTTATAACAATAGTTTTGTTATAAAACTTTTATACGATATGATAAAAAGTGTCGTCCAGCTTTGACATTTTGTTTTCAATATTAATAAAATACTATTGGACGATATTTATTAACCTAGCCCGCAATACCCAATAAAAAGCTTCTGCTAAATAACATCCAATACCAAAGCTTTGTCAAAGCCTTTGCTAAAATATGCATGTTGATAAAATCGGGCCTAAGTGCCACATTCATAGTCGTCTCTTGAGTAATACTCAAAGTTCCCTTAAGTAACACTCAACGGATACTTTAAGGACTCTCAAGTGTGGCTTTTCTTGCGTGTCTGTTTCCTAGAAAACATCTGCTTTCTTTCTTTCTTTCTTTTATCCTTATGGCTTCTGCGCGTTAGCACAATCAACCAACACGGTTCGGCAGGATTCATTTGGCGACGTTGTCATATTTCTAATATAAGTCAACTTGTTATGCCTATGTCTACGCCTTTTGATGTTTCCTGTTATCTCTTTTTGTTTTGTGCTATTATTTCGTGTTTTGTGCCGGACATTTTTCCGGATGTGATATAAACTGACAACACCGTACACATCTCGTTACTCAGGGGAGCCTTACGTAAGGGAATCTCAAGTAGCTGTCGAAACACAAAACCTTACTTAAGAGACCCTCAAGTATTAAGGGGCCCTAAAGCATCGAGTACGAATACGACCCTAACTTGAACGACAGTTACATAAAAAGGGCTAGTAATGTCTTTTTTATATTGGAAAATGATTGTTTACAAAGGAGCAATTTTTCTAATAATAGATAATAGTACAAGCGCTGAATGAAACATTAATACTTTTCCGCCTGCGTTTGGATAAAATATCCTCATAGGGCATCCATCTTTTATTAGCTTTCATTCATCTACCACGTCACTCTGGTTTTAGTGGACGATATTAAATTCAAACCATCACAGTCCAGTTTCTGATGTTTTTTTGCTCAAAATTCTGACACACTGTACCAACCGTCAATATTTTGGAAAGGATTCAAGAACTAAAACTATGATGGCCGGAAGTGCTTTTGTCCTGAGGGGGAATATCAGCACGTATGGGAGGTTCAAATTTTTGGCACTAAAAAGTACATGCGAAATTTAAGGTGAGTACATTTATCGTACGCGCACATAAATCGGCATCGGACAGACGGCACGGATCGGAAAAAATGCTTTCTATGAAATTTAATGGACCAGCGCACATATTTCTGGATCGTAGGCGTCGAATTTTCAAAATCCGGTGAGACTATAGCAACTAGGATTAAATGCCGGCCGACGCGTGCCGTGCGTGCCGATATCGACGTATGTGCGATGCTGATCAGAGATTGCCGATGCACCGTCGGCATTTTGCGAATATCTACTCATCTTAAGCATATCACCAACATTTCTTTTGCTCTAATAGGTGGGCGGGATGGACATTTTCCTACAGTAATGGCTTCTCTTTAAGGCCTACAGTAGAAAATGGAATTTAAAACGCGTCATTCTGAAGTAATTGAAGAACCTTTTTTCGTCATTCATTAAGTCCGAATATTAATGTGCATATTCCCCAAAAACTGCCCTTCTCTGACATACTTCATGAACCCACACCCGTCTAAGCCTTCTACATGTTTGAAAATTTTCTTCTTCCAGAACAATCGCCAACTCGTCACCGTTCGAAGACATATTTGCTACTGCCTTCCAATTCTTCCATCGATTCCGATCAGATAGGTGCGATACCCTAATGAAAAATCCCTACCGTACCGGCCGTTCCATCCGTCCCGTTAGTCCGATGCCGATTAATGTGCGCGTACCTTCAAGCGAACATTTTTCATGTCATTTTTTATCGATAAAGTTGATTGATTGATGCAAAATAGTTCGAAAGCCTTACAATAGCAAAATAAAACTGAAACTAATAATGGATGCCCATTGCTAAAACGTACGAGTGATTTGATTTGTGTTAAATATGGTATTAAAGAAACACATATACCTCAAAAACAAAAAAAGTATATTTTTTCCAATAAACTGACCCATATGAAAATTCATTAAATCCTTGGTATGAAAATAATTATAAAGGTGGGTACACATCTGCGCACTACGAACCCGCGCCTTGTGTGTGTCGCGCATTCGTTGCGACACACACAAGGCGTTTTTTCAAATAGCACCTATAGTTTTTGCAAAACAAATTAAGTCTTTATTTTATTTAAAATCTTGTAGTACCCATGATTTTATACCAAAATATATTTTTTGCGTAAAGTCATAAGCATAAAATAAAATAAGGATTTGTTTGAGGCGTATAGTACCCATGATTTTATACCAAAATCTATTTTTTACGTAAAGTTATAAGCATAAAGTAAAATAAGGATTTGTTTGTGGCGTAATATTTTCGTAAAAAAAAAACAGATAAAAAGGAACTACGTGGGCCTTTCAATGGTACCGCATGACCTATCATACCATGTTTTAACATTTTTTAACTTCAGCCCCTAAAACTTGCCCCTCGACTTGCCCCCTACTTATTTTCCAAATAGCGCCCCCACAGCCTTTCCTACATTAATGAGGTCATTATTTTATATAATATCTTGTAGTGCCTTTGACTTCATACTCGTACACTAACCAATTTTTTCACATAAAATGAATAAGATGTGCATTTGTTTGAAGCGTAACATTTTCCTAATAAAAAACATAAAAAAGGCATGTTTTCGGAAGCATGCGCTGTAGGTCATCCAGTACCCTTCAGAACTCAATTAGCTTTATTTTTATCCGTTTTTGCGTCAAGCCAATCAACTTCAACACAACCAATCTCAAGGCAGCAGCCGTACTTTAAGCAATATATCCACAAGTACCTATTTTTTCCCATTTTTAGGATTCACCAATTTAAAATTATCTACGATAAGCAGAAAGTGTACAATGGCTGACCGATAAGACAAAAGTCAGAGAAAAAACTAAACATGAACGCAATAGGTACGTCTTGCTACACAAGCCCAGTATTATCCTTTTGTTCTGTACTTCGCTTACTTCTCAGCTTTCTGGGAAAAGTAATTTGAAAAAGCTGTTTATGTGAAGACACCGTTTAAAAAGATATCAACTTAAGAATCACCCTGTATATCTTCACATCGTCTGTTAAGCAATTCTTCAATTCAATCCTTCCATAAACCGAGAACTCGAACCAATCAGACAAACCACTAATAGGCCTAGACGCTGATGCCATGAAGAAAAGAAAAAAACCAACGAACGGTTTCATTCCTTTCCTGTACATCTGTCAGACATGCTTTTACTGAAAGGGTCAAGATGGAATGACCTTGCCTACTCTTTCATTAAATCTAATCCTCGTCACTTGTACTACAGATAGTCTGGATATATAGCCTTAGGGAACCAACTTTTATGTACTATAATCCCAATAAAAATCGGGAATCGTGTCTTGCGGCATTTTTCACGCCGGCGTTGTGGGTCAAAATACTCTTTATTTTCCGACAGGCAATTCAGCCGCTGGTCAACCGCAATAAAAGCGTAGAGATATTTTAGCTATCCTTTTATGAAAATACACGGAATGTTCAAGACAAGCTCAAGAAAATAATGTTACTCTGAAGAGCGTACTATAGTGCAGCAAAGAAGTAATGTATGTTGCAATAGAGTATTTGTTTTCAAATAAAATAAATGTAGCTCAATAAAAATTTTAAAAACACGCTTTTGAAGCTGAATAATGATTCATAATATAAATAATTAATGAAAAATACCAGTATTATTGTGGAATATGCATTGGGCGTTTTGTGCTATATTTTTCGTAGATTCAGCAACTCAAGCTTTTTTGACAAAAATATCTTTCCACAAGATGTAGAAAATCCCTCAATTTGATTAAGTGCATCGGCAATACTCGTTGCGGTGCAGATCCTGGGATCACATAAAAGTATACAAGAACCTAATTGAAGCTAGGATCGACTACGCTAGGGTTGTATATAACTCAGCAAGAAGGTCCAAAATCAAAATATTAAAGCGGTTACAGTTAGCAGCTCTAAGAACAGTTACAGGAGCGTTCAGAACAAGTGAAAGGAGGCATGCAAACTGTTATCTATAATACAAAAATCAAGTCCTTTTCACGACATATCAATTTAGATACAGTAACCCATGAGAATGAATACAGAAGTCGCCCTTCCTACACACGTCCAACTAAAATTCGTAGTCTGGAATTTCAAGAAGAGCATGGAATCATAATAAATGACAAATCACTCCCTAGTAGTTTTTCTTCCACCGTAATAAACTGGCAGCCGTTTCGGTTTTTTTAATCGAGGCATGAGTGTTGTACTAATTTAGCCATAGTTACCCATTTAGGAGGTCCTAGAAACACAAAATAAGCCTCGTTCGATATAAAATCATGTAAGCCATAAACTAGTTGTAAATATTTTCCAAATTTTATTTCATAGAAGGGCAAAAAAATTGTTAAAAGTAAATAGTTGGTTGATTCCACAAAAGTTGGGAAAAATTTGTCCAAATCTTGCCATACGTATTTCTAGATACTAAATCAAAAATTTTTTAATAAATACAGTGCATATAATAATATAATTTTAATATCTAAAAGGGCCAGTCACTTTACTAGGTATTTAAAGAGAAATTTGTGTTCCGAAATCTGTGTTCTAGGGACTGACGGATTGTGTCATACATAATATACAATAAAGTGTTTGTGCTTGTCTTGTCTTTCGTATAGACTTTTTTTCTAGGAGCCGTCCGACCTTGCTGTCCCCGTCAATACTTAAGCCTTGAGGCGTATTGTATTATTGCTCCTCTCTTTTACAGTATCCACTCCAGCAATCTGGATCCCTGCATAAGTTTATGCAGTTTACCTACTGGTCCTGGTGCTGAGCCGTACTCCATTGGTTCTAGCTTGGTCTTCCCAAAGAGCTGTTGTCTCTTGTGATCTAGCGCTTCGCACTCACAGAGCACATGTAGGGCTGACTCAGTTCCTCTTCCACACAATCTGCAGTTGAGGTCTCGATTGTAGAGTCCCATTTTATTCAAGTGTTCCTTCAGGCCACAATGTCCTGTGAGGAAACCCGTCGTTATTCGGAGCTGATTTCTACTCAAGGAGAGCAGTGTTTCAACTAGTTTCTTTCAACTAGTTTCTTGCATGGAGCTTTAATGAATGTTTTTCCATGAACACATTCTGGCAACAAGTTCCACTGCTCCTTGTGCTGATGTTTCATCCATTCTCCCACTTGGTGTCTGATTGTGCTTTTAGGCCCCCCAGAGCGGGTTCTGCTCCAATGTATAGGGCAGACGAGCCTAGTCTTGCTAGCTCGTCCGCCCTTTTATTGCCTCTTATACCTGAGTGTCCAGGCACCCACTCCAAAGTTACCTTGTTGTGTTCTGCCAGTCTTCCCAGTTCTTGTAAACATTCCCAGACTAGAGCAGACGTAACTTTGGGCGCTTCTAGTACCCTAAGTGTAGCCTGACAAAGATTCCCGCTCCCGTGCCTTGCTCGGTCTTTGATCCATCTGTGTACCAGAGTATTTCCCGATGCAGGTTGTATACTTCACAGAGTTCTCGATCTCTTATTATAGTTTCGAATTTCTTGTTGAAGATGTATTTCGGAGTTATGTGGTCCTTTCTAGCATCCATTATGGTGTGCCCAAATAAAGTCGTTAAATAAATAAATAAATAAATATTCTGCGATTTGGATGTGTCCAAGATCCTTGTAAATTCCTCTTGGTAGGGTTTGTAGTCTAGAGTAGCCCATTCTCGTCTCGCCCATTATTACAATTTGCAACGGAGGGAGGTCCAGCATGGTCTCTAAGACTTCAGTGGGTGTGTTTTCATTGCACCTGGTATGGACAGACAAGCAAGCCTTTGCACCTTGCTTAATTCTGCTATAGCAGCTCGCTGTTTCATCTTTGGCCACCAGACCAAAGACGCATATGTAATCATGGGACATACCACCATTTTGTATGTCCAATGCACCATGGCTGGACTTAGACCCCATGTCTTACTATGCGAGCGCCTCGATAGCACTATTGCCATCTCGGCTCTTCTTTTGACTCTTTTGAGCTGAGGGTTCCAGGTTAGCTTAGATTCGTATAGACTACAACAGGATGTAGCGAAATGTGCGTACGAGATCCGCCAAAATGATACGATTGGATTTCCTGGTTGTGTTTAGTGGTGTAGTTTCCAAAGAAAATCTATGTAGATTATGGCATCTTTTTCAGTTAGTGACTCTTTGAGAGATTTAAGAGTATTGTATTGGTGCACAATGTTCATTTCATGTTGAAATAATTTTGGTAGATCAGTTTCGTCTATCTGTCCATTCGCTTTAAATTTTTGTTTCCTGATGTGTACTTGCTTTCTTGTTTCTTCTAAGATTTGCGTCTGAATAACCTCACCAAACAGTGATTTTTTCATCATCAATTATGCCTTCTTATTAGGGTCATTTGCCATTTCTTCAATTCTGCTTCTGGGCGTAAGTGCGTTTTTGGATTTTTTAATTCTGTGTTTTTGTCTTTTGTTGTTCTGTCTTTTGTTACCAAGTTTTTTTTAATTCAGTAATAAGATGATTCTCCTTCTGTAGTTGTTTATGTTATCTACCTTTGCAAAATACCTCTCTTTTTAGCTTCAGCGTGTCTTTGATCAGCAGTATATGGAACATCTACAACATCTAACTGCCGCTCAGGATTTATTTCTACTGGGACCTGCAGATCATTTTCTCCGTCAGATGATGGTGGCGTATTTTCGTCCATGTATTGATCAACGTGTTTACAATTTTTTTTTTAATTTTGTCTGTAAGCTGCTGAGTAAGTAATCCAGTTTTCACTTTTCTATGCTCACAAGGAGTGAAAACACATTTTTTCTGCCCTTTTTTTCCTTTTTTCTGGGGTATTTTAATTTCTATTTCTTTTTGTACTCTGCTAGCAAAATTGGATAATTTTTTATTTTTGCTAAAGGTTTTTTTGCCTGTGCTGAAATTTTTTGCTTTTTCTTCTTTAGACAACGGTATTAATCTTCGCGGTGGTATATTCTCCAACAAACAAAAGTTTTTGAATGACGAGTCTATGTGAAAGTGTATGACAGTCAGTCATACTGAATCGGAAGAAATTCACTTGTAATTCACTTTTAAAAAGAAATACCGAGAGTTGTAGATAACAACAACCTCAGAACAAACAAATTACATGTACTCACAAGTAAGAGAGAATAATAACTAAGTAACTTTACATAAGATAACTCACCTAGGGACTGAGAGATTGACTGGCACAGCGCATACTTCCTCAGCATCGACTCCGATCGCACTAAAGTCAAGATGGCTGACGTGGAACAGCAACCGCTTATGGCTAACTTTACGTTGTCACTTTTGAACGCGTTCATTTTAAAATGGCCGCATATTTCGATTGCCGCGTATTTTTAAATTTACTGAGTGGCTAGGGCCTGACTATAATTATCGATGACGCTACTTTTATTTCAAAATAAATATCAAAAATTTTCAGTTTTGTTTACTTAATAGATTCAGACAACGAGGTTATGTAATTTCTAGCGTATTTAAAGAATATAAAGTTCAAATATCATCAAAGCGTACTAAAATAAGTCGAACAAAAACATTATTTTGGAAATGTGACATGGCTAGGGACTGATATTCAAGATAGAAAAGGAATTTTTTTTATAAAAAGAAGTAAACGATTGTAGCAAAAGTGAGTGACATAGTACAGAATTGATTACTTCATATGGCAGATATTTTTATCACTGGTTATTTAATAAAAATTTTTATACAATAACACTGGAACACAAAGTTACCCAACTGGAACTACCCAGTTATGTAACTTTTTGCGTTGTTTTTACAATATTAACTTTTTCAAAAAATCTGAGCTGTTAACCTACAGGTTTTTAATTTCTATGCGATAGTACATGATATTTCGTGAACAAAATAGCTGACATCTTATCTCTTAGTAAAGTAGTTTAGAAGCTATGGTGGTTTAAATATGACCCTTTATTGTCTAATCTGGCAGTTGAGGAAGCAATAAAACAAACTACGTAGTGGTCACGAGATTATTTCGGGAAAAAAGAAACAAACCTTACAACCATTGTTCGAAATGTCCACCTTGGTGTTACAGACATGCTGATGCTCTTGCTGTCACGTGTTGCGTAGAGCGACGGATCATCGCTTTGTCATTCCGTAATTCATTTCCAACTTAAATAATTCTGCAAATAAGCTCCTCGCCTGTATTTGGCAAGTCGACATAAACTTTCTGTTCCATTGTACCCCACAATGGAGAACCAAGTGGGGTCAAGTCCAGTGAACGCGGTGGCCAAGCGATTGTTCCACCGCGTCCAATCCACGATGAATATCATTCATTTACATGGCTTCATACATATGCAGCGAATTCTCGGCAAATGTGTGGGCAGGAGTGATTGATGATATTTTCATTGGCCCACTCATATTGCCAGCCACGATGAATACATGGCCCTAGATTTCTAGGGTTCTTGTACATCGACTTGCTGGACCCCATTATGAAAATACCACTGACCTGTAGGTCAAGGATGATCCCCCAACTGCACGGACCTCCGGCACACTGGTTATTGGCTTTGTACTCGTAGATAGTAAATCGCTGATGCAAAGCAGAAACTAAGTCGGAGACAATACCGATCCCTGCGGAACTCCAGCTTTGACGTTAAGGAAGGAAGATGAGAAACCGTCTACCACTACAGACATTTTTTGACCTGAGAAGAAGTCTGCGACCAACAAATGTCGTAGTTCGGAAGCCTGTTTAAGAGAGCAGCATGTCACATTGTTAGCAACCTGCAATTTATGGTCAACATGGTCGCAATATGATGTGGTCTTTCAAGTTTAAGAATAATTTCTCGATCAAATGGAAAATTATATCATCCGCTCCATCATCAGTGCACCAATTTACAAACATCTAACCAACATAATGCCCTTTCCTGTTATCGCGATATAAATTTAATTTCAAAACGTCATATTTTTTCTACATATTTTATACCTCTATCTAGATTAACCAGTTCAAACGAAGCATGCCTCTTACTACACTCATTTCAGGCTCAAAGTGCCCGAATTTTTATACTCTCCAAGAAGACGAAGTATTAAAATTCCCCCCTGCTCTCTACTATCTTGCTCCCTGTTTCTTTCTTGCCGTAATTAGGCATCCAGCATGTTTTATGCCTTAAACAAAATGAAACCTTTGCTCAGTTTAAGACTTACCTTTATTATCTCTCGCAAGTTTACGGTTATAACACCTTAAAGAATTACTACAAATTTACACTACCTTATTCTGACGCTGAAATTAGTTTTTCTTATCTACCTCTTCTTAGCACTAAAACAGCAATTAGCATGAGAGTTACCAGCTTGCTGAACTGTATTGCTGTATCCTTATTTAGTGGGGTCGATTAGTTCGAGAGACGATTGTACTGTGAAAATCGAAGGTGGACAAAAAATGGAGTCAAGTTGATTGACTCAGTACTTCCCACACCTAACAGTGATATCATTTTATTATTTTCCCTTTGCATAAAGCTATAGTCTGAGCTCCCTTGCAACCAAATCATCGCCCGCCTGTCCTCAAAAAGCATCCAACACAAAAACCAGTAAATAGTTTCTTAAATCTTTCCGTGGGAACTAAAACGACACAATTTTTATTCCGCTAGCTTCAACTGGACAAAACGAAACAATCAGGAACCCCCAAATTGCTAAAAAACTGAAGTTTTATATTTTTAGTTTTTTATTATTGCTGCGCCGCCACTGACACGATTTTTGAAAACCATAACCGTTTTTCATCCTCGCCAGGGTAATAATACTATGTTTAAATTTCATGAGAATCAATTCCATAATTTCCATGTTACCAAATTCAGAACGATCTAAAGCAATACTCGTATGTACACATCAGAGAATTCCTTTGATTTCTGTAATAGCCGAGGCAACGTTCGGAT
The DNA here is from genome assembly GCA_951848785.1 of Callosobruchus maculatus. Classification (NCBI taxonomy): domain Eukaryota; kingdom Metazoa; phylum Arthropoda; class Insecta; order Coleoptera; family Chrysomelidae; genus Callosobruchus; species Callosobruchus maculatus. The sequence goes on from CATOUR010000130.1 coordinate 3,322,769, forward strand.
GAACTTAAAAAAGGGTAATATGCCGCTAGGTCTTTTATTCACAGGCCAATGGACAGCCTATTATGAATAGAACAAGTTTTTGAGTTTTACAACCCCCCCACCCCCTAACGACCCCAATTTCACCCCCACCCAAAAAAAAGTAAAAAATGATCAGGAGCCCCTAAAACGTCTAAAAACGATGTTTGAGGGATATTTAATTTTTTTGGTTTTTTGCTAATTAGTCCGCCGCCCCTGCACCGATTCATAAAATTATAGCAGCATTACCTACTAGGACCCCACAGCATATCGGTACCCAAATTTCATCACAATTCATGCAGCGGCTGCTGAGATTACGAGGGTAGAAAAACGCGAACAGACAGACCGACAGACCGACAGACCGACAGACCGACAGACCGACAGACCGACAGACCGACAGACCGACAGACCGACAGACCGACAGACCGACAGACCGACAGACCGACAGACCGACAGACCGACAGACCGACAGACCGACAGACCGACAGACCGACAGACCGACAGACCGACAGACCGACAGACCGACAGACCGACAGACCGACAGACCGACAGACCGACAGACCGACAGACCGACAGACCGACAGACCGACAGACCGACAGACCGACAGACCGACAGACCGACAGACCGACAGACCGACAGACCGACAGACCGACAGACCGACAGACCGACAGACCGACAGACCGACAGACCGACAGACCGACAGACCGACAGACCGACAGACCGACAGACCGACAGACCGACAGACCGACAGACCGACAGACCGACAGACCGACAGACCGACAGACCGACAGACCGACAGACCGACAGACCGACAGACCGACAGACCGACAGACCGACAGACCGACAGACCGACAGACCGACAGACCGACAGACCGACAGACCGACAGACCGACAGACCGACAGACCGACAGACCGACAGACCGACAGACCGACAGACCGACAGACCGACAGACCGACAGACCGACAGACCGACAGACCGACAGACCGACAGACCGACAGACCGACGGACCGACGGACCGACGGACCGACGGACCGACGGACCGACGGACCGACGGACCGACGGACCGACGGACCGACGGACCGACGGACCGACGGACCGACGGACCGACGGACCGACGGACCGACGGACCGACGGACCGACGGACCGACGGACCGACGGACCGACGGACCGAGGAACCGACGGACCGACGGACCGACGGACCGACCGACCGACAGACCGACAGACCGACAGACCGACAGACCGACAGACCGACAGACCGACAGACCGACAGACCGACAGACCGACAGACCGACAGACCGACAGACCGACAGACCGACAGACCGACAGACCGACAGACCGACAGACCGACAGACCGACAGACCGACAGACCGACAGACCGACAGACCGACAGACCGACAGACCGACAGACCGACAGACCGACAGACCGACAGACCGACAGACCGACAGACCGACAGACCGACAGACCGACAGACCGACAGACCGACAGACCGACAGACCGACAGACCGACAGACCGACAGACCGACAGACCGACAGACCGACAGACCGACAGACCGACAGACCGACAGACCGACAGACCGACAGACCGACAGACCGACAGACCGACAGACCGACAGACCGACAGACCGACAGACCGACAGACCGACAGACCGACAGACCGACAGACCGACAGACCGACAGACCGACAGACCGACAGACCGACAGACCGACCGACCGACAGACCGACAGACCGACAGACCGACAGACCGACAGACCGACAGACCGACAGACCGACAGACCGACAGACCGACAGACCGACAGACCGACAGACCGACAGACCGACAGACCGACAGACCGACAGACCGACAGACCGACAGACCGACAGACCGACAGACCGACAGACCGACAGACCGACAGACCGACAGACCGACAGACCGACAGACCGACAGACCGACAGACCGACAGACCGACAGACCGACAGACCGACAGACCGACAGACCGACAGACCGACAGACCGACAGACCGACAGACCGACAGACCGACAGACCGACAGACCGACAGACCGACAGACCGACAGACCGACAGACCGACAGACCGACAGACCGACAGACCGACAGACCGACAGACCGACAGACCGACAGACCGACAGACCGACAGACCGACAGACCGACAGACCGACAGACCGACAGACCGACAGACCGACAGACCGACAGACCGACAGACCGACAGACCGACAGACCGACAGACCGACAGACCGACAGACCGACAGACCGACAGACCGACAGACCGACAGACCGACAGACCGACAGACCGACAGACCGACAGACCGACAGACCGACAGACCGACAGACCGACAGACCGACAGACCGACAGACCGACAGACCGACAGACCGACAGACCGACAGACCGACAGACCGACAGACCGACAGACCGACAGACCGACAGACCGACAGACCGACAGACCGACAGACCGACAGACCGACAGACCGACAGACCGACAGACCGACAGACCGACAGACCGACAGACCGACAGACCGACAGACCGACAGACCGACAGACCGACAGACCGACAGACCGACAGACCGACAGACCGACAGACCGACAGACCGACAGACCGACAGACCGACAGACCGACAGACCGACAGACCGACAGACCGACAGACCGACAGACCGACAGACCGACAGACCGACAGACCGACAGACCGACAGACCGACAGACCGACAGACCGACAGACCGACAGACCGACAGACCGACAGACCGACAGACCGACAGACCGACAGACCGACAGACCGACAGACCGACAGACCGACAGACCGACAGACCGACAGACCGACAGACCGACAGACCGACAGACCGACAGACCGACAGACCGACAGACCGACAGACCGACAGACCGACAGACCGACAGACCGACAGACCGACAGACCGACAGACCGACAGACCGACAGACCGACAGACCGACAGACCGACAGACCGACAGACCGACAGACCGACAGACCGACAGACCGACAGACCGACAGACCGACAGACCGACAGACCGACAGACCGACAGACCGACAGACCGACAGACCGACAGACCGACAGACCGACAGACCGACAGACCGACAGACCGACAGACCGACAGACCGACAGACCGACAGACCGACAGACCGACAGACCGACAGACCGACAGACCGACAGACCGACAGACCGACAGACCGACAGACCGACAGACCGACAGACCGACAGACCGACAGACCGACAGACCGACAGACCGACAGACCGACAGACCGACAGACCGACAGACCGACAGACCGACAGACCGACAGACCGACAGACCGACAGACCGACAGACCGACAGACCGACAGACCGACAGACCGACAGACCGACAGACCGACAGACCGACAGACCGACAGACCGACAGACCGACAGACCGACAGACCGACAGACCGACAGACCGACAGACCGACAGACCGACAGACCGACAGACCGACAGACCGACAGACCGACAGACCGACAGACCGACAGACCGACAGACCGACAGACCGACAGACCGACAGACCGACAGACCGACAGACCGACAGACCGACAGACCGACAGACCGACAGACCGACAGACCGACAGACCGACAGACCGACAGACCGACAGACCGACAGACCGACAGACCGACAGACCGACAGACCGACAGACCGACAGACCGACAGACCGACAGACCGACAGACCGACAGACCGACAGACCGACAGACCGACAGACCGACAGACCGACAGACAGACAGACAGGCCGACGAAAATGAGTGGCGTGGATTTTCGTTATGTAGACATCATAGAACGCCCAAAAAGCGTATTATCTCAAAATCGAAAACTTTCGCGATCACAATACTCCCCTCACCTATCAGTGTGGGAAGTAAAATGTAGTCAAGTTGATTGATTCAGTACTTCCCACACATAGCGTGAAGCATGGGATCCCCTTGCAACCAAATCATCGTCTGCCCGCACTCGAAAAAAGAATTCTTGGTTTCGGTAACAGATGAGGATGGATCTGGAAAAAGTATAATGTGCACCTAGACCTTCTTTTTAGAGCTCCGCCCTGGACGGTTCTGTCCTCAACATTCTGCACGCGACATTGTGAGTTGAATAACAAACGTTTCTGGCTATTAGTGGAGATACAGTTTTTGAAAGATTCGTGCCATAAAATTTACTACCGGGTATGTCTCGAACGTTTCTACTACACTCGAATCGGAAGCTCGGCATTTCACGCAAATCAGGCACAGGTTCCAGCCGAAGGTAAAGAACTTTCTAATGACAATGCCGTACGACTACACTATTTTATAATTTATTTGCGCTAGAACACCACGACAGGTATCCGGATTTCGGAGAGTAAATGTTTCTCACCCCAATGAGTACCTTTATATTTTAGAAAATTTTCTCACTAATTTACGCCCGCTGAAGCAAAGTATCGATATCGGTAGCCCTTTTTGCCAACAGGTCCGCTAAAATATGGGCTTTGAGCTGTGAGTAACACCTTATTCTCTCTTGGTCTTGTCACGTTGATTTTCTATGTGTTAAGCTTTCTTCGCAATTGTTTTCCATGCGCTCGCTCAAAATATTCCAACTGTATCAGCGTAAACGCTTAGCCCACTTATCTATTGTCGACAGTCACCTAAACTAAGGCATGCTGCTGTGGGGTGGGTTAGCAGCAGTTGGGACAGTATCCACGTTAAAAAACAAGCGGTTCGTATACTGTAAGGAACACCACCAGGCACAAGCTGCAGAACCCTTTTTAAAAAGGACAACATTCTTACGGCACCATTTATCCAAATAATTCATATGCTAAAGGAAAGACTTAGTTGAAAAGGTACCTAAGTAGCCAATTCATTGAAGAAGAAGGAAATTGATGTTTAATGACGTTATTTTATATTGGCCTGATTGACATAACAACGAGGTTAGTAACGGTAAAAATTAAACATAAGTAGATTAAACACCAACTAACTCCTTAAGCACGAAATGGGTAGACGAAATAATATGTTGCGCAATTATACAAAAATAACATATAACATAACTCCATCTCATAGATCATCAGTATTAAGGGTCAACCCGCGAAATACCTCACCAAGAAAGCGCAACAACACGAAAACTAGAGCGGAGAATTATCATGATAACTGTGATGCTTACACTAAGATAATAGGCGTCAACTCGCAAGTATCCACTCTTTTGTACTGGACCGGACGAACAGGTATAAAACAGACACTATACGCAATTTCGGACCTTATTTTTAATATGATGAACAATATGAAATATTGTATTATACTGTACTTCTTCTTCTGGTCAATTTTCGGTAATTTTGTGAATCTGGTCTGGCAACACTAGTAAACACAGACGTCTCATATCTTCCGCATGCAAAAGCCTCTCGACCGATTTCATTCCAACACGCCATGCGTAAAGGACAGAGAGAAGAGCTTAGGCAGGCCATCACTTGACGCCAAAAACCGCCGACAACGGTAACAATGCTGCGTTACGGGTCAGGAATATACATGTCTGCGAGGTCGGCGGTATATCTAGCAGGCGACCGATAAGGGCTGCTTACCATAAGAGACCGTCCCTGTCAACTGTAAATCTAACCGAAACATGCAACGTTCGCGCTCTCCCGACTACGCTGCGTGCAACTCAGGAATGCACTTCGGGACATTGTGAAGCCAGGGTTGCCAGATCCTTCAGCTTGACTTCCCCGATCGAAATTTAAAAATTCCTCAAATATAGGATTTTTTTGAACCCAGGGATACCAGGTTCGTCAACTTGACTTCTTCATTCGAAATTCTCCCCAAATGAGAGCCTTAGGTTCAACTACCCCAGTCGAAATATAGAAGTCTCTCAAATATAGGATTTTTCTGAAGTCAGGAGTGCTGTGTGCTTCGACTTGACTTCTTCAGCCGAAATTTGAAAATCCCTCAAATATAGGTTTTTTCGAGTCAGAGATGCCACATTCTTCCATCTGACTTCTCTATCTGAAATTCAACAACTGATCAAACATAGGATTTTTCCGAACCCAGAGTCGATAGATCCTTTTAAACTTGACCCGCCCAGTCAAAATTTCAGAATCCCCAAATATAGGATTGTTCAGAACGCAAAGTTGCCAGGTCCTTGGGCTTGACTTTTCCAGTCGAAAATAAAAAGTCCTTTAAAAATATAGTATCCTTCTGAATGCCGGTCTGCTAGACCCTCACGCTCAACATCTGTCGAAATTCAAACATTCCCCATATATAGGATTTTTCTTTAGCCAAGGTTGCCAAGTTCTTCGACTTGACTTCTCCACGCGAGATTTACAAACCCCCCAAATATAAAAATTTTCTGATCCTAGGAATACTAAATCCTTATGCTCGACCTTAGACTAGTGTTGCCAGGTGATTCGACTTGACTTCTCCAGTTTCTCCAGTTTTAAAATCCTCCAAATATAGGATTATTTTTGTCGTGGTTGCCACGTTCTTTGGCTTGACTTCTCCAGACAAAGTTTCAAAATCGCCCAAGTTTTCCTGGGTTGCCAGGCCCTTTGGCTTGACTTCTGCAGTCAAAATTTAATAGTCCATCAAATTTAGGATTTTTATGAATCCATGGTAGCCAAATATAGATTTTTTCTTAGGTCAGTGTTACCAGGTCGTTCGTTTTCACTTCTCCAGTCGAAATTTCAAAATCACCCAAATGAAGGACTATTTTCAAACAAATGCTGCCAGGTCGTTCGGCTTGACTTCTCCAGTCGAAATTTCAAAATCCCCCAAATGTAGGATATTTTTGAGGTCTGACGGATTTTTAGACTTGATGTCATCAGTCCAAATTCTGACACTTGCTCATGGTAGGAAGCCTTCAGGGTTGAAATATTTTCACCTTTTGACGCTATACAGGGTGATTCATATCAAACTTATATTTTTTTTAATATAACCCCCTATAAATTCCATAGATTTGGTTCATTAGTGAATTCTAGTGTGACTTTATGTTTCATAATATGGAACTTCAAACGAACCGTTTAGGCGAAAACCACCATCTTTGGTATCAGAAAGGAATTAATTGTCGCAGAGATTCTAAAATTCAGACGGCCGTGGCTTAGCGGTGCTACTAAGCATGGAATGCGCCACCTCACGTCTGGCGATCAAATTTGAATTATTTTTGTATTTGCAGAAATCAGCAGATTAATTAGGGAAACTTCAATCACAAGTAACTTGATTTTTTCAAATGGCAATGCTTATTTTTGTTAATAGTATCAGATGTAAAATTTGATTACGTTTCTAACGATACAGTACTCTTATTATCAGTTTTTTTAGTTTCCATTTTATTACAAATTTTCAGTCAACTCGGTGTTTTTCAATTTTGTCAGGTATAAGCAACCTAGCATGCCATGAAAAATAAACAAAAACTAGTTCAGATGGAAGAAACCAACTAACTTATTAGAAAGATGCAAACAAACTAGAGTAACAAGGCAAGATAATAACAATATTCCTATGGACAGTGTCCATTTCTGTAATTTCTTGAAACATTACAAAACCAATAATATTATAAATTGGGAAATATTGCGGCAGATGTGGATTAATAAAATATCTTCAAAATGGGCTTATCTATACGTCCACGAAGATTGGCTAACCCTCTGTCAAACCCTGTATACCTATGTATACGAACACTTTTTGAAGGTCGCGCCTGTCTATTGTTTATACTAGCTTGTGAGGTGTAATATTTTCTTATGAATAACACTTATGTGCCTTTTCTTGAAATTTGGTATACCATATTATTTTCAATATAGAAGACAAAAATTGGAATAAAAAAAACGATAGGCGATAATTAACTGAAAAAATCACACATATACAGGCTGTCCCACGACAATTAAGACAAGCAATATATCGGAACTGGGCAGCAGTAGCGAAACAAATTTGGGGGTGTAAATTAGAGCAATTATAGTATCTTTTCTTATTATATATGACGTATTAGTTTTTGGTCACGTGACGTCCGATTCAAAAATTTTGCTGGGACACCCTGTATATTTGTGACATTTTGTGTTCCTCCAAATAAAACGATTCCAACAAACTAGCACACTTGGGGTCTAAAGTAATTAATTAAGGAGCTACAGGCATTTAAAGGACTGTACCACTACCATTATGAAACTACCAAAATAATATAACTGTGGGGTACATGTTATAATAATCAATTGTAGTGGTACCATCCTTTAAGTACCTGTAGCTCTTGAATTAATCACTTTAGACTCCATGTGTGCTAGTTTGTTGGAATTGTTTTATCGTGAGGAGCGCAAAAAGTCACAAGTCCAATTAAAAATTTTGAATCGGACATCACGTGATCAAAAACAAATACCTCATTGGATGACACAATAATAAGAAAATATACTATACTTGTTCTAATTTACACCCCCAAAATTATAATTCGTTACTACTGCCCAGTTCCGATATATTGCTGGTCCTAATCGTCGTGGGACACCCTGTATATCTAGAGATGTCAAACTTAATTGTGACAAATACACTAGTATGGCAGATCCGGACTCACTTCCATCGATCAGGTCACATCCTTAGTATGCTATCTCGATGGATAATACATACGTTTTTGAAAAACCACTACATCAATAGTTAACAGCAACTAGCCAACATTACTGAAACTCAAGAGGAATGATTTTAGGTAGATATCCTATCCACTTGAATCTCAGCAGAGAACAGGTTTGTAGACTTTGCCATCAGCATTAACAGACTGCTCGACATATCAGTTTGGATTGCTAGGCACTCGGAGCGAGAAGAAGGTCTCATTTTGGTGTGTTGCAGTTAGATGACGAAACTAACTATAGTATTGGAAGAAAGCTGCTGATCCTGGTCAAGGATACAGGAATTGGCTTATTCGACTAATAAGTACGGAGCACACAATAAGCTTCGGTTGAAGTGTGATGACTAGAGTCCACTCCAATCTAATGTAATATAATCTAACCGCTGATTAGACATCATGAGAAGCTCAAAAAAAAATTACTTCAAAATCGAAAATAAAAAATCTGGGATGACCGGCGCTGGGAAACAGCGACAAAGCCTACAAAGAACACGAGGCTAATAACCGTATCAGGCGATGCCGTTGACATCAAAGTAAAGAAAAGTCCTGGAGTAGATAATTTTTGTATTATTGTATTTTAGTTTACGATTATGCATTCAGAAATTATAACTATGAACCAATTTGCATAATAATATAAGAGCGTTCGAACTTTTGTCCGTTAACCCCATATTCGCCTCACCTTGATTGGAATGAAATGCAACCGGCACGCTATACAAAGACTCGCTGAAAATGTTGCTACTAAAAATATAAACTTTTTATCGATAAACGTTTCCGTGACTTGACATCATTAGAGTGATTACGGGATCGAATTTGAAAGGATAAAATGGGCTGGGAAGAAATTGCCTATTCGCTTCTACCAAGTAATTAATTTACACGGTCGGTATAAGTTAAAACGAAAACATTTAATTGCAGTTAGTCAATTAGGTTGGAAAGCTTTCACACGTCTGTTCAATAATTTGAAATATTTGAAGATCTGTTGGTTCATGTTTATTTAATTCTAACAGTAAATGTTTCTCGTTACTATAGCAGTGCGCTTGTTAGCCCTGAGGAAGGCATGATATAAATGCGCCGAAACGTCAGCATATTTAAGAAATAGCTTACGCATTTACGCAATTTTGAGTATGTAAGTACAGAAACTTAAAAAACTGTAAATTTTGAGCTGTGTCCTTTTGCTGTGCAGGGACGACCTGTTGATGTACAGCAACCTGCAACAGCGTGAGATATCTGTGTATATAAAGTTAAAAACTGTTACTTAGTACTAAGGTTCTAAAAATATGCTAACAAACATTATGATGACAAAAATTTATTAACAATGCCCTGTGCAATTAGTTATTTCTAAAATTCAGTAGAGTATAGCTCTGTATTATCCTTGTTTAGATCAGATTACAATTATTGGTTCTCATTCATAGTCATTGCCGGATGTCACTCTGAAAAAATTATTGAATGCATCAATCATCCATCATAAAAGCACATAAAAGCTTACAGGTAAACTGTACTATTTGTCGTGCTTGTACTTTTTTTGTGGAAATTTTATGTATTTAACATTACATTAGGCCGCATAATGGTTTTATTTTTTGGAATTAATTTGCCTCCAATTTTTTCGTTGAACATACAAAAACAGGACGTTATAACTCCTCCTCTAAAATGCTGTTTCGCCGGTATTGAATGACAGCATAGACATTAGCTTATTAAAGTCTATGAAAAACTGCTTTTATTTCCTGTGCGCCGGAAAACAAGGCAGCAACGGTGTTTGTAACGAAATAATCAATTTGAGATTATATTATCGTTTCATAATCGACCCAGTGGCTCTACTTTTGGTTAATGTACTCTCTTGTACAGTCTCAGCTAAATTATGGCATCATAGGTTGGGGAGGAGTATGTCAAACTCGTTTAAAAAGAATAGATACTTTGTAAAAATTTGTAAAAAAAAATTATTCATTTCAAAGCACCCAAATGTCCGTCAGACAGATTATTTATAGAATCCCAAAAAACCGATATCCGACAATCATACTACTCGGAAGTGAAATCCGAACATTGAAAAAAAATCGATTCTGGTAGAACGAAATACAATAATAAACGAACTCATCTGCTATAATTAGTTTATAAAAAAATACAACAGATCAATAATGGGTGGGCTCTCCATGTTGACGAATGCACTCTAGCCTACGCGGCAAGCTCGTAATCTGGTTCTTGATAAACTCTAGAGGTACAGCCTTCCAAGCTGCCCTCACAGCATGTTCCAGTTCATCCAGCGTGGTCGGAGGATTGGGTAAATCGCCAATATATATATCGACCCATCCAATCCCATACCTTTTCAATTAGCGATAAATCGGGTGATCTTGGAGGCTAGGGGATTACGCTGATCCCAGCTTCTTGTAAGAACCTCATCGATACCCTTGCAATATGAGGACGTGCATTATCTTGCTGGAGGAAACCCTGTTCGAGGCCTTAGACATATGCAACGGCAATTGGTTCTAACATCTCATTCACATAACGTTGCGCAGTCGTTGTGCCATGAATCACAAGTAAACGTGACTTGCTATTGAATGCAATGGCACCCCAGGCCATCAAACCAATAGGACGATGTACATGGCGCTCAAGAGCAAACGGGAGACCATGTCGTTCGCCCCGTTGTCGTCTAACGCGTTGGCGTCCGTCATATGCCCCCAGACAAAAACTGGACTCGTCGGAGAAGGCCGTCTGATGCCACTCAGCATGCCATTTTCGGTGTTCTTGGCAACAATTTAACCGTTGGTGACGATGATTTGCAGTGAGTAGAAGCACTAGATGCGAATGATATGATCCTAAGCTCATTTCACTCAATCTGTGGTACACCGTGGGGACTCGAATGGACCGCCTCCCTATAGCTGCATACCAAGCTTCAGCAACAGCTTGAGTGTAACGCATTCTGACTCGAAGGACCAGTAGTCGTAGATGGCGATCTTGCCGGTCTGTAGTTCTTCTACGTGCTCCAGAACCTGTGGCTCGCTACATTCGCCCCTTGTGCGATCCATGCACGTCATGCTACTACAGGTGTCGCCACGCTACGCCCCATGGCTACAGCAATTGGTCTGAAAGAAGCACCACGTTCTTGTTGGCCTACAATCTGACCCCGTTCAAAGGGGCTTAACTACGTGAGCTGGGGATGTCATTGTCTAGGGGGGCATTTTTACACATCAACTAGTCTCTCACCACATTTGCAACCGATATGAGCGTTTTTGAATCGACAAAAGGCCATGCTTTGTTTTTACATGTCTAGAGTTTTTTAGAGGTGCCATGTAGGTCAATAGCGTCTGAATAAACAAAAAGTGTTACATGTGTACTAGATGGTACCGCCAAGCTGTGTACAGTTTCAATGCAAATGTCCCTTTTCTTTCTAGGTGTTTGGATTCCACTTGCGAATATTTTGCTACAAAAAATAGCCATAAACATGATAAAAGGACCAAGAATAAAGCTTTGAGACCTCTTGCAACTAAGTCAATAAACAAAAAAAACCTGAACACATTTATGTTGCTGCATATATGACATACTACCAGATTCAGTAAAAACCATCAAGTCTCACTTCTCATACAAACAAAAGGTTAAACAATGGATATTAGACATCATGAGACATTTTTTCAAAACTAAATCGGGGCTTATTTATTTAGACGGACCTAGGCAGTTTGTTTGGTCTTTGCTTGGATTTTAGTCTTATCAATCAGGAATTGTACCTGTCAGATAGAACTATGATAAAACTGCCCGGTGCACTAATTGATGGGTTCAATGCCTGATCGATAAGACAAAAATCCGAGCAAAAAACTGAACAAAAACAGGTACGTATTGAAACACAAGGGCAGCTTTACCTTTTTGATTCTGTATCTCGCTTATCTTTCAGTTTTCGGAAAAAAGTTATCTGAAAACGCTGTTTATCTTAACGACTTACCTGTCAAAAGAAAAGTATCGACTTTGGACTCACCCTGTATACGTATTATACAAGGTGCGCCTAAATATCATGTACAAATGAAAGAAGGAGATTCTTTGGTTTCTTTATAATTGAAATTTCACATAAACGTAGGTCAGCAAACGCTTCGTTATCGATCTACAAGGTATTAACATTTTAATATTTTTCGACCTTTTTCTTAATAAAGCTTTAAATTTTAATGGTATTCAGCTCAAATTTGGAATATAACGAACGCAGTATGAGTAGAGAATTGGGTAGTTCTCAGGGTTTCCAGAAATTCGAGTCCTTTCAGTTTCAGCAGAAAATTTGCAAAGAGGCAACATAAAATATTGCTTCTGTGCAATCTATATTACTCTTTTTAAAAGTACTTGTAATAATTTCCAATCCATGCATGTGAATAAAAAAACATAATCCCAACGATAACCCTAAAGTCATTCCCTTACTATGTCCGTCATATTAAGTTGCATTTATATCTCGTAGGAAATACAAAAATTGAATAAAGATAATGCAGATTTGACTGATTCATTCAATATATAATGACTTTACGAAAAAAAGTTCAGTTTGGATAAAGAAGGTAAAAAGCAGACTTGAAAAAATGATGACTTACACCTTTTTGATAGATTAATTTTGAACGCATTTATGGTGATGAAGAGTCCTACTACCAGTCTTTAATAGGTGGCAGTACTATCAATGTACTAGTATGCCTGATGTACCCTAGGAGCTTCAAATTTTCTGTGTGAAAAGCGTTTATCAAATAATTGTTCAAGCTTGCATTTGTGACCGTCATTCCCTTATATCCTTCAAAGACAAAAGGCAAGTTACTTCAACAATTATTGATTACTCAGTAGAATAGCTTTTCTGGAGTATTGATCATACACAATAAGTCTCTCTTAAAGCGAAGCTATGTCACGCGTCATTCTTGATTTTGCTGTATTTCGTCATTCCCTCATCGTCATTCCCTCATTCCTATGTGATGTGAGGGTATGACGCTTTATAAAGGAATGATTTTAAAATTAGACAGCTTATCTTTTTGGATCAATTGCTTGTTTCAGGGACGAACAGTGGCGAAGAAAATGAAAATAAGCTACGAAGAACCTAAACTAAAGGAAAGGCAGTACGACAGGAAGCGAAGGGATAAGCTGAAATCGAGTCCTGAAAAGGCTTAAATACCTAAGAAAGAAGAGAGAGGCCAAGTAAAACCTATATCTGTTATGAGTTCCAGAGAAAGAAGAGTAAAGAGAAAAAGCTAGAAGAAAAATAGCCAAAAATATGGAGAAAAAAACTAAAATTATGTAAAAATCTGGCAAAACCTTTAGATGAAAGCTGGTCTGGCACCTTTTGTGGAACCAGAAGTTTAAAAAAGTAGTTCAGTCAGAGATCTGGTAGTTGCTCGGAGGATGCTGCTAAGAAGGCATAGAGCCTTACTATGTGCGAAAATAGCTAACAAAAGGAACTGACCGATGAAATAAGAAAGAGACATTTTGTAAGAGATATCAAAGGCTAACAAAGAATACAGACAGAAGACTTAGCCAGTCAAATAACATCGCTGCCTTCCACGGGACATATAGAATTTGCCAGTTTGTCTTCTCCGGCGATATGTTGGAGTTTAGAAGCCTTTCCTGCTCTGACTGGCCTTTTCAGGCATCATGCCCCTTTTCTTTCCCTGAACCTCACATCGGTGCGCTGCTCGTAAGTTCAATGGACATTCGAAAATATTCAGCGATCACGTATTATTAACAGTTACCCACAAAGCCATAGCCTACTAGACCATATTTCAAATGCATTATTTCCACCCACCTAATAACACAGAATCCTGTTTTGTTTGTTTTTTCGATAAGGGTCGGAGATATAAAAAAATTACAATGGGATAAAAAGTTTCTAAACAAGATAGAATATTATTTTGTTTCTTGAATCTACGTGCGGCGCACCGGAAAAAGATCAGGGTAAGACAATAAGGCATGACTCCTGAAAAAATAGCACTCTGTAGATTCTGGCAACCGCTTGACATGTGCAATAATGTCACCTATTTATATTCTATATTTGAGATAAATAGCTCAAAAATTGAGATGGTTAACGAAGGGTTTGCGGACCTATGTTTATTTGAAGTTTTTGACGCCAAAGAATCTCCTCCCTTCGTTTGTACATGATATTTAGGAACACTCTGATTATATAACTCGCGGTAATGGTAATAACTCACTTGTTGATTTACAGCAAACTTCATCGCATGAGTTGTTACCATCATTACCGCATCGTTGAATAACATACTAAACTGTTACGATTATATTGATGTAAGGGTAGTACGAGTGAAAATGATACCTGTTTCTTGAGAGCGCCATATTGCTAGCGTTTCTAAATCCTGCACTTTCTTCCAATCGTAAAAGTCACGTAGGGAGATGAAAGCTTTCTTGTTGATCTTAAAAGGAAAACCTTATCCTGTTATGTTCCGCCACCACATCTACGGAGATTTGCCGGGTATGTATTTACCGAAACGCGCTACCCATAAATTTAATTTACATTCTACTACCAGAAACAACCGCTTTGCAGCCTTCTATAAACCACAATGAGGTAGTTTCAGTTTACCTCTCAACCAGAAAACATTCTTCAGACATATGATACGCAGATGGCAGACAACATCTGAATAGCCAGATGTATCGAAGGACTGAAAAGCGTTGTTAAGTTCCACTAATTTGGAAATTCTGAATATTGGTGACTTTTGTAATAATGTGAGAGAGGAGGTCATCGACCTAACATTGGGTACACTCCACATTTGCAATGAAGTGAAAGACTGGAGGATTTCCTTGGAACCATCCTTGTCTGACAACAGGCACATCATGTTCAAGATAAATGGAGAGAGAGCAGACATCCTTATCAGAAATCCGAGGCATCCTAATTGAGCCTTGTTTAAACAGAACTTGGCTAACAGACCGGGATCTATTGACCATAACCTCAGTAGTGGAGATGACATCGCGGCAGCAGTGGAGTCCCTCTGTAGGGACCTCAAGGAGTGTTTTGAAACTAACCGTCCCCTGCGCAAGGTCAGTGCAGGAGTCAATGCAAAAAATTTGGAAAACAAAAGGAAGGCGGTGCAAAGATTACTAAGAAAGGTTAAGCACAAGAAAGACTCTTCGGAATGGGAGAAGTACAAAAAGGTACTGCAGCAGTACAAGAAGGAGATCAGAAAGGCCTCTAAGGAGTCATGGTGGAATTTCTGTAGATCCATTAACGACGCTCCTGCAACTGCGAGAATGCATAGAACCCTACGCAAGGACAATAAGTCTAAGATAGGGTCCTTGGCCAACTCCTCTGGTCATATTACGACCAACGAGGAAGAGACGTTGAAGCTGCTTATGGAAACACATTTCCCTGGATCGGCAGCAGTACAACTGCAGGAAAGGCAACTGCCAACACGTCGTCCCTCTAGAGAGGACTGGATGATGGCACGTGGGATCGTAACATACGACAGAGTAGTATAGGCAATAAATACATCTGCACCATATAAAAGCCCTAGTCTGGACGGTGTGATCCCAGTGATGTTACAACAAGGGCAGGAACAAATCGTTCCACGGCTTATGAGGATATTTCGAGCTTGTCTGACCGCTGGCTTCACACCTGGAAGCTGGCTACTGGCCAAGATTGTTTTTATACCAAAACCGTGTAGAGGTAGTTATACACACCCGAAAGGCTTCAGACCGATTACCCTTTCTCCATTCTTGTTGAAGACTTTGGAAAGGCTAATTGATAGACACCTAAGAGATGCACCTCTGGAAGGGTGTGCCATTCATGCTTGTCAGTTTGCTTATCAGGCTGGTAAGTGAGCTGAACTTGCCTTTCACCAGCTAGTTTGTAGACTGGAGAAGACGCTGGGATAAAAGAAAGTAGCCTTGGTAGCTTTTCTAGATATTGAGGGTGCGTTTAGTTGTACCATCTCCAATTCAATAATGTTTTCCTTGGCAAGGCATGGGGTGACATCCTCCCTCGTGGAATGGATCATCTCCACCTTAGAGGGTCGAGTGGCTACTGCCATGCTGAATGACATTTCGCACGGCGTTGAAGTAGCGTGGGCTGTTCGCAGGGCGGAGTCCTATCTCCCTTATTGTGGTGTCTGGTGGTGAATGAATTTCTGGTCAGGCTGAGCAATATAATGCAAGGCGCTCTGCGCACTGTAGAATCGTGGTGCAACGAGGTAGATCTATCGGTCAATGCCGAGAAGACCGAGCTAGTTATGTTCACTAGAAGAAGGAAACTGGATGGATATATTCGACCAACCTTCTTTGGAACATCACTTGTGCTTCCCCAATCAGTAAAATATCTAGAGGTAATTTTAGACTCGAAGCTGAATTGGAGACAACATACAGAACATAAAGTCAATAAGGCACGTAATTCATTATGGGCATGCAGAAGGGCTGTAGGAGTGAATTGGGGATTAACTCCTAAGGTGATCTTCTGGCTCTATACTACAATCGTTGGGCCATCCTTATTGTATGGATCACTGGTGTGGTGGCCATATGTGGGGATAGAAACAATCAAAGCAAAGCTAAATAAAATTCAACGCTTGGCTTGTGTTAGTACAACAAGTGCAGTACGCACGACTCCGTTGAGCGCATTAGAAGCACTGCTGAATCTCCCTCCACTCACTTGGTAGTTCAAGGGGAGGCAAGGGTGTCTGCGTTCCGATTGTGGAGTCAAGGCAGTTCATCCTTTGTGAATCCTGGCAGAAGACACTCTGCCATCCTCTCGGAACTGCAAAGGGTTGACCTTATCCTACATATGGGGAGTGATATAATTTCTCCTACATATCGCTTCGACATGACAGCAAATTTACCGTGAGGTATCGTCGTCGTTGCTCGGAGACGAAGGTTATTTATCGTCTCCGTAAAAAGTCTGTTTTAGCTAAGAAATATAGTTCGTAGAACTCGGAAATTTGCATTAGTGAAAGTTAATTGTATGAGTTATATAAATGTGTGAAAAGTATCAAGAGAACAATCAAATTTAGGATTTAATTGTGCATTTTGGGTAGCAACCAATCAATTTGCCACTTTCTGCGAGGCAAAACCCCACCCGCAAAAAATCCGTATGTAAGTAAACATCTTTACTATTCTACCAGTGCAGTACATTTCAAGAGGGGTACATTGGAAAATGAATCATAAACCATGGAATGCTTTCTTTGTAATCAGATAAAGCCAACAAGTGATAAAAATAAAATCCCTTGTTTTCCTTGTGATGGTTGCAAAAATAATATTTGCCCAGAATGCAGTGAACTAGGTACATCTGAACTTAGGTGTATTCCGCTACAAAAGAGAACTTTGAAATTTTATTGCAAAAAATGTAGAAATCATGAAACTATCGATCTTTTGAAAAACACAATTGCTGATAAACTAAGCATTATTGCTGAAAAAGAAAAAGTTATTCAACTGCTGGAAGAAAAAATTGAGAATCTGAACAAAAACACCAAGACATATGCTAACATTGTGAAGTCTGGTAGTGGCGAACTTCAGCAACATAATAATTTTCCGAAAATAGTGGTTAAACCAAAAGGCCACCAAACATCCAATCAAACCAAGAATGATTTAGATAAAAATATAAATCCTGCTAAACTGAAGGTCGGGATTAAGAAAACTACAACATCTAAATCTGGAGCAATTATCATCGAATGTCAAACGAAAAATGAATCCGAGGTATTAAAGCATTGGATAGCAAATTACAAGATGCCTATGACATTGAATTAACCAAGCTACGTCAGCCAAAAATAAAAATAGTAAGTTTCACTAAAAACTATTCAGCCGAACAAATTGAATCTTACATAATGGAACAAAACCATGTCCCAGGGGAAGTTAAAGTGGAGTTCATCCGGAGTGGCAAGAATAATACAAAAACTATTGTTGCTGAGTGTTCCCCAAATGCATTTCATTATATTCTGAATATGAGGAAGTTGTGTATTGGTTGGGAGAGATTTCCTGTTTTTGAAGAAATATCTGTGCCAAAATGTTATAATTGCCATGGTTATTATCACAAGAAGGAGCATTGCAAACGCAACGTCTATGTCCAGTGTGTTCAGAAGACCATGAAGAAAGAGCCTGTCTCCATGAAAAAGTGTTTTGCAAAAACTGTGAACTTTCGAACTCTAAATTTAAGACCAATCATCCTACTAATCATCAGGTGAACGACTATGAATGCCCAACTTTTAAATACCACATTAGCAATATCAGAAATCGTACAAATTACACAGTCTAACTTTACATCTCTTTAAGTAAGTAGTTTCTTGTTTTTATACAAACAAATTCATAAATAAAATTTTTGCCAACATCCTTTTATCATGTCTAGGATTAGTCGTAATATTACAGTCGGTCACCTAAATGTTCGATCTCTGTTTACTGGATTTGATGAGTTTGTCAACTTACTGAGTGTCTATAATGTTGATATAATGTGTGTTACAGAAACTTGGCTAAATGCAGATATCAGTAATGATTTGGTGCAGATAACTGATTATAACTTTTTTGGGAAAAATAGAACTGGTCGAGGTGGAGGCGTTGGTATGTATGTAAAGAGCTCTTTTAGTTGCAAGGTTGTTCTACAAGATTTTTCTCCTGTTGATGGTTTAGAATATCTATTTATTGAGTGGAAAATTAATAGATCTATCATACTACTCTGTGTCGTATATAGAGTGCCAGGTAGCAACATTTTAGGCATTGTAGAACATTTTGATAACCTCTTATCTTATATTTGTCCACAATATGACGACATACTAATAGTTGGTGATATCAACATTGATCAACTCCAACCCAATTTATTTTCTACCTGTCTGTCATCTTATGATTTCAAACAATTAATTGAGAATCCAACTCGCTTAACAGCAACTTCACAGAAACTTATTGACGTAATTTTCATCAACAATCCTGATTTAGTTCTAAGTGCTTTCACTGCTAATGCTGACTTAGTATCTGATCATCAAGCAATTTTTTGTAATTTGAAACTTACGACTGATCGTAAGTTACCTAAAATAGTTAAATACAGAAATTTCAAAAAAATTCGTCAAGACCTTTTCTCCAATGACCTGCAAGCAGTGAGTTGGGATGATATTTTTTACTTAGATTGCATTGAAGAAAAAATAAAATTTTTAACTGTAAACATTTTAGCGGTTTTTGATAAGCACTGTCCATTAAAAACAGCTCTTGTCACTAAGCCGTATGCTCCCTGGATGACTACAGATATAAAGCATGCAAGGCAAAAACCGAATAAGGCGCTTACAAAATATAAAAAATCAAAGAGCGTAGTTGATTGGGCAAGTTACAGAGCATTTAGAAACACGGTAGTCAGAAAAGTAAATCACTCAAAGGAAGAATATTTGCGTAGATGTCTTAACTTGAATAACATAAAAATATTATGGAATACTGTAAATAATTTACATATTAGATCAAGAAAAGATGTTTCGATACCTACATCCTTATATGTAATGTTAATGAAATCAATGATTACTTCTGTTCTGTTTTTAGGCCCCCTAATAACTGTTTTGAAGCCGAAGACGGTTATCTTCAAAATAGATACCGACGCGAATTGTCCTTTACACTTAAGCTTGCCTCGTTGGAGGATATTTGTAGTATAGTAGCTCAGTTACGATCTAATTCCTATGGAAGTGATAATATATGTGCGCTCATGATTCTGGAAAAGGTAATTCAGCCACAATTGTATGACTATATTACTTTAAACCAAATACTACCATCTTCTCAGTCAGGCTTCAGAAAACAATATAGCACTATCACCTCCTTGATTAATACATCTGATGACATCATTGCCGCTTTGGACAATGGAGAAGCGACGGCACTCGTCCTTCTTGATTTCTCCAAAGCATTTGACAGGTTGGATCACAGTTTATTATGTGCTAAACTTAAGTTTTACGGTTTCGATGCCACAGCCATATCTTTCTTCAAATCATATCTTTCCAACCGAATGCAACAAGTGATACTAAATCATTCTGTCTCCGACTTAAAACCCATAACATCCGGTGTTCCGCAAGGTTCCGTACTTGGTCCTTTTTTTTTTTTTTTTAAATAGCGGCGTTAACTACTTGGTCATAGCCGCGTAAACAGTGAGTGTAGTTACTAAGAAAAAAGAAGAAAAATGGGAAAGGTAATGATAATACTAATGTTCAGATTTTTTTGAATAAACCAGTACTTTTCATATAAGCTATAGTTTTTTTAATATTTATAGTACTGAGGCAATCAGACATATTGTTTGGCAGGCTCAACTGTAATCTTGTGGGTTCGTACTGTGGGCACTCTAGTAAAATATGTTTGACTGCTAAATGTATGCCACAAGCTTCACATAAGGTATGGTCTTCGCCTCTTAGGAGGAAGGATGATGTTATAAAGGTATGCCCTATTCTCAATCGAGTAATAACCACTTGTTCTCGTCTTCGAAGTGGGGTTGGAAACGACCATGGCTGCACTGACGGTTTTACTGTTCTCAATTTGGGATCGATTGCTTCATAGTAAGACTGCCATCGTTCTATGATTTTAATTCTTAAATATCCTTTTGCATCTTCCAACCTTGTCGATATATTTTCGTCTGGTTCCGAACTTGATGCCAATTTAGCAGCAGCATCTGCTCTCTCATTTCCCTCTATTCCAATATGACTTGGAGTCCAAACCAGTATAATTCTCTTCTCTAAGTTTTTTAAGTTATGAAGAGATGTTTGTATCAACCTTACCATAGGGTCTTTAGTGAAGACATTACTAATGGCATAGATGGAGCTAAGAGAGTCTGTACAGAGGAGACACATAGCAATATTGGTGTGCATGGCATAATCGAGTGCCTTCATTATCGCAAAGAGTTCAGCTGTATATGTTGATGATTTTCTAGGCAAAGACCATGAATGGCTTTCATTTCCCGTACAAAAGGCTGATCCTACACCTGTCTCAGATTTCGAGCCATCAGTATATATCTGGATAGAATTCGGATAATTTTGAAGGATGGACCTAAATACAGCATTGAGAAGAACGGGATTAACATTATTTCTATCGTACGCAAGGCACTCCAGGTGTTTATCAGGTGGTACTTTTTTCCAAGGACAGAGCTTATCAACATCTAAACTATACACACTTGTATTTATTTCTCCAATGTCGTTTTGGAGCTCACTAAATCTTACACCTAACGGTCTGGTTATTGTGATTCTATTAGTGTATCTCCTGTGGTCCTGATTCGTGAATAACAGAGCGTGGTTGGGATGGTTAGGCTGTGCCCAGATTTTTAGGCAGTAGTTGGAGATAAGCTCTTGTCGCCTTATCTCTAGAGGCGGAATACCAGCCTCACTGCAAAGGGAAATTCCAGGACTAGTTCTAAAAGCACCTAATGCCAATCTTAGACCACTTGAATGGATAACATCAAGAGACCTTAGCCTTGACTTGCGGGCGGACTAGTACACAACTGAACCATAATCGATTTTTGAGAGCACCAAAGCTTTGTAAAGATTTAGCAAAGTCTCTCTGTCACTTCCCCAATTTATGTTGGCCATTGCGCGAATAATATTTAACCTCTTCCTACACCTGATAACCAGATCCTCGATATGGTGGTTCCACCTCAGGGTTTTATCCCAAATTAGGCCCAAGAATTTTACTGTATCCTGACATTGTATCTGTGTTTGTTGGACAAACAACCTAGGTTGTGCATGGGGTGATCTGAGTCGACAAAAATGAATACATTTAGTTTTTTCTTTGGAAAACTGGAAGCCAATATCAAGAGCCGTTTCTGTAATATGGTTGATGGCTTCTTGGAGTCGATGTTCTACATCATCCATAGAGGGAGCAGAGTAAAAAATTGCCAAGTCATCAACATATAAAGATCTTCCTATTTCAGGCGCCAGGTTATCCGTTAGACTATTTAACAGCTATGGCAAATAATATCACGCTGAGTGGGGATCCCTGTGGTACTCCATTCTCCAATATGTGTAAATCTGAGTAGTATGTACCATCCCTCACCTTGAATTGCCTATGATTAAGGAATGACTTGATGAAGTTAGGAAGATTACCACGCAACTTCCAATTATGCAAAGTTCGAAGGATGTTGAAGCGCCAGGTCATATCGAAAGCTTTTTCC
The DNA here is from genome assembly GCA_951848785.1 of Callosobruchus maculatus. NCBI lineage: Eukaryota > Metazoa > Arthropoda > Insecta > Coleoptera > Chrysomelidae > Callosobruchus > Callosobruchus maculatus. The sequence goes on from CATOUR010000130.1 coordinate 3,345,353, forward strand.
AGGTCAAACAGCACAGCTACTAGGTGGTGCCTTTTTGCGAAGCTGTTTTGAATAGCACCTTCGAGTTGGACAAGTTGGTCCACGGTTGATCTGTTTTGCCTGAAACCAGCTTGGTGATCCGATATGAGCCTGTTTGTCTCAAGGAACCACATAAGGCGCTTACTAACACTCTTTTCAAGTACCTTGCATAAACAGGATGTAAGAGAAATTGGCCTATAGCTTGAAGGTAATTTTATGTCTTTGCCTTCTTTTGGGATGGGGATAATAACAGCAGTGCTCCACTTTTCTGGAAATACTCAGGTGCTCCATATTTGGTTGTATAAGAGGAGTAGTTGTTCTTTTGCCTGTGGTGGTAATTGTTGAATGAACTCATACGGAATATTATCTTCTCCTGGTGTAGAGTTATTCAGTTCACTGATAACGATTTCTAACTCCATCATAGTGATTGGTAGGTTGTACTCGGCTGCAGGACTTTGTTCGAAATCTATTCCATATTCCATCCGATTTTTTTGTTCTAGGAATGTTTGAGTGAAATTACAGTTACTACTTGTAATTTCAAAATAGGAAGCGTACGCATTGGCCTTATCCGCTTTATCGTAGAGAAGTTGTTCGGCAATATCTAATACTGGGGACGAATCAGGAAATCGTCTTCCTTTGATGGCTCGAACTTTTCTCCACACTTCTGATGGGGGGGTTTCTGAGGTTACAGTGGATGCATACTGTTTCCAGGAATTTCTTTTACTGTTGATAATAGTACGTCGCGCTTTGGCTTGGAGACGTTTGAAAGAAATCATGTTCTCTCGAGTCGGATAGCGGTTAAATACATTAAATGCACGCTTTAAACATTACGTAAATATGTATGTTTATCACAGTTAAGTAATAAATAGTAAATAGTAAAAAATGTCACAGAAAGTTATGTAAATATATCACAGTAAGTAGATTAAAAGAATAGGATTCTTAAACCCTTAGGAGGCGTTTTTGGGCTTACCTCTGCCACCCCCTTTTTTCTTTTTTGACGACGGCTTATCTGATGTTGCGTCAGAAACGATTTGCTCACTCTCAGTAGATGAGTCACGAGTTCTTTTTTCTGATTCTACAGCTGATACTGCAGATACGCGGCTACTCATAGATTCGCCACGGGGTCGAAGAAAGGGTTTTAAGGTGGAAGTGGCAGTATTCTGACTAGTAAGAGCACCATCTTGGGAGGAGAATTTTGGAACGAAAGCATCCTTCAGTGCTTCGACTAACTGAGGAACAAGATCTTTCAAAAGAGCGCTAGTATCTGGCTTGCTAGCCGTTATTTGACTATAGGTTGGTTTTCGAGGCACAATAATCTTTCTAACTTCCGGATAACTTGTATTATTTGAAGCCTTATATTCCTGAATGGCAACTTCCTGTTTATAAACAGGACAACTCCGCGATCGGGCAGAGTGGTTGCCACCACAGTTTATACATATAAGTGGTTCTTCGCATCTCGATCCTTCATGTAAGGGCTTACCACATATACATACTTGGCTCTCTCCGCAGCGCATAGAAGTGTGTCCGAATCTTTGGCACTTAAAACATCGAAGAGGGGGGGGCACATAAAGCCGAACTTCTAAAGAGTAGAATGCCACTTTGATCTTTCTAGGTAAGATAGGTGTGCCAAAAGTGAGAACATGATTTGGAGTATCAGTCAAAACTCCTTCTTTTTTAGACTTCAGACGCTTCACCTCTATAACATTCTGACTTGCCAATTCTATTCTTATATCATCCTCGGTATAATTTAAAAGATCTGGACAATAAATAACTCCACGAGATTTATTCATTGTGGTATGAGGTACAACATCGATATCAAAATCTAAGAGTCGCTTACATTCTTGCATTTTACGAGACTGTCTTTCTGAACTTGTTTCAATGAGGATACCTTCTCTAGTCTTCTTCACCATTTTGATTTCTCCGAATAATGAGTACAATGCTTTGTTAATCAAGATCGGACTCACTTTATCAAATACCGGCATAGGGCCGTCATTTGGTTCACTGGCTGTGTGCGGTCAGTGGTTTTAAGTGTTCCGCCGACACTATCCGCAATTAGGGGAGCGGATGTCACCACAGAGTGTGTATTTGAATTTTCCATTCAAGTCCCACGAGCAAGGAAGAAGTAAAGGTCAACTACGGCAGTGCTCCCATACCGCAGTAAGGCTAGTTAAACTCTAGAGGTCGCCTGGTATCTAGAGCACACCGTTCGCGACTCAGTATCGTAGAGCCATTCACCCCTCGGCACGGTACGATTTACACCTTGGGTTACGGATTTTTATAACAGGTTTACTCCTGGGGGAGGACAGGGGGAGGATTCAGAGTGGAAGAATAGGATAGGGAGTGGGTGGGTCAAAGGGGGAGGTTAAGCTCAGTGTCTGGCAGAATAATTAAAAACTACCAAACTCCGAACTCCCTGCCTGGGGCCGTGGGGGCGACACTCCCCATGCATCTTCTCTTGAAACCAGAATAAGCTTCCAGTAACGGAAGAAAATGCCCCCTGCGGGGGTACTTGGTCCTATTTTATTCTTAAGATATACGTCTGATCTTTTCCAATGTATCGAAAATTCAAAAGTTCAAGCATATGCAGATGATATCCAATTATATTGTTCATTCAAACCCTCACAAGTCGCAGCTGCAGCTGATAATATTAATTCAGACTTACAATACATCTCCAATTATGCTGCAGAAAACAATCTGAAATTAAACATTAACAAATGTGCAGTCATGTCGTTTTGCCCAAAATCCAACAGACAGCAGGTAGATACTAATCTCAGTTTGAAATTGAACGATAATTTGCTAACTCATGTAAACAGTACTAAAAACCTTGGTATAGTATTTGATAGCGACATGCGTTTCCATAACCATTTGAGTAATGTGATAAAAAAAGCTTACTCAGCACTTAGACCTATTTACAGCAATTACAACATTATTAATTATAAGCTACGGAAAAAATTATGCGAATCATTGGTTTTACCTATTTTGAGCTATGGTTTAGTTGTATTTTATCCTTGTTTAGACAGATTAAGCCAGCTTCGGTTACAAAGGATTCAGAACTGCTGTTGCCGTTACATCTTTAGACTTCGAAAATACGATCACATATCCGCGAAGTTTAATGAACTTATGTGGCTTAATATGGGTAATCTATATAAATTCAATCTGGGAGTTTTAGTGTATAAAATTCTTTCTACATCCTCGCCTCCATACCTTCGTGATAAATTTACTTTTCGTCATAACACGCATGACGTAAATCTTCGTTATATCAATCGTCTTTCCTTACCGCGGCATAGGACTACACTTTTTCGACGTTCATTTTCATACAATGCAGTCAAAATATATAATGAGCTAGATGACGGTCTCAAGTCGGGTCCAGTAAACAGATTTAAACGTACTATGCTAAAATGTACATTTACTAATTATGTAACAACTTAGTTTAGGCATTCCTATCTTATTTTTATTGTACTCATCTTGTTTATTTTTGCCTCAGTTTATTACTAAATCTCTTGATGCAAACATTTGTTCTTTCCATATTTGTTTTTTCTATCTTTTGTTTTGTCTAATGTCTTTTCAACATCTATAGCTTTACATCTTTATTGTCATTATTATGTTTTTGTATGTTGATTTGGACCCTGCTTCCTTGCTCCCATCAGGTGCTTTGGGTTCATAAACTGGATAATACAATACAGTATTCTTCGTTTATCACCTGAAGTGTCAACTTGGGTGCGGGAAGGCAGGCTCGGAATGGATGTACATCTCTTTTTGGGTTAAGTTTGAATAGCTTGATGGCTAAACTTCGCCTATTTGTAAAATTTTACAAATAAAGTCCTTTTATTATTATTATTATTATTATCCTACAAGGGAAGAGTGGAGGCCAAGCGGCAGGCGGCCTTTTGAGGGGAAAGGGCCAGTCTGGTACACCGACGGCTCACTTACCGACGAAGGTTCCGGCGCTGGGGTCTATGGACCAAAAACAAAGCTCTCCCTCTCTCTTGGGGGATACACCACGGTATTCCAAGCAAAGATATAAGCGATTTTAGCTTGTTTCTTTCATATTTACAAAATCCAGGGGCCAAGCAGGCGGATCACCTGTCTGCTATGAGAGCCAGACAGCATTAAAACCGTTAAGTGCCTGCGAATTTACATCAAGGCTCGTTCTGCAATGTAGAAAGGTCTTGGATGACATTTCGGCAAGACATCAGGTGTCACTTATGTGGGTGCCGAGTCATGCTGGAGTTAGTGGTAATGAAATGGCGGACGCGATCGCAAAGCGAGGGTCGATGAACAACCTCTTGGGTCCTGAGCCAGCCTTGGGGCTCACAGCAGGTACCATTAGAAGGAAAATAGAGGTGTGGTTGCAAAATCAGCGTCTTATCAGATGGAGAGGAATCTCTGGACATCTCCGTCAAGCTAGAGAACTTATTTCAGGACCTCTGGATAAGGTGGGACGGTTCCGTCTCTCGCTGGACAGAAGCCGACTAAGGTTACTTGTCGGCCTGCTATCCGGCCATAACACCTTTAAACGTCATTTGCATATGATGGGGGTGGCAAATGATCCGACGTGTACACGCTATGGCGAACGAGGAGGAAGAATCTTCGGCACACATTCTATGTCGTTGTGAAGCCCTTGGGTATCACAGGCAGACCATATTCCGTTCAAGGGTTCTTGAACTTGAAGATATAAGATGGGCAGGACCCAAGGCCATCCTCAACTTTGCGATGAGGGCTGGACTTGGGAACTAGGGTAAGGAGAGGTGCAAGAGGGCCCGTTGGTAGGCCTATGCACTGGTGGTTCCAGCCGTCAGATAGCCTCTCTCCCTCTTTCATTAATTCATTCATTCATTTGCTTTTGCTACAAAATCAACATAGCTGTGCCATAAAAAAAACTCAGGAATGTGTGTCCTATACTGATTTTCGCAGAATTGAGGTACATTTATAATTCCCGGTGATTTGAAATCATCATGAAGTACCTGCTGAGCTTGTTACTTCAGGCCCATGTATTAAACCTTTAAAGCAAATTGTTGGTTTTGATTTCTAGTTCTGTAATCGATTCGTAGCTCAGAGCGACGGTCATATTAGCATATAGAAAGAAGTAAGAGTAAATCACTGCAATCTAGGTGATTGTCAATATCATTAGTAAAAAGCTGAGACTGTAAAGGGACAGAAGACTTCCTTGAGGTGCCCCATAATTCACTTCAGTTTTGTACCTTGTTACCACAATTGATAGCACCAACGCCAAGTGGATATCTAAGTGGTTTGAGCACAAGAAGGAGGAATACACACACTTCGCAGCTCATGGATACCTTGATCTTAATAGAATTTAGGAGTCTGTAGTAGGTTTGTTAGAAGGGCACTCATCTAGTGCCATCAATTATTGTGATAACAAGATATAGATAAGTAGTTTGCTATTTTTACCTGGAATTTTCGATGCAAGGCAGATGGCTGAATTCATGCATCTAGAGAAATCGTATATTTAACTGTTTGATTTTGGAAAATAGAATTAGAATAGTGTGCGACTATTGTAACTTGCTGACCAGAAAATGAGGTATGACTTTCATTGTATCAGCAACCCTCGGTCGTGGCTCAACGTTAGTCTTAATCATCGTAGATTTATCGATAAATGACCAAAACATTAATGACAGTTTAATGTTCCGTAATTTTCCGAACAGTATCGAAATTCATAGCGCTCAAAGTGCTCAGGAAGATTTCTCAATCAAGTGCGCGTGTCAGATTGATCAAAGATTTCCGAGCGTGCACGACCTACAAAAGCTTCCAGATGATAGAATGAAAGTTATTTCGACGTTTAAACAGCGCCACTAATGCACTTAAAACTTTAGAATGAATTTTGTTCAGTAAATGGGACGTTTGATAAAATTGCGAGGTCTCTATTGCGACGTAGAATCTGGGTTGCAGTTTGCTTTTTACTTTGTTTTTATTTGCTCCAACTGGAAGAATTTAAAATTGTCCTATTTACACTGCTTGCCAGAACCAGGTGCGTGTACAAGTCTCTGTTCGAGGAAGGGCAACAGAACTTTAAAGATTCATATATATCGTGTAGTTTCACTTCCTACGCTGACATGTGAAAAGTACAATCAATGGAGTCACAAGAGAAATTAATGTGGTAGGAGCGAAATGATAAAATGGTAGTAATGCACTAACGAAAGCATCGGAATAAAGCATTTTATATGAGCTACTTCTTACGTCACTCAAGTCAGTTTTGTGCAAGTAGATAGATCAGTGATATTTGCAACAAAATGTGATGTAGTAGTACTTCTAGTAAAGGCTCTTCTGAGAAACTTTCGTCGTTACCAGTGGCAAACAAAAGTATATAGTGATTATGAAGGTTTTTGCTTTAATTTTGCCTTTAAGTGTCTTTGAAGTACATTATAATAGTACCTACATTAGTTTTAAAAATGTAAACTGATGACAGGAAGGACCAAAGTACTCTCCATTCTATTCAATTCAGTTATCCCATCGCTTTAGTCCCTTGTCATCAACTTCTGAGAAACCATTCTTTGGTAACATGTTTAACATGCCCATCACATCTTTGACCTTTCAATTCAAGGTCGGGAGAGTAGAGTGGATGGACCATGATTGCCATCCCTAATTCTGCAATTGTTTGTTGGCAGATCTGCGAGCCTGAGTGTTGTTGTGAGGCAGTGTCCAACCGAAGTCTTGACAAAGCGGCTTTTTTTTGTTTAGTTGTGCATTTAAGGGTCCTCGAAGTCCTTAAGGGTGCTGCTGCTTAGTTACTGTATGTCCTCTAGTTACAATGTGATCGTAAATACCTCCACATTTACTAAATAAATCAAGTTCATCACTTTACCAACGTCTTTAACATTTTTGGGATTCTGCGCTTTTTGGCTGTCTCTAGGCTTCCATTTGTACACCTCGACATTTCAACTCAGGGTTGTAATGATAAAACTAACTTGTACCCCATGTAACTTCATCATTTAAAAAGTCGATTATGTTGCATTTGCTGTTTCCACTGCTGACAAATTATCACTCGGTTCGCTCTTTGTTCCCCGTTGTAACTAAGTAATGACTTTTGGATTTCAAAGTGCAGGGACCTTTCTAGCTACCAATTTTTTTTTGTATAACTGGTAAAACTGCGAAGGCAGGTCATAAATACAGATGTACCACAGTTGCTATGGAAAGGCTTTGCAAGGAAAGGTGTATTAACGCGGGACTCGAATTGGCCAACACTCGTAGGCTTAATGAACACATATCCTGGCAGTCCTGGACACCCTGTTAACAAATCCGCGGTTGTCGATTTTTCTCTCCTTTTCTCGTCTTGGAACCACCCATATTGGCGCACATGAAGGTGGACTGGGTCAAATCGGAAAATAATAGATCACGCTGAATTTCGTGTAACTGGGTGGTATCGTCTCATTAAAAACTAAACATGGCACAGCTCAAATTGATTAGATTTTGATGAATGCTCACATTACAGTAGAAATCAGAACCTCGTTTATTGATTAGTGAAGGAAGGGGCTTTCATGCAGCGGTGCATCGCTATCCTAGTTGCAAATAAGCAGGGTACCGAACAACTTAATGTGGTCCTTTTTATAGTCATAGTCCCCAATTTATTTATGGTCAGCCTCCCACAAAGGCTGAAAGCCTTTGGCGCTGTAGAAGCGCTGCGAGAGGATAAGCGTCCGTACATGTTAGATTTGAAACGCTCCAGATTTAAGCCGTCGGGAAACAAATTCCTCGGCAGCTCATTCCACAGCGTCGAAGTTCTCCAAAAGAAGGAATGCTGGAGGAGACTGGTTCGGGGAGTAGGGACCTCGACTTGGTAAGTATAAGCTCGCAGAGCCTCTATAGTGTTCTTCGTTCAAATCTGTAAGACAGGGACAGGTCAGCCACCCTTCTTCCATGTTCCCAGGTGTGGAGGTCCTTTGTGAGGTTAGCCATATCGATTAGTCTAATTAATTGCTCTCTTCTGGATAGTGTCCAGAAGCTTCAGAGAGTGCTTCGGAGTGCATCCTCACCCATGGGAGCGTTACTTCAACGGTGGTCAGTTCTGTGCCTTGTAGAGCAGCAGTAGATGCTGTGGTGTATACAGCTTCCTACAGTGGAACAGAACTCCAAGCTTCTGATTATTTCCATATAAGCACGAATAAAGCTATAGTTTTTGAATGTGTCCAGTATTTTAAAAGGGGAGATCAATATTTTATATTAATTATTGAACGTTATAATTTTTTTGTTTCATTGATATAGGCATTTTTTATGGGGCACATATACTGGTAAGATGGTGTAAACCTACTGTATTCGAACGACTATATCCAGCTTTTTAAGAGATAAATTCAGTTCCGAATATTGGCTGTTCAAAGTTATAGTTTTTTGTAGGAGCAACCTTCAAAAAAGGATTTATGTGATCATTTGTTGGGCAACAGGAAATAATTTTTCAGAAAGCTGCTAGACGATTTACTTTTTTCACCAAAAAGTTTGCAGAACTTTTCTCTATTTTCCTCTTAGCCTGCTTATTAAGCGCGCCCCTGAATTTTGTAGGCCAATATCTCCTCCATCAGTCGATTTCCCAAGTTCTGGTTAGCGGAATTTTATTATTTGAATTAGTCTTGCTCTTAATCGATAAAATTTAATTTTTAATGCCCTACTCCAAAGGGCTCTAATCCTCTTAAAAAGAACTTCACGACCGATATTCAAATTAACTTTTCTAATATTTTAAGATACAGAGCCAGATTTCATAATTCCGTATCGTTATTTCTGTTAAGTCCGTTTCCCTTAACTCCACTGAAAATGCAGGTATCACAATATCATAACACATAAGACATGGCATCCTAATAATGATTGATGATAAAATTGAACCTTTACAAAAATAAAATCAACTTTTAAGCAAAAAGAATGTTGTTTCCGAAAATATGACGTCTGTCTTATTTAGACTTCGAGAATCCTAGTGTTACCTACTCAATAATTAAGTTTGATAACAGAATTAGGGGCGTCGACACAAGTGGTTTCTGTAATAGAGAGTCTGAAGTTCATCGTGTAGTTATATTTTTTCATTTCTCTTCAATGGCCATACGATAAAGTTACATCAGTTGAGGTAAACGGTCTGTTAAGGTTTTTATTTGACGAAAAATAGCAAATAGCAGAGCTCAGAATCTTGATACAGAATACAGTCTGCATAAGACCATTATCATCCATTCATGCAACATGTTTATATACCTATATGTATGTGACAGAGAGACATGGTATATACAGGGTGTCCCACGACGATTAAGACAAGCAATATATCGGAACTTGGCAGTAGCAGCGAATTATAATTTTGGGGGTGTAAATTAGAGCAAATGTAGTATCTGTTTCTATTATTGCGTCACCAAATGAGGTATTTGGTTTTGACCACGTGACGTCCGATTCAAAATTTTTAATGGGACACCCTGCATATTTGTGACCTTTTGTGTTCCTCCCGGTAAAGCAATTCCAACAAACTAGCATACCTGAGGTCTAAAGTGATTAATTCAAGAGCTACAGGTACTTACAGGATGGTAGCAATACCATTGATTGTAACATGTACCCCTACAGTTAAATTAGTTTGGTAGTGTTTCATAAAGGTAGTGGTACAGCCCTTTAAGTACCTGCAGCTCTTGAATTAATCAGTTTAGGCCCCAAGTGTGCTGGTTTGTTGGAATTGTTTTATCGGGAGGAACACAAAGAGTCACAAGTTTGCAGAGTGTCCCATTGAAATTTTTGAATTGGACGTCACGTGATCAAAAACAAATACTTCATCGGGTGACACAATAATAAAAAAAGATACTATATTTGCTCTAATTTACACCTCCAAAATTACAATTCGCTACTACTACCCAGTTCCGATATATTGCTTGTCTTAATCGTCTGTGTCAGTCTATCCAGAAAATAAAAGCATTACAGATAGTTTTTGATTCAGAACGAGGAGAATTTAATATAAGCGGAGCTTTAAGCTACGCTGAACATTTATGTGAAAAATTCGATATTCCTCTTCAATCACCAAGAGAAATTATAAGTAGGCACTCTTTGAGCGACACTGGTATTGATGTTGAGCTATCGCACGAAGACGTTTTGAGACAGAAAATATATTTGTGCTTAGACAGAGCATTAGCTGAAATTCCAGGACGGTTTCAGCAAATCCTGAATTTGGCAAAAAAATATTCGTGTTTGAGGCCTGATATAATAATGGGAGCTGAAAATGAATACAGCCTCCAAGCTCCACTTGACATTGACCGAGAGGAGCTCAAGCTTGAATGTATGCGTTTACGGTCTTTTGTAGCTTCTGCAGAATGTGAGAACCCACTTATTCATTCCGGCGCGCTTGATTTATTAAAGTTGGTCATATTGCTAATATCTGTTTTAAATCAACAATAGATCCATGGTTTTAATTCATGGTTTCAGTTTGTAGCCAAAATTGACAAGTGTAAAGTAGGAATTTGACGTCAAACAAGTCAACGGATTTATTTTTGGATTCCTTCACTGATTTAGAACCTGTTCTAGTCTGTGTTCAAGTTAGATGTAAAACTCAGTAGTGCCAACCTTAAAAATCATATGATGCAGGTCAGCATGTTGCATACCCGTCTCAGTACCTATATTATTAAGCATTTTCTAAATAATAACTCAAATTGAGAGTTTGACTGTCAAAAGGCTACAAACAAATACGAACTAAATAGATCTTGCGGAAACCGCTAATCATATCACAGCAACAGTGCTGGCAGCACTGCATGCTGTCACAAAATCCATGGTTTCATTCACAGATGTAAAATCAGTTTGACCTTGAACACGACCATCGATTGAACAACGAATAAATTGGCGGAGAAAATGTCGATGTAAAACGGGTATTACAATATTCCTTACAACCGTCATAAGTAGTGTCAATTGTGAAAGCAGTTTATCTAAATTAAAACTAATAAAAATTATTTAAGATTTACGAACTTTCAGTTGAGATTAACAAATCTTGCCATATTTACGATTGAACAGTACATACAGCGCTGGTACTCTGAAGCTTAGAAACGTATTTCTATGCACTATAAGATCGGGTGGCTTCGTAAATCTGTTAGCGTTGTAGGCACTTTGTAGTAGGCATCTGGAACCACCCTATCGTCGTGGTCGTCATGGTGACACAAACACGTCTCTATCTCTTAAGTTACGAAGTAAACTAAACCTAATAAGTAAAACTATATGATAGTCTAAGATCCGAATATAAGACGACATTCACCGAACTGGTTAATGGATGAAAAGCATTTTATATTAAATTTAATTTGTTAAAAAATGTATCGCGAGTATGTTGGCTGAAAAATTTCAGTCCAGGATATGATTAATTAAATATTTAGAAATTAATTTTTTTTTAAACATTTCACTGGTTTGGCTAATAGACAAATCACATACTAATCGAAAGTATGAAGCCCATAGAATATGCAAACGTTAGATTGGCTACGTTTTTCCCGTTCCAACTATAGGGTAGGCAGGTATAAACAGGTACATCAATAATAGTAATTTGCACGGTGTGGTTAATACACGAAACTCATATCAAAATAAAGATAATTTTATTGCCAACACGTCGATATGGGGTTGTCTGCAAAAAATCAGTCTGGAATTCCGGTTGTCGGATTTTAAAGATCAAAATATTGCTGCTAGTGAATACGTGCGCCAGAGAGGTCCGAGCGAACTATCCCGTGTATTAACAAAGGACGTAGCATAGCAGCTGCGTGTAGCTCGGCCATTGAATGAAAGAGAGTGAGCATGTCATGTATCCGTGAAATTGAAAAGGATAGCGATACACTCGTATAAGCTGTGCAATATTTTGGAGCACTAATAATTTATTAATATTGAATGTTATAAATATTTTTTTCATTAATTAATAACTTGCCTATGTGTGTATATATTGCATGTGATATTAAAATATATTGTAACATCCTGTATATTACATTGCTTATTTGGATTTGTTAATGTTTCTTTCACAATGATTAGGTTAGATTTTTTTGATGTGTAAACGTCATCGAATCATCTGGAATTTTCTAGACTGACAGATCGGCATTCTCGAATGTCATCTGGGTGTCTCGAATCTTCTAGATGGTTCGATGAAGTATATAAGGCACCACGAGTAGCGTGGCGGGGGTCAGTTGAGCTGAGTTATACTTGAGATAAGGTTAAGAGATATTGTATCGAGTTGTGAAGTAAAACAGTGAAAGTTACGTCGAGTTTGATTCCCTGGGTGAAGAAAAAGAGGCCGTCGTGACAATTGGTGTCGGAAGTGTGGGATTGTCCATCGAACCAAACCAGGAAAAGGAATCAAGAAGTGAGTACAGCGTCAGCCAATGCCAGTAACCAGAGCTATGGCGTCCGACATGAGTGCATTGATGACTATGCTACAAGAAATGGGAGACAGGTTAGAAAAAAGTGCAGCCGAATCAAGGGCAGAAATGAGAACCAGCTTAGACGAGGCAGTCGTGAACCTAGAGGAGAAGCTAAAGCTCCACCAAGACGAGGCAGTCGCAGGTTTGAAGAGTGGGCAGGAGCTGGTAATGACTCGGTTGGACGAGCAGAAGCGCCATCAAGACGAGGCAGTCGCAGACTTGAAGAGTGGACAGGAACTGGTGATGACTCGGTTGGAGGAGCAGAGGCAAGCCGTAAGTCAGGCGTTAGAAAATCAAGATCAGCGTATTAGTGCTATAGAGACATCGCAAAAGATCGTTGAGGAACAGCTGCAGCAAGTGAAGGATCAAGTGAAGGAAATCGTGAGAGACGAAGTGCGAGAACTTAGTGGAGGTGAGCGTGAACAACTACAGCAGGTGAAAGATCAGGTCAAGGAAATGATCAGAGAGGAGCTGCGAGAACTTAGTGCAGGTGAGCGTAGTTTAACAGCTGCAGCACCCGCTTTTCCTGATAGACACAGTGGGGTAGTAGCAAAGCCCTATCCGTACAACGGCAAAACGTCCTGGGACATTTATTATATGCAATTTGAAAATATCGCTCGTATGAATAACTGGTCAAATGAAGAAAAAGCTTGTGTGCTTACATCCATGCTAAGAGACTCTGCTGCAGCTATTTTGGAAAATCTCTGCTCATCAGATCTACGTGACTATGATAAGATAACATCTGCACTAAGGTTACGCTTTGGAGATGCGCACTTAACAGAGCTGCTACATGGTCAACTGCACAACCGGACACAGCAAGCCAAGGAGGATCTGACCACGTTTGCATATGAAGTCCAAAGCTTAGCGAAACGGGCATTCGTCAACAGCCCCGTCGAAACACAGGAATACGTTGCTGCTCGTCAGTTTGTCGAAGGCATTGCGGACCTAGACGTTCAGCGACTCGTAAGACTATCCAGTCCTAGAACTTTACAAGACGCTTTGGTCAAGGCTCTAGAAATTTAAGCTGCCACGAAAGCCACGCGAATGACACGGAGGGTGCGATCTGTAGAGCAAGATGATGAAGCAGAGGTCAGGGCGACAGCGTTCGTTCCAAGAAGAAGAGGTGGTACCTTTCAACGAAACCCAGCTCGCACAAATTTAGAAGGACCTGAGAAGTTTACGTGCTGGAGATGTGGGCAGAAGGGGCACCTTAGAGTGGGCTGTCGCATGCAGGTGTCAGAAAAGTCAAGAGAGGCTAGTACTAATACGGAGAATGAGTCGGAAAACTAAAGCCGGCCAGTTTTAGGGGGCAAAAACTGGCTGGCCATCATGACGAAAGCCCCGTGATCATCGAACTTGAGGTTAATAAAATTGAGAAGAGTCCAGTAGTTGAAGGTTACATAGAAAATATACCATGCAAGATGTTAGTTGATACCGGAGCAAATGTGACTATAATAAGTCCTAACATATACCAAGAAATTCGAAGGAAGTCGCCAAGCAGAACCACGCAAACGGATAGAATGTTGTTGAGAACCGCTACTGGAGACCGTATTCCAGTACTGGGTGTTGAAGAATTAGAGATTCGCATTGGCAGTTTTGGTAAGAAGCATCCCATTTTAGTAGCTTCAGTCACAAATGATTGCATCCTTGGTGCTGAGTTTCTGCAGAGTTCTGGCTGCGTAATAAACTTCACTGGTAATACCTTAAGCATTGGGGATTCAGAAGAAATTTCATTTTTCTGCCGAACTGTTCAGCTAGAGAAAATGAACGTTGTGTCACCAAGGAATTTTACAATACCTCCACAAAAAGAGATTGTTATACCTATATATGCACATAAGGCACTTGAACACAACCTCACCCCATGCATTTTTGAACCAGAGCCTACGCTAGGTTGGAATAAACCTATTTTATTAGCCAGAACAATAACGGATTCTTCAAATTTGTTAATAAGGGCCGTAAATGTATCCAGGAATTCAATACAAATCAAGAAAGGTACGCCACTGGGTAGGCTAGAACCAGTAGCATGGATCCGAAGGTTGGATGGCATGGAAGAAGGGGATGACGATGACTTCACTGAGATCTCAGATAGTCTTCGAGATTTGTATGATAGAAGCTGTGAGAATTTGCGACCCGAGCAGCAGCGGAAGGTCCTGAAGCTACTAAGAGAATTTAATTCGATTTTCGCTAAAAATAATGATGACCTAGGGCGAACCCATCTGGTACGTCATAAAATTAATGTAGGAGATGCCCAGCCAGTCAAGCAGCCCCCAAGAAGAACTCCATTATCTAGGATTGATGAAGTACAGAATATGGTAAACGATATGCAGAAACGAGGAGTGATCGAGCCATCATCTAGCCCTTGGGCCTCCCCGATAGTCCTTGTTAGGAAGAAGGACGGATCAACGAGGTTTTGTGTGGATTACAGGCGGCTCAACGATTTGACCAAAAAGGATTCATACCCTTTACCAAGAATTGACGACACTTTGGATGCAGTTGGAAATTCTTCGTGGTTCTCCACCTTGGACCTGCAAAGTGGGTACTGGCAGGTTGAAATGGATGAAAAAGATAAAGAGAAAACGGCATTTACATCGTGTGCTGGGCTATGGCAGTTTACAGTAATGCCTTTCGGTCTATGCAATGCACCCAGTACCTTCGAAAGACTAATGGATGTTGTACTACAAGGTTTATCTTGGAAAACAGCACTGATATATCTCGATGACGTCATTGTGTTTGGAAAGGATTTTGAAGAAGAGCTACTCCGACTAAGACAAGTTTTCCAGCGGCTTAAGGAAGCAAACTTGAAGCTAAACCCTAAGAAATGTCATCTTTTCAAAAAGGAAGTACTCGTAAAATACCTCGGGCATCTGTTAACCAAAGACGGAATCCGGACGGATCCAGAGAAGGTGCGGGCTGTGAAGGAATGGAAAGTACCGTCCAACACTCATGAGGTGCGAAGCTTTTTGGGACTATGCAGTTATTATCGCAGATTTGTGAAAGATTTCTCTACCATCGCCAAACCATTATTTGCCTTAACTGAAAATGGTAATAAGTTTTATTGGGACTCCATCTGCCAAGAAGCCTTCGACGCATTGAAAACAGCTTTGACCTCCTCACCGATACTAGCTCATCCTACAAGGGAAGGAACTTTCTACTTGGACACAGATGCTAGCCAATATGCTGTTGGAGCTGTCTTATCTCAAGAACAAGATGGCATCGAAAAGGTAATTGGATACTACAGTAAAACTTTGCACAAAGCGCAGAAAAACTGGTGTGTGACACGAAAAGAGTTGTACAGTGTGGTGAAAGGGATCGGAAATTTCCACCACTTATTGTACGGAAGAAGATTTGTCGTGAGAACCGATCATTCAGCTTTGCAGTGGTTAATGAAGTTCAAGAATCCAGAAGGCCAGCTTGCTCGATGGATTGAATACCTCCAAAGCTATGACTTTGAAATTCGTCATCGTCCAGGAAAGCAACACGGAAATGCCGATTCTATGTCACGCAGGCCCTGTGATGAAGACTGTAAGCACTGCTCGAAAGAAGAGAAACAACGAGAATTCGACATAAACACATTAAGAATAGAAGAATTTGAATTGGAAGGAACCAAGATTTCACTAGAAACCTTCAAGCAAGCTCAGTCACAAGACGCTGAGCTAGGGTTAGTTATTTATTCGCTATTAAATGGAAACAAGCCTAATCAACAGGAAATAAGTGCTACGAGTCCCATCACTAAAGCCTACCTAGCACAATGGGACTCACTAAAGGTAAGGGGTAACCTCCTGTATCGAATCTGGGAGGATACTGATGGCAGACATGCTAAAGAAAAACTTGTAGTACCAAGGAAATTACGGAAAGCAATTATGGAACAGCTACATGATAGTAGCAGTGGGGGTCACTTTGGCATCAGGAAGACCCTGGAAAGAATCAAGGAGAGATTTTACTGGGTTGGCTGTCGCGAAGATGTTGAAAATTACTGTTCCACGTGCGATGTCTGCAACTCAAGAAAAGGTCCAAGTATTCGTCAACGAGCACACATGCAGCAGTACAACGTTGGATCGCCGTTTGAGAGAATCGCCATAGACATTTTGGGTCCTTTGCCGGAAACCAGCCTTGGGAACAAGTATCTGCTTGTTGTAATGGATTATTTCTCTAAATGGCCAGAAGCAATTCCTGTGCCCAATCAAGAAGCAGGCACAGTGGCACAGGCTCTTTTAGAACACGTTGTGTCCAGATTCGGAGTTCCTAATGAACTACATTCAGACCAGGGACGAAGCTTTGAATCGGAAGTCTTCATACAGCTGATGAGAAAATTTGGAATTCGGAAGACTAGAACAACTGCTCTTCATCCGCAGTCCGACGGTATGGTGGAACGCTTCAACAAGACAATTCTGGATTACCTATCAAAATTCGTTAACGAACATCAGTCTGATTGGGATACGAAGATTCCTCTGGGAATGTTGGCCTACAGATCAGCGGTGAACGAGTCAACTCGGTTGAGCCCAGCGAAGATAATTTTTGGTCGAGAACTGCGGCTGCCTCTGGACTTAGCTCTTGGTCCACCCCCAGAAACGGAACGCCGTCTTCCATGCGAATGGGTGAGCGAGCTTCAGGAAACGCTCTGGGATATCCATGAGTCTGCTAGAGGAAACATCCAGTCTGCCAGCGACAGAATGAAAGCCAGATACGATCTGAAAGCAAATAGCCCAAAGTTCGTCGAAGGTGATCTGGTATGGTTCTACAATCCACGACGGAGAAGGGGTAGATGTCCGAAGCTACAACGCCATTGGGAGGGACCCTACGTGGTGATGAAGCGCCTCAACGACGTAGTCTACAGGATACGTATGGGTAGTGGAAAACCGAAGGTCGTCCATAGCGATCGCCTGTGGCCATACAAGGATCGAAGCGAACTGTTCGTCGAGGACGCCGAACGCTAAGGGGGGAAGAGTGTAACATCCTGTATATTACATTGCTTATTTGGATTTGTTAATGTTTCTTTCACAATGATTAGGTTAGATTTTTTTGATGTGTAAACGTCATCGAATCATCTGGAATTTTCTAGACTGACAGATCGGCATTCTCGAATGTCATCTGGGTGTCTCGAATCTTCTAGATGGTTCGATGAAGTATATAAGGCACCACGAGTAGCGTGGCGGGGGTCAGTTGAGCTGAGTTATACTTGAGATAAGGTTAAGAGATATTGTATCGAGTTGTGAAGTAAAACAGTGAAAGTTACGTCGAGTTTGATTCCCTAGGTGAAGAAAAAGAGGCCGTCGTGACAATATTCATATTTTTTAAATCAAAAAGCGATAGTGATACATATATAATACTTATCTCAAAAGTTGTATTTGTTCTATCAGCTGCGTAAATAAAAACCAAAAAAGTAAAAGTTCAAAGTCATCAAAAAACTAAAATGAATAAAGCAATACTTTGATCTTTAAAAATCGACAACCCGAATTCCAGACTGATTTTTTGCAGACAACCCTATACCGACGTGTTTGCGATGAAATTATCTTCATTTTGATATAAGTTTTATGGATTAACCACACCGGTGCAAATTACTATTATTGATATACATGTTTATACCTGCCTACCCTATAGTTGGGACGGGAAAAACGTAGCCAACCTAACGTTTGCATATTCTATGGGCTTCATACTTTCGATTGGTACGTGATCTGTCTATTAACCAAACCAGTGAAATGTTTAGAAAACATTAATGTTTCAATATTTAACTAATCATATCCTGGACTGAAATTTTTCAGCTAACCCATCCGCGATATGTTTTTTAACATATTAAATTTAATATAAAATGCTTTTCATCCATTGACCAGTTCGGTGAAGGTCGTCTTATATTCGGATCTTCTACTATGAGAAAAACATTTGATTTTGAAGCCAACTGACAAGCATAATAAACGTTTTGCTTAATCCAGGAAATAAGGAGGGCGGCAAATTTTGTGTTGGCCCCGGGTGGCAGAAACTCACACTACGCTACTGGAACTATCTATATACTTTAAATGGGGAGCGTTGGGAGATAAATATGTTCATGGGGTCTGTCTGACGTTTTATTCTTTTTCTGTTCTGCATATTACTTACTTCAAATAGTCAGGTAACTATGTATTTTCTTCAGGTGCAGAAGTTGTATTCAATAACGGACTATAAAATCATTCAAAGATTAATCGAAATGGGTATCCTACGAAATTCGTTTTTTTGCATAATCGAAAAGATAATCGCAACTAAATCAAAAACCTCACAGTTTTGGAATAAAATTAATAAGAAATTCAGAGCACCAGCTTTTAATACTACTTGCTGAATTAGCGCACCACAATTTTTGCTAGTATAGTCAGTTCAAGCTGTTTTTCCTATCTCCAAAATAAACCGCGTCAATCGCGAAGGGTTATTGGGTCCTTTTTTCGGAAAAAGTGATTTTTTTCCTTGATGCAACATGCTTTCAAGGTTATGTAACATTTTTACAGAATCACTTAAAAATAAATTTGTATCAGAGTAGTTAATAGATCATCATAGATTCTAGATGTTTTCGATTATTAATAAATGCCTATAATGTTAGATTCCCTTGGGATTGACTTTTTGGTATTTTATTTCCAACATTGATAAGTGAGTGGAGTATTGTTATATAGAAAGTCCTCGATTGTGAGATAATACGCATTCTGGGCGTTTCATGACATCTACATAACAAAATTCCACGTCACTTATTTCCATCCGTCTGTCGGTCTGCCTGTATGTTGCCGTTCATGTAGCTCCGCTGAAAAGAGCTTATGCAGAACCCCTGTCTGTATACAAAAGATAGCCTACTTCAAATAGTTAGGTACCTATGGGTGCTAGAGAAAAGCTTAATACAGATTCGGAACCAGCGTGAAAAAACTAGTTCAGGAAAAATCCGGTTTTGTCAGTATAGCTTCCGGATCCACAGTGAGAGCGCCGTTTGAATTTTATCAAGTAAATTCTTTCCTACTTTTTTAAATTGGGGGTGAGGGGTTGTGAAAGTGATAAGCTGCTAGCAATAAAATCTTTAAATGATATCGTGAGCCGTGGTAGAGGTCGATAAATTTTATGGATTGTTTGTTTATGGAAATTGTGTTAGTGGCGGTGAAACTGTACTAAAAGAAACAACACAACATAAAAGCAGTTCAATCTCTGTTTTTGGATACCTACTCTATAGATATCTCTGATCGTTTTCTACTTTTTTTTCTGGATAAATCAGTAAAGTGATATGAGGTAGGATAAGGTCTCGAATAGAGTAGTTCGGAAACCACGAAATATTTCATTTAAATATTGATACTGGTAATATAATGCCTGTAAATATCAGAAAATCAGCATGCCATGTGATTAGGACATCAGTTGTTGATTGCAGGATGCAGTAGTACAGTTCAGAAAGTTGGAAACTATCATGCCTGTTGCTGTTTAATCAATTGAAATAAAACACACTTAGAATCCAATTCTCGATTGAACTTTTATTTCAAAATAAAGTTTGGTTTGTGCCATTATGTGTGAAATATAATATCATTCAAATGACCAGCTAGGGCTTCGCGGATCCAAAGCAGGTTGTTTTCTATAACTTTGCGGCACATATATGGGGTGGTATCTTGGCCATAACTTCACGAATGTAGTTTTTAAAATGTTCATGAGTTTGTGGATTGTCAGCGTAGACTCACTCTTTACCATAGCTCCATAAAAAAAGTTTAACCTCAAACTTTGTTCGCAATATGGCCATATTCGGTCGTGTTCTGTGGCACGTGGCGCCGTCTTGCTGGAACTACATGTCATCCGTATCCCTGTCGATTTTAGGCCAAAAATAATCAGTTAACATGCGGCCATAGCGCTCACCATTCACAGTCACCGACTCACCGTCCTTGTTTTCAAAGAAATACGGCTCAATGATTCCACCGGCCCGCAATGCGCACCAACCCAAGGAGCACACTATATTGGCTAAACGTTGTTTCTATGTCGGCCCAATATTTATTCATTGATAGTGGCATTTTAATCATTCACCAGTATTGGTCCTATATTGACTGCAGTTTGGAATTGCAATATTGGTTTTTCCTTCTTGCCCCAAATTGGCCCAATATGTTATTTTGTAATATTAATTCTGCAATATTGGCACTGTATTGTAGTTGTATTGGTAAGTACAATATTGCATATAAATATTGGTGCAATGTTGTACTGACAGAGGAAATATGATATAGTGTTGTATAACATCGGTCCTATATTGGCTACACATTGGAATTTCAATATTGGTCTTTCCCTCTTACCTCAGATTGGCCCTATATGTTTTATGTGATATTGACTCTGCAATATTGGCACTATATTGTATTTGTGATGGTAAGTACAATATTGTAGGTAAATATTGGTTCAAAGTTATATTGACAGAAGGAGTACAATATTGTAAAAAGGTACATTGGCACAATATTTTAGTTGTTTATATACTATTTCGCCAAACTTGGAATTTGCTGTTCCAACAAGCATTTCAAATAGAACGCTAAATTTGTATTGGCTCAGCTCGCTGCTTTACAATATTGCTTTTATGTTATTGGTGTGATCGTATAGGTATTTATTATTTATCTATGCAAAACAGTATACCTGCTAATTAAATACCCACACCCAACGAAACATTTTATGCTGTAATACGTACTTATTCAACGGGTTTATTGCTATTTTTTGGGAGTAAATTCACTGTTTCGGAAATGACTATTATGATCACCAAAATTGGTCAATATTGGGCCAATGTTAAATCGATCTTCATCCTCAGCAAGACCTTTTACACAAGCAAGTATCGCATAGACCTCAGCCTGGAATACTGTGGTGTGCCCCCCAAGAGAGAGCGAAAGTCTTGTATGGGGTCCGTAGACCTCTAGCATCTCAGTAAAGTTCCGAGCAAAATGATTTAGCCTTTATCTAATTTTTTTAAGGAGCCTTCTATTAATATTCTTTTATTAATCACCTGACTTGATAGCTGTATTCGTTTTGCAAGTGAAGTGAGATAGTTCAAACTAAGGTGAGATTCTCAAGTTAGTAAATATCAGTTTCATTAGACGTTAAAGAGAACAGCTGAGCATAGTTAATTAGATTATACCTAACCTAACATTGACATTTTTTATTATTGTCGAAAGTGAGAAAACTGATCTAGTCTTTAGTTTGTGCAATTGGGGTAAGGAGGGAGGTAAAAGTCTTATTTCAGTTTGGTTGAGTTTGGATAAAAAGAAAATTTATTGAGCTGATTAAGTAAAGTGAGCTGATATTATCCGAGATTTTTTGTAAAACGAATGCAGGTTATATTACAGCTAGTCAGAGACAAACATTTTTGGTCTTCCAAAATTGTCTGTCCTAATGAAGCTAAATGGCAAATAGTGGTAAGATCGAAATTATTATAGCTATTTTACGAAAAGTATAAACGAAAAGATAATATCATGTTCAAAGGAATAATTAAGCAAGAGACATTTGACAACGCCGCAGGACAGGTGTTCTCTGCGCAATCCAACGGCGCAGCCATTCTCCATAGTTCTAGTTGCGTCGCCGTCGTGTTCGTCGGCTTCTCTCTTGTGAAGGGTGCTCAACCGTACCTATTTTGTGATGTGCATAGTTTATTTGTTGCTATTGTTCGTATTTCCTATAAGTAGTGGATAAGGTAAGTGTAAATATTAAAATACTTAATAATTACTAATTCTTGGTTAGTTGGTATAATGCAAGCGTGCACAAGCAGGAATGAAATTCATTTGATGCAACTTGATATAACAGAGCGAAATATTGCGGAATTATATGATAAAGAAAGGTTTTAGTGTTTTATAAGCTCCCATTATAGAGGATTGAATACCACAAAGTAATCGAAGCACTATACTTTCTGATTAATACACTATTGTATGATCAACATATTTTTAGTTATGATTTAAATCTGATTTCAAAGTATTGTATTTTCAGAAAGTAATTAACTCAATCAAAGTTCATTATTTATGAGACGATTGTGACCTAAACATATTGTAGGTCCTCCTCAAATGTTCAGATCTATCTTAAAAAGATGTTTACCCATCTTAACACACTACTGTCGTTGTAGCTCGAAGTAAGGAAATAAATACAAACCTAAGTTTTTGTTTTTAAAGAAAATATGTAGGTATATAGGTAATAATTGAAGATTAATGTACTTCCGTAACTTGAAATTTTTGACAGTTATAAGTACGAAGTACCGTGGATCATTAAAAGCCACTTGTATATTTCAGAAGCAGTTAAAAGAAAATCGCCAGTACCACAGACCTCGAAAAAAGACAGGTAGTCAGCGCTCCTTTAGCGGGTGCAGGACATCCAGAAGGTGGAAGGAACGTCAGTGAATAAGTGTAGTGCCCTACAGGGAGTGTATTTTGTTACTAAAATGTTAGTTTATTTTCAGCATCCTATCCCATTCAACAAGAATGAATGGTCCAATATAATATGCATTTGTTTTATGATATACTTTTTGTTTTTATATTATTATTATCATTCTAATAAAATGTTTTAAGGTTACAGTTTATATATTGCTTAAATTTTCTTGCTTGTGGTACCAATATTATATATTCCAACATTGAATCAAAATTGCGAAAAATGATTGGAACAGTATGTAATTTAGAGCGTAAAGAAAATATAAACTCCAATATTGGGCCAATGACTAAAATAACATTAGTCATATGTTGCAAATCAATATTAGACTTTTATTACAAATCAATGTTAGACATATATTGCAAATCAATATTGGACATCATTTCAAATCGATATTGGGCATATATTTCAAATCAATATTGGACATATATTGCAAATCAATATTGGACATATATTTTAGATCAATATTGGACATATACTTCAAATCAATATTGGACATATATTTCAGATCAATATTAAACATATATTGCAAATCAATATTGGTCAAATATTCCAAATCAATATTAGATATATACCTACTGCAAATCTATATTGTAGCAATATAGCAGAAAGTCCACATCTCTTTATTGCACCAGTATTGAGAAACTATCAAAGGCCAATGTATAAGGAATATTGAATCAATGTTGGGGTACTACCTGAGAAACAGTTACTTTTGGCGGTTGCAAGAGCCTCTCAACAATTACGTGTTGATTTTTTGATCCCCATATACTGAAATTTTGGATGTTCAGAAAGCCGCCCAGCTCAAAATGTCAAAATGTGCTTCGTCGCTGAAGAAAATTTGATGCGAAAATTCAGGATTTTGCTGTTGTTGTTCGTTCACCCAATCAACGTATGCCCGACGCATTCCATGGTCACCTAACTCTAATTTGTATACCATTGGACTTGGATGCATGTGCAAGTCCAAATACAAAATTCGTCATTACGATGTGTTTGACAAGCCCAATTGCTGAGCACGTCGTGTAATCGAAACATTCAGATCTTCGTCAAAACTGGCAGCAACAGCAGCAATGTTTTCGATCGAACGCGCATTACGAAGGTGCTCATGCCTCACAATACCTCCTACGTTCGAATTTTCGCACTACCTGTCCAATTTCTTGCGCTGTTAGTCGTCCACGATGACCTAATTCATTTCGTAATGCTCCAAAAACTTTCACTGGTTTTCCACCATTTTTGTAGTATAATTTCACAAAACTAACACGTTGTGTGATGCTAAAACGATCCATCTTCTACAATGGCAAACATTCAACTAATGATTTGACCACAGAACCAGCCTAATATCTCTCAGGATATCCTATATAAAAATGGTTCCTACAGAATTTGACCTTGACGGCGCCAATATGGGTGTGAAGTCAGGGTAGAGATGCGAAAATAGAAAATGAAGTCAAGTTGATTGACTTGTACTTCCCACACATTACAATGATACCAGTTCATGATTTTCCCATAGCATGAAGCTTTAGTCTGAGATTCCCTTACCATCGCCAACACCCCCCTTCCCCTCAAATTGCCTTATGCCGATAGGTCTTTCCTTCACAGGTCAATGAACAGCCTATTATCAATACTACAATCTCTTCAGTTTTACAACCCCCTACCTCCCAACCACCCCAATTTTACCCCCACCCAAAAAAGGTAGAAAATGATCAGGAATCCCTAAAATATCTAAAAAAAAAGTTTTAGCTGTTTTCATAATTTTAGTTTTTTAATTATCACTACGCCGCCACTGACATGATTTCTAACAACCATACCCGTTTTCCATCCTCACCACGGTAATAATACTGTGTCAAAATTCCATTAGAATCGACTTAATACTTTCCACATTACAAAATACAAAACGATCTAAAGCAATAAATACTCGCATGTATGTACACAGAAAATTCTAAGTCCCTTACTTTCGGATGGGCCTAAACAGGTGATTTATGTCGCTAGGTCTTCCTTCACAGGTCTGTTATGAATACGACAAATCTTTCTATCGGAGTGGGAAGTAAAGGTATCAATATCAAAACCAATTCGAAATTTTTTGGCCAAGTATAGCTGTACACGCCAATGAAGGCACGTTTGGTTCGTGCAATTGATTACACTGCTCAATTATTACTTATTTTCGATAAGTACCCCTACAGAGGTATCGCTACCAGCTTGGAGTCGCTAAAAAAGTATCGATGACAAAAATACTCAATACAATAATGTACTTTTTTAAGTAACCTTTGTTTCTTATTTTTTAAGTTGTTATTCAAATAATATGAATAGAAAATATGTATACTAGATATTTTGCGAAGAAAATGGAGAGCGTCTTTTTAGTTGTGATTGAGAAACTTTATTCATAAAAAAATAGGGAAAAATATCGGTAGGTACGTCTTTGTACATACACAGCGCTATCTTGTTTTGAAATGTGTCGAAGTTGATCCAAAAGATGTACTGAATTCCAGAAAAACGTTCAAAGAGCAGTTCAAAATGGCACAAAATATCATCATTGTATACTTTAGGCTAAGAGAATATCAAATCCGTTTCCGGAATTTTGACACTTTCGTTTTTGTGTACTGAATGAGTACATTTGTACCGAATCAGCAGCGCTGTACACATCCAGGTGAATGATTAATTACACCTTTTAGCGAGCTCCCAATTTTTGTTCAGTTTATTACTAAAAATACACAGCTTTGCACAAAATTTAGTTTAGAAGTCAGTTATGTCGTCTCTATCGATCCGATGGTCCGTAGATCTTTGAGTACATAATTTTTATTTGTAGGTTATATGTACTTACCTTACGGGATCATTCGGAGACGTAAAAAACATTTTTCAGTGATTATAGTACTTATTTCTGCAATGTTTCGCAGCACACATATTTCCAGCATATTGTTTATCCATGTTAAATATAGTATAGAATATAGAAAGTCTCGTAGGTACGTCTCTGCAGTTTGTTTCAGCAGTGAGCAAATACGAGCGCCGACTTTGCGCCAATGGTGTCCACTGGCGCATCTGCCTCTTTTGACAGATACACACCCAAAACGGCGGGATGCACGTGTGATTGCCACCAATCTGAGATATTATACTGATTGTTTGGTATGCTATGATATGCCGCTTTGACAAATATGTCAAACAGGGCGCTTACCTTTGGAACGACGAACTGGAAAGCCCTTTAGCTACAGACAATGTGAAAATAATAAAATGGTATCATCATAATATGTGGGAAGAGCCACAATAGACACAATAGAGTCGCAGTGGAAAGAGGCATAATCGCCCCACATATTTTCAAGCTAATGTTTGGGAAGTACTGAATTAATCAACTTGACTTTGATTTAAATAAACGAGAAAATCAACGTATTTTACAAACACATGCGGTAACCCACTAGTAGAATATCGGTTCCGGTGAATTGAGATCCCGTGTGTACAATGACAAGACCAACACGGCCGTTCGGCAAGATTCCTATCGCGTTTCTATTGTCCGATAGGTAATGAGTTACCGAGAACACGACAACTGGCCAACAGGAAACCGGTAATTGAACGATTGGCCTTTTGTCGCTCTGCTGTGTTTAACTTGACGCAACGCAAACGGAACCAGCATAACAATTTTAAAAGATTGGTAGTACGCTCCGACTACAAACCTAGGTAGACACATCTATTTACAAAAATCTTTGGTCGGAACATTGAATGAATGAATGTTGATTATTGATTGATTGCATACAAAAAAATGCCTACAGTCATACAAATACAATACTAAAGTTAAGAATAGAATAATATATACAAAAGTATATATTCAAAGCAATGACGTGTAATTTTAGTGTCGAGAAAAAACCGGATGACGGTATTGGTCTGGTATTTGAGTTCTAGAGGCAGTTTGGAAACTTTTTTGTCATTGCACCATAACCCCTGAATGGGTAATGAACGGGGTGTTGAAATGTGAAAAAAGGTCGTTAAGTAACCGGATGAAAATGTGGTAGCATTTTAGTACGTCTACCAACTGATGTTTCAAGAAATCGTCATCCGAAATCTACGGCGGTTTGCGCGTACCGATTTTTTTTAAATAAAAATAAAGAAATTGCGACCAAACCAGTCGGCACTTGATGATAGATAATACAAAGAATACTGTCATCCGTTTCCGATGGGCAGTTTATGAGAAATTCGAGCTTGTAGTTCGAGTTTTCACGTCATTTTCGTTAGAAATCGTTAAAGAATGGTTCTATTGTTTAAAACGGGTAACTTTTTTTTTTTTTTTTTTTTTTTTTATGGTCGGCCTCCCGCAAAGGCTGAAAGCCTATGGCGCTGTAGGAGCGCTGCGAGAGGACAAATGTCTGTTCACGTTAGATTTGAAACGCTGCAGGTCGTAGCCGTTGGGGAACAAATTCCCCGGCAGCTGATTCCACAGCGTCGAAGTTCTCCAAAAGAAGGAAAGCTGGAGGAGACTGGTTCGGGGAGTAAGGACCTCGACCTGGTAAGGATGAGCTCGCAGAGCTTCTCTAGTATTCCTGGTTCGGACGGCCTTTGGTGTTATTATCTGGGAGAGCTCACTCGAACATCTTCCGTGATAGAATCTGTAAAACAGACATAGGTCAGCCACCCTCCTTCGATGTTCCAGGCTGTGGAGGTCCTTTGTGAGGTTAGGCGTATCGATTAATCTAATTGCTCTTTTCTGGATAGTGTCCAGAAGCTTTAGAGAGTGCTTCGGAGCACATCCCCATACATGGGAGCAATACTCCAGCGATGGTCGGATCTGTGCCTTGTAGAGCAGCAGCAGTTGCTCTGGCGTATATAACTTCCTACAGCGGAACAAAACTCCAAGCTTCTGGGATGCCGTTTTAGCAATACTGACGACGTGGTCGTGCCAGGACATGTTATTGTTGATGTTGATTCCCAAGAGCTTGACGGAAGGTGATTCGACAATGGGGTGACCCTCCATTTCCACGGTTGGTAAGCCATCGTGAGACTTCTTTGTCAGTGTTGTTGCCTGAGTTTTTTGTACGTTGAACTGTACTTTATTTGCTAATCCCCACTCTACAATTGTTTTGATATCTGCGTTGATCTGTGAGGCATGCTGCTGCCGCCGACGTAATGTCTCCTGGGATGATAGTGGCTTGCCTGGTTCCATGCAAGACACTAATGTACTGTCATCTGCGAAGCTGTAGATTGGATTGGATGTTATTTCCAGCAGCTCGTTGATGTACAGCAGAAACAGTGTAGGGGACAGGACAGATCCCTGAGGAACACCGGCGTTTATTGAAAATACGTCTGATGAACAGCCCTCGACTACAACAAACAGAGATCGATTGTTCAAAAAGCTGTTCAGCCACTGGCGCAGGCCAGGTGGTAGTCCATAAGCAGCAAGCTTGACCAGAAGTCCGTCATGCCACACTCTGTCGAAGGCTTTCGATATGTCAAGTGCAACAACACGGGATTCGCCATGTTTGTCTATTGCTCTGTTCCACATGTGAGTGACGTAGGCAAGGAGGTCACCTGTAGACCTGTGCTTGCGGAAGCCATACTGGCGATCATTTATGATGTCATTGTTGTCCAGGTATTTCAGGAGCTGTGTGTTAATGACAGTCTCCATAACCTTAGACATGATGCTGAGAAGAGCCACAGGTCTATAGTTGGTGGGATCAGTTTTTTTGCCTTTCTTAGGGATAGGTTGCACGCAGCCAATCTTCCACGAATCGGGAAACACGCCTCGTTGATACGAAAGTTTGAAGAGCTTGCAAGGAATAGGTGCAAGCTCAGCGGCACAGCGTTTAAGGACAATGGCTGGAATTTGGTCTGGACCAGTAGCTTTATTGGTGTTCAGTTTTTGGAGGATGCTTTTTACATCTCGATGTTGAAATTTGACCTCTGCCATTCTCGAGTTCACGCTTATGGTGGTGGTCGGAGTACTTCCTTGAAAGTCTACAGTAGAATTGGCTGCGAAGAGCTTCCCCAAGATGTCTGCTTTTTCTTTAGGAGCAGAAGCGATGGAACCGTCCTCTCCGGTCAAGGGTGGTATTGACGAATAGGAAAAGTTCTGACTAACAGCCTTAGCTACAGACCAGAATGTTCTGGACGATCTAGGACATGAGAGGAGCTTGTTCTTAATTTTTTGGTTGTGTTCCTCCTTGCTGCTGTCAATCACGCGTTTGCAGTGATTTCTGGCGTCGATAAAACTGCGGTGGTTCTCGGCATTTGGATTTTTCCTCCATTCTTTGTAATGGTGGTTTTTAGAGGAAACTGCATCTCTACAGCGCTGATTGAACCATGGCTTGTTTTTGGAGGGATGCTTGACGACATGAGGAATATAGGCTTCCATGCCAGATATTAATACCTCTGTTATTTCTTGGGCGCAAGCTGATGGGTCTCGTGACTTGAAGCAGACGTCGTTCCAGGGAAAGGACTGATAGTATTCTCTTAGGTCGTCCCACTTTGCTGATCTGTAATGCCAGACCCGGCGAGTCTTTGCATGGTGGAGATCTGGAGAATCCATTCTGCATAGCGTTGAGACGGTGTTATGGTCAGACGATCCCAGTGGAGCAGTTACTTTCACTGTGTAGATTGTTGGAGTAGTTGTTAGATATAGGTCCAACAAACTAGCAAAATCTCCGTGGCGGCTGGGGATCCTTGTTGGTTCTTTGACTATCTGCTCCAAGCCGCAGCTAATAGCGAAGGCTTCAGCTTCACGTCCCTCGTCGTCCGTTTTGTTTGAGTGTTTGAGCCAGTAGGTGTTGTGAACGTTGAAGTCACCCAGAAAGACTATCTCTGAATGAGGGTGATCAGATTGCAGCGCGTCCACAGTGGCTGAAAGCTTCTCGAAGAGCTCTTTGCAGTTGTTATTGCTTGGTGGCCTATAAATGCAGCATATAAACTTGGAATGATTTTGGAAGGATATTTTGAGCCATATGATGTCAAATCCTTCCAGTTCGAGCTCCTCTTCTCGATGACAAGAAAGCTCAGATTTAACGTACACGCATACGCCAAACCTGCGTCTAAATCGGGTGTATAAGTCATATCCGGGATATCTGAAGCAGTTATCCATTGTTGAAGAGCCGACTTGAGTTTCCGTAAGAGCCAGAATGTGTGGCTTCTCTGCCTGAAGGTGTTGATGGACAGAGTTTATGTTGGAGGCAAGTCCTCGTATATTTGTAAAGTCGGCCCTGAAAAAGTTTCTCTGGCCTTCGGGCCGGTCGTCAGTGCGAAGTTGCTGCGAAGGGCGGCTTCTGTTGTTAGCCTGACGAGGAGTGGCAGCACAATTCTTCAAACAAACTTCGCTTAATGTTCCCCCCGGACCACCTGGCACCCGGAGATCCGAACGGCCAGGTATTTTACCTCCGGAATCTTTTGATCCTGGAAGAGCCATTGAGCATTTTTTACTTCTAATTAATCCAATTTGTCACTTATGAGAAACCGGGTACATCGGCCCAGCGACGGAACATGAACCATGAGACCATTTGGCGCCGCCTATTTGCGGGAACCTATTTCTAGTTTCCCGGAAATATTCCGATGTGGGGGTGATTGCACCGCGGGCGAAGCTAAGTGACTCCACTTCTCCCCCCTGTGGCTGATTGCAGAGATAATAGTACATGATGCACCGTCGTCGGTGCAAGGTGTACCATCACCTCTGGGCGATGGGATCGCCACATCCCTACGCCCTACTGTTTTTATACAGGTTGTTGGGAGATCTGACTAAGATACATACCAATGTCATCCCTTTTTGTTATGCGTAACCGCATTTTCCAACCCCTATAGGGGGTGACATTACTGAACACGTATCCTTTCAGAAACATTTAAGGGGCCTGGATACACACATTTATACATACGTATTTCCCATGTAAAGCACGGACTCACACTTTTTCGCATAACTCACTCTATTTTCAAACTACATAGATTTATTTTTTTATTATTTATTTCAGAAGGTGATAGTTAAGACCTTAATGAATGACAACTATTGCCGATTTTCTCAAAAAAGTTTTTCAATGTGCAAAAAAAATCGCAGTACAAAATCATACATTCTATAAATGCCTGTAATTTAACAACCAAACACGATATCAAAAAAAAGGCTAAATAGTTGCACAAGCGCAAGCTTTCTTCTTTACTTTGCTCTTTGAGTCATTACTGTAAGTTTAAACGTAACGTCAGGAGCTTGGAAATGTGAAATTCATTTTTATGGTGACCTTTAGACCTTACCTTTGGACCTTTTGACCTCACCTTTGGATTTTTGGACCTATCTCCGCTCATCTTAGACACACACACACTGGAGAAAGGGACTAGGAGCTTGTCCCATTAGCCAGTAACATGGATATATAACTTAGTTAAACGTACACATATAGTAATGTACTATAGTAGTTAATGGGAAATTGCATGATGCATAAAGCTGTAAATAGATAATATGTACAATTTAAAGAGAAAGATAAACCTAAATCTAAGTAACCTGTAGAAACTTACCGATAAATAATAGAGACAAATCTATAATGGGAAGGATATAGGACAGGATAGACAGGGTCACACAGTCCTCTCGCCTAAAGACCCATTGAGGCATTTTTCAAGGCACAAACAACAATCAGGCCACGGTAAGGGCGGGTTATATAAAATATAGAGGATAGATATAAGGGAAAAACTATAAGCGACAAAGCTATTTTCTCAAACCTGTATCTTTCAGAAATACTATCAAAAACGAAATTACATCTGTCCTGTGCCAAGACAAGATATGTGACGAATTCAAAGGGGCAGATATGCCACATGTGATTATTGAACTGTTGTAAAATTGGTTGCAATGGTCAATGGTTTTAGTACCGCCGAAAAAAATATGATCAATGTCTCCTTCCACGTGGCAGTGTTCACATAGTGTAAATGTATCTTCTAGGTAACTTGAAATTGTTGTGCCAGTACGTGCAAGGCAAACTTGGGTGAATTCGGGTGTATCTTGTAGGGCTGCTAGTGCATATTCTCTCCATTCTTCGCATCATCTTTCATATTTTTGTTTGTTAGTTTGTTCTTAAGTGTTACGAAAAAGTCGTTTTGCTGATTGGACTATCAATTAGATCACCGGAGATAATAGCATTTTTAGCCAAGCTATCTACTTTGAAATTGATACATGTTATAGATGGACCTGCCAAGACCGTATAAAATCTTATCCTTTTTAGGTAATATGAACAATTTTTTAACGATTTCTAACAAAAATGACGTGAAAAATCGAAACCTGAGCTCAAATTTCTCTTAAGCTGTCCAGTAGAAACAGATGAGAGTATTTTTTGTGTCATACACAAAAAAAACAAAGAATTTTTCATCAAGTTTCGACCGGTTTGGTCGTAATTTTGTTACCATGCGTTAAATGACAGTGGAGAGTTGCATGGTACACCGCTTTTAATATGCTAGTGGGTAAAAATAGATTCAATTGTCATGCCAGTTTGAGCCAGAATCAAGTATAGCACCTAGGAATTTGATTGTCTCAAATTTTTTCCGTAGTTCATGGGAACTAAAAGCGATTGTTTGGTGCTCGGTTTCATTCAAATTTAGCTTATTGCTGAAAAACCAGTTTTTCACCGTATAGAGGTCGAAAGGTGTACCACTCTAGAAGATTTTGAAAAAAGCATTGTCTAATCAGCAAATAAGATACGTGTGGTACTTTCTGTTATAGCGGGTATGTCGTTTATGCATAACAGAAGCAATAAAGGTCCTAGTACGAATGCTTGAGGTACACCACGCTTTACGAGCAACAAGTCAGTGTTCCCTCCATTGACTAAGACATACTGTTTTCTCATGGGTAAGTATGATCTCAAGAGTTCCAGAGTACTGCCCCTAATGTCATGACCTTCATGACCAAAATCTCAGAATACGTCACAGCTTTGGTTAGGTCACAAAGTCCCGGTGCAAAGGCTGATCCCTCATTCCTCATTGGACCACTGTTAGCCGAATGCAATATAGTAGTGCCAGATTTTCGAAAAGCATGTCTATTGTTCTCAGTATCATTAAACCTATTGAAGATTGGACCAGGAATAATGGGTAGAAATAATCTATTACATCTATATAATACTTGAGCAATGAGCAATGTCTATAAATAGTACGTTAAAAAACCTCCCACATTGGAAGTGGCAATCCAATCAATTATACTTTTTTATTTATCTGCAAACAGATTAAATTTTTTAATATTGCTCCATCCCCGTGTTTTCTACGAGCCGTGTTATTAAATTTTAACACACTTCCCTGCAAATAATGAACAATCGAATCTCTTTTTCAGTGCATGTGAGCGATCAACTGCACGGTTTCCGGTGTAATTTTAACATTCCCTGGCGCGTAAACTAACAAATTCCTACTGCGCTCATTTTCTATTGTATAGGGATGCCTTTTTATTCCCTCTTTTTTTCTATTTTCTGCATTTTATAGCAGTGCATTGTTTCCTTCCAGCACAGACATCGAAAATAGGCCGGATGGTGAAAAAATATGTAGTCGAGAAGATTAAGCCGCAGTCTCACTGACCAATCTAGCACGATTAAGCACAAGCAAGTGCAAAAGTTGCATGAGGTAAAATTTCTTTGAATGGTCAGTACTATCGAGTGTGATCAACCAAATAACCTCAAATACTGTTGTCACAATCGTAAAATATTGTTATACTGTTTGTGTAAGTATATTTTTAAAAACATTTTAAGTGAAACAGATAGCAGTGACTGATGTTTCAGTATTTTATTATTCAAGATTAAACATTATAGTTTTTATATTAACCACACTTTTTTCCAGTGTAAATCTAAACAAACACATGCTTAGAAATTATTTCATCATACACATCCGCGAACAATAACGCTCAATCGAGCGTCGAGTGAAAATTAAGACACATTCTAGTATGACCAACCTCGTATGGATCTGTTCTGAATTTGCTCACTCGTGCTCGATTGTGTACGACAGATCAGTGAGACGGCGGTCTTAATATTAGTCTGTTACATAGGCTGTACGAGTTTTTTGACGTTTTGTGATGTCTTCTCCATATCAACGATCTATCATTTCGATTGTCTATCTGTCCACCTATCTATCGGTCTACTTGTCGGTTCGAAATTTTTATAACTGAAATATGCGGTCACCTAAGATGAACATAATATGAAGTTTTGAGCAATATCTGTAACCATCGAACGTAGCGTGGCTACAGTTGTAGCGGCATCACGCAAATGAATTGAAGAAGGCAAATGCAGAGAGTTCGAGGCTCTGGAGTTCAGTCGAGCTGTTGCTGACCCTTGGTATGCAGCTAAGGGAGGCTCCTTCGAATCTGCATGATGTGCATGAAATGGAACCTAGTGTGTCCGCGCACTGCAAATCATCGTCGCCAACAGTTAGGTTGGTGCCAAGAACATCAGCAATATCATGCTGAGTGGCATCAGATGGCCTTCTCTGACGAGTCCATGTTTTTTCTGGGGGCCAACACATTAGACGACGACGGGGTGAACGACGTGATCTCCAGTTTACTGTAGAGCGCCATGTACAACGCTTTATTGGTTTGATCATTTGGGGTGTCATTGAATTTAACAGCACGTGACGACCTAACGTTATCTGAATGACGTGTTAGAATTTGTTGCCATTCCATAATTATATCTGAGGCCTCAAAATGATTTATTGAAGCAAGATAATGCACATTCTCATATCTCAAGGGTATCTCTGAAGTTTCTACAAGAAGCTAAGGTCAGGGTGCCCTCTGTTCCTACGATTACCCCAACCAACTAAAAAAGTATGGATGGGTCGCTACATTTGAGATTCACCCAATCCTCTGACCATGCTGGACGATGTAGAACATGCTGTGAGGGCAGCTTGGGAAGCTGTATCTTTAGAGCGTATTAACAACCAGATTACGAGCATAGCGCATGGGCTGGAGAAGTGCATTCGTCAACA
This sequence comes from Callosobruchus maculatus, assembly GCA_951848785.1. Classification (NCBI taxonomy): domain Eukaryota; kingdom Metazoa; phylum Arthropoda; class Insecta; order Coleoptera; family Chrysomelidae; genus Callosobruchus; species Callosobruchus maculatus. Next base: position 3,379,945 of record CATOUR010000130.1, read on the forward strand.
TGAAAAGCCCACCCATTACTAACTTGTTGTATTTAATTGTAATAAATTGACTATGGAAAATGAGTTGAGTTCGTTCAATGTGCCCAGTGAAAGCTGTTAATTAAAAAAAGACAATAAAATATTCCCAAAAGTAGCCCCATTTTTATGAACAGCCCAAGAACCAATAGTTCATCGTTTCATAACCGCGAAAATCTTGCACAATACATTAGGTCTATTCTTCACCCGAAAGCAAGTTCAGTGGTTATTAGTATGTAAGGTTTTTAGTGACCAATGCTGAACTGAGTAGTAATAAAATCGATGAGGAGACATATGGAGGAATAAATCATAGCAAGTGTTCCTTTAGTGAAAGACATGCGACAGTATACCATACAAATGATTATGTATCCAAACATCACCCAACGTACCTTCGCAAAAGGCAGAGTTCACGTTTCAGTATGTCAGCTTTCGCTGACAACTGAAATGTGCTCTTTCACTCAACCTGAATATCTAAGTATACACACAGTATATTACTAAAACATCTCTGTCACTATTTTTTACGTAGACCGGGTATTATATATATTATACCTACATAATCAAATATCGGTTATTTTCAACATTAATTAAATGTAACTTTAAACATGATCTGTTTTCTAGTACACCAAATACATATTCAAAGCCAGAAGGTTCCTATTCACCATCCAATCTTCTTACGTTGTATACATTCCAGATGTAGACCTGGCCTGGTTTAGTTCTCATATATTTTGAGATCTGCTGCCACTACTAGCCTATCCATAATTGACGCAGTTCAGAGAAAAGCAATTTGAGTAGCCGTGATGAGCCACCTCCAGCCACTTTCTTACCGACGGATGGTTGGCGACCTTCCATCGGAATTTAAACGGAGTCTGCTCCTCTGAGCCTATTCTTTATAATTTTGCGGCCTAACGAGCGGTACGACCACAGTTTTGTTCTCATGGCATGACTTATTTTGCTACAATTATATGGTAACAAAAACAATAGAATTCATTGGCGAAGTTTAGCAAGCGCTACTCTTATACATAACCATTGAGGTTTTAAAACTTATAGCTAATTTTTGTTACGGCTCAGATGAAAAAGACAAGAACTAAATGCAATAAAAATGGATAACGCGATTAAACAAAAGAAAATACAAGGTGTTTCTTAAGTTGGGATTTTTCTCTAAAGGACATATAGTACTCGCCAGAAGGAGTGATTTTTCCCAGTTACATATAACCGAAATGCTTAGGGATATCAGGGTATTGACCGGTAAGAAAATCCTCATTTCTAATTCTGTCTCTATCCGATTAGATCAAAACAAGCAAAAACGAAAAACCCAGTTTACAATTGAGCGAAGCATAGATGGACGTAGCAGCGCATGTTTGACTTCACTCGAATCTTGACGTGCTACATCAGACCTTAGCAACAACAAAAATGGTGCAACCGGCATCACTAATAATGAACTGGTGGATATGATCTCAGTGTAGGCGAATGTATCCCTGTTCGTATTCACCCCCCCCCCCCCCCCCCCGTCGGTTGAGGATAGTTGTTGGATGGTCTAGACAACCTCGAAGGGTCCAAATTGGAGTAGAAGCACTTAGTTTTTCAGCCTCGCGGCGCGAACTTCGAGTCATATCTATATGACTCATGTGAGAAGACCGCACTTAAAACTTCGCAGCGAACAAAACAGTAAGTATTTTAGTACCATTTGTTCTCTTCTTCGGCTGCTGATTCACTGTACATTAGCTTTGTCATTTTAAAGGCAATTCTTTCTGAAAAGGAAAGTCCCAACTTTGAAAACACCCTGTATAGCTTGTGTAATATCTCTATGATGAACATATCTGGTGAAGATGATGAATTAAATCTGAAACGTTTGAATTGTTGTCGAAACACTGATAATGGATACTGTTTATACGTTATCTGGTATAGAATTATAAATAGTAGTAACGTTATACGAGAAACTTCGTTAAAATAATGTCGTAGTATGTTCCTGAAAACTATATTATGTACCTTGAATGTTGATTGAAACTTCTTCTCTAAGATAAAAATGTAGGGGATCATTACATTGGAAAATTTTAGCTCGTAAATGATTTGATATTGATCTGGGACAATACGCCTCTTAATGTATTTGTTCTAGTTTTAATTTATCATACTGCGAAGGTTGACGTCAACCATTAACGAGTCTTTAGTTAATTATTGCTGTATCGATGTAAGCATAACGTATGCAGTTAGCGAATTTTTTCTGACTGCATATATAAGAATCGCTGAGTTTACTTATTCAGGTGATGTATAGCTTTGGAGGCAATTAAAAAAGATATTACAGAGCATCAAGATGTTTTAAATTGTACTCAGTTCTCCAACAAGTCACCAAAGGTGTACTGCAAAGAGGCTGTAACGTTAACAATAAATTTTTGTACAAAAACTAAACAATTATACTAAAACAAATAACTAATTTTCAGCCATTTAAGTGTAGGGTATATTTAGATGAAATATGGTCAAATTTAGCATTCTAAAGAAGAATCAAACACATGGAAGGTACAAAATATTACAGTACTTTGGGACTGATATCACCAACACCTCACACAGTTTCTTATGTAATTTGTTATTTAGATGAAATCTGTTTGCAGTGAAGGTACGAAGTCTTAGAAATTTTTTTTTGAAAAATACCTATAACGTGCTCGATAAACCTTAATTTGATGTCAATAACTACTCCAATAATCTTTGTATAGTCATCAAGTTGCAAGCTTCTAGTTACTGATATTAATTTTGAAACAACCTAATTTTGCCTTCGCTCAGCACAAAACAATATAATTTTGGACTTTCCTGGATTAATACTCAGGTTATAATTGGAATAGATCCAGTGGACATTTTTTATGTAGTTTTCGAGTTCAATATATCAGGACTTTGTTTAAATGTTTTCTTGCCCTGTATTACAACATTTTACCAGCAGTGTAGCACTTACACAAATGCTTATGTTTATTATTTTCCCTACAGATTTATCACGGTTAAAATGGTATCGTAACTTTACAGTAACAGAAACACCTAAGCATCTTAAAGGTGCGGGAGCGATATGGGTAACTCGACTCACGATGAGGGAGGTGTAAACTCGTTATTACCTCGGCTATCTACACCGGTGAAGTATGAAAATGCCGATAAATTGTGCCATAAATCGCGCAGACTTTAGATAAGACGCAAGAGCAAGCATCCGCGGCCTGAGTATGCGACGCCTTCGAGGCTGGTATCTCACCAAAACACGATGAATATCCAGTGACGAAGAATGGAGCCTTACACACGAGAGACGGCCGAGAATTGTAATTATTATGAAGCTATTTTATTTAGTGAGTATTTTATAAAAACATTCCAATTTACAACTGGAACGGTAGCTTCCTAATGAATTTTTGGTAAGGGTTCGTTTTAGCGAAACTTAGGGAAACCCGAAATGGGGGTTTAGATTGCTGTCAAGCGACGCGGATTGACGTCCTGAGTCAAACAATACCACTGCCAGACTAAGGAAATACTCCGGTGAAAAATTACAGCATCTTGAAGATTTCGAACCTAACCCAACTTAACCAAACTAGTTGAATTATTATTGAAGCTGAAATGGATTCTATTCGACTCGGCTTGAAGTCTTGAGTCGAACTAGACCATTATCAGCGTGAAGAAACATGTTGGTGAATACTTTGAAACTCGCAAATTCCGATATCTTACCTAACATAAAAAAAACATAGAAAAGGTGTGTCAAGCGACTCGGCTTGATGTCTTGAGTCCAATTGTATCAAATCTAGACTGCACAACCGTTTATTTTGATTCTCAATCGGAAATTAACTAAAAAAAATGGAGTCAAGTTGATTGACTCAGTACTTCCCACACATAATGATGATACCATTTTAATATTTCCCATTGCATGAAGCTGTAGTCTGAAATAACCTTGCAACTAAATTATCGCTTACCCGCCCGCAAAAACAACATCCAGCACAAAAACCCTCGTAAATAGTTTCTTGCATCTCCCTCCTTAGGAGCCACAGTTTTTTTCTGCATGCTTCAACTGGACGATGCGAAACGATCAAGAGGCTCCAACCCGTCTAAAAGCGAAGTTTGAGCTGATTTTATATTTTTGGCTTTTTGATTATTGCTGCGCCGCCACTGACATGGTTTTGCAAAAACACAGTCGTTGTCCATTTTAGCCGCGGTAATAAATTCTGTGTCAAAATTTTATTAAAATCAATTCAATAATTTTCGCTTTACGCAATATACATAGAACGAAATAAAGCAAAACTCGTATGTACAGATCACAAAATTGGTTTCTGTAATAGGCAAGCCAATGTTCGGATGGACCTAAAAAAGTGTAATATGCCGCTAAGTATTTCTTCTACAGGTCAGTGGACAGACTACTATGAATACAACAAATTTGTCAGCTTTACAACCTCCCACCCCACAACCGCCCCGATTCCACCCCACCCAAAAAAAAAAATTGAAAATGATCAGGAACCCGTAAAACGCCTAAAAACAAAGTTTGAGCTGTTTTTATATTTTTAATTTTTTTATTATTGCTGCGCCGCCACTGACACTATTTTTCCAAAACATACGCGTCTTCCATCCTCGCTGCGGTAGTAATACTGTGTCAAAAATTCATTAAAATCAATTCAATAATTTTCGCGTTACGCAATATAGAACGATCTAAAACAATACTCGTATGTATACATCACAAATTTAGAGTCCCTTGGTTTTTATAATAAGCACGGCAATGTTCGGATGTACGTAAAAAGTGTATTATGCTGCTAGGTTTTTCATTCAAAGAGCAATGGACAACCCATTATGAGTACAACAAATTTTTCAGTTTTACAACCCCCACCCTCCAACTACCCCAAATTCACCCTCAACCAAAAAACATAGAAAATGATCACAAACCCCTAAAGCGCCTAAAAACAGTGTTTGAGCTGTTTTTATATTTTTAGTTTTTTATTATTACCGCGCCGCCACTAACCCGATTTCTCCACAACGCGTGTTCCATCCTCGCCGCGCTAGTAATACTGTGTCAAAATTTCATTGAAATCAATTGAACAATCTTCGCGTTACGCGATATCAAACGATCTAAAACAATACTCTTATGTATACATCACAAACTCCCGTGGTTTCTATAATAAGCATGCAACGTTCGGATGGACCTAAAAGAAGTGTATCATGCCGCTAGGTTTTTCATTCACATGTCAATGGACAGCCCTTTACGAATATAACAAATTTTTCAGTTTTACAACCCCCCACCCCCCAACCAACCAAAATTATAGGAACATTAGCTACTGAGATTACGTGGCTAGAAAAACGCGTACCGACAGACAGACCGACAGACAGACAGACAGACAGACAGACAGACAGACCGACGGAAATGAGTGACGTGGATTTTCGTTATGTAGACATGATAAAACGCCCAAAAAGCCTATTATCTGAAAATCGAAAATTTTCGCGATCACAATACTCCTCTCACCTATCGGTGTGGGAAGTAAAAAGGTGATTCTGGGGCCTACCCCTATGGAAAAACCGAACAGGTGAGAACCCTACCTGGCTAGCCTTAGACTATTCAAAATATTCGAAGACAGTGACGTCTTAAGAGGGGGGCGCGGGCCCCCCAAGGGCTCCCGTTATACGTCTGCACAAACCTAATTCAACATTAACTAACCTGATTTTCCGTTACTCATGTTTCCTCAATAGCTTTAACATTAAACATTTAAAGTATCATAACTTTTTATTTTCCATTTTAGGAATTTTGCGGCTGGTGTAATTGTGCTATACTCATCTAGTGCTTTCGCATGGTATATAGCTTGACCACATATGCCATGAAAAATCATCGAAATATCGAAGTCATTTTGAGGTTAGGTTTCTAAAGTGGCGCAGATCTTTATCAGAGCGTTTCTTCAGCCTGGAAGAAGTCTAACTCAACTAAGGACATCCAGCAGAATCGATTATCACTTACCCAACCACCAATCAAACCGAATTTGGCCTCAATAAGTTGACCATTTGGCATAAGTTTAGTGTTAGGTACTGAAACTTTAAAGTGTCATAGAATTTTATCGGGGCATTTCCTCAGTCTAGGAGTGGTATTGTTTGACTCAGGGCGTAAAATCGCGTCGATTGAGACCCATCTTGACCACTCATTTCGAGTTTCGCTAAAACGAACTCTAGCCGTATTTTTCATAGATATATTATGTACCTACTGTAATTTGACAACGCACCGCTTCTGGGTAATGAGGAACTAGGTACCTTCAGGCGAAGTCTTGACGCTGTTTTTCAGTTAGTTGGCAATAGCGAGTTGTAGAGTGTTCTATGACCAATGGAAAATACTTTAGGAGCAGACTCTATAGCTCATTTCCAACAAAAAAGGTCATATAAGCTAGGGTCCCTTTTTGAACTGTTTCAGAAATAAATTGACTTTTAGAGGTTTTCATTAAAATACAAACACCTTAACGAAAACCCTAATAAAACAAAATTTTACTGCCGGATTTAGGAGTTTTTGGTATTAGTCCTTAGCTAACATTCCATCTAGTTATTATCGACTAAAAGAAAGTGATCATGTATCAAACACTTCGCGAGACAGTGTCACAATCAGCATGTGTTAAAAAGTAGCTTCAAGAAAATTAATTTATAATAAAAAATCACCAAATAATTACCCGTGCACTTTACGATATAAATAGTCTTGCCCATCTTTCTAATTATGCATTGGTATCACAAACCTGTTGTACATGTGATAAAGGTAGGCAATAAAATAGTATTTAAGAGTTAAAGGCATAATGGATCTCCGAGCACAACATATCAATAGACCGTTTGGCGACCCTTGTTATCCGATTTTTAATTTTTGTTATGGGTACTTGAATAATGTGCTATTACATCACGATTAGTCATGACAAGTGATCGGTTAACCAAAGCCTCGGTATAAAGTAAAGCATTTATTACATCACTCCCAGAACCGTCCGGCATGGATATAATAGTTTAAACTTGGCGAAAAATAAAATATTCTGTTCAAAACCACTTAGGTACTTACTTTCAAGGTTTCAGCCTCATTCATATAGAAGGCATTACAAGCACCAAAAATGAGGACGTTGAACGAGGTAGACCTCATTCTAGGAACCTCCTTAACTCAAGTGGTTATTGTTCATCACTTCTTGTATCTTTAAGTTATTTACGACTGCCTACTATCAAATAATTCAGTACAAAAATACCACGGTTAACGACATTTGAATACTTCCATTTACTAATTTTTTTAGCCTTCATTTCAGAACAAATTAACATACGAGTATGGTATATGGTTTTAGACATATAGTCACATTCTCCTTCAACTGGTGCTATCAAATTTACATTGTATTACATTGTTTTTTTGTGCACCCCCACCCTTTTCCACGGCGTTTTTGGGTAACCGTTGGAGAATAAAATGGCGGACGTACACACAGACGAACACTAAAAAACAAAAATTTTCCGATTTTCTCCAAACTTGGTCACTATAAAAAGGTTACAATCAGAAACAAGAATTTAGTTTTCGGTCCCGCTGTGATGATAAAAAAGGGATGGGGGTGAGGGTTAACTAAAAAATAGTCATAACGTGAAATTCTAATGCTACCACGATAAAGAACACGTTATCTTATGTCAAAAACGCTACCGCGCATGCCGCAAAATTTTCTAAATGGCGGAATAAAATTTCATAACAAGTAGCAAATTTTCGAACTATAAAATAGCAGTTAGTAACTGTCCCAAAAATAATCTAAGTATCTTTTGGTCCACTTTTGGTGCAAATCTATGATTTAATGGTGGGGGTGGTAGGGGTTACTCGGAAAGTATAATATAGCATTTTCAGAAAATGATGAGTCAGGAGGTGATTTTACCTTGGAAATGACACCTCGCATTTCGGTAAAATTTGCGAAAATGGGCCGATTCCAATAACTTACCCGAGAAAGTTAAAAATGCAAGCAAAATGCCAGTGGCGTACAAGTTATATGTATACAGGGTGGCCAATCGGGTAACGATAATAATTTTTTTTTCGATAGCCCGTACCGAGACCAATCCAAAACACCCCCATGTATGTGTACCGATTATTGATAGTTTTCGAGTTATGATTTTTTTTTTGAAAACTTAGAGATTTTCCAGTTTTTCCAAGAAATCGTCAAAAACAAAAACAAGAATGCTTTTTGGCTTTTATTTTTTTCTGCAACTATACTCAGTATTAAGCCTATTTTAATATTCAATAAAGAGAACCTGTACATCCGAACAATAATTAAGTACAGTTTGGGGCCAAAGTTTGAAATCTCTGTTTTTAGTCAGGAGACCAAAACCTTCAAAATAAGATTAAAAATACTTATGTCTGGTTCTGGAGCTTCAAGCTAATCTTGAAAACTTTGCAAGACATTGCACTTTCGAAATAATAATGAAAAAGTAGCACTTATGGGGACATTTTGCGCCGTACGTGAGTGTTAAAGGTAAAAAGGTGATAATTCACGAATTTCCAAAATGACTTAAAAAACTACTATTTTGCTTTGTTATGACAAATTAAAAAAAAACTCGTAACAACTAATAAACCCGATAATCATTGATGTTTTGATGAGTTTTAATAAAAAAGCTAGTACCCAAATTGTGATTTTTGAAGTGTTTTTACTATGTCTATTGAACTTCTGCTAAATTAAGTTGTATGGAAAGTTAACAGAGGAAAGGAATAATAAACAACAATCTGACTTCCAATTTCATGGCAGAATCACCTGGGAAGCGATGTCGTAGCATACGCCATCCCTTTTTTCAGAGTAGCGAAGCGCAGTTGTGTTAATTAATTTTCGGTAATAGGCAAGGCAATGTTCGGATGGACCTAAAAAGGTGATTTATATCGCTAGGTCTTCCTTGACAGGTCAGTAGACAGCCTATCATGAATACAACAAGTTTTTCAGTTTTTAAACCCCCCAACCCCCAAACACCCAAATTCCACCCCCACCCAAAAAAACGCAGAAAATGATGAAGAACCTGTAAAACGCCTAAAAACGAAGTTTGAGGAATATTTGAAATTACCTACTAAGACCCCACAGCATATTGCTGCCCAAATTTCATCACAGTCCATGCAGCGGTTACTGAGATTACGAGGCTAGAAAAACGCGTACAGACAGACAGACCGACAGGCAGACCGACCGACAGGCAGACCGACAGACAGAACGACGGAAATGAGTGACGCGGATTTTCGTTATGTAGACATTATAAAACGCCCAAAAAACCTATTATCTCAAAATCGAAAATTTTCACGATCACGATCCTCCCCTCACCTATCGGTGTGGGAAGTAAAAGGGATGGCGTATGCTACGATAACGCTTCCCAGGTAATTCCGCCATGGAAGTAAAAGTCATAGTGTTGTTTTATTATTCTTTTCCTTTGTTAACTTTCCATCCAACTTAATTCAGCAGAAATTCAATAGTATACACAGCAAAAAACACGGGTATTAATTTTGTTTATTAAAAGTGATTAAAACATCAATTATTATCATGTTTATTAGTTGTTATGAGTTTTTTTCTTTAATTTGACATAATAAAGTAAAATAATAGTTTTTTAAATAATTTTGGAAATTCGTGAATTATCACCTTTTTACCTTTAATAGTCACGTACGGCGCAAAATGCCCCCATAAGTGCTATTTTTTCATTATTATTTCGAAAGTGCAATGTCTCGCAGAGTTTTTAAGAATAGATTGGAGCTCCAGAACCAGGCATAAGTATTTTTAATTTTATTTTGAAGGTTTTGGTCTCCTGACTAAAAACAGAGATTTCAAACTTTGGGCCCAAAATGTACTCAATTATTGTTCGGATGTACAGGTTCTCTTTATTGGATATTAAAATAGGCTTAATACTGCGTATAATTGCTGAAAAAAATAAAAGCCAAATAGCATTCTTGTTTTTGTTTTTGACGATTTCTTGGAAAAACTGGAAAATCTCTAAGTTTTCAAAAAAAAATCATAACTCGAAAACTATCAATAATCGGTACACATACATGGGGGTGTTTTGGATAGGTCTCGGTACGGGCTATCTAAAAAAACATTATTATCGTCACCCGATTGGCCACCCTGTATAGGCAAATATCTCATATTGGAACTATCGATGGTTATGTGTTAGTTGCACAAAGACAGATTTTAAAAATGAAGCAAATGAGTCTACAGTTTAGTGCTGACACGTAAAGTCTTCATTATCATATATCATCTTTCCCGGAATTCTTGATGAATTTATTTCTTTTATCGCCAGCAAGCTAATTAAGATAACTCTCTCGTGAGCGATCCCAAATGATTTCAAGGAGATTTCGCGATACAGTCTTATTTGTGGGATAATAATAATCATTTTAGTTTATCGGGAGAAGTAGTCTCACTGTACGCTATGAGACAAAGTAGTTGTGTGAAAAATACTGAGTCAGGCAACCTAACTCAATTTTTTGTTTATACCTTTTCTGTTATTATATTATATTTTCTGAGGTAGCTGAACCTTGGGACACATTTCTATTCACTTAAAGTGATTTTTTACTTTTAGCCTGATGTCCTATAAAGGCGTCAGTTATTTAAATAATCATTTACTTTGCATTATTAGTCTACGCTACATCATATTTTTAATAAATAAAATTGTAAATTGACATTGAATAATGGTGAACGCTTAAACTGACCTTTGTTTTAAGAATGGTGGAGGTGCTCAAAATTAATTAATCAGTCAACCTGATGATTGTCGCTGTATTGAAACAGACTTATTGCACTATTGTATTGTTATCGGTTATTGATGAAATATGTCTGCGTTATTACCTCTTGCAAAGATACGGGAGGGGAGTATTGTGATAGCGAAAATTTTCCATTTCGAGATAATACGCTTTTTGGGCGTTTTATGATACCTACATAACGAAAATCCATGTCATCCATTTCCGTCGATCTGTATGTCTGTCTGTTGGAGTTTTTCTAGCCTCGTAATCTCACTAACCGTTGCACGGGTTGTAATGAAATTTGAGTAACGATACATGCTGGGGTAGTAGCAGGTAATGCTGCTATAATTTTGAAAATCGACGGCGGAGTAATTATTAGCAAACAGACAAATAAAATAAAATCTTCCTCAAACATTTTTAGCGTTTTAGGGGATCGTCACCATTTCCATTTTTTTTTGGTGGCTGTAAATTGGGGTAGTTCTGGTGGGAGGTTATGGAACCGAAAAAAATGTATCCGTACTAGGCTCTCCGTTGACTTGTGAAAGAAAGACTTTGCGGCAATACACTTTTTTAGGTTCACACGAATATTGCCTTGCCTGTAATAGAATCCTAATTTTGATTTACTCATACAAGTATTACTTTGGAATGTCCTGTATGTTGTGAAACCTGGAAACTATTGAATTGACTTTTTTGGATGGATGCGAAATTGGGGTGGTTGGTGGGTGGGGTTGTAAAACCCGAAATCTGTATTCATAAAAGACTGACATTGAGCTGCAGAAGAAAGACCTAGCGACATAATACAATTTTTCGCGAGTGTGGTTCGATGATTTGGTTGCGAGGGGATCACTGTAGCTTCATGCTATGGGAAAATAATAAACCGGTATTACCGTAATATGCTGAAAAGTTGATTAAAACTATGGTACGGAATCGTAGCGTACATCGCCAGTTTGGAGGAAGAGTCACAGCTCAGGCTTTTCATATTCTGACGTTGTGTACCTACTGTAGCCATTTTAAACAACATCTAGTTTCATGTACAAAAGCGTCACAAGAATTAGGTGCCGTCAGGGAGCACCACAGTGCAATAACTGTAATGTCACATCTAGAGATATCATCACCGTGCCCAGTGAAAAACGCTATGAGACTAAAAAGAGTACAACATGCGCACTTATACTGTTTCTCTGCTCATCAAGACCCAGATGATTGCAAGAAGGTAGCCTCAAGTCAGTTGGGTTTTAGTGCTGATAAAGATAGCCTCGACGCATTTTGAGAAAAAACGTCACACATCAAAATATACCAGTTAGTGTAGATGAATAGTAGCATTTTTATTTATTTTATTTCTAGAAAACATATCATATTTTGAGATAAGACAGTGTTCAATAAATTTTTGTGACTGTGAAGTATGTAATGTTTCACGTAATACAGCCACATTTCAACATAAGACTCTCTTGAATAGAGACTGTAGAGTGCATAATAGTTATTCTTTTTAACTGTACGTGATATGATAGTCATACAAAGTTGCACATAATTAGTTCGTACTTTTCTAAAATGTGACTTTTTTTATCAAAGGTTACGACTGATGTTCGAACTGGTTGCTAGGTAAACAAGTAATACTTTAGCAAAAGGCAGAACTAATTTAGGTTTCTAATACTATACATAGAAAGGCTTATAAATATGATTTAAGTTGAAGTAGATAAGACATGACAAGTTAATAAACTGGAAACACCTCGTAGTCCGTGAAATGAGTTTTTCAGATTTTCAGTTAAGTGCACAAGTATCGATGTTAAATATGTTTAAAAATGGTGAAGGCGTGTTCAGCTTTCTGAAATGTGTGCTGAAAGGTTACAAAAGATAACCCTAAAAAGCATCGTACAAGGCACATTGCTTTCGTTTGCTGATAGCTTAAATAGGCAAAAAACAGTGTATGTCTCGTAATATAAACCAAGACTAAACGAGCTTATTATAAAATTAAAAGTTTTATCACAACAAAAAGAAAATGAGAGCATGTTTACTATGAGTCTCTAGTCAGGAAAATATTGCAAAGATGTTTATGAAAATCAATAATATTTTGTTTTTTTTTTTATGGTCGGCCTCCCGCAAAGGCTGAAAGCCTATGGCGCTGTAGAAGCGCTGCGAGAGGACAAATGTCTGTTCACGTTAGATTTGAAACACTGCAGGTTATAGCCGTCGGGAAACAAATTCCCCGGCAGCTGATTCCACAGCGTCGAGGTTCTCCAAAAGAAGGAATGCTTGAGGAGACTGGTTCGGGGAGTAAGGACCTCGACCTGGTAAGGATGAGCTCGCAGAGCTTCTCTAGTATTCCTGGTTCGGACGGCCTTTGGTGTTATTATCTGGGAGAGCTCACTCGAACATCTTCCGTGATAGAATCTGTAAAATAGACATAGGTCAGCCACCCTCCTTCGATGTTCCAGGCTGTGGAGGTCCTTTGTGAGGTTAGGCGTATCGATTAATCTAATTGCTCTTTTCTGGATAGTGTCCAGAAGCTTTAGCGAGTGCTTCGGAGCACATCTCCATACATGGGAGCAATACTCCAGCGATGGTCGGATCTGTGCCTTGTGGAGCAGCAGCAGTTGCTCTGGTGTATACAACTTCCTACAGCGGAACAAAACTGCAAGCTTCTGGGATGCCGTTTTAGCAATACTGACGACGTGGTCGTGCCAGGACATGTTATTGTTGATGTTGATTCCCAAGAGCTTGACGGAAGGTGATTCGACGATGGGGTGACCCTCCATTTCCACGGTTGGTAAGCCATCGTGAGACTTCTTTGTCAGTGTTGTTGCCTGAGTTTTTTGTACGTTGAACTGTACTTTATTTGCTAATCCCCACTCGACGATTGTTTTGATATCTGCGTTGATCTGTGAGGCATGCTGCTGTCGCCGACGTACCGTCTCCTGGGATGATAGTGGCTTGCCTGGTTCCATGCACGACACTAATGTACTGTCATCTGCGAAGCTGTAGATTGGATTGGATGTTATTTCCAGCAGCTCGTTGATGTACAGCAGAAACAGTGTAGGGGATAGGACAGATCCCTGAGGAACACCGGCGTTTATTGAAAATACGTCTGATGAACGTCTGAATATTTTGTTTTTGTGGCCGAGCTTCAATCGATTTATTCCTTATTTTGAGTGTGCTTTTTCTACTGTTTTCAAATTTGTATTTCGTTCGGGAACTACCTAAGTATACATAATATAAATGAACTTAATGTATTAAGTACCTAAGAATGCATTTTGTTATTCTTTATACTTTTCCAATACATATATTTTTCAAAAGTTTTCTCAACCTTCAAATCCAATATTTATTTCATTGATTTCCAACAATTTGGGAGAGGTAGTCACAAGTACTTCTGATTTGTTTTAAACAGTCTGCAAAAATTAACCGGTTTATAGCACAAAACGTGATGAGTGCTCTGAATACTAAGATTTAAGTCACATTGAGGTACTTTTTACTAATTTGTACTCTTGATATTTAAACTGAAATATAATATATAACTTTGACAAGCTTTGCTGAAAACTTTACTTTTTCGGCTTGTGACTCTTCTGCTAAACTGATGACATACAAATAGAACTGATAAAATGGCGTCAAAAAAAACTTTAATTAATCCGTTCGAACAATAAAGTTGATAAAATCCACGTTATAAAGTCGTAACATACAACTCATACGTACAAATGAAACCGACAAAAGGGCCGGGCGTTAAAAAAATAAGCTTGAAATAGCCGGTAGAGCGCCAAAGTTCAAGGGTCATAAGATACGAACAATGTTACACAGCTCTAGTCTTCCTGCCGACATCAACCAGTAACATAAATTTTAGGGCTAAAATCCATTGCATCTGATTCAGGAGTACTAAAACTGGAAGAGTTATGACAAATATCGCTCCGCACTTGTCCGGCAACTGTTTAAGGAGTGAGTTACTTTTCACCTCCATTTGATATTTTGTGGCACGGATGGAATTTATGGATATTCGGTGCACATGCACGTATCTCCAGTAAGTTAGTAGGCCAATAGGGCACCATTTATGGACCTTAAATACATCTAGTACTCGTGCCTGATCTGTGATTTTTAGCCCATCCTACAGTCCCATAGCAAAAAAGTCATGTTGTTTGAAGTATTCTCCCTTATACTGGAAAAATTAAAATTAGTGTGTAATGTAATAGACTCTAAGAAACTCGACGAATATGAAAGCTTGTAAATAACAAGTATCAATCAATCAATCAATCACTTTATTTGCTGAATAATATACATACAGTTTTAGCATCGCCAGGAAAATTAAAAGAAGCTGGAAGAAGAAGACTGGTACAATGAACATCAATGTAGAGCCTTTACAAGAAAAAAGAATATAGAATTAAAACAACACACTGACAAAAATGTTACATAATTATACACCTAAGTTTAAGATTTTGTAGTGAGTATTAAATAGTTGTACACTATAAGGAACTACACAAATTACAATAGTTTACGAAATCAGTGAGGGTATACAGGGTGGTCCAATAAGCGGTGCTCCCTAGCGGCCATACCGTTTAAATTAGACGAAAATGTTTGGAATAAAAAACGTTTCTTTTCAAATGCTCTACATTTAGAAAATAATTTTAAAGATGGCGAACTTCCGGATATACCGGAAATAGGCATCAACTTCCTTATTTTGAATGAAACACCCTGCATACATATTATTACGCTTTTGAATTCAGCATCGATTTTTAGGTCCAGTTTGTTAACCATTGTTTATGTCTACGAAGCCTATTTTCGGAGTTATTCAGCCATTTTTACAAAATTTGACGTTTGTAGCACTTTACAAGAAACATTAATATCTCGGAAACTAAACGCGATAGAAAGGTGCGGTTTTCGGTTTTGAAACAAACAAGGAACACAATTGTGTGTCAGTAAGATCGTTGTTGAAAATTGCTAGTCTATTGATTTAATGTTTTTTTGAATAAACAATGGTTAACAAACTGGGCCTAAAAATTGATGCTGAATTCAAAAGCGAATAATATACAGGGTGTTCCATTCAAAATAAGGAAGTTGATACCTACTTCCGGTATATGTGGAAGTCTGCTATCTTTGAAATTATTTCTAAATGTAGAGCATTTGAAAAGAAACGTTTTTTATTTGAAACATTTTCGTCTAGTTTAAACGGTATGGCCGCTAGAAAGCACCGCGCGCTTATTGGACCGCCGTGTATATAGACACACCTTTATTAGTATAGATTTCATTAATCTCTCCAATTTTGGCATAGCAAGCTGTTGTGTGTTTAAAGGCAGGCTGTTGAAGCACTGGCAAATAACTGGGAACTTAGTAAATAAAGTACAGCTTAACGTACAGAAAACTCAGGCAACAACACTGTCAAAGAAGTCTCACGTTGGCTCACCAACTATAGAGATGGAGAGTCACAACAACAACATATCCTAACACGACCACGTCGTCAGTATTGCTAGAACGGCATCCCAGAAGCTCGGAGTTTTGTCTCGCTGCAGGAAGTGCACCAGTCCAACTACTATACTGCTCTACAAGGCACAGATCCTACTATCGTTGGAGTATTGCTACGATGTGTGGGATGCGCTCCGAAGCACTCCCTAAAGCTTCTGGACACTATCCGGGAGAGAGCAACTAGACTAATAGATACGCCTAACCTACAGATTTTATCACGAAAGATGTTCGAGTGAGCTCTTCCGGATAATAAAACCGAAGGCCGTCCGAACTAGGGACACTAAAGAGGCTGCGAGCTCATCCTTACCGAGATCCCTACTCCCCGAACTAGTCTCCTACAGCATTCCTCCATTTGGAGAATTTCGACGCTGTGGAATGAGCTGCCGAGGAATTTGTTTTCCGACGGCTACAACCTGCAGCGTTTCAAATCTAACATACACCGACACTTATCCTCTCGCAACGCTTCTACAGCGCAATAAGTTCTCAGTCTTTCGGAAGGTTGACCATTAAAAAAAATGGGTATTGGGAATGTTTGATAAAAAATAAATAGTATTTTTCAAGGATTCCAAGAACAAAAGAGTATAACGGTGTGAATCATTGGAAACAAAAAAGTTCATTATATTTCCAAAATGACGGAAGATACGATAACAATGTAAATGCTGGACATCGTGCAAACCGCTTCCGAGATAATTGACACATCCCACGTAACAAAAGTATATACAATGTACATTCAATGGATATCGAATTAATGAATATGTATATCCACAAATGGAGCAAGAATGTCCAATGGATGTTAAATAGGCATCAAAAAAATATACATTTCATGTACGTTTGTCGCGAACTTTCACATCCATGGTAGGTATATCCAATGAATGTGCATATGTACGTTTGATGTACATGCATAGTATATGTAACTTAGACCAGGTATGAACATGTATATTCATAACATATATCATGTATATACTTACATACCAAAGTATATACATACAGTGTACATACACTGGATATGTATATCCACAAATGGAACATGAACGTCTAATGGATGTAAAATAGACATTAACAAATTACATTTTATGTACCTTTGTTGCGGATTTCCACATCCCCGGTATATCCATTAAATGTACATTCGTGTACTTTTAATGCACATGCATAGTGTATGAAAGTTCAGTGTAGAGGCAGAAAGATAAACAAACTTTATACTTTCATTATGTATTGTTATTCATTCAATTTCTAGTTACAATAATAATACTTGGCAAAATGGATTACTGTGATTGTCATCTCTTTCCTGTTAACGACGTGTCTAAAATCACAAAGAAATCTAGGTTATAAAATTATGTAGGTGGTTTGTTCCGCTTAGAAGTTACCCTCAAACGCTGAATGCGGGTGTTATCAACACCCGCCAGAAGATAAGTAACAGTGCACAATATATTTCACTCAAACAGGCACAACCAGCACACACGCTAACTACGACTAACGGCGGAATCAGCAATAGCGGCACTAGTTGTCGTTCGCGCAGGCGTAAACTACTGGATGTATATATGATCCCTATATAGACAAGCATCTTATATATATTCACATATGAATATACCTACGTGAATAGACATAGTGTATATCATTTTTCATAAGTACATTTAACGTCTCATGAATATTCAAAATATACATGTTGAAACTGAAATATTTAATGTACATTCTATGGACGTACATATCCATATAGCGTTTTATGGGATCTAACATTTAAGGGTCACTCTGTATATTTATAATTCCGATCTCAAATAAATATCTATTCGTGTAGCAAATAGGAACCGCGCAAGTTCAGGATAGGAGGATTTCAAGAAAAATAGGAAAATATGGCGATCCTGTATGATATTCATCACTAGGATCTCAAATAGTTATCTATCCGTGTAGCAATGTAACTCTAAGATAGGATGCTTACAGAAAAGCCTCTGTAACACCGAAGTCCTTGATACACAGGGAATTGGGCGAAATTCACTCCGAGATATTGATTAATGATCCGCAACCCAAAACTCCAGACCAAAGAGAAAACTTCGCCGCTTGCGCTCGCTTGGGAGAATGAAAATTTTGTTTACAGGGGAAGACAATCGGGAACGGGAAATAATAAAAGGCTAATGTCGAATTGAGCCGCCTTCACAGACAGAAAGCGCGGGTAAAAAATTATCCAGAGGATGAAAGGTAACTTCTTGAATGGAATGAATAGAAGTCTGTATTTGTTGGCGAAGAAAGGACTTTTAAAAGTAACCTGTTAATTTGGAAGTCATTCATCACATCAACCTTAGGGCTATTTATTATATTGATGTAGAAGGAGTCAAGCAGGTTCACTCATTATGACGAATACAGGTCTAACCTTAGCGAATCTTGGGCACTATTGTAACTCATGGTATCAAGTAACCTAACTCAATATTTAGGCTCTAAAGAGTCTTCGTTATGGAACCACCTCTTATACAGGGCGTGCCAATACGGAAGATTGTGGGCTTACTGAGACATATTTCAAAAATCTGTCACTTGATCATGGTAGAGAGCTTTGAGGACTATAAAGTTGAAATATTTTCACTTAAGTTTTGACGTTTATACATGGTGATTCATATCAAACTTACATTCTTTTTAATGCAAACCCTTGTATATTATTGCATATTTCGATTCCTAGGTGAATTCTAGCGTGACTTTAAGAATCATATATGGGACTTTAAGTGAACCGTTTAGGCGGTAATCACCATTTTTGGTATAAGTAGATATCAGAAAAAAATTGAATATCGCAGCAATTATAAAACTTATAAGGCTGTGACTTTGCAGTGCAACTAAACTTAAAATGCACCACGTTAGGTCAAATGTTCAAATTTCAATTATTATTGTACTTGAATAAATCGTTAGATTAATTAAGAAAACTTAATTTTTTCAAATAAGAATGCCTAGTTTTTGATTTATTTCAAGTTTTCAGTCAGACCGGTGTTTTTTAATATTGCCCTATATATAAGCAACCTAGCAGGTCATGAAAAATGAATAAAAACAAACAGGCTTAGACTCATAATTTCCTATATCTAACTACACTGCTACTGATCTCTTCACAAAATTTGAACAAAATCCGTTTTACAGCCTGCAGAATATTACCATAAGTTCTGTCCGATTTCTGACAATGTTGCGATCGACTCTCGAGGTCGCAAACTTGAATAATTATCCATGCTTGTCTTATTTGTATAGTCTTCATGAAATTAGGGTTACCATATCTAACGCAACATAAAAAATGGAGTCAAGTTGATTGACTCAGTACCTCCCACACATAATAATGATTTCATTTTATTGTTTTCCCATTGCACGAAGCTCTAGTCTGAAATCCCCTGCAACCAAATCATCGCCCACCCTCCCGCAAGAAAACGTCCAACACAAAAACTCTCGTAAATAGTTTCTTGCGTCTCCCTCCTTAGAAACTAAAACGCCACAGTTTTCATTCTGCATGCTTCAACTGAACGATGCAAAACGATCAGGAGCCTCTAAACCGTCTAAAAGCGAAGTATGAGCTGTTTTTATATTTTTAGTTTTTTAATTGTTGTTGCGACGCCACTGACACGATTTTTCAGACACTGGCGCGTTTTCTACTCTCGCCGCGATAGTCAGTTCTGTGTCGAAATTTCATTAAAATCAGTTTAATAATTTTTGCTTTACGCAATATACATAGAACGAAATTAAGCAATACTCGTATATGTATACATCACAAAATTCTAAGTCCCTTGGTTTCTGTAATAGCACCGTACATTAACAAATACTGTTAATGTACGGTGGTAATAGGCAAGGAAATGTTCACATGGACTTAAAAAAAATACGCCGGTACGTATTTCTCCCGTAGGTCAATGGACAAACTATTATGAATACAACAAATCTTTCAGTTTTACAACCCCCCACCCCCAACTAACCCAATTTCACCCCCACCCAAAAAACGTAGAAAATGAGCAGGAGCCCCCAATACGCCTAAAAACAAGGTTTGAACTGTATTTATATTTTTAGTTTTTGTATTATTGCTGGGATTTTTCCAAAATATACACGTTTTCCATCCTCGCCGTGGTAGTAATACTGTGTCAAAATTTCGTTAAAATCAATTGAGTAATTTTCGCACTACGCAATATAGAATGATCTAAAACAATACTCGTATGTCTGTATACATCACAAGTCCCTTGGTTTCTATAATGAGCAAGGCAATAAGGCAATGTTCAAATGGACCTAAAGAAGTGTATTATGCCGCTAGGTTTTTCATTCACAGTCAATGGACAGCCCATTATGAATACAACAAATTTTTCAGTTTTCCAACCCCCACCCCACAACCGCCCCAAATTCACCGCTAGGTACCCAAAAAAAAAAGTATAGAATGGTCAGGAACCCCTAAAACGCCTAAAAACAAAGTTTGAGGCGTTTTTTTTTTGTTTTTTTATTATTGCTGCGCTGCCACTGACACGATTTTTCCAAAACATACGCGTTTTCCATCCTCGCCACGGTAGTAATACTGTGACAGAGTTTCATTAAAATCCATTTCATAACTTTTACGTTACTCAATACAGAACGGTCTACAGCAATATTCCTATGTATTTATCAGTCCCTTGGTTTCTGGAATAGGCAACGCAATGTTCGGATAGGCCTAAAACAGGGCATTATGCAGCTAGGTCTTTCTTTTACAGATCAATGGTTAGCCAATTATGAATACAACACACTTTTGAGATTCACAACACCCCACCCCCCAACTACCCTAATTTCACCCCCACCCAAAAAAAGTAGAAAATGGTCAGGGACCCCTAGAACACCTAAAAATGATGTTTGAGGAATATTTTTTTTTATTTTTGCTAATTACTACGCCGCTCCTGCACCGATTTTCAAAATTATAAGAACATTACCTACTACGATCCCCCCAGCATATCGCTGCCCAAATTTCATCACAATCCATCCAGCGGTTACTGAGATCACGAGGCTAGAAAAACGCGCACAGACAGACAGACAGACCGACAGACAGACAGACCGACGGAAATGAGTGGCATAGATTTTCGTTATGTAGATATCATAAAACGCCCAAAAAGCGTGTTATCTCAAAATCGAAAATTTTCGCGATCACAATACTCCCCTCACCTATCGGTGTGGGAAGTAAAATGTAAAGTTGCTTGGTTGCATAGATAAAATTAAAAACAATACTTTGTTATTCACAATTGATACATTTGGGTATTCAAATGATACTTTAGAGATTTCAACTGATCCTTCGGAACAAACATTAAGTTTGACTCTTTTGAATATTCAGATGACTATCTTAATTTACAGCTAAAGCACTGAAATTTGAAATTGGCTCTTTCGGATTACATTTCACGCTTTGGAATATTCAACTGACTATTTCAAACTACAAATGACAAATTGTAAAATAAACCTAACTATTTTGAATTATGATTTTGTCCTGTGGAAAGTACTGCTGGAAGAGATGTAGAATCGTTATGTTAGATCCAATATATGCTTTCTGTTAAAATCCTTAAATGAGTGGTTTTGTTGAAGGGGTATTCATAAACCACAATAAAGCGATGTTATTTCCAGATAACCCGTAACCTCGCTTCATATTACACCATGACATACCTCGCCTGTTTCTCGACGTTAAATATGCATTTTAATAGCGACTAACAACATCATAAACGTTATTAATCCAAGCCCCAAGCTAATTTATTGCCAGACTTTAGGCTGTATAATTTATACGACGGCATAAATACAACAGTGTGAAAGCGAGGTGTCTCAAGCGACTTTGCGGACGGGTTTCTTAGTAAATCGATTAATGGTAGTTTAATCTGGAAAACTTATTTTAGATACTATGGGAAGAAGCCGCTATGAAAGAGTCCAAGGCACTAGAAATGAAACCGCATAGCCCTACTCCATTCTTCCTCTTCTTTTAGCACCGTCGCCTTAGCGGGGATTGGCGTCCATCATTTGGAATTCTCCTCTATCTTGTCCTAAATGCATGACTGTGCAGGCATCTCAAATGACGTAAGTTCCGAAGCCAGGAAAACATTTTATGCCCGATCCCTCATCGTCCTTCGATCTTACCCTCAACGATTAGCTGTAACAAATCTTATTTGCTGTTTCTGAAAATATGGTCAAAGTATGCTGCCTTACTTCGTTTTATTGTGATCAAAGGTTCCTGTTCTTTATTCATTCTTTCTAGTACCCTACTGTTTGTTACTCGCTCGGTCAATGATGTCCTTAGTATGCATCTGTATAGCCACGTCTCAAAAGAATCCAAATATAACATGCATGCTTTTAATGTCCATCCCTCAACGCCATATAGTAAGGTGGATAGTACGTTGCACGCCCGTAAATTTTGTTTTTTATGTTAATTTTGAGACCATAACTTTGATTAACATTGGTGACTCTAGTCACCATGTACTGTAATCCTTTCTCGTCGCTGGATAGGAGCACCGTATCATCAGCATAGCGGATGTTATTAATGTATTTATAATTCACCTTTATTTCAATTACCACATCTTCCAAAGCCTCCTGGAATATGCACTGAAAGTATAAGTTGAATAATAGCATTGACAGTATGCATCTTTGTCTGACGCCTTTTCATTAGATTACGCTATCTGTCTTTTCATTAGACTGCGCTATCTGTCTAGGATCTGTTCGTATAAGCTGTTCGTATAATATAAAATAATAATAATAACACATAACTAGTGCATGCAAAACTCTCGCTGGAACTGAGTATACAGCCAGACATAACTCTGCAGCCAAAGTCATACACCAAGCACTAGCAACAACAAACAAGCTAATTGAAAACGCAGATCCATATTATAACTACATACCGACCTCGGTACTCGAAAACAATCAATTCAAACTATACTGGGACATTGAAATACATACAGATAAAATCATCCTAGCAAATAGGCTAGATATAGTTTTCCAGTCAAAGACAGACAAAGTGACCTACTTAATAGATATTTCGATTCCCAATGATATTAACATCCAAAACACCTACGCATGGGAAGATATCTAAATACACCGATCTCGCCATAGAAATAAAACGACTATGGAAACAAAACAAAGTTGTCATTGTCCCCCTTATTATGTCGGTCTCAGGCCTTACTCCAAATACATTTACTAGACACCTGCAACAATTGGGCCTGGATGAAAAGTTACATAAAACTTTCCAAAAGTCTGTAACCCTCAAGACCTGCAGCATTGTTCGGTCCTTCCTGAATTCAGAATAATAATAGGTCAGGTGCTGACTTGGCACAGCCCGTCAATACTTGCTACTACTGCAAGCATGCGAGAAAAGATAAGAAATGCAACTACTCGTTCCCCACGCTCGAGCTTGTACAGGCAAACAAGCCCAACATAGCCCTTCTCGACCACCAACAAAAGACGATGTTCGTTATTGAGTTTTCGGCGCCTGCCGAGGTGAACATCGTCTCTAAGGAGGAGGAAAAGCGGACCAAATATCAGGAGTTGCTCGGACAACTTCGCAGGCTCTGGCCAGACTACACTGTGAGTCTGCTGGTTATGGTCATTGGATCCCTAGGTGGAATGAGGAATACGCTGCTCTCTGCACTGCGGAAAATACCGGTGTGCCGTGCGGCGGCGCACATCTTAGCCGCCAGAATGCAGAAGGCAGTCATCCTTGGGTCTCTTCGTCTACTTAGGGCGCACGATTCGCGGTCCCAGTCATTGCTCACCTCACGCTGTGAGGAGTAGTCATTGGGTAATGGAACAGCAGCTCGGTGTGTCGGAGCCCGGGCTGCACTTTTTTGTTTTTTTGAAAGGATAATAATAATAATAGCCATTTGTGTTATACGAACATAACATGAAATATTCAGATATTGACAGACTATGCCTAATTGGTCTAACATACCGGGTTGTGCGAGAAAAATTATTATCAGACCACAACTTTGGTGACGTCACATTGTTCATTGTGATCCTAAATTGAATTCCTCCAAGGAAGCACAGGAAGTTTTAGATATCAAAATGAGAAGCTATTTCAAATTCTGATTAACCTCTGGAGGAGACTTTCATGTCACAACGTATGAAAATCTTTTGGAATATACAGAAGCAAGTTGTCACTGCTTCCAACCTATGGTAGTTCACTGGTTATATGAGCGCAGCGCGAGTTTGTTGAGATATATCGTTCTCGTCCAGCTTTGTAGAAGGTTAAATCTAAGGACTGTGCAAATAAAAATTTGGGATATGATGCGATTTGGTCGAATTCTATCGCAAAGTGGACCCAAATGCAAATAGAGATCTGGTCTCTAAAAAAATCCAATCAATGAGGGGATAATTTAGAAAAGAATTAAAAAAGTTTGAAAAATTTAAGAAAGGTGATGCTTCAAGCGATGCTCGTGCCATGACCGCAGTTGCAGGATACAAATCCTCTTTTTGTTCCAATTTTCATAAAAAAAATTATCAAAGCATTCCAAGGCATAAGATCAAATTGGCAAAATCACGTTGTAGATTATACAACATGACAATACGCAATTGCAAATGACACGATAAATGACACTTTTGACCCACACACATAGGCTTTTTACCTTGAAAGGAAAGTGCCACACAAAATCATTTGACGAATCATTTGGATAATTAACTCAGTGTACGGTGCATGACCGTTTTTTTTTCGTGCGCCCCAACCGCCACGGCCCAACGCACCACGATTTTTGAAATGAAAGAACCTATGTGTATCACCGGCTATTAACGGACGGATTTGCTTTACACACGGGTGACATTGATATGTATAGTGTTGACAACTTTTCTGATTGCTTAATTTGAAAACGAGTCGGAGGTGTGCAGTCAATTTGCAGGATTCCGTTTTTCAGGAAAGCAAAAATGTGCAAAAATTACGTGCAGCTAGAGACAATGACATGCTTTGTGCATGGGTTTGGCTTGTTTCTGCCGGACCAACCTATACGGCAGTTAATTTAAAAGTTTGTACTGTTCGGGGATATAATGGCGAGCGCAACTTCGCAAAATTCTCATCAAATCGGGCTGCGAAGCGTTAAATGAAAAGCCAATTTAATTAAACAAAACATGTAATTAACGGGAATAAGCCCGAAATGCGGGGCACTCCAGTGTCCTGTGAACTATAACAAACGCCCAGTTTTTTTTTTGTCGAATGAACACTAGCAGGGATGGGTTCAGGAAAATTCTAACGGTACGATGGAACTATAGTGGAACATTGTCAAAGTAGCTGAGTAGCTTAGACTCAGTACGTCACGCGTATCCTAACCTGCATGGCTTATCATACTTTAACTAAATACCTAAGGACACCAAACAGTGCGCTACTACAGTCGGACAGATGTAAGCTTAGGACCCAGGTAAGACATGATACTAAACTTGCTATCAAATCTCACGTCAAATTTGCGATCAAATCTGATATGAAATTTCTTAACAAAAATGGTATTAAAAAATTTCAAATAATTTGGAACTGGATATATATATATATATATATATATATATACATCGGGTTATAACGTTCGACGTCTTCCGATTCCTAATCTCCATTCCTCCCTATCTCCCCATAAGTCTTCCTCCAGGCCTCTTTCCCGTACTTCTTTATCGATTCCCTCTCTCCAACTTTTGCGTGGTCTTCCTCGTTTTCTTCTTCCTTGTGGGTTCCAATTTAAGATTTTCTTTGGTATCCGATGTTGTGGCATTCTCTGGACATGTCCATACCAGACCAATTGCTGGGTTCTAATGTCATCGATAATGTCGTGTTTTATTTCCATGCTCTGTCTTATATTGTCGTTCGGTATCCTATCTAGTCTGGATTTTCCGGCCGCTCTTCTCCAGAAGTCCATCTCCGTGGCTCTTAATGTTCTTTGTGTTCGTTCTTTTAGAGGCCATACTTCAGCACTGTAAGTTATTACACTTTTTACGATCGAGTTATAAATTCTTTTTTTGTTGCTTAAATGTATGCTCTTATCCCATAAGACATTGTTTAGCATGGAAATTGCCCTTCTTCCTTGAATGTTCCTCTCAGATATCGCTTCGTCCAGTGTTCCGTCTTGAGAGACTTTTAGTCCTAGATACTTGTACACCCTGGATACCATCTCAAATTTAGCATTAAATTTGAGCCCCGCGCAAGGGCAGTTGAAACTAAATAGGACAGTTGCCAGTACTATGTTGACACTTTTGATAGATATCAGCTGAAATTCGACAATTATTGTCAATTATTCGACTCGAACGCGTTTTATAGGTTATGGTAGCATTGCGTCATTATTAAACGCGTTCCTTTCACACATTTTCTCAGATATTCTCACCTTAGATCATTTTGCCTCAGATTCGTGCGCGTTCCATTCGCGAGATGAGGAGAGTTTGAACTAAGGAGATTTGTTTCCTTTTCTCCTCTCCAGAGCTTGGTTTTGTGGTTGTGCTCCGACGAGATTTTTGGATCACTTACCTTACTTTCGTTTTTGTGTATGTTTTTATATAGTGTGGTTATATATTATTTATTTTATCAAAGCATATTCCATGTTATGACTTTTGTTTTACATGAAAATTATAATTTTAATTTTACATATTATGAAGGCATGTAACGTCGACACATGGATATAAAGCAATGAAAAATCATGAGCAGGTCCACAATAATACAAAATGTAGAGGAGCAGAAATGCCAATGTCCCTTGCAATGTAATTGCAGTTTGATTTACTTAAATTTAAATTTAGAATGCATGTTAAACTTGAAGTGATATTTGTCTCACATGTGAATGGGGCGCATTTTTTGACGGCGTTGGCACCAAAAACTTGGGTTATGATTTGAAGTGATATTTGTCTCACATGTGAATGGGGCGCACCTTTTGACGGCGTTGGCACCAAAAACTTGGGTTATGATTTGTTGCTTTTGACATAAGTCAATCTGACAGGTGTCCACTCCATTATTCTTCTTCTGCGCACATTTAAGCGCAGTTTTGATATCAAATTTGCTAGTAGTTAAAACACTTTCTAAATAATTTGATATCAAATTTGATCTTGAATATTGGCTCAAAAACCCGTACGGCACGTTAAGAAATTTCGTAACAAACTTGTTCGCAACTTTGATACAAAATTTGAGGGCAAATTTAGTATCGTGTCATACAGCTCTTAAGCCGTGATCTCGCCAAAGTTGTCTTGCTCAATCTGCTAAGAGAATTTCTAAAATTGTTAATAATCCTAAATTTTTTTATAATTTCTACTTTTTTCAAATATTATAAACTCTAACATGGAAAGGCTAATGTGCATCGCAAGTCACAACCTGACCTTGACCCTTGACCTCACACATTTCAGATAGAATTAGTGACTGATTGAGACGTAAAATATTGTCTTTATACAAGTCAATAAATTCAGTTCGTTTCAGCTCGCTGGACTTTCGCTGGAAAGTAAAAAAGTTCCGTCTGACCGAAAGTTTTTATTGCTCCTTCCACTGCGGTTTATTTATCGCGGAAGGAAGCCATGTGACAATGCTGTTGAACTTCGGGCGTCGCTAACTAAGTCTGTTTTCAATTTACTCTATTAAAGCAAAACTTTGTGTTTTACTAAAAGCTCTATAGTTATACATATTATGTCCTCTAGGATCTGAGTTTCACTTTTTATTGCATTTTTGTAACCCAGTATCAGCACATCACTACAAAGTGTGATAACAGGTTTATCAGAGACTTCTCAAAAAGGTTTAAGTCGCAGCTATCTTTGAATGCAATGAACACTTATCCGGAACTATATGCTATGTGACGAGAAGCACCAATCCCCTGATCCGCTCTGCGTGAGAACACGAGAATGCGGGTCAGGGATCCGTTTAGAGCAGCAGCGCGAGCAGCCAAGGAGGAGGCAGCAGTCCGAACTTGCTGCCGCACGATTAAAATCCCACATTAGAACTGCAGAAGTCGACTTCCTTTTAAAACTTCAGAAAGATAAGCCCATGCATGGAATCTTCTACAAATATCTAGGAGAGCTTGGCTTGGCTGACCTCTTTCCTATGGTCTAGTGTGTTTAAGTCGGGGACTGAGGACGTCATAATGGCTTGCCAAGACGGTATCGTTGAATACCCTGGCACGGCTTAACAAACAATCAGCTGTCTGACTCAATGTCGGTCCATTTGTAATGAGATGTTGCAAATATCTAACGTGAGCGATGGCACTTTGGGATAGTTCCATTGAAAATGACATAGGTGGAGAATTGAAATAATAATCCTCAACAGATGCGGTGTAAAGAAGGAGGCAAACATTTAGGACAACATAAAAATACAATTTAAATGCCTCCAAATCTAGACGGTAATTTACTAAATCATCACTTGACGGTATACTCTACTACAGTTTCTTATGATAAAACTACTGAAAACAAAAGCTTTGAATAAAGTCTATTTCCGAGTCTTTCAAAATCGCTATGGGTAATTGTCATACCTCGTCTGTAATAATAAATGTTAATTCTTACCTTGAAGGATTTTTAGGGAACCTAAAAGAACATATTTTCATTAGAGTAGCTTTCGAAGAGCAGCTTTTTGCAGCACAAACAAAAATCTAGCTTTTAATTTTGCTCCTTCCATATCCATATTTTGTATACTTATCCCTAAACAAAATACTATGACTAAACAGCAAACGAAACAATGCTAACAATAACGACAAGCTATGCAAAAGTCCGTAACAAAACGCAAAACAACTCGAGTGACAGCTCTTTTATTAGTGACGTTATACAACTGTCACCACGTATCGTTAAATATAAAACCGAGATAGCCATGACCCTGTTGTAGCACCGCTGTTGAAATCAGAACGAATCTAACCCAAAATGGCTATGCGCAAAAGGATCGCTGCAAAGCATTCCCAAATCTTGAGAATGACAGCTGATTGTTGAACCGTGACATAGATAGACCCAACAACCATTTTAGATCCTGCCGCCAGACGCCAGAGATACTTGCGCATATCTTGTAGGCGTGCAAGACGTACGCAGGGATGGCTTACGTCCATCGGTACAACGCGGTTCTACGAGTTCTTCACTATCATATATAAGGCCTTTACGGAAACAGTGATCTGGATCCAGATCGATCAGTTATCTGTCAAACAGCTGTCAATTGGGATTTATGATTCCGTGAATTAAACGGATATTGAGCAAGGAGAATTTAGTTTAAGAATAAAAAACAGATTTTCAAGAAAAAAGCTACCTGATCTGTATAACCCAATCGGGATCACTTACCGTACAAGAGAGAACTGACGATATTTATGACTGATCCTACATCATTTTCCGAACGTCAGGATCAGTGTTCCAAATGATCGGGTTAACCCAATCATAGTTTCCGTAAAGGCCTATTGATACATACATAGACAGGCAAACAGACAGAAATGCTATAAGAAATGAGTCACATAGATTTCCGGGATATCGGTATCACAAAATGTTCAAATAACGTATCTCAAAGTCCAATAATTTTATGATCACATTGCTGCCCTCCCCTACTCTTCATTAGTTGTCAATTAGCTTGTCGGCACAGCATAGTAAACAACCAGCACAAGTTGGCGGAAATTACACGCGCATCCTCACTTTTGGATGATTTTTTGTAGGGATGGTAACGGTACTTCGATACTTGTACTTCTGCACTAATATCGACTATATTTATCTTAGATAGTTTTTGAGCGATTCCAGGCTGATGGTATCGATACTCTTGTAGGTGTATCGGTATATAATTATTGAGGAGTGCAGTCAATTGCACAAAACTCTCTGTATGAACCAAACGCGCCTATGAGGCTAAAAAATATCGAGTTGGTACCGGTATCGATATTTTCATTTTCGCATCTCTACCCGAACTTCACAGCCGTAAAATCATCCATAAACCCCCCAAAGTCAAATTTTGTGGGAACCACTTTTATATAGGAAATCCTAAGAGATATTATGCTGGTTGTTTACTATGCTGTGTTGTCGGTTTGATTACCGAAAAACTAGATGAATGTTATACTGAAATGAGATAAGAAATGACAGGAAGGAATAGGAAGATTTAACAGAGAGAATAGGCATTTGGAGCAGATTCTAAAATTTAAAATCACATGTTCAGAAATGTTTTAACTTGATTTTTATTCTCAGTGCGAGCTACAGCCTGGAATACCTGCGTGTTGCTATGCGACTACTTATCCATAACATCGTTGGGCCTGTCTTTTGATAGCAGAGAATATCGAGATCTCTGACCAGGGGCTTGCTTGAAATATGTTTCAGGGGGTATTTGTGATTGTTCTCAAGATCCTGCTTTGGAACACTTGCAAAACTCACATGTGCGTCTTATCTAGAAGGCACCAAGTGGCACACGTTATTCCGGGGATAAAAATAATTTTAATTTATAAAGGCTTATACTATTAGCTAGACTTGATTTTGTACATAACAGAGGATCAAATTGTCAAAACGTAATTTGAAATTTTCAGTATGGGAAAATCCTTATCTGTATGGGAGTTTCTTATCACCTAGTGTTTCTCGTACAGCAACTGTATGAGTTTAACTTAACTCGTGTAAGAATTGATGGTAACCTGTCTGGTCAAACTGCGACCAGAAAACGAGTTCGTCAGGGATGTGTATTATCTCCAATGTTATTTGACATTTACTCTGAATTTGTGGTTGGCAGGTATTGGACTACTGGAGTGGTGGTATAAATTGAGGTTTTGAATAAAAAAATTATTGTGATAAATGGAAAGATCATATACAGGGTGAGTTTTTAGTACCAGCTCGGTCGATAACTCCACTACTGCAGAAGACAGCGAAAAAAGTTGTATATAAGAGTTGTAGCCACGGATAAGCTTCTTGCTCAATATATATAGTTTTATACAGGGTGATCCATAACTACGTGGTGATGCAAACACGCATTTTTTCAAATGAGGCACCCTATATATTATTCCATATTCAAATTTTACTAATGATTTCCGTTCTTACAATATATGGTACTATTACATTATACAGCGTTTTAAAGTTATGACCATTTTTATATCCAAATCGCTGTCAAATGAACGTACTGTATACCAAAGTGATAAATCAAAAATCATTTTTTTACACAGATGAATAAAAAATATTCTCAAGTTTTAAAGTCGTCTATAAAAAAAGCCCGCGACGCATATTCGTATACAGCGTGATGTAGAATGCAAAATCTAGATCTTCTCTCCTTTGAGGGTATTTTATTATGATAGTATTTTTTCAAAAAAATAAATTTTAGCAAACAAATAGAAGGTATATTTAAAATTTGTAGAAAAATCGAAATATCTCAGAAACTAATAAATCCAGCCATAAGAAGTGCTATGCAAAGTTGGAAGAGCATTTAAAAGCAATTCTTTGGTATAATAAATATTGGGGGTTACGTTTAAAAAAAGAGAGAAAATCTGGATATTGCATTCTATATCACCCTGTATACAAATATACATCGCGGGATTTTTTTATAGCCGATTTTCAAACTAGAGGGTATCTTTAATCTTTCCATGTAAAAAAGTAATTTTTGATTCATTACTTTTTGATATACAGTACGTTCGTTTGAAAGCGATTTGAATATAAGAATGGTCATAACTTTTGAAATACCCTGTATAATGTTATAATACCTTATATTGTGAGAAGAGAAATTACTAGAATCTAAAAATGGGATAATATATAGGGTCTCTCATTTGAAAAAATATACGTTTGCATAACCACGTAGTTATGGATCACCTTG
This sequence comes from Callosobruchus maculatus, assembly GCA_951848785.1. Lineage (NCBI taxonomy): Eukaryota > Metazoa > Arthropoda > Insecta > Coleoptera > Chrysomelidae > Callosobruchus > Callosobruchus maculatus. The sequence goes on from CATOUR010000130.1 coordinate 3,411,702, forward strand.
TATAAATCAGAATATTTTCTGAGCAAGGAGCATATCCTTGGCTACAACTTTTATGTACAACTTTTATATACCACTTTTTTCGCTACCTTCTACAATAGTGGAGTTATCTACCGAGCCGGTACTAAAAACTCACCCTATATACAGGGTTATTCACGTTATTCGACACGGAGCATTATGGCTAAAGTAGTTGATAAAAAAGAAAATAATAACTTGGGATGGATAGAGACCCATAAAGGCTACATTCTAAAAATACTTTCACGTTATACAGGGTGTCCCAAAAACACGAAATGTATCAAAGTTATGTTTTTTAAATGGAACACCCCACATATTATTGCATATTCAGATTCCTTGGTGAATTCTAGTGTGACCTTATGTATCGTACATGGGACGTAAAGCGAACCGTTAAGGTGTAAATCACCATTTTCGGTATAAGTAGATATCAGGAAAAAATTGAATATCGCAGAGATTACAAAATATGGAAGGCTGTGACTTTGCCGTATTACTAAGCATAGACTGCATCAGCTTTGATGAGACTGTCAAATTTAAATTACGTTTATGCTTGGAGAAATCGGTCGATGAATTAAGGAAACTTCGATCAGCGATAACTTGATTTTTTCAAATAGGAGTGCCTAATTTTTTTATACGGTTAAACGTAGAATTTGATAAGCTTTCTAATGATATAAGGTGTGAATATCAATCCCTCGTAGTTTTCATTTAATTTTAAATTTTCAAACAAATCGGCGATTTTCAATTTTCCGTAGCAGGCCATGAAATATAAACAAAAATCTGTTCAGCTAAAAGAAAACAACTAACTTAGCTGAAAAATACACACTAACTAGACTAAAGGGACAAGATTATAAAAATGCCTTACAACAAATCAACTCTCCCAGAAACAACAGCGATAACATCTCTAAGGTCAAAGAGAAGCTGGAGTATGGCAGTAATAGATATTTTTACTGTCTACTGGCTACCGCAATTTACTAGAGGTTAAAAATTTCCAAGGCAATCAAAAACCCTCATATGAAACAGAAACAACCAGCGACTGTTGCTCCAGCACGCAACTATCAATCATATGTAATGGTGTAAAAAAGTACTAATTTACGTCGAAGTCGATACCTCTGACTGGAGCCCTTCTATTTTTCAATATCTATTAGCAATATTGCAAAAAAGGAATACTGACAAATCAGATTTAAATTTTCTGCCATTTAAGTTATGTTTTATAATTTGAACAGATTTTAATTCATTCTTCATTTTCTGTGACCTTGCTAATAGGTACTGAAGAATTTTCAGAACTCCAGTCGGAGGTACTTTTGACTTGAGTTTTGACAGACCTGCATACTTTTTTATATCATTAAGTGTGAAATTTTATTATGAAAATAATAAACTGCTTACAACGTTCTCTAGTAGTTTTTACTTTATTTCAAAATTTTTAATGGTTTTAGAAATTGCCAATCTCTAGTACATTGCAGTAGCTAGTAGGCCGTGAAAAAAATGCATTTCTGCCAGCTCTTTAGCTTCTCTTTGACCAAAGATATGTTACCGCCGTTGTTTCTGGTTAGACTTTGTTTGTTGTGAGTAATTTTTATAATCTTGTCCCTTTAGTCTAATTCGTGTGTATTTTTCAGCTAAGTTAGTTGTTTTCTTCTACCTGAACAGGTTTTTGTTTATATTTCATGGCCTGCTACGTTAGTTATAGGTAGGCAAATTGAAAAACGCCGATTTGTTTGAAAATTTAAAATTATTGAAAACTACCAGAGATTGATATGCACAACCTTATATCATTATAAAGGTTATCAAATTCTACTTTTAATCGTATAAAAAAAATTAGACATTCCCATTTGAAAAAATCAAGTTATCGCTGATCGAAGTCTCCTTAATTCATCGACCGATTTCTCCAAGCATAAAGGTAATTTAAATTTGACAGTCTCATCAAAGCTGACGTATTTTATGCTTAGTAGTACGGCAAAGTCACAGCCTTCCAAATTTTATAGTCTCTGCGATATTCAATTTTTTCCTGATATCTACTTATACCGAAAATGGTGATTTATACCTAAACGGTTCGCTTTAAGTCCCATGTATGATACATAAAGTCACAATATAATTCACCAGGAAATCTGAATATGCAATAATATATGGGGTGTTCCATTGAAAAAAACATAACTTTGATACCTTTCGTGCTTTTGAGACACCCTGTCTAACATGAAAATATTTTTAGAATGTAGCCTTTATAGGTCTCTATCCATCCCAAATTATCATTTTCTTTTTTATCAAATACTTTAGCCATAATGCTCCGTGTCGAATAACGTGGATAACCCTGTATAGCAAAACGGTTTTGTTTTCTTTTTTTTTTTCGCAATAATTCAAAAGTTGTCTCAAAATAAAAATGGGTTTTTTGAATCCAGTACCAAAAACACGCCAACGGCTCCCGAACCCGTGTGACATCACTACGGCAGTCAGGATGCCCCTTTTGCCAACGACGCGACGTCCTACTCCGATACTAGTATCGTTGCTAGCCAATCGTGAAAATACTTAATGAAATTAGTGTATATTTGTTGCAACATAGACGATGAATGAAAGTTTGCGGCTCGGGACAAAGTCTACGGTCGAAATAAATATCTTTTTGAATGTTTGAAATCTGATTACAAATTCCAGTAATAAAGTACATAATCAAATATGTTTCGTTGAAGCGATCTCCTACATCGCCGGATGGCGCAGTGGTTAAGAGGACCAGATAATGAATCAGTGTTCGAGTGGGTTGTTGTTTCGAAATCCAGGCCTTCCAGCTCTTTTTTATTAGTTCTTGGTTCTTTGATCGACAATTTGGGTGAATGTGAAAATGAGATTCGACGGCGCATTCAACAAGCACCGGTGGCCATGACAAGGCAAACTATAATTTGGCGTAACCATAACATCACTAAATATACCAAAATGTCGCGAGTTGAGTCTCTTGTGTTCTCCATATTTTTGTGTGCCTCGGAGTGCTGAAAAGACAGATCGAGCGGCATAGATACTTTTGTAATGTGGTGTGGAGGAGAATGCTTAGAGTCGCCCTTATACCGCCCATCGAACGAATGTTTCCATGCTGAACGAGCTCGTGTCGATAGGACTCTAGCTCCGACTTAATGTCGGCTACACACGTTCAGGCAGGCCTGTCAGTTCGAACTGAACATTCCGCCTGATGGAGTGACGAGTGACGACCCTCCACACGTTCAGGCGAGTCTGAAATACAGGGTGAGTTTTTAGTACCGGATCGGTCGATAACTCCACTACTGTAGAAGATAGTTAGATAGCGATAAAAGTTGTATATAAAAGTTGTAGCCACGGATATGCTCCTTGCTCAGAAAATATTTAGATTTATACAGGGTTATCCATAACTACGTGGTGATGTAAACATGCATATTTTTAAATGAGATCGTTATTCCCTACTCAAATTCTACTAATGATTTCCGTTCTTCCAATATAGGGTATTGTTACATTATACAGGATATTCAAAAAGTTGTGACCATTCTTATATATAAATCGCTGTCAAATGAAAAAAGTGATGGTTCCAAAATCATTGTTTTACACGGATGGATATAAAATATCCTCCAGTTTTAAAATCGGCTATAGAAAAAGCTCACGACGCATACAGGGTAATGTAGAATGCAAAATCTAGAGTTTTCTATTTTTTTAAATGTAATCCCCAATATTTTATTATACCAAGGAATTGGTTTTAATATGCTCTTTCATCTTCGTATAGAACTTGCTCTGGCTGCATTCATTAGATTTTGAGATACTTGGATTTTTGTACAAATTTTAAATATACCCTCTATTCGTTTACTAAAATTTATTTATTTTAAGAAAATACTATCAAATTTTATTTTTGCTTAACAAACAACTAAAATATAAGGCAATAATAGTACATGATCACTTCAAAGCACTGAACTAATGAGATAATATAGGTTAAGTGTACTGAGGAAACAATTTTATAGACCTCATGCATAATAATTATCAAGCAGATCTAATGGGTAGGCTATGAAATATTAAACGACACAGTCCAAATAAAACGATTCTTCAATCTCTCAAACGCATTAGTTTTAGAGTGCCACCGTTCTGAATATCGCTATTCTTAGTTGATATATTCTAGAAGCAAGTGGGTAATTTCTCAAAGATTCTCCTAAATACCCTCAATGGATAAATTAATTTTTAAAGCTGGTTTTTAACACAGTACGGAATTATTGAGCAGGTTATGAAAACTGTCAATTTTTCAAAGCCTATCTGATAAATCTGCTTGATAACTATGCATTACGCCTACAAAATTGTGTCCTCAGCATACTTGATTTTATTATCTCAATGATTTAGGGTTTTGACTTCACTAAATACTATCATGACCTTATAATTTAGTTGTTCTATAAATAGAAAACAAATTCAATAGTACTTTCTCAAAATAAATAAATTTCGGTACACATATAGGAGCTATATCTTAAATTTACCGAGAAATCGAAATATCTCGGAAATTGATTTACGTAGGTTACAATAAGTGCTATACAAAGATGGAAGAACATATTAAAAGCATTTCTTTGGTATAATAAAATATTGGGGTTACATTTAAAATAAAAGAGAAAATTTGGATTTTTCATTCTACGTCACCCTGTATACGAATATGCGTCGCGGGCTTTTTCTATGGCTAATTTTAAAACTAGAGAGTATTTTTAATATTTCCATGAAAAAAAATAATTTTTGATCCATTACTATTTGGATATAAAAATGGTCATAACTTTTAAAATACCCTGTATAACGTTATAATACCCTATATGGTGAGCATAGAACTTCTTAGTAAAATCTAAAAATGGGACAATAGCATATAAAAATATATGTTTGCATCACCACGTACTTATGGATGACTCTGTATAAATCAAAATATTTTCTGAGCAAGGAGCATATCCGTGGCTACAACCTTTATGTACAACTTTTTTCGCTATCTACAGTAGTGCAGTTAATGACCGAGTCGGTACTAAAAACTCATCCTGTATATCAGTGTTACTACGTTTCCACGGGCGTTTAAAACGTTTTCAAAACGTTTTGAGTTTTGAAATATATCGTGGAAACTTCAATTGGATACGTTTTCAAAACGCTTCCTGTTCAAGGTCGATTCGCTATTTTTTGGCATCGTATCGAGATTCAAATGTCGTGGAAACACCAGCTGTCACTTTCGTTTCGAAATGGACCAATCGTAGTGCGGATGGACGAACATATTTGTGATTCTTCTCGGGCCTCCTGAACAGTCTTAACTGACAGGTCGACCGGAACATACACACGCTCAGGCGACCGGACGTCAGGCCGGACGGATGGACGAACATATTTATGATTCCTCTCCGGCCGCCTGAGCAGTCATGGAGCAGTCTTAACTGACAGGTCGACCGGAACATACACACGCTCAGGCGACCGGACGTCTGGCGGACTGTTCAGTTCGAACTGACAGGCCTGCCGGATCGTGTGTAGCCGGCATAATGATTTTTACGAATACAACGAGTCTGTTAAGATATTGTGACTATGACGATGCTTCCACCTATCATACTCGTATAGCTCCACTGTATTAGAATCCCGCACACTGACATCTGGCGCAGTAAAATAGTTAGCCTGTGTTTTAGAGTGGTTGATTTTGATCAGTCACCAAGCCGCCTTCTCTGGTACTTCTTTTGCCGCAGTCTATAACCAATCATGGAATAGGTTGCTAGACCATTACTAGTACTAGACACTAGTACAGTGTCGTCAAAATAAAGATAAACTTCACAGTTGCTGAGCTAGTTCCCCCATAGTGTGGAAAGTAACATAATTAGCAAAACATGGCGTGTCTGTATATAGTCCAGATTTTAATTAGCTACTATTTTAACGTGTCGGACAGCGCGCTAGCACTGTTATTAACACGAATGTTTATTATTTTCGAGTTACTTTTAATATAGTCCACTAACGTGCTACACACGTGGCTTCATTTCTAGTCGTTGCATATTTTCATTTTACAGCTTCAGCCAGCGAACAAAGCGAAGTTTGTATACCGTGCTGATAAACAGGAATGTTCGGACTCAGGACCGTTCCAACATAACGGTACTCTTTCTTTCTGAGTCTTTTTCCATTCCATCATAAAAAAATCATCGACGGAAAGTTGAACTTGCAAAGCTGAAGTGGACAGAGATCCTAACCATATTCTTCACGTCCCTGTCCTGTTGTGGTCAAATATTCAGTACAGGCCTCGTGCCGAAATCGGTAAGGGCTAGTTGGTTTTTTACTCATATCAGACCTCCTCACGAATATCAGTACGTCTGACTATTTCATGGAGTATAGTAATCACTCTCCAAATTTCGTGATGCCGAATATCTGAACCCTTAGGTTTCGATACACAGGACGTCTGCCCAGAAGGTGAGACTATCATTCGTCTTCTTCCCAATACCTGGAATCGATAGGGTTCTTTACCATTATCATGAGTGGCAAATATCTGCTCAGCCGGCAATGGCATGTGAGCACCCACAGCTAAAGGTGGTGTCTTCTAATTCCGAGCATGAGTTAGTCCAGGGCCCATGCAGGAGCTGTTGCCTAGTACTGGGATTCGGTGTTCTCGTTGCCACGACGTGCTAGTTTCTTAAGGGCGACGGAATACATCTCGGTTAAAGCTGATCTAATCGTCTGTCGACTGAATAACTGTCAGAGCATATAAATATGCATCAGTCAGCATAGCATTCAACTTCTGCCGAATACGTTATACCATGAGTATGGGCGTGGAGACACTAGTGCAGGTTTCTTAGCGCAAAAAATTGCTAAAGTTATTCAGGAAGAACTCTGTTCCACCAGATCCCGATTCCTTCATGCGAGTCTCTCAACGAAGCACATCGAAACTATGGGGCTGAAGTTTAAAGTTGTTCCTCATTCAGTCATCTCTGTCGGGGATGATTAGTGAGGATCTATTGTCTAGGCTTAAGCTATATTTGTCTTTTTCTACCCTGAATCGTCATATCGGGATATTTTTCTCCACAAATTGCTCTTTTCTGCTGTGGCCAACTACTGTGTCACCCACGTTCTCCAATCACGCGTTCTCAGGCAAAGCGGAATTCCATCTGTCGACCATGATGAAGTTATGGCACATGGAACAAGTACACAATGTTTCTTCTTTTTCTCCTATCTTTATGGATTCTGCGTTTTCCAGACAATCGGCCAGCCCATGTGGTAAGATTCATGAGATTCTGGCTCTGAGCCATTTCCATGGATCTCTAATTTAACCCTTAAGTATATCTACTCGTCTCACGGACGGAATACCATACCTGAGTTTGCGATATCTCTCCCACCACGCGCATCACAGGGTCAGCCGTTCATGACTTTACACTGCTTGTAGATACAAATTAGAGGACCGAAGGCGGAAACGCGTTGGTGCGGACATAGTTCAATTCGAACTGCTAGTTCCGTCTGTGAGACGGGTGGAAGTCTAGGTGTAAGTTTTCCCTTATTTTGTGGAAAATGGATGACGAACCTGGAGGCTCCAAGAGGGTTAAATATGGCGATCCAGATTACGAAGATGTCCTTCTAAAGTAGTTTGAAGAAGTTGGAAGCGACAATAGCGACGTAGAGGCTGAATGTGATGAGAACTTTGCCATAAATAGTGAGCACAGAATATGCCGAATAAGCCCAACTTTAGGCTTTGCAGTTTTTTTACTGTCTTGTTAATTTGTATTTTTTCTTGGCTACGAATATTTCTTTATGTTTTCTTTTTTCGAAAGTAAAAGATATCTTTGCATTTTTTCAAACAGTTTTTTAATATAATAAAAAGTAGAGGCATGCCAAAGGTAAGAAAATGGATTGCACGTTTCTATATTCTTAATCTTTTTCCAGTGAAAATAAACGTAAACTGATTTTTTCTCATTGTATTCCAAAGCTTGATCATCAGTTTACCTATTTCTGTCAAAAAAGAGTAATAAACAAAAAGTCAATTTTTTACAATCATTTTTCTGAAACCCGTCGATCAGACGGTAGGATAGTGTGAGTGTGATTATTTACGGAGCATAGCACTTAAGGGCTAAACGTTTAAGTACTCTATCGAAAATATCAAAATATACATCAAATACCACGATTAGCAAATATTGAAAATACTGAAATGCACATGTTTGTAAACACACTTTATTCTAAACATTTTTCTGCATAACACTCACCCTGTAACCATCCGCCTACGTTTACGAAGGTTCAGAGAAAACCATATGTTTATTTTTTATGGCAGGCACTTCCTAAAGATAGGCCAATAGTTTGAGAGGTCTTCGTGTAAGGGATCTTAAGGGGCCTGGATACACACATTTATACATACGTATTTGCCATGTAAAACACGGACTCACAATTTCTCGCATAACGCACTCTATTTTCAAACTACATATATAATATTTCAGAAGGCGATAGTTAAGACCTCAGTGAATGACAATTATTTTTGGTTTTCTCAAAAAAGTTATTTAATGTGCAAAAAAACTCGCAATGCAAAATCATACATTCTATAAGTGTCTGTAATTTAACAACCAAACACGATATCAGAAAAAGGCTAAATAGTTGCACAAACACAAGCTTTCTTCTTCAATTTGCTCTTTGAGTCATTACTATAAGTTTAAAGGTACTTTCAGGAGCTTGGAAATGCGAAATTCATTTTTATAGTGACCTTTAGACCTTTTGACCTTATCTTTGGATTTTTGGACTTATCTCCCCTCATCTTAGACACACACACTGGAGAAAGAGAACAGGTGGCCACGCCTCCTCGCTAACACGGGAATACGTCTTTTCTTGGATTCTCAATTTCGCGCGCTATACCCTAGACCCTTGGCCATATCTCTTTTGCCTGCGTGAAAAATGTACAGAAACCAAATACAAGCCAGTTCACGGCTAACTATCGGAACGCGTGGTGCTTCGGTTATTGTGATTGCAATTAGTTGATTAGTTTTCACTGAGTATCTCTATATTTACCGTAATTCATGCATAATTTGAACCCTTACATATTGATGTTGATTATAGTAAGCGAACAGTTATTAAAAGATAGAGATAGAAGGTAGCTAACGAGAATCTCTGCGGAGGATGACCTGATCAGACCTGGGGTGCTGTTTCAACTGCCTAATCAGACCTGGGGTACTGTTTAAGTCTGTTTATGACCTACCAGATATGAAGAAATAGCTTAAACAGTTGGGTACAGTCACATGATTCCTGAAGAGCACGGTAGAGGCTTCTAATAATCTAAACACCTCACCCTCTCCGCAGTAATCAATAGCTGGCGTAGATGTCCGGCGTTGAAACAAGATAGACAATTCATGAGGGTAGGATGTAGTCCACCCATTGCACTTATGGATTCATATTTTGTAAGACTTCCATGTGGTAGGAAGCTACCGCTCTCCTTGATATGGAAGGTGAATTGCACTTATTCTTTGTGTGTCACTTGTAGGGCATGTTGCCAGATCAAAGTCTTATCTCATTTATTGAGGCACGTACCTAAATAGATCTATCGCTGAGCAGATCAGACTTGCAAGTACCATTTGTAGGTAAGACGCTGTAAATCGGTGGGTGTTGTCAGTTGTGAAGCCAAGACCCACTTTTGCCGTTCCTGTGGCACATTTGGGTTTGCGCTTGTCTCTGGTGTGCTCATGTAAATGAAGAGTACCAAAGTACTGAGGGATTGCGCCTTATATCTTTGAAAATACTCAGATCATCCTCAAGCTATGTTCGCAGCCTCTGATATAGTTTGAAAGCATCCTGGATCTCTCAGCATTGACTGGGAGATAATGTCAGTAACACAGCAGACTAACGTAACAGTAGTATTGTGCATGTAATATAGCGATTGAATGTGGAGGTACTCATGAGTGTTTTCAAAATACAGGTTCACCTCAGACTGATTCCGCCACTTCTTGTCCAGCATATATCTTTTCTGACGCCTTTTGGCAAAGTAAGTGGCCTCTTTAATATCGTCACTATTCGAGAGTATCAGAGTACTTTCTGTATCACCCTCGTAAAACAAATTTTATGGTACATGGTGCTACATTGGTTTTTTACTGTATCCTTAATTGTTGTAATCTATCTATATCTACATCGTATTATCATCATATCATCTCTTTCTATATGTTATAATGACGCTAATCTAAAATAGACTCCGCTAGCTCACAGCTGCCACGAGACATACCTGTTATTTGCTCAAAGGGGGTTCTGATAGGGAAATCCTAGACCTCAACGTAGCGGCGCCTTTGCGCATACCACAAATTGTCCTTGCCTGAACCAGCTCCCCCTTACACGTGGGTAGTGAATAATCAAATAGGCGTATCATTAGCAGGCTTATTTGAACAAGCTGGCGTAGAATTTTTCCTTCGTGGTGTTGGCAAATTAAGCTGTTTTATGTCAACATTTACCTACCTTGAATGGCCAACTATTAAAATTTGAACTGCGTCAGCATGGCGGGCGTTTGTAGGTATTGAACGCCTTCATAAAATTTGTTATTTTGCATCGATCGGGTTACACTTTACGGCAGGGATCGGCGATGGTGATTTCCCTTTCGTTCTAATTGAAATTAAGTGGAGCAGAAGTTCATAGAAGCATATCATCCAATGTACACAGGGGTACTTTATAAGAAACCACGGTCGTAACTACACATGTCACGGTACCCAAAAGAAAGTAGAAAATGATCAAAAACCCCTAAAGCGAGTAAAAACGAAGATTAAGGAGTATTCGAAATCTACATCGATGCACCGATTTTCAAAACTATTGCAGGATTACCTACTACAACCCCATAGCATATCACTACACAGATTTCATCACAATCCATGCAGCAATTTATAAAATTACGAGGCTAAAATAGTGCCAACAGACAGACAGACAGATCGACAGAAATGAGTGACGTAGATTTTCGTTATGTAGATATCATAAAACATCCAAAAAGTGTATTATATCACAAAACCAAAAATTTTCGCGATCACAATACTTCCCTCACTTATCGGTGTGGGAACTAAAAGGAGTTAGATCATGCAATTACATCGTAGGCTTTTAGTTATGCATAACATTTCGTTGCACGCAAGATGATCTTTTGGATAATTTTGAATCAGTTCTGACTCTTTCTCTCACATCAGTGTTGATATTCCGGCACGAAATAGAGAACACAAAACACAAAACAGCACATATAATAAAACACATAAAAATGCGTAAGCATACGCGTACTAAATTGACTTATACTTCACAAAGGACAACGTTGCCAAATGTTCTCCTTTCCTCTCGTAAGGTAAGACCGTAAGAGGACACTTAAGTGTTCCTTGCGTGAGTGACCTCCGAGTGCAGACTTGAGGAATGACTATAAATACAACTCTTAGGCATTGCGTTTGCGACCGCCTAACTACACATGAAAAAATTACTCCACGCAGCTCTTAGAAGGCGTTGTTAATTTTTGTAATATTTCTGAATTCCGCCCTTCAATACCAGTTATACCGTTAAATGTGCACGCCTATGAGCCGTACGTTTAAAAGCTTGGACTAAATTGATTTTAGGAATGGATATATGGTAGCCATAACAATACTTTTAATCCAGGTGGAATTGAAGGTAAAATCTGATATGGCACTGAGGACGCATATTGGTTTTGCTGTACTTTTACGGGAAAATAGAATTCTGAAATTCAATATGTATATGAATTGAACACATATGGTGTATTGGGAGTTGCCGGTAACATATAATCGATGATATCTAATAGTCACTTTCACCATTTCAATTTGTGTATTGCTAGCATATCAAATATTGGGGTTTTTGGAGGCTAAACAGACAAACTACTCTGTTCAGTACGTACCTTCTGTATGTACTCACGTCGTTATTGCTGTAATTTCTTATCTTCATATCTATTGATTTTGCTGTAATCATTCCTGAACCATCAAAATATCGTCTTTGTTAACGAAGAGTGGAATATTTCTGAATACTATATAATTAAGACGATAGTAAACAATTATGATTACTGTATGTGGTGGTCAATATGACAACGTAAGAAAAGATGTTGGTCTATTAGAACTAGTTGTTTACTACCTCTATGCTCAGTTGTTACTCTGAGGACTCAGCCTGAAGAACCGACACAAAACCTATATTGAGGAATTATTGAAAGGTTTACGAAAAGGTGATATCAGTTACGTCGGTATTAGTACAGAAATGCGATCTAGCTTTAAAAACTGTAGCGATATAGCGTATATATAGCGATTTTATAATCATATTACATAAAAACCTAACTTCTGTATAAATTTCAATTAATTTGCACGTATTTTATTTGTTCACACAATATAAATTACACCTGAGAGTTTGAAATTAGAAGTGACGAGTTGGAAAACTAAAATGGCCGTTTTGAATTGCCACTTGACGATTTAGAAACTACAGCTGGAAAAGGTGTAGTCAACCAGCAAAATAAGATCCTCATTTTCTTCATGAGTGATGAAGCTCACGTTCATCTCAATGGCATGGCGGTGCTCAATCGTCCATTGCTCCATAATGTCAACTGGTAATAAAATGATAGAAACTCATGCATCGAATGGTACCCCCCCCTAACTTTCACACCCTGATAGGAACAGTACTAGCTATTTCAAAAAGGTCCATTGTTTGTGTCGGGCCCTGTATTCAGGTACTAAAGTAGGATATAACACATAAAAAAGAGTAGCTGAATTTCCATAATACCTGACCATGTCCAGTCAGGCTGGTCACCAAATGATTTTGTTGTCGAACATCATGATGAATAATAATTCTACCACTACGACATCCTGAGGTCAAGATGTGTGCATTCCAAGATAGGGAGCCAACTCTGGCAGAATGGCCATCCATGATGCGAAGATATAAATATCCGTTAACAAAAGCATTTAGCGCCTCCGCGCATGGGTCGATTGCCGATGTGGTCGATGCGATTGTTGACGCACGCCTACTCGGCTTCTCATATAAAGTATTAGAGCACCACTAACGGGCCGTTTGATGGTCGTCTCGAGACGTGCGTTTCCAGTCTTTTTGTTTTCAATCGCATGCGATCAGGATGGAAGTGCGGTTCGAGTGGTTCGCCAAACACCCATCGATCGAGCAAAACGAGCATCACGTATACAAACACGTCGACCAGACCGCTTTAACTTGTCCAGGACACAAAGGATGCATCATCGCATCATCTGGATAATATTCATATTTAGTACTTTCCCAACGAATTGGGATCTAGTGTCGTCTATAAAATACCTTGCCATGAATGCGATGCTGTATACACCGTGTCCCAGGGCGAATCTTCAAAAAAGCAATCGCACGTATGTTTCGGAATGTGAAGCCGATACCAAAAGGAATTATTCTGAAATTCGCATTTGTTACAGAGAAATCAACGCCTGAAGTTTTGTTGCAAACACAATTAAAACGTGTGTGGCCTACATTAGTTCACTTTCACTTTCTGTTAAAAAAACTTTTACAGCAAAAATGGGCGAAGGTCGTTCAGTCAAAGTTTACGGAATACATATGTTCAGTAAACGTACTGTACTTAGTGTAACGACACTAACAGGTTTTTTTAATTTTATTGTCGATTGTTTACCTCACGATCTAATTGAGGGCATTTCAACTTTTTAGCTATTAAGAACAAACATATCATTCAAACATATTATAACATAAGTCGGTGCCAGAAATCATCTCTTAAAGTATTCGGGATGCATCCTGGGACACGGTGTTTATACAGGGTGTCCCAAAAAATACTGTCAAGGGGAAGTCCAGAGATAGAGCACACCTAGAGGTATCTGAATCACCCCCATATATGTTATGCAATTCTTTGTAGTTTCCGAGATATGAATTTTTTTCTAAATTTTAGAGAATTCTCTACCTCGACAACTTAAAACTGTCCCAAAAGAAAAATTAAAAGACATTTCCAAATTATCGTTTTTGCTAGTTAATCTCCAAGAGTTTGTTGTTCATACATAAAATAATCGGCTTCGTAGCTTTGATGAAAGTCGTAAAAATTTTAGTGTAAAGTGAAAAATTTACGTTATGTTAATTATGACTTAGATTTTCAACTCGCAATTAAAAATCTAAAGAGGTGATTTCGTGATTTCTGTTCAGGTCTAAAAACTTTTTCAGACTCTCAGCTATCATAATCATTAAAAAAAGGAGTACTTAATGGGGCTACTTTGACTCCAATCGACCTTCAACGACAAGAGGTCGAGAATTCTTGAAATTAGCGATGGGATTTTAAATGAAACTATAACTAAGTTTAGGGGGCTAATAGCGGAATGATTGTCAGTGCCGCAATAAAAAACATTCAGTGCGACCAGAATATCGATAGATGACCACCTGTGTCACTTTGCTAAGATTTTTTTTTACATGTACGACTTCTTGACTAAATGATACGAAATTATCAAATTTCTTCACTAAGTTTATTAAATTTCACAAGAAATTTTCAAAATGTCTACCTTCTTGTTCGATGCATAATCTACATGTTCTGAAAAAATTATTTTTTAAATTAACAAAAGCTCTTCGATTGTTTTTTATTGTTTCTTCATCCTGTGTTAGTTTGTGCGTAATTCGATGATGTTTCAACACTCTTTAGCATAAATAAACTAGTTATTGTAGTAGTCCCAAACAAAAAACTCTATCGGATTTAAGTCAGGTCACCGTGGCGGCCACTCAGTGGGTCCACCACGACCTATCCATTTGTTATATAGTCTCTTGCAGAAAACAGCATCGTTACATTCAGTTGTCGTGCACTCAAGGTCCGTAGGAATAGCCAAGTAGTCAGACAACAGAAACAACACCAATCCAAACAAAAGCGTATCGTTTTAAAGCCGCAAAGACAGACAGACGACTGAATAAAGACAACGACACCAACCTATGCAATGACACATTTTGAAGAGACATCACAACAATATCATACTATCTCTTTCTAACATCGCCATCGTTTAATGCGTTAGCGTTAGCCCATTTTGTTGGCGCTCAGGTAAAAACCGGTTTTGAAGAATGCGCTCCTTGTGGTTTTTAGCAAGAAATAGGATCTTTTTTAATAAATGTTTAATTTATGCAACGTTTTTAACGTTTATTATTGCGGTACTGACAATCAATCTGCTCTTAACGCGTTAACATAATTTCAAGAAATCTTCGCCTCTTGTCTTTGAAGGTCAATTGGAGCGAAAGTAGCCCCATTAAGTACTACTTTTTTCAATGATTGTGATAGCTGAGAGACTGAAGAAGTTTTTAGACCTACTTAGAAATCATGAAATCACCTCTTGGGATTTTTAATTGCGAGTCAAAGATTTAAGTCATAATTATCAGATCGTAAATTTTTCACTTTACACTAAAATTTTTATGACTTTTATCAAAGTTACGAAGCCGATTATTTTATGTATGAACAATAAACTCTTGGAGATGAATAACCAAAAAAGATAATTTGGAAAGGTCTTTTAATTTTTCTTTTGGAACAGTTTTAAGTTGTCGAGGTAGAGAATTCTCTAAAATTCAGAAAAAAAATTCATAACTCAGAAACTACAAAAAATTGCATGACATATATGGAGGTGATTCAGATACTTCTAGGTAAGCTCTATCTCTGGACTTCCGCTTGACACTATTTTTTGGGACACCCTGTATAGGGCAAACCAGACAAAATTTTAAGAACAGGATTTCAGCCTATAAGTCCTCAATCAGCGAAATAATTTACATTCAGATCACACATCAGATTTATAATTTATTGATCACCAATTACATTAAACTTAAAGCATTGTAAAAACGCATAATCAAATATTTGTCTGCTTTTATGACTGAATCTGGTTTATCTATTAAATAATATGTAAGTATA
This sequence comes from Callosobruchus maculatus, assembly GCA_951848785.1. Lineage (NCBI taxonomy): Eukaryota > Metazoa > Arthropoda > Insecta > Coleoptera > Chrysomelidae > Callosobruchus > Callosobruchus maculatus. The sequence continues at coordinate 3,427,495 of CATOUR010000130.1, forward strand.
ATCATAATTAATTTTCTGACACTGGCTTCAGTGTACAGCAGCCGATACCAAAAGTCTGGTATGCTGACGAACGGTATTTGTTACTATTTTCAACCATCTTCTGGAATGTTTTTTGACACAAAGGGATATGTTTTCCCTTGCTGCTATAGGGGTACGCTGGATGGGTAAAGATATAGGCTTTACACTTTATTGTTATTCTAACATTTTAATGGTATGGAATGAAAAATTATCCTATATTTTTTATTTTCCAAATTTTTATGCAACTGGTCAATAGTTCAATGTACCGGTTTCCCAATTTTGATTGTTTTTATCGAGTTGCATTTTGTAAAAGGTTGTTCAAATCTTTTAAATGTTAATTGTTAATTTTATGTGTCAAAATTTTGTAGGACCAATGTGTTAAAAATAATACTCAACGTCTTTTCAATTTATATTTTTCCTTATATAAGTTTTTTCGTCTTTGTATCAATTTTAGCCCTAAACAAGGCGTAAAATAAACGCCGAAACATCGGCTCTTTGAGTAAAAGGTCTCAGCATTACCTACTTCCTACCCTTCCTACCCAAAATCCGAATAACCTCTTCTATTAATGATAATGCTATGATGTCGATCTAATTAAAGGCTAACTAAATGCCTTGGAAGAATGTAGATGCTCAACTCTTCTTTAAATTATCCCATATTTTTCTAACATAAGAAAAAGTCAACAAATGGAATGTTTTGATATTCGGGACATGCGCTCTTTTAATTCGTTTCCTATTTGTGTTTCAGGTCAGGGAGCTAGCAGATCCTAAATAACAGACTGGTAACACTTGACCTCAAAGTTAATCGAAACTCCGTCGGAACATAAACCCAACTTGATATGCAAAAGACGACCCTAGCTAGAGGATTTCACAGAGACCCAGTTAGAACACTTCGTAAACAATTTCCTGCTGGGACTCACCCCTCGTCCCTTGCCTTTTCCTGAAAAAAATTAAGGACCTCGGATTCAATATCTTAGACACCACAAAACCAGTTTTTAAATAAATCTATAACATAAGACGCTTCTCAGCAGCCTGTACCCTGAAAGTCTTAAAACTATGCGGATATGTTGCCTTTCCTAGTTGTACTGGGGGTTGCGCAGAGACATGTAGGTAACACCGTTTGATATTTGAGAATAGTATATTTCATTAGACCACTTGTCCAAACACTGAATCTCTAATCTACTACTACCAATATTATCTAGGAATGTTAATGTCTCAGCCTAAATATTTCATGTAATTATTAGGATTATTTCGTTTTTATCAATGTATGTTTTTTTGAGTATCGTACCTTTTCTCCTATTTATGATGGTATTTAAGTAATGTAAACGTAATGAACTAAAATAAGTGATAATCTTACTGATTTTCAACGTAGCTTTTTCATTATTTAGACCAAAATGTTAGATTTTGGGTATTTATTAGAATTTGCTTGAAATTTAAAAATCTAAAAAGCTATTGATTTTTGTTTATATAGGTATTGCGCTAAATTTGCTGCATTTTAGCTCTTCTATAATGTCCTGATAGGAATGTGTCGAATTACTAACAACATTGTACAAGTATAGGGTGGTCTGCTAAGAATGGACGATGGCAATATCTCGGTAACCATATAACTTCGAGCAAAAATCATTAGTACGTAATTCGGTCAAGAGAAATCGCTGGAAACTATTTTTCGAATTCCGTTCGTAGCCGCTAGCTAATAATCAATTTTATACTGTAATTTGTCGTAGTTTGTTTCTTTTAAAAGTTCCGTTATCATGAAAATTAAATACAACACTATTGGCGCCTAGTGGTTATTTCAGAAAATCTAAATATGGTTTCCAGTGATTTTACTTTAGTATTTATCTATAGAAAAATCACTCCTTTTGGAGAGTATTGTGTGCCCTTTGAAGAAAAGTCCCAACTTAGGAAGCACCCTCTTTGGTTTTACTGATGGGCCATTATGTGCGAAAGGTCATAAGAGGAGAGGTAAGTTTTAACAATTGTGTTAACCAAACGGTTCTTTTAAAGTCTGCTGCTTTAACTGCTTTATTGTACGATACTAGTTCCTACTTAGTATTAACGAATGTTTTATTAACCACAAACAAACTAACCTCCGTTGTCATAGATAGTTAAATTATTCTGCATATTTCTCCACTCATAAACAAAATGGCCTACGAAACATATTTGGCCAGTCAAGGAAATAGTTACATATCCATAATATACAGGCATGACAGCTTACCTTTCAGCGTATGGAAATCATAGGTTCTATTTGCTTCCTTACCTATAACAAAAGAAAGACGTATTTACCATCATTTTCGGTTTAGCGGTCAAAAACTGTTAAAGTTTATAGTGTTGCAATTGCAAATACTAAAATATCTTATTGATATTCTAGGTAACAGTAATAATTATTGTTAAGTACAATAGTACATTATTCAACGATGTGGTAATGGCGATAGTAACTTACGCAGTTTAAGTTTTAATACTATACCTTATCTGCTACCAAGGTAATCAATAGTACGACTTAGAGCCGTATGACACGATACTAAATTTGCTCAAATTTGATCGCAAATTTCTTAACAAAAATGGTATCAAAAAACTGTATGATACCATCTCAAATTTAATATTAAGTTTGAGCCATGCGCAAGCCCACTTGAAGCTTAATATAATATTTGCCAATAGAAGGTTAACACTATATTGACAGATATCAGCTGGAATTTGACAATTGCGTTTTATAGGTTATATTAGCATTGTGTCTTTATGCGCGTTCCTTCAACACATTTTCTCAGATATTCTCACCTCACATTCATGCGCGTTCCATTTGCTAAATGAGGAGAGTTTGAACTGAGGATGTTTGTTCCCTCTTCACTTCTCCAGAGCTTGGTTTTGTGGTTGTGCTCCGACAAATTTGTTTGATCACTGACCTTGCTTTAGTTTTTGTGAATGTGTTTACGTATATTTATTTTATTAAAGCAAATTCCAGGTTATGACTTAATTTAGATGAAAATTATAATTTTAGTTTCACAAAATATGAAGGAATGTAGCGACGACACATGAATGTGCAGCAATGAAAAATCATGAGCAGATCCACAATAGTACAAAACGTAGAGGAGCAGAAATGCCAATGTTCGTTGCAATGTGATTCTGATATGCCTAAATTTGAATTTAGAAAGCAAACTAAATATAAAATGATGTTAGACTTGATTGATACATAATAATATCTATTAATTTAGATTTGAAGTCTTAAAAGCACTATACAGGGTGACTTTTTAGTACCAGATCGGTCGAAAGCTCCACTACTACAGAAGATAGCGAAAACAGTTTTATATAAAAATTGTAGCCAAGGATATGCTCCTTGCTCAAAAAATATTTTCATTTATACAGGGTGATTCATAACTATGTGGTAATGCAAACATGACCAGATCGGTCGAAAGCTCCACTACTACAGAAGATAGCGAAAACAGTTTTATATAAAAATTGTAGCCAAGGATATGCTCCTTGCTCAAAAAATATTTTCATTTATACAGGGTGATTCATAACTATGTGGTAATGCAAACATGACCAGATCGGTCGAAAGCTCCACTACTACAGAAGATAGCGAAAACAGTTTTATATAAAAATTGTAGCCAAGGATATGCTCCTTGCTCAAAAAATATTTTCATTTATACAGGGTGATTCATAACTATGTGGTAATGCAAACATGCATTTTTTTAAAGGAGAAGCCCTGTACACTATTCCATATTTAGATTCTACTAGTGATTCCTGTTATTAAAATATAAGGTATTGTAACATGATATACGGTATTTCAAAAGTTATGACCATTCATTTATTCAAATTTCTGTTTGTACTGTATATTGAAAATTAATAATTATTTTTTTCCTAGAAAAATGGAAGATATCCTCTAGTTTTAACATTTTAACACAGGCTGTAAAAAATCGCCGACGCATATCCATATACAGGGTGAGGTTGAGTGCATAAACTAGATTTTTAAATGTAACCCCCATATTTTATTTTCCAAAAAAATTGCCCCCAATATGCTCTAGATAGATAGATATTTCGATTTTTCTGAAAATTTTAAATTTACCTTCTATTTGTGTACTGGATTTTTTTTATTTTGAAAAATTACCATCGAATTTCATTTTTATTTAACGAACGTCTCAATTGTAAGGCCATAATAGTATTCGAAACCCTGAATTATCAAGGTGCTTATCAAGCAGATTTATCAAGTGAAATATTGGCAGTAACCTGCTCAATAGTTTCGTACTGTGTGAAAAATCGGGCTTTGAAAATGAATGTTGCCATGGAAGAACAAAGAGAGGGTATTTAGTAGAATCCCTGAGAAATTGCCTACTTGCCTCTAGAATGTAGTAATTATTAACAGCGACATCTAGAACGGAGGCGCTCTAAAACTGATGCCTTTGAAAGATTGAAGAATCGTTTTATTCTGATTGTGTGTTAATATTTCATAGCCTACCGGATAGATCTGCTTGATAATTATGCATAACGTCTCCAAAATTACTTCCCCAGCATACTTACTTATATTATCTCGATGATTCAGGGTTTTGACTTTATTAAATACTATTATGGCCTTATATTTTAGTTCTTCGTTAAATACAAATAAAATTCGATAGCACTTTTTCAAATTAAATAAATTTTAGTACATAAATAGAACGTATATTTAAAATTTGCAGAAAAATCAACATATCTCAGAAACGTATGACTGTAAGTATTTGAAATGTTATAGAAATATGAAAGGTCATATTGAAATCAATTTTTTGCTAAAATGAAACATGAAGGGTTATATTTAAAAAAAAATAGTTTTTGCATTCTACCTCACCTTGCATATGAATATGCGTCGTCGACTGTTTTTACAGCCTGTGTTGAAACTAGGACTTTTTTTATGTTTCCATGTGAAAAAATTATTTTTCGTTCATTAATTTTCAATATACAGTACGTTCACTTGGCAGCGATTTGGATATACAAATGGTTATAACTTTTGAAATGCCCTGTATAATGTTACAATACCTTATACTTTGAGAACGGAAATTATTAGTGGAATCTAAATATGGAATAATATACAGGGCATCTCATTTAGAAAAATGCATGTTTGCATCACCTTGTATAAATTATATTATATTATATGTAATCGATATGTACATCATTCCTGGGTGGTTTGGCGTCGAATTGCAGTATTGGAGTTGTCTGGATTCTGCAGGATGTAATGCTTGTTTTAAAAAAAATTATCCACCATTTAATATATAAGTGTCTATAGATGCCACTTAAGGTATCATGGTTCAGGGGCTGAAAATTAAACAAGTTAAGTGAGTGGTTTAAAGACAACTATATTTTAGAACTGTAAATTGTATATATTAATGGAAATGCATGGAAATGCAACGTGGTAATATTGCTTATTCATTGAAAATACGTCATAGTAAAACCATAAACAACAATAGCCCATCCGGTTGGTGCACTAGCTGAATAAATGGTACAATGAACACGAAAGTGTATATATGTATAAATCATCGTCTATAGTTTTGTATGAAAATATATAATTATTAATATTGTTACCTTACAAATAGTTCTGAGATACAATATCTTACAGCAGTAGCATATTTTTCATTTAACTGAACAAAACAGAAACACGAATTTATTGCTAAAAAAAGTATTGTGCATTTCAGAGAAACACTTATAATAACAATAATAATAAAATGCCATTAAGAACACTCATATCTGTGCGGCAGCAAAATATATTACATTAATTTGCTTCAACGGCTGGTGGAAAATTTCCACAGCGGGGCTATCTCAATTTTACAATAAATTGTTTTCGAGCAGCTTGCATATAACGATCAGAATACACTGTTTTGATAGAATCGATAAAGTGACGCAGACAAAGCGGCCACAGAAAATAAACATCAGGATGGAGGTAGTGAGAACTATATATATTCTTAGTAGGAGCGTAAAATTGCGTAAAGTAGTTTGACTCTTCAAGTTAATTATTCTGTCAAAGTATAAAGCACTATCGTTATCAATCATATGATTGGCATAAAAGCATGATTGCATGAATATCCAATAGGTTTAGTCAAAATTGGTACAACAACGACTTCAAATCTGATTCGTATTTAACAACGTCTGGTGTGTCACAACGTACCAACTTTGGGCCACTACTTTTCTTAATATTTGCGGATGACATCGCTCATATCATAACTGTTGAAAAAATGTTTGCTGACGATCCTAAGGATTACTCACTAATTAAGACACAAGGGGGTTAAGAACAATTGCAAGAAAATCTACATCAAATAGACTAGTGTCAAAAATGATCTAAAGCTAAATATTAGTAAATGCAAAATAACTTCAATCACAAGTTGTGGACTTGGAAATTCTGTTCACTTCGAACATATCGTTTTATAAACACTTAGATCAAATGGTTCAGGCAGCTTCGCGTATCCTCGGATTCATTATTAGAAACTGTGTGAGTTATTCTCAAACATCGACTGCATTTAAAAACTGTAATATGCTGTAGTTAGAAGTGTTCTTGAATATGGATGTATTATGTAGTCTTCCATTATGTACTACATACATCTCTTAAGTCGAAAGAATTGAGGTTTTGAATAAATTTTTTTGTCATAAATGGAAAGATCATATACAATAAGTTTTATAACAAAACTGTTTTTGTTTTCTTTTTTTTTTCTCAATAATTCAAAAGTTATATCAAAATAAAAATGGGTTTTTGGATCCAGTACCGAAAACACGCCGACGACTCCCGAGCCGTGTAACGTCATCATGGCGGTCAGGATGCTCCTTTGACCAACGACGTCCTACTCCGATACTAGATTCTAGATTCCCAACCAATCGCGAAAATACGTACTGGTAAGCTGCTTTTTTTGTGCAAATTTAATTGTTGAGCTTCATTGCCCAAAGCTAAATAAATAATAATACCAAGTGATAAACAGAATGCGATTACGAGTTTGAGTTACTTTTTTTACACTAAAAAACTTAAAAATGAATGAAATGAATGGATGAAGGGATATTGTTTTATTAACTAACTATTACATTTAAAAAAAAATAATGGCGATTGATATTGACGGACAAATCTCATTTCCACTGTTTTTTTTTTGATTGTCCACCGCCTCCTGTACTCAGTTTTTGCACTGTGCAGTGCAAGTAATATGTCTAACAAAATTTTATTCAAACGCATATTTATGTTGATCGTAGAAAAAATGTGCGCAACAAGTGCAAAAGCCACATCAATGAATTTTTTGATAAAAAAAAAGTTGGAAGGACTGGGTTTCGATCCAAAGGCCCTGAGATCCACTATCGGACTCTCTAATCACTGGGCCATCCTTCGTTTGAGGAGATTTTTTCAACGAAAGATATTTGATTAGATACTTACTTACTGGAATCTATAATGTGACTTCAACTTCAAACATCCAAAAACATATTTATTTCGATCTTAGACTTCGTCTCGAGCTGCAAGCTTCATTTATTGACTGTATTGCAACAAATATCCACTAGTTACCAGTTTACCAGTACGTATTTTCGCGATTGGCTGGGAATCTAGGATCTAGTATCGAAGTAGCACTTCGTTGGTCAAAGGAGCATATTGACCGCCATGGTGACGTCACACGGGTTCGGGAGCCGTCAGCGTGTTTTCGGTACTCGATTCAAAAACCCATTTTTATTTTGATATAACTTCTGCATTATTGCGAAAAAAAGAAAACAAAAGCAGTTTTGTTATAAAACTTAGATATATATGATCTTTCGATTTATCACAGAAAAAATAATTTCTCAATTCTAAACCTCAATTCAGGTTAAGTTTTTGGAGTATCCTTATTTGAGGACTTCCGAAGTACTGAAGGAAGTCCCCGAACATGCCATCCACTCGTGTTGGCGAAACGTCAAGCCTCTATGCTCAACGACGTCGGCCTAAAATCCCAAGAACCACAAATTCCTTGTCTTTTATAGTCGCTATGGTTGCGGCTGCCAGCCGCGCTACGGAAACCATACGCATGAGCCAGCCGCACCACCGAAATCGTACCTTTAGGCTCCCCAGCAGATCCGTCATATCCTTGTGACTGACATTTTGTTCGTTTTTCGCACGCGTGCGATAATTTCCAACACGCCAATTTATGGCGGTTTAAGCGAGTTTAATTTTGGGGAATAATTTTATTTACGGTGACAGAAGAGGTGACAGAGTGGGTGATGGATCGGACACGCTTTCATGCAAATCGGCTGGAAGTGTTTTATTTGTTCTCTTTCGTGTCGACGACGATGCTCGATGTTAGCGGTTTTATTATCTGACCGATGTCGATGGCTGTTTAGTATCATACATAGCTTTCCAACCAACGTAGGTATATTATTCTAGATCATGGAAAATAGCCACAGCAAGAGGTTGTGGGTGAAGCAAAGATAAAATAAAGGAAGAATATAAACATACAATTGCTTCAACAAAAAAAAGTCAAGTATGTTGACATATTACGGTGATACCAGTTTATTATTTTCCCATAGCAAGAAGCTGAGATCTGATATGAGAAACCCTTGCGACCAAATCATCACCCGCCCGCCCGCAAAAAAATGTGTTATGCCGCTAGGTATTTCTTTTGCAGCTCAATGGACCGTCTATTATTATGAACACAACAAATTTTTCAGTTTTATAACCCTCCACTGCCCACCAATCCAATTTCACACTTTGAAACGATCACGAAAGTGCCTAAAAACGAAGTTTCAGCTGTTTTTAAACTATTTGTTTTTTGATCATTGCTGCGATGCTACTAATACGGTTTCTAAAATCCATGCGCTTTTATATCGTGTCCACGCGATAATAATACCGTGTTCAAATTTTGTGAAAGTCAATTCAATAATTTTCACGTTAAATGATCTAAAACAATGCTCGTATGTATACGTTACAAAATTCCCATGGTTTCTGTGATAAGCAAAGCAATGTTCGGATAGACCTAAAAGGTATATTATACCGCTAGGTCTTTACTTCACTAATCAGTGGATAGCCTATTATGAATACAAGATAAACTTCAGTTTTACAATCCCCACCCTCCAGCCACCCCAATTCCACCCCCACTCAAAAGAAAGTAGCAAATAATCAGGAACCTTTAAAACGCCTAAAAACGAAGATTGATATTTATTTTTTTGCTAATTACTCCGCCACCCAAGGACCGAGTTTCAAAGCTATAGCATCATTATCTACTACGACCTCACAGAATATACTCGTATAGGGTTATTCATGTTATTCGACACGGAGCATTATGGCTAAAGTATTTGATAAAAAATAAAATAATAATTTCGGATGGATAGAGACCCATAAAGGCTACATTTTAAAAATATCTTCATCTTATAGAGGGTGTCCAAAAGCACGAAATGTATCAAAGTTATGTTTTTTTAAATAGAACACCCCATATATTATTGCATATTCAGATTCCTTGGTGAATTCTAGTGTGACTTTATGTATCATACATGGGACCTAAAGCGAACCGTTTAGGTGTAAATCACCATTTTCGGTATAAGTAGATATCAGGAAAAAATTGAATATCGCAGAGATTATAAAATATGGAAGGCTGTGACTTTGCCGTATTACTAAGCATAAAATTTGTCAGCTTTAATGAGACTGTCAAATTTAAATTACGTTTATGCTTGGAGAAACCGGTCGACTAATTAAGGAAACTTTGATCAGCGATAACTTGATTTCTTCAAATGGGAATGCTTAGTTTTTTTTTATACCGTTAAACGTAGAATTTTATAACCTTTCTAACGATATAAGGTTATGAATATCAATCTCTGGTAGTTTTCATTTAATTTTAAATTTTCAAGCAAATCGGCAATTTTCAATTTTCCTACCTGTAAGCAACGTAGCAGGCCATGAAATATAAACAAAAACCTGTTCAGGTAGAAGAAAACAACGAACTTAGCTGAAAAATACACACTAACTAGACTAAAGGGACAAGATTATAAAAATTCTTTACAGCAAATCAACTCTCCCAGAAACAACTGCGATAACATCTCTAAGGTCAAAGAGAAGCTGGAGTATGGCAGTAATAGATATTTTTTACAGTCTTCTGGCTACCGCATGTAATGGTGTAAAAAGTACTAATTTGCGTCGAAGTCGATACCTCTGACTGGAGACCTTCTATTTTTCAATATCTATCAGCAATATTGCAAAAAAGGAATACTGACAAATCAGATTTAAATTTTCTGCCATTTAAGTTATGCTTTATAATTATTTGAAGAAATTTTAATTCATTCTTCATTTTCTGCGATCTTGCTGATAGGTAGAGGCCCGGCGGAGTCTCATGAACAGCGAGATGCGCGGCAGAGAAATTCGGCGATCAAAGAGTGGGGATATTTCTCTTATTTCTCCGTTCGCATACTGTCCTGAAAACATCAGCACCTGTATCGGAAGCTACGCGTGAACAGTGGCGTAGCTGTAGGCTTGAAAAACTCGTGCAATTTTGAAGGCGTGATATTTATAATTTGAATTCATAAAAATTTGTGTGTATTTTGTATTCGGACAAATTTTATGGATAGAGTCGCAACGTGAACAGAAGTATTTCTCCTAAAGAAATTTTACAACTTGTTGAAATTGAGCAAAATTGATGAGAATTACTGTATTCAAAAACAATATCGATATGGAGTACGAGTATTTGTAAAAGTGGATTTTGATGAATAACATTACCGGAAAAATTCCAAAAACAGCATACATTTGAAGGCATCAAATAAAATAACATACCTGAATCTACAAAAGTAGCCAATTGGGTCTATGGGAGTGGTTCGCAACCTAAGTTGTCATCAGTGTCATCATCGTCACTATCCGAAAATTCCAGGTCAGATTCATCACTATCATGACCTATCGGAATAATAAATTCCTGGACATCATCTATTATGTATTCCCGACTCATGTATTCTTCCTCGACTTTTGATACATGTTCACATACGTTTCGCCATGTTTCTACACTAACTCCATCCAATACATGCTTAGCTAATGTGAGAACATCGTCCATTTTAAAAGTGGTATTACGGGCAGCAACCTCATTTTTGACAATGCCCCACACCTTCTCTATAGGGTTCAGCTCTGGATGGTAGGGAGGTAAACGCAGAACATCATGGCCATGTTCATTTAACATTTGATCTACCACATACTTCTTATTTAAAGGTTTGTGCATTTGTATTAAGTTATACAGTTCAGGTTTTGTGAGATTATTATCAAAAAGGATTTCTCTCTCACTGAGCCACTTCTGCAAATCTGCTTTTTTCCAAGCAGACGTGGGATTACGATCAACACAGACATTATGGTACGATGCATTATCAACCACTAGCACAGAATTTTGTTCTAAATTCGGTAGCAGCTTTTCTTGAACCCATTTCTTGTAATTTTGGTGGTTCATATCATCATGATAATCGCCTGTTTTGAGCCCTGATTTAAATAATAGTGCTGCATTGGGAACAAAACCTTTTCTCCCACCACAGTGCAAAATAATTAGACGCTTGCCTTTAACAACTGGTGACTTCAAACAATTATCAGTCCCATCGTCCCATGATTTCGGAACGGTGTGTGAGCTATGTATGTATGTTTCGTCACTGTATACGATATTTCTTCCTGAAAAATATAACAAAGATAACTCGTCATTTTTCATTTTTATGCCATCAGATGTCGCACCGCAGACCTCTTCATAACCACATACCTTGTTCTTTATACGACTTTAATTTTCGCAAGTATTCCGTCCGTTTCGCTCTGATATCCGTCTTTTCGATCAGTAGTTTCCGGTTATCTTCAGTTTTTCTCCAACGAAAACCCAATTTGTGAACAATTTTTTTGAATGACGTGAGCTTTCCCCTGAGAGCTACGCCATCATTGATAACTGCTTGGTAAACTGCTTGCATTGTCGGTCTCCTTTTATGAATGTGTACAAATTTTTACAAGACACTCCTTATAATTTCTTCATCAAACTGGTCAACTGATGATTTTGGGCTGGGCTTGTTGATTGTTTTCCGGGGAGAAGTAAATTTTGTACCTGCTGGTTTAGATGCATTCTCTTTGACAACACGCTGGACGGTACTAAGAGATACGCCTGTTGCTTTGACAACTCTCTCGAATAAATTGTTGAGCGGCACGGTTAATTCCCCTGTATCCTTCTCTCGTTTCATAAATTCATACACATTATATATAAGTTGTCGTCCCTGGCTATGAACTACCTTCTTGTTGTTTCTTTCCCTAGTTTTGAGGAAAAATAATAATGGAATGTTTCAACTACAATTTCATAATAAGTTACATTTCGCTCACAAAATATATTCCACTAGTCTTGAAAAAAACTGTTTTTACTGCAAAGTACGGAATAACTACAGAAATCGGTAAACGAAAAAATATAGGTACGCCTATGATGTCCGCGATGGTTCTTTACCGAAGTCAGCACGCCGAGTGATGATGAACGTTGCATATTTTCTGTTGTAGTAGTAACGACGGCAGGGTATTGTTTCTGCGTTCTGCGCAGTCAAGGTCATCTTTCACGAGATTCCGCCTGAGCTCTACTGAAGAATTTTCAGAACTCCAGTCAGAGCTACTTTTGACTCGAGTTTTGACAGAATTGCATACTTTTTTATATCATTAAATGTGAAATTTTATTATGAAAGTAATAAACTGCTTACAGCATTCTCTAGTAGTTTTTATTTTATTTCAACATTTTTAATGGTTTTGGAAATTGCCAATCTCTAGTACATTGCAGTAGCTAGTAGGCCGTGAAAAAATCCATTTCTGCCATACTCCAGCTTCTCTTTGACCAAAGATATGTTACCGCCGTTGTTTCTGGTTAGACTTTGCTTGTTGTGAGTAGTTTTTATAATCTTGTCCCTTTAGTCTAGTTCGTGTGTATTTTTTAGCTAAGTTAGTTGTTTTCTTCTACCTGAACAGGTTTTTGTTTATATTTCATGGCCTGCTACGCTGCTTATAGGTTGGAAAATCGAAAAACGCCGATTTGTTTGAAAATTTAAAATTAAATGAAAACTACTAGAGGTTGATATTCACAACCTGATATCATCAGAAAGGTTATCAAATTCTACGTTCAACCGTACAAAAAAAATTAGGCATTCCCACTTGAAAAAATCGAGTTATCGCTGATCGAAGTTTCCTTAATTAATCGTACGATTTCTCCAAGCATAAACGTAATTTAAATTTGACAGTCTTATCAAAGCTGACGCATTTTATGCTTAGTAATACGACAAAGTCACAGCCTTCCAAATTTTATAATCTCTGCGATATTCAATTTTTTCCTGATATCTACTTATACCGAAAATGGTGATTTAAACCTAAACGGTTTGATTTAAGTCCCATGTATGATACATAAAGTCACAATAGAATTCATCAGGGAATCTGAATATGCAATAATATATGGAGTGATCCGTTCAAAGAAACATAACTTTGATACATTTCGTGCTTATGGGACACCCTGCATAACATGAGGATATATTTAAAATGCAGCCTTTATGGGTCTCTATCTATCCGAAATTATATTTTCTTTTTTATCAAATACTTTAGCCATAATGCTGCGTGTCGAATAACGTGAATAACCCTGTATAGGTACCCAAATTTCATCACAATCCATGCAGCGGTCACTAAGATTACGAGGCTAGAAGAATGACAACACACAAACAGACAGAGCGACCGACAGACAGACGACGGAAATAAATAACGTGAATTTTCGTTATGTAGATATCATAAAACGCTCAGAAAGCGTATTGTCTCCAAATCGAAGATTTTAGCCATGAGAATACTTCCACACATTTAAGTTTTGCACAGCGTACCGTGCGATTCTGCCTTGCTAAATGATCATAGTCCAGTAAACTGAAACCTTATGAGGCGCCTTTGTATACCTATATGTTTCCTGAAATAGGTTGCCAGGGTCCTACCCTCTTCACCAATATTTTATTTCCCACAAGAACACTATTTTTTACTAACGTCTTCCGAAGTTAGAAGAATTTGATCCTTAACGGATCTGTAATGTTGAAGTAATTTGGGTATGGTTGAAAATTCAGTGTAAGTAGGTATTCTGTTTCCTAAGATATCATTATCTGTCGTAGTAGTGCCTTTTTTTTTTGTTTGGTTACTGGCACTAGGAGCTAGTCCCACTAACCAGAAACAATATGTCTATATTTTTTTTTCCCCTTTAATGAATTGCTTCAAGGCGAAAATTCACCTACCCTACACAGACAACAGGCTGTGCGTTTTTTTTTATTAATACTAAATTTAAATACATCTACGCACACGCAAAAATATTCCTGCAACTATTAGAACCGTCTTCATTCATAATACCTATCGAGTAGTGAGTAACCTATAGAGGACAACCATACAGAACCCTAAATAGGAGGGATGTGGGATAGGATTAAACAGGGTCACAAGTTCTTCTCGCCTAAGGACCCTTTAAGGCATTTCGATTTGTACAAACAACATATATGCCACGGTTAGGATGAGTTATAATAGACAGAGGTTGGTCACAAAGGAAATCTATATGAGTATGTCCCGTGTAATCGTGGACAAAAGCTCGGCGCTTAATGCACCTTCTTCCCCAAGTGTGCTAGTTTGTTGAAATTCTTTTACCGGAAGAACATGAAAAGGCATTAACATACAGGATGTCCCATTAATAATGTTGAATCGGACGTCACGTGACCAAAAACAAATACCTCATTGGGTAACACAATACGAGGAAACGGCACAACATTTGCTCTAACTTACATCCCCAAAATTATAGTTCTCTACTACTGCCCTGTTCCAATATATTGCTTGTCTTAATCGTCGTGGGATACCCTGTATATAACAGTTTATCACTCGCAATCTGACGTTCAGTGGTATTTCTCGGCGTAAATGGAAGCTGTTAAAATTTATAAAAGTAGTCCTGGCCATTGCAATGCGTATTTTGATTCCTTCAACACAGTCCCATGCTGCATTTAGTGTTGAACCTAGATATTTGAATTGATCTACTCGTTCGATCAGTTTGCTTGTCTATGAAAATTTGTTCGTTGGTATGTTGTTGCTTGCAATCATTCATTTAATTTTTGTTATATTGATCTTCAGGCCATACTCTTTTCCAATTTTATTTATTTTATCCACCATAACATTTAGGTCTTTCATGTTGTCTGCTGTTATTGTGGTATCATCAGCGCACCTCAGGTTATCTATAGGGAAGCCATGCTTTCGACGTATACATATTGAATAACAAAGGTTCTGACCTGACCTGACCTGACAAGGCTGTACACTCTGGTGTACAGCCTTGTCTCACACCTTTCGTGATTGGTATTTCACTTGGACATATTGAGCTATTCATTTTGAGGTCTGCTTTTTGGTTCCAGTACAGGTTTTATATTTTTAGATCTTTGTCGTTCAGACCGATGTCTTTTAATATTGGAATAAGAAAATCATGGCGGACATGATCAAATGCTTGCTTGTAATCAACAGAACATACAAAAACATCTTTCCTTTGGTCGTAAAGCTTCTGAACTAGGAGTTCCTTAGACAACAGCGCTTCTCTTGTGCCCAAGCCATTTTTGAAGCCAAACTGAGTTTCTCCATTATTCTCCATATTCGATTATGGATGACCCGCAGGAAGGTTTTTAGGGCGTGACTCATCAAACTAATTAATCGTTGTTCGTTACATGTTTTTGAGTTACTTTTTTGGGGACAGCTATAAAAGTGGACTTCAACCAATCTGTAGGTATCCTTCCCGTGTCATATGTAATGCTGAAAAGTCTGCACAATTGTTTTGGGTCTACTAGTTTGTGCATTTCTGTGTGTTGTTGGGCCTGATAATGTATCTGCGGATCTATCCATTTCGTAATCCCTATTGCTTCTAAATGGTTTTTGTATATAATCCTCCCAAATTTTTATCATTTGATCGGTGTCTGTTATTATCTTATTGTTCGTTGTGACTTTGACACATCCATTTGCTTAAAGGGTGTGTAATTTCTTTTAATTTTTGTATGCAAATGAAAAGTGTCGTGTTTACTATTCAGTTCTTCTGCCTCTTCATGCTGTTCAGTTAACCATTTGTTTTTTTGCTCCTTTGATTTTATGTTTTAGGTGTCTACTTCTCTTTATTTTGTTTTATTCCCTTTGTTCAGTCTTCTCTGGTTCATCATATTCAATATGTCTGTGGCCATCCATTCTTTCTTTGATTGTTTTGTTTCGTGACCAAGTATCTCTTCTGCGATTTCTAGTATGACTGTTTTAATGTTGCTCCATTGGACTTCCGGGTCTCTCTGTTCTGTATTTTTACGACTTGTGTATCTTTTTTGCTAAGTCCTGTCTCACTTCTCCGTTCTCTTCATTACACTGAAGTAGTTTTATTTTATATCTTGACTGATGGAAGGGAAAATATGTCTTATTCGAATCATGCTAATTTTTTGTAAAACCTGTCAGATGCACGTCCGTGTATACCCTTCTTCTTATTACAAACTATTTCGACCCATTGATTCAGTATAAGGAAGGCATTCATTGAGGCCCGCTAACATCCGCTGGTACCAGACCATTCACATATTAAAAATGAACGGGTTTCCCTTTGAACTGTCATCGTAGCCGCCTGCAACGCCGACCATAATTTGCGCCTAAACCTCTGCCGCACGTTTATTAAAGCATTTTGTCACAGATGAAAGGAGCTCGGTATTATTTACGTCGAGTGTATAGTTTTGTTCTTTTTTAAACTTCGTCAGCCACCAGGCTCCCCGGAGGTTATATTTTCTGGAAATGTTTTGCTTCAGACATGAGCGTCGTATTATAGAGGAAATGTAGGCATGGCAGATGTTTCCCAGAGATTCTGCCGTATTTCTGTCCTATACGAAAATTCTATACCACACAGAGTGAGACATGAAAGTATTATCCTTAACCCTAAGTCTCATTTTCGCGGTGATGGTTACTAATAAGATAGTGGTCTCATGATAGTCGTGTCATGAAAATCAAATGTCACACGTTGAAAGGGTACTCGCCACATCACTGGATACGTTACAGAACGGCATTTTGTTGTGGTTGGACAGTTCCTGTATCCAAACAACTTTTCTGTATATGATATTTTTAGCATATATGTGAAAAATAGTTTGTTGGTTTTTTTATACTTTTGTGATTTCTCACGGTCCTGTTTGCTGATTTATCATCAATAAGAACTGTTTAAGCGTTCTACTGTGTTTGAGTTTGAAGACTTTACGTTTACCGAGATCATTCTAACCCCAAACCCTCATTTTTCCAAGGTTTTTTGCAGAATTTGGCATGTGTCTCAATTATTATTAACTATTTTTATATTTTACTATGACTGAAAAACATGTCGTAAGCTTCAGCTCAATACACGACTTTTATATTTTATAATCCCTTATGGGTTTTTAGGTCGGATTTGTTTTAGTTTGGATACAGAACCACAGCATAATAAACAACCAGCATAATATCTCTGATGATTTCCTATATAAAAATGGTTCCCACAAAATTTGACCTTGGGAGGCTTTATGGATGATTTTACGGCTGGGAAGTTTGGGTAGAGATGCCAAAATGAAAATATCGATACCGGTACCAACTCGATATTTTTTAGCCTCATAGGCGCGTTTGGTTCCTACAGAGAATTTTGTGCAATTGATTACACCCTTCAATAATTATATAATTATTTTCTATACCGATATACCTACAAAAGTAGCGATACCAGCCTGGGATCGCTGAAAATTATCTAAGATAAAAATAGTCGATATTAGTGCAGACGTACCTAAGTATCGTTACCATCCCTACAAAAAATCATCCAGAAGTGGGGATGCCCGTGTAATTTCCGTCAACTTGAGTTATTGTGCTGGTTGTTTATTATGCTGTGTACAGAACGCTGACATTGACAGACGTGACGTCAGAGTAAAACTTAATTCTGATGCACACGACATCCGACGATACGAGGGTACGAAACTGTTCCTATTGGTTAAAATAATTTTATTTGACATCATTTTGAATATTTCAACCAATAGGAACAGTTTCGTACCGTCGTATGGTCGGATGTGGTCGTGTGCATCTGAGTTAAGCTTTAAGTGGCATATTGTGATAGTAGCAAGTACAGAACACAGAACTCACAGAGCAAAACTAGTAAGAAATAGCAAAGGCGGTCATGGTTACAGCGGTGGCTGTTGTTATTTGTGAAATCGTTAAAATCAAAGACGCAAAAGTTCAAAAATACAGAAAAACTAATTTCAAATTCTGTCAGTGTTATATGGTAACAGTAGACACGACAGTCGAAAACTATCGTGAGAATACTCTCAACCATCTCGTTAAACGAGTGTAATAGCACTGTCAAGACAGTGCGATAGCGACTAATGTTAATATGGTGACATCTTTTGTGATAGTTTTTGGGCATTTTATGATATCTACATAACGAAAATCCACGTCACCCATTCCTGTCTGTCTGTCGGTCTGCGTGTCAGTCTCTTGGCGCTTTTCTACCCTCGTGATCTCAGTAACCAACCGCTGCATGGATTGTGATGAATTTTAGGTAGCGACATGCTGGGGGGTCGTAGTAGGTAATGCTGCTATAATTTTGAAAATCTGTTTATGGGCGGTGGAGTAATTAGCTAAAAACAAAAAATCAAATTATTCTAAAACTCCGTTTTAGAACCTCTGATCACTTCTGCCTTTTTTGCGTATGGGGTGAAATTGGGGTGGTTGGTGGGTGGAGGGTTGTAAAACTGCAAAATTTGTTGTATTCATAATAGACTGTCCATTGACTTGTAAAAGAAAGACCTAGCAGCATAATGCACTTGTTTAGGTCCATCCCAACATTGCCTTGACTATTGCAGAAACCAAGGAACTTGGAATTTTCTGATGTATACATACGAGTATTCAGATCGTTCTGTATTGTGTAGTAGTTTGTAAGAGGGAAATCGTTGAATTGATTTTAATATAGTATTATGATAATACAGTATTTTTACTTTAGCGAGGATGGAAAACGCTAATAGTTTTTAAAAATCCTGTGAATGGCGGCGCAGCAATAATCACAAAACTAGAAATGTAAAAACAGTTCATAGTTCATATTTAGGCGTTTTAGGAGTTTATGGTCATTTTGTATTGTTTTGGGTGGTGCTGAAATTGGGGTGGTTTGGAGATGAGGGGTTGTAAAACTGAAAATAATTTTGTATTCATAATAGGTCTTCCATTGACCTATGAAAGAAAGGCCTAGCGGCATGGAACACTTATTTAGGTCCATTCCGACATTGCCTTGACTACTACAGAAACCAACCAAATCAGAATTTTCCTAATTTTGTGATGATTATTATTATTATGTATACATACGAGTATTACTTTAGATCGTTCGGTATTGTGTAGTATTGTGTAAGAGCGAAATCGTTGAATTGATTTTAATGAAATTTATACGCAGTACTATTACCTTCTTGAGGATGGGAAACGCATACAATAGTGGTGGCACAGCTATGATCAAAAAACTAAAAATATAAAAACAGCTCAAACTTCGTTTTGAGGCATTTTAGGGGTTCCTGATCATTTTGTTTTTTTGTTTGGTGGGGTTGTAACTGGGGGCTGGGGGATGGGGGTTCTAAAACTCAAAAAATGGTTGCATTCATATTGACCTATGAAAAAGATACCACTTTTTTGCAGGTGGGTGGGCGATGATTTGGTTGCAAGGGGATTCAAACTATAGCTTCATGCTATGATAAAATAGTAAAATAGTATTGCGACCTAGTTTGATCCGTTGTTTTTTCCTTTATGTTTGAATAAAATCCTCTAGCTTACGTAAGATCTCTGTATCTTAGTTTTAAGTTTATAAGTGTTTTTAGATATATTTTTAGGTTTTTTGCTTTCACTATAAATGTTGTATTTCTATATATAATATGATTTTATTGTACCCTTACCGCCGTCTAATTGAATTTTGTTCTGTCGAGCAGGTGTAAAAGAAAAATACATAAATACAATAAACAGATGATAATAATAATACATCTTTATTCACCAAATTAGACTTCGATTTGTTTCCTGAATGAAAAAAAAAATGTAATTAAGACATCAATGATATGAGTCGGATTTAGATCTCAACAACGCTGTGATGGGTATACACTGAGCAGGCTATCAAAAAAGTTTATACCAAATACATAAAGCGATGGAATACGAGTATTGAACAGAATTAAGGGTACTTTCAAGGATAGTGTTCACTTCCCTTCTCGTATGTATATCTATTGGTATTATTTCCCAAAGTATCAGAAATATAATTATATCAATGTGTACAATGTCCACCTTTCTGAGACAATGTATGTATACATGAAATTTCAAAGGTGCATTATTTTGTTTTGATAGACTGGAATAGCCAGTAAAAGTCAATGAGGTAGAATGACGACGTTTGACATGAACAGTGGAAAGCTCGTATTTGGGAGACACAAAGGTGACTCGAGTTTCAACCGACCTCTCCATCATATTACTTACAGCAGTCTTGCTTTTACGGTAGCGTTAGTCTAAAAATAAAATTCTTTCACAAACAGAGATGTACTGAAAAATTCTTAGTCTATTACAGGAACATACAACATTTAAAAAGTCAAAGTATTTCATTATTCAGCAACTAAGCTTTAACTGCGCCTACCAGTTTAGATACATCTTGTGGGCGTTACTTTCGGCGGAATCTTGTAACACAGCAGTAGAATATAGTTTAGTGCTTGCGAAGCTATATAATGAAGAAGTTTGTTTTAGGAAGTATTTTAGCTAATAAAATTGTGCCAGTTTCTACATACACACAGACGCCCAGTGTATCAGCTCATTCTGTATCACAGTTGTCTTTTAAATGTCTTAAATGTCTCTGAAAATACGTTTTACTTTTTTTAGTAAACTTCTTGTCTAGTACTACGTCAGAGAGTGATGATCAGATGAAACGTTTCCTGTCAACTGTTTCGTCTGTGAGCCACGCCAACTACGATTTTTCCAATTCCTACGCAATAATTACAAAACCGGGAATATTTTAAAAAACCACCAAAAATAGAACCACATGTGCTTAGATAAAAGTGAAAGAGAATTTAATTTTGCATCCACCGATGTGAAACTTATCATACCATCCCATTTGAAAAAAAAAGTTTTTAACGTTTCTAACTTATCAAATTTGAAAATTGCTAGTCTATTGATTTAATTTTCTTTTGAAACAATAATCCTACTGAAACACAAGTACGTTTCTTGCTTGTTTCAAAACCGGAAACCGCATCTTTCTATCGTGTTTAGTTTCAGAGATATTAACGTTCCTTGTAAAGTACTACAAACGTCAAATTTTGTAAAAGTTGCTGAACAACTCCGAAAATAGGCTTCGTAGACATAAACAATGGTTAACAAACTGGACCGAAAAATCGATGCTGAATTCAAAAACGTAATAATATACAGGGTGTTCCATTTAAAATAAGGAAGTTGATGCCTACCTCCTGTACATCCGGAAGTCCGCCATTTTTTTTATGGTCGCCGGTCGGCCTCCCGCAAAGGCTGAAAGCCTATGGCGCTGTAGAAGCGCTGCGAGAGGATAAGTATCGGTTCACGTTAGATTTGAAACGCTGCAGGTTGTAGCCGTCGGGAGACAAATTCCCCGGCAGCTGATTCCACAGCGTCGAAGTTCTCCAAAAGAAGGAATGCTGGAGGAGACTAGTTCGGGGAGAAAGGACCTCAACCTGGTAAGGATGAGCTCGCAGAGCTTTTCTAGTGTTCCTGGTTCGGACGGCCTGTGGTGTTATTATCTGAGAGAGCTCACTCGAACATCTTCCGTGAATAGAATCTGTAAAATAGGGATAGGTCAGCCACCCTCCTTCGATGTTCCAGGCTGTGGAGGTCCTTTGTGAGGTTAGGCGTATCGATTAGTCTAATCGCTCTTCTCTGGATAGTGTCCAGAAGCTTTAGAGAGTGCTTCGGAGCGCATCCCCACACATGGGAGCAATACTCCAGCAGCAGCAGTTGCTCTGGTGTATACAACTTTCTACAGCGGAACAAAACTCCAAGCTTCTGGGATGCCGTTTTAGCAATACTGACGACGTGGTCGTGCCAGGACATGTTATTGTTGATGTTGATTCCCAAAAGCTTGACAGAAGGTGATTCGACTATGTCTGTCTGTCTAAGTCCGCCATGTTTGAAATTATTTTCTAAATGTAGAGCATTTCAAAAGAAACGTTTTTTATTTAAAACATGTTCGTCTAATTTAAATGGTATGGCCGCTAGAGAGCACCGCGCGCTTATTGGACCACCCTGTATAAATACCAAAAGTGAAGTCTTTTTTTTGGTCTTTAGACCGCGGCAGTTATTTAGTGTTGTTATTACCTAAATCACTATTATTAAAGTGCTCATTTCGACTTTTTCAGATTTTATTCCCTATTAATATTAAATAGCAGAAAGTTATTATAGCCGGTAACCCTAGGTACCGCCGGCACCTGTGTCCGATGCCGGCGCCGGCAGCGGAGTCGCTTCCTAAAATAATTGCGGTAATCAGCAACTCAAAAAATATGGCGAGATAGACACCCATTTCCTAAATATTCTTAAAACCACCTTAAAACTCATAAGTCCTGCATATCGATAATATAGTCTTAACACTGGCGTAATTGTTTTAAAATAGTTAACCTTAAAGTATATTTTTTGTTCCGTAATATTTCGTTGATTAGCCTGTTGAGTTTGGTAATTCTGCGTGCCATTGCAATCGACAAACTAGAAACTAATCATTTTGTGGTTTTGAACATTAATATTCTGTGCTGCTGTTCTTAGAGTTGAGCCTTTGAAATGACGTCGGTATTCCTGATCACCAAATAATTTTTTTATTTTCCTTTTAAAATGCCCATTTTTATTGATTTTGCACCACCTACTAAGTTTTGGTCCATTGTTATGATTTAGTTTTATCAAAGCCTTTCTTATAAAGACATATTTTAAGGTGGTTTGTCGGTAATGTTTACTCACTTAAAACATTTCTATCTTATCATAAGCATCTTTAAAGCCAACAAGTTTGGACGAAGATTTTAGTTGTGCCTATTTGACCTGAAAAATATAGTTTTAAGTCATCTTAAAACTATATTTTTCAGGTCATCTTAAAACTATATTTTTCAGGTCAAGGTTTTAAGATGACTTAAAACTATACTTTTCAGGTCAAATAGGCACAACTAAAATCTTCGTCCAAACTTGTTGGCTTTAAAGATGCTTATGATAAGATAGAAAGGTTTTAAGTAAGTAAACATTACCGACACTTTATTGAGTATGATTTTTCAACTGTTTAAGACCATTAGGTTTTCTTAGAAGGCTTTCTTAAATTTGATAAGTCTTAAGATAGCTTTAACAGAATTTATATGAAGCTACCATAAACCTTATGGATACTCATTATAACCTGTTGATAGGACAATTTGGTGTTGAGTGTATTTGGCCATAGTCAATGCAGTCGTAAAGCACAACTCTTATCAAATGCCATCTTAAAGCCTATTTAGAACCTCCATGAAGCTAATGGGCTGCTGAAATATTTATTGGGTAGTCCCAGATCCCCTTGCAACCAAATTATCGCTCATCTAGGCATCCATAAAACGCCTAAAGAAGAGTTTGTGGAACATCTGATTTTCAAAATTATGGCAGGATGACCTACTACAACCCCACGGCATGTTGGTACCTAAATTTTATCACAATCCATGCAGCGGTTACTGACATTACGAGGCCCTAAAGGCCTCAACAGTCCGATAGGCAAACCGACAGACAGACCAACAGACAGACCAAAATGAGTGACGTAGATCTTCGTTATGTGGATATTGTAAAACACCCAAGAAGTATTTATACAGGGTGGTCCAATAAGCGCGCGGTGCTCCCTAGCGGCCACACCGTTTAAATTAGACGAAAATGTTTTAAATAAAAAACGTTTCTTTTCAAATGCTCTACATTTAGAAAATAATTTCAAAGATGGCGGACTTCCGGATATACCGGTAGGCATCAACTTCCTTATTTTAAATGGAACGCCCTGTATGTTATTACGTTTTTGAATTCAGCATCGATTTTTAGGTCCAGTTTGTTAACCATTATTTATGCCTACGAAGCCTATTTTCGGAGTTATTCAGCGATTTTTACAAAATTTGACGTTTGTAGTACTTTACAAGAAACGTTAATATCTCGAAAACTAAACGCGATAGAAAGATGCGGTTTTCGGTTTTGAAACAAGCAAGGGACGTGTTTGTGTTTCAGTAAGATCGTTGTTTCAAAAGAACATTAAATCAATAGACTAGAAATTTTCAAATTTGGAAAGTTAAAAACGTTAAAAACTTTTATTTTTCAAATGGGATGGTATCATAAGTTTCACACCAGTGGATGCGGAATTAAATTCTCTTTCACTTTTATCTAGACATATGTGGTTCTATCTTTGATGGTTTTTAAGATATTTACGGTTTTGTAATTATTGCGTAGAAATTGGAAAAATCGTAGGTGGC
Source organism: Callosobruchus maculatus (assembly GCA_951848785.1). Classification (NCBI taxonomy): domain Eukaryota; kingdom Metazoa; phylum Arthropoda; class Insecta; order Coleoptera; family Chrysomelidae; genus Callosobruchus; species Callosobruchus maculatus. Next base: position 3,451,891 of record CATOUR010000130.1, read on the forward strand.
GTGGCTCGCAGACGGAACAATTGGCAGGAAACCTTTCATCCAAAGTGTTTCCGTCTCTAATACTAAAATGTGCTTTTACTCCATCTAACTGTAACCACATTATTCTTAAAAACTCCAGTGGTGAAGTTTTCAACAGATTTTCCAAATTTTCATGTGGAAAATGTTGGAAAACGTTAGTTTATTATGCGGTTTCCAATAATACCGCCCTAAATGCTTAGACTTCATGCTGGTTGTCAACAAACTTCTCAAAATTTGGATTTACGTGGGCGTAAAATATGAGAGAAGGAAACATGCAGTAGTAATACATGAAGATAGTGAGTTTGACATTCTCGCAATTGTAGTTAAAGATCCGTACAGCAGTGCTACAGCAGAAATTAGTCGCTATTTGGGCATTGGTCAAACATCTGTGAACATGATCTTAACGGAGTACATATAGCATCCTTATTACGTGCAGCGAAATCAAGCAATTGAAAGACAAGACTTTGAAAACTGAATGAATTTCTGTAACCGGAGTCGTGCTCAAGTCCAAGAAAATGCACTCCTTTCTAACATACATTTCTTATGAAATTCTTTCATTTTCTTTTTTATGAAATGTAGCTACAGCGTTATCATTAGCGGCCATGTAAACTGGCATAATTTACATTTTTATACCGACGTAAATCCAAATTTTGAGAAGTTTGTTGACAACCAGGATGGAGTCTAAGCATGTGGGGTGGCATTACTGGAAACCGCATATTAAACTAAGGTTTTCTAAAATTTTCTACGTGAAAATTTGGAAATTCTGTTGAAAAATTCACCACTGGAGTTTTTAAGAATAACGTGGTTACAGTTAGATGGAGCAAAAGCGCATTTTAGTATTAAAGGTCGAAACACTTTGGATGAAAGGTTTCCTGCCAATTGTTTCGTCTGCGAGCCACGCCACCTACGATTTTTCCAATTCCTACGCAATAATTACAAAACCGTAAATATCTTAAAAACCATCAAAGATAGAACCACATGTGCCTGGATAAAAGTGAAAGAGAATTTAATTTCGCATCCACCGATGTGAAACTTATGATACCGTCCCATTTGAAAAATAAAAGTTTTTAACGTTTTTAACTTTTCAAATTTGAAAGTTGTTAGTCTATTGATTTAATTATCTTTTGAAATAATGACCTTACTGAAACACAAATACGTTTCTTGCTTGTTTTAAAACTGAAAACCGCATCTTTCTATCGCATTTACTTTCCGAGATATTAACGTTTCTTGTAAAGTACTACAAACGTCAAATTTTGTAAAAATCGCTAAATAACTCCGAAAATAGGCTTCGTAGAGATAAACAATGGTTAACAAACTGGACCTGAAAATTGATGCTGAATTCAAAAACGTAATAATATACAGGGTGTTCCATTTAAAATAAGGAAGTTGATGCCTACTTCCGGTATATCCGGAAGTCCGCCATCTTGGAAGTTAATTTCTAAATGTAGAAAATTTGAAAAGAAACGTTTTTTATTTAAAACATTTTTGTCTAATTTAAACCGTATGGCCGCTAGGAAGCACCGCGCGCTTATTGGACCACCCTGTATAAATATAATTATCTCGAAACGCTCCTCTGGCCTACATCGGTGTATGAATTAAAAGCATTTTGCCTCCTGTTGATACTACCCTGCCTGTTATGAAACCGCAGTTGATACTTAAACGGTATGAGCGGTCACGAAAATTACTTAATACAAGCAAAGGAGACTAAGTGGTCTATTTAATATTCATATCTGGAAAGTATCCCCATTAATTTTATGCCGTTAGGCATTGCACGTTTTATTTTCCACTCCGTTGGTAAGGGGAGTATTGTCATCGCAAAATTTTCATCCCGTTTCCGTTTTAATCATTGCAAGGGGGAGTGGGGTAGTGGGGACAAGAGGTCAGAAGTCCATTGAAGAAAGAAGTCCATTGAAGAAGGAGGACAAGTCTGGTACATGGGATTGGTTCCATAAGAGGGATTTTTGGACTCGGACCAAGGCTTTCACACCCCATTCGAGATATACCACGATATCCTTGGCCGAAATTATCACAGATTTTGCTTATACTTCTAGTGGCCTAGGAGACACAAAACTATCTGTTTGTCTGTCAAAGTATTAATTACTTGAAAGATAACATCAAGTCTTGACATAAAGTACACGGTGGCCCACTAAGAATGAACGCCGGCAATATCTCGGTAATTGTTAATCATATAACTTCGAGCAAGAAATATTATTAGGTAAATCGGCTAAGAGAAATCGCTGTAAATTATTTTCAAGTTCCGAAAGTGGCCGCTAGGGTGCTTAACTGTTACGCTCAATTAGAAAACCGCTTTTGCTCAAAAAATATGCAAATAAGGTGTCCTATAAAAATTACCCAAAACCAAAAAATTGAAGAACACGAACTCAACATAATCATGGGAGATTTCAATGCTAAGGTTGGAAAAGGCAAGGTGGAAAATGTTGCTGGTGGCTTTGGGGTAGGTAGTAGGAATGAAAGAGGTAAAAGACTCATACAATTCTGCCAGGAAGAAGATTTACTCATCACTAACACGTTTTATAAGCTACCTCCTCGGCGACTCTACACTTGGACATCACTGAGAAGTAACGAAACCAAGATCATGAAGAACCAAACTGACTTCATCTGTGTCAACAGGCGGTTTAGGAATAGCATTAAGAGCACTAAAACTTACACAAGCGCAAACGCTGACACCGATCATGAACTGCTTGCATCCAATGTAAATGTGAGACTAAGGAAGCTGCAACGAGTAAAAAAACCACGAATAGTTAACACAGAAAAACTTAAAGAACAGCAGTATTGGGCAGAATTTAACCACGCGATTGCAAATAATTTCTCCGAAGCATCAGCGGAAAATATCCACACGGTCTGGAATAAAATTAAATCCACGATTCTGACTGCCGCGGAACAAATTGTAGGCAAGAGGAAGCATACCGCGAAAAAACCATGGATGACCCAAGAAATCATAGACCTTATAGAAGAAAAGCGCAGATCAAAGAACACCAACCCACAGAAGTATATACAGCTGAAAAAGCAAGTAGAACACAACCCATAAAGGGAACCAAAGAAAGATGGATATAAAAAAACTGTCGTGAAATGCAAGAACTGAACAATAAACACGATTGTTTTAATCTACATAAAAAACTGAAGGAACTAACTGGAAACACAAGTAGAAGAATACCAGCTGGCACAAGAAACATCCAAGGAGAGATCCTGTTGACAGAAGACGACAAAAAAAAGACGTGGGAAAACTACATAAAACATCTACTTGCAGCAGAACGAGATGACGAAAGAGAAGAGAACAGACAGATGGAGCCGCTATGTATTCTTAAATCAGAAGTGGAATATGCTTTAAAAATTTCGAAAAACAGGAAATCGGCTGGACCTGACAACATTCCAATAGAATTCTTGAAGGCATTGGACGATGTAAACTTAAACCATCTCACAAAAATACTGAATAAAATCTAAATAACAGGAGACATTCCAAAAGATTGGCTCAAATCAATTTTTATTACCTTGCCTAAAAAGAACAACCCCAAGTCCCGTGATGATTATCGGATGATCAGTCTGATGAGTCACACGCTAAAAGTATTTTCGAAAATAATCCAACAGAGAATATATCGAAAATGTGAAGAACAACTAGATGAGGCGCAGTTAATAAATTCAGACCAGTAATAGTACAGGTGTTGACTTGGCACAGCCCGTCACCACTCGTTGCTACCGCTATCATGCGAGATGAACTTAGCAAATCAGAATAATAATACTGCTTTATTTTCCCATTGTTAGTACATTGTAGAAAAAAAAATGTTGCTGAAACCATTAATACATGAAAACCAAAAAAGGGAAAACCTCAAGGGGGAGTTCACGCGAAGTGTTCTTCCACTCAACCCTTGTACATGTTACTATAAATTATAATTTTACAAAAGAACAAACTCACTAACCTAAAAGGGGGACAACTAAAATTAACGTGCATGGGCCATCTTTACAAAAACAGAAAAAAAAACAAAATTCACAATTACTTAAATTTCATAAATAGATTACGGATATATATCTTGAACTTCTGAGGACTATAAGATTTGTAATGAGAAGGTATCGAGTTGTACAGCTTATAGATATTATACGTGAAACATCTTTCAAACAGTGTTGTTCTGTGTACTGGTGCTGCGATAGCCATTTTATTTCTAGTATCTACGTTGTGAATATCTGCTCTAAGCAAAATCTTACTATAAAGGTAAGGAGGGTGTTTCTGTGATATTATTTTATGAAATAGGCATACAGCATGGACGTCAAACTTTTGCTCCATCGTTAGTCAAGCCAATTCTTGTAGTTTATGCGATACCCGATCAAATTTGCGAATTCCATATATATATATATCTTACACAGGAGTTCTGTACACGGTGTATCCTATTCATAGTTTCTCTGCCTAGACATGGTTTGTAAACTGGAGAACAGTAATTGAAATGTGACAGCACCAAAGTTTCACATAAGGCTTTCTTTGTATCCGTGGACAGGTAAGTTTTATGGGGATAAAGAAGCTTCATAGAAGCATAAGCCATTTGTATATTTTTTGAAACATGTTCTTTGAACCTTAGGTATTGATCTATGATAACTCCCAAATTTTTACATTTTTCTACGACTTGTATATTCTCACCACAAATATTCAGATTCACATTTGAGTTTACAAAATGTCTAAAAGATTTCTTAGCAAATATTACCGCAACTGACTTTTTTGAATTTAAAAATAAAGAATGTTTCTTGGAGATATCCGCTATACGATTCAAATCATCATTCACTTTTTTATTAGCATCTTCCAGATTTGATGTAGAAAATGAATGAGGGATCTGTGTATCGTCTGCATACATATGCACAGAGCAATTTTTAATGACCTTTGCGAACTGGCTTGTGTACACAGTAAAAAGTAATGGTCCTAGTATTGATCCCTGTGGAACCCCTATTTTTACTGTTCGCGGTTGAGATGCAAGAGATCCAAGTTTAACGGTCTGGGTTCGATTTTCTAAATAGGACATCAGCAGTGACAGAGATTCGGTACAAAAACCAAAAGACTTAAGAATAGATAACAAAGTTTTGTGATTAATAGTGTCAAATGCCTTACTGAAATCTAACAATACCAAAATGGTGCTGCTATCGTTATCTAGAGCACGGATGATATCGTCAGTAATTTTCAGCAAAGCAGTAGTGCAACTATAACCATAACGAAAACCTGACTGAGTGCAAGGCAAAATTTTGTTGGTCTCTAGAAAATGTATTAGTTGCTTAGCTAGTATTTTTTCTGTCAATTTTGACAAACCACATAAGACGCTGATTGGCCTGAGATCAAATAAGTTGATAGGGTTGCCGACTTTTGGAACAGGTGTGATGCGTGCATGTTTCCAAGCTGCAGGAAATTTAGAGGTGACAATTATATCATTTATGATGTTAGCAATGAACGGTAATATATAAGGACAACACAATTTGATCAGAAAAATACCCAGACCATCAGAACCTGGCGCCGTGTTTGAAGGAGACTCCATACTTCTAACTCAGAGACAAGGTTGAAACGAAACTCATTCTGGCATATTTTGTTGTGTTCATAATAATCACAGTAGTCCTTATCACTTTTCGGAATACTATCTATGAAATAGTCGTTAATCTTATCTGGATCATCAAAGTTTGGTTAAGCTATCGTGTGATTTACAATTTATGTTTAATGTTTTCAGTTTTTTCCATAGTTCTTTTCTATTTTTTGTACCTGAGAGATTTTCAAAGTATAACTTTTTAGCTTGCTGAATTGCATAATTTGTCTGGTTCTTTAATCTCTTGTAGTTAGCCCAGTTAATTTCGGAACGATTTTTTCTAAATTTTGCTCCAGCTTTATCCCGCTCTTTCATTAATATTTTTGTTTCATCATTAATCCAAGGTATCCTTTTATTTGTGATTTTTATCGTTCTGAGTGGTGTATGTTTATCAAACAGCGAAATTAAGGTGTCATTAAATATATGAACCTTCTTATCAACATCATGTGTGTAAAGTATGTCATGGATGTTTGCATTGTAAAGGTCATTTAAGAAAGCAGTTTCATCAAAATTTCGAAAATCCCTGTATGTGTGAAACTTTGGAGCTATCCCAGGCTTAGCTATACTAATTTCACATCCAATACCGTTCGGCTTCAGAGGAGGATTAGGAACTAGAAAAGCATCATTTTCTATCAGTCTTGCTACAGAAATGCAGGGAATACAACAAAAATGCATACGGCTGTGTCATTGACTTCAAAAAGGCCTTTGATAAAGTCCAACACGATAAACTGATAGAAAATTTAAAAAGCATCAATTTGGACCCAAGCGATATACGACTAATAAAAAACATCTATTACAACCAAACAGCAGAAGTACCTGTTGAAGACATAGAGACAGATGAAATCGAAATCCAAAAGGGAGTTCGCCAAGGCTGCGTTCTGTCACCACAACTGTTTAATCTATACTCTCAGTTTGTATTTCAGAAAGCGCTAGAAGAGAGACGTGAAGGAATAAACATTGGAGGGATATGAATCGACAACCTAAGGTTCGCCGATGATACTGCTTTAATGGCTTAGAGTACAGAGGATCTTCAAACCCTATTAGAGAGAGTCAATCGAGAATGTAAAGAAGTAGGACTCATTATTAATACCGAAAATACTAAATTCATGGTTATAAGTAAAAACCCGAACAATAACCCTACTCTCACATTGAATGGAAAACAAATAGTACGGGTGCAGAGATACAGATATCTCGGTTCATCATAAATGCTTAAATGGATCCAGACGAAGGAATTAAGATCAGAATAGAAATGGCTCGAAAGGCATTTATCAAATACTCCTCAATGATTACAAACAGAAATCTAAACCTCCACCTCAGAATAAGATTTATGGAATGCTACGTATGGTCAGTATTGTTATACGGAGTGGAAACTTGGACATTGAAAACTCAAATGATCAAAAAACTTGAGGCATTTGAGATGTGGCTCTATAGACGCATGCTGAGGATATCCTGGACTGACAGAATCACCAACGAAGAAGTTCTACGACGTATTGGTCGCAAAAGAAAGCTGTTGACAATCATAAAGATAAGAAAAACGTCATGCATAGGTCACATCATACGCAACCATAAATACATATATACTGCTACAAAATATTATGCAAGGCAGAGTGGAGGGGAAGAAAGGTATTGGCAGAAAGAAAGAATCCTGGCTTCGAAACATAAGAGAATGGACCAATCTCAACGTCGAAGAACTGTTTCATGATGCAAGAGACAGAGACGCATTTAGAAAGTGGTCGTCAACCTTCAATGACAAGTCGGCATTACAAGAAGAAAAATAAATATTATCACCATGTAGGCTGCACAGTTTTCGATTTTTTTTTTGTTAATCTCTTTTTGCTCTATCTTGTAGTGGTAGGTGAACGTCAAAGAAGTTTTTATTTAAAGGGCAATAACTGTGGTATAAGTCAACGGAATAAAACAAGCTAGGTCTAGTTGAAAGAACTATTCTTACCTAATAATCTGTTATATACAAATTATCCTAGTTGATCTCGACTTAGCTACAGGGCGGCATTTGGCATCATAACAATTATTACGCATTATTATGAAAATCTTAAACGATATGCTATATCTCTATATACAGGGTGAGTTTTTAGTACCGGCTCGGTCGATAACTCCACTATTGTAGAAGATACCGAAAAAAGTTGTATAAAAAAGTTGTAGCCACGGATATGTTACTTGTTCAGAAAATATTTAGATTTATACAGGGTGATCCATAATTACGTGGTGATGCAAACATGCATTTTTTTAAATGAGATACCCTATATATTATTTCAGATTCAAATTCTACTAACGATTTTCGTTATTTCAATATAGGGTATTGTTACATTATACAGGGTATTTCAAAAGTTATGACCATTTTTATATCCAAATTACGGTCAGATGAACGTACTGTATATCAAAAAGTAATTATGGGCTTTTTTTATAGCCGATTTTAAAACTAGAGGATATTTTTAATCTTTTCATGTAAAAAAATAATATTTGATTTATTACTTTTTGATATACAGCACGTTCATTTGACCGCGATTTGGATATAAAAATGGTCATAACTTTTGAAATACACTGTATAATGTAACAAAGTTCTATATTGGAAGAACCGAAATCATTAGTGGAATTTGAATATGGAATAATATATAGGGTGTCTCATTTAAAAAAATGCATGTTTGCATCACCACGTAGTTATGGATCACCCTGTATAAATCTAATTTTTTTTTGAGCAAGGAGCATATCCGTGGCTACAACTCTTATATACAACTTTTTTCGCTATCTTCTATAGTAGTGGAGTTATCGACCGAGCCGGTACTAAAAACTCACCCTGTATCTCTATCCGTATGAAATCATGAAGATAAAGCTTTTCAAACACAGATGTATAATTGAATGAGGAATAAAGGTTACATTGTGCAAGCAGGTCGGCTCTATTTATAGTAATCTTTAAAATTCGCTGCCGTTTCCGCCGCTACCACCGCCGCGCCGCGCCGGACAACTCACGAAGTATAATTAAGGTCGACCAATTAGGGCGCGCTTTCCGTCGGTGCAGTGATACACATCATTTATCACGACGTTATTTATCGCAGTGGTGGCCACAGCCTGAAAGTGCGCTATGCTGCGCCACCCACTGGATACCTATCGTTAATTTAGAACTGACGTTCGTCTTTTCGCTGTTGCTCACCTATATAATACGACAAAGTCTTTGTTCTATCACTCACCCACATCTATCAGTAGTTAACGTTTCACCCATTTTGAAATATCAGGCAATCAAAAAAGCTCGTGCCGTTTTGAAGATTAAGAAACAGTTACACAAAAAATGGGTTAAACTTAGATTTAATCAGAAAAATAATCACCCTCAGCAAGTATTACCCTTTCTCATCTAGACACAAGACTGTATGGTGTATATCCCATTGTATAAAAATACTAGCTGACCCGACAGACGCTGTTCTTAGCTGTGAATATTGAAATTGAACTTAAATCTGCAATAAATGATAATTATCTGAAAAGCATAATGATCATTGAAATACTTTTTGATATCCAACATGTTTTGTTTTGTTTTCGGGCGCGTAAATAAATATTGATGATTTTGTCAACACGGAACAGCTTACATGACCATATGAAAAACGTTGATTACCAAGATTGATCCCACAGACGTACAACGACTGCGCTTACCATTATTTAGTTATTTGGAATCACAGGGATGCATGGAATCAAGACGTCTCCACTTTTATATTCCCCTGTTTTTTTTAATCAATTTTACGTTTTTCTCTGAACGTTATCATCGTCCGTTAATTAGTGATAGGCCGTGAGTTTGAGGGTGTATTTGTGACCCAAATTCAAGTAGAAAAATTCAGTTAAACATGTGTCCTAAAGTCTGGTCTTCAAGTATAGCACGCGTCAGAAATACAAGAGTTGTTTACATTTCTTTCAGGTCTCAATCAGTGCCGTAAGCTTCTATATTACATTTACTTTATTATGTAGATCTGAGTAACGATAAAAACATAATTATCTATACAAAATATATTTATTTATTTATTTATTTATTTACAATTTGGGATGCTAACAGATAAATCCAAAATGCACCCACTAATTACAAATAATTTTCCCAGAAGTATAGTGCAACAATTAAATCCTACAGTTAACAATAATAAAACTTACTTAAATATTGTGTTCATTGAAGATCATGAGCAGAAAAGACTAGAAATAGATTTCTTTTTAAGAGGAAAGTTGTAATATGAAGTCTTTTTTCATTACCTTTTTCAACAAATTCAAACTCACATGAAAAATATCTAGCTTACAAAATTCATTATATGATCGTTGAGCTCTATATAAAGGCGAATTCATACCAACATTGGTACGGCGATATGGCAACTTAAAGAGAGTATAATTTCTGTATCTTCTATCAGGGACATTTAGTTGGAGGCTAGATGACATGGAACTACAGTCGACGAGATTGTGTATGACCTTGTACAAACAGCACACATCAGAGATAATTCTTCTGTCCTTCAGAGGAATGATATTATGTTCTTTCATTATATGACCATAAGTGCTATTCCCAATTGGTTGTCCTGTTTTTAAAGCTATCAGGCGCAGAAATTTGTGTTGAACCCTCTCTATACGCGCTGAGTGTACTGCATAGCAAGGATGCCATATTATAGAGCCAAACATAAGCTTACTGTGTATGAAAGCATAATACAGGGAGATCAAGGCCTTCGGATTCTTGAAATTTCTGCAGGTTCTATATATAAATCCAAGTAATTTGTTTGCTGCATTTACTGTTTTTTCTATATGTAAAGAATAAGATAATTTTTCATCAATGAAAATACCTAAGTCCTTTGTTACATTTAACTGTTCCAGCTCCACATTGTTAACGGAATATCTATAATGCGTGACTCTCTTCACTTGTTTTGTGAACCTTATGTAGTTACATTTATCAAAGTTTAAAAAAAGGCTGTTTTTAATGCAATATGAGTGTAACATCGTGAGATCCTCTTGTATACCTAAACAGTCATTAATGTTATTTACCACAGAAAAAAATTTCAAGTCATCTGCATAGAGAAGGCAATTTGTATTTTTCAATGCACTTTTTATGTCGTTTATACAGGGTGACCCAAAAAATAGTGTCAAGCGGAAGTCCAGCGATAGAGCACACCTAGAAGTATCTGAATCACCCCCATATATGTTATGCAATTTTTTGTAGTTTCCGAGTTATGAGAAATTTTAGAGAATTCTCTACCTCGGCAACTTAAAACTGTTCCAAAAGAAAAATTAAACGACTTTTCCAAGTTATTATCTTTTTTGGTAATTAATCTCCAAGAGTTTACTGTTCATACATAAAATAATCGGCTTCGTAACTTTGATGAAAGTCATAAAAATTTTAGTGTACAGTGAAAAATTTACGATCTGATAATTATGACTTAAATATTCGACTCGCAATTAAAAATCCAAAGAGGTGATTTCATGATTTCTAAGCAGGTCTAAAAACTTCTTCAGACACTCAGCTATCATAATCATTAAAAAAAAGAGTACTTCATGGGGCTACTTTCGCTCCAATTGACCTTCAAAGACAAGAGGCGAAGATTTATTGAAATTAGCGATGTGTTTTTTAATTCATCAATAACTTATGTTAACGCATTAATAGCAGATTGATTGTCAGTACCACGATAATAAACGTTAAAAACGTTGCATGAATTAAACATTTATTAAAAAAGATCCTATTTCTTGCTAAAAAACCACAAGCAGCGCATTCTTACCTGAGCGCCAACTAAAAGGGCTAACGTTAACACAGTAAACGATGGCGATGTTAGAAATAGATAGTTATGATATTGTTTGTGATGTCTTTTCAAAATTTGTCATTGCATAGGTTTTTTTCGTTGTCTTTATTCAGTCGTCTGTCTGTCTTTGCGGCTTTAAAACGATACGCTTTTGTTTGGATTAGTGTTGTTTCTATTGTTTGACTACTTGGCTATTCCTACGGACCTTGAGTGCACGACAACTGAATTTAAGGATAATGTTTTCTGCAGGATACTATGCAACAAATTGATAGGTCGTGGTGGACTCACTGAATATGGCCGCCACGGTCACCTGACTTAAATCCGATCGAGTTTTTTGGTTGGGACTACTACAAAAAACTAGTTTATGCTAAAGAGTGTCGAAACATCAGCGAATTACGCAACAAATTAACAAAGGCTGAAGAAACAATAAAAAACAATCGAAGCGCTTTTGTTAATTTAAAAAACATTTTTTTTCGGAAGATGTAGATTATGCATCGAACAAGAAGGTAGACATTTTAAAAATTTCTTGTGAAAGTTAATAAACTTAGTGAAGAAATTTGATAATTTCGTTACATTTTACAATTTCCCACTTACAAAAAAGAAGTCGTACATGTAACAAAAAATCTTAGCAAAGTGACACAGATGGTCATCTATCGATATTCTGGTCGCACTGAACGTTTTTTATTGCGGCACTGACAATCCTTCAGCTATTAGCGCCCTAAACTTAGTTATTGTTTCTTTTAAAATCCCATCGCTAATTTCAAGAAATCTCCACCTCTTGTCGTTGAAGGTCGATTGGAGACAAAGTAGCCCCATTAAGTACCCCTTTTTTTTAATGATTATGATAGCTGAGGGTCTGAAAAAGTTTTTAGACTTGCATAGAAATCATGAAATCACCTCTTTAGATTTTTAATTGCGAGTCGAAAATCTAAGTCATAATTTCACAGAACGTGAATTTTTCACTTTACACTATAATTTTCATGACTTTCATCAGATTTACTAAGCCGATTCCTTTATGTATGAACAGTAAACTCTTAAAGATTAATTAGCAAAAAAGAGAATTTGGAAAAGTCTTTTAAGTTTTGTTTTGGAACAGTTTTAAGTTGTCAAGGTAGAGAATTCTCTAAAATTTAGAAAAAAATTTCTAACTCGGAAACTACAAAAAATTGCATAACATACATAGGGGTGATTCAGATACTTCTAGGTGTGCTCTATCTCTGGACTTCCGCTTGACACTATTTTTTGGGACACCCTGTATAGATAATGAAAAACAGGGGGCCCAAATGGCTTCCCTGTGGTACGCCTGACGTTACTTTGAATACCTCAGAAGAAAATCCATTAACCGTTACTGTTTGATGCCTGTTGCTTATGTATGACTCTATCCAACGGCACAATCTATTATCTACACCCACCTCAGCAAGTTTAGCCATCAAAATAGAATGGTCTATCCTATCGAAGGCCTTACTGAAGTCAGTGTAGACAACATCGACTTGCAGTCCGTCATCTAAGGCTTGCGAAACAAATTCTGTAAAACACACTAAATTTGTTTCAACTGATCGTCCAGGGAAAAATCCGTGTTGTTCATTAATTATTAGACCTTTTACAGTTCCCAATACAACATTGTAAATTATACGCTCAAATATTTTTGAAAAAACTGTGAGCTTGCTTATTGGTCGATAGTTTTTAATGATATGCCTTTCCCCTCCCTTGTGAATTGGCAGAACATTTGCCTGTTTCCATTTCACAGGGAAGACACATTCCGTTAACGACAATTTGAAAATATAATGCAGTGGCAAGCAGATACTACTAACACATTTTTTTATAAATAAAGGTGGGATTTTATCAGGTCCTGCGCATTTGTTTGTATCCAGTGCATTCACTATTATTGAAATTTTTTCAGGAAGAATCAAACTCTCATCAATGCAGTTATCACGATTCTGAGGTATAGAGCTTTGAAGTGGCTGAGATTTGATGTAAATACTCGCAAAGTACTTTGCAAACAAATTACACACATCAGTACCATTTTTGGCTTCATGTTCTCCATCTGACATAATGCCTGGTATTGTTTCATGACTTTTCTTCCTGTTCGACACAAAAGACCAAAATTTTTTAGAGTTACTTGAAATCTCGTGCTCCATATTTTTTATGTAATCATTATAATCTTTGTTGATGAGATCTTTAGACTTTGTTCTAAGGGTGCAGAAAATACGATATGCATTTTGATCGTTAAATTTTTTATATTGCTTATGGTATTTCAGTTTTTCCTTTATAGTATTTATTGTTTCCGCTTTGAAGTACACAGGATATTTACCCTTGATTCTGTATGAGGGTACGTATCTATCTATTATTGTATACAATTGATCATAAAATATATCTACTGCTTCGTCCACCGATTTGTTTCCAAATAAGCTGTTCCAGTCAATATTTGATAATGAAGTATTGATAGAATCATAGTCGGCCTTATTGAAATTGTACATACGACGGCACTGATTTGCTAATGGTATAAAAGCCTTACAAATATGTCGAAATACAATTGCTGGGTGGTGGTTATCCTCATACACCAAATTGTCAACCGATTCACTGACATCTCTCACCTCATCCTTATTACAGAGGATTAAGTCTAAAGTACGCTCGTTATGATTCAAAACATTATTAAACTGCATTAGATTCAAATATGATAATGTATCTATGATCGTACTTACTCTGTCATCAACATGCAGGGGTTCCAAGAAATGCTCTCTATTGACAGGCACCCAGTTGACACTTGGCATATTGAAATCACCAACCAACAAAGCAGTATTCTGTTGAAAATGGTTTTCATTGTGTTGTAGCTGACTAACAAACACTGATTGCATAAAAACATCATTAGGTGGAATGCAAACACAGCACATGAACAACTTTTCACCATTATGCTGATCTACGACTATCCATAAGTCTTCAGCATCAGATTCCAGCAGTTTGCAACGTTTCGAGTGCAGAGAACGTTTCACAGCAATAATCACACCCCCACCTTCTGTTTTCAGTGATGCGGAACTATCCCTATCCCTTCTGTAAACAGCATAATCTGGAGGAAATAGTTCACTATCACACACTCCCGTTTTAGGCCACGTTTCCGTTAAACAAATAATGTCATAATCACTAGCGCAGACATTGTGGAAGAACTGCATTGTTTTTGATCTTAAACCTCTCGTATTCTGATAATAGATGTTCAGAACTTGATTTTGTGTCATCGCCATAACTTTTGAGACTAAATTTCATTATTTTATGTTTTTAAGTGCTTCAGTATTTCTGATATTAATTATTTTAGAAGAGTCGTCTTTTCTCAAGAAGATATCGCCGTTCTTGGTCCATACATATTTATAATGTTTTGCTTTTGCCAAAAGTCTTGTTTCTCTGAAAAGTAGCTTATTGTCCATCGTGAGATGCTCACTGATAAAGAGAGCCTCGGAGACGCCACTGATTGACATCTTTGGTGAGCCGTTTTCCTTTTGAAGTCGTTTTGATTTAGCCGCAGCAAGCAAATTTTCTTTTTCTCTGCGGTTGATGAATCTGACAATGATGTTCCTTATTTTATTATTTGAATTTTTGTTGAGCTGAACGCGGTGAATATATTCAACCTTATTCCTGTCAACTTTATAATTTATGTAGTCGCCAATCTTTTGTAGTACTTCGCCCAAGTTTTCATTCTGCTTTTCCGGAATACCTTGTAGTTCAATATTATTCAGCCTTGATAGTTGGTCTAGATCATTGAGTTTAAGTTTCAGCTGAGACACCTCAGTCTTTAGTGAGGCATTCTCAGCTATTAGTTTTTCCGTTTTTTTTACATACTCATCAAATTTGATGAGCTTGGATTCAAACTCTGACACTTTATCGCTGCAAAATGTTACAGAGTTGATCAAAGAATTTTGCTGTTCTCTCAATTGGCGCAGTTCCTGTCTTATTTCTTCCATAGCGAGCATGAAAGTGTCATTCATACTCCCACTGCATGCTGAGGGAAGAGTTGGTACCGACACCTGCGAATTATACGGTGCCCCTATTGATCGCCTGGATGAGTCGCCACTGCCCCTGGCGCCTCTACACTTCTGACAGGTCCAAGAAACACCATCAAATCGTAAACTGTCCAACTGCTTCATAGTCAGCTCCAAACAGTTTCCATGGAAAAAACTCGAACACACACCAGCACATTGAAGGCCAGGGTTTTTTCGGTTCACAATTTCTTCGCATATCTTACAACGTTTATCGGACATGATAACTAATTTTGATAATATTACGACTGGGAATGGTTTTTTCTGCCGTTGCTCTTGAAATTTATATGCGCAACTATTAGGCACTATTTTCCAAGAAAAACTAATTATTTTGTTGCCGTATCGCTTAGGACACACTATTTTACGGAGCAGCGCAAAAACTCGTGTGAACGGCTAAACAGACACGGACTGATATATATTATAATAATTCTGAAAGTGGTAGGAGATCAAAATGCTCGCAGATACCAATCTGCGGTAGATAAAAGCAAAATAAATGGATCTATTTTTTGTATATTGACACCTGATTATACACAGGCAATATACAGTTTTGCTACACTAACGAACGCGCCTCCCCTCTAGGGACTCAAACAGATTATACCTTGTTCACGTAAAACATATTGAGGAAACATTTTTTTTATAGTCACATTGATGCACCAAGCTGGAAAAAAGTTTCGATAATGTAAATGAGTGCAATGGGCCGTGTAGAGTGGCGCGCTCTATTCATGATAGCAAAACTGGACTTCGTTTTCTCCCCGATACGTAACTTTAGATCGTTATGCCATTTTATTGCGAAATAATTAAGAATAAACGAAAATAAAATTTAAAAAACGCTTTGACACCCTGTGTCTTGAAAACTAAGCATTTTAAAGCTTCATGTTCCTATCTCAATGTTCATACAAATGTCAGGTCTATAACCTGTCAAGCGTTGTTGGTCGATTATCCGGGCACCCTGCATGAGCTTGTCTGTTTGAAATAAATATGCCCTTGAAATTACGGTCTATCACTCATTAACACCCTATACAGGGTGAGTCAAGCTCAACGCCTCGGACTCTTGTGACCAAACGATACCACTTTTCGAAAAATCGACTTTGCGAGTGTATGTAAGTCGAGCTGGACTACGTTTGAGAAATAATTACTTTTATACAGGGTGTCTAATAAAAGCGTGACATATCAAAGTTATGTTTTTTTTAAATGGAACACCCTGTATATTATTGCATATTTATATTCCTGGGTGCATTTTAGTGTGAATTTTGTGTATCACACATGGGACTTCAAGCGAACCGTTTAGGTGCAAATCACAATTTTGGGTATAGGTAGATGTCAGAAGAAAATTGAATATCGCAGCTATTATAAATCGTAGAGTGCTGTGACTTTACCGTGCTACTAAGCATAAAATGTGCCAGCTTACGTTAGACGGCCGAGTTCGAATTACATTTGTACTTGGAGAAATCGGTAGATCAATTAAGGAAACTTCAATCAAAGGTAACTTGATTTTTTTAAATGGGAATGCATAATTTTTTCTATACGATCAAATGTGCAATTTGATAGGCTTTCTAATTATGTGGGGTTGTAAACATCAATCTCTGGTAGTTTTGATTTAAATTTGAATTTTTCAGTAAAACCGGTGTCTTTCAACTTTTCTACCTATAAGCAACTTAGGAGGCCATGAAATATAAATAAAAAACTGTTCAGATGGAACAAAACAACTAACTTAGCAGATAGATACGGACGAACTAGAGTAAAGGGACAAAAGTTATAAAAATGACTTATAACAAATCAATTCTAACCAGAAATAGCAGACATAACACATCTAAGGCCAAAAAGTAGCTGGAGTACGACAGAAATGCGTATTTTTCACAGCATACCGGCTACTACAATATTCTAAAGATTGACGATTCACAAAACCATTGTGAATTTTGAAATGTAAGGAAATACACCACGTAATGTTGGTGGCAGTTTAATAGCTTCAGAATAAAATTTCACATTTCATGATTTAAAATAATGGTAACCGATACCTCTGACTGGAGTTCTGCAAATTCTTCAATACTCATAAGCAAGGTCGCCGAAAATGAAGAATAAATTAAAAATCTGCTCAAATTATTAAACATAATTTACCTGACAGAAAATTAAAATATGATTTGTCAGTATTCCTTTTTTTGCGATCTTGCTAATAGAGATATACTGAAAAATTTAAGGGACGACAGTGAGAGGTATCAACACTTTTGACTTTGATGGAAATGACTAATGTTTTATACCATTAAATGTGAAATTGCGTTCTGAAGATATTAGACTGACGGCAACGATCGCTGAAAGTTTTGCTTTCATTTCAAAGTGTTTAGTGATTTTGGAAATTTTCAATCTGTAGTACATTGCAGTAGCTAGTAGGCTGTAAAAATTATCCATTTCTGTCGTACTCCAGCTTCTCTTTAACCTTAGACATGTTGCCGCCATTGTTTCTGGTTAGAGTTGATTTGTTTAAGGAATTTTTATAATCTTGTTCTTTTACTCTAGTTCTGCTGGATCTTTTTGCTAAGTTAGTTGTTTTCTTCCATCTGAATATGATTTTGTTTATATTTCATGGCCTGCTAATTTGTTTATAGCTAGGGAAATTGAAAAACACTGATTTGATTGAAATCTCGAAATTTAATAAAAACTACAACCTGATATAATTAGAAAGCCTATCAAATTGCACATTTGATCGTATAAAAAAAATTATGCATTCTTATTTGAAAAAATCAAGGTACCTTTGATTGAAGTTTCCTTAATTGATCTACCGATTTCTCCAGGTACAAATGTAATTCGCACTCGACCGTCTAAAGTAAGCTGACATATTTCATGCTTAGTAGCACGGCAAAGTCACAGCCCTCTAGGATTTATAATAGCTGCGATATTCAATTTTTTTCTGACATCTACCTATACCCAAAATTGTGATTTGCACTTAAACGGTTCACTTAAAGTCCCATGTGTGATACATAAAGTCACACTAAAATGCACCTAGGAATCTAAATATGCAATAATATACAGGGTGTTCCATTTAAAAAAAATAACTTTGATATGTCACGCTTTTATTAGACACCCTGTATAAAAGTGATTATTTTTAAAATGTAGCCCAATTCGACCTACATACACTTGCAAAGTCGGTTTTTCGAAAAATGGTACTGTTTGGTCACAAGAGTCCGAGGCGTTGAGCTTGACTCACCCTGTATACGTATTCGTCATTATTTCCACGACACACACTACTACTGTTCGTCATTGTTAGTCAAAGCGTTCCGGAGGACCTTTGCTCTTAGTTGCAGTCGTGTCGGTCAATCGGTCTGTCAGTTCTGGTTACCCAGAGACCAGATAAAGTCATGGAGAAGTAAGGGAAGAAAAAGAGAGGAAGGAAGGAGAAGAGCGAAGAGGAGGAAGTGTGTCGGTTGGAGGGTATAGCTTGACATAGACAATTTGAGTTCAGTCATTTTTGGGTTTAACCAAAAGGGTTAATTTTGAGGTTCGGTATCTAAAAGGGCAAAAACTTAATTGTTTCCAAATTTGCACGATTTGATTTTGACCACAGTGCGAGCCGCAGCCTTGTGTGCTTGCGAACTTGCTCGACTGTGTAGTCCACTGACTCGCGCAACAGAGGGTTGCTGTGTGATTCCGCTTGACTATAACATCGTTGCGCCTGTTGTTTAATGTAATCCCTCAAGTAAGGGATGTCAAGGTCCCTGTGAAGGGTTTCGTTAGAAACATACCATGGGGCGTTAGTTATTGTACGCAATGTCCTGCTCTCCAGAACCTGCAGGTTTCTCATGTGCGTCTTGGCGAGGAAACACCAAGCCGCACATGCGTAGGTAATTGCTGGTCTAATAATCATTTTATAAAGTCGAATTTTATTTACCAAACTCAATTTTGAGGTTCTACATAACATAGGGTAGAGTTGACGAAACGTAATTTCGAATTTTGTTTTAAATGCTTGAGTGTGTTTCTGCCACGTCATGCCCTTGTAGAGGGTAATTCCTAGGTACTTGGCAGAATTTTCCCATGGAATCCTAGCACCGTCTACTGAGACCTCTAACGGGGCACCACAACGTTTTTTGGTACAATATATAGCCTGCGTTTTCGAATAATTAATTTTGATGAGCCACCGATCCGCCCACTCTAACACTTCATCCACCGCGAGCTGCAACTCATCGCGGACTAGATTTCCAGTCTGCGACTGAGCTACAATCGCAGTGTCGTCATCGTAGAGATAGACTTCACAGTTGCTGGGACGACACACACTTGACAGGCTCGAAATTGACAGCAACGTCTTACATGACAACAATAACAAACAAATTACTAACATTATACAGTATGCTACACCCTTCGTAGTCGTTAAGTTTTCACACAGTTTTGTCAATTTTCTAATATTCTGTACAATTTTCCTTAGATTTCCTCCCGCAAGAACCTTCTACGAAGTAACAGAAAATTTATAAAAACATACGGATGAAATTTGTCAAGTCGTTCTCGCGTGATGCCGCGACCAGGGGAAAAGGGATTCATTTTAATACTCGTATATACAGATTGCTTTTGGGAACTGAAGAAGTGTGTCATCTCGTTTTCCAAAGCCTCTCTATTTTCAAATCGCCGATTTAGCACGTAGTTTTCCAAGGCCAGAAATAGATGGTAGTCACTCGGGGCAAGGTCTGGTGTGTATTGAGGGTGAGGTAGAATTTCCCAGTGGAGTCGCGCTATAGTTTTCTGGGTCATTCTTGCTGTATGTGGTCTCACATTATCCTGAAGGAAGGCAATACCTTTTCTGTTCGCCAAAGCATTCACCAAGAAAAAGTTTTGTTGCGTATGGTGGACTACAGTAGGTATAGTTCACTATGAGTTTGTGCCAGGTAGATGAACTATCACTGCTTAAACCTACTTAGAACAGCTTAACAGAGTTGCGGTCGCTATAAGTCAAAAACAGCCTGCATTGGCGAACAGAAAAGGTGTTATCTTCCATCAGGATAATGCAAGACCATATAGCAAGAATCACCCAGGAAACTATAGCGCGACTCCACTGGGAAATTCTACGTCACCTTCTATACCCACCAGATCTTGCCCCGAACGACTACCATCTGTTTTCGCCCTTGGACAACCACGTGCAGAACCGGCGATTTGAAAATTGAGAGGCTTTGGAAAACGAGATTACACATCTCTTCATCGGTTCCCAAAAGCAAGATTTTTATAAAAATGGGATATGCAGTCCTGTGTCTAGATGGGAAAGGGTTATACTTGCTGAGGGTGATTATGTTTCTAAATAAATCTAAGTTTTATTTATTATCCTTCAAAACCGCACGAACTTTTTTGGTTGCCTGATATTACTTAGTACTGAAAGCGGTTGGTTTGTTTTTTTTAAGGACATATTAGCATTTATTTATACAGGGTGTCCGGATATTCAACCTACAACCGGAAAAAGGTTTAGCTACTTTAAATGAGATCAATGTGCCGTAGGTGGTGCCCTAGCCAAACTGTTGTTGAATTTGGATTTCTCGTCTCGAAAAGACCCCCGTACGTAATTTTAGATGGTTGCGTCGTTTTATTGGGTAATAATTGAGAAAACACGAAAATAAAAGTATAACTGTGTCACCCCTGTATCTTAAAAATTAAGCATTGTAAGGCTTCATATTCCTATCTTGATGTTCTTAGAAATGTCTTAGACGTTGTCGCTCGAATATCCAGATACCCTGTACACATACACTATACAGAGTGAGTTTTGAGGATGGAACGGCTCAATTACTATTTTCATGAATTTTGAGGTTTAAGGGTTTGGCAATATGGCCGGTTTTATGGTAGTAATTATATCGCTATCATACCTTCCGTTTCCCTGAAAGTAGCCTAGGTTGGGACTTTTCTTGAAAGAGCACATAGAGCTCGCCAAAAGGAGCAATTTTTTCCAGTAACGTATAACCAAATGTTCATGGACATCAACATATTGACCGATAATGAAATTCTCATTTCTCATTTCGTCCTTGTGCGATTACATCAAAAAAAAACCTGTTTACAGCGGAGCGGAGAATGTATGTAAGTAGCAGCGTGTGTGTGACCTCTCTAGAATGTTGACGTGCTACATCGGACTTTAACAACAACAAAACTGGTGCAGCTGGTTATACACAGAAAAAAGTACTGTTGCGTTTCCAATTAATTGTTAGTATTTGGATGTTTTTCCATCGCTTTAAGTATATTTACAGTTATTTCAAATCCATGTCATTGAACGAATTTCAATCCTTATATTCGAAGTAATCTCAGGTACGCCAATAAATTCAAAATAATTTTATATTCGTTCTAATGATATGTATAATCCGAGGTATAATCCTTCTAATACCAGTATTGACGTATAGTGCAATTGAAACACCCTTGTTTTCGAAATTTATCCTATGTTTCATTTAAGAAAAGCATACAATCTATTCGATGTACAAAAATCATTACTGCAACAGCAGTTCGTGATAATTCATCTGATAAAAATTAATTTTGTTTCAAAAGGTAACTATTACGCGAACAGTAACCCATGCTTTCAAAACATTGTCTAAGTTTTTAAAAAAATTGGCAAGTAGTATTCGTAACAACAACATCATATATCGAATTCAATGGCCCTTGTTGTTCGCTGAACTATAATGAGTATTGGGCGGGACTGATGTCCCGATTCAATAAACGTAAAGAGAAAGAAGAGGAGGATCATCTCAGTTCTCAGTGTTATCTGCGCCAACATGGACGGGGTTGTTCGGTAACGGGTTGTTTCGTTGTGTTGTTTGCCGTATTGCGTCTTGTCGTGATTTCGCGTATTGCCGCAGCAATTGTGTGATTTAAATGTGTCCAGTTATATATTAAATGGAGGACCTACTGAGAAATTGGGGCTTAGAAGAGCTAACACACACATTTGAATGTAGGTGTTTGGATTAGTCAAAATCTGTTGGTCCAAGGAAAAGGAAGTAGTTTAGAATCAATAACCAAACACAGATTCGATTCAACGACAGGCTGCCATTGAATCATTCATTGGAATCCAATGACATCTTGTGGTTGAATCGACAATCCGATATAATTCGTTACCAACTATACACTTCCCATTGGATACAACATCGCTACATTTGAGAAGTGCTGAGTGTAACGTCCCATTGAATCCAAGCGTAAGTCTTTGACAAAACGACAGATTTTTCTGTGTGTAACTAATTATGAACTGGTGGACATGATCTTAGCGTACGGTGAATGTGGTGAAAACGCGTCTCAGACTTTGCGAGTGTATGCTGATCGTTTCCCTGACCGTATTTACCCTGCACCCTCTTTTGTGAAAATAACCACTGTTTTTAGTGAAATATACTCTATACCCAAATGCAAGAATTACTGAGTTACAGCTAAATTCACGTTGCATCCACCCAAGTTAGAATAAGGACTAAGAGCCTCCGCACAAGAACCAATTGCGGATGTGGTCAACACGATTCCCGACGCACGCCTACTCGGCTCTCATGCAAAGCATTGGAGCACCACTAACGGGTCGTTTGATGGTCATTTCGAGACGTACGTTTTCATTCCCCTTATTTTCAATCGCATGCGATCAGAATGGATGTGTAGTAGTAGTTCGAGTGTTTCATGCTTAGATAAGGAATTCCTTGTCTAAGGTTTCGTGCGTCTTGCGCGTCCGATGACGGTAAATATTTGAGGTTACACTGTCAAATCAGTTTAGATTTTATAATTATATGTATTAATATTAAAAGCTTTTGGTATCCAGAAGATCCACTGTAATCATTGGATAAGATCTTAGGATAAACTGAAATTCGTGATTTATTAATCCACTACATCGCAGATTGACCCGTGTGTCAGTGGCAGACACTCGAGTCCAATGGATCGAGCAGAACGACCATCTCCTGCGGCTATAAACACGTCGACCAGATCGATCTATGTGTGGGGACGGTAAGGCTTTAGGGCCATTATCTATTCTCAATTTCTGCGGAACATTAGACGAAAAATATTCTGAATTTCTTCAAATGTCTGAATGAGTACCGTTATAAGTAATGTAACAAATGCAGACATCCCAAGTTCTGCGCCCAGAGTGACTATAGATACGAGGACTTCCTTCGCCTGAAATGTCAAAAGTTAGACACGTCAAAATTTGAGGTCTGGCAAAATATTATAAAAAGTTGGAAAGGTGCAACAGTAATGAGTTCTAAGAAGGACCCACGACTTCATCTATGGATAGTTTTACCACAGGATAATGAATTAACAAGAGGAGTCATGAGGAACATATGTATTCTTGTATGTAAAATTTACCATTCTTGACGCTAAGTTGATGACCGCATAGAGAGTGTTGTTCTCGCGAACGATAGCTTGATTTATTTGCATGTATGATATACCATAGTAAATTAATGACAAATAAACTATACTACTCTACTATTGCTACAGAAGATAAAATCAACGCTGGCACTGATTAGTCATTCTGTCATTACCCTCAATCCCCAGAGTTGCTACGTCCGGTCCAGTGTTTCATCGTGTGGTAATATAGGAGATGATTATGCCAACACAGTTGTCATACCAAAGTAGCGTATTTATTCTGTTTTTTATTATAACTGTATTATAGTATAGTTATTGCAACCAAATGTTTTCTCTGAACAAATTTTAGCCTGCAATGGATAAAAAAGCACTCTGCTTTATGCACATAATAAATATATCTACACTGTGTCATACCTTTTGTATTTACGCCCCTGGCAACATTGTTTTTTGTATTCAAAGCACACTGTTTATACAACAAACAAATAGATTTACATAAATATTTGCCAACCATAGAGCCTCTGTTGGATGTAATGTCCAGGAACGTATTTGATGATGCAATCTAGATATATATACATTCAAGATCCTATACAAAACAAAGAAGATTGTAGTTATAATCTAAAAGTAACGGTAACAGTCTGGTTGAATATAGAGCAATTCCATGTTGACGTGGCATGCTGTCCTGATCAGCCGATCTTGGACAAAGAAACGAGTCTGTGCCATTTGAATAGCATTATTTTGCTCACTCTCATCGCGTTTTTATAGTGTTTTCTCATCCTTTCATGAAAATTAATAGCTTGGTATTACAAATCTTGAAATTACAGTATGTAGCAACAATGATAAAACTTGATACTCGAAGTAAATGCATTACTGTACTTAAAATGTCATTTGTGAAGTAGTTCGTTGTAGAGACAAAGCTCTGGTGGACTTTGGGTGTGCTAATACTGGATTCTGTTGTACAGGAGTGGCTATAGACATCAGAGTGATAACATTTATAGGTATATTCCATTTGATAATGGTGAGTAAAAAATGTGTAGAACTAGAAAATTGAATATTTCCAAAAGTGCAGAAATCAACTAAACACACTTTTATTATACCTTCTATCCATGTTAAAGTAGCAAAAACGTCCATTCGTAGGTAATAATTGCTAATTCTATATGTATATAATATAGGCAAGTTTATGGAATGGATCCATTAAAACATTGTATTGTGTAAGACTTTCGCGGCCCCATGATCCGATGAACTGTTGATTCTTGGGCTGTTTGGCCGGCGCCGAGACGCTCCGCCGCCTTGGCATACATAACCTAAAAATTGATTTTCAGGAACAAGTGATATGTAATTATGATACAGAAAAATATCTCAAGAAACATTTTTGGCTTTATCAGAGCCCAGGAGGCTAATACAGCTCGGTATTGCTTGTCCTTTCAAGGAAAACTTGCCTTAAGAACTTTATTAAGGCAATGATATTACCTTCTCACAGCCGGGAGGACCCACACTTAAGGGAGCTGTCACGGCGATCGTTCAAGCTAGTCTTAAAACCACAAATACTTGAGCAAGTCTCTGTTAACTCTTCGATAAATGCTCATTCTTCTGTTCTTAAAGCTTCGTTAAATCCTTTAGGCATTAAACTTCATAACGTGAGGCCGTGATATAACTATTCTTCTTAAGATTGAGAATTTTTTTTAATGTGCTCTAACTACTTACATAGTGTGGATATTTCACCAACAAAATTATAAGCCGAAATCTTACGCAATGAACAAGATGTCAAACTTTTTTGAAAAGTTATATTTTCCTGAATGAATAGCTACGGGCAGTTTTCGGAAATATCAATCTGCAGTAATGTAGGTAGTAAGGTTGACAAATATGCCAAATAAAAATTAATTAGCGTTCATACTCGATATTGGTTATGCTTTTAAGAGAAACAAGTCATATGCGTATGTATGCACACCGTCCATTTATAAAATGTCATAATGCTATAAAAATTGAAAATATTCGATTCTGTGGTTAGACGACCTTTACCTGACACAAATTGCTACTAGATTAATGCGTCTATATTTTGTAATTGGAATGCCGTTGGCTTTCAGTTCTTTTTCTTCCAAATGCGCCTCTGTTGGGGTATTAGTTTTTCCGATACTTTATACACTGATTCACTGGAACTTTATTGCTGTATATCTGCAGTCGTCGCGATAAATACGCTTTATAAGCAAGTAGCCATGCTGATTGTAGCTTAATCAACACAACTGGCAAGGTTACATTAACAGAAATTAAAATTATACACTTAGAAATTTGGTTATACCTATTATATAGATGATTAGTTAGAAGCAATAATATGATAACTCATATTTAGACAAATGAAAAAATAATTGAAAAAAGGGGTCAGATTTTTCTTACAGAATACCAAGGGAAATTTGTCATACAAGGTGCCCGACAAAATCATGCCACTATTTCATCCACATTTTACCGAAAAATCTTCTCCTCGGTAAAAATTCACCTTTCAGATAACACAACTATGCTATTAAATTGCCATATTTTCATCAACAACTCCACCATATCTGTTCTGTCATTCGGACGACATTATGTTTTTCGATCATCTCGAAAGCCAGATATCACAGCTTTTATAAAATAAATTGCTTCCAATACACATTTATAGGCAGCTGGTAAAATTTATTATCGCTGCCTTGAAACACAAAAATGCTTTGGACGAGACAACTTAACATCTTTTAAAAAACAATTTTTAATTACCTTATAAAGCACCTATGAAGTTGTTTTATTATAACTTTACCCCAATTTGGTAATGCATCTATAAACGTTTATAAAACAGTTTCATAGTAGTAAGCAAAGGCGTTATAAAAATGTCTAACCTATAACTAAAGTATTTTATTAACATGTGCCCATTCTGCCTACATAGGTGTTGTATAAACATTATCAAAACGTTTTTGTTACCAATACTGTTTTATAGAAAATGTTTTGTAAGCGTTGTCTCAACTGTTACAAAACTTCAAATTGCTAATTGGTATCAGTCGGACACTATTAGAACCAAGTGCTGGCTTGGCCACATCTCTTATTTTATAGCGTACAGTTTACCGTGCAGATATTTTATTCATCAATCTAACCATTTTAGCTTCGCAAACTCTTCTATAGACCCGCAAAATATAAATCTTGCTGGTAAAGCTACTTTTGTCAATTCTGGAAGAGCTGTATGACTCTTACATACTTTCAGAAATCATGTGTGTCCACTAAGTAACCAAATTTTAATAGATATAACATAAATTTATATCCACTGACCGAAACGCTATCTGAATAATGCAATAGTGAACACTATAGATACGTTGTCATCTTCAGCGGATCCTAAAGGCGTTAACATAGCAAATCACGTGTCGTATTTGGAAAAAATCAATATGACGGGTGATTAGCCTGTGCAGTATTTGTGGCACATTATTAGACAAAAATATGTCTAATTTTGGGTTCCATAGTACGGAACAAAATTCATAAAATATCAACAGATAAGTTCACCATTATCATAAAAAAATGAATTTCAGGCCACAGGAATCTGCTACAAAAAGCGATTTAACTCGACTTAACCTAAGCAACATATTCACGGCTTAGTAGTCCATTTTACGTCTTTCTCACCTAAGAAACCCTGTTGTACCTGTATTTAAAAAGCTAATACCCTGTCAAACTCAGGAGCGCGACTAGTAAGTTGTACTGAAAAGCGCATTATAAATTTAATATACTCGGAACGGTTAGCTGAAGCAGTAAGTTTCGTGAATATGGAATTGACAGCCAACCGGTATAGGCAGTTGTATCCATTCTATGAGTAACAAAGTAGCTACGCCACGGTACAGATAATAATATGGAGGGCTTAATACTCGATTAAAAGTACACATCATTTGAGTTCAGGGATATCAGCAAGCAGGGTGTACATTTGAAATCTTCCCACCACGGATTTATCGAAAACCACTGATTGAAAGGAAAAACGCTGAGACACATCAAAAGATTTGTCAAGGCGACAACTGTTTAACCAAGAACTACTTTCCCCCTGTACCCTCTGCCCCTCAGGGCCATTCCCTTCTTAATTTTAAAGGACAGTGAGTATCGAGTATAGTTTGTTTCAAGGGCATTATTCATAGTGACAAGGTACCAGCGTCATATTACATGTAATAATTAATTGCTCCCCTGTTTGGTATATTGACAGTTCCCCTCACCTTCTCATTTGATATTCATGATTTGGCTTCTATAGGAAGAGCGTATTATAACGTAAATCTAATCTGAGCTATATTATATAGTGCTAATAGCAAGCATGGAGTGAATAACTACTTTAAGGAACTGAGAAAAACCTGGAAGCATCATAGACATAAACTCAGTAATATCAGTAATATTCGTACATACTGTGTGACTGAAAAGGACTGCAGCAGCACATCACTGATTGCCATTCTATGCCATTCACGTCACTTATTTCCATCAACATGCCTATCCATTTTTCAATACTTCGGTCACTATTCTTCTATCCGCAAAATCTCAGTAATCGTTGCAATGATTTTGGTAACTGTCTAATGCTAGCGGATGAGTTGTGACGGGTTGACGATTTATTTATTATTGGGCAAGTCAACACTGGCGTTACAAAGTTATACAGCGACTACCACATTACTTTTGAACGGATAATATAACCTATAAATAAGCAGCGTGAATTAATTTTTATAACTCACGCTCCAGCCGTGGGTCATCAACAACACCTACTATGAGACGCAACGCTGGCTATGAGATTTCAAACACTAATTCAAACAGTGTACAGTATTTCTTTCAGTGACAGCAATGAGGTTAGGTAATCAGTTGTTCGTAATTATTATGTATTTAAATCGTATTATTAATTGCTTCGGTCGTAGATAAAGTATAGTACGCTAATGGTAATCACTCACTTGTTGATTTATAAACTTCAACTGCATGAGTTACTGCCACTATAGATACTATTGATTATTGTAGTCATAGAAATGTTTTGACCAAGTTGCGCCTTCTTATAGGCATTGTAATCCAATATGTACAAACTGTCATTTTAGTACCTATTTAGTTTGACGTTTGTTTCGCGAAACTGTGGATTGGGATTAAGACTATTGATGTGAAGACTGATTTCTGTGGAACTCCCGACATGATCTTAGGACAGCGAGAAGAAAAAGCAACAACCATGATAGAGATTTTAGGCTGGATTCAAGCTGTGCTACCATAGTCCCACACCATATTTGTACGAAACGGACCTCTGATAGCTGAAGTAAGCAATCGACAAAATTATTAAAAAGTCCGGTGAGCGTAACTTTAGTAAACGACCGCCCCCGTTTTTTGTTATAAGGTAAATAATTAATTCAGATTCATTATGGTAGGCCACATACGTTTCAGTTATCTTTACGACACATTTTCAAAATTGGATTTTTCTGTAACAAATTCCAGTTCAAGAATAATTTCCCTTGATATCGACTTCACATTCTGAAACCTCGGGATTGGTCCTGAGACATGGTTTATAATTATTATCTACTACGTATTAGATATTAGCGAAGTATTGTTCAATTTTAAAAGCTTTTATTTAACTTGCAATGTATGTACGCTTGTTCGGGTGGAATCTTGCAACTCAATTTTGGAGCAGATCTCTTCAACCGATTGAGCTAAAATTTTGTACACACTTTTAGTTTGGATGAGAATGCACGATAAGCTGTATGACGTCGTTCTAAATCCAATAGTGGAATAATTATCTAATGCATTTCTACAATATGGGTATCCATATGGATACGAGAACGCCTAGTAGATGTTAAGGGGAATGACAATCTAATGAGAGGAATGTCATCACTGACAATAGATCCACTGATGTGATTTTTAGTCAAACGACGAATTCTGTTGTGAGAGGGAGTTTGGGGAAAATATACTATTCAAAGCCGGCGAGTTGTTTTATCACTGCATGAACCTGACGACCTGAGAGAAGAGAGTTTTTGAATTTGGCACTCAACTACAGGCTTGCGGTGTTAGCAAGGATCTGGCAGCAGTCACAGGAGATTATGGAATTTCTGGATCGAATTGTACGAGTTCCTTTATACATACAACCCACGCAGTGGTCATCACCAGGTTGTATTGACGACGGTAATGACATAGACATGAGGTTAGGGGGTAGCTAACGAACCGCTGCGCTGGTGCTGATGCACCGAGCAACCACGAAGGACCAGACAGCCGGTGTATGACTGTGACGCGACGTAAGTGGTAAAGAAGATCCGCGGTAAGGATTTTCCAATAATAAGTTGAAAGGAAGGTGATCTTGCAATATCACAGCACTTAGGCCCCAATGGGCTTATTGTACATACTTCCCAAGGATCTCTTGAGTGTTCGGCCTTCCCAACCCAGTGACAAAAGTGGTGATGCAGCTCCGCGGGATACTCCTTAACCTGCCCATGGAAGGTCAGCGCTCCCCATAATGGATTCTTACATTGATAAAAAGTTGGGCAATCGCACAGTATCGCCATTCTGTTCACATCCCCTGCGCAGAGGTGTATCGCTTAACCTCACGTCTTGGAGGCGTTTCCTCAGCTGAAAATGTGTGGTAGTACCACCAGTCTTAATACAGACGTACTTTGTGGACATGGTAGAAACATTTAGCTACATTAGTGGCTGAGGAGTTCTTTAGGAGCAGTTGAGTAGCGAAACGCGGCCTTAAAGTCTTTGTGGGTGCGCTTTCTCAACAGTCTTGTCATAGCTCTGGAGGGCAAGACACAAAGACGCTTGGGCGCCAAGACTTTGGTTTCGGCAGCCTTTTTACTTCCCACACCGATAGGTGAGGGGAGTATTGTGATCGCGAAAATTTTCGATTTTGAGATAATACACTTTTTGGGCGTTTTATGATGCCTACATCACGAAAATCCACGTCACTCATTTCCGTCGGTCTGTCTGTCGGTCTGTCTGTCTGTCGGTCTGTCTGTCGGTCTGTCTGTCGGTCTGTCTGTCGGTCTGTCTGTCTGTCTGTTGGCGTTTTTCTAGCCTCCTAATCTCAGTAACCGCTACATAGATTTTGGTGAAATTTGGGTGGTGATATGGTGTAGGGTCGTAGTAGGTAATGTTGCTACAATTTTGTAAATCTGAAAAATTTGTTGTACTCATAACGCGCTGTCTACTGACCTGAGAGAGAAAGACCTAGCGGTATAATACACTTTTTTAGGTCCATCCGAACATTGCCTTGTGTATTACAGGAACCAAGGGACTTCGAGAATTTTCCGATGTATACATACATACATACGAGTATTGCTTTAGATCGTTCTGTATTTTAAAATGTTGAAATTACTGAATTGATGTTAATGAAATTTCGGCACAGTATTACTACTTTGGCGAGGATGGAAAACGCGTCTGACTTTTAGGAATCGTCTCAGTGGCGGCGCAGCAATATTAAAAAACTAAAAATATGAAAATAGCTCAAACTTCGTTTTTAGGCGTTTTAGGGGTTTCTGGTCATTTTCTACTTTTTTTTTGGGTGTGGGTGAAATTGGGGTGGTTGGGGGGGTGGGGGGTTGTAAATCTAAAAAATTTGTTGTACTCGTAATGGGCTGTCTACTGACCTGAGAGAGAAAGACCTAGCGGCATAATACACTTTTTTAGGTCCATCCGAACATTGCCTTGCCGATTACAGAAACCAAGGGACTTGAACTTTCTGATGCATACAAAATACATACGAGTATTACTTTGGATCGTTTTGTATTGTGTTACGTGGAAACTTCTGAATTGACTTTAATGACATTTTGACACAGATTTATTACCGCGACGAGTATGGAAAGCGCGTATGTTTTTTAGAAATTATTTCAGTGGCGGCGCGGCAATAATAAAAACACTAAAAATATAAAAAACACCTCAAACTTCGTTTTAGACGTTTTAGGGGTTCCTGATCATTTTAAAAATTTTTTTGGTTGGGGGTGAAATTGGGGTGGTTCGGGGGTGGGGGTTTGTAAAACTCAAAAATTTGTTGTATTCATGATATATTGTCCATTGACCTGTGAAAGAAGCACCTAGTAGAATAAAACACTTTTTTGCGGTCGGGCGAGCGATGATTTGATTGCAGGGGCAGCATCTAGACTATAGTTGCATGCTGTGGGAAAATAACAAAACTGGTATCATCGGAATGTGTGGAAAGTACTGAGTCAATCAACTTGACTACATTTTTTACCAGTAGGTTCGCTAAAATATTGCCTTTGGACTGTGAGTTTCCT
The DNA here is from genome assembly GCA_951848785.1 of Callosobruchus maculatus. Lineage (NCBI taxonomy): Eukaryota > Metazoa > Arthropoda > Insecta > Coleoptera > Chrysomelidae > Callosobruchus > Callosobruchus maculatus. Next base: position 3,483,756 of record CATOUR010000130.1, read on the forward strand.
TTTACCCAATTAGCTATTAAATTGTTGCAGATAGTTGCAGTTACTACCAACTAATGGCAATCCAATGCTGAGCTATAGTAATTAATAATAATTTACTGGGTTCTGAGCCGGTTGTAGGGCTGGCAGCAGGTACTACTAGAAGGAAAACAGGTGTGGCTGTAAAATCAGCATCCTATGAGATGGAAAGGAATCTCCGGACATCTCCGTCAAGCTAGAAAAGTTATTTAAGGACCTCTGGCCAAGGTGGGGTGGTTCTGTCTCTCACTGGACAGAAGCCGGCTAAGATCACTTGTCGGCCTGCTATCTGGCCATAGCACCTCTAATCGTCACTTGTGTGGATGGGTGTGGCAAGTCATCCGACGTGTAGACACTTCGGTGAGAAGGAAGTATCCTCGGCACACATTTTATGTCACTGTGAGACCCTTGAGTATCACAGACAGACCATACTAGGTTTAAGGGTTCTTGAACCTGAGGATATAAGATGGGCTGGACCCAAGGCCATCGTCACCTTTGCGATGAGGGCTGGACTTGGGAACTAGGGCAAGGAGAGGTACATAATGGCCCGTTTGTAGGCCTGTGCAATGGTGGTCGCCAGAGAACCTCTCTTCCCCTTTCATTCATTCATTCCAGTTGTCTTGAACCAACGCTTATTGAAAAGGCCCACCATTTGGCTGGAATTGCCCCACCAGCAGTACATAGGAAGGTTACATCGTAAAAGCAGAGACACAAAGCTTCAGCATCGGATCGACACCCCCTTCACGGCATCTTATCTGCTCATCAAAGCCTAAAATCAAGGAAAAGCTTCCTTGGGTCTACGGAGGATTTTGAAGTGCCTCCAATAAGTAACCTGGATCAGTGAAGAGCTACCAAAGATCGTCACTGGATGATACTGTTTGAAGAGATGGCACCGGGATCTGACGAGTCCTGCAGCATATAGAAATCCCTAGATTCCAAACTGAAACGACCAGGTCTGAAGGAACTTAAAAAATGGGGCTATCTGCCAAACATCTGCGATTGTGGTCAACCCCAAACAACAAGATATCTGCACAACTGCCCGTCTTGTCCTGCCCAAACGGGCTCTACATTACACATATGTATACCCATGTAATGTACTTTTCCTATATACATAATTTTTATTTTATGTAATTTGTAGTACTATATATGTGCGCTATGAACGTGCGTGGGAAGCTTCTGACTCGAATAAAAGAATAGGTCTGGCGGAAGAAGGCAGAATATTTTTTGTTGTCAGAATACATATCACCTAACATTAATGAAAGTGTTATTCTGTAATCTGTAAGACTTAGACCTGTTTAAGGCCTTAAACCTTGCCCAGAAGGAACAAGTTTGCCGCGAAACGTTTCAGGTGAATCCATTCGCGAATTCAAAATACGCGAGAAGATTGCGTGGGCTCTGGACTCGCGCGTGTTGCACGCGTAGACTTGCCTTGTTGCGTCCAGTTGACGAGCGAATTCTTATCTTAACTTCTTATAAAATTTGTTGCCAACTACTCGCTCGTTGGCACTCTCCTTCTAGATGCAACGGTCGAGTGCCATCTGGACAAGCTCTAAGGGCTTATGCAGGGCCTCTGTCTATGCATTCGTCCCTGTGTCGGTCTATCCGTATAAAAAAGATAGCCAAAGCTACAGGTGCTAGAGAAAAACTAAATACAGATTCGGAACCAGCATGAAAAAACTAGTCCGGGAAAAATCCGGTTTTGCCAATATCGCTTCCGGTTTAAAAATTACTCAAGTAAATTATTTCCTAGTTTTTTGTCAAAAGCAGCCTCCAAGGGAGTCTGAGTCAACTATTGAACCGGAAAAGCTGTAAGTCTATCAACAACTACTGTCAGGCAATTCCATCACAAACGAAAGCTGGAATCGCATTTTGGGACCCATTCTCACCTTGTCTGCTCTCTTCTCTACGTTCTCCCTTTTTGACGTATTACCATAATCTATCTATCCTCGTGGGATAATTATGTTAACTCTAGTTTCTTGCCTTCGCGCTCGGTACTCCACAAGAAAAGGGATTAGCGGGGATCTTTGGAGTTCCGCGTCACTCTGCCAAGCCTCGGGCCTCGAGTGGTTTCCAAAACTTCGCAAGAAGACGCTCTGCGCTTCGACGTGCAAAGCGCGCTGACACCCACATAGCTGTGTTTAATCGATCCTGATAGAGTACACGATAGAATGGACTGAAATCCAATTTCTGTATCCATAAGTTAACGCGAGTGGTAAAAGATAAATTTCGCAACTAATGTCAACATTCACGTCGGGATTTCGTCCATGATTACACGGGATGCATTTATGCAAAATTTAGCATTATGTATAGTCAATTGTGTGAATTTCCTTTTATTGATCGAGCTGACTAAAACAGTTCATCTGAAGATGACTGAAGATAGTAGATAAATCGAAACGTTGTACTCTAAACATGTCCGTGTCTCTCCCTCTATTCTAGTGTAGCTATTGATATAAGATTTGAATCCGTACGAACTTAGTTATTATATAAAAAACAAAATTCTAAAGCAGACCTTTTAATACATTTACCTTGTCTATAGACATCAAAGAACATAGATTCTTCATTAACGTATGTTGCAAAAGTTTTGAGAATTTTTTTCAAAACTCGGGAGGTTGTTTCACATTTGGAAACAATTCAGAAATCGTTACCATGGTAACCAGTCAACATCTAAACGTATCAACAAAACCATTTTCGTTATGATATAAGTTGTCAAAATGTCGTACAAATAGATATTCGGAAGCGTGTTTACAGTCTAGTTGGACGACTTGAAAAAAAAAAGAAACAGTTCGCCTATATCAAGATCAAAATATTTCTGTTGCCACAATTTATCGAGCGATCCGTGAATGCGAAGAATGTATTCCTTGTGTAAATTTACCAAAAAGTGGACGTCCAGGAGCGTTGAATGCTGCTACAGCTCAAAGAATGGTCAACAGAAGTGAACATCGAGTTGAAACTTCAACACGAAAACGCATTTTTCACGTCAGTGCTAGCACAATATGTATAGAAATGAAGACAAATAATTAAAAATTCCGAAAAAGAAGAAAATGTCCAAAGTATTCCCCAAATCAGTTAGAAAGAATTCTTCTACGCTATCGCAATTTACGTCGTACTCATTTTGCTGGCAACATAAAACCTATTCTTGACGATGAAAAGTATTTCACATTTTGAAACTCAGAAATCAAAGGTAATGATGGTTTTTATACAAGAGACTTTGAAGCATGTCCAGATAATGTAAAATTTAAACGAAAAGAAAAGTTTGAAAACAAAGTGTTAGTGTGTGTACGTTGGACGAGTTTGGGCCGAAGAACACTTAACTACATTACTGCAGCCATACGTTGGAAAAACCGACTCGTACATCAAAGACTCAGCCCATTTCATTGCGAAAATCAAAGACATACAGCTGGAAGAATCCAACATGCTGGTCAGCTTCGACATGGTGTCATTATTCACAAAGGTGCCATTAAACGATGCAATCGAACACATCAAGAACATATTTCCGGAAGACATTACAAACCTTTTCAAGCACGTGTTAACGACAACCTACTTCGTCTGGGACGCCAACATGTACGAACAAATTGAAGGTGTAGCCATGGGAAGCCCTCTGAGCCCGGTAGTAGCGAACTTTGTAATGGAGAAGGTCGAACAGGCAGCCTTGAAGAGCGCTCAATACAAGCCCAAGATATGGCTCAGATACGTGGACAATACGTTTGTCATTTGGAGTCACGGAAAATAAGAGCTCGAAGAATTTCTAGAACACCTGAACAGCGTGCATGAAAACATCAAGTTCACCATGGAGGTAGAAGAAAACAAAAATCTCGCCTTCCTTGATGTTCTTCTAACAAGAAAAGGAGTTAGATTAGGGCACAAGGTATATAGAAAGCCAAATCATACTGACCGGTACTTACGTAAAGAATCAAACCACCACCCATCTCAGAAGTACGGAATTATTAGAACTTTGACAGAACGGGCTAGAAAAGTGTGCGAACCAGAAAAACTGGAACATCTAAAGAATGCTCTTAAGGCAAATGGTTACACAGACAAGGAAATAACAAGAACAGTGAGAAGAAATAGGCCAAAACCAGAACCTAGACCGATAGCAGAAGCTTTTCTACCCTATGCGCCTGGAATAACAGACAGAATAGGAAAAATGTTACGAAGCAAAACGTCACGACCATCTACAAGCCCACAAGAAAGATACAGGAATATTTGAGAACGGTGAAGGATAAAAGAGAGTCGTCAGTATTTTGGAAGCCGCCGAAGTGAAATCGCTTCTGAAGATGCCATCCACTCGTGGTGGCGAAACGTCAAGCTTTTACGCTAAACGACGCCGGCCTAAAAACCCAAGAACCACAAATTCATTCAGCGTAGCAATAATTAAAAAACTAAAAATATGAAAACAACCCAAACTTCATTTTAAGATGCTTTAGGGGTTCCTAGGAAAGTAATAAGGCATAAGACAACTTTAGCGGGGGGCTGCCAATGATTTGGTTGCAAGCAGACTAAAGCTTCGTGCTATGGGAAAATAATAAACTTGTATCACACTAATATGTGGGAAGTACTGGATTAATCAACTTGACTTCATTTTTTTATTTTAAATGTAAGCCCCCCATAATTTATTTTATTCAAAAAATTGATTTTATTATGCTCCTTTATTTTTGTCTACCATTTCCTATACCTACATCTATACATTTATCAGTTTCCGAGATAGCAATGTTACATATTTTAAGAAAAAGTCATGTGTTGAACTAAAATTGCGTATTTCCTCATACACTTAGGAGTATAATAGCTAAAGTCAGCTCATTAATTATAAGGGTCGGGCTAACAGATTGTTTGCACCACCATATCAAAAGACACAATAAAAGGAATCGATTAACTAGCTGTAATAATAGATACCATGCTCACATCTCATCTGATAAAATCATCCCCTCAGGATTGTAACGAAATTTTTGTTAATTTCGTTACACGTCGTCTGTGACTCCTTTTATAGATCAATTCTTACAGAATGATATTCTAGTGACAGGTAGATATCTGTTCCTCCCTTGTGCTTTGCCATTACGCTATTGGAAGAACCCCTTTTCCGCGCCTATGGATACCCATAGTATGCCTATAGGTATGTGGTATATGCAACCAGACTCGCATGTAGGCGCAATGTGGGTGCCCACCTGCGGGGAAATTTTAACGTGTTACTATATTATTGTCTATAGAATTTAGACTTGCAAAGTTGTTAGTTTCATTCTCTTAGTGCATTTTTCGTTCCCTATTATGAGTTTATTTTGTTAATAATAGTAATTCTGTCCCGATTTGCAATTAAGGCTATAGTTACTTTGAGGTTGGGTTGGTAGTGTGCCGTTGGCAGCACTGCCTAACTAGGGGGTGGTGTGATTGGTCAGTTGTCTATTGAGTTCGTGAACATTCGAGAAGTTTTCCAAGTTTTTGTGATTTCCGACGAAAAATTATAAATAGGCTTGTCTCTCCCTAGCTTCCTTCTTCTGGTCTCTCTCTGCAGCTGCAACAGGTCAGGTGTATCGATCCGGCATTCTGCCATCTTTAACTTAGGTTTTTTTTTATTTGGGCCTTCCGTCATGTTCATGAAATAGATTCTTTTATTTGTCGTGGGGGGGTAGACTTTGAAGTTATTAACTCTCTTTTCGCGAGATTTCTATTTGAAGTACCTAACCCTGTAACACGGACAATTATTTGTGAATTGTGAATATTCCGCCATTTTTCTTGGATTCTATATTTCTGTTTTAGTGTGCTGCGTTGTTAAACCAGCGACTCTTTTGAATTTTTGCTAGCATACCGTTGATATCGAACCTTCAGTATCTAAAATCTATATCATTGATTTGATTTAGTTTCATTTTCGAGTCAGATTGTGAATGCCGTACTGTGTTATATATGTGTTTTCAGCCCATGTGAGTGCATCAGCTTCTCGAAGGAACTGACCTCGTGCTGATGTCAATCTAAAGGAATACACCCCTCTTCCCACCTACTTCCTAGACCCTGGAAGGATTCACAGGAGTGTGACTGCAAGCTGTTCCTGCTACTTTGGATATAGAAGGTACGTAAAATTTGCTTATTTCAAAATTGATCGCCATTTTGGCAGCTATTGAGCTATTTTACGTACTTTCGCATCTAGAGTTTGTAGTCACCTCCAAGTGTGACCTTCAGTTCGCTCTTCCTTTTTTTGTTGCTCATTTGTACATTCTTGAGAGAGAGAGGGAGCACATTTTTTATTTGGTAGAGTCTGTGCAAAAATTGCTTAGTCTATTGTTTCCGCCATTTTGGGCAGGCTATGAGCATTTTGTTTTTTTTTGCATAGGTGTCTAACATTCTTCAGTTTTCTTTGTACCTCGTATAATTCTAGAGAGAGAGAGAGAGAGAGAGAGGCACCTTTCTTTATTTTGGTATAATTTGATAGTTTTTGAGTGTGCTTACACACACATTTTGCAAATTTTGAGCTGTAATTTTGCTGTACGAATTTGACAAATTTTTCCATCTTTACAACCGATACAGCCTGCCGAAGTACATCTGTGTGAGACTGAACGTACTCATAGATGTTTGTTTCTTTTAGAGCTATAGTTTTAACAGTGAGAGTATTTATTGAAGTATAGTTGCTCGTACCTTGCAACTACTGTTCATATAATTTCAATTTTCTGGATTATTTGTGATATTTGATTTTGAGACATTTTAGTAAACATTTGTGGGCTTGATAATTTTTTTGTGGTTGTATTACCTTTCAAGATTCTAACTTTCTGGAGCACTAGAGCCAGCAGTAACTTAATAGAATCATAGCCTTGATTTCCTCTTAAATCAATTAAACTGCTTTGAACTTAAGTGAACTATAGCCTTGCTCACTTCATACTCATATTTTTAAGTTTTATTTTAAGTATTAGACTTGAAAGGCCTATCAAGTATCTAGGTTAGGTGATACTTTGTTGATACGATATTGGTACTTTATTTTAAAATTATATTCTTTTTTTATATATGCAGATTCAATTGTGAACCATTGTGGGGAGATATCTGCTATAGCTTTGTGTTTAACTTTTAAGAAATGTTTAGTATAGAATTTAAGCAATTTATAAGGGATCTTTGTTAAATTTATATAGATATTGTTTCAACTAAATTGTTGGGGAGGGGGCTTTTAATTGTTCAATTCAAGGCCAAGTAGTACGCCTGAGCTTGCATAACCTTCTACATCCTGGGGTTTCGCCATAGAGGGTCCAGGCACTAATCCTTCTTTTTTTTATACTTTGCATGACGGCGGCCGGAAGTGGTAGCCGAGTCAGACCCAGATACTCCTCAGCCTAAAAGGGGGGACGTCAAACAGGAGTGGTCTGGCCTAGGGAACCTGAAGAGGCTGCCGGTCATCAAAGAGGACCCTCTGAAGGAGCTGTCAGAAGGAGCCTGTCAACCGTCCTAGGAGCGTCAACCTCACTTGAGCAAGCCAGGTTGTATTGTTCTTCTAAGCCAGCAGCCCCCTTTATAAATCTGTACATTGTGATCACAACTCACTATTCATTTTATTATAGTTTAGAATCAATATACGTGTTACTGTTAAATTCTCTTTTGAATTTTTCTACATCCATCCCTTCAGTGTTCTGGAGAGGTTGGGTAATTTCACTAACTTCCTTGGAGTTTGGAGGTGAAAACTCCTGGCGCCCTTTTTCTTGAAGTTTTTTTTTGAGCCTTTAGAGTAATCTCGCGTTAAAAGTCAGTGATTTTGCCTGACATCTCTTATAAGAGGAAAAGAATAAGTTGCCAAGGATCCACAACACACCGTAAGTAAACTGAGCAGCCCAAAGGCACCCCAGTTCTGCCAGCTTGAGGGTCTCAACCTAGTTGGGACTTTCAATCCAGCTTTACAGGATAGCTACGCATATACTCATGTAGAGGCAATTATTTATTAATAGTAGTGTAAGCCATTCACTACCCAATCGTTCTGATTTTTAATTCAAATTTTAAATTTTGGGTATGTTTAAAAAAGTGAAAGTATTTGGTAAGTAGTGCCTGAAGCCTATGCCGATTCAGCGCAATCATATCGTACCCTATAGGGTGCAGAAATTTTACCAACAACTCAGAGCGCAACGGAAGGACTAAATCCGGCAGGTGTAATTTCTTCCATTGCATGCAAATAACTCAAAACTTAGGACTGAAATGAGAATACACCATGTGGAAGACATAAAAGTTTGTAGCTGTTTTGTAGAAGACGTCATAGCTACTGTGTCTGTGTCTTAGGATTAGAAATAGGGCCGCAGGTTCGACGAGCAGAGAAAGAAGTACCGACGCATGAATCATCCAAATGTATTTGTAGTTCTAAATTAATTAAAAAATATTCAAACGTAAACTTAAATAGTGTTCATTTTGAAAACAAAATTCAAAACAATAATCATAAGAAACGCTTAGAATATATTCCATATTCAATTAACCATTATGAAAGAAAAAAAATATTTCTAATCCATTTTTTTTAATAAATTGATCGCACACGGAAAAGAACTATACTTTACTATACAAATATTCTTATAATAGATCTATGAAACCACTAAACTAAGTTCCCTCCGTCTTGCGCTAAATCGTAACATACTGTTTGGCACATAGGATAATAAGATCCATGCTGGGATCCCAGGTTGGGCGTCCAATCGACATGTGCCCGTCTAAAGATGATATAAAATCAGTACATTTGAAATATTCCGCATACAAAATGAAAGACACTTATAAAAACCATGATAAGTTGCAACATGTCTAGAGAGACAGATTAGCCCCCAGTTCTTGACAAAATCCTATATTGCCTGGAATGTAGAAAAAGAACGGCGTCAAGTTTTCCTCAAATCAGTGCTGGACTCCGAGAACAGGAGCGGGAGGGATAGGCCCAGGAGACGCTGGACGATCTTGTGCATTCACACCGAGTAGGTACGTCAATCACTGATGAGAAGATTGCCTGCTTGTATCTAAGCTGGTGAAAATGACATTTGTTGTAGATTGAGCAGCTTATCACGTGATTTTTGATAAAAAATGTAGCTATCTCAATTATTGTTTTTATCTTGCGCCTTTGAATTGGAACATTTTTTCAAAACTCATCGAAAAACAAAATATTTTCAAAAATGTTCAACGGATCACCATTAAAATTTTTGCCACAACACCCTGGATAACTAGAGGGGCTTTTGACACCCTGTATAACCAAAGAGGCTTGAGATGCTGCAGCCCCTAGAATTATTTTCACTATCTTCATGATGTATTACAGCCCCTCCAGAAAAATATCATGATCATAACACCATGAGGATAATAGGTGATCAATGACCCAACCACTAGTCTCAGTCCTCCGAATTTAAATCCCAGCTATGCGCCTGAATGTAGGTTTTCAATTTGACATGTATACCTTTGTGAGAAGCTAAGATTATGGGCAAGTTTTTCCAATGGTTTCAACGCGTAGTGTCTTGACAATATTTTGAGCTAGATTCTGTTGAAACGTAAACTAAAATGACAATTATCCTTTTTTTCTCAATATCTACTTTTTTCTAAAGTATCGTATTTTGTCACCTATTTATAATGTTATTGAATTAGTATAAGTGTATTGTACTAAAATAAATAAACATGTTACTGACTTTTAACGTAGATTTTTCATTACTTTGACAAACAGTTTTTGGGTAATTATTAGAATTACGAAAAAATTGTAAAATCTCAAAAATCTATTGATTTTTGTCCATACGTATATTGAACAGAATTTGTTGCATTTCAGCTCTTCTATCATGCCCCGATAGAAATACGTCGAATCATATTAAATCCTGTATTTAATATTTCATTATGTGAGCAGTATATCAGAAAGTCATTCATTTGCTCCACCTTTTACTGTCAGATATAGATAGATAACACATGCGTCTGTTGGTGCTGTTAGTATACACAGTATGTGGAACATGTCAGTATTTACATTCTAGTCATCACAATAAAGCTCTGAACCCACAACTTTGTGTGCTCTGCGTAGTATTATTTGGCAAGGAAAAGAATGCGGAGAAAAATAGGGCCGTTGTCAGATGTTCCGCTCGAAATATAGTTCATGTTCTGCTATTTTCAGTATTTTCCTATAATGTTACAGATATGATAAAAGACTCTCGTACTTTCATAACATGTACCGCTGTATAATACATGTACTGCAATATTTACAATTAATAGATATAGTTATTAAAGAACAACAGTATAAATATTTTGGGACAAGAGAAGGGTTAAAATGTATTTGAGCATGGCCGGCTCTACTCACTAGGCCGGAGGATTGAAATATGGCAACGTTGGAGATCAGGCCGTGTTTTCATTTGTTGTTATGTCTGTGTATTCTTCCAGGTGCAGAAAATATGGTTGGAAGGTGATTATTAATTTGTTTCTAATTATTTACCTGCACAAACGAAACTATAAAGATAACAAGATGCCTGCAAAGCGTGTAGTACCAGGTTGCAGCCCAGTAGAGGCATGTGTAGAGGACTACCAAACCATGGCCCAACATAACCTTATTCCAGATTAAAAAGAACGTTGCAAGGTGATTTTGAATGGGTTTCTACTTATTTACCTGCACAAATGAAACTATAAAGATAAAAAGATGCCTGCAAAGTGTGTAATACCAGGTTGCACTAGCAATTGTGTGTCCGGTAAGGGACATAAACAGAAGTGGGTGAAAGTTATTCCTCGGAAGGGCTGGTTATATTTATAAGAACAAAGACAATAATTGACAAACATTTCAAAGGATAAGTCCTATTTTAAAGCACCATTTGGTACCTATAATGTTTTCTGGACCTCCCAAATATCACAGAAAAATAAAGTTAATAGAACTCATCTGGGCATGGCCTGGGGCATACCTACGAAAGCATTTGATAGTGAAAGGGAAATCAAGACCAGCAAGAATGGCTTCACAGTGACCTAAAAGTGAATTTTTCTAGCTCAAGTGATAATTTACGAAGTAAATTGAGTGTTCATTTAAGTGGAAATGGTAGTGGCGGCAGGAAACAGGTTGCGTTTATTTTTATTTTGTACTGTCTGACTGTGATGAAACAGATATCAGATGTAAGTGATATTAGTAGTAGTAGTAGTTCTAAAAAGTATTCTTCTTAATTTATTAACCGAGATGAACTCTAATACATATAAAATGTAATAATTATTCTGAAACTATAGGGCCACTATTTGACTGCTAAGCCACGTTGCCACATCTAAGGCTCCGGCCTAGTGTAGAGTCGGCCATGATTTGAGGTAATCTGCTACTTCCCGCAACGCCGTAGGCTGTCGTCAGCTGAATGGTTGGAATCCAACGACCACCTACTGATAGACGACGCATCCAAGGTAAACTGTTTGTCGGCATTGCAAACATTGGGAATATTTTCAATGGTTCACCGCAGCGATGCCAACTTGAAATCATTTGGAATTAATATTCAGAAAAACGTATGGAAAAGTATCGTCAATATGCTGTAGAAAATTATGATTATGGCTTGCTAACCCCATTTTTATATTTTACAAACACTGCTGCATGCCCTAGTGCACAACTGGCAACGTCGGAACACTTGACATAGACAGTCCCGACCACGTGTCTACTCAGGCGCGTACACAGGATTTTCGTTCGAGGGCGGTTTCAAAAAAACGAGATATCAGTTATTAAAAAAAGCAACATAGCACATATATGAATGGGTAGTTATCAGTGCTAAACCGGTGAGTCGATAGAAGTCCACATCCAGCCAACAAAACAGCACCACAAAGCTTCAAGTTTTCGAAAACAAAAACAAATTGGCAAATGCTGCCCACATATTTGAAGGCAACAATTGGTCAACTTCGTGGCCGCCAATTTTAAAATGTGGCCTGCTCAAAACTGCAAATTGGGTTTTCTTATTATTTACCGAAAAATTGAAAATTTGTTTCTGTAATCACATACGGCCACCATAAGTACTGTTTCCCTGATACAATTAAAACTGAACACTCTTGCAAAGTGCCATCCACAATTTTGACTTCATCATATTGCTTTGCCATCGGAATATCTCGCGAAAAGGGGTTTTAATGTGGTTTCCAATCTTATAGACAAAAGAAGTTGTTATTGATTGACGAGATTTAGGGTTAAGGCTGACTAGTTTTAAGTTGGTTATTATAAATTTGCTATAGACTCAGGTTCAATGCTCTCATTAAAAATCAGTGATTTTTTTGTGTACCTACTAAATTTACGTAAGAATGTTACTAACCTCAGATTATGTACTAGCTGAATATACATACATTTCCTTTGCAGACTTTAGAATTAACATATTTAACGATCAATAAACTAGTATCAATGAAGAAAGTTTTATTCATATCTCATTTTTCAAGAATACTACTTTGAATGGGAGAAGCTCATGCAGCAGTTATATTCTTATTTGAGCACACAAGCAAGTGGTGTGAAAGGGAAAGGAGAAACGGACAAATCAAACTTTATTATGTGTATGTGTGTATATATTCAACAATTCTACGTCTTTCAGCTGCTCCAAATGAACAACAGTCTGATAGTTACTTAACACATGTATTATTTCATATTGTTTGAATGTTAATTTGTAAACTTTTGCCATTGTAAAAATTAAATGTCTACGCCACTGACTTGGTGTACGCTCATAAATACAGCTGACGTTCCCCCCTTCCGTCGCAAAGCCAGAAATGCTTACAAACATTTGGTATACTTCTTCTTCTTCTTCTTCTTCTTCTTCTTCTTCTTCTTTTTCTTTCTTTTTCTTCTTCTACTTTTGTTTTATCCGCTCTGGACGTTAGCGATCATCATGGCGATTCTGATCTTGTTGGCAGCACATCTAAACAGCTCGGCAGACGTGACACCATACCATCTACGAAGATTCGCCAGCCAGGAAATTCTTCTTCTACCTGGGCCTCTCCTACCTTCCATTTTACCCTGGACGATGTTCTGCAAGATACGGTATTTACGTTCATTTCTCATAATGTGGCCAAGGTACTCCAGTTTTCGTTCTTTAATTATCAGCATAAGTTGTGGTTGGCGGTTCGTTCTGTTAAGCACTTCGTTATTTGTAATATGCTCGTTCTAAGGTATTTTGAGGATTCCTCTATAAATCCACATTTCGAACGCTTGAATTAGTCTTTCCATGGCCTCTGAAATTGTCCAACTCTCCACCCTGTGCAAAAGCACCGAATACACATAGCTGTTGATTGTTCACTTTTTGAGACTTAAACTGAGGTCTTGGCTTGTTAGAAGCGTTTTCATGTTAATAAATGCGCTACGGGCTTTTTCTATGCGGCATTTTATTTCAACAGAGTGGTCTCAAGTTTCTGCCACTACTCTATCAGTAGGACGTCGTTGTTGGAATCAATCGCTTGCCCGACTGTGGGCCCCTCCCCCTCCCCTCTCTTTTCGCCTCATCTCTCGTATTCTCTGCCCGGTTGAACAATATCTGTCTGCTTCTGCTGTCTTCTCAAATACCTTAGGAAGCTGAATATTTTTTTCTCCGCACCTATAATGACGAAAAGAAAGTATTTTGAATAAAGAAGTCAATGGTCATAATATGCATATAGTTTTGTTTCATAATTACATATATGACTTGTTCCGGAAACTCATGGTTATGTTAAAAGGTTATTGTTTGAAGCCACCTAAGTGTACATATAGAAATAGCAATTATTACCTTACCGTTATTGCTACTTCAACAAGGATTAAAGAAACAACAAATGTGTCTTTAGTTGACCTCAGCACTTACAAATTTCTATCTACTATTACTTACCACAAGCAGATTCAATATAAATATTATCATTCTGTTATCTTCTATAGACAGTTCTGTACAAGAAAATCTCGAACAAAGATACCTGAAATGTATCAAAGGTTGGTCACTGCAATTAACTTCTTCACAAATAACATCTTACCTAAAGAAGTGCATTTACTTCAGGGATCAAGTTCTACCACTATTGTTACGTTTCTTGAGTTGGATATTTATGATATTGAGCTACCAATGAATGAAAATGAAACTAAAAGTGCTAAAAACAATCCATAATATCTCATCAAAACAAACAGCCTAGGTTAAAGGTAAGGTTATTGTTTGACAGCCACCAACAATAGTGACATGATATTTCCGGCAGAGAACGTCTAAATACGACGTTATTGCCAACCTTAAATTTGTAGTTCGTTGAATTTCCCAGTATTCACTGCTACCAACGTCGTGAAAAAAAGTTAACTCACAGTAAAGTTGAACCTGACAGGTGCAAAGACACACAACTTAAGCCTTAGTTAAAGTTGAGCATAAGTTAGTTAAACCAAAAGTTTAACTATGACTGGTGCAGTGTTAGTGGCGGGTTTTGCTTTAATGTTGGGAAGACAATTTTGAAGGTGCCATCCACATGCTGCCCTCCTTAGTTAAAATGTCCTAAATAAAGCTTCCTAAAATGGAGATAATTAAGATTTTAGGACATTCTAACTTAGGGCAATAGGTAACTGTGGCATAAGATAACTGATATATGCAACGAACCAAAAATTTCAAAAATTTTATTTGGGTGTTCTAAATAAGGAGGGCAGCATCATACAATAAGGGTTACGTACTACTTACAAGCTCATCCTGTACACAGTCTATTATAATGGCTTTGCTTAAATCACTTCTGTCACATTTCCATGAGTAAAAGTGTTGAAAATTTTTAAATTCATTCCAATCTATTGACCGGGATATACGTCTCATTTCCATTTTCATTTAATTTTGTACACGGTAAAATAATCCAGCCTGAGCCCTCTATTTCAAACAGCTTCGCCCCAGTTAAGTATTACCAAAAAATGGCTGGATTTGCATTTTCATTTAAAACTAATCAGAAGCCAAATAACATTTCTGGACTAATCCGATTATGGAATCGTTTAAATTCATTTTTTAATTGGCTTTGTGAGAGCCGCATCCATTTTGGTGCAGGGTGAGGAGAACGAAATAATTTTACTTCTTTTCCAATAAGCGGAGGAAGTACTATAATTGCGAAAAATTTAAAGTTTGAAATTATATGCTCTATCACATCCACATCACAAAAAATGGAGCCAAGTTGACTGACTCAGTACTTCCCACACATAATAATGACATCATTTTATTGTTTTCCCATTTCATCAAGCTAATAGTCTGAAATCCCCTTGCCACCAAATCATTGCCCGCCCGCCCGCAAAAGAACGTCCAACACAAAAACACTCGTAAATAATTTCTTACGTCTCCTTCCTTAGAAACTAGGACGCCACAGTTTTCATTCTGCATGCTTCAACTGAACGATGCGAAACGATCAGGAGCCTCTAAACCATCTAAAAGCGAAGTCTGAGCTGTTTTTATATTTTTGTTTTTTAATTACTGTTGCGCCGCCACTGACAGACACTGCCGCGTTCTCCACTCTCGCCGCGATAGTCAATTCTGTGTCGAAATTTCATTAAAATCAATTCAATAATTTTTGCTTACCAAATTAAGCAATACTCGTGTATGTAAGCATCACAAAATTCTAAGTCCCTTGATTTCTGTAATAGGCAAGGCAATGGACATGGACTTAAAAAAAATACGCCGCTACGTATCTCTTCCATAGGTCAATGGACAAACTATTACGAATACAATTCAGTTTTACAACCCCCCACCCCCCAACCACCCTAATTTCACCTCCCACCCAAAAAAAAGTAGAAAATGATCAGAAACCCCTAAAACGCCTAAAAGAAAAGTTTGAGCTGTTTTTGTATTTTTAGTTTTTATTACTGCTGCGCCGCCACTGACACGATTTTGCTAAAACATACCCGTTTTCCATCCTTGCCACGATAGTAATACTTTGTCAAAATTTCGTTAAAATCAATTGAATGATTTTCGCGTTACGCAATATAGAACGATCTAAAACAATACTCGTATGTATACATCACAAATTCTTTCCCTTACTTTCTATAATGAGCAAGGCAATGTTCGAATGGACCTAAAGAAGTGTATTATGCTGCAAGGTTTTTCATTCACAGGTCAATGGACACCCCATTATGAATTCAACAAATTTTTCAGTTTTCCAACCCTCCACCCCAAATTCACTCCTACCCAAGAATAAGTAGAAAATGATCAGGAACCCCTACAATGCCTAAAAACAAAGTTTGAGGCGTTTTTATTTTTTTTTTGTTTTTTTATTATTGCAGCACCGCCACTGACAGGATTTTTCCAAAACATACGCGTTTTCCATCCAAAGTTTCATTAAAATCCATACCATAGCTTTTACATTACTCAATACAGAACGTACTAAAGCAATATTCATATGTATTTATCAGAAAATTCTAAGTCCCTTGGTTTCTGGAATAGGCAAGGCAATGTTCGGATGGGCCTAAAAAAGGGTCTTTCTTTTACAGGTCAATGGATAGCCTATTACGAATACAACACATTTTTGGGATTTACAACCCCCCACCCCCCAACCACCCCAATTTCACCCCCACGCAAAAAAAGTAGAAAATTATCAGGAACCCCTAAAACACCTATAAACGAAGTTTGAGGAATATTTAATTTTTTTTTTGTTTTTTGCTAATTAGTCCGCCGCCCATGCATCGATTTCCAAAATTATAAGAACATTACCCACTAAGACCCCACAGCATAAGGCTGCCCAAATTTCATCACAATCCATGCATCAGTTACTGAGATTACGAGGCTAGAAAAACGCGCACAGACAGACAGACAGACAGACAGACGGACCGACAGAAATGAGTGACATGAATTT
Organism: Callosobruchus maculatus; assembly: GCA_951848785.1. Classification (NCBI taxonomy): domain Eukaryota; kingdom Metazoa; phylum Arthropoda; class Insecta; order Coleoptera; family Chrysomelidae; genus Callosobruchus; species Callosobruchus maculatus. The sequence continues at coordinate 3,500,451 of CATOUR010000130.1, forward strand.
TCGCTCGGATTTTCGTTATGTAGACATCATGAACCGCCCAAAAGCGTGTCATCTCAAATTCGAAAATTTTCGCGATCACAATACTCTCCTCACCTATCGGTGTGGGAAGTAAAAATGGTGACAAGTTGTTTGACTCAGTACATTCCATACAACGAAATTCAGTTCCCCATTCACAATATTTCTCCACCCTATTCGTCCACTCCTCTAAGAAGTGGAAATTGTTCAGAAACACCAACATACCCAAAAAAGAAAGAACTTTTGTGCTTTGCTAATTACTCCAGCGCCACCGCACCAATTTTTTAAAATATAACAGCAAATTACAATAACAGTAGACATACTCGTATTTTCTTGATAAAGACACCCTACAGCATCCAAAAAATGTATTACCTCAAAAACAAATTCTAAGTATATTTCAACATGTAATGTAGTTTCAAAGCATGAGCTAGCCAAGGGCCAAATGACATCCTTGAAATTAGATCCGTTAAGCATCAAAATATTTATCTAGCTTCAAAAAATGTGTGCACAACCCGGTGTTTTTGTGCAAAAGTATAAGTATAATAGAATAAAATAGACGTTTAATGGTCCGAGTAAATAATACAGATTCTGAGTTATCTCCTGTATTCTTAGGTGTCTCACAGGGTTCCGTATTGGGCGCACTATTTTTTACTATATTGGCAAATGATCTTCCTAAATACATAACATCGGGAACAGCTGTTATGTTTGCTGATGACACATCAGTACTATTTCGTGGTAGATGTCCCGAGGAAGTCAAGAAAAGAATAAATGATGGTCCGTCTCAGATGGAGTCATGGTGTGAAAAAAGATAGTTGATCTTGAATAAAGAAACAACTTATATATATTTTTTTATAAAAAAACCTCTACCAGAAAATTTGTTTACAGACAGTGGAATTTCACATCAATCATATCTACAAAAAACTGAACCAGGCGTACTATGCCATTTTTCAGATGAACCCTTCCTAATCTCTACTGTGCTTTTGTCTACCGTCTTTATCACAATCAATATTGCTACATCTGCTAAAATCAGTAGAGTTTATTAGCTCAAAAGAAGATCATAAGATTAATTTTCAGCTCAAATTATGCTGAAACATGACATATTTGAAAAGCATAAATAGTATTACTTTTCTTGGGAGTAACCGTATGCTACACTCAGTTTACTTGTTAGCACATCTATACATAAATCTACAACATAATGAAGAATCAACATTTTATAGCTGTATTATTTTGTTCAATCATCTACCAGTAGATATGAAGAAAATCACATCAAATGATATATTTCAAAATGAGCTGAAGTCCCTTGTATGCCATTTCTGAAATATATTTTTTTCTCTTTGCAAATGAGTCTATTCCGGGATTATCATTTTTTTCTAATTTTTTCGAAACTATAGAACTTGTTGATTACATACTTACTCTGTATCTACAGAAAGCGATCTTGATTCTTTATCAGCTTCATTGTTTTCTAAGCGCTTTCACGGCTTCATTTAAGTGTGGATATTTAATAATACTACATGACTTGTTTATACAGGAAATGGCAGTTTGATTATCAACTCTTAATAGCATACGAATATTAGTTTTATTTGTCTATCTCAAGACCTGATTATGCAGCCTTAATTTCTAGATAATGAATATGCTTGCACCGATCCTAAAACTCATGGCAAGCAATTTCTCCACAAAAGGCTCCCCAACCTGTTGGAGATGCATCAGAAAAAAAATCCATAGAAAAAGGTATAGGTTTAATATCTTGCCCTATTCCAATATCTGTATAGCACCATTCTAATACTAGCAATAATTCTTCTGAAATAACCAATTTTCCATTATAAGTTTGGTTTTTTAGTCTTATAAATAGATATTTAATTTTTTTGATTGGTTTTATGTGGACAAATATTTATTTGATAGCTGAAGAAGAAGAAACCCTGGTAAAGACAGATGTATCAATTAATTTGGAATGTTCTCCTACAGTAGACGTATTATGCTTTTTTTAAAATCTGCAAATCAGTTCTTAATATCTTTTTTTTGCAGTGGTATCTGCATATTTACTATATCGTATTCAAAACCCAAAAATTATACGGTCTGTAGCAGATATAGGCAGCAGCAGATACTAATTTTATCAAAAAACCTTAAACTTTTTAAGGACTGTGGTTATTCCAGTATTCTTCATACATTGCAATTTATACTTTCCTATTACTAGGGCATCGTCTACATAGAAAGACTGTCAATATGCCTTTGAGTCTAAGTCTTTCTGCCCCTGGTTTAAGAAGTTTGATAAAAATATAGAGAGCTACCTTCAAGTCAAAGGAAAGACAAGTGAATTAATACAATTTGTTGTCGAATCTGAACCTAAAAAATGTTTCATGATTCTTTTTAACGAACGATTTCGAGTCTCTTTTCGAAAGATATGCATCTTTATTTAATAATTTTAAGACTGTTCTATGACCTTCACTTGAAGTGAGGGGCGTTATTGAATCTATTAATTAAGTTCGAATTAAATCTATATGTTCTCTGTGGTTTTGGAATGAAAAATAGATTAAGATAAAGTGAATTTTAGAGTAGCAGGACATTATTTTGCTACCTCCAGTCTTGAATAACGCATTAATAACTTTGGTATTCAGGTTTTCCGAAATTCTTACATGGTAGGTTCGGAATTTTGCACTGGCATAAATTGAAAAGGAATAGATATCTCTTCAATCTATACTGTAGTGACTAAGGTCTATCTACTTGACGGCTGGCGTCCGAGCGCTAGGCGCGCAGTCATGTATTGGGCGGTTGATGTGTTAGTACGAATAAATGTGTAAACAGCAGCTCTGGATTTTATTTACAAAAAAGCAGTGGATACTACACATACTAAGGCTTTCTGGTTTTCCAATTTTGCAAATGTTTTGATATGTTGCCAGCGTAAGTAGAATATACATGCATACCCTTAATGTTTTCGTTTGTAGTACTAGCTGACTCCTCTCTTCTGATATGCTGATGGTGGATGACTCGATTTCCTCTCCCCCTTTCTCTTCTCTTTCTCTTGAATTTGAGTTGAGGGAACTTGTAGTTTCAGTAATGATGATTGTATATGCCCGCTGAGGTGCTAGCTAAGTTAGCAGGGGACTACCAGGTTTTTAACTTTCGGTACAATTTGAATTCTGACGAGGAACCGAATTGAAGGTGTAACGAATGGATAATGCACGTTAGCAAAATAGTTGGTAAGCATCAACTAGAAGTATTAGGTTGCTTAGTTGTTCCTGCAGAGACATTAATGCTTCTATAACATTTGCGATTGCACCTATGAACCTAACCCTACAGTTATTTGTTGTTGTAAGTGATTTAGGAATCTATCGTGACCATTGGCTTTCTTTGGTGTACAGTGAAGAATTTCGCCACTAAATTGAGGAGAAGGTAATGCCTTACTCGGTGTTTTATATTTTCCCAAAAATTTCTCTATTTCAACTACCCGAACAAAATGATATTTTGTCATGCTGCTTGCCTACCTTGTCTTCAAAGTTTGGTTTGAAGCCGAGGTAGTAAAACAAGAACGGCTCCGGCTTTGATGCATAAAGCGGCAATGCTCGTTGGTCTATAGGAGTCGTGGGATATATTTTTATATTTTTTTGCCTTTTCTGATCTGGCGATGAGTCTGAAATTATAACAGGAACACGCCAGCTTCGAAGAATTTCCTTGACACGTGCTATTCTCGTAACAAAAAAAAGTTCAGAAGGAAACTAAGTGGAATTTTTGAAAGTACTGCAGGGTCTATCATGCCATACTTTCAAAACATTTTCTTTGTATTTGTCTGTAAAGGTTTTTGACCTACTGTGATGAACTTCAGTTATTTTTTGTAGGATAAGGTCATTAAAACAAAAACTCCTTATTTTCCTATCTGCGACGTTTCGACTTATATTAAGTCATCCTCAGGCAACAGAAAAACGAAGTTTTCATCGTTGGTATGGCAATAATCTTCAGAGTTTAACTAGATAAAAATACTGGAAAATACGACACTGCCAATGGTTTTAAACTATAACATCACACAACACGCCCAATAAACATTTTTGTTTATATAATGTTTGCCGTAACTTTTACATCACCTCCTCTTTATAACCTACGGTGATATATCTAGTAACAGAAACATTTCTGTTGCCGTTATATACCCCTTAGAGAGCTTAAATGTGGCATTTATAAAGGTTGCGGAAACCTTTAATTAGTAACGCTATATGTGTTGAGGTGATGTAGCCAAGAGTGATGAAACTGTTTCGGTAACTACTATATAACTAGAACAAGATAGTGGCGGTTCTGTTTAGAACACCGTTATATATCCTGCCTATAACGGTGTCAACACTGTTACCTTTACCAAAAGTTTGTTACTTCTTTCTGTCATTTGTCGTCTGTCAGTTGTCATTTTATTTACGATTTTAGTTTCTCTATTCAGCTGGAATACATATCTGAATTTGTCACTGTAGAAATGAAAATGGACGACAGATTCGCAAACACTTAAATGACATTGTATATTATGTCCTTGATGATAGACTTTACAGCGCAGTAGTCTGACTGAAAATTCTAGTGCAAATGATTTTTTACTGTGAAAGTTTATAAGATACGTCGAAAAAATGCAAGGGCTCTCCAAATAACCAGTAAGAACAAATTCAAAGTTCACACTTTTAGAAATTGATTCTAATAGAATTCTTGAATATAGATGCTACGATGTACTGACCAATTGGCACATTATTATTTTCCACTATTAGCCAGGTAAAAGTCTGTTATAGATCAATTCTGTATAAAATAAGTGTACATTAAATAAGTGTCTTCCATTGTGTGTATTGTTTTCTATTTCGTTATGAACCATCATGGCGGATTGTATGAGAAACCATAATATACATGCTGGAAACCATAATGTTACTTAGAGTGATCTTATATCACCTTTAGTTACAATATATAACCATGATTGCGTTATAGTTATCACACAGAGTCCTCCTATATAATATACCTCACTTATGGGGATTTAAAAATACCATTTTCCGCAAATGGAGTTGTGAACATCGTTCCAGAATATCGATATTGATATATCGACCAACATGGAAGTTGAAGTTCTGAGAGAGTATAGGCACAGCATAGTAAACAACCAGCACAATAACTCAGGTTGGCGGAAATTACACGCGCATCCCCACTTTTGGATGATTTTTTGTAGGGATGCTAACGATACTTCGATACTTCTGCACTAATATCGAGTATTTTTGTCATCGATACTTTTTGAGACATTCCAAGCTGGTATCGATATGTTTGTATCGGTATCGAAAATAATTATATAATTATTGAGGGGCGTAATCAATCGCACAAAATGCTCTGTACGTACCAAAAGCGCCTATTTGGCTAAAAAATATCGAGTTGGTACCGGTATCGATATTTTCATTTTCGCATCTCTACCCAAACTTCACATCCGTAAAACCCGCCCAAGGGCAAATTCTGTGGGAACCATTTTTATATAGGAAACACTCGAAGATATTATGCTGGTTGTTTACTATATATAAAGCGATTTTGCTTAGATAAACCTGTCACTTCTGCAACGAATGTTTTTATTGAGGTAATTTGCGTTACTGTAGGCGGAGAAGTTTTATTGAAGTAACCACCATCACCAATAGTTTTATAACATAGTACAACGAACACCAGTATTTGCTAGTTTTTATAAAGGGAATCGCAAACGCCACTACATACCTGAAGATACTTTAGTGATATAAATAAGGTTACGGCAAACACTATATAGATTAATTATATGCCCATTGGTAACGGTTACTAAGAGTTTTATAAAATAGTGATAGAAATACTTATATCACCTCATTATATGCCTGTAAGTTACAGTAACCTTATACACCTGTTATTTTGCCACAATATACCTTTGTTACCCTTATATATCCCTTATATAGTTTCTTGTCACCTCAAGTTGCGGAAAATGTTTATTGGGCGCACAATAAAAACGAATTAAAATAAACAGGAATAGAATAAAATTGGTATATGGTAACAATGTAGGTATCATACCTACCCGTCTTTGGTTGTGCAGACACATTACCAGTTTTATTCTGTTCCTGTTTATTTTAATTCGTTTTTATTGTGCGTGTTGTGTGATGTTATATTTTAAAACCGTTGGCAGTGTTGTATTTTCCAGTATTTTTATCTAGTTAAACTCTGAAGATTATTGCCATACCACTGATAAAAACTTCGTTTTTCTGTTGCCTGAGGATGACTTAATAGAAGTCGAAACGTCGCAGATAGGAAAATAAGGAGTTTTTGTTTTAATGACCTTATCCTACAAAAATTAACTGATTTTCTTTGCTCTTCAACCCTTAAAACTCACTTCCAACTTTTATTCTTCAAACAGCACCCAATAGTTTTTCCTACGCAAATTAAGTCCTTATTTTATTTAAAAGTGCCTTTGATTTTAATTTTTAAATAAAATAAGGATTTAATTTATGTGGGAAAAACCATTTGGGGCTATTTGAAAAACAATAGTTGAGGCTGAGTTTTAAGGGTTGAGGTACAAAAAAGTGTTTTAAAAGCATGGTATGATAGACCCTATGGTACTTACAAAAATTCCTCTCAGTTTTCGTTTGAACTTTTTTTTTGTTACGAGAATATCACGTTTCAAGGGATTCAGGGCATACAACGTGTTATCGAATCCCGAGTACTTTAAGAAACGATTGGCACCGACTAATGTTACAATATTTTTAAATTATTTATATATTTATCGGTAATACTTAAAAGATAAGGGGCCCGTTTCACCGGTTCCTGATAAGTGTCAGATAGCCTATCTGCCTATCTGTCAGATAACGCCATATAAACTGTATGGGCCTATCTGACATATAGGCTATCCGACACTTATCAGGGACCGGTGAAACCAGCCCTTAATGTCTTTAATTAGATCGCGTAATAACAGTGTGTGACCTCTTTAACGATGGAAGTATCATATTTGTACTTAATGAAGATCTGATAGTTGAGGTAAATGACAAAATAGCTAAAAATACCTGTAAGCGTAACCCTACAAAATGGCTTTCTGCTTATTTTATAATAAAAAGACAATTTCACTTTCTCTAAGGTGAGCCACACACGTTTCATTTGGCTTTACAACAAAACTTCAAACATTGTTTTACTTCCCACACCGATAGGTCCATCCGAACATTGCCTTGCCGATTACAGAAACGGAGGGACTTGAACTTTCTGATGCATACAAAATTCATATGAGTATTACTTTGGATCGTTTTGTATTGTGTCACGTGGAAACTTCTGAATTGATTTTAACGACATTTTGACACAGATTTATTACTGCGACGAGTATCGAAAGCACATATGGTTTTTAGAAATCACTTCAGTGGCGGCACGGCAATAATAAAAAAAACTAAAAATATAAAAAACACCTCAAACTTCGTTTTAGACGTTTTAGGGGTTCCTGATCATTAAACATTTTTTGGTTGGGGGTGAAATTAGGGTGGTTCGGGGGTGGGCGTTTGTAAAACTCAGAAAATTGTTGTATTCATGATGTATTGTCCACTGACCTGTGACAGAAGCACCTAGTAGAATAAAACACTTTTTTTGCGGTCGGGCGAGCGATGATTTGATTGCAGGGGCATCTAGACTATAGTTTCATGCTGTGGGAAAATAATAAAACTGGCGTCATCGGAATGTGTGGGATGTACTGAGTCAATCAACTTGACTACATTTTTTTTTCTCTGTAACATATAACAAACACCTTTTGGTATAATGACTTCACATACCTAAACCTAAGTGCGATTCCTTTTTTCGGGAGTCGTCCTGGAACACGGTGATATAGGCTAGTTAAGCCCTAAGGGCAGCATTCGGAAGTGAAGAGCTTTCTTGAAACATATTCTTTTGAGTTACAGTTTCTCAAATATCAATACAATGTACCTCAAATCCATAGTTTTGGCATTTCTGAAAATCTTGAAGCGACGGAATCTGAAGCTCATGATGAGGAGACGTATTTGTGTTTGTTTAATGTTCAGTTAAATAAACTATGTCAATGTCAACAACCAAATTTGTCAGTAAGGGGGAATGTTATGTTGCATTTTTTTACTTTTGGGTTATCGGCATCGACTGCTTTTGTTATTAGCATCGTGTTCGGTGAAGGCTTTGTTAATGTTTCCCGGCGCCACAGTTTAATAGCCCTCGTGTATATCGCTAGTGCAGGAGTGCTTTCCTCTCTGCCTTTCTGAGATTGCTTTCCCGATACTGCTTTCCGGAATGCCCGCAAATGGTTCTCGTCCTGTGAACTCAGATTTGGTTCCGCCTCTTGCGATTGTGTTGGCCAATTTGTTGCTTTGCACTCCGCTATGATCTAAAACCCAAACCAAAGCTACCTTGTTCCTTATTCCAAGTTCATTGAGGAGATGTACACAGCACAATATGACTCTTGAGTCAACCCGTTTGTAGCTCAGTGATTCCAGGGCAGCCTGGCTAGTGGCTATCTCAAAAGTTTTTATAGATTTGTCAGTGGTCGTTTGTTTAACTCACTGATACCCAACCTTTTGGGAGTAATTTCTGTGGAAGATTGTGGTACATCCCTTAAGGCTTATTGAAATGTCAACTCTTGGATTTGTACCAGCAACTTCCGCTCCTACACTCATTTCTGACTTCAAGCCGGCCAGAGGGTGATATGAAACTCTCACTCCTGTTCCCTCTCCTTCTGGGAACGTTGTAGGATCTTCGTATGCATTTGGGAACCATAGAATCCGAGGCTATTCCGAGTATATGGCGGTTTATAGTTTCACTCATAATGTAAGTATACTAAACAGACTACGAGAAAATGGTGTCTCAGAAGTTTATGACAAGTTAGTAAAGCAGTGGGACATGTGTATGTATGAATGGGGAGTAGTTTGGGGCTATATATTGAATATACTTAAAAAAAATTTTGATTGCTATTCTACAGCACCAGTTTTGTTTTTCTGATGTACTCGTTGAACAATTTCAAGCTGGACTTACCATTATACCAAATGTATAAAAACAACTTACTCAGCACCATCCTCGCAAAATTATAGGAAATGCAAATACAAACATGAAGAAAATTTTGTTATACTGAATGGAATATTGCTTAAATAAAACATGCAAACTGCTACCTTATTTTGGAGTAAAAGATAAATGGCTGGCTGGACGTGTTTGGTGGAATTGGATTAGATGTGCTCTGAATTACCCATAAATAGTCCAACGGTAGCAAAGCTCTCAGCGTTCACTTATACATAGTGTAACAGGGTGAATTTTGATAATTGAATTTAAAATTAACCACCCATTACAAAAAAATGTACATTTTTCATGGAAGTGGGAATATGGTAGCCTCCAACAAGTATAGAATCCACGCCACAGATTTGTATAACTCTTATTTCTGTACATTGTCTTCTTCTTTTAGTACAATCTCCTCAGCGGAGGTTGGCGACCATCATTTGGAACCAATCTCTGTCTTTTGCTAAGCGAAGCGTCGTCCTTTGATCTCTCCCTCAACGATCAGCTGTAAAAAATTGTAGCTGCTGTTTCTAAAACTATGGCCAAGATATGCTGCTTTTCTTCGTTTTATTGTGGCTAAAAGTTCCTGTTATTTATTCATTCTTTCTAGTAGCTACTCGCTCGGTCCATAATAACCTTAATATGCGCCAGTATAGCCACATCTCAAAAGAGTCCAAAAATGACATGGTCCGAGCTTTTAATGTCCATCACTCAACTCCGTATAATAATGTGGACAGTAAATAGCATTTTGTTGCTCGCCATCGAGTAGTCAAACTTAAGTTTGTGAAGGTTTTTGACCACTATGATGAACTTCAGTTATTTTTTGTAGGGAAAGGTCATTTAAACAAAAACTCCTTATTTATAAGTCGAAACGTTTCAAATAGGAAAATAAGGAGTTTTTGTTTAAATGACCCTACAAAAATAACTGGAGTCAAACTTAAATATCGGTTGCAGATTATCGTTTTCATTTGGGAAAAAGTATTTCTGTCTATTTTACCGCTGCTTCTGATGTCTTCATGAGAATCCCATTTGTCGTTTAGCCAGAATTCTAAATAGTTAAATCTCCTCAGTGTTCCTACGTCCTGATTGTCCATTTCTATTCTAACATTATCAATATTTAATCTAGTGATGACCACAAATTTTGTTTCCTTTATTCTCATTTTCAGACCATAAGATTGATTAACATTGTTGACTCTGTTCACTATGTACTGTAGTTCTTTCTCATCGTTAACCAGGAGCACCTTATCGTAAGCATACCAGATGTTATCATTGTATTTACCATTCACCTTTATTCCCATTTCCACATCTTCAAAGGTTCTTAGAACATGGACTCTATAAGCTGAATAGCAATGGCGACAACATGTATCATTGTCTAACGCTTGTGAGAATTTGTATAACCGATGTTGACGTATTTCCGATTTTTATATGAGCTGTCTGATTCCAGTATAAGTTTTTGATAATCCTTATGTTCTTGTCATCTAACCGCAGTCGTTGGAGCAAATATATCAATTTACCGTGTCTCACTTTATCAAATGCCTTCTCATAATCTATAAAATATGCGAAGATATTTCTTGGCTGTTATAGGCATTTCTGGATTAGAACCTGCTCTACAGTGTACATGATGAAAATAATATCACCCACCGCCCAAAAGCTATTTAAGGTTAAATGGCAATTTCAAGGACACATCCACAGTCAAATTACTGGAAAAAAATTCACAAATTCCTTCCTATGGTAAGTAGTATAACCATTGCTTTCTCTAACGATGTCCCATTCATGTCACATTATTGATATACTGGCTGCACCGATTGTCTTTCCATGTGCGATATTGCCTTGACATACAGTTAGCTTCAAGCTGCATTCCATAATTAGCTAATGGCTGCTCAGGGATATCGTCCACAATAGCTCCGTCAATAATGTCAATTCGTGCTACGGGAGATGATTGAACTATTGCTACAGTAGGTCAGTCTGTATAGCTGCGAAAGCACTAGTTATGGTCAGCTGCGTCAATTTTTACTTCCCACACCGATAGGTGAGGGGAGTATTGTGATCGCGAAAATTTTGAGATAACACGCTTTTTGGGCGTTTTATGATGTCTACTAACGAAAATCCATGTCACTCATTTCCGTCGGTCTGTCTGTCTGTGCGCGTTTTTCTAGCTCGTAATCTAAGTAACCGCTGCATGGATTGTGATGAAATTTGGGCAGCGATATACTGGAGGTTGTAGTAGGTGATGTTCCGATAATTTTGAAAATCGGTGCAGGGGCGGCGTAGTAATTAGCAAAAAACAAAAAAATTAAATATTCCTCAAACTTCGTTTTTAGGTGTTTTAGGGGTTCCTGATCATTTTCTACTTTTTTCTGGGTGGGGGTGGAATTAGGGTGGTTGGGGGGTGGGGGTTGTAAATCTCAAAAATGTGTTGTACTCATAGTAGGCTATCCATTGATCTGTAAAAGAAAGACCTGGCGGCATAATACCCTGTTTTAGGCCCATCCGAACCTTGCCCTGCCTATTCCAGAAACCAAGGGACTTAGAATTTTCTGATAAATACATAGGAATATTGCGTTAGATTGTTCTGTATTAAGTACCGTAAAAGTTATGGAATGGATTTTAATGAATCTTTGTCACAGTACTACTACCGCGGCGAGGATGGAAAACGCGTATGTTTTGGAAAAATCGTGTCAGTGGCGGCGCAGCAATAACAAAAAAACAAGAAAAAAATAAAAACGCCTCAAACTTTGTTTTAGGGGTTCCTGATCATTTTCTACTTCTTCTTAGGAAGGGGTGAATTTGGGGTGGTTGGAGGGTGGGGGGTTGGAAAACTGAAAAATTTGTTGTATTCATAATGGGCTGTCCATTGACCTGTGAATGAAAAACCTAGCGGCATAATACACTTTTTTAGGTCCATTTGAACATTGCCTTATTGCCTTGCTCATTATAGAAACCAAGGGATTTGTGATGTATACTGACATACGAGTATTGTTTTAGATCGTTCTATATTGCGTAACGCGAAAATTATTCAATTGATTTTGACGAAATTTTGACACAGTATTACTACCGCGGCGAGGATGGAAAACGTGTATGTTTTGGAAAAATCGTGTTAGTGGCGGCGCAGCAATAATAAAAAACTAAAAATATAAAAACAGCTCAAACCTTGTTTTTAGGCGTTTTAGGGATTCCTGATCATTTTCTACGTTTTTTGGGTGAGGGTGAAATTGAGGTGGTTGGGGGTGGGGGGTTGCAAAACTGAAAGATTTCTTGTACTCATAATAGTTTGTCCATTAACCTATGGAAGAAATACGTGCCGGCGTATTTTTTTTAAGTCCATGCGAACATTTCCTTGCGTATTACAGAAACCAAGGAATTTAGAGTTTTGTGATGTATACATATACGAGTATTGCTTAGTTTCGTTCTATGTATATTGCGTAAAGCAAAAATTATTAAATTGATTTTAATGAAATTTCGACACAGAATTGACTATCGCGGCGAGAGTGGAAAACGCGCCAGTGTCAGTGGCGTCGCAACAATAATTAAAAAACTAAAAATATAAAAACAGCTCATACTTCGCTTTTAGACGGTTTAGAGGCGCCTGATCGTTTTGCATCGTTCAGCTGAAGCACGCAGAATGAAAACTGTGGCGTCCTAGTTTTTAAGGAGGGAGATGCAAGAAACTGTTTACGAGAGTTTTTGTGTTGGACGTTTTTTGCGGGAGGGTGGGCGATGATTTGGTTGCAAGGGGATTTCGGACTATAGCTTTATGCAATGGGAAAACAATAAAATGAAGTCATTATTATGTGTGAGAAGTACTGAGTCAATCAACTTGACTCCATTTTTTTCTTTAGGATTTCAAACACAGCTTTAGTATGAGAATTACTCACTGGCTGCAACCATCGAAAGAGTAAAAAGAAGAATTTTATTATGATCACGAATTTCGATATTTCGGGTGGTCCAAAGGTTCACTAATAACGTAAAGAGCCACTGTACTGATTATGCACAGAGTCTAAATTATGGAACGCCTCAATTATCTCGGGAACTGTTCACACGATTTTCATGAGTTTTGAGATGAGGAGGTTTTGCAATATGGCCGATCTTACGATAGTATTTACAATAATGTTGTCGTATCTGCCATTTTCCCGAAAATAAAATAAACTCTGTTATTTAAAATGGATCGCCCTGTATATGTCCACCTTCTTAAATTCCCTGAAAAATACTGCTTATTTTTTGTAAAACATTTCCTATACCTAATTCTCATAATTTCGGAGTTACGACTAAATATACATTGCATGCGCCGATGTTTGAGTCAGACATGTTGCAAAATGTACTGCGAAGTTCCAAGAGTCACGTGGCTTGTTGTATTGAAGTAAACGGGCATTTTAAGCATCTGCTGTAACCGCCTTCATAGTTTTACTTCCCATACCGATAGGTGAGGGGAGTGTTGTATATATTTTATGATGTCTACATAACGAAGATCCACGTTACTCATTTCCATTGATCTGCCTGTCTGTCGGGCTGTCTGTCTGTCGGTCTGTCTGTGTGTCTGTCGCGTTTTTTCTAGCCTCGTAATCTCGGTAACCGCGGCATAGATTATGATCCAATTTGGGTAGCGATATGTTGTGGGGTCGTAGTAGGTAATGCTGCTATAATTTTGAAAATCAGCCTATGGGCAGCGGAGTAATTAGCAAAAAATGAAAAATTTCGAATATCACCCAAACTTTGTTTTTAGGCGTTTTAGGTGTTCCTCATCATTTTCTACCTTTTTGGGGTTGGGGGTGAAATGTGGGTTGGTTGTGGTGGTTGGGGGGTGGAGGATGGTAAAATTTAAAAACTTGTTGTATTCGTAAAAGACTGTCCACTGACCTGTGATGGAAGACCTAGCGACATAACGAACTTTTTTAGGTCCATCCGAACATTGCCATTGCCTATTACAGAAACCAAAGGAATTTTTTCTGATATAAATATACGAGATAAGAATCTTGCTTTATATCGTTCTGTATTGTGTAACGAGGAAACTATTGAATTGATTTCAATGAAATTTTTACACAGTACTACTACCGTGGCCAGTATGGAAAACGCGTATGGTTTTATAAATCGTGTCCATGGCGGCGCAGCAATAATAAAAAAAAACTAAAAATATAAAAACAGGTCAAACTTCGTTTTTAGGCGTTTTAGGGGTGGGGGTGAAGTTGGGGGTTTGGGGGCGTTGTAAAACTGAAAAATTGCTGTATTCATAATTGGCAGCCTCCATTGAAGTGTCAAAGGAAGACCTGGGACATAATTTACTTTTTAGGTCCATTCGAGCATTACCTGCCTATTACACAAACCAAGGAAATTGATTTGAATGAAATTTTGACAAAGTATTATTACCGTGGCGAGGATAGAAGGCGCGTATGGTTTTCAGAAATTGGGTCTGTGGCAGCGCAGCAATAATCAAAGAACTAAAAATATAAAAACTGCTCAGACTTCGTGCTTGGGCGATTTGGAAGTTCCTGATCGCTTCGATTCGTCCAGTTGAAGCTTGCAGAACAGAAACTGTATCGTCTTACTTCCTACGGAGAGAAATGAAAGAAACTATTTACGAAAGTTTTTCTGTTGGATATTTTTTACAGAGGGCGGGCGATGATTTGGTTGCAAGGGGATGTCAGACTATAGCTTTATGCAATGGGGAATAGTAAAACGGTGTGGTCGTTACGTGTGGGAAGTACTGAGTCAATCAACTTGACTCAATTTCTTGAATTTGATTTCTTATTTCAACTTGGATGGATGCAGTGTAAATTTAGTTGTAACTCCGTAGTTATGATGTTTACGTATAGGACATGACACAAAAAATAATCAGTATTTTGCAAGGATTTAAAAAATGCACAGATACACAGGGTGATCCATTTGAAATAACAAAGTTTATTATATTTTCGGAACAAAGATAGATCTGACAACATTCTAAATATCATCTCAAGATCGGCCGTATCGCAAAACCCCCACGATTTAAAATTCATGAAAATCGTGCGAACCGTTTCCGATATAGTTGAGGCGTTCCATGCTCTAGACTCACTCTGTATGAAGATAAATGCTAATTTCAATGACAAATATTCGAGAAATAGTTTGATTCACTTCACACCCTCCTGTCATGTTCTAAATAGGTCCCATTCATATCACATTATTGATATACTAACTGCACCGATTGTCCTTCTATGTGTGATAATAATATTACCTTGACATACCTACACTCAAATTCAAGAAGCATTTGACCCATCTCGGCGCGTACGGAGACTGGGTTAATGACTGCTTAGGGATATCATCCACAATAGGCCCGTCAATAATGTCAATTCAACCTAGGGAAGTCTGACTAATCTGTTATCAAAATTTGTCAGGAGCAGTACTCCACTAAAGGGGAAAACCGAATGAAGGGTTTTATAGAAGCATTTGAATAGAGAAAGCGTCATGTTGTCGGTCAGTGAGAGATGCGATCACCCTTTTTTTCTTATAATAGATCGAGTACGAGATCCGGTCAAAGGATACGTGGGTATATTGTTTTAATAACACTTTAACGATTTCCCACCTGGGCAGATATATTAGTTGCTGTTGTTTGTTTGACAAGTGGGCAGTTGCATTATTTTGCTTTTGTGAATGCAATTATAATGTCGAGTTATATAGATACTAAAGCAAAAGTCATGGAGAATAAAATTCAAGTTATATCTACAAGTAAATTTAAACCTTGTGCAATACATATTGTTTACATGTTTCGCGAATATCGGAAAAGTAAAGATATCGTTACATGGGTTTGTCTCAAAGAAAGAAGTATTTGTTGTCGTGGCAGAATGAAAACTAAAGATAGCTTCCCAATCAAACTTAGAAGGAGTAAAGCAAAAAAGAAAATATGTTCAACTAGATGACAGAAGTACTACCACGTACGGGCGAGGCTAGTACTTGTGCATTTCAGAAAACTAAAAAAAGTTCTAAACCTGCAATAAATGCAGAGTGGAACTTTTTTTGTTCTTTGGTATAAAATTCTGGAATTGACAATAACTCCTCTTTCAATTCATCCATGAAAAACACAAGGATTACCATATGGATTTGTACAATTTTTCGGACCGCATCTCCCACTGCCTCCGCTTATATAATAAAGATACCTGCACCTTACGACCGTAAGTCCCACTGCTTTCAGCTTTGACCGGATCTCCCACGACCGTAAGTCCTTCAGCTCCTTAAAAACATGTTCCGACGTGTTAATAAATGTTTTCCATCAGTAAGTCAGTAGCATAACTCCACCAAAGGAGAACACGAAAAGATGAATTTTACTGTCCTGAAAAGTTCTTTGAAAGTAAAAGGCACAAACAAACAAAATGATTAAACTCGAGTGAACGCACTAGTAAAGGGTTCATTAAAATGTATATGCTTCAGATCATATTATATGAAATTAGACCATAATGTATATGGCCTAGCTTTTCCATATACGGTCTAAGTTGCTCAGATCGTATGTAACGAAATGGCGTCAAGTGTCTTGACTCAGTAATTCCCACACATTATCGGTGCTAACAAAAACATTGGAGTTCCTTCTACTACTATACCATCCTCAATAAAATAGTAGACACTGATCAGGGACCTCTGAAACATCTACAAACAAAGTTTGAGCGACTTTGACATTTTTCGTTTTTTGTTGATCTCTCCTCCGCCACTGACAAGCGTTTCAACAATGATACACTGTTACCATTTCCTCCCCGGTAGTAATACGGTGTCACAATTTCATCACAATCAAGTTTGTAGTTTCCAAGCTACACGTTATATGATTATAATATGTATGTACCAAATTATTCCACAAAACATAAAATTTAAAGACAACATTTGGATAGGTTTAAAAAGCACACGATATCTCAAAGTAACCTTTTTAACGCGATATAGGGTAATTTATGGGTACAACAAATTTTTGAGGGTTACAGTCTTCCACCCCCAACCACCCCAATTTCACCACCACCTCCCAACCACCCCAATTTAACCCCCTCTCAAAAAAAGTACTTAACGATCAGGAATTCCTAAAATGCCCAAAAACAAATTTTAAGCTGTCATTTGTTTTTTTAGTTTTTTCATTAATGCTGCGCCGCCATTGATACGATTTCTTAAAGCGATACGCGTTTTTATCCTCATCACGATGATAATACTGTGTCAAAATTTTATTAAAATCAATTTAATAATTTCCAGGTTCTCAATACAAAACAATCTATACTGTCTAAAGCAATCCTCGTTATATACTGTAAAGTGGCTGATACACGTACGAACTTTAAGTGCGCGCTTTTTAAGTTCGCGAACTTACTCGGCTCGACGTCGGTGACACACGTGAAGCTGAAATCACTCATTTTGATAATTTTCTTAAATAAACAAAACTTTTAACAAACGTCATACACAACAAGCGGTGTGCATTGATGGCCTGCCGAAACTAAGTGGTGGCTCGCGGTTCGCAGTACGAGCCGAGACAAGCTATGAGCAAGATTTCAAACCAGTTGGATCGCCGGCGGTTTGCGCGACGGTTTTAAAGTACGCGTACTTACGGTGACACACAGGCGAAAAAGGTCGTCGAGCCATAAGTACGCGTACTTGCTGGTACGTGTATCACCCCTCTAATAGGCGAGGCAATGTTCGGATGGACACAAAAAAGTGTATTAATGCGATAGTTCTTTCTTTCACAAGTCTGACATAAAGGCAAAGGTCCTCCGGACCGCCTTGATAGTTAACGACGAGTAGTAGTCTTAGTAAGTCGATGAACAGCCTGTTATGAATACAACACATTTTTCAGTATTACAACCCCCACGCCCCAGTTATCATTATTCCACCCCCGCACCCAAAAAAAGTAGAATATGATCAGGAACCCCTGAAATGTCTAAAAACGAAGTTTGAGGAATATTTAAAATTTTTCGTATTTAATAATCACTGCGCCGCCCATGCACCGATTTTCAAAATTTGAAATTTGGAATTTTCAATACCTTACCTGACATAACCTAACCAAATCGGTCGGGCTAAAAAGAGACTCCGTTTGATGACCTTACTCCGATTGTATCAATTAATGGGCTGTAAAAATGTTTATTTTGACTCTCAATTCAGGAAATTAACCCAAAAAAAAGGTTTTCGAGGGGGCCTGGGGCCTGTTTCTGCACACTGTGAAAAAAGCTGAACAGTTGACAACCCTACCTGGGGGTATGTTGCCTAGAATATTCAAAATCTACAAAATCAGTGACGTCTGAGGGGGCACATGCAAACGAACAAACCTAAGTCAACTTAAACTTACCCAATTTATAGGAACATTAAGAATTCAGAGTATCATAACTTTTTTATGTTCCATTTCTTGGTGTTGCTTCTGGTGTCGTTGTACTCTACTCTTCATTCTTGAGTTGACCATATATTTTGTGAAAAAATGTCGAAATTCCGAAGTCGTTTTGAAATTCCAAAGAGGCGTAGATTTTCATCGGGCCATTTTCTCAGTCTGGGAATGATCTCATCGCACTCAAGTCGTCAAACCGAGTCAACTAACACTTCTTTAAACCCATTTAATCCACTTTGACCTCAACGACTTGGCCGGTCAGGTTGAGTTAGGTTAGGTACCGAAAGTGCTGTAGTTTTTCAACGGAGCGTTCCTTGGTTTGGGAGTGGTCTCTTTTGACTCAGGACATCGAACCGAGTCCATTGACACTACTTTCAACCCCCATTTCGGTTTCCGCTAAAACGAAGTCTAGCCTCAGATTTTCCTATAGCCTATAACTACGTTATTCACTCCACCCGTATGGCCCTTTAATTTTTGCCGCGATATTAAATTACTGCCCTTTGTTGTGCAGGAATCCACGGTTTTCGATAATTTCAGATTACTCTTTTGTCTATGTGTTTTGTCTGTCCTGTTTCCAACAGGAAACAATGGACCTCGCGAAAAACAATGCTTACAAAAGAACCCCTAGTTTGCTGATAATCATTTTCACGATGATGATTTCGAGTATAGAAATTTAATAATCATAAATAATCATGCCCTAGTTCGTCCAGAACATTCTGGTCTGTAGCTAAGGCTGTTAGTCAGAACTTTTCCTATTCGTCAATACCACCCTTGACCAGAGAGGACAAATCCATCGCTTCTGCTCCTGAAGAAAAAGCAGACATCTTGGGGAAGCTCTTAGCAGCCACTTCTACTGTAGGCTTTCAAGGAAGTACTCCGACCACCACTATAAGCGTGAACTCGAGAATAGCAGAGGTCAAATTTCAACATCGAGATGTAAAAAGCATCCTCCAAAAGCTGAACACCAATAAAGCTACTGGTCCTGACCAAGTTCCAGCCATTGTTCTTAAACGCTGTGCCGCTGAGCTTGCACCTATTCTTTGCAAGCTCTTCAAACTTTCGTATCAACGAGGCGTGTTTCCCGCTTCGTGGAAGATTAGCTGCATACAACCCATCCCTAAGAAAGGCAAAAAAGCTGATCCCACCAACTATAGACCTATGGCTCTTCTCAGCATCATGTCTAAGGTTATGGAGACTGTCATTAATACACAGCTCCTGAAATACCTGGACAACAATAACATCATAAATGGTCGCCAGTATGGGAGGTTATGGAGACTGTCATTAATACACAGCTCCTGAAATACCTGGACAACAATAACATCATAAATGGTCGCCAGTATGGCTTCCGTAAGCACAGGTCTACAGGTGACCTCCTTGCCTACGTCACTCACTTGTGGAGCAGAGCAATAGACAATCATGGCGAATTCCGTGTTGTTGCACTTGATATATCAAAAGCTTTCGACAGAGTATGGCATGACGGACTTCTGGTCAAACTTGCTGCTTATGGACTACCACATGGCCTGCGCCAGTGGCTGAATACCTTTTTGAACGACCGATCTCTGTTTGTTGTAGTCGAGGGCTGTTCATCAGACGTATTTCCAATAAACGCCGGTGTTCCTCAGGGATCTGTCCTGACCCCTACACTGTTTCTGCTGTACATCAACGAGCTGCTGGAAATAACATCCAATCCAATCTACACCTTCGCAGATGACAGTACATTAGTGTCGTGCATGGAACCAGGCAAGCCACTATCATCCCAGGAGACGGTACGTCGGCCACAGCAGCATGCCTCACAGATCAACGTAGATATCAAAACAATTGTCGAGTGGGGATTAGCAAATAAAGTACTGTTCAACGTACAAAAAACTCAACTCAACTCAGGCAACAACACTTACAAAGAAGTCTCACGATGGCTTACCAACCGTGGAAATGGAGGGTCACCCCATAGTCGAATCACCTTCCGTCAAGCTGTTGGGAATCAGCATCAACAATAACATGTCCTGGCTCGACCACGTCGTCAGTATTGCTAAGATGGCATCTCAGAAGCTTGGAGTTTTGTTCCGCTGTAGGAAGTTGTATACACCAGAGCAACTGCTGCTGCTCTACAAGGCTCAGATCCGACCATCGCTGGAGTATTGCTCCCATGTGTGGGGATGCGCTCCGAAGCACTCTCTAAAGCTTCTGGACACTATCCAGAAAAAAGCGATTAGACTAATCGATACGCCTAACCTCACAAAGGACCTCCATAGCCTGGAACATCGAAGGAGGGTGGCTGACCTATCCCTGTTTTACAGATTCTATCACGAAAGATGTCCGATTGAGCTCTCTCAGATAATAACACCACAGGCCGTCCGAACCAGGAACACTAGAGAAGCTCTGCGAGCTCATCCTTACCAGGTCGAGGTCCTTACTCCCCGAACCAGACTCCTCCAGCATTCCTTCTTTTGGAGAACTTCGACGCTGTGGAATCAGCTGCCGGGGAAATTGTTTCCCGGCGGCTACAACCTGCAGCGTTTCAAATCTAACGTGAACCGATACTTATCCCCTCGCAGCGCTTCTACAGCGCCATAGGCTTTCAGCCTTTGCGGGAGGCCGACCATAAAAAAAAATAAGGGCTTATGTAACGCAGTTTCAAATGAAAAAAAGGCCGACGTTATATAAGTTCCAAAATGTATGGACATTTGAATGCTTGCCACCACCGATTTGTCGAAAACCAATGAGTGAAAATAAGACCGCTGAGAGACGTCAAAAGATTCGTCAAGGGGACAACTTTTTAACCAAAACTACTGGCTGTTCGGATCTCCGGGTGCCAGGTAGGCCTGGGAGGAACAGTAAACGAAGTTAGTTTAAAGAATTGTGCTGCCACTCCTCGTCAGGCTAACACCAGAAGCCGTTCTTCGTAACAACTTCCCACTAACGACAAGCCCAAAGGCCAGAAAAACGTATTTAGAGCCGATTTTACCAATATACGAGGTCTTGCCTCCAACAGAAACTCTGTCCATCAACATCTTCAGGCATACTCTCGCACTCAAGTGCTCTTCAACAACGGATTACTGCCTTAGGTATCCCAGATATGACTTATATCCCGATTTAGATGTAGGTTTGGCGTATGCACCTATGTTAAATCTGGGCTTTATTGTCATCTAAAGAAAGAACTCGAACTGGTAGGATATGACATCATATGCCTTAAAGTATCCTTCCAAAATCATTCGAAATTTATATGCTGCATCTATAGCCCACCAAGTAGTAACAACTGTAAAAAGCTCTTCGAAAATCTTTCAGCTACTGTGGACGCGCTGCAATCAGGCCATCCTAATTCAGAGATAGTCTTTCTGGGTAACTTTAAGGTTCACAACTCATATTGGCTCGAACACTCAAAACAATCGGACAACGAGGGACGTGCAGCTAAAGCCTATTCTATTAGCTGCGGCTTGGAGCAGATAGTCAAATAACCAACTCTACTCTGCTGCATATCTCCTATATCTCACAACTACTCCAACAATTTTTAGGAAAACTCCAAATATCGAGAAACACCTCAGTTTTATCGACAACACTGTAAACACGTGATTGACCTTAGCAAGGAGGAACACAGCCAATAAATTAAGAAAAAGCTCCTCTCATGTCCTAGTTCGTCCAGAACATTCTGGTCTGTATAGCTAAGTCAGAACTTTTCCTATTTGTCTATGCCACCCTTGACCAGAGAGGACAAGTCCATCGCTTTTACTTCTAAAGAAAAAAGGCAGACATCTTAACGAGGGTTTCCGCAGCCAATTCTGCTGTAACTCGAGAACGGCAGAGAACAAATTTCAACATCAAGGTGTGAAAAGCGTCTTCCAAAAACTAAACACGAAGAAAGCTACTAGTCATCACCCTTCTTCCTCACCAAATTCCAGCCATTGTCCTTAAACGCTGTGCCGCTGAGCTTGTACCGAAGCTTGCACCTATTCTTTGCAGGCTCTTCAAGTTATCGTGTTTCCCGCTGCATGGAAGATTGGCTGCGAACAACCCATTCCTAAGAAAGGCAAAAAAATTAATTCCATCAACTGTAGACCTATGGCTCTCCTCAGCATCATGTCTATAAGGTTATGGAGACTGTCACTCTGCAATTTCTTATAAGCACAATAATGCCAAAACTCGTCAGCTGTTATAATCTCATGAGAGATCAGGTAAATTTATTAACACAAAAAATCATTTTTAGATACACGACCGAATTGAGAATCTGGTTCTGATTTGAATTAATTCCTTTATATTTCCTCTTTTTTCATTTGTATACTAAAATAATATTGCTAGAATGTAAGTTTGAATGGTATTTAGTGTACATTTTATAATGCTAATATCTATTAAAAATCTAATTGGCAACCACGTTTGATTTTCTTCTTTAATGTTAGCGCGGCCCTGGATGCTTCTGTCCTCAACATCTTCCACGCGACACTGTGCGTTGTATAATACATGTTTCTGTCCATTGAAGAAAATCAACTTTTTGAGAAATAAGTGCCATAAAATTACTGCAGAGTATATCTCGAACGTTTTTTTTTACGATCCAAATATTCTCCTATACCTTGCTATTTTATTATACAAATGTACCAATAGCTCGAACAGGCCAGCCGTTCCTTCAACCGACAAAGGGAAAAGAGACCGCGGACGTCCCCATGTTTACTTAATTACCTTCTAAAAATATTTTCCGGTTTCTTTCCGGCCGTAATTTCCACGTCGCCGTTCTCCTTTTTGTCTGTGATCCCGTTCCTCATACACGAAAGCCAAAATCGATGGCCCAAAGCCTTTTTCTAAACGAATGAAATGTTTTATGTAAACCCAATGGCTGTCGGCGTCCTTTTAACACCACGCGCTAACGTCTATTCATAAGACCAAAGTGGATTTCCATTTTGCTCTTCGCGCTGTAGCGAAGTGGTCTTTCTTTTCTGTCTGATATCGCCTATCAATCAGTGAAGCTAATGTGGGCTCGCACATCGCTTCTTATAAAAGCATGACATGGAGCGTCTTGGTCCGGTCATAAGTTCAATCAAATAAGTCTTGAAGTCGAAAATTATAATAAACCCTGCCAACCAGATTTTTAGCTCAATTGCGATCCAAGGATTCCGAAAATACAATTGGCAGGCCGAAAAACGTCCGGGCAATGTGTGAACATTCCGCGAAGGAAGACTGGCGATTACTGTTTTTTGCTAATAATTCGAAAACTATTGTGAATATCATAAAACTCTTAATATGGAAGTTGTAGAGTTTAAAATTCTACATAAAGATATATTTTTATACGACACATTTGGTGTTGAATAGATAAATAAACAGAGATTATCTAGCAAAGGTAATAAGAAGCCGGTTTCACACCAGTGCTCGGCAGCACTAGACAAGAGAATGAGCTGACCATATTTCCTTTTCTCTCTCTTTCGCTACGCATACAGACGTGTAACAGGATTGGCAAGGCATGCTCGTACATTCTTGCAACTGCACCGGTACATTCGCATATCCGTACAGTTATCAAGTATTCTGCGATTTTTGTTACATATATATCGTTTTTCTCATTTGGCCACTGCGTAATAATGCTGAAAAGGTAAATTCGATGACAATGCGTGAACTGCTTGAAGTCAGGTTTGGTTCACATTGGAAAGAAGATACCATTGTCGAAAATAATTTCAAAAATAATGATAAATGTAGAAATTTCCTAATAAGGAAGGTCAATCCGAATGCCTGAGGAATATAATCAATTGATGCCCTTCTAAGTTCCGTTACACAGTGACGCGGAGGCTCCGTCTTCCGCGCTCCGAGCGCAGATTTTGCTTTATTCACCTTTAACCTCGGACGCGGCGTCTGTCAGACGAGGTGATACTAAAATACTGCCATAAATGGAATACCGCTTCATGCACAACGTTGCCACTTCATCTAATCTAAGTATGACTGGATGCCATACAGTCGACATAACAACACCGGCGTTTGTTCAAAATGTCATTAGTTATCGAGAGATCGTCACTGCGAGTAGTAGATGAGAAGACGCGTACAAGTTTACTCTTTTACTCTTTTATACCATGCAGAGCCAGGATTTTCTTATTTTCCTCGCAAATCAATCTGTATACAATGATATAGTAGCAAATAAATAGATATAGTCTGAAAATTAGCTTTATTAAGGGGCCTGGATACACACATTTATACATACGTATTTGCCATGTAAAACACGGATTCACAATTTCTCGCATAACACACTCTATTTTCAAACCACATATATAATATTTTAGAAGGTGATAGTTAAGACCTTAATGAGTGACAAGTATTTTCGATTTTCTCAAAAAAGTTTTCTAATGTGCAGAAAAACTCGCAATGCAAAATCATACATTCTATAAATGCCTGTAATTTAACAACCAAACACGATATCAAAAAAGGCTAAATAGTTGCACAATCGCAAGCTTTCTTCTTCAATTTGCTCTTTGAGTCATTGCTGTAAGTTCAAGGGTAACTACTTTTGGATTTATGGACTTATCTGCCCTCATCTTAGACACACACACTGGAGAAAGAGAACAGGTGGCTACGCCTCCTCGCTAACACGGGAAGACGACTTTTCTTGGATT
The DNA here is from genome assembly GCA_951848785.1 of Callosobruchus maculatus. Lineage (NCBI taxonomy): Eukaryota > Metazoa > Arthropoda > Insecta > Coleoptera > Chrysomelidae > Callosobruchus > Callosobruchus maculatus. The sequence continues at coordinate 3,525,324 of CATOUR010000130.1, forward strand.
CTCAATTTCGCCCGCTATACCCTAGACCCTCAAGTCAAAAAAGATTTTAACCCATTTTTCACCAGAAATATGCCTACGTCTATAAACACAGTAATTGTGTAAGCTACGTGGCTAGCTCTGAAATTTTTAAATGCATATCTAGTTATCATTATCATACAGCAATGCACGTAATATTATACAAATGTACTACCATTTTACAACAATATGATGCTGACAACGGGGATCGTCTCTGAGACGACACGTCCGAGTATACGTGACATTTACGGTACGTCCGAGGTTAAGGGGTATGGACAGATACGCGGCTTTCTGCGTCAGTTTTGATCGAGCTTCGTTAAACAGAGAAGATGAGTTTTCAATTTTTGAAAGTTGTTGCAGCTTACTACGCTATCAAAAAGCGGAAACTTCTCCGCAATCGCAAAGTTTTGGTTGGATCATATTCATGAGCAACGAGCTTTAAACAGGACATTTGGCGGAACACTCCGTGAAAATGATAAAAGAATATTTAACTACTTCTGGACGTCCAGACCCTTGTAGGCAGATAGGGTCTTTTTTCGACACTACTAATTAATAACTAGGTGTCAAAAACAAGTCCTCGCAACACAGAGAACAATATTATACTGCACTTATACTGGCAGTTCCGCGCGCGGTCGTCCGCCCAGGCCCAGCTGTGCATGCTCCAACCTAGCCCTGTAGCATCCTGTGACGCGAAGGCTCCGCGTCCCGTAAAGATTCAAGCGGACCGATCCTACGCATGACGGTCAGCCGCGCTGGTGTGAAGGCTCTCGCACAGCCTCCTTCACTGAGAGCCGTGAAGAGGAAAAGGCAACACCGCGCAAACCCGAACTGGTAGTGCTGTTTGCTGCGACCATCGGCTGCGACGATGTGCGAAACCTGCGACGAAACATACATCGCGAGATAAATCGTCTTTCTTGGAAATAGTTTTAGAAATAAGAAAATATACTGTCCAGAACAAATAACATTCAAAATTCAACTGGCGTTAGATCTCGATTATACAGGGTGTCTGAAAAATACTGAAACGGCACAATAACTCCTGAACTAAGAATGGTCGAAAAACTAAGATACTTTGCTGTTAGAATTTTTCCCCACCTATCTTGTGCTAATCTTGACCTTGACCTTTAAGGTCATTTGGTCCATTTCTTCTAACTTTTTTACAGTCTCTTCATGTTTTTGAATTATTTTTTTTCCTTTTTGTTGGGTCTGGTCTTATTGGTACTTCAGGTTTTGAGAGATATGAGGGCAAATTAGGAAAGATAGAGGGAACGACATTCTCTTTCCACTTAGGGTATTTTAAGGGCACATCGTTTTGAATTGTTCCATCAGATAGTACAATATTTTCTGTTTTTATCACATCACATTCTCTAAAGTGTCTACTGTACAAAGCAGCATACTTTGAAGGTGTCCAGTTTTTTCTGGGTATTGCCGCAAGCTACTTTTTTGCAAAGTTTCGTCACTTGGAAAACGAAAAGTTGACACATAACTTCCTGTTTTTAATGCAGAATTATAGTTTGCATTGCAAAGAGGGGCACAGCAGCAGCGGGGCATTTTGCATGGAGTTATCGGCTATACTACAGAAACCATATCCTAAAATGAACTTATCAATTCAATGAAAAAAAAACAGAGAAATAACAACCTGATTGGGTGTTGTCAGAGAGTTCCAACCTCGGGACCAGTTAGTTCCTCAATGTTACAATCACTTTCACAAAGTAGAAACTGCTTATAGTCACTGATTTTCAAGTATCACCATATCACCAATTAAACTATTTAAGGTCCTCTAATAGCGGATTATCATTACAGAATCACGCAGAATGCAACTTGTGTTGCGGGGATAGACCTCGATGTAAAAACAAACTATTTCGTTCTCCAGTCGACACCGCTATAGACAACGTGATAAACCGCGAGAGTGACTGAGTGAAAGCATCTTCGATATGTTCGGTCTCATAAGACTACGCAGGTTTGTTTTAGCATCGATATAGAGGCCGCGACATAAACAGCGACCGCGCTCTTCGATGTAAATTAGCATGCTCGTACCCTAAGGTAAGGGTCACGGTTTACCACACGGTCTCTACATCGGTGCTAAAACAAACCTGTGTATTCTTATGACACAGAACGTATAGAAGATGCCTTCACCCAGTCAGCCTCGCGGTTTATTATTCAGGGCGTTCATTTGAAAACTTCCCCCACGAATTTTTTGATAACCACTGGTTCAAAGAAAAAACGCCCAGATGCGTCAAAAGATTTGTCAAGGGGGACCATTTCTTAACCAAGAACTACTTTCCCCCCTCTATCCTCTGTCCTCCAGGGTCATCCCATTAAAAACTTTAAATGACAAGAGGTATACGCTCAATAATGGGAAGAAATGTTCGGTCATACCGCTCGATTCGTGATATATGAAAATGCAGACTCCGTTTGAATAGAATAGTCAAAGGTCACCAATTGCACGCCGCTGAGAAAGCCCCCAGGTAGGAAGAGGGCGTCTTAGAGACGTCCATTTTTCGTCATCTTGTGGCCGAAGAGGACGAATCAGCTGTCATATAAAAGACGTTAGCAGGACGTTAAAATGTCACAGCCAGAAGACGTCACACACTGACGTCTTCAGACGTCATATAATGACGTCTTCAGGATGTTCAACTGAGTCATATACTGGACGTGTTTTTTTTCTTGACGTCTTTAGAACGTCCCTTTGTCGTCTCTTAAAACGTGATTTTAACGTCACCATGATCGATTTTTCATGACGTTTTGGATGGAAACAGACACCAATTAAGAAATAAACGTTTATTCATAATCCTTTTTAAATATATTTAGGAGTCTTCACCATTGTTTATATTGTAAAACATAAAAAGCCGGTAGTTTGATGAATTAAAATAAGACACATGTACAAAGAACTTCATAAATTGCCTCAGAAATAAATAACTATTTAACTATGGTCGAACTTTGCCTATAAATTAGGCCTAAATGTCCTAACGACCGAAATGAATCTGCTGCATCACAGGCCAAAAAACTTCTTTCTTTCTTGGCGTCAGCCTACTTTTGGCAACCACCGCGACGCCACCGTCATCGAACTCCACCAGTATGTACGCCATTAGGCTATTGTATTATTAATAGATACGGTCGGGGTCGCACTGGGGTCGAAATAGAAATGCACCACATAGGCAGGACCAAAAGTGGAAAAGACCGAGACAGGCGGGAGTAACAAAATTTGCACAAAATCCACTACATGCCACAGAACAAACGGGACAAACCGATCACTGTGAACCGTTCAACAGAAGTACCGAACTGCGGACCGCGCAACGGTAACGGCCAACGATGAACGTGGCGTCACCCACGTGACGTCGTGACGTGGCTGCCGTTGGTCGTTGTCGCTGGCTCAGTTCAGCAGTGGGGCACTGTAGAGAAGCGCAACGTTGCCAATTTGACTGTTAAACGACATTTGTTTAATCCTAAGGTAACCTCTTTTTGTTTCAAAAGCAAAACTGTAAACTTTTGCTTCCTGATGTATTCTCATACGAATAACCACTGGATATCGGATTATAAGAGAAACTTCGTTCAACAAATACTTTCTTTATCTTTTCCTCATTACTGTTTCGGCTACATTATGAACAGCGTAAGATTATATTCGTAAAATGGTCAGATTCTCATGGAACAGGTATTGTTAGAATGATATAATGCATATTATGTCGATGAATAATATAGTCATCAAGCAATTAGTGGCATCACATGCTTTCGCGCGTGCGCACTTAGTCGTCATTGAATGCAGGAGATTCAAGAATCAAGTAGATTTGTTCATGGGTTTGTCTAATTTGTTCCAAATACCCATCGTCTGTCACCTTTTGTTTCGAGTTAAATACTTATGAATTATTTTTTAAATTTTGTGCTCACCAGGACCAATTAGAACGTCTTACAGACGTCTACGCTGAAACGTTTTGTGGACGTCCACTAGCGGCCGTCTTTTGGACGACGTTTTTCGGCCAAAAGACGTCGAAGACCAGTGAAGACCAAAATCGGTTGCCCTAAGGACGACACGCTGCTACCTGGGTCGTTAGAGGTGGCGCATTAATGCCAGGTGACCGATTAGTCGAATTGCTCCCCTTTGGACAGTAGTATAGACAGGAATCATAATAGTATGCGCATACTGTCGTACATCCATCGCCGAGTCATGCTGGAGTTTGCGGTAATGAAACGGCGGACGCTTTCGCAACCCAAGTAGCATTTTGGCAATCATAACCACATGATACACCAAAATTAACGTTAAAGTTGACTATTTATGGAACGTCACACTTTAGACCACCGAACAACATCGTATCAACGTTAAGCGTTACTTTATAACTTTAGTTATACCATGGGTTGTTACGACGTTTACCCGACCAACTATATGTAGTTAATAATTTGATAATAATAGGTTTTAACAACGTTTTAGCATCTATTGGTGACAACTCTAGTTATATGAAACGTTTTGCCGACGGACGGAGAGTCTCGTTATTCGATATAACTGAGCCTTGGGTAATTTTTCAGTTGAACTAAAAACGTTTTCGCGTAGTCTTTTTTGCAACTAACCTATTTTAACATTATTACGACAAGAATGGCAAATGGAAAGAGCCTTCAAATATACTGCTTCCTATTACAGGTATAAAAAACGATTGTGTCTTGTGTCGTGAACAAACTTTACAGGCGCAAGCTTATATGGAAGATTCTCAAAACTTCACTTTTAACTCCTTCAACCATCAATCAAATTCGACCTCAAATTTTGGGGAGGAACCTAAAAAAGAAGACCCAAATAATGAAATAGGAGTCAATCTGGAGGCAGCAGATATTACTGAAGTGGAAAAGTACTGTCTCAGAAAGCACAGTAAGAAAAAATAATAAAAACCTATGAGTACGAGAACGAGACCAAAGCCACAAAAACCAAATAGGTACCGTTAACCAAAGCCCCAGGCACATTCCAAATGCGAAAAGACAAAGCTGACATATGACAACTGACAGCTGCGACAGAGGGTGCGTTTGGAAAGGAAAGTGCGTTCCTCAGTTAACATATAGTCAGTTTTTAGTCGAATCTTGGCCGGACAAACAACTCCAGTCGAATTTCTGATATGCATCTGGTTGTCTAGAGGACTATCGTTGAAAGATAGTCGATTTTTGGTTACTTGACGTTCATAGTCGGGTTTATGCGGTTTTACGCCGATTACATTTTTAAGCCGTGTTTGAATGCAATTCTCCTTCGAAACATGGTCGGCCACTAAGTCAAAGAGCATATAAACGAACACTATACTGATAATTATAAAATCTTATGTTAGTTTTTTGGAAACAATTCATAAATGTTCCGCTTAAATTGATTTTCAGTCAATATAAACGTTAGATATTTTTTATCTAAATTTATTTTTTTAAATCCATTTATTTTTGGATTCTGAGAAGTTTGCAACAGATTGAAAGCATGCGAGTTTTTTAGCCCGAAGTAATACTATATTTGACAGTAAACTGGGATGCGTTGTTGAATTAAGTGTACATATCGTTAATTTGTAGCAACTTTATTTATAGGATATAGCCTGATCAAAGGAACAACACACTTCAATATCAAGGTGGTAGTCACAGTTGTCAGAAAGTTTCTACACTAGAGGGCGCAGGTGTGTAGGCGTTTGAAAGTAAAATCAGCAACGTTTAGGAAACGAGAAACATCAGCCTGCAGTTAAAAGTTAAACGTCGTGACAACCCAAAAACGATTGACCAAATTGGTGCAAAATAGGGTTGTTACAACGTTCTGTTGGGGTCGGCCACATAACTTATGTGTAGTTGCGTAATTTTTTCAAACACGTCGCCACAACGTTAAACTACTACTTGGGAAGGCAAGGGCCGGCTGTAACACTGACAGCAGCACGGCTCTAAGGGCAGGTTGTACAAGCGTCGGTTTAACTCAAGCTTCATTAAACCTGAGCTTAGCTAAGCTTAGGCTTAACGTTGACATCCGTTGTGCAATCGTTGGTTTAGTTAAACTTGGTTGATAATAAAACTCGCTACGGTTAGCACCAATGTAGCCATGCGTACTGTCACAATTATCTAAAACGTAATCTCTTCTGGTTTGTCACTGTTTGTGTCAAATTCGAGTAACGGCCGTTTCTGTCTTTGTTATTTTATTTGCCTTCTTTGTTGAATTATACACAGGTCTTTCCAAAAATATAACCTTAGAAAGTGATAACCAATTTGAAGGTTCCTGCTTGACATATCATGTGATTTGTATTAGATTGTTAATCCGAAGCTTAAGCTTACATTGTGCAACCGTCTCTGAGAAAAACAGGTCAAAGTTAAGCTGGACAACTTATTTTAGGACCTCTGGCCAAGGTTCTGTATGTCATTGGACCTTCAGACGTCACTTGCATGTGATGTTGGGCCGCAAAGTACCCGACATGTACACGCTGTGGCGAGGAGGAAATGTCCTTGGTACATATTCTATGTCGCTGTGACTCCCTTGGGTATCACAGGCAGACTATGAACTGGGTTCAAGGGTCCCTGAACCTGAAAACATAAGATAGTCTGGACCCAAGGCCATCCTTACCTTTGCGATGAGAGCTGGATTTGGGAACTAAAGTAAGGATACACCTTTCCATACCATGTATGTATTAATATATCATGATACGATTTATCGAATTCACCTGGTAGATTGGTTAGTTTCAATTAGGATTAGAAGGACTATAACGCTGAAATTACCGTTAGACCGTAGACAGCCAGTGAGTGATATTTAGTAGTATTCAACTTGATTTGCAAGAGTTTGCCATCTGTCTACTCTCGAATCTGCTGTCGTACAAAAGGTAGTATTTTAAACGACTTTGGTATCTTGAGTGGCTGGTTGAAGGAATGTAAACTGTTTTCGCCGTCCTGACAGATAATTTCTGCCGTAGTATCAGTGTATGTGTCAACAAACTGAGTAACTGTTATACAAAGAAGAAATTATTAATGAGGCACATGAGTGTCGTTTGTAATACATGTGAACGTCTGGAAAGACGGCACTTACGACAAACTTCCAGCTACTTCTATTTATCTAAATTCACGTTGCTGAGTTTCTCAAGAAGACTGGAATCGAGCCGACTCTAATTGCGATTTTGTTAATCCGGTTTAGCGAAGTGTATATTTCGGTTGGTTGCGAGATGCGAGTGATCCGTTTAGCAAATGAAGCCAATCTGCCGTACTGAGTACGCGGCGCGACTGGGGGTTTTAACAAAATGCTTGCCGCCTCGCGTTACCGCAAATGTAAGAACGTTGTCTTCACTACTCGTACGTTAGTCTGGGCATTTTTGTATGCAAACTGCCACCTAAAAATCGAATCACCATTTTGTCTCTGAAAGCCGCGAATGAACACTTGGCAACACCGCCTACAAAACAACAGGACGGCTGGATGGCAACCAGTGATAATCAGTGGGTAAATACATAACGGGTAAGTAAATACAATTGGGGTATTTACGCAGGAAAAAATAAACTGCGAGTAAAACGTGTTTCTTGGCATAGGCGTAGTTAGGTGGGGGCTCGGAGGGGCTTAGCCCCCCCAAGAATTAAATTAGCCCCCCCAAAAGTCCTAAAATAATTCGTTCTGTTAAATCTTTGTACCTAGGGCGGGAACTTGAGCCCGCCAGATCCAGGGACTTCAGCCCCCCCAGATTTAGGGACTTAACTACGCCTATGTTTCTTGGGTGGTAGAATTCAAGAGTGTAAATTTTTACACCCTTGCAAATAACGATTATTATAGTTGTATATTAAAACTTGCTTTTAATAGTGATTAAGTTAAAGAGCGTATTTATGTTTGAAATCCCGTTGAAACGAAGTAGATGATATAATGTACGTGTGTAACCGAAATTCGCATATACCTACGGTGTGCTCCCAACACAAGAAGATGAAATACCTACCCAAATTGCTATTATCTTCTCCTATAATTATTTTTTGTCTTATAAACGAGATGTTGTGTCTTTTGTACTCATACCTAATTTTACGGTGTCTCGTATTCCTACACTCTAGCAGTTCATCCTTAAGGTCATACTGTTATAATTAACAATCTTCAAAAGCGTACTTCTACACTCTGCTGAGGTTATTCTGCACATAATTTGTTTAGTTTTGCATCATTCGGGTGGTACATTTACACGACGTTGGAATAGACCTGGTAAGGGTGATCTTGCAGAGCCTCTCTAGTGTTCTTGGTTCAGACGGCCTTTGCTGTTATTATCTGGGTCTGAGAGAACTTACTCGAGCATCTTCCGTGGTAGAACGGGAACAGGTCAGCCACCCTCCTTTCCTCGATGTTCCAGGCTGTGCAGGTCCTTTGTGAGGTTAGGCGTATCGATTAGTCAAATTGTTCTCTTCTGGATAGTGTCCAGAAGCTTTAGAGAGTGTTTTGGAGCGCATCGCCTCACATGAGAGCAATATTCCAACGATGGTCGGATCTGTGCCTTGTAGAGCATTAGTAGTTTAGTGTACATTTCATAATGTACAAGACATTGTATAAATGTGCTACTGTTAAGAGCAGATATATGGTCCATACCTACTCTTATGTATATTATAAAACAGTATGGTGTGTATCATATTTTTATCGAGAGACACTCTTATAATTAAATTAGATTTGTATGCCTTAAACACAAATACCTCGCAAGCTACAATATTTCTCGGAAATGCTTAGCCCGCTACAGACGATCGTTAATGACTTAATGCAATGCCGTTCATTCATCACCGACATGCATCAACATCGGGGTGTAGCTAAAAAATGTCACGTTGTTGAGTGCGTAGTCGGAGAGCGCCTGGCGTGCAAATCTTCTGCTGGCGACTGATATTTTGAATGTACAGGCAATACCGTCCATGTAAGTTGCAGCGTGTAGAGACAATTTGAATGTTTTTGACTGCTATTTATCAGAGGCGTCTAAAAAATTGTTTTATTTTCATTGTTACATAGGGTTTTAGTTTTTTTGATGATTTCAATGTAGTTATTTCTTCACTGGAAGGAATACCCTCAGTTGTGCTTTTATCTTCATATATTTGCCGTGTAGTGATTGATATATAGCTTTGCAGGTTTCGGGAATTATTTGGCTTAGAGCTTGCGGTGATACTATTGTAGAAAATTTTAGATCCTCACAATTTCGTCCTGTCTCTAAAAATCGGAGCGTTTAACCGTTCATGCGCTGTGATTGCAGTTCTCATAACAGTATCTTCACGTTTTATTAACGGTGTCACTGAATTTAACAGTTCCACATAAGTCTCTTCCTTCATCCTCAGGTAATTCCGCCACCAATCATCTGGTTGTAATTTGAGCTCGTCCAATAAATTCACATGGGAAAATGCCTCGCGTTTTAGGAGCCACTCTTTGGTCCACAAGCTGCGACGCTGTTTGCGTTCTTTGTTTATAGGCCTAGGCGCACGCCACTGCCATTGTCGTTCTTTCATTTTCATTGAATAAAATGTTTGTTACGACCACAACTACGTAAAAACTGGCACACAACTTCGTGCGTCTGTAGACAAGATACCAATACGGTATTGCTTGCACGGTAATGAATGCAAGGTGTTGAATTAAAGTATTAACGATCGTGTATAGCGGCCTTTACAGCGATGCACCTACGTCGAAACGCTACTAAATACTGTAGTGCTGTGATATTGTTTTAAGATTTGGTTCAATGACTTGGACAATATAAATTTTACCATCGAGCAGGTTGTTCTCAGAGTTTCTAAATTGAATGGAAAATAGAACAGAATACAACTACTTTTATGCAGTTTCTAGGCTAGGGACATGCCCATTTAAAATCGAACAGCAAGCCAATCATAAGAAAAATATTCTAGCTATAAATATGGAATAGAAAATGATATAAAATAGTTTGAAAAGGTGCCGCTTTCTTCACAAGTTATGTACTCCAGGATGTGAAATGTGGATTAACAGTTATGAAATAGTAACAAATATTGCAAAAGATACAAGACACAAACTCAAACATAGCTATTCTGCGCCGGTACTCTGTAACTTAGAAACGTGTTTCTATGCACTATGTACTATGGGATCGGGTGGTCTCGTAAATATGACAGCGTGCCGTGACAGAGTAGTAGACACGTGATGGGCACCCGAAACTGCCCGATCGTCATGGTGATAGAAACATGTTTCTATCTCTTAAGTTAGAGAGTACCGACGCTGGTTGTTGAAATTTTGTCACCCGTTTTGTGCACCATAGAGTATTAACCTATGCAATGGGGATGTCGATATTGCCAGTCCTCACATTTGAAACCTAAATATTGACAAACACGATATTCGTGCATAGAATCCTGAACTATTTCTTGAACAATAAGGTGTGTCAATGTATTGGAGATAAAATGCTCTATGAAACTATTTTTCATTCGAATTCTTGAATAAATTGAACCAAATTTTGTACCAGAAATTGTGTAATATGTTACATTCTTAACAGTAAACCCTAAAAGCCATTCCTAGCAACAACCTAGGCCTTTACGGAAACAGTGATCTGGATCCGGATCGATCAGTTAAATGTCAAACAGCTGTCAAGTGGGAATTATGATTCCATGGAACAACAAAAAAGTTGGTTTAATAATAAAAAACAGATGGTTAAGAAAAACAGCTACTGATCTGAATCGTGGCTAAGGAGAAACTTCAGGCTATGGCGGCTCCACGATTTATATTGTCATGTGACCAACTGAGGCCATTCGACAGATATATGAAATCAGCAGGCTGAAAGCGATAATTTACTTATTTTTCAATATTTCAGTATTTGTCAAGGATTTTCATAATAAGTAGCGTCAAGCCTGGTAGTTTACAGTTCCTCAATATCTATCTAGTATGCCGCTGGAACCCTAACCTTGAAAAAGTGATTCTTGATCCTGTATTGAAATTTCAACTTTAAGCAACTGTTATCCAAATAGGTGACACAATCAATAAGTAAAATGAACAAGACCATGAGCTAGCAAGGCTTAGGCTTTTTAATTTTTCTGGCTTGATCGTGTACAGACTTTTTTCCGCTGCCAAGTTATGTTTGCCTTTTGACAAAATTATTTTACAAGCAGTTTTTCAAAAATAATATTGGACATAATATATGATTAGTCAAAGCTTATGCAGTTTTGACAGCTGATTTGAGCCGGTCAAAAATGTGTGTAACAATTCTGAGTTATTACAAAAAAATTGCATTATACGCCATGCAATAGTTCTAAAATTAAATCTTGAGGTACTTCAAAATCAATGTCACTATTTAAAAGGAGCCATTGAGTACAAATTAGGCATTGGTTGATATCTTTTAATTCTTTGACTTATACAATATTATTTTTGATACATTTAATTATATGCACCACATCAAATATAAGAAATTACTTTTTATTCATATCACAATAAGGATGAGGTACAAAAGGCTGTAAAATAGTGGCTTCTGAAAACATTGCAAAAGCTTTTCGGTTCATAGCATTGTTGTCCGATATTAAACTTATAACTTTAAAACCAAGCTCTTCCACCTCCTGTATCACATTAATGATAAGCTCCTTCAATTGGATTGCTGTCAAGTTATTTACAGGTACTAAAATCACAGCATATCTGTATTTAGACAAAATACTAGATATCCTAAAAACCTGAACCGTTTTTGCAGCTTTTGAAGGATCAGCTTCACTTAAGCCAAACACTGGATTGCTTTTAAAGCTTAGTTGTGAGTTAGTGAAAATTGCGTCTAAATGTATGTTGATTAAAAACACATGCCTACTATCATTATCAGTGGGTTAGGACTTACTAATCAACTTATATTTCTGAGATGTAAATAAATACATTATTTACTATTATAAAGTGATATACATATATATGTTGATGAAGAATGAAAATGCAAACTTGAAGCGATAATCAGTGTACTTCCCACATATCTTATTGTGTTATTTGCTGGTTGTTGACTCTAGAGTTAACTGTTCGACTGTTCCACAATGAAAGAAAAAATACATTTTGCTCCACTTCACTATCACCTATCTTTGTATAAGTTCTTCACATTACTTTGCCAATTTCAGAGCATTAGTTACAACAGGATTTTTTACGCCAGATACCTAGATATTAACGAAAACAGCAAATTCGCCATCACAATGTAATGCTTTACCTGCAATCCACAATGCCGTTTTTATATATAAAAAAAAGAACAGCCTTATATTTACACTTTTATCCTATAGAAACAGCCTCCGCAAGGCAACAGAAACAGGCGTAAAATAGGTAATGTGAGTGTAACCACTTGTAATTATAAGGATTATAAACAAACGACATGTGAAAAGTTTGATATGAAGTTAGGCGGGTTGGGCCTCAAATGACCACGTGATTTTGACGCACCATAGCCTGTTAGTTTTACATCAGCCACGTCTGAATCATGCGATCGCGATCACTTACCATATGAGGGTGAACTAACCCCAATTCTGAATGGTGACTCTCCGAACGTCAGGATCAGTGATCCATTTAATCAGGTTAACCCGTGTTTTCGTAAAAGCCTCATGTCTGTATTACTATCAGCTGTTTTGTGCCAAATCACATTGGTATATAACGGCATCTATGTACATATCTACAATGCCTGGACTGTTATTTCAGTTGCAAAATAAGCAAGGAGTGCCTCCGCTAAAGGATGCAGAGTGCATAAATGGATTTCGCAATAGAGATGATGTTGAATATTCTTTGTTCTAGTTTAAGCGTTCGAAACGAAGAACCTGCAAAGCAAATCTGAATTTTGTTCAGCAGATGTGGATCTCATTGTCAACTTATACAGTCCTTTTGATGCCCCCTTTATTTTTTGAACGAGTCAACTTGGGGTAAATAAATTGTAGCATGAATACTGTATTATGGTGTAAAATTGGCAGATAAAACTTGCAAGATGGCGTCTGGGCGCCATCTTTAAAAAAGAAACTGAAGGGTGGGTCTTGTGATACATCTCTTCAAAGCCAAGGACAAATACTTCAGAACCTTAGAATATAAAGTCAATATCTTTACGTACTATAAAATGGCAAAACATTTAATAATAATTACCTGATACGAACATTAATATCGATACATCTAGAAATATTTGATTAAAGTTTGAGGCTAAACATAGGTATATAAATTTAAAAAAGAATGTAAAGGTTATTTTAAGGATCCATTCATTTCCTCTCACCCCTCGAGCGGCAACCCCCGAAAATAAATAAATAAATAAATCGATAACGTGATTTCAAGGTAGAAAAACTTAACGGCTTCTTGGAGTATATTATAGACTTTTATACAACAAAAGATACACAAAAGACTGCTATGTTGTTGGCGACAGCTCAGAATAGTCGAGTTTTAAATAAGCGAATTAAATGAATGACCACATCTTTACTCCAGCTATACTTTTACATAAATTTCAACAGGCCACTGTTTCGAGTCAATAAATCACTTTGTACTTACACTGTGTTCTATCCCGGATCACAGCCAAAAGTAATACAATTGAACACGCAAATATTTCCGCTCCGTAAAGCTGACCTAGTCTATCAACTGTTCGTCCTCACCGACGTCTCCATGCCATCTGACCGCCGGCGCCACTATCACAGAACAGCGACGGTCGATCGAACGCGCTTTGCGCGCGAAAGGCAGTACACAAAAGAATAGCCAGCCCAAAGAAGTTAGACAACAGGAACAGACGACTGAACGTCCGAACACCTGGATAAACGGTAATAACGCTATCAGCTTGGTCATCCTGTTCAGAGAGTGTCCCCACGCCCATGACTACTCAGATTACAGCATATAATACAATCTTACAAGGTATAACCACCTCTTATATCTATGTTATATGACCCTTTGACAATGAGCCTTATTGTAATAGTTTCAAACAATGAATCTATTGTAGGCAACTATGTTGCAAAGTTACCTCCAAAGAAGACAAACAACTGATAACGACTTCCTGCAATAACAAGTCATACAAAGCATCATTGTTCGATGCCAGGTGTGCAAAACACTTCTGTCAGCATTAATTAAATATAAAAAGGTGGTACTGCGTACCACAGTTGTTCAATACCCGGCTAGACTCCGTAATGTCAAGTAATCATAAGAAACTTTTGTAAATTGTAACTTGAACGAGCGACACAAGCTTGTGCCGCTAATAAAGGTTTTTAAAAAGTTAATCATTGCTCCAGTGATATCACATCTATATGTAACAAATCCCCAACATTCTCCAACAAAAAGAAAAATGGTATATTCTTATCACATTACTACAAGGCAGCTTCATATCTGTTAAGGAAACGCGTTTTCATTTTTTACTATAATTTTCTTAGTCATAACTAATCTCTTTTAAAGTATACCTGGTTGCCTACCTTAGGTTCAACCCCATAGAAAATATCCGAACAGGCTCATTAAATAGCATTGCTCGTATGAATTTCGTGAGTACACGAGATAGATCCGAGGAGTAGCGACGCGACGGCATCCGAGAACGGTTGTGCTCCTATTTCCGACACTTTTGTCCTTACGCTTCTTTTTTTCTGTGTTACGACAACTTACGAGAAGCCATAAAACAACCAGGAGGATCCTCCAAGAAGCTGGATTGCTGTCCACCAGGTAGGATCTCTCTACTTTGTTTTAATTCACAAGTTCTACGAGCAAGCCTTTTTTTGTCCTCATAATTTATTATCATTGAACCAGTACCTCAATTAGAATGTTCAGATTTATTCTGGCACAATATCCAAAAATATCTACTGAACAACCGCATATATAGAGTATCCTTCACCCAACGATCTTCCAACCGAAACCTAATTACAGTCAGGACGACACCTTTTACCTCCAAGAGATACATCACATCAGCGCCATGCTAAGTTCTACCCTCATACATACCAAATTACCAATCTTCATTGCCACTATTAGCACCACCATCCTCTCAAAATCCAAACCTCCATCAAACAACACCGCTTCACAGCGAACAAGGTCACCTACTCCACACTTGATTGCCGATCCACTAAACCTCACCTCTCGCAGCCTCCAATTTTTGGGGTCAGCAACTTCAACAGTGTCAGAAATAATTAGGATCAACACATTCAGACCTGCTCGTGACATGAAAATCAAATAATAATTCCGACGAACTTTTTTGAGTGGCTCCATTAACAGTGAGTGAATGTAGAAAGAGATAATTCGTCCTACCAAATAGCGAGATGTTACTCAAAACTCCCACTCGGATCCTTTATTGGCTATAAAACGTAACAGCACGCCGAAATATCTGAGATAATCCTTGATGACCCCTACAGCTACAGCAGTTGTCGGCCTCGCCCTTTTGACAGCTCTTACATAGATATACCTAGAAAACTACCAATCGTAGTAGTAGATATTCATGTCCTTTCTTGCTTTCAACAAACGCTCCCAAATTTTCCACTTAAACTGTATGAGAAGGCACATTCATCCCTTCCATCTGGTGTAACTCATCCTCTCGCTTCTCATCAGGGATCCTATGATGCGCATGCTTTAAACAAGACCGTACATATCTCTTAACATATCCCGGCATTTTAGGGAACCAACAGTGATGTTTGACCTGTTGTAGCAAACCAGCAATGTTCAACATAGCCATGGTTTTCCTTCAGTATCTGCCATGGTACCCCTTTAGGAACTAACTATCTAAACTCGTCCTGAACCACACGGCAAACACGATGATTTTCAAATCTGTAGCTTCTATGAACGTTCATAATCGTATCGACGAGGTGACGCCCCCATCTTTTAGCATCTCTCCAATTTCTCGTCAGCACCTTGCACGGCAGCGATCCAGCCTCCTGACCATTTATTGGCAGACAGATTATCAAAAACCTGAGTTTCAGTCACAGCAGCCTCTA
Organism: Callosobruchus maculatus; assembly: GCA_951848785.1. Lineage (NCBI taxonomy): Eukaryota > Metazoa > Arthropoda > Insecta > Coleoptera > Chrysomelidae > Callosobruchus > Callosobruchus maculatus. The sequence continues at coordinate 3,541,119 of CATOUR010000130.1, forward strand.
CTGGACTACGATTTAAGGCCGCCACGAGAGGCGGTAAGAGAACCAGGATGTTACTCTACACTACAATCGAATTCAGCAACGGGACCCACCAGCGTGCGACCCGCGGGTCCAGATGTCTTCTCACCAAAGCACACCTCAGGGGTACTACAGCCTGTATAAATAGTGAATTCCGTCCCCACAAGTATCGGCATGCAACTGAGTCGAGGTATCAGGGTCATACAAGGCCAACAACAGCCGTTTCAGTCCCAACAGCTATAAACGCTTGCTCCCATCTGGCACCCCATGTCCAAGAATCATCTTCTAAACCCTGCATACTCGGAGCCTTCCAACAAACAATGACCCATTGGGAATTACAACATCGTTACCAGTTACTAAGAGCATTATCGATCCTTTCATGTATTACTTTTAATGGCGTCCCACCGACCAAAAGGTCAGGCCTTCCTTGAAGGGACGATCAAGTAAAGCCGAATGGCTCAAAACAAAACCTTTGACCACAAACCTATCAATCCCAGAAGGCGAGGAGGATGCCCAACGTCTAAGCCAGGCCTATCAAACTCGCTGGTCCCAATTAATCCCGACTCCAAAATCCAAGACGTATTTGTTATTAGAACCGTCTAGTGAACACAATCCATCTTCTTTTCGATGCTGTCCCTCATTGATGTCTCACTCCCATGTGGATCAGTACCTGTCCTCGTCTCACAGCAGCCAGAAATCTGAATGCTCAACATTCTATGAAACTGACAAGAATCTATCTAACATAGCATTCGTTTCAGATTTATTAGATTACTGCTTTGACTCACCATCACTCGAACTATAACTCCAGTACCTCCTCCTGTTAAACTCTCGCCTCCTCCTTGTTTTCCGTTTTCCGTCATCTAGTCATATATACAGATGGCTCCAAAAAAGAAAATGGAAGGCGCGGTTGTTCAATCTTCACAAGAAATGAAAAACTGAAAATCAAACTACCATATTTACCTCAGTATCATTTGCATTAGGCAAGCTTGTGATTGGCTAGATAAGGAAAACATTAACAAGGCAGTTATTGCTTCGGATTCTAAATCTGTATTTCCAGCACTGAATAACATACCACTGAATCTTAAATCCACTAACGTTTTGTGCTCAATACTTAAAAAGGCATTCACCAAAGATGTTACATTCATCTGATCAAAAGGCAACGAGTTTGTTGACCAACTTGCTTGTAAGTCTACATGGAATGGTAATTATAATTAGAGGTTAAACGACTTACCTGTAAGGAAGTTCAATCCTCAATTATACGAGATAGCCCCGTCCGAAAAGATCACCCTGTAGTATACGTTTCTTTTAGCTCGGAGGCGTAATGTTTAGATAAAAACTGCATAATTATCTCGCTTCTGCCGTCGACCCGCCTAGGTCCCCATTACGTTTCGTTTGTTATCAGATCGAGGAATTTTGGGAACAGCGACGGGTGGGTGGTGATCTTTTCGGACGGGGCTATCTCGTATAATTGAGGATTGAACTTCCTTACAGGTAAGTCGTTTAACCTCTAACTATACTTCGATAGCCCCGTCCTCAAGATCACCCTGTAGATGTTCGGAGATTGTACCTCGATCTGATTTCCATAACCTGTTATTTATGTCTGGGTAGAGAAAAAACAAACAAAAATATATGTACGTATTATTTTACAGGTTTGTTCCATTTCTAGAAGAAATATTAATAATAATTTGGCAAAAATTACCATAATTATTTTCTTTGGATATTTAACAATTTGAATTCATATTAACATTAGTTATAAAGATTGATATCGTCCTCGAGATCACCCTGTAGATGTTTGAAGATGGTTTCACGATCAGATTATAATTCGAATGAAGGAGAAAGAACAAGTCTGGAAATTGTTCAGCCTTGAAGTTTTCTTTTTTTTTTAATTCAATAATCTTTCATCCTTTTATTTTAATGTACACCTATGTAACGTGTAAGTTTGGTTTAGTAGTATCACAATTCATTATCCATTTTTTATTATCAGTGATTTTGCAAAATATAAATCTTCAGGCATATGGGTCTGATATAAAACATAACAAAAACTTTTGACCTTCACCCTGCGGTATGTCTAAGATTTCAACGTGTAAGCCTTCCCTAAAGGCCGCGGAAGTGGAGACGTGGCCAGTGCTCTGTGCTTTAAATACAGATGTGTCCCAACTCCCAACATTAAGCCTTTTTGGTTACAGTTTGTGGTGTGGCTGGGTCGTGATGTTTCTTGGACGTAAGTAAAAGTTGATCAATTCTCTTTCTGTTCTGGTCAACATGTTATTTTATGTAGATGCAGGATAAGGCTCTTCCACAGAGGATGAGGTTTCCTGCAAGGTGGAAGTAAGAGTGATTTGTCGTTAAAAAACAGGTGCGATTTGCTATTTGTAGGTTTTCCATACTAAAACCCACGTTGCGCTTTCCATAACAGGTAGACTGCCTTGTGCCTTCTCAGCTGTTATTTTCGGTTTCAAATCCTCGGTAGAAGCGAGAAATCTGGGAATGCCTTGAAAAACATTTCTACCCAGTTAACACATCTATAGCGGAATACTGAGGATCAGGGTGTCAAGAGACAAACACTGGACCATTTTTGGCTCTGATGAAAGCAAGTGAATCGATTAGATAGTGCTAAAACCAATTTTTTTTTTTGAAAAGTGGTTTGGTGAATGTTGTAGTCTAATAATTCTATTGGTATTTAACTTGGTAATGACGTTTTTATGTGAAACACTGCAGCTAGCTCAATGCAAGTCATCATTTTTAGAATGCAAATTAATGACCGCAATAGCACTATTAATTTTAGTATCCAAGCTTTTTAATCTGAGCCCACCTGTATGAAATGTCTGGGAGTGCTGACAACAGGATAACGAGGAACCAGATGGCAAAATCTCTTATTTTTATATTATTTTTGTTTCTTATTGTTTCCTAGGATTTTTCTGGTGGTACGGACATATTATTAGTACTCGTACTAAATGTAAACCCTGGAACTTTTTTTTTTGTTATAAAGAACCTTAGGGATGCAGGAAGTTGCATCGAATGATTAACATTATTATTATAGCAGTTTGATTTGTCTTTGCCAAAGAATAAAACATATTCGGGGTGAAATACATAAAGAAACCCCAGTGACCTTGAATGGTTCTTAATAGGTTTAAAAATTTTCTTGGAAATGGATGGCGCAGTGGCTGGCTCCCCTTCCTTTTTGTTACTCAGTTTCGTTCCCTTCCCCTGACAAATTTTATATGTTCAGGAGAAAGCTGTCTAAACCGTTAGATAGATAAGACTGCAATAAGTGCTGTAAGGTCTGGATCTGGAAATATTTCAGGACCTTCCTACTCTTCGGTTTAGGAGGCGATTCTAACAGTGCTTTCGCCAAACCCGCACTAAGTTGCGGTGCGATCGGTTGAGACCTTCACGGGATGCAGCCGCAGTCTCCCTATTTTGTGTTCGCATTGACAAGACAGGGGGATCACTTAACTTCGTAATGTAGATAGGTGTTCCCTTAGCGGACATTGTCTACTAACAGCAAAAATCACAATGAGGAGGTGTTACCTGGGCAATGGGCATGGACAGATAGTATTTCTCTACAGTCTCACTAATAATTATTTAGCAGCGAAGTATCCAGAGTTATCATCCCACGCGGCCTTGAAGGTTTTGTGGGCGCGTGTTCGTAACAGTGTGTCAAGCTTCGGACAGCAAGACACAAACAGGTAATAACACAACAAATAAGTACGTTTGTGACGTTTGTGTAATAGTAATACTTTAAAATATATTTTATCTCCTTTTGTTCTTAAGATACAACAATTAAACCATTATTTTTCCCCCACGTTTGTGGTACGATATCAACCGAATGGTTGACATTTGAGATTCCATCCTTTCAATTTGCTGCAATTGTTTTGAAACCCCATTCAATGCGAACTGGGTGTTTACTAGGATGTGTTGAAGTCGCTAGTGTTAGGACCTATTACTTTCCGAATCACTGTCAGCTGAAAAGAGATAAGATTCGCGGACTGAAGAAAGCCATTTTTGGTTTGTCTTCAATGTGCGTGAATGAGCTTTCACCACATTGAAGACATCACAGCGTGAAGAATAGAGATTCTCAACCATATTTTGCTCATATCTAACTACTTCACTGGTAGGGCCACTACTTATCATTTTTTTTTACTTCAAAGGAAATTGAAACCAGATGTTACCCATGTTCCCATATTCCTGATGCTTGCCATTTTCGTTTTATTTATGGTCCCCTTCAGCTGCAGTTTCAGTATCTCATTGTAGACATTGGTGGGCCCCATTTAGATGTTATTTCAGTGTCTCAATCAGATTTTATTCATGATTGTAGAAACTGGTGAAACCCATTTTGCTGATGTTTGTGTGTCTCGATCAGATTTTACTCATGATTGTAGAAACTATTGGCCTGTTTAGCTGCTGCTTGTGTCTCAATCAGATTTTACTCGTGATTGCAGAAACAGGTGAACCCCATTTTGTGATGTTTGTCTGTCTCAATTAGATTTTCGCGTGATTGTATAAACTGGTAGGTCCCATTTAGCTGATGTTTGTGTATCTGAATCAGATTTTACTCATGATTGTAGAAACAGGTGAACCCCATTTTCTGATGTTTGTCTGTCTCAATCAGATTTTCTCATGATTGTATAAACTGGTGGGTCCCATTTAGCTGATGTTTGTGTGTCTCAATCAGATTTTACGCATGATTGTAGAAACTGGTGGGCCCCATTTAGCTGCTGTTTATGTTTCGCAATCAGATTTTACTCATGATTGTAGAAACTGGTGAACCCCATTGAGCTGCTGTTTGTGTGTCGCAATCAGATTTTACTCATGATTATAGAAACTGGTGGGCCCCATTTAGCTGCTGTTTGTGTGTCTCAATCAGATTTCACTCATGATTGTAGAAACTGGTGGGTCCCATTTAGCTGCTGTTTGTGTGTCTCAATCAGATTTTACTCATGATTGTAGAAACTGGTGGATCCCATTTAGCTGCTGTTTGTGTGTCTCAATCTGATTTTACTCATGATTGTAGAAACTTAGACAGTTGGCGCTTAGCTTCTGTTTGTGTGTCTCCATCAGATTTTACTTGATTGTAGAAACTGTGGGCCTCTGTAACTGTGATTGCAGGATCTCAATCAGATTTTACTCATAATTGTGAAGGCAGTTGACGCGTTGGGCCACATTTAGCTGCCAGTTGAGTGTCTCAATCAGCTTTTACTCATGATTGTAGTAACGGTTGTTGTTTATGCCCCATTTTAGCTGCGGTTTCAGTGGAAACGACAGCACTGATATACAGAAATAAAACAAAATTTGAGTCCATGAATATGGATTATATTGTATGATTTTGAATTAATTACCTCGAAATCATCGTTAAAGGTTCAATCATATATAATGCAGTGCAGATTCATGGAAAGTATCCACACTAGTTTTTCAAGTATTTAAAAGTTGTCCGGAAAAACTTTTGTTACAAAAGTCTTATTACTGTTAGGATTTATTGACGAATCTAAGTGAGCTTTCTTCTCTGAAGAATTCCAATACTTCGCACAATGTCCCCCACACTGAATTACGAACATGGGATAAAATTGTCAGTACATAGATACGAGGGTTTCTAATAAACTAAGTTCGCTATTGGAGAGGTTCGCGGACCACTAGGAAAAATTGTCATGTAAGCATGTCGTCGTAGTTACCGACGAATCTTTTGGAAGCGTTGTATTTAGGAATTAGCACTTACTTTGTGAAAAATCGTGCATTGCCCATTTCCTCAATTTCGGCATTTTGACGAAAGCGCAAACAAATCACGACACAATCGTAAACACATCAGCGGCCCAAGAAAAACGATATTACTGATCTTCTTGAGGCCACTACCTTAATTTATGGTCAATGAAACCATGCAATCAATATCCGATTTATTTTGGCGATGTTGATTGTTGTTGATAGCCCATGCTGGCGAATTATTCTCATAATAAGACTCAAGAGAATCGATATTACTCGTATTCTCTACTCGATTACTTAAAAGGCAGTGACATCCTATGGTTAAAACAATGTATTAGTCGTTGTTAAAACACTTCAGTTTCGCCATATTGAGATATTGAGGCTCAACAAATGATTTTGCGTCTTCACTAATAATGTATTAATCATTGTGAATAAGCAAGGGTACCATACTAGAGGGTGTACGCGAGTAGATATTACTCATATTCATCAGTACCCTTCTAGCACAACGATATTCAAATTCGTTGTTCTAACACAACAATCTAATGAACAATGGATTAGTCATCGTTGTTGTGTATGTCTCTTTCAAAATCATGAAATGAAAAATATGTGTACACCTACTTGACGTGAAGTTGTCCAGCAAGGCATGTAGTTTTCTCATCGTCCGTTTCACTTTTGCTTTGAACCAATTTAAACTCACTCACTTTCCGTTTTCGATTCGTCATTTTCGTAAACATAACATCTCACGCTGGCGTAAAGAAACGTAATGGGGACCTAGGCGGGTCGACGGCAGCAGCGAGATAATTATGCAGTTTTTATCTAAACATTACGCCTCCGAGCTAAAAGAAACGTATACTACAGGGTGATCTTGAGGACGGGGCTATCGAAGTATAATGAAATAACAACCACTCAGGATCTGAATAGTCTTTGAGTAACAAAATGTATATCAAATGGCAAGACCAATGGAATGAAATATCAAAAAATTCTAAAAATTAGTATTATTTGATACATCCAGATTTACCGGTAGAAAGCCCTTACATCTTAGATTAGGCTAAAATGCAATCATGGGAAGTTCCCGGCACGTTTGGCTAAGATACAAATTATCCTTTCAGGAATTTGCACCTGTGATAATTCATCTTTGTATGACATATATCACATACTATTTTCTAATGTAAAAAGCACCTAGTAGAAATTAAAATCTTGTATGAGAAATTAGCAGAAGCAAATATACAATTTGCCGGTCACATCGCTCATCTACTTTCCTTAAACAATAAAAGGTTTATGAAATAATATGCAATTTTCTATATTCAGTTGGATACATATCGTAATTTGAATAAATTATAATCTGCAATAATGTATGGCTGCTAGAATCGCATCCAAGCCAATATCTTCTCTCTCTCTCTCTTTCTCTCGCACACATACACCCACACACGCACACGCTCATCACCTCTTGTCGTTCCAGTTGCATTAGTATTCCTATCCATTGTCTCCAAGTCCCGCCCTCTGCCCTCTAACCTGGGCGCTCCTCTGCTCTCTAACCTGAGTATGTCCCGGCCCACTAGCCTGGGCGTTCTTTTTGCTGTCTAACCTGAGCATGTTCTGGTCCTCTAACCTGGCCGTCAAGAGACAACTGTCCTTTCCCTCGACTGTGTCCGTCTCCGTCAATGATCAAAGAGAAGGAAGAGAAAAAAAGTAGGGCAGTTAAAATAAGCTGACAAAAGTGAGAATCATGCGGTTCTACAGCAACCAAATTTTAAAAGCAATACTCGTAAATCCAGGATATAGGCGTCTGTCTCTTAATTCAAATCCTATTTGATGCATATGGAAGCTATTGCTATGAACAAATTGTGGTTATTTGTTAGTTACTTCAAATAATTATCCAATACATTACCGATCAGTTTGTGGACGTGAAAATAAAATTATAATAATTCTCTTGTATCTCACTTCTGAACTGTTGGCGACAGCTCAGAATAATCGAGTTTTAAACAAGCGAATTAAATGAATGACCACATCTTTACTCCAGCTATACTTTTACACGTTACATTTCAACAGTCCACGGCTTCGAGTTAATAAATCAGTTTGTACTAACACTATATTCTATCCCAGATCACAGCCAAAAGTAATACAATTGAACACGCAAATATTTCCGTTCCGTAAAATTAACCAGCTCTATCAACTTTTCCGTTCTCACCGACATCTCCATGCCATCTGGCCGCCGGCGCCACGATCACCCAGCAGCGGCTGTCAAACGAACGCGTTCGCAAGAAAGGCAGTACACAAAAGAATAGTCCGCCCAAAAACGTAAGACAACAGGAACAGACGACTGAACGACCAAATACCTGGATAAACGGTAATAAAGCTAACAATGTGATCTTATCAAGTACTTATACATGCAGCCTCAATTCATCATTGATGTCATTGATCAGTTAGTGGTGTATGTTAATTATGGACGTGGCATTCGTCTTAGCTGCATCATAACTTTACTTACAGCGTGCCAAATATCTCCATATCACGAGCCACTAACGCTTTAGTGCGGTGCTTTAAGGCATGTGGTTGTGGTAGACGTTATATGGCTTAATACTGCTAGTCAGTCGGCCTGAGTAGACTTATGGCTCTAAGGGTTGCATTCATAGTTGATACTGTTAAAGGCCTGGTCAAACAGAGGACGCGGCGGTCCGGCGTTCTCTAACAATACAATGGAACGCTGTAACGCGGCGGTCTAGAACGCGGCGTTCGGCGTTCCATTGTATTGTTAGAGAACGCCGGACCGCCGCGTTCTCTGTTTGACCAGGCCTTAAGGGTCTCTTAGTACTTAAGGGTCCCTTAGGTAAGGTTTTGTGTTTCGACAGCTACGACTTGAGGGTCCCTTACGTAAGACTATCTTGACTAACAAAATGTCAACGTGACACGTCAACATGACATTGCGTTGCAATCAAGGCAATTTTGTGGGTTAATTTTGGAGTACGGTGTTGTCAGTTTCTGTCACATCTGCAAACATTTCTGACAGAAAACATCAAATACTGACACAAAGCAAAAAGAAATGGTTAAGCTAGTGAAATCTGCTACAGTTAAGCTGCGTTCACTGCTGACACTTGTGTCAAGACATAATTGTCAAATGTCTGACATATAAGGCCTTTACGGAAACAGTGATGTGGATCCGGATCGATCAGTTATCTGTCAAACAGCTGTCAAGTGGGATTTATGATTCCATGGATTTAACGGATATCGAATAACGAAAAACTTGTTTTAAGAATAAAAAACAGATGGTGAAGAATATAGCTACTGATCTGTATAACTCAATCGGGATCACTTAGCGTACAAGAGAGAACTGACCATATTTATGACTGATCCAGATCACTTTCCGACCGTCTATAGCGCTGACTCTTTACGTTCTTTTTCTTCTTAAGATGCCATTTCCATTTAATTAATTTCAGCATATTTATTTCGGCCTTGAGTGGTACGAATTAAAGATGATGTGTTTACACCACTCCAATCGCGTATGTTTCTTAAAGATGAATGTTGTCTGCGACCAGGATCACGTTTTCCTTCAACTTCCCCTTCTATTATTAGTTTCAGTATATTGTACCTGTTGTTACGGTATATGTGGCCAAGATAAGCGGCCTTTTTTCGTTTTATTGTTGTACGCAACTCTCTTTCCCTTCTCATACGTCTAAGTGCTTCATCATTAGATATATATTGAGTTCATGATATTTTTGTATCTACGGAAAGTCCACATTTCAAAATCCTCGAGTCAATTAATGGTATCCAACTATCCACTTTTAATGTCCATGTTTCTGCTTCATACTTTAATTATGTAAATTTCTTGACATTTATATCTTATAAATATGCATATAGATTATCCCACATATAACTAAATTAGTAATAAAATGTATAAATATATTTAAAAGTAAAGAACAAATATACTATGCGATGAAGATATCAAGGAATAAATATGCTAAATGCAATTATTATGAACAGGTTGAAGAAAAAGAAAGAATGGAAGAACAATCTACAGTCTATCTGAGTTCGTAAACTCAGTTCTGAAACCTTAAACTTTACCAGGAGTTTCACAGGGATCAATCCTTGGGCCAACCTTTTTTTCAACCTTCATAAATGACTTGCCCCGATTCATTGATGTAGCATCTCTATTCATCTATGCTGATGATGTCTCAGACATAGTTGTGGATGAAAAAGTTACTTCAACCTCGCAGAAATCTACAAAACTCGTGAACAAGGTAGCCGATTGGTGTTGTAATAACTCATTACAACTGAATGTCCAGTAAACAAACTTAGTCAATTTCAATAATCATACAACTTAATCAATTTATGCTAGTCTAAGAGCGAAGTCGCTGGTATAAACACAGATTATAGGTGTTAAAATAGGTTATTTGCTGAAGTGGAGTGAACAAATAACAACTGTTTTATCCAAATTGAGCTTAGCTTCCAACCTGATAGGTTGTATCAGGGATCAGGTTAGTCTAGACGTTGTAAAAATGGTTTATTATGCTTGTGTGCAATCAGCATCAGCATTAGACTATATTGTGTTTGATTTCACTCACCGAAATGCTATTATGCTTTTACTTATCAGGAAAAAATTATACGTACAGCTCTGAAACTGATCAACGTCTTATAAAGCGCTAAAATAAATTTTAAGATACTGACAGTGTCCTGCCTACATATTTTTAGCATTGCTGTTGATACTAAGATAAATCTCGATAAATTCACGACAAATGGCAATTACTACAAAAACATTTCATAAAACTAAACTGTAAGAAAAAAGACTAACCTACAATAGTAAAAAAAAATCAGCCTTTACCAAGTCACATAAAAGACATTTTGAACATAATTAGCTTCAAAAGATCATTGGCAGTGTACCTATTTAGACGGCCTTTGAAAATATTTGAATCGTCTAATGTTTAGACTGTTTTTAATATGTGTTTTATTTATTTTAATGCGTTTGACCTCAGCTTTAGTGAGACACTAAACGCCCTCACCTTTAAAAAACGTGATGCTGTAGAAGCACACTGCATTAGTTGTCAAGGTACACTACGGAACTTTTGGAGCACAAGACAGCAATCCTTTTGTTAGTACGCGGTGTCACGGTCCGCCCGAAGACGTGTCAAATCACTGACCAACCTCAACCAGGTGGAAACGCATAAAGACCTGAACGTTGTCGTCGGCGCCAGAACCGACACGACCGACCGGGGATGTAGGCGACTGGAGCACTAGGTCCGGGACCGGCGATTCGTGGAGAGCGACTGACACGACGCTGCCGACGCCGACGCCGAGGACGCTGCCGCCGCGACGCTTCCACGGCGGAAACGGCTGCTGCGTCAACGCGGCGCATCCTGACGCTCCAGCCGCAACATCACCAAATCACCAATGGTGTCCTTCATTTGCTTAGTTGTACACTTCTTGAAGGGTCCAATGCAAGAAGTGCCCAGGTCACATTTACATCAACTATAGATTATCAGTGCCATCTATGCGAAATTTGTATTAGCTTTCTAGTACTATATCTATAATTGTTGTAAGATGAACTTGAGTGACTATATGAGCATATGAGTTTCTTAGTTCAGTGCAACATGTGCTTAAGACCAGCCAAATATTAGATAAAATCTCTTCAATGGAAGATAAGCCTTAAGTCTATCCAAATAAGAGATAGACCATTGTTTATGTTTTGGTCTATCTCTTATTTGGATAGACTGTAAGCACACGGTCTGTTAGTCACTATGAATGATTACCTCAACGCAAACATTGCCTTAGTCCGCTCGCATATGTTAGATGTTAGGGATCTCCCCAATAATACACTGGTGATTGCAAGAACACTTTATTTCATCCGAACTCTTACAATCTTTGTCACGGAATGAATATCTATTTGTTGTGGTGTATTTCTTTCTTCATTCCGATGGTTTTTTGTTAGCTGGCTCAGGACCGACTGATAAGGCAAGCGTTCGACTATATAGGGTGATAGTCATGTAGCAGAATATAATTATGATTCCTAACACTTGGCCATCCTGAATGCCGATCGTTCTCGAGCGCATCTACGCGGAATGAAGAAAATTAGTAGATTGGCCTTATTCTAATTTTTAGTTAGATTTGTCAGCAAACAGACAATAGTCTAGATACAGTAGAAAGTTATTGCCAGCAGATGAGCAATCTGAAATATAATTTGTCTCTTGGTATTGCTAGCAAATGAGCAGTCGCGTCGGTATCTAGGTAGCTAGCAAATCAGCAGCCTCGTCGGCATCTAGGTTGCTAGCAAATTAGCAGTCCCGTTGACATCTAGAGTTCGCTAGCAAATGAGCAGTCTTTTAGTCGGTGAATTCACTAGAGCTACTCATTCCACTTGAACCTGCTTCCTGTGGCCAGGAACGAACATAAAAAGTTTTGCTTCTTAAGGGTCTAGGGTATAGCACGCGAAATTGAGAACCAAGAAAAGACGTATTCCCGTGTTAGCGAGGAGGCGGTGCCGCCTGTTCCCTTTCTCCAGTGTGTGTGTGTCTAAGATGAGGGGCGATAAGTCCAAAAATCAAAAGGTAAGGTCAAAAGGTCCAAAGGTAAGGTCCAGAGGTCACCATGAAAATGAATTTCGCAAAACTCCTGACGTTACCTTTAAACTTACAGTAATGACTCAAAGAGCAAATTGAAGAAGAAAGCTTGCGCTTGTGCAACTATTTAGCCTTTTTTTGATATCGTGTTTGGTTGTTAAATTACAGGCATTTATAGAATGTATGATTTTGCATTGCGAGTTTTTTTGCAGATTAAAAAACTTTTTTGATAAAATCGAAAATAGTTGTCATTCATTAATGTCTTAACTATCGCCTTCTCAAATATTATATATGTAGTTTGAAAATAGAGTGTGTTATGCGAGAAATTGTGAGTCCGTCTTTTACATGGCAAATACGTATGTATAAATGTGTGTATCCAGGCCCCTTAAGTATGAAGCTAAATCGTTAATATTTTTCACTTGAGCGGCCTCAACTGCAGTTTCTATATATTGATCTCCTATGGCTCCTAAGACTAACGAAATTTTATCCAATTCTGATATATTCAATCTTAAATTTTCTATTTCTGCTAAATGTACAAACAAAAATTCATAAAGAGATTGTCCCTTAAATGGCTTATGACTCATTAAATTCTAAAATAAAGAAAATAAGTCGCGTCTACTTCGGAAAGTGTCTATCAACTTTTCTCGCCAGTCCTTCTACGAGTATTGTCCCCAGTTCACATCGTTCGAAATTAAACTGCGATACCACATAAGTGCGACACCCATGAATTTGCTGGTAACTTGGAAAATAATGTTGTCATCTGACCAATTATAAACACAGGCATTATGTTCGATAATGTCAACCCAGTGTGAAACATCTTCATTCAACAGGTTAAATTCTGGTATTATGGGAGGTAGCATTTAGTTGATGTGGGGCCACAGCATGCAAGTTTAATGGATCTGACTGACTTACCCCCACTGCATTCCGATTTTTTGGAGCGCCTTTGTGTCTTACGCCACTTTGACTTACGCCGATCACGACGGCTACTGGATGTCGAAGACGAACATGTGGAGCAGGTGGACGTGGAGTCACTGTCTGACGAACTGGACGATGAATTTTCCCTTTTGCGCCGCGGCATAATTAACTTCACAGTACACAATGTATTTGATTATCACTATAACAAAAAGTCACCACTTCGGATGTTAGGTGTTAGGGATCTCCCCAATAATACACTGGTGATTGCAAGAACAGTTTATTACATCCGAACACTTACAATCTTCGTCACAGAATGAATATCTATTTGTTGTGGTATTTCCTTCTTCATTCCGATGGTTTTTTGTTAGCTGGCTCAGGACCGACTGATAAGGCAAGCGTTCGACTATATAGGGTGATAGTCATGTAGCAGAGTACAATTATGATTCCTAACACATATTATTTATGCTTAGTTTGTGATTTACCATTCGTTTTTTGATTCACTAATAGAGGTGCGCTCCTAGTGATTTATTATTTCACACAATTTGTCTAAACGTTTATAGTTGAAAGGTTGTGGAGAAATAGTGCAAGATAACGTAGGTACTTACCCACTTGGGTTTTTTTCGTATTATCGATAATATATATAGGAAAATCCTGTTTTATGCCTAGATAACCTGAAAATTTTATCATATAAAGCGAAACTGTCAATTTCGCCACATTTCTCCCTTATGGATATCACATATCTAACCTACATCTGATATGCGTCCTGGCTCAGAAAGAAATGTTCTTGATGAATCAATAGACTAAAAATACATTAAATATGTTACAGGTTTTTATTTCCCTTTTGAAATCCAAAGAAAAAATTGCCTAAAAAGTCCATTTTAGCTCTCACTGTCACTGAAGAAAGCTTATGCAGAGCTTCTATCTGTCCGTCCGTCCGTTTGTCCGTCCCGCCCGTCTGTCCGTGTACAAAACGTAGCCAAAACTATAGGTGTTAAAGGAAAACTAAATACAGATGATACGGAATCAGCATGAAAAAACTACTCCGGGGAAAATTTTCTGTTTTGATGTAACGCGCTTTTTGGGCGTTTTATGATACCTACATAACGAAGATCCACGTCCCTCATTTCCGTCCGTCTGTCTGTCAGTCTGTTGGCGTTCTTTTAGGCTCGTAACCTCAGCAACCGCTGCATGGATTTTGATGAAATTTGGGCAACAATGTACTGCAGGGTCGTAGTAACTACTGCTGTTATTATAATTTTGAAAATCGGTGCATAGGCGGCAGAGTAACTAGCAAAATCTAAAGGATTCAAATATTCCCCAAACTTCGTTTTTAAGAGCTTTAGTTGTTCCTGATCATTTTAGTTTTTTTTGTGGGGGTGAAATTTGCGGTGGTTGTGGGCTGGGGGGTTGTAAAATTGAAAAATTTGTTGTATTCATAAAAGACTGTCCACTGACCTGTGAACTGTGAAGGCAGACCTCGCGACATAAATAGCTTTTTAGGTCCATCAGAACATTGCCTTGCCTATGAATTTGTGATTCTTGGGTTTTTAGGCCGGCGTCTTGACGTTTCGCCACCACGAGTGGATGGCATCTTCCGAAGCTATTTTAGTTCGGCGACTTCCAAAATACTGACGGCTGGTGGATCTGCACTTCTATTTATACCTGCTAATGGTGACGTGGCCCAACCAGGTAGCGTGGGTAGCCCCGCCCCTTCGCGATTTGGTAGTGTCTTGAAGTCCTTTAGGATGGGTACCCATGTCCGGTTGACTTTCTGTGTTTCTTCTTTCCTATTGAAATTATCATGATGTTTTTGTATTTCGATGACTTCTCTGCGAAGTCTGGCATGGTACGAAGACGTTGCGGCAAGAACCTGAATTTCTTCAAACTTGATCCTGTGACTTCCCTCCTTAATCGCATGTTCGGCTACCGCTGATTTGTCCGTATGGCCTAGTCGACAGCTAGCCTTATATTCTGCAATTCTTGTGTTTATAGATCGCTTCGTTGTTGCTATGTATACACTCCCACATGTGCATGGTCTCTTTTATTCTTCACCGTTCTCAAATATTCCTGTATCTTTCTTGTGGGCTTGTAGATGGTCTTAACGTTTTCCTTTCGTAACATTTTTCCTATTCTGTCTGTTATTCCAGGCACATAGGGTAGAAAAGCTTTTGCTATCGGAACAACGAAGCGATCTATAAACACAAGAATTGCAGAACATAAGGCTAGCTGTCGACTAGGCCATACGGACAAATCAGCGGTAGCCAAACATGCGATTAAGGAGGGAAGTCACAGGATCAAGGATTCTAATGATATTTTGACCCAGTGGCAGCGTAGCTATAATAAGAAAACTAAAAATATGAAAACAGCTCGAACTTACTTACGGGTTCCTGATCATTTTCAAATTTTTTTTGGGTGGGGTGAAATCGGGCGGTTGGGGGGTGGGAGGTTGTAAAATTGCAAAATTTGTTGTATTCATAATAGTCTGTCCATTGACCTGTAGAAGAAATACCTAGCGGCATACTAGACCTTTTTAGGTCCATCCGAACATTGGCTTGCCTATTACAGAAACCAATTTTTTGATCTGTTGTACATATGAGTCTTGCTTTATTTCGTTCTATGTATATTGCGTAAAGTGAAAATTATTGAATTGATTTTAATAAAATTTTGACACAGAATTTATTGCCGCGGCGAGAATGGAAAACGACTCTGTTTTTGAAAAACCGTGTCAGTGGCGGCGCAGCGATAATCAAAAAACCAGAAACATAAAATTAGCTCAAACTTCGTTTTTAGACGGCTTGGAGGCTCTTGATTGTTTCGCATCCTCCAGTTGAAGCATGCAGAAAAAAACTGTGGCGTCCTAGTTCCTAAGGAGGAAGACGCAAGAACGAGGGTTTTTGTGTTGGATATTGTGTTTGCAAAATGGTATCATCATTATGTGTGGTAAGTACTGAGTCAATCAACTTGACTCCATGTTTTTGGGTGGGGATAAAATTGGGGTGGTTGGGGGGTGGGGGCTGTGAAACTGAAAGGTCTGTAGTATTGATAATACGCTGTCCATTGACCTATGAAGGAAAGACATAAGGCATAAAACAATTTTAGGGGGGGGGGGCTGCCGATAATTTGGTTGCAAGGGGATCTAAGACTAAAACTTCACGCCATGGGAAAATAATAAACTGGTATTACAGTAATGTGTGAGAAGTACTGAGTCAATCAACTTGACTTCATTTTTGTGTATAGTATAATATAATAATATAGTCTAGAATGGCTTTTTGTTCAAAATAGGAAAATTAATTCTGGTAGGGCAGATTCAAATTAGTAAATATAATACTACGGAAAAAGTTAACATTAAATATTAGTAAAATTTAATATCAGACACAGAACCAAAATTTTTAAGGAACCTATACGCCAAAACCCACCCGTTTTTAAAGATATTCTTATAAAAGTAGATTTATCCAGCAGGATGAGGTAGTTTCTGACCTATAAAAGTTACACGGTATTGACATGAATCCGTATGTATAAAATTTCTCATTCACTTTCTTTTTGCTTTGTCTATTTCAAAGAAAACCCTTAGATCTGTACAGAATTATAATATCAAAGGAAACTACTTGATATGAATTCATAAAGTGTTATCCCAGTGTAGTAAAAAATGGCATGTTTCTGTTTCTGGAGACAGTCGTCTAGGGATACATGAAGTCAATTATCCAACTTCAAAGGGCATGAGACCAGTTCAAAGAAGTATACAAGAAACACAAACACTGCCTTAGTCCAGTAACGACTTCATGTAGTGTGGTTGTCAATATTAAGTCCGTTAAAGTGCTACGTTGTGGAACTCAAAGCGGCGTTATCTATCTCACTAGGCCTAGGACAACACACAAGTGATCGAATGCAGAAAACACAGAACACCTACCTATTTGATACATATTGATACGTATACTAAGCACATGAGCTAAAAGTTAATACTGGCTCAATATGCCGAATAGACGCATTTCATATTCAGTGTTGCTATTCAATTTATACATTATATTTTAAAGGAACCATTCTTGTTTGGTATAGAATTAAACAGTAGAACTGATATTCATATTTTAAGTAAGTTGAAGATTTAAGGGATTTCAAAGTGGGGACTTTCCTATTCAGAAACAACTGCCTTAGAAATGACAAAGCTAATGTACGGTGAATCAGCAGCAAAGGAATTAAAAAGAATTACTACGTTCCAACATCCCATCAAAGACCTTGATTTGCTCTGTAGCGTTTCAGTATTCACTCAACATCAAACTGTCCACAAAAATCTGTGTTCCGTTATTGCATTTCCGAGGCCATGGATATCATCGTTTTGCTCAGAAATCAAATTGAGACTTTAGCGACCTTTGTATCAAGATTGTCAAGAGTTATTTTTGACTTGACAGCTAACAACTTAACATAACCTATTCTGCTTTATTTGTATGCATTGACATTCTAACGGGTACGACCATCATGGGTACGACCACTCTGACACTCTGACTCTGAGAAAACGGCACAGGTTAAGTGATATGTCAGAATAGGCCAAAAAGGTCTTTGCCGTTTCATAAATATTCCATCTCTAACATCTGGAATCACGTGACTATCCTCGAAAATTAATCTGGTCACTGGATGGTGGGATTTTCGAACGCAGTAAATGTTAAAAATTACCTACTGTTTTTTCGATGCGAAGTCCTAAGTGCGGCCCTGTCACAGAAGTCTTATAGATTGTTTCGAAGATCGCGACGCGAGACAGAAAACTCAAGTATTTCTTCTTCAATTTGGACGATTCAACGTTGTTTAGGTTGTCCAGCGTGTTCATTATGATGTGAATACAAATATAATAAAACCAAAAAAATACGAAAAAAGCAGGTTTAACTAAGGTCGACTACTAGCTACCAACTGAATGATATTTTCATTAGTTAAGCATATATTTTCTAAGGAATAAGGTAGGGCTAGGAAGGATCATCAAAATATCTAAACTCGACTCGACCCTATACTAACTAATAATTGTGATCGTCTATACTACAACTATGACAATACTTATTGTGTAGTTGATATTTATTTATTTAATTGTGTCTGATCTATACCTGACTTAATTGGTTAGTTTTATATAATTCCTTTTAATTTTATTTATCCTTTTTTTTGTTTTTTTGTGTTTTGTCTTTATTTATATTGGGATTAGTTAATTAGTAATTATTAGAGGAGGAAAAAACACATATACAGGGTGCGTTTCTAGTACGGGCTCGGTCGATAACTCCATTACTGTAGGAGGTAGCGAAAAAGGTTGTAGGTATATAAAAGTTGTAGCCACGGATATGCTCCTTGCTCAGAAAATATTTAGATTCATACAGAGTGATCCATTACTACGTGGTGATGCAAACATGCACTTTTTTGAATGAGACACCCTATATATTATTATTCCATATTCAAATTCTACTAATGATTTCCGTTCTTCCAATGTAGGGTATTGTTACATTATACAAGGTATTTAAAAAGTTATGACCATTCTTATATCTGAGAGCAGACAGAAAGAATTCTGCCGGTGCGCCATCTGGTACCCGAAGGTAACGGCAACCAAAGAAAGTCGCTGCTCGCACATCCATATATCCAAATCGCTGTCAAACGAACGTACTGTGTATCAAAAAGAGATGAATCAAAAATCATTTTTTTCCACGGATTAATGAAAAATATTCTATAGTTTTAAAATAGGCTATAAAAAAAGCCCGCGACACATATTCGTATACAGGGTGATGCAGAATGCAAAATCTAGATTTTCTCTATTTTTTTAAATGTAACCCCCAATATTTTATTATACCAAAGGATTGATTTTAATATGCTCTTTCATCCTTGTATAGCACTTGTTATGGCTGCTTTCATTAGTTTCTGAGATATATCGATTTTTCTACAAATTTGAAATATATACCTCCTATTTGTTTACTAAAATTTATTTATTTCGAGAAAATACTATCAAATTTTATTTTTGCTTACCAAACAACTAAAATATGAGGCCATAATAATACTTGATCAAGTCAAAACACGGAATTAACGAGATATTGTAGGTCAAGTTTGCTGAGGAAACAATTTTATAGACGTCACGCCTAATTATTAGGCAGATCTATCAGGTAGGCCATGAAATACTAAACGTCACAGTCCAAACAAAACGATTCTCCAATCTTTCAAACGCATTGGTCTTAGAGTGCCTCCGTTCTGGATATTGCTGTTCTTAGTTGAAATATTCTATACGCAAGTAGGCAATTTCTCAAAGATTCTCCTGTAACAATAAAATTGTTCATAGCAACCAGCAGCTCAATTGGTTCGCATGAGACAAGGGTATGTGGGTGCTTGCGTGTGTGCGTGAGTCTAGCTAGCCACCAAGAGATGAAAAATAGGACAACAATGGTTTAATAAAGATGTATTTCAGTATATATGAATGCAGTACATTCTATCTATTTTTTTTTAAACAATTACTCATCTTCGGAGGGAAGTCCAGGGAGTAGTCCTCGTGGTGCCCTTCCGAAGAGAAGGTGGTGCTCCAAAGGAGGTTGGCTTCTTCAGAAGGAGTTCCGGTGGTGTCACCCCGAAAAAATGTTCATGATTGTGGCATGGAAGGGGTGTGGTGTTCTTCCAAAGAAGTGTGGTTTTTCTTGGTGGCACCCCGAAAAAAGGTGGTTTTCAGTGGTGGCACCCCGAAAAGTGGTCTTGATGGTGGCACCCCGAGAAAGTGGTCTTGATGGTGGCACCCCGAGAAAAAAGTTGTCTTGATGTTGGCACCCTGAAGAAAGGTGGTTTTCCTGTGAATGAGTTATGGCTGGTATTAGCACCTTGTGGAGAACCTCACAGGACTTCACGATCTGTTTCTGAAGTATGGACCTTCATGCGTTCTTACATTTTGAAAAATTGCGTTCATATATTTCAGAAACAAATCTATGAAGTAGCATGGGGATATTAAAAAGCCAAAAAGCAGATAACTTTCAAAAGTTCACATGGTAAAGATTAAAAAAATATATATAGATATATACAAGAGCGAATAGATAGAACAATAGTTAAAAAAAATTCACAAATGTCACAGTCCTACCGGATCTTTTCAGATATATAGTGATAAATAAAAAAAATGTATAAAAATGTATGTTCAAAAATTTACAACCTTTTCCTCAGGCCTCGTAAAATAAAATTACATAAATGTCCAACAGATCTTTTCGTTGCGTTCTCAATTAGCAAATCTGAGTGCTAGGTGTTTTTACGTAAGGAATGTTATAAAAAAGGTAAAACATTAAATACACACAAGATAAGGCATCTTAACACAAAAATATGTGGCTAGAAACAAAGAATAATGTTCAGCGACTCTTTTGTTAGATAATTAATAAACATACAGTGCATGATTGACTTGATATTTAAAGACTAAAGTGTTCGCCATCACATGTTCATTGAAAAAAATGTATGAATCGGAAAAATCACATTCCTACACATGGCTGTAAACTAAAAAGCAAAAGCACTAAAAATATGCGACACCATAGCAATCAAATCGTTATGATTTTGTATTGGTGATATGGATCCCTTACCTTGGCTACCACATAATGGCACAGACACAAAAATTATCTTAGAGAGACATAGCTTCTCTATGTTATGCCTTTACTGTTTGAGTTCAGAAAGCAAAAGGAATAAACCATTACATTTCATCTTCATCTAGAAGCTAACGTCGGTAGAGAGAGCATACCCCCACTCATTAGAT
This sequence comes from Callosobruchus maculatus, assembly GCA_951848785.1. Lineage (NCBI taxonomy): Eukaryota > Metazoa > Arthropoda > Insecta > Coleoptera > Chrysomelidae > Callosobruchus > Callosobruchus maculatus. The sequence continues at coordinate 3,562,014 of CATOUR010000130.1, forward strand.
TTTCCCAAAATTTGGCGCACTTGCGCAGTGTGTATAATAAAGTAATATTTTCAGCTGAAGGAAGTAGAGATGGGAAAAAGGTAGAGGTGAGAATAGTTATAAAAATGTACTAGTATAATGAGGAAGTAGTTGCTAAAAATGGAAGTTGTAAACTATTTGTACATGGTAGCCAAGTAAATAAGATAACAATAATTTTGAAAACGGGTGAACCGTTACAAATACGCTCAATGGAAAAATTATTTTTTAAATCACGTTTCTCGCACAGTTCGGAACTATTAAGTAAGTTATGAAAACTGTCAATTTTTCAAAGCCTATCTGATAAATCTGCTTGATAATTATGCATCACGCCTACAAAATTGTTTCCTCAGCATACTTGAATGACTTTATTATCTCGATGATTCAGGGTTTTGACTTCATCATGACCTTATAATTTAGTTGTTAGTTAAATAAAAAACAAATTCAGTAGTACTTTCTCAAAATAAATAAATTTCAGTACAGAAATAGAAGCTGCATTTTAAATTTACAGAAAAATCGAAATATCTCGGAAACTGGTGGACGTAGGTATAACGAGGGCTACAGAAAGATCAAAGAGCATATTAAAAGCAATTCTCTGGTATAATAAAATATTGGGGGTTACATTAAAAAAAAATTGAAAATCTGGATTTTGCATTCTACATCACCCTGTATACGATTATGCCTCGCGGGCTTTTTTATAGCCGATTTTAAAACTAAAGGACATTTTTATTCTTTCCGTGTAAAAAAATTTTTTTTGATTCATTACTTTTTGATATACAGTACGTTCGTTTGACAGCGATTTGGATATAAAATTGGTCATAACTTTTCAAATTCCCTGTATAGTGTTAGAATACCTCATATTGCCAGAAGAGAAATTATTAGTGGAATCAAAAAATGGGATAATATATAAGGTGTCTCATTTAAAAAAATACATGTTTGCTTCACCGCGTAGTTATGGACCACCCTGTAAAAATCAAAATATTTTCTAAGCAAGGAGCATATTCGTGGCTACAACTTTTGTGAACCACTTTTTTAGCTATCTTCTACAGTAGTGGAGTTATCGACCGAGCCGGTACTAAAAACTTACCCTGTATGTGACGATCACAGACGTCACGAGTGAGAAATGATGATGATGATGATGATGATGATGATGATGATGATGATGATGATGATGATGATGATGATGATGATGATGATGATGATGATGATGACATTTGCTTGTATTTCCTTCTAGTGTCTAGCATACCGCACTATCGTGTTGTTTGCTTCCCATACGTCCTAGGTTGTGCTTGTGATTGTCTGGATTGCCTCACTAGGTTATCCCTAGACCTGCCCATTTGGCATCTACTCCTGTTGAGGCTTTTCCAAGCCCTCCATTCCTGTTGTGATCGAGGGAGGCTTTCAGTTGGTTTCCAAATTGGTATGTGGTTCTCTGTTAGCCGTCGCTTCCGCAGTACCTCTTTGGTAAGTGATTTGGGGTCTATCGGTGGGTTTTGGATATACTAAAATTTTTCCTAGATTTAAGTCTGGATGCTGGGGGCTTGTGACCATATAGTTTTTACTAATGACTGTCTGCTTCGCTCTGCCATACATGAGACTTCTCGCCTGATTTGAGGGGGGCTATTCCCGTTAAAATGTATATGGTCCAGGGTGGTAGGCTTTAGACAACCCGTAATTATCCTACATGTGTCATTCAGGGTAGGGCGGTAGGGTTAAGATTGTTAACATGAGTGGATCTGGACCATATATGATATGCGTTTTCGGCTGTGGCAAAGCACGTAGCAATGGATGCCGTCCGCATTATGACAGAGTGGGTCCCCATTGAGAGCTGACCAGCTTGCGATGTAACCCGTTCCTCGTAATCACTTTTGCTACGTCTTTTTTATAGCATCTATGGTAACACCCAGATAAACTTGGATTTTCGATTATCGCGATTCCATGGTTACGTCATCGGCATAGATGAAACTATTTGTAGAAGGACCGACAGGTTGATCATTCGTGTGAAAATTGAATAGAAGGGGCGCCAGCTCGCTGCCCTGGGGTAGACCATGCTTCTGGTTCCTCCACCGATTCCTCTTTCACTGAAACTCCTCGTAGAATCTTCTGTTGCACAGCACTGATCTCAGGGTCTCTGTCAGATGGCAATTTTGTGTCTTTAACGGATCTGAATCCAGCTTGTCGGGAAATTAGCTGGTTTTCGATGTGTGGGCCTATTTTATTCAGGATGAGCGGTTCATACAGTTTTAAGGGAGAACAGACGAGGGATATTGGTCGATAGCTCTTAGTCTCTTCACGAGGTTGCCCCAGTTTAGGGACAGCGATCATCCTAGCTTTCAATCATGGTTTTGGTATTTTTTTTTTCACTCCAGCAGGAGTTGTACAGTTGGAGAGGTCAGGACTTCGGCAGTGGTCCTATGTGTTGTGAGAATTGGCTATATCATCTGGACCAGGACCTTCCTAGGTTTTACTGAACTAATGTTTAATTCTAACGCACCTAGAGTGAAATAAGGTTCTTCTTTATCGTTCAAATGGACTACCAGTAGCAAAAAGTCTTAAAGTTATTTTCTGTTTGGCTCTGGTTATGACTGCGTTTGGCATATAACAATAATTCGTCCGACTCTTCTAGAAGTATCCTTAAATGGTACCTGTAACGACCTGCATCTAATTGTTGCATTTCTGCACGCAGACAGCTACCGGCACCAAAATCTTCCCTTCTACTAGGCCATTTTTTCACAAAAATATGTCTTCTTGTTTTTAAATAAACCGGAAAAATATGGTATTCGGGGGTGTGCTTCCAACTGCATAAAATGTTATTTACAAAGTAGGTTGCAAGCAGTCAACATAACCGTCATTTTGTTCAATCATGTGCAACATCTATTTCATCGGGAGTACCCCAAGCTACTACATTGGATACATTATTATTAATTTTGTTTATAAATGATATACACATTTCGCCCCCAAAATATTCAAAACCATGTTCGCTGATGACATGCTAGGGATCCTCAAGAATTAGGAACTTTGACTAACCATGTTTTTGTTCAAATGAGCATCTGTTGCTGTATCAATTGTTTAGTTTTGAATTCGAAAAAAGCCGATTCAATATTGTTCAGTAATAGTGCAGTAAACTTCAACCTGCGTCTTAGTGGGGTTAGTTACAGTTTAAAGCAGAACAATTTGTATCAAATTGCTTGGTTAAATTTGGACACTCCACTGGATTTTGTAACTTAAATTGATAAGTTGGTCGAAAAGATGTCTATCCAAGCTTTAATTGTATGGCAGCTCCGGCGTCATGTCTACATCGAAACCCTAAAGCTTTATGTTGCTCGTCTACACTCCCCTCTTAGCTACTGCATTGTAGCGTGGAGTGGTATCCACAGAATGAACTACTTATTTATTATACAGAAAAGGATTTTAAGAAACAAAACAACAAAACATATCTCTCCAGAATTGATGTGATTACCGATTCCAGTAATAACCTCCACAACAATTTCAATATTGTCATGCCAGCTTTCTATGCTTGTTTGTATGAGTCGAATGGAAATATGTATTGTATTATTATATACCAAGGGTCTGTCCTGGCCCCACTGCTCTTCAACCTTTACATTTCCGATATGCCTGAAACTAGATCTCGGAAGTTCGGCTATGCGGATGACTGAGTGCTAGCCATGCAGCACCGTTTCTTTGAAGAAACGGAAACTGCCTTATCTTCAGACTTGGCGAACTTGGGAACTTATATCCGTGAATGGAGACTGAGGCCAAACCCCAACAAAACCGAGACGGCGTGCTTCCATCTCTCTAACAAAGCAGCGAATACATTGTGTAAGACTTTCGCGGTCCTGATGCGATGAACTGTTGATTTTAGGGCTGTTCAGCCGGCGTCGACACGCTCCGCCGCCTTGGCGTCGGCGCGCTTCGCTGCTTGATGTTTCGCCAACACGAGTGGTCGGCATTCTCAAAAGCTGATATCACGTGTTCTGAGAGACGCGCGAAGCGCGCCGACGCCAAGGCGGTTTGCTCGACTGCAGAATACGGCGCTCCACTCTGCTTCAATACTGCACATACCCAAAAGGTAGACACACAATTGAACAAGATCATGAAGATAATCAGCGGTACGCTAAAGTCAACTCCTACCGAATGGCTACCTGTTTTGAGCGATATACCCCTCCAGATCTCCGGCGCAAAGCAGCTCTCCTCCGAGAATATAAACATATACAAGACGGCCCTCAACTTCCCATACACCGGGATACGGATAAATCATGCGGAAATGGACTACGATCCAGAAGACCAACCATAAGAACTACACTCGTCACAGGTCGACCCCATAGATTATTGGGAGCAAAAATGGACAGATAACTGCCCCCCTCAGGGCAGAAATACTCCGTGCATAAGAATGAAACCTCCCGCCTTGAATCAGCCGTAAAATGTGGACATCACCGAATAGAATACGCACCAACCATGGCATATGCCCAGACGCGTTACACAAATTGGGCTGGGTACAATCTGCGAGGTGTGACTGCGGGACGCAAAAGCAAACAGTTCAACATATGGCGATGGAATGGCGGAAACTTTGATGACTTCCTAATGGCAACTAACGCCTCGATTGACTATGAGTCTTGATTAAATGTTTGTGAATTGGATTAAATTGTATTTTTTTATGTACTTTTGTATGTTTTGTGTCATGTAAAGCCATACAATAAATAAATAAATCTAATTCACCTTGGATATCTTAGCATGCAACTGACATACAGTGTTTTGTGAACTGGCATACGTATAGGTTTGATTTCCTGTTCAATATATAATTCGAGTGTTGGCCAGGTCGATCTCCTAAGCCTCGCAGAGCTGTTCGTGGTTTCAGTCCCCGTCCGCGTCCGGGTACAAATCGCAACGACCGACCGAGTTTTCTCATATAACAGCCCCAAGTTTTCCGGCCGCTGCTCTGGCAGGCATGCTGAGGCGTACACACGAATAGGTGGTGGTAACTTTGCTGATAACTTAACCTCCGAATAACTTGGGTCGCTCGACCTGCGCCCAACACCACAAGCTTGTTTATATGCAATAATGGTTGCGCTTTGAGCGTACGCTCCTACTGCTTCCCTACTGTTCCCAACTTCTCAACAGGACTAATGGATATATGCAGTTGTTTGTTATTGCCGCTGAAATTGCTTTCCGCTATATATTTCTTAGAATGGATGCATCTGTTAAGATAGGTGCAAATGTGTACGAGGAATCGCTTTTATATTCTCGTACGTTGGGAGTTTAATTTGAGCACAGATAAGCTTTGTATCATCAAAATTTTGTTTCAACCCAGTATACCGGTATACTCTGTATCTTATAAACGCGTTTCTACGCACTATACACTATGGGATCGGATGTCTTCGTAAATATGAGAGCGTAGTAGGCACCACAGTATAGGCAAGGTCTGGGTATGCTTTGCGCCGATCCTTTTGCACATCGACATTTTGGGTTAGAGAGAGATATATTTCAACAGCGGCGGCACGGCAGGGTCATGGCTATCTACATACAATATAGGTGTAGAGATAAATAGTATAGATCACACCCCAAATCTAGCACTTTATGGTAGGTAAACATTAAGTGCAACATAAACTTTATGTTATCTCTAATGTCTACCTGCCTTTAACACCGCATACGTTGCATATTATTTCTTAATTCTGCCCTGTTGTACAGTTTTTTCTACTCCACCCCTGTCAGGGTGAATGAAACTATTTACAACACGTCATCACAAAGGAACCGACCGTGAGTAGGGCAGCTGATAGTTTGTTGAGCCGTGACTGCCCGATCGTCTTGGTCCGCTTGGTCGTCGCGTCATGGTAATTGAAACAAATTTCTATCTCTAAGACCCAGTTTCACAATGATTGGTAACCTCTGGTAGTCACTCAACCGACAGATGGAAGTTGACCAGTAGTTATCGGGGAGCTCTGTTTCACAAAGGAAACCAATGGTAAAGCTTATTTATCTTTATGTTGGCACCACGTATTGGTCTCAGAGCACTGCCATAATGATGTTCCGTGAATACAACCTAATCCTTTGACAAAGAAACCTTACCGGTTCTTTTCATATTTTTCATTTATGTCATTACAGAGTATAATCAAAATCCATCGACGTCTTACAGTGGTTTGCACCAGTCATAGTTAAACCTTTGGCTTAACTAACTAAAGCTTAACTTTAATTAAGGCTTAAAGTTGTGTGTCTTTGCGCCGGTCATGATTAACTTTAATTATGAGTTAACTTTTTCTTACAGGGAAATTTCACGAATTTCAGATTTTACACTGGCAATCATGTCGTATTTTTGATATTCTTTGATGGAAATGAAGGTCATGTCACTGTTGTTGATGGCTGTCAAACATTATCTTTCAAGTTCAACTGACGCTATTTGTTTTGATTGAGAAATTCATTTTAGTATCATTTTAGTATTTTTAGTTTCATTTTCATTAATTGATAACCCATTATCATAAATATCCAACTCACAGATTATAACAACAGTGGTAAAAGTGAATCCTTGAAGTAAATGCACTTATTTAGGCAAGATTTTGTCTGTGAAATAGTTGATTGCAGTGACCCAAAATTTGATGAATTTTGGGTGTCTTAATTCTGGATTCTCTTGTACAAGAGTGGCTACAGAAGACATCAGAGTAATAACATTTATGTCGGATCTGTTTGTGGTAAGTAAAAATATATAGAAATGTCCAAAGTGCTGAGGTCAACTAAAGACATCTTTATTATACATTTATGGTGTTAAACTAGCAAAATGTCCATTCATAGGTAATAATTACAATTTTTATATGTATATATAGGTGATTTCAAGGAATGAAACAATTAAAACAGTAATCTTTTGACATAACCTTATAATGAGTTTCCGGAACAAGTGATATGCAACGAACAATATACATATTATGACTATCAACTTCTCTATTAAAACAGATTTGTGATATATGCACTACTACAAAATACCTACCTGCTTTTCGTCATTTACAACACGTCATCAGGTGTGGAGAAAGAATTATTCAGGTTACCAAGTATTTGAGACAGAAGAGGCAGACCGATACCATGAGGCGAAGAGCACATATAATGTTATGCATTCAGAGCTTCATTGTGATGGCTTTATAGAAAGTAAATACTAATATGTTCCACATACTGTGTAAATTATTAGAACCAATAAATGCATATGTTATCCATATATTGTAATTATATCTGTCTATAAAGGTGGAGCAAAAATCACTTTCTTATAACTTCTCATATAACAAAATATAAAATATTTCATAGTATTAGTAGCTAATATGTGATATAAAATGGTGTCTAGATATAGAATGTCTTGTTAAAAATATGTATTTTAAATGATAGTTTATATAACATGCTCACAGAGAGTGATTAATTTCTGTCTTGTCAAACAAGGTTATTATTTAAAAAAACACTCATTGGGTGACTGTAAAGTTGCACCCATCAAAAGGTAAGTATTATTACTTGAACAAAAACTACTGGTTGAAATCTCTTATATTTTTATTATATACATTTTCTTTCAATATACCAGGGCTTGTCCTCAGTAATTAGGATAGGGTGATCGGTGGAACACACAACAGTGATGTGCTGCCGCAGTCCTCAATAATACAGTATGGGTCAATATTATTCAAATTACTCAGTTTTTGTTAATAAAGAGGCTTCAATTTTTCGCTAGCCCTTAAAGTATTCATTATCATCTGTGATCCTGGAATAAACAATATTTTTATTAAAAATAGAAGGAAATTAACTAATGGGTGATGAAAATGAATTAAATAAAATCCATGTGAGAAGGGGAGGACACTTGCATTCTAATTTTTACAGTAATAACTACTACTGTGATAGCTATTCACATAATAATACTGCATCTTGCTGCAAACAAAATAATTCAAGCAGATCAATTTATTTTCTTTATATGGTAAAAATTGGGCAACTAAGATGCAGTATTAAACAACTGTCCCTAGTGAATGTGATAACTGTAATTTACAAATAAACGTTTATCTTTGCTGTTTTCAAAATCCATCAAAGTTTTGAGCGCCCATTATCTCATAAATTACAGCATTCTAAATAACTGATTTGCTTACCTGCTAAGATAGACTCCTTGAACAAGACAGCAGTAACACAAGGATGACCAAAAAGCTGTTGAAAACACAAAAAAATCTCATAAACCATAACACGGTGTCTTACAACAGTGATATTCGTCCAATTCCAGAATCAGCTTTATATAGTTGTAGATTGAGGTTATGGTCGTATCCTCAGTTCCTCACGACTTGATGTTGAATTCAAGTAATCTATTTTGATTCATAATTGCTTATAGAATATAGAAATAATTTTATTAAATATATTTCACAAACTGAAACTAACCAAACTTATTTCTGTAGTGATCTGTCAGAATATGTTGTTAAACCCACAAATGTCAAAAGTTAAGCCAAGAAACGTCAAAGTTAAACCCTACTTTGCCTTTGGCTTAAAATTAATTATAAGTTTGACGCTAACTACAACCGGTGGAAAGCAAGTCACTCTTTAATTAAGGCTTAACTTTAATTACAACTTTAACTATGACTGGTGCAAACCACTGTTAGACATCAGTGTCAAAATCCAAGCTTTTATAACCCTCAAAGCTGTCATCGGTTGACTACAACAAACGTAAAGATAACCCATACCTTGCCCTTGGGTTAACATAACTACTGGTTGACCAGAGCTTTTGACGTAAACTATCGAATATGAAATGGAATATTCTCGTTAACCACTAGTTTTCTTTTGACCACTAGTTAATTATCGATAGTGAAACTGAACCTAAGTTACAGAGTACGCCGCAGGACTTTCATTACTAGTGATTCCTCTGGAAGTGTTCGTTTTGGCGTTGGTATTTATTAGGTTACTGAATTAGAGGACTGAAAAGATGGTCGAAGCACTCGCACACCGGGAGTATGATGGAGAGTCTGACAGCCCGACTTTGAACCAGCTAAAGTCCTCTGATGTCATGTCCACTGGATGCAAATGAGTCCATCCAACATGCTAAAATCCGTTCTCTCTTTCATTTCCTCTGCTTAACCTCTATCTATACCGGGCGTCATCGTGAACAATATTGTTCGCAGTGCAAGATGGGTTAAGTGTGTTCTTTTTCTCTTTCTTCTTCATGCTACAATTCCCTACGTTTCTCTATCTCTTTCGATTTTAAAAAGCCTTGCACCATCTTATGTATCTCCCAACGTTATACGCTTGATATCACCATAGGCACCAGATTCTCTAGAATGCGGTCGTTAGACAGGTTCGCAGCTTGTAATAGGACCATCTGTCGTACTCAAGAAGGTGTGCTCGACTGTGTCGCTTTGGCCGCAATGTCGACAAAGACCGACCGTCGCTCACCCAATCTTGTTTCTATATATCGGTTAAAGATCATGACCCAACAGTGCCTATGCTGGGTAATAGTAGGTTGTCTTGCGTTTACACTCTGCCCACTCTCCTATGTTTGGAGTCAGGTGCTTAGTCCACTGCGCCACATCTGTTGTACTGGACCAGATCCCCTGCCACCCATATATTGTTTTCTGTCTGGCGGTCATCTGCCTCTGGTACTCTAGCAATGCACCTTCAGCGATGTACATATATCTCCTCTCCATGGCCAATAGATACAGTTTTTTGTATCGCTGTTATAATCTGGAGCGCTTTGGAAAGGACAGTGAAATACGCACTGGCAACTTCCTTTGCACCCTCGATCACTCGATACCATATAACATAATTAGGTGTACAACCTACTTCGTTCAAGATCTGCCTTTTGCTCATACTTGCTCCTCCTACGTTTGGCATTATACATGACAGTAATGCTACCTTTCTTCCTGCTTTCACCGCAAAGTACTATTTGCACTCCTCTAATATGGAAGCTCACTGGGTTCCTGGTGATCCTAGAATCCCAAAGAACTACTTGTCTATCATCCTCAGCGCCTCGTTTGTCGTTTTTCCAGGCAAAAAAATATTTTTCGATTCATTGCTTTTTGATATACAGGATTTATTTGACAACGATTTGGATATAAAAATGATCATTACTTTTGAAATACTCTGCATAATGTTATAATATCTTATATTGTAAGAAGGGGGAGCATTAGTAGTATCTAAATAAGAGATAACGTGTAGGGTGTCTCATTTAAGAAAATATATGTTTGCCGCACCATGAAGTTATGGATCACGCTGTATAAGTAAAAAGATGTTTTGAGCAAGGAGCATATCCTTAGCTACAGTTTTTGTATACAACTTTTTTCGCTATCCTTTACAGTAGTGGAGTTATCGTCCGATCCCGTATTAAAAACTCACACCGGACCCTGCAACTTTCCAACCCGCAGTCCCGAAGACCGCCGAAGGCTTCCGATTACTATCCGATGATGCCGCAACGGCGTCAAATTTAAATCTCGCGTCTTGTACATCAATGATTCAAGACTTTATTGCATGGAGAGGCATGTCATTTATTCGATAACGGATATTCGCTATTCTAAGGAAACGCTTTATCGAGGGAGAAAACGATAAAAGTTGCATTTATTGACAGCTCAAAATGTGAAAAACTAAAGTTGGGCATTTTGATGAATAATGCCAAAGTTTTCTATCTTCCTGCAACATAGAATTGGGGATAGATGTGTAAAAATAATATATTTCGTAAACAAATTTCAAAAGAAGAGTCTGAGTCGTCTAATAAATAGTAAAATTTATCATCCTCAAAAAATTGTAGAAAAAAATAATTCGTCCTTAACCTTAAAAGTAAAAAAATATTTGGTCCGTTTGAATTACTGTAAAAAAGCAAATGTAGTACATATAATACCTATCACTGTGTTTTAAATTAGTTGTTGTTAATTATTAGTGAAGAGGTTACAAACTGTCTCTGATCATACAAACGAAATTACGTAATAAATAAGAAAGGCGACCCCAATTCTCGAGGACTAAAATTCTCCTCACTAGGTACCCCTTGCATCAACTGTCCCTTATATTACATATACTTAAACGAAAAAAATGGAATGCTTCAGAAAAATCTTCAATTTGAATTAAACATACGCGACAGAAATTACGATACCCAAAATAAATTTCAACCCTCACTAGCTAAATTTTCTGGGTTCAATACTGGTCAAGTAATGCCAATAAGAAGAAAATTTTGGAAAGGACTTTCTAAACTTTGCTACACAATAGCATCAAAGTGGAAAACATTTTTCAAAACACCATTGCTGAATCTGGAAGGTGGATGCAGAAAATGAAAACACCACGAAAACAAACAACACACATTTTTGAATTCTGCAAACGGCACACAGAACAACAGATCTGTCACTGTTAATGACAAATGCGCATGCGGGATTGCGGGTTGGAAAGTTGCACAGTCCGGCTAGACGCAAGTCGATTTGGCATGCTGTATATGCATATATACAGTGTAGAATTGCCGAATCATTATACTTAGATGCTTGTACCAAGAAGACTAAAATCTTAGGCTGTTTGAGCCAAGATAATGAAATGCTTCAATCAATAAACAGTATCTTATAGGTGATACATTCGTTACATATTTTGTTTTCAAGATTATTATATGCTTGATTTAAAACTTCAGTATATTATTGACTTTTAGGGCTTTCTCAATTTTTACTTAATATAACCCTATATGATAAAAAATATAACATTCTTTGTTTAAGATTATTACAGCTTTGCGCATATAAGAAAATATGTTATACTTAAGTGAAATAAAGATTCTCCAATCAAGAATTCAGTTTTATGTGTGTAGTAATTCATGCTACCCATTAGGTTTAGTTCCCCTTATTTGTGAGGATTTTAATTCCTTGATCGTCTTATGCTTTTACTATAAGTGGCAGAGCCATTTCATAAGCCTCCGTTACGTCCTGATATTTACTTATTTATCCCATCCTTTAGAAAATGTCAACTTAAATAATGAAAACGACATTAACTTGACACCTAGTAGTCAACCTTAGCTAAAACTATCATTTGGTATTTGTTTGGCGTCATCCCAACTGCACTACTTTCGTCTTCGCTTGAAGGTCATTTTATCTTCATCAACTGATATACATCTATATCGATTTTAGTTTGCTTACTAAATAACGAACATTTAAATATTCTCTAAATATTCAAAATTATCGAAATTCTGAACATTAGAAAATTTTTAATATTATAAAAGTGTCCGAAAGTTTGCAAAAGTTCTAAACCCTCCGTTGGAGTCCAACTTGGTATGATCAATTATGTTAGCTATTTCCGTTATTCTGAAAATATTTGTTATATTTTGAGGTCGCTGGTTTATAGCACAAAAGTACCTATAAAAACTTATATTTAGTGAAGTGAGGTTTTAAACTCGCTGCGCTCTCGTACGTGACGTTGTAACTTTTGAAGCATTTCCATCTCTACCAATGTTTATATAATTTAAAAACACCATCTACCCCTCTATCCTCCTTTTAACGCGAAACGTAGGTATCCCACCCTTTTGTCTGGACAGAAATTGAATTTCTCGTTTTCTTTCTCTCCAAGTAATTTGACTACGAGGCAAAAGTATTTTATTACGTTAAAAGCGGACCGGGATTCGTTTGTTTACGGGGTTAGGAAAGTGAAGACGTCTTCACGACAGAAGCGAACTCAGATACATAGCAAAGGTTATCTCAAAATTGTGGTTGGTTTCTAGACGTTAAACAGTGATTTACAGTGACTTTTGGAACGTTTTGTGTAACTTTTTGTCCAGGCCCAACTGTTGCAGGTGTGGTGTGCGTGACTTCGGGAGCAACAATTTATTGTTGACGGGCTATGCCAAGTCAACACCTGGACTATTATTGACCTGAATTTAGGAAGGATCGTACAATACTACAACTCTTCAAGATTACAGGCTTTGGAGTACTTTGTGTAACTTTTTGTCACCTGTTGCAGGTATTGTGTTTGGTGTAAGGCCTGAGACCGACATAATGAAGGAGACAATTTAATTTTGTTTTGTTTCCAGAGTCATTTTGTTTCTATGGCAAGGTCTGGGTAGTTAGATATCTTCCCAGCGTAGGAGTTTTGGAAATTCATATCGTTGAGGATATCAATATCTGTCATAGATAACTTTACCATTAGCTGAAAAGCTATATCCGCTTTATTGATTGAGATAGTCTTGCCTCTATGTATCGCAAGGTCCCAGTATAGTTTGTGCTGATTTTTTTCGAATACTGATGTTGGTGTGTAATCGTAATATGAATCTGCGTTTGTTGTTCGTTGTGGCTAATGCTTGGTGTTATGACTTTGGCTGCAGTCATGTCTTGCTATGTACTCGGTTCCAGCGAGAGAGAGTGTCGGTTATGGATGGATCTTTAATTAACTATTATTATCCAAACAATCACGACCCCTAGGTATTTGTGATCTTGAGGTAAGGTCAGCTTTGTAGTTATAGAAAACCCTTTTTTGCCCTTCAAGCCTAGCTCAATATGAGTGTTGATTATGTGGGGTAAAAGGTGTCAAAGATGGCATATTTGCCTAGCTTCGCCTACCCGTGACACCTTGTGTAATAACAAACCATTTTAGTGTTTCACCGAGACCCATATTTAAAATCTTTTATTTAACTTGCATTGTATGTATTTATGTTTGTTCGGGTGGAATCTTGCTACTCAATTCTGAAGCAACCAACCTCAACCGATTGAGCTGAAATTTTGTATACACGTTTAGTTTGGATGACAATACACGAGGCCTTTACGGAAACTATGATCGGGTTAACCCGATCACAAGGATCACTGATCCTGATGTTCAAAAAGTGATCTAGGATCAGTCAGAAATAAGGTGGGTTCACTCTTGTATGGCAAGTGATCGCGATCGCATGATTCAGATCCGCCGCTGTTCTTCTCAGCCATCTGTTTTCTATTTTTCAACCAATTTTTTCTTTGTTCGATGTCCGTTAAACTTATGAAATAATACATCCCGCTTGACAGCTGTCTGACATATAACTAATCGATCCGGAGCCAGATCACTGTTTTCGTAAAGGGCTCCGATAACCTGTGTGACGTCATTCTAAATCCAATATGGCGAACCATCCAAGATGACGGAATAGTTATTTTAATGCATATTCTAGAATATGGACATCAAGTGAAAAAGCTTGTTGAGAGTAACTCGAAAAATAATGTGACGTCATTCTTAATCTAATATGGCGGATCATAAAAGATGGCGGAATAGTTATTTTTATGAACTTCTACCGTATGGGTATCAATTGAAATAACTTGTTGAGAGTAGCTCAAAAAATAATATGACGTCTACATTCAATATGGCGGCACATCCGAGATGAAGTAATAGTCATATTTTATGTACTTCTACAGTATAGGTATCAAATGAAAGGGCCTGTCGAGAATAATCAGAAAACAATATAATATGGCGGACATTTATAGTGTTTATGCTTTCCTATAGGTTGGGTATTGAAAGGGTTCGCTGAGAATAAAGGTTCAGGTTAAAAAAAAGATCGTAATTATAAGCTCGGTTGCCCTAATCCACCTGAAATTTCGATGTCGATTATTGTTGAGGTAGAATTTTTGAGCCTATATTTGAATGAAACGAACAGGCTCAGAAGCTTAGCCTAGCCTAAAAAGTAAAAAATAAATAAGAAGCAAAAAAGCGTTTTTAGGAAGCCTTTTATTTAAAAGCTGTCAGAAGAAGAAAATTTTCCTGTAAAATTTTAGCATCATCTTATAGCTTCATTATGCACAATTTATATTATCATAAAAGCTTGTCGCGCGATTTATTAAGCTAGTACCTATTTGATTGAGTAAATACATATAAGTACTTACGCAAACCTCGGGACAAGCTTTTAAGATCATATAAATTGTCGATAAAGAGGCAATAAGTGAATAGTTAAAAATTTTAAGTTCTATTTTATTTTTTTATGGCATTTAAATAAAAGCATTTAAAAAAAACTTTTTTGTGATTAATTAATTTCCGCCAATCCTTTCAGATCCCTTAGAAAATACGCTTGAGTGAGATGTCTTTATTAAGCATTTGTAAATCCGCTTCTGTGTTCTTGCTCGATTTCCTTTCGGTTAATCAAGTGCCGCTGAAGAGACCATCTCGCTCTTTCCCTGGCGATATTTATTGACACTCAAGGGTTAGGATTAATCTCGCAAATTGTTTCTCCAACGTATTGTTGTTGGCTCTTAAATGTCATTGTTTCTTCTCGGGTTTCCTTCTGAAATTGCCAGAATTACATTATATTGCTGTTTCGCTGGGTGATCGCTTCAACCTGGATGAAAAATGTCCAGTGTGCTTGCTCGTTGTAGTACTAAAATAAATTTTGCGAAAAAATTGCATAAACTATTAAGGTGGAAATTAACTTGCAATTTGCGGGATCCTCTTCTCAAGGGATCTGGGATTAAATAGGTTTCATTTTAGTCGAAAATAATAATAACGTAGAGCCTGCCGACAGGCGCCAGAGATGCGTGTGCATCTCTTGGCGTGTAAGTCGTACGCTGGGACGGCTTGCGTCCATCGGCACAACACGGCTCTGCGAGTGTTCTACTATCATTTAAGGAGCCTGGGTAGACACCTTTATACGTACATACATGGGAAATACATATGTATGTATTTCCCATGTAAAACACTGACTCACAATTTCCCGCATAACTCACTTTATTTTCAAATTATATATTTAATACTTCAGAAGGCGATAATTAAGACCTTAATGAATGACAGCTATTTTCGATTCTTTAGAAAAAGTTTTTTAATGTGCAAAAAATCTATATACATGCCTGTAATTTAATAATCAAACACAATATCAAAAAAAGGCTAAATAGTTGCACAAGCGTAAGCTTTCTTCTTCAGTTTGCTTTTTGAATCATTACTGTAAGTTTAAAGGTAACGTCAGGAGCTTGGAAATGCAAAATTCATTCTTATAGTGACCTTTAGACCTTACCTTTGGACCTTTTGACATTGCTTTTGGATTTCTGGACTTACCTCCCCTCATCTTAGTCACAAACACTGGAGAAAGGGAACAGGCGACCGCGCGTCCTCGCTAACACGGAAATAAGGCATATCTTGGATTCTCAATTCCGCGCGCTATACCCTTAAGGCACTCGCACGGTATAGATGAGAAACCGGTGCTGTCATACACTCCAGGGGATATAGAGACTGTTGTGGAGAAAGAGAAATGCCGGATTTACTGGAACTACTCGTTCCCCACGCTCGAGCTTCTACAGGCAAACAAGCCCGAGATAGTTCTCCTCGACCACTAACAGAAGATGATGTTCATTATAGAGTTTTCGCACATGTTGAGGTGAACATCGTCTCTAAGGAGAAGCAAAGGCGGACCAAATATACTACACTGTAGATCTGATGGTTTTTATCATTGGATCCTCAGGTGCAATGAGAAATATACTGCTTTCTGTACAGCACGCAATTCTAGTGTGCCCTACAGGGGCACAATTCGCGCGAAATACACTGCTCTTTGTACAGCACGCAATTCTAGTGTGCCGTACAGGGGCACAATTCGCGGACCCAGTGATTGCTTATCACACGGTGTGAGAAAGTAGTCTGTATGGGTATTGGAACAGCTGCTGATTGTGTCGTAGTCACGGCTTCACTTTTTTGTTAAAAAAAGGTTTCAATTGTAATTTTTCACAAAAAGGCGTGCTTTGGGCATCAAGTTATTTAAACTTAATATAAAAAGCCTGTACTTCGATTTCTAGCCATCTTTCCAAACACAATCTGACACTTTAGGTAATAGACCAAGAATAAAAATATGATCAGTATATGGAATCGAAGCACCTCATGGGAAGCAGACACCAAATGATAATACTACAATATACTGGCGCGTTCAATACAAACTAAACTAGAACGCTGAAATGCATACAGACAAAACTGTCCCAACAATACGCCAGATGTAGTTTCTTAGTCACAGGCAGCCAAAGTTACATATTGAAGAGACATTGCTATTCTTATAATCATACTAATATCCGATACATCTATGCTGGAAAGATATCTAAATATACGGACCTTGCCTTTGAAACAAACCTGATCTGGAAACAAAATAAAATTATTACTGCCTCCCTCATTATGTCAGTCTCAGGTCTTACACCGAGTACATGTACACCACACTTGCAACAATTGGACCTAGACGAGAAGTTATACAAATTTTTCCAGAAGCCGGGGTTCAGCCACAAAGCTATTCAAACTCAACATTCTTAAAATAAGAGGTCTATACATTGATTTCGAGCCGTCTTTCCTGTACCCAAGTTGACACTTCAGGTGATATACCTCGGCGTCGGCGCGCTTCACTGCTTGACGTTTCGCCAACACGAGTGGTCGGCATCCTCAGGAGAAACTGAAACCGCGTCCCGGGGTTGAGCATAGATGTTCTTGTATCTCTTAGGGCGGGTATTCGTATTCTGTTGAGATGTGTGCTCCTTCTTTGTTGTTGGAGTTGTTTTTATGTTTATAATTCTCAATGAACTCTCTGTATACAATCTGGCGTTATAAGAGGAGGTTGTAGCCAGAACCTGTGTCTCATCAAACTTTATCTTGTGGTCACGTCTTCCTTGGAATGCATGTTCGGCGACTGCAGATTTCAGATTTTTCTGTCTAACCTAATCGGAAATTTGATTTGTGTTCCGAAATTCCGGTTTGTACCGATCTCTCTGTTTTTCCGATGTATACACTTCCACAAGTACATGTTATCAGATAAATCCGTGATTTTGTCCTTTGTCGATCTTGAATGCTGTGCTGCTAAATTCCATAAAGCTTGTAAACAAAGATCGTATATTGAGGTGGGCAAATTTCAGCTGATAGTGCACTTGCAATGCCAAAGATGTAAACCAAAAATTAAAATAATTACAACAACTTAATGCAGCTAAAGTAGTTCCACAAATAATTTCCTACAAAATATCGAATCAAACCTACTATATTTATTATGGAGCTCTCACATAATAAAAAAAATACTGACAACTTAAGTGGTGAATGTCAAAGAGAGGTTACAATCCATCCAGATCTTTTTTGCCTTTAATAGTAATTTTGTGCCGTCCTTCATGACAAAAACACGACCATTATATCCAGACACTTTTGGAGGACTTTTTTTCTATGGCTGCCTCTATTATTTTCAACCTCACATCTGTTAGATCTTCCTTCATGACAATGCCGGTGCCTTTGAAATTCTTCTTCTTGTTGAATATGTCTTGCTTCTTATGGATGTCAGTAAGCTTCAACAGTATGCCCCTGGATTTGTTGTTTACCTTTTTACCAAAACAAGTACACAACACTATCTCATTATGGTCTACTGTTACCCCCAAATAATATTTTATAATATTCGTAACTTCAGCAGCTATTTTTCCTTGGGGCTTCTATTTGACTTGGATGATCTAGCTCAACATCATCGTATTTGTGTGAAAAGCATTCATTTTCGTACCTCAGCAAAGCCGTTTCTTCCTTCTGTTCCATTTTTGCTGTACTATTTTGAGCCAAGTTCTTTTCCAACTCGGAAAATCTCCTCGAGCGTCTTTGCAACATACTCTATAAGGTTTTGTATCAGCTGGTCGCGAAATTTATCACTTCTTAAAATGAAATTTATACTACTGCTCACTGAATTTTTGATTTCGTCGCGAATATTTCGTGAAGTCACCATCGCATTTGATTTGAAAAGGTACTCACAGGCTGTCTTCCACGTAATACGTACACTGTCAAAATTTCAGGATAATTGCTTTATATTTGACCACTTTTTTTAATAACAGAGCTCACAACACGTCTATGCGGTAGCAGATCTCATACTAGTGTATTGTTCTTCCATAGAAAAATTGATTTTTAAAGCTCAGTTTTTACACAGTACGAAATTTTTGAGAAGGTTATCAAAATACCCAATGTTTCAAAGCCCACCTGATATATCTGTTTTATAATTATGCATCACGTCAATAAGATTATTTCTTCAGCATACTTGACTAATATTGTCTTAATAATTTGTGGTTTTGACCTCATCAAATACTATTATGGCCCCATATTTCAATTGTTCATTAAATAAAAATAAAATACCATAGTACTTTCTCAAACTAAATAAATTTCAGTGCATAAAAGGAAGTATATCTGTAAAATGCAGAAAGATTGAAATATCTTGGAAACTGATGAAGGTAGATATAGGAAATTCTATACAAAAATAAAAGAGTTTAATATAAGCAATTTTTTGGTGAGGTGAAATATGGAGAGTTGCATTTAAAAAAAGAAGAAGATCTATATTTTGCATTCTAGCTCACCCTGTACACCAATATGCGTTGTCGATTTTTTTTGCAGGAGAATTTAAAACTAGAAAGCATCTTTTATCTAACGATGTAAAAAGCATGATTCTTGATCCATTACTTTTTGATATACAGTACGTTCATTTGACAGCGTTTTGAACACAAAAATGGTCATAGCTTTTGAAATACCCTGTATAATGTTAGAATACCTGATATTGTTATAACGAGAATCGTTAATAGAATCTTAATGTGACATAGTATATAGGGTGTCTCATTTACACAAAAATTGTATGATTGCATCACCACGTAGTTAACGATCACCGTGTATCATTGAAAATGTGTTTTATTTGTATATAATTTTTTCGTTATATTTTAGAGTAGTAGAGCTATGGACCAATCCGTCCCTCAACACTTACCCCCTGCATAGAAAATTAACTATACTACTACATAGTATTGTCAGCACCGAATTTTAGAGAAGTACTTAAAACATCTATGTGTATTTTATTGGTTCATTAATTGCATTTATTCAAGAAACGAAGACATGTGGGTGGAACGCTGCAGAAGGTTCGTTTCAGTCCAGGTGAAAGGCCTGACGGATTTAACTTCAAAACAGAATAGAAGCCATGATCATTCAACGGATAGGATAAATGCAATAGGTTAACTAAATTATCGTATGTGTGCCTATACCTCATACAAGCATTGCTTTCGAGGTGGCAATATTTGTAAGTCATTAGAGGTACAAATAAATTGAATTGACATATATATCTGGCTGAAGCAGAGAAACGTAGAGGATCCTTGGAGAAGTATTGAAAGAAACGGAGACATTTTTAGACAATTTCTTTAGTATCAACTGTTGTACTATAACACTCGTCATTTTCTGATACATCCTCGTATATTGCAAAAACTTACCTGACCTGCTGGATTACGTATCTGCTCTTAGTTGCCGGGAGGCCTGCATACCTTATGCTCAAACTACCCCTTCCATTCTTGTGTTCATACTGCAGCCATAAATAACGTAGTCACATTAGAATACCCCTAGGAAATCGTTAACTAGTGCTGCTGTCGTCTGCAACATGATATTAAAATGCGACAAAACTATAACTGCAACCTGTTACAAAACGACGCGGCCTGCTTTGTCGAGCTGGCGAGCATTCCGTTTGATCTCGTTTGCTCCTTTTAAGTGAAATATTACACTCGCAGAATGGCTGTACAACAACGAAGGGAGCGTATCCGGAAACACAAACTATGCGACGGTGTTGCCGGTACACCTGTCTAAAACTAGGATTCTGTTATAGCTTGTAGCTGACATACTGTTCATTTCCTACATAACAAAAGTATATACAATGTACATACAGTGGATATCAAATCAATGGATATGTATACCCGCAAATGGAGCAAGAATGTCCAATGGATGTCAAATAGACATCAAAAAAATATACATTGCATGTACGTTTGTCGCGAACTTTCACATCCATGGCATATCCATAGAATGTACATATTGTCACGACGGCCTCTTTTTCTTCACCCAGGGAATGAAACTCGACGTAACTTTCACCGTTTTATTTCACAACTCGATACAATATCTCTTAACCTTATCTCAACTAGAACTCAACTCAACAGAACTACTGCCACGCTACTCGTGGCGCCTTATATACTTCATCGAACCATCTAGAAGATTCGAGGCACTCAGATGACATTCGAGAATGCCGATCTGACAGTCCAGAAAATTCCAGATGATTCGATGACGTTTACACATCAAAAAAAATCTATGAAAAAAACATAAACAACAATACAAATAATACAGGATGTTACACTCTTCCCCCCTTAGCGTTCGGCGTCCTCGACGAACAGTTCGCTTCGATCCTTGTATGGCCACAGAGGATCGCTACGGACGACCTTCGGTTTTCCAGTACCCATACGTATCCTGTAGACTGCGTCGTTGAGGCGCTTCATCACCACGTAGGGTCCCTCCCAATGGCGTTGTAGCTTCGGACATCTACCCCTTCTCCGTCGTGGATTGTAGAACCATACCAGATCACCTTCGACGAACTTTGGGCTATTTGCTTTCAGATCGTATCTGGCTTTCATTCTGTCGCTAGCAGACTGGATGTTCCCTCTAGCAGACTCATGGATATCCCAGAGCGTTTCCTGAAGCTCGCTCACCCATTCGCATGGAAGATGGCGTTCCGTTTCTGGGGGTGGACCAAGAGCTAAGTCCAGAGGCAGCCGCAGTTCTGGACCAAAAATTGTCTTCGCTGGGCTCAATCAAGTTGACTCGTTCACCGCTGACCTGTAGGCCAACATTCCCAGAGAAATCTTCGTATCCCAATCAGACTGATGTTCGTTAACGAATTTTGACAGGTAATCCAGGATTGTCTTGTTGAAGCGTTCCACCATACCGTCGGACTGCGGATGAAAAGCAGTTGTTCTTGTCTTCCGAATTCCAAGTTTTCTCATCAGCTGTATGAATACTTCTGATTCAAAGCTGCGTCCCTGGTCTGAATGCAGTTCACTAGGAACTCCGAATCTGGACACCACGTGTTCTAAAAGAGCCTGTGCCACTGTGCCTGCTTCTTGATTGGGCACAGGAATTGCTTCTGGCCATTTAGAGAAATAATCCATTACAACAAGCAGATACCTGTTCCCAACGCTGGTTTCCGGCAAAGGACCCAAAATGTCTATGGCGATCCTCTCAAACGGCGATCCGACATTGTACTGCTGCATATGTGATCGCTGACGAGTACTTGGACCTTTTCTTGAGTTGCAGGCATCGCATGTGGAACAGTAATTTTCGACATCTTCTCGACAGCCAACCCAGTAAAATCTCTCCTTGATTCTCTCCAGGGTCTTCCTGATTCCAAAGTGACCCCCACTGCTACTATCATGTAGTTGTTCCATAATTGCTTTCCGTAATTTTCTTGGTACTACAAGTTTTTCTTTAGCATGTCTGGCATCAGTATCCTCCCAGATTCGATACAAGAGGTTACCCCTCACCTTTATTGAGTACCATTGTGCTAGGTAGGCTTTAGTGATGGGACTCATAGCACTTATTTCCTGTTGATTAGGCTTGTTTCCATTTAATAGCGAATGAATAACTAACCCTAACTCAGCGTCTTGTGACTGAGCTTGCTCGAAGGTTTCTAGTGAAATCTTGATTCCTTCCAATTCAAATTCTTCTATTCTTAATGTGTTTATGTCGAATTCTCGTTGTTGTTCTTCTTTCGAGCAGTGTTTGCAGTCTTCATCACAGGGCCTGCGTGACATAGAATCGGCATTTCCGTGTTGCTTTCCTGGACGATGACGAATTTCAAAGTCATAGCTTTGGAAGTATTCAATCCATCGAGCAAGCTGGCCTTCTGGATTCTTGAACTTCATTAACCACTGCAAAGCTGAATGATCGGTTCTCACGACAAATCTTCTTCCGTACAACAAGTTGTGGAAATTTCCAATCCCTTTTACCACACTGTACAACTCTTTTCGTGTCACACACCAGTTTTTCTGGGCTTTGTGCAAAGTTTTACTGTAGTATCCAATTACTTTCTCGATGCCATCTTGTTCTTGAGATAAGACAGCTCCAATAGCATAACGGCTGGCATCTGTGTCCAAGTAGAAAGTTCCATCCCCTGTTGGATGTGCTAGAATCGGTGAGGAGGTCAAAGCTGTTTTCAATGCGTCGAAGGCTTCTTGGCAGATGGAGTCCCAATAAAACTTATTACCATTTTCAGTTAAGGCCAATAGTGGTTTGGCGATGCGGGAGAAATCTTTTACAAATCTGCGATAATAACTGCACAGTCCCAAAAAGCTTCGTACCTCATGAGTGTTGGATGGTACTTTCTATTTCTTCACAGCCTGCACCTTTTCTGGATCAGTCCGGATTCCGTCTTTGGTCAACAGATGTCCAAGATATTTGACTTCCCTTCTGGAAGGGTGGCATTTCTTAGGATTTAGCTTCAACTTCGCTTCCTTAAGCCGCTGGAAAACTTGTCTCAGTAGAAATAGCTCTTCTTCAAAATCCTTTCCAAACACAATGACGTCATCGATATATATCAGTGCTGTTTTCCAAGATAAACCTTGTAGTACAACATCCATTAGTCTTTTGAAGGTACTCGGTGCATTACAGAGACCGAAAGGCATTACTGTAAACTGCCATAGCTCAGCACACGATGCAAATGCCGTTTTCTCCTTATCTTTTTCATCGATTTCAACCAGCCAGTATCCACTTTGCAGGTCCAAGGTGGAGAACCATGAAGAATTTCCAACTGCATCCAATTCTTGGTAAAGGGTATGAATCCTTCTTAGTCAAATCGTTGAGCCGCCTGTAATCCTCACAAAACCTCGTTGATCCGTCCTTCTTTCTAACAAGAACTATCGGGGAGGCCCAAGGGCTAGATGATGGCTCGATCACTCCTCGTTTCTGCATATCTCTTACCATATTTTGTACTTCATCAATCCTAGATAATGGAATTCTTCTTGGGGGCTGCTTGACTGGTTGGGCATCTCCTACATTAATTTTATGACGTACCAGATGGGTTCGCCCTAGGTCATCACGATCTAGCGAAAATCGAATGAAATTCTCTTAGTACCTTCAGGACCTTCCGCTGCTGTTCGGGTCGCAAATTCTCACAGCTTCTATCATACAAATCTCGAAGACTATCTGAGATTTCGGTGAAGTCACTATCATCATCTTCTTCTTCCGTGCCATCTAGCCTTCGTATCCATGCTACTGGTTCTAGTCTACCCAGTGACGTACCTTTCTTGATTTGTATTAAATTCCTAGATACATTCACCGCCCTTATTACCATATTTGAAGAATCCGTTATTGTTCTGGCTAATAAAATAGGTTTATTCCAACCTAGCGTAGGATCTGGTTCAAAAATGCATGGGGTAAGGTTATGTTCAAGTGCCTTGTGTACATATATAGGTATAACAATCTCTTTCTGTGGTGGTATTGTAAAATTCCTTGGTGACATAACGTTCATCTCCTCTAGCTGAACAGCTCGGCAGCTAAATGAAATCTCTTTTGAATCTCCAATGCTTAAGGTACTACCAGTGAAGTTTATTACGCAGCCAGAACTCTGGAGAAACTCAGCACCAAGGATGCAATCATTTGTAACTGAAGCTATTAAAATGGGATGCTTCTTACCAAAACTGCCAATGCGAATCTCTAATTCTTCAACACCCAGTACTGGTATGTGGTCTCCATTAGCGGTCTTCAGCAACATTCTATCCGTTTGCGTGGTTCTGCTTGGCAACTTCCTTCGAATTTCTTGGTATATGTTAGGGCTTATTGTAGTCACATTTGCTCCGGTATCGACTAACATCTTGCATGGTATATTTTCTATGTAACCTTCAACTACTGGACTCTTCTCAATTTTATTAACTTCAATTTCGATGACCATGGGGCTTTCGTCATGATGGCCAGCCAGTTTTTGCCCCCTAAAACTGGCCAGCTTTAGTTTTCCGACTTGTCAGTATTAGTACTAGCCTCTCTTGACTTCTCTGTCACCTGCATGCGACAGCCTACTCTAAGGTGCCCCTTCTGCCCACATCTCCAGCACGTAAACTTCTCAGGTCCTTCAAAATTTCTGCCAACTGGGTTTCTTTGGAAGGTACCACCTCTTCTTCTTGGAACGAACGAAGTGGCCCTGACATCTACTTCATCATCTTGGTCTACAGAGCGCACCCTCCGTGTCATTCGCGTGGCTTTTGTGGCAGCTTTAATTTCTAGAGCTTTGACCAAAGCGTCTTGTAAGGTTCTGGGACTAGATAGTCTTACGATTCTCTGAACGTCCAGGTCGGTAATTCCTTCGACAAACTGACGAGCAGCGACGTATTCCTGTGTCTCGATGGGACTGCTGACGAATGCTCGTTTATCTATGCTTTGGACTTCATATGCAAATGTGGTTAGATCTTCCTTAGCTTGTTGTGTCCGGTTATGCAACTGGCCATGCAACAGCTCTGTTAAGTGTGCATCTCCAAAGCGTAACTTTAGTGCAGATGTTATCTTATCATAGTCACGTAAATCTGATGAGCAGGGATTTTCCAAAATAGCTGCGGCAGAGTCTCTTAGCATGGATGTCAGCACACAAGCTTTCTCTTCATTCGACCAGTTCTTCATACGTGCGATGTTTTCAAATTGCATATAATAAATGTCCCAGGATGTTTTGCCGCTGTACGGATAGGGCTTTGCTACTACGCCACTGTGTCTATCAGGAAAAGCGGGTGGTGCAGCTGTTAAACAACGCTCACCTGCACCAAGTTCTCGCAGCTCCTCTCTGACGATTTCTTTGACACGATCTTCCACTTGCACTAGTTATTCACGCTCACCTCCACTAAGTTCTCGCACTTCGTCTCTCACGATTTCCTTGACTTGATCCTTCACTTGCTGCAGCTGTTCCTCAACGATCTTTTGCGATGTCTCTATAGCACTAATACGCTGATCTTGATTTTCTAACGCCTGACTTACGGCTTGCCTCTGCTCCTCCAATCTAGTCATTACCAGGTCCTGTCCACTTTTCAACTCACTCTTCAAACCTGCGACTACCTCATCTTGGTGTTGCTTTAGCTTCTCTTCTAGGTTCACGACTGTTGCTTGCATAACACCTGCCTGGTTATCTTGGCTACTTCGAAGACTTGATACAGCTTGTTCTTGACTACTCTGAAGATTGGCTGCAGTTTTTTCTAGACTTTGTTCGAAGCTGGCTTTCATTTCTTGTAGCATATTCATCATTGCACTCATTTCGGACGCCATAGCTCTGGTTATTGGCATGGACTAATGCTGTAATCACTTCTTCTTTCCTTTTCTTGGCTTGATTCGATGGATAATCCCACACTTCTGACACCAATGGACTAGTATCACGAGGTTAAGAACAATGATTTAATTATTATGACCGCTTAGTGCATACAAAAATAAACGTTCTGCTGCATTTCGTTACTTTCTACATCATTTTGTTTTTTAGTAATTTCATTCTAAAGTTTAAAGAACGGAATTCAAATTCAGCCAATCAATGCCAACCGCGCGAATTATTAGCAGTGCATTGTTGCCAAGAGCAGCTCCGACTAGCAAAACATTTACATTTCACATAAGCATGTTATTTGCTATCCCAAGTGTTATAAATATTTTGAAACTCACTTCTTAGCTTTCACATTTCTCATCTCCGTATTGAAGAACTGCATATTATCCACATAAAAGTCGTTCACCATAGCCATATCAACTTTAGGCAGGTTATCTGAATCGGCTTTTGTGAATCCACTATCGATTTTACTCACACTTGTTGGTTATGTTCTGATAAAATAACTTGAAACCTAGTAAAATGGAATAAAAGGATATCCTGTACAAATAAACGCAAACAAATAATAATAACTTTAAGATTGTTGAAAATTACAGCCAAAGCCCAATGGAATTTGGAAATGACAACGACCGAACGACGACTGATTGACAGGATTGACGGATTGAACCTTAACTTAGCTTTTGGAAGGGCTGTTCCAAATTATGGTTCTATCACCGTCATAGAACTGTTTTCATCAAGCCCTACCCATTTTACAGTTCTAAAAACGGTGATTGGTTGGTCCACCAGAGTGCCAACCAATCATCGATTCTAGAATCACAAAATGGGCGGGGCATGATGAAAACAGTTCTAGGACGGTGATAGAACCATAATTTGGAACAGCCCTGGAATTTCGGATCACGGGACATTAAAACCACAAAACATATCAGACGGGAACAGAAGACAAGATAGATGAGCCAGCCCGCGTACAGCTCCGGCATTTCGCGCGCCATCAGAATGCGCAACACAGCACACATATCTCTCTTTTGATTGGATGTTCGCCTATAGGGCAGTGACGTCACCGCCCTAGGAGAATTCAAATATTTTCCTTATTTTCACGGCTTTCCTGTGCCCAAAAAAATCGGAGAAAAAAATGAGATGCTTTTTATGACGTACTCTATCATATGCAACCGGAAATAAAATTCATGATACTAGTCCATTGTCACGACGGCCTCTTTTTCTTCACCCAGGGACTCGAAACTCGACGTAACTTTCACCGTTTTACTTCACAACTCGATACAATATCTCTTAACCTTATCTCAACTAGAACTCAACTCAACTGAACTACTGCCACGCTACTCGTGGCGCCTTATATACTTCATCGAACCATCTAGAAGATTCGAGACACTCAGATGACATTCGAGAATGCCGATCTGACAGTACAGAAAATTCCAGATGATTCGATGACGTTTACACATCAAAAAAATCTAACCTAACGTTTTGAAAGAAACATAAACAACAATATAAATAATACAGGATGTTACAATATGTATGTCTGTATTTACTTGCATAGTATATGTCACATAGACCACGTATAAACATGTACATTTATAACATATATCATGTATATACTTACATACCAAAGTATATACAGTGTACATACAATGGATATGCATAGCCACAAATGGAGCATGAACGTCTAATGGATGTAAAATAGACAAAAAAATTACATTTCATGTACGTTTGGCGCGAATTTACACATTCATGGTATATCCATTAAATGTACATCCATGTACTTTTAATGCACGTGCATAGTGCATGATATGTATTGTTATTATTTCAATTTCTA
This sequence comes from Callosobruchus maculatus, assembly GCA_951848785.1. Lineage (NCBI taxonomy): Eukaryota > Metazoa > Arthropoda > Insecta > Coleoptera > Chrysomelidae > Callosobruchus > Callosobruchus maculatus. The sequence goes on from CATOUR010000130.1 coordinate 3,589,841, forward strand.
GTTACAATAATAACACTTGGCAAAATCGATTACTGTGATTGTCATCTCTTTTCTGTTGAATGACATGTCTAAAATCGCAAAGAAAGCAAGGTTATAAAATTTGGTAGGTGATCTGTTCCGCTTATGACTTACCGTCAAACACTGGATGTGAGTGTTATCAGTAATGAGAAGATAAGTAACATTTAATATTATTTAATAATATTTCACTCGATCAGGTAATCAGGCACAACCAGCACCAGCACACACGCGAAGGACGCGAACAAGTCGAACGACGGAGTGACTGGAAATCAGCAATGGCGGCACTAGTTGTACTTGGCGCAGGCGTAAACTACTAGATGTATATATGATACATAGACCAACATCTTATGTATATCCACATATGGATATACCCACGTGAACATACATAGTATATTACACTAGTGTATATTATTTTTCATATGTGCATTTGAATATTAAAGATATACAGGGTTATTCACGTTATTCGACACGGAGCATTATGGCTAAAGTATTTGATAAAAAAGAAAATAATAATTTCGGATGGATAGAGACCCATAAAGACTACATTTTAAAAATATTTTCATGTTATACAGGGTGTCCCAAAAACCCGAAATGTGTCAAAGTTATGTTTTTTTCAATGGAACACCCCGCATATTATTGCATATTCAGATTCCTTGGTGAATTCTAGTGTGACTTTATGTATCATACATGGGACTTAAAGCGAACCGTTTAGGTGTAAATCGCCATTTTTGGTATAAGTAGATATCAGGAAAAAATTGAATATCGCAGAGATTATAAAATTTGGAAGGCTGTGACTTTGCCGTATTACTTAGCATAAAACGCGTCAGCTTTGATGAGACTGTCAAATTTAAATTACGTTTATGCTTGGAGAAATCGGTCGATTAATTAAGGAAACTTCGATCAGCGATAACTTAATTTTTTCAAATGGGAATGCCTAATTTTTTTTATACGGTTAAACGTAGAATTTGATAACATTTCTAATGATATAAGGTTATGAATATCAATCTCTGGTAGTTTCCATTTAATTTTAAATTTTCAAACAAATCGGCGTTTTTCAATTTTTCTACCTATAAGCAACGTAGCAGGCCATGAAACATAAACAAAAACCTGTTCAGGTAGAAGAAAACAATTAACTTAGCTGAAAAATATACACGAACTAGACTAAAGGGATAAGATTATAAAAATTCCTCACAACAGATCAATTCTCCCAGAAGCAACTGCATTAACATCTCTAAGGTCAAAGAGAAGCTGGAGTATGGCAGTAATAGATATTTTTTACAGTCTACTGGCTACCGCAATTTACTAGAGGTTGAAAATTTCCAAGCCAATTGAAAACCCTGATATGAAACAAAAACGACCAGCGACTTTTGCGCCAGCACGCAATTATCAGTCATATGTAATGGTGTAAAAAAGTAGTAATTTGCATCGAAGTCGATACCTCTGACTGCGGCCCTTCTATTTTTCAACATCTATTAGCAATATTGCAAAAAAGGAATAGTGACAAATCAGATTTAAATTTTCTGCCATCTATGTTATGTTTTATAATTTGAACAAATTTTAATGCATTCTTTATTTTCTGCGATCTTGTTAATAGGTACTGATGAATTTTCAGAACTACAGTCAGAGGTAGTTTTGACTTGAGTTTTGACCGAATTGCATAGTTTTTTATATCATTAAATGTGAAATTTTATTATGAAACTAATAAACTGCCTACAACATTGTCTAGTAGTTTTAGTTTCATTTCAAAATGTTTAATGGTTTTGGAAATTGCCAATCTGTAGTACATTGCAGTAGGTAATAGGCTGTGAAAAAATCCATTTCTGCCATATTCCAGCTTCTCTTTGACCAAAGTTATGTTACCGCCGTTGTTTCTGGTTAGACTTTGTTTATTGTGAGTAATTTTTATAATCTTGTCCCTTAGTCTAGTTCGTGTATATTTTTCAGCTAAGTTAGTTGTTTTCTTCTACCTGAACTGGTTTTTGTTTATATGTCATGGCCTGCTACGTTGCTTATAGGTAGGAAAATTGAAAAACACCGATTTCTCCGAAAATTTAAAATTAAATGAAAACTACCAGAGATTGATATTCACAACCTTATATCATTTGAAAGGTTATCAAATTCTACGTTTAACCGTATAAAAAAAATTATACATTCTCATTTGAAAAAATCAAGTTATCGTTGATCGAAGTTTCCTTAATTAATCGACCGATTTCTCCGAGCATAAACGTAATTTAAATTTGACAGTCTCATCTAAGCTGACGCATTTTATGCTTAGTAATACGGCAAAGTCACAGCCTTCCAAATTTTATAATCTCTGCGATATTCAATTTTTTCCTGATATCTACTCATACCGAAAATGGTGATTTACACCTTAACGGTTCGCTTCAGGTACCATGTATGATACATAAAGTCACACTAGAATTCACCAAGGAATCTGAATATGCAATAATATACGGGGCGTTCCATTTAAAAAAACATAGCTTTGATACGTTTCGTGTTTTTGGGACACCCTGTATAACATGAAAATATTTTTAAAATGTAGTCTTTATGGGTGTCTATCCATCCGAAGTTATTATTTTCTTTTTTATCAAACACTTTAGCCATAATGCTCCGTGTCGAATAACGTGAATAACCCTGTATATGTTCGAACTGGAATATATAATGTACATTCTATAGATGTACATATCCATATAGTGTTATGTGGGTTGAAAACTCCTCACCACGGATTTATTGAAAACCGCTAAATAAAAGAAAAAAACGCCGCGGTACATGAAAAAGTTTGTCAAGAGGGACAAATTTTTAAGCAAATACTACTTTGCTCCCTTATACCCTCTGCCCTCCAGGGGTATCCCTTTAAAGTTTTGAACGAGAATGGGTATCGAGTAATACCTTGTTTTAAAGCTGTGTCGAAGTTCTTTATTTTGACGTTTAATTTTTTTAAATCGGTCGATTTATTTTCGAGAAAATTGAAAAAATCCAGACCTATCTTACTCGAATCAGATAGAAAATAAAAACGCACGAAAATGTCACTTTTTGTTGCAATATGTTGTCAAAATATTACTCGTTGTTGGCCAAACAACGATATAGGTCATATAGGCGATGTTCAAGTTTCTGATGCGGACTGCATTAACGCTATGGGTGTGTAACGATAGCATATAAGAGATGTTCTCATGCCTTTATTAAATAAAATTTGAATTGAGCCTAAAACACTAGAACAGTATCAATGTGGGGTTGTATTATGCTTTTTAATACAGTGATTCTTGCAAATAATGATAGATGCTTACCAATTCCTTTGGAAAAAATAACTTTTTTGAAATTTTCTTATGAATATATTCAAAATGAGGCTTCAGAGAAAGTGTATGATCCATGATAAAGCCAAAATATTCTATTTGAATTACCTATATCTTGATTATACAATTTGAATTTAATGTTTTTAACATTAGAGACTTTATTCTCTGAGAAGTAGAAATTAACATTGCTTTGGTTTTGGTCGTATTCAGTTTTAATTTATTAGTATCTAAAAATATTTCTATTTTATTAAGCAACCGTTATATCCTTTCAATTAATTTAAAAGGTTACCCCCAGTGCATGCAATTAATGTGTCATCTGTAAATAAGTTGATAAATTCCAGCCCATCAATATAATTGATATCATTTAAAAAAATTATAAACAACAATGCTCCAAGTATACTACCTTGGGGTACACCATATTTGCTTTAATTGTTTAAAGATTTACTCTTACCCAATCGGACATGCTGAAATCTGTTTGTTAAATATTCCCTAAACCGTTTAATAACATTTTTCCCAAAACCATAATATTTTAGCTTCATTAACAGTAAATTTTGATTTATTACCTCAAAGGCTCTTCACAAGTCTAAAAAACAGCAACTAGAAATTCATTATTGTCCACCGTTTGTTTCCATTTTGAGATTGTAAGCTATATTGCTGTTTCGCAGGAGTGGCCTTTGCGAAAACGAGACTGGTTTCCAAGAAAAAGATTAGGTTCATTACAATATGAGACTATTTGATTATACACTATTTTTCCAGTAGTTTTTCAATAAAATGCAGTGTATTAATGCGGTATGTAGACACATCAGATTTATCTTGAGTTTTTGCAACAGGAATAATGGTGGTGGTCTTTAATTCTTTAGAAAAGCTACCCGTTCTCAACGAAGAATTTATAAAATTAAGAACCGCATATCCAGTTGTATTGAAAGTTTTTTTTTAAGAAATTGAGAACTTTGAACATTATCTGCATTTTTGCATGTCTTTAATGAAAAAATAGAAAATCGGCGATCCTACATCACTAGAAAGGTAATCAACTTTACATTTAAGCGTATAACCAAACTTAGGTGTTCCTGTTTGAAGGAATCAAGTTACCTATGATTGAAGTTTCCTTAATTAATCTGCCGATTTCATCAAGTACAAAAAGAATTCAAAATTGACAGTATTACTCTAGCTGACATATTTCATGCTTAGTCACAACTCAAAGTCAGAGCCTTCTAAGTTTTATACACGATGCGATATTCACTTTTCTTTCTAAGATCCACATATGTCAAAAATGGTGGTTTGCGCTAAACGGTTGGTTTTAAGTATCATGTGTACTGTGTAATAGGTACATAAGGTCACACAATAAACGACCAAGGAATCGAAGTATGTAATTCATTGCAAACCTTCAAATTCAGTAAAGTACCCCGAAATTACGCAGGCTCTCAAAATCTTATGTCACGGATCTGGACCAGCAAACATAGACATTTTAACATCAAGCAAGCCTACACTAAAAAATCCAGCGTCAGCATAATAATAATAATTATGTGTCTTTATTTTTTATGCATGTTACAAAACATAGTAAAATATTCCAGAATGGGAGGCGGCATTCAACTGTGTTGCTCTTCCATGCAACCCCCAACAGCGAAACAGAGAGAGGAAAAGAGAACAGAGACTGTAAATAGTGTGTTAGCAATAGAATAAAAAAATAACAGTAGTGATAAAAATTACATATGAACGACTAAGGGTTGCGTAGAGACACGATATGGGAATGTCGAAATAGACTCTGAACACTTTATGTGTGGAGGCAATTCATTAAATAACAAGGCAGAAGTATAGGTGAACGATTTCTTAAATAGAGCTGAAGAGTGCGAGGGAACCGTATAAAACTCACGGTACCTAGTGTTGAGACTATGAGTACCAGAACCTTTGATTAATTTAGCATAGAGGTACCTAGCTATTCTATTTTTATTTATTTTATACACTAAAGTAAGCAAATGTAGTTTAAAGCGCTCGTCAAGATTAAGCCAGTTAGATTGTTTGAAAAAATCGCTAAAGTGATCATGCTTACTTAAACTGTAAGAGAATTTGGTACATGAATTTTGAAGCTTTTGTAGACTGCATTTGTCTTTTTGCGTGAGAGCGGGCCAGCAAAGTATATCCATATAAGATACTGTTGACAAAATGAGAGTCACAAAGATGTAATCCAAGTTTTGTGTTGAATGCATTTTTATGCCTGTACAAAGTTCTTAACATTATATAGCTTTTTTGTAATAATTTATTCACATGCGAAGTGTACCTGAGTTCATTACCCATATAGAGACCTAAATTCTTAACAGTTTCTGATGAACTAAGTATAGAATTGTTTAAGACAATTTTGAAGGAATCAGTATCTAAACCAGCGCCACATAAAACTAACTCGGTATAGTGGTCCGATGAAATTTGAGCCACCGCCCGGACCACATCAGCGGCAGTGTGTGATCTTCCGGCGTCATCAAGCTGCTGCTGAATCACTACTTTTAGGATTGTATAGTTAAACAAAATCCTTGTTTCGTTGTCTTAACTACCCGCATATATAAAATTATGTGTTTTTTAGCATGTGTAGAGGATCACATACAGGTATGCATTGAATATAGTAGGTACTCAAGTTAGAACAGCAGCACGGCACACATACCCGTCTTCCGATTGGCTGTTCCCCTATGACGTGACGTCACGGTCCTAGAGGGATTCAAATATGTTCCTCATTTCCTTGGTTTTCCCGTGCCCAGAAAAATCATATGCACTCATAAAAAAATTATGATACTAGTCCACGATCTACAACAATATAATAATTTCAAAATTTTGTCGCTGTAAGGCCTTAGGTTAACACAAGCATATTATTTTCATCGGAAGTCGTAAGATAGGTAGAACCCATATGGCTGCACTATATTCTGCTAGTAAGGCGGGTCTTAGATACTAGCATTGGCGGCGGTCGGAGTTAAAAAAGTACCCACAGTGCTGCGTCACTAGATTGCCACTTTGTTCTCCATTCATTATTTTTTGCACAGTTTATTACAGTTATTGAATTATGTTTTTATTATACTTTTTCTCAGTTACTAGTCACGTGCAGTTGAGTAGTAGTGTCTCACTTGATATAGAACTCGGGAGGAAGTCATGGTAGCATAAAATATGCTGAATTTATAACTCAGTACAGATAAGATCTTTATATAGTATTTATTTGATTAATTAAAACGATTCAAATAGACCAAATAAATACCAGAATCTATACACACTATGTCGTCCGACAAATTCAATCTTTAATCCTTAATATCCAACGTCTTGGGTCGAAACATATATACTGATTATAAAGCTGTGTTCTACTTGCAAAGAGGTGTTTCGGTTAGTATCGGTAAATAAAGCACAAAATAACTGCTACTCCTTATTTATTGTACATCACTTCAGTGTGACAATGCTAGCCAAAGTTACAATACCACAGCGGTTGTTGTGGTTCCTGATCATCTTGATGTAACCACTTTCTCCCCATCCAGGTCCCCACGAGTTCTTCACAATCCAGTAGTCGGTGTTGCCTTCAGTGCCATATCCTACAGCCAGCACACCATGGTTGATACTACTTGAAGAGCATGACCTGGGATTGAACACACCACCGCCGTAGAGCGAGAAGCCGCTGGCATCTACACCCACAGAAACTGGTCCCTCTAGTGCTGAAATATCAAACCAAATAATAAGATAAGGTGAATTACACAGCGCCTCGTCCATCCCATTTTAACTGACTTGAATTATTGGATCTAAAAGAGCCCATACGCCCCCTTCTCTACAAAAAAAGACGCTTATACATAGAGAGTGTTTGGTAGAGGGTTAGCCAGACTTCGTAAGCATTTACATACGCCCATTTCAAAGATATTTTATTAACAGATTTACGCCCTAAACGTCCCTGATTTTTTTTTATCAGTGCTATTTTCAAAAAGTTATAAAAATGAACATTTTCACATCTGCAATTTTTTAAATGTTTCTTAAGTGTGTGTCAGTGTTAGTGTGTTTTTGATCTGAAGAGTATCTTTTTTTAACTGTAGTAATAATTAGTCACAAATACTAACGAAATAGGTAGTTGTGAGCTGAAATTGCTATCAAGTGGGTGAAAAAAATTATAAGGAGGTTAATTTCAACTTGATGTAAGGAATAATTAAATGAAATAAAATTGCTCAAGTGCTTTTAAAGACTTCAAAGTTTACATTGATCTTCTACGTGTATCACCAAGCTCAAGAATCTTGTCAAAATTAATGACACTAGGGATAAATGTAGTCACACCCACGAAGTTTGGCTAACCTTCTACCAAACACCCTATACAATATATTGTATAGTTTAATCAGACCCATTTCAAGCAGTTTTTGAGTCATACTCCGGTTAGGCGCAGTTACAGAAGATAGCAAGCTTGCTACAATTGCAAGAAACTCAATTAGCTGCTCATACGTTTTTGACTATCAAACTGTCAGCTACAGTTACAGTTCATTCCTATATGGTTTTGTTTAGTCTTTTTCATATTATTGCTCCTACTTGGTTATATTTCGCACAGCGGGCTATAGCAAATTTATTAGGGTGGTTCACTTGATGTGTTAGTTACATCGAAAAAGACTTCACTGCATGGTTGGAGTCATATAAATGTTTCACCTCTTACGTCTGTTTTATGCCATAAGCTCCTAAAATAGAGATGTTTGAAGAATTTCCACGATTTTTTGTTTTTAGTCAATTAGTTTGGTGCCAGTGCACGAATTTTCAAAAATATACAGCGTTATCTACAAAGGGCCTCACATCCTATTGCTCCCAAAAATGGATGCAGCGTTACTGAGATTGTGCAGATGCGAAATGCCGAGAGAAACTAACGAAAATGATTTTTGTAGGAAAAACATATCACACATCGAAAAGCCATACTCCCCTGATGCCATGCTCCCCTGATATCAATTGTCATGTCAATTGACATGTCACATCATACCAACGACATTTAAGCGTGAATTGATAGATCTGCGAATCTGCAAGTGAATAGTTACTTACTTTTAAAGTATTTCGCTTACCAATAACCTGCCTCAGAGCCTCCTCATCCTCATTAACTTTATAGACCTCATCAACTTGGACGATGCTCTTGCTGCTGTCGAAGCGGCATTTCTTTACTCTGCCCTCATATGGATACGCAGCCTCAGAATTGATGCCGTGGTCGTGGACGTAGAAGAAGGCATTGGTCATTAGACCTCCATCGCAGCCATTGTTTCCGTAGCCCCCGGAGCAGTCCATCAAGTTTTGTTCTGAAAGGGAGATCTTCTGACCGTGTTTTATGGCGTTCTGGCCTTCCAAGCATCCAGTCTGAGAAAAAAAAACACAGCAATTATTATTAGATGAATAAGATTCTTCCGTAACCGATACCCTTGGATATTTTTAACGTGATTAAAAATTTTATCAGCTCACTTGTTTAGTGACCTACTGTATACTATCCAGGAAACAGATGGTTGGGTTTAGGTCAAGAAAAAGAGGAAGTCTCTTTTACTGTTTTGCCGACGTTTCGGCCTTTATTAGGCCATCTTCAGGGCACTAAAAAATTTTTTTTTTTGTTTATACTTAAACAGACAAATATACATTACGGTTATAAAAAATTGAATATATAAAATGACAATACACAATAACGAATTAAAAAGGAAGGTGATCATTGCTATTAAAAAAAAAACCTAATACACAATATACAATAAACGGGTAGTACTTACATCAGTGATGGACTCCTTGAGTCAAATATGGTGAAAAGGCACATGTAGTATAAAACAAGTATATAAGGGCAAAACGACACGTAATAAATAAATAAGAACAATAAGACGGAGATTGTCTATTCACAATCGATGTGTATGTCGGACTGGCAAAAATCGTAAGTATTTTTAAAGGAATTCCATGGGGGCACAAAAAAGGTTTGCAAGAAACATAATATTTCAATATTTACAAAAATAGACAAGGAATACAGGGCGAAGTTGAGAACAGAAAATGTAGAAAAAGGGGTTGGATGGGGTAATGTAGAACAGTGTTAATTATAAAACTGCAGAAGCAAATGTGTGGTTAATTCTTTTTAGGTATTTTGCTGATAAGGTTAAAATAACTACTATTTAAATTTTGTATGTCTTGTTTCTTGTTAACAGTATTAAATTTTTTTATATTGATCATTTCAAGAAACAGACGTTTCTTCAAATTACTTTGTTTTGATAAAATGGTTGTATTGTCAAAATCAAAATTGTGATGTAAGTCTTGAGTATGTTGCATCAAGGCAGTTTTATTATTATCATGAAGGTGGGTGGGTCGGACACTTCTTTTGTGTTCTTCTATGCGTCTTTTTAGGTATCTGCCCGTCTGTCCTACATATACTTTATCACAATTACAGCAAGGTATGCTGTAAACAACTTCGCTTTGTAGTGCCTTGGGAGTTCTATCTTTCATGCGGGTAAAATACTTTTTTATCGTATTGTTGCTTTTGAAAGCAATTTTTACCTTGTCACTGCCTAGTACCCCAGCTAGGTTCTCTGAGAGGTTCTTTGAGTACGGGATTTTATAGTACTTCTTTAAGGTCTGTTGTTCTTCTTTGTTAGTGGAACCTACTGGTTTTCTTAGTAATTTATCTACAAGCTTTACTGGATAATTGTTTTTTAGTAGGTAAGTCTTTATGTTTTGTAAGTTCTTTTGATGGAAGGATGGGTGTGACAGTTGAGTCGCTCTATGTTTTAAATTATTAATGGTATTAAGTTTATGCTGGAAGTGGTGTTCTGAATTAAAATTTAAAAACCTCTCCGAAAAGGTAGGTTTATGGTACCAGTCAGTGACAATTACTCCATTTAAATTGATAATTGAGATATCTAGAAAAGGGATCCTTTTATTAGCTTCTTTTTCAACAGTGAACTGAATTTTGCTGTGAAAACTGTTAAAGACCTGCAGCATGGAGTCTATTTCATCTTCTGGAATACAGGTGCAGATATCATCTACGTAACGTTTAAAGAAAATTGGTTTGAACGACAGTTTATTTAAACACTGTACTTGTAATTCAGACATAATGATGTCTGCACATACTGGTGATAAACAATTTCCCATTCCTAGACCAAAAATTTGTTTGTAAAACTCATTGTTAAATATAAAATAGCTATTATCGAATACAAACTTCAAAAGTACGAGGAACTGAGTTAAAGACAAGTTAGTGTGTGTCTGTATCTTACTCCATCTCTGGGTAACTATCTCAATCACCAACTCAGTCGGAATATTAGTAAAAAGTGATGTAACATCTAAAGACACCAATACATAATTTGTAGGTATAGTCATCCCTTGAATTTCCTTGACTAGTTCAAACGAATCCTTAACGTGATATTCATCTTTGTCAAAAGCATAATTGAGTAACGTACCCAGATGCTTGGATAACTTGTAAGTAGGAGAACCTACGAAACTGACTATGGGTCTAAGGGGAACGTTCGGTTTATGAATTTTAGGTAAAAAATATAATTTTGGAAAGACACCATTATTACATTTCAAAGACCGACGTAATTCTTTACTGAAAACATTATTTTTTATTAGTTCATCTATGAGATTATTGATTTTGTTCTGAATTGTAATTGTAGGATCTTTTTCTAATGGTAAATAGGTAGAAGTGTCTGAGAGTAGTTCTTTTGTCTTACTGTAATAGTCATTCCTAGTCATAGCTACTGTCACGTTTCCCTTGTCGGCTTTAGTAATAATGATATCACTGTTATTTTTTAGGAATCTTCTAGTGCATTTTTCCATGTTATGTAGTTTGGGGTTTACCTTGAAGTTTGTTTTATTTTGCACATAATTAGTAATAATATTCACAGTTTTGTTTCTTTTTTCGTTTTTGTTTTCTTCCGATTCTAGGTTGTCAACTATATATTCTGTGTCTACTAGAAAATTTTCTAAGGGAAATGTGTGACAGTTGTATGGTAAATTATAGTTTTCACCTAATCCAAGAAAGGTCTGTACTTCAGTTGGAATGTCCACATTTGTAAGGTTGAGAAACCACTTATTTTTTTGAGAAAGATTGTCCTCTGTATGAAAAATGTTTAATTTGCTATGAAATAGATGCTCAATTTTTTTCTTTTGTCCCTTTCTTATGATTTCGTACCTTTTGGCGTAAAATCGTTCTTGTGAAACATAAAAAGATTCATATACTTCATTAGGTACCAGTGATCGTAAATTGCCCTGTGCAATATTTAGAATATTTTTCAAATAATTTACTTTCCAATGAGAGTATGAAATTTCTAGGTTGAGTATTTTCTTCCTAAAATGTTTTTGTAAATTGAAATATTTATCCTTGAATGGACTCTCATCTAACAGCAAAAACTGTAAATTAGCAAAGCAATTATTAAGATGCATGGGTACTACCTGTTTTTGTTTACATTGCAGTAAGAATTTCACATGGTTTTCGAAATTAGCTAGTTTTTCAAGCGTGGAGGCCCATATCTTCATGTTTTTGTAAGCTTCATCTCCATACGAACGCCTTACGTTGTCGTAGAAACCCATATTACAAATATACTATGCCAGTCGTCTGTCGTATCCCAAGACAATTTATCAGCTCACTTGTTTAGTGACCTACTGTATACTATCCAGGAAACAGATGGTTGGGTTTAGGTCAAGAAAAAGAGGAAGTCTCTTTTACTGTTTTGCCGACGTTTCGGCCTTTATTAGGCCATCTTCAGGGCACTAAAAAAAATTTTTTTTTTGTTTATACTTAAACAGACAAATATACATTACGGTTATAAAAAATTGAATATATAAAATGACAATACACAATAACGAATTAAAAAGGAAGGTGATCATTGCTATTAAAAAAAAAACCTAATACACAATATACAATAAACGGGTAGTACTTACATCAGTGATGGACTCCTTGAGTCAAATATGGTGAAAAGGCACATGTAGTATAAAACAAGTATATAAGGGCAAAACGACACGTAATAAATAAATAAGAACAATAAGACGGAGATTGTCTATTCACAATCGATGTGTATGTCGGACTGGCAAAAGGGACAAAAGAAAAAAATTGAGCATCTATTTCATAGCAAATTAAACATTTTTCATACAGAGGACAATCTTTCTCAAAAAAATAAGTGGTTTCTCAACCTTACAAATGTGGACATTCCAACTGAAGTACAGACCTTTCTTGGATTAGGTGAAAACTATAATTTACCATACAACTGTCACACATTTCCCTTAGAAAATTTTCTAGTAGACACAGAATATATAGTTGACAACCTAGAATCGGAAGAAAACAAAAACGAAAAAAGAAACAAAACTGTGAATATTATTACTAATTATGTGCAAAATAAAACAAACTTCAAGGTAAACCCCAAACTACATAACATGGAAAAATGCACTAGAAGATTCCTAAAAAATAACAGTGATATCATTATTACTAAAGCCGACAAGGGAAACGTGACAGTAGCTATGACTAGGAATGACTATTACAGTAAGGCAAAAGAACTACTCTCAGACACTTCTACCTATTTACCATTAGAAAAAGATCCTACAATTACAATTCAGAACAAAATCAATAATCTCATAGATGAACTAATAAAAAATAATGTTTTCAGTAAAGAATTAGGTCGGTCTTTGAAATGTAATAATGGTGTCTTTCCAAAATTATATTTTTTACCTAAAATTCATAAACCGAACGTTCCCCTTAGACCCATAGTCAGTTTCGTAGGTTCTCCTACTTACAAGTTATCCAAGCATCTGGGTACGTTACTCAATTATGCTTTTGACAAAGATGAATATCACGTTAAGGATTCGTTTGAACTAGTCAAGGAAATTCAAGGGATGACTATACCTACAAATTATGTATTGGTGTCTTTAGATGTTACATCACTTTTTACTAATATTCCGACTGAGTTGGTGATTGAGATAGTTACCCAGAGATGGAGTAAGATACAGACACACACTAACTTGTCTTTAACTCAGTTCCTCGTACTTTTGAAGTTTGTATTCGATAATAGCTATTTTATATTTAACAATGAGTTTTACAAACAAATTTTTGGTCTAGGAATGGGAAATTGTTTATCACCAGTATGTGCAGACATCATTATGTCTGAATTACAAGTACAGTGTTTAAATAAACTGTCGTTCAAACCAATTTTCTTTAAACGTTACGTAGATGATATCTGCACCTGTATTCCAGAAGATGAAATAGACTCCATGCTGCAGGTCTTTAACAGTTTTCACAGCAAAATTCAGTTCACTGTTGAAAAAGAAGCTAATAAAAGGATCCCTTTTCTAGATATCTCAATTATCAATTTAAATGGAGTAATTGTCACTGACTGGTACCATAAACCTACCTTTTCGGAGAGGTTTTTAAATTTTAATTCAGAACACCACTTCCAGCATAAACTTAATACCATTAATAATTTAAAACATAGAGCGACTCAACTGTCACACCCATCCTTCCATCAAAAGAACTTACAAAACATAAAGACTTACCTACTAAAAAACAATTATCCAGTAAAGCTTGTAGATAAATTACTAAGAAAACCAGTAGGTTCCACTAACAAAGAAGAACAACAGACCTTAAAGAAGTACTATAAAATCCCGTACTCAAAGAACCTCTCAGAGAACCTAGCTGGGGTACTAGGCAGTGACAAGGTAAAAATTGCTTTCAAAAGCAACAATACGATAAAAAAGTATTTTACCCGCATGAAAGATAGAACTCCCAAGGCACTACAAAGCGAAGTTGTTTACAGCATACCTTGCTGTAATTGTGATAAAGTATATGTAGGACAGACGGGCAGATACCTAAAAAGACGCATAGAAGAACACAAAAGAAGTGTCCGACCCACCCACCTTCATGATAATAATAAAACTGCCTTGATGCAACATACTCAAGACTTACATCACAATTTTGATTTTGACAATACAACCATTTTATCAAAACAAAGTAATTTGAAGAAACGTCTGTTTCTTGAAATGATCAATATAAAAAAATTTAATACTGTTAACAAGAAACAAGACATACAAAATTTAAATAGTAGTTATTTTAACCTTATCAGCAAAATACCTAAAAAGAATTAACCACACATTTGCTTCTGCAGTTTTATAATTAACACTGTTCTACATTACCCCATCCAACCCCTTTTTCTACATTTTCTGTTCTCAACTTCGCCCTGTATTCCTTGTCTATTTTTGTAAATATTGAAATATTATGTTTCTTGCAAACCTTTTTGTGCCCCCATGGAATTCCTTTAAAAATACTTACGATTTTTGCCAGTCCGACATACACATCGATTGTGAATAGACAATCTCCGTCTTATTGTTCTTATTTATTTATTACGTGTCGTTTTGCCCTTATATACTTGTTTTATACTACATGTGCCTTTTCACCATATTTGACTCAAGGAGTCCATCACTGATGTAAGTACTACCCGTTTATTGTATATTGTGTATTAGGTTTTTTTTTTTAATAGCAATGATCACCTTCCTTTTTAATTCGTTATTGTGTATTGTCATTTTATATATTCAATTTTTTATAACCGTAATGTATATTTGTCTGTTTAAGTATAAACAAAAAAAAAATTTTTTTAGTGCCCTGAAGATGGCCTAATAAAGGCCGAAACGTCGGCAAAACAGTAAAAGAGACTTCCTCTTTTTCTTGACCTAAACCCAACCATCTGTTTCCTGGATAGTATACAGTAGGTCACTAAACAAGTGAGCTGATAAATTGTCTTGGGATACGACAGACGACTGGCATAGTATATTTGTAATATGGGTTTCTACGACAACGTAAGGCGTTCGTATGGAGATGAAGCTTACAAAAACATGAAGATATGGGCCTCCACGCTTGAAAAACTAGCTAATTTCGAAAACCATGTGAAATTCTTACTGCAATGTAAACAAAAACAGGTAGTACCCATGCATCTTAATAATTGCTTTGCTAATTTACAGTTTTTGCTGTTAGATGAGAGTCCATTCAAGGATAAATATTTCAATTTACAAAAACATTTTAGGAAGAAAATACTCAACCTAGAAATTTCATACTCTCATTGGAAAGTAAATTATTTGAAAAATATTCTAAATATTGCACAGGGCAATTTACGATCACTGGTACCTAATGAAGTATATGAATCTTTTTATGTTTCACAAGAACGATTTTACGCCAAAAGGTACGAAATCATAAGAAAGGGACAAAAGAAAAAAATTGAGCATCTATTTCATAGCAAATTAAACATTTTTCATACAGAGGACAATCTTTCTCAAAAAAATAAGTGGTTTCTCAACCTTACAAATGTGGACATTCCAACTGAAGTACAGACCTTTCTTGGATTAGGTGAAAACTATAATTTACCATACAACTGTCACACATTTCCCTTAGAAAATTTTCTAGTAGACACAGAATATATAGTTGACAACCTAGAATCGGAAGAAAACAAAAACGAAAAAAGAAACAAAACTGTGAATATTATTACTAATTATGTGCAAAATAAAACAAACTTCAAGGTAAACCCCAAACTACATAACATGGAAAAATGCACTAGAAGATTCCTAAAAAATAACAGTGATATCATTATTACTAAAGCCGACAAGGGAAACGTGACAGTAGCTATGACTAGGAATGACTATTACAGTAAGGCAAAAGAACTACTCTCAGACACTTCTACCTATTTACCATTAGAAAAAGATCCTACAATTACAATTCAGAACAAAATCAATAATCTCATAGATGAACTAATAAAAAATAATGTTTTCAGTAAAGAATTAGGTCGGTCTTTGAAATGTAATAATGGTGTCTTTCCAAAATTATATTTTTTACCTAAAATTCATAAACCGAACGTTCCCCTTAGACCCATAGTCAGTTTCGTAGGTTCTCCTACTTACAAGTTATCCAAGCATCTGGGTACGTTACTCAATTATGCTTTTGACAAAGATGAATATCACGTTAAGGATTCGTTTGAACTAGTCAAGGAAATTCAAGGGATGACTATACCTACAAATTATGTATTGGTGTCTTTAGATGTTACATCACTTTTTACTAATATTCCGACTGAGTTGGTGATTGAGATAGTTACCCAGAGATGGAGTAAGATACAGACACACACTAACTTGTCTTTAACTCAGTTCCTCGTACTTTTGAAGTTTGTATTCGATAATAGCTATTTTATATTTAACAATGAGTTTTACAAACAAATTTTTGGTCTAGGAATGGGAAATTGTTTATCACCAGTATGTGCAGACATCATTATGTCTGAATTACAAGTACAGTGTTTAAATAAACTGTCGTTCAAACCAATTTTCTTTAAACGTTACGTAGATGATATCTGCACCTGTATTCCAGAAGATGAAATAGACTCCATGCTGCAGGTCTTTAACAGTTTTCACAGCAAAATTCAGTTCACTGTTGAAAAAGAAGCTAATAAAAGGATCCCTTTTCTAGATATCTCAATTATCAATTTAAATGGAGTAATTGTCACTGACTGGTACCATAAACCTACCTTTTCGGAGAGGTTTTTAAATTTTAATTCAGAACACCACTTCCAGCATAAACTTAATACCATTAATAATTTAAAACATAGAGCGACTCAACTGTCACACCCATCCTTCCATCAAAAGAACTTACAAAACATAAAGACTTACCTACTAAAAAACAATTATCCAGTAAAGCTTGTAGATAAATTACTAAGAAAACCAGTAGGTTCCACTAACAAAGAAGAACAACAGACCTTAAAGAAGTACTATAAAATCCCGTACTCAAAGAACCTCTCAGAGAACCTAGCTGGGGTACTAGGCAGTGACAAGGTAAAAATTGCTTTCAAAAGCAACAATACGATAAAAAAGTATTTTACCCGCATGAAAGATAGAACTCCCAAGGCACTACAAAGCGAAGTTGTTTACAGCATACCTTGCTGTAATTGTGATAAAGTATATGTAGGACAGACGGGCAGATACCTAAAAAGACGCATAGAAGAACACAAAAGAAGTGTCCGACCCACCCACCTTCATGATAATAATAAAACTGCCTTGATGCAACATACTCAAGACTTACATCACAATTTTGATTTTGACAATACAACCATTTTATCAAAACAAAGTAATTTGAAGAAACGTCTGTTTCTTGAAATGATCAATATAAAAAAATTTAATACTGTTAACAAGAAACAAGACATACAAAATTTAAATAGTAGTTATTTTAACCTTATCAGCAAAATACCTAAAAAGAATTAACCACACATTTGCTTCTGCAGTTTTATAATTAACACTGTTCTACATTACCCCATCCAACCCCTTTTTCTACATTTTCTGTTCTCAACTTGCCCTGTATTCCTTGTCTATTTTTGTAAATATTGAAATATTATGTTTCTTGCAAACCTTTTTGTGCCCCCATGGAATTCCTTTAAAAATACTTACGATTTTTGCCAGTCCGACGTACACATCGATTGTGAATAGACAATCTCCGTCTTATTGTTCTTATTTATTTATTACGTGTCGTTTTGCCCTTATATACTTGTTTTATACTACATGTGCCTTTTCACCATATTTGACTCAAGGAGTCCATCACTGATGTAAGTACTACCCGTTTATTGTATATTGTGTATTAGGTTTTTTTTTTTAATAGCAATGATCACCTTCCTTTTTAATTCGTTATTGTGTATTGTCATTTTATATATTCAATTTTTTATAACCGTAATGTATATTTGTCTGTTTAAGTATAAACAAAAAAAAAATTTTTTTAGTGCCCTGAAGATGGCCTAATAAAGGCCGAAACGTCGGCAAAACAGTAAAAGAGACTTCCTCTTTTTCTTGACCTAAACCCAACCATCTGTTTCCTGGATAAAAATTTTATGCCTACACAAACCCATGAATCACAAAATATGAGATTTGGGGCGCTAAACGGGATTTTGGGCTGGAAAAATAACGAAACGTCACCAGCATACTGAAATGCAGCAAATGGAAGCTTTGGAAAAGGCTGTAGTTCTTGCAGTAGTAATAGTGATGTAGAGGCGAAGCCAAGTTTTCTTACTATAGAGGGTTTAGGAAATCCGCTTGATCGCAAAGACAGAAGCACTTGCTCAGCCGAAGGTGTAAAGAAAGTCTGCTCACCCGAGGTTGAAACAGCTTGGATCCTCTCATAACAGAGATACGCATCCATCCGACATGCCATCGTGGCCCGACTGGCTGAAACCCGTTCCCTCTTTCTTACCTCTATACTATGTCCGTATGCATCGGTCATCATCGTGATGGTAATGATTATACTATTTTGGAATATCTTTTTAACTTCATCTAATCTTACAGTCGCTTCTCTATCTCTTTTGCAGAGAATACTGTGTTATCCATCCCTTTATAATGTTCCACGTCTCTGGACAACATCGCAACATCACTGGACAACATCACTGGGACCATAGTCTCTGGTGTTAGCACCCCCTCCAGTTTTTGACTTGCCTCCTGTATGTATGACACAGCATAGAAATAGGACATGGTCGGCCGTGTCTTTTGCCTCGCCGTGCAGGCATCCCTCGTCCGTCACCCATTCTACCTTTTTTCTTATACACTCAAAAATGCCGATAGGCAGTGACTGCGTTAGGAGATGACTGCATTCATCTCATTCTTTTATCGACGGTATTAGTCGTTTGGCCACTGTGCGAGATCAGTGGCCTATCGCACTGCCTAATTGATCATGGTAGATCAATGGCCTCTATTCAGCCAGCAAGTATAACGGTGGCGTTGCCGTTATCACTTATAAGGCTCTTGTGGATACCGTGCTGAATGCACTGGTCACCCTCACTAGATACTTTTCCTGCAAGCTGTCCACAGGAGCTCCGTGTAGAATGTCCGACTTTACA
Source organism: Callosobruchus maculatus (assembly GCA_951848785.1). Lineage (NCBI taxonomy): Eukaryota > Metazoa > Arthropoda > Insecta > Coleoptera > Chrysomelidae > Callosobruchus > Callosobruchus maculatus. The sequence continues at coordinate 3,608,967 of CATOUR010000130.1, forward strand.
ACCTGGCACAGTAGTGTCCTTTCATTGCTACTGGGCCCTCCTACATTTGGAATCAGCCGTGACAGTATTGCCGTCTTCTCCTCTGCCCTTACCTTTACCCTCTTAAGGTATTATTCGTAATATCTCTCGTCAATTCCAAGACACCCTATGACCTTGCACTCCCTTTAGCTCTTTTGCTTTTTGGGCCGCGCATTATAATTGTCTCTATTTTATCAGCAGCCAACTCAAGCTTGTGATGCCACATCCATCTGTCAACCTTGCACAGCGATGCGTTTGCTTCATGGACCAGCTCTAGGTCTTCATTTGCCACCATCTTTACGCAGCTGGGCAGCGAAAGCTTTAGCACCCCATCGTATAGAGTGTTCCAGAGTAACGGTCTGAAAGCAGACACTTGAAGCACCCCTGTTGTCATAGGAATTTCAGTTCCAGTAATGCAAATTGGAGTCTAGGTAGCTGCATGTAAAATGCTCCCACAATAATGCTTCATCAGGCTGTATCAAAAGTATTGCGGACATCCAGCGTCACCAAAGCACACCATTTCTTCTTAGTCTCTTCCGCAATCTTCGTTACCGTTTCTAGAGCATCGATGGTGGACCTCCGCGAGCGGTAACTGAATTGGCATGGCGAGAGTCTTCCTGCCTCTTCAATCTCTTTCTCGAGCCTCTGTCCTATCAGGATTTTGTACAGCTTTCCGATGGTGTCTAACAGGTAGAGTAGCCTGCATGAGGCGAGGCCAGATAAAACCACCTTTGACGACTTCTGCGAACCACACACAGCCAACGAACTGTTTACACACTACTGTTTAAGGCCTACTGGAAAACACGTTTTTGACAAAACGATCAGACCTCTTGGTAAAGGTGAGTTACTAGCTGACTGAGCATAACAGGTCAGGGCGTGAAACGAAGTTTTCTGCCTTCTTTTACCACTTTTAGGAGTGCTAAATCTCTGCTCATCTGGCAAAGGCCTAGAAGAACCCTCAACCAAAAGATTGGGCAACTATCTGGCATTGTTCTGCCTCTTCTGCCTTGCTACAAGCCTCTATACTCGCCTCTCTTTGACAAGCTTTCGCCAGTTCTCTGTGAGCTAGCCATCCAGAACAACCTGGACTTGATGCTTGCTCATTCCTATAATGGGTTCGGGGCCGGTGCAGTAGCTTTTAGCCCAAACCTTGTCTAGGTGATATGCCCTCTCTTATCTTAGTGGACCAATGTGTCCAGGAACCTACAACAAGGTCACATTCTTGAGGTGCGCTAATTTCTGGCGAGTGCCACAGGATAACAGAGCTGTCCTAGCCCTCGAACTGTCAGAGCCTATATAATGTAAGGTTAAGTTCACTGATCTACTTCTACTGAGCCTGCCATCATTAATGTGACGAATACATAGATGCAGACTTAAAAGCGATGTGAAGTTATGCACAGACCCAAATCTAAGCTCACGATATCACAAAGGCTTTTCGGTTAGCGCTGGCGTGGGTCTCGCTTAAACACCTGCCACAAAAATTATAGAAATAATCAACGCCTTGGTACAAAATCATCGACAGGCTGATACGCAAAGCAGGTTTGAATATGAATGAATATTGAATATCGGACACAGTCAACCTTTTATTGGGTAACGGTCATGTCAGGTTGAAAATGCAGTCTCCCGACGATTGCCGAACTAAGCAGCGTTGGGCGCGGTTAGTACTTGTTTGGGTGAACGCTTGTAGATACTGCATGTCGTTGGCTCTTTTACTTTTATTTTATTTTTTAATAGAGGTTGGTTTTTATAGTCCTAAGTGCCTCTTTAATTAAATTTAAAATTAATAAGTTGTTGTGAATCGCGGAGTGCTTTACCGACATAAGGTCTGAATTCTCAAGTTCGCGCGCTACACCCTAGACCCTTAAGTATGAAATTATCTCGGAATCGGTTTGCATGATTTATATTAATATTAGGATATGGGAGTTTTTCAATACAGTGGATTGACAGTGTTGGCATATCTCAACTTTTTCAGGAAATATGGTAAAGTATCTTATTTCAAATGAAGCACCCTATGTTTTTTTCTTTTAGAAATTCTTGGAAAATACTGAGCCCTTTTTATAGTATATTTCCTGAACGTCATAATTTTGGCATTATGATTAAATTTACATTGTATCCGCCCAAGTTGAACTTTGAAATGGCTATGTCAGAGATGAGAACAGCGGACAACATTTTGAGCATCTTGTGTAACCGCCTTCACAATATGGTTTTTGAAATTAATGTCTTACTTTAACTTGGGTGCATATAGTGGAAATTTAGCTGTAACTTGGAAATTATGGCAATTGGGTATTAAGAATATTTGATAGTAGAAAAAATAGTATTTTCAAGTTTTCTAAATATATAGAAGAACATACAGGGTGATCAATTTAAATTAGCGATGTTCGTTATATTTCCATAAAAACCATACACCAAAATTAACGAAAATAGTGCAAACTGTTTCCGAGATAGTTTAGACGTTACACACTTAAGACTCGCTCTGTATAATGCGATTGATATACATATCTATGATTTCCAAAAGCAAATTATCACGTACTAACCTGGTTAAGTTTAGTATGAGGTATAATAATAGTCGCACTTATTAGTAAGATTTTGTACTGTATTCCCGTGCTCTATTACCTGGTTGACAGCTTGTCATGAGCACTGTGTCATGATGCATAATACAAATAACGTAACTACAATGCAATAATTTTAAACAAATAGTAGAAAAGTTAATCTGAAATTAGTGCTTCAATGGTGAATACGATGAGTTGAGATACTGAAGCCATGATGTCTAATACAGCAAAGTGTAAATAATCAAATACGTCAAACTCCTTTTAAGAAATAATTTGTTTGTATTTCCTAGTACTATGTAATGTTTCTTTGATTTCGAAGTGTCCAGAATTTGCGCATTGAGAAATTGGGAACACATCTTCAAAACTTTTGGAGACAGCTGAACAAAATTTAAGTTATATACCATAATTTGTGTTTGGTAGTGTTAGTCTGCTAGCAGTTTTACATCAAAAGAAATGGTTTTGGTATAGTGTAAAAATATATTTCAAATTTTGAATGTATCTCCTCGTCATTGTAAGTTCGAGTTGGCAACACTGTTTATGTCAGTTGTCACTTCGATTTCGGTAGTGTAAACAGCGATGCCGAAAGGCAATTATAAGGACCATCTCCTGTCAGATATCTTCTCCACATATTTTGTCATATTTAAGTAAGAAAGAGACAAAACTTACAGTAAAGCCGTCTGACACTTATTAGGAGGCGGTGAAACTTGTCACTAGTCTTGAAGAAAGAAACCTTTTTTTATTAAAACCATCTTCGGCCTTACAACTTACACTAGAATATCTTAGAAACAAGCAAATGCAGTTTTGTTGTCTGATGCATGCGTTCCAAACAAATAGGGCGCAGACCTTATAGCAGGCCCCTTTTGCTACACATTACCTTCGTCTTTGAAACGGGCAGTTTTAGAATAAGTTCCATAAATAAATATTTTCAATGTCCTACTTGGATTTTAATTATTAAAAACCAGCATCCTTAGAAGATGTAACTGGCGCAGAGTTCGTATGAAGTATTTTCCAAATTTCGAGGTCCCGGAGTTTTTATTTCCAGAAATTCAGTTCGAGGATAGGATCTAAACTATCGATTAGCAAAATTTGCTAAACAAACTGTTCGATTCGAATGTTTCACTGTTAGTAACTTACGGCACTGAATGACCAGCATGATCCACACTGTCCTTGGTTCTTCACTTCTAGAACGGCACCTTTTTGCCGCCAATCTACTGAGTTTGGTGCAGCCACAGTCATATCTGGCTCGTAAACTGGATGATCCAGGTCAGGCTTAGTTTTTTCTCCCAAAGACAAAAACTCTTTGAATTCTTCCGGAGTCATGTCAGCGAATTGGGTGACCTTCAGGTAGTAGGTCTCCTCGCCGGCTTCATACTTAGCGTTATGCTGCTCGATGGTCCTAAGGTTCGATTGGAAAACGGAGAAACGGGCCTGCTCCTCCCTTAGACTGCGGTAGGTTTTTCCATGGTCAACCTAAAATTGCAATATTCATTTTATTAACTAGGAGTACAAAGCTCATGATTTGTTAAATTGCGTCCACATTATGCCGAATCAGGCCGATCGGCCTATGCCAGGCGGCACGTTTGGCTCAGCCTATTCGTCCATATTGATTGTGCAGTGCAAACGTCCTGAATTTCCAAAGCCGTTTCTTTCCCTTAAAAAATGGATTTGCAAATTTTTTATTTTGCGTTCAAATTTTCCTGCTTTTCGACTTCAAATGAAACGGCGTTTTTCCTGCCACGCCACGGTGATTAATGATACTGTGTCGAAATTTTATTAATATCAATTCAATAATTTCCAGGTCACACAATATATGTATAACGATCTATACCTATACGTTAGAAAATTGTTTTCTTTCCTTCAATTTCTGTAATAGGCAAGGCAATGTATGGATGGACCTAAAAAAGTGTATTATCCCGCTAGGTCCACCTTTTTAGTCCTCTGAATAAGAATGAACCTACGTTATTTGAATATACCTAACTATTCTTATAAAATGAACAATAAATTTACCTTGAACTGCGTCCAAAGCTCCTGATCAGAACCTGCTTGTACAGCTACCAGGAAGAGAGCGACAGCTACGAATACCTTCATGTTGAACTACTGCGATTGAGTACGAAGTATGATTGCAATCCAATCTAATTTATAGTTAGTCAAATGTTTTATCTATGTATAATTAAATATAGTTAAAAAAATTCAAAAATCAAGTACTTCGATTGAAAGTGGAAGCATTGTGTGATAAGTTGTGTTATAGCAATTTTCAGATAATGTAATTGTGAACCCACTGACACTTGTCCCAACACTCAATACTAGTTTGTGCATGATGTTATGTCCTTCGGTTTTTCAATGAAACTAGTTCTATTGGGCGTTTTGAAACTAAAATTTGTCACTAATATCCTTCAGCGTTTTGTCAACATCCTCAAGCCTGTGGTTTTCACCTCATCATTAACATCATTATGAGTAGATATCTCCCAGCTCTTGGTTTTCAAATTTGATAATAACCTTTGTTACATTTGACTGTATCCAAAGAACCTTCGTCTGTACTAACCTAACGGTCGTTTCTAATGCAGTCTGCCACAAAAAGTTGAGGCGTATAGATGCAAAAACCACAAAGTCACATTTTATAGTAATTTACCAGAGAAGTCAAAAACTGTTGTAGCATACCACTAATATATTTTCATCTACCTGTATGATTTAATCCTAAATCAAAATAGTCTTTATTATATATTATTATATATTTTTGAGCAAAAGTTTTCGCATAAAATGACTTTTTTTATGGACAAGGCGGCACTTGCAGCTAAATTCAGCAACTTTGACTACAATATAGAACGATCTATACACATACGTTAGAAAATTGTTTTCTCTCCTTTAGTTTCTGTTATAGGCAAGGCAACTGAATTAAAATGGGGTATATTTGTGACCGAAAAATATAAGCGCTTACCAAATTTGGTCAAAATAAAAAATGTATTGTAAAATAAATAAATAAAAAACAACAAACTTGTCTTTTTTTCAATTTCCACATAAATTTTGAGGATATGTGTAAAAAGTGTAAATACAAAAGTTGTGGATATTTTTATTGCCTACAACTTTGCCATTTAACTTTTTCTCATAAGGGTCTAGGGTATAGCGCGCGAAATTGGGAATCCAAGAAAAGACGTATGCCCGTGTTAGCGAGGAGGCGTGGTCGCCTGTTCCCTTTCTCCAGTGTGTGTGTCTAAGATAAGGGGAGATAAGTCCAAAAATCCAAAGGTAAGGTCAAAAGGTCCAAAGGTAAGGTCCAAAGATCACCATATAAATGAATTTACCTTTAAACTTACAGTAATGACTCAAAGAGCAAACTGAATAAGAAAGCTTGCGCTTGTCAACTGTTTAGCCTTCTTTTGATATCGTGTTTGGTTGTTAAATTACAGTCATTTATAGAATGAATGATTTTGAATTGCGAGTTTTTTTGCACATTAAAAAATTTTTTTGAGAAAATCGAAAATAGCTGTCATTCATTAAGGTCTTAACTATCGCCTTCTGAAATAATATATATGTAGTTTGAAAATAGAGTGTGTTGTGCGAGAACTTGTGATTCCGTGTTTTACATGGCAAATACCCCATAAGGCTTGTTGTTTTGCCACAAATCGAGATAACCCATTTGACCCCCCTACCCTTCGCGACCTCAGATCGACCGCATGTTATTTTTCCTTCCATCATCGTATTCTCCTCCTTTTGCAATGGGTTTCATCCTACTATTATATTTTTCCACTTTTTAATTGTTTGGAAAGGCTTCTACCCTGGTCTATAATACGAGGCACAAAAATGAACCAGCAAACAAATAAGGGCATCTCATAATGCAGCGTCAATTTATCTTAATGCCCTAAATATCCAACATGTTCATGTCAAAACATACTTTCCATCGCTAATTGTAAAGCTGAATATTACTGGCAAAGATATTTTCAGGTCAATATCAGAAAGTAAAATGCAATATAACTGCTACTTCTTATTTATTGACATCACTTCAGTGTCGCAAAGCTAGCCATAGTTACAATACCACAGCGATTATTGTTGTTCCTGATCATCCTGATGAAACCTCCTTCTCCCCATCCAGGACCCCAAGAGTTCTTTACAATCCAATAGTCACTGTTGCCTTCACGGCCATATCCTACAGCCAGTACACCATGGTTGATCTTGTCTGAAGAGCACGACTTGGGGTTGAACACACCACCACCGTAGAGAGAGAAGCCGCTGGCATCTACGCCTACCGAAACTGGTCCAATTTGGGCTGAAATACCAAACCAAGAAATAAGATAATGTATACCTTGCATGCACAGTTCATGCCACCATAATTGATATATTATTTTATTAGTATGGCATATGTTGTACTCTACAGAGTTATTCATTCACGTTATCCGACACGGATCATTATGGCTAAAGTATTTGATAAAAAAAGAAATAATAATTTCGAATGGATAGAGACCCATAAAGGCTACGTATATATAATATTTTCATGTTATACAGGGTGTCCCAAAAACACGAAATGTATCAAAGTTATGCTTTTTTGAATGGAACACCCCGTATATTGTTGCATATTCAAATTCCTTGGTGAATTCTAGTGTGACTTTATGTATCACACGTGGGACAAAGTAAACCGTTTAGGTGTAAATCACCATTTTCGGTATAAGTAGATATCAGGAAAAAATTGAATATCGCAGAGATTATAGAATTTGGAAGGCTGTGACTTTGCCATATTACTAAGCATAAGATGCGTCAGCTTTGATGAGACTGTCAAATTTAAATTACGTTTATGCTTGGAGAGATCGGTCGATTAATTAAGGAAACTTCGATCGCGTAATTTTTTATAGGGTTAAATGCAGAATTTGATAGCCTTTCTAATGATATAAGGTTATGAACATCAATCTCTGATAGTTTTCATTTAATTTCAAATTTTCGACCAAATCGAAGTCTTTCGATTTTCCAACCTATAAGCAACCTAGCAGACCATGAAATATAAACAAAAGCCTATTCAGGTAGAAGAAAAGAACTAACTTAGCTGAAAAAATATATACGAACTAGACTAAAGGGACAAGATTATAAAAATTGCGCACAAAAAACAAAGTCTCTCCAGAAACAACGGTGGTAACATATCTTTGGTCAAAGAGAAGCTGGAGTATGGCAGAAATGGATTTTTTCACGGCCTACTAGCTACTGCAATGTACTAGAGATTGGCAATTTCCAAAACCATTAAAAATTTTGAAATGAAACGAAAACTACTACACAATGTTGTAGGCAATTAATTATTTTCATAATAAAATTTCACATTTAATGATATAAAAAAGTATGCAATTCTGTCAAACTCAAGTCAAAAGTACCTCTGACCGAAGTTCTGAAAATTCTTCAGTACCTATTAGCATTGATTAAGGTACTAAATACCTTAATCAATGCTATTAGCAAAATCGCAGAAAATGAAGAATGCATTAAAATTTGTTCAAATTATGAAACATAACTTAAATGGCAGAAAATTTAGATCTGATTTGTCAGTATTCCTTTTTCGCAGTATTGCTAATAGATATTGAACGATAGAAGGGCCAGTCAGAGTTATCGACTTCGACGCAAATTACTACTGTTTTACACCATTACATATGATTGATAATTGCGTGCTGTCGCTGGTTGTTTTTGTTTCATATCAGGGTTTTTAATTATCTTGGAAATTTTTAACCTCTAGTCAATTGCGGTAGCCAGTAGACTGTAAAAAATATCTATTACTGCCATACTCCAGCTTCTCTTTGACCTTTGAGGTGTTATCGCAGTTGTTTCTGGGGGAGTTGATTTGTTGTAAGGTATTTCTATTATCTCGTCTCTTTATTCTATTTCGTCTGTATCTTTTTTCTAAGTTACTTGTTTTCTTCCATCTGAATTATGTTTTACTTCCCACACCGATCGGTGAGGGGAGTATTGTGATCGAGAAAATTTTCGATTTTGAGATAATACGCTTCTTGGGCTTTTTGTGATGGCTACATATTGAAAAACCACGTCACTCATTTCCGTCGGTCTGTCTGTCGGTCTGTCTGTCTGTCTGTCTGTCTGTCTGTCGCTTTTTTTCTAGCCTCGTAACCTCAACAACCGCTGCATGGGTTGTGATGAAATTTGGGCAGCGGTATGCTGTGGGGTCGTAGTAGGTAACGTTCCTATAATTTTTAGAATCGGTGCATAGGCGGCGGAGTAATTAGCAAAAAACAAAAAAAAATAAATGTTGCTGAAACTTCGTTTTTAGGCGTTTTATGGGTCCCTGATCATTTTCTACTTTTTTTTGGGTGGGGGTGAAATTGATGTTAATGAAATTTTGACACAGTATTACTACCATGGCGAAGATGGAAAACGCTTATGGTTTTGATAAATCGTGCCAGTCGCGGCGCAGAAATAATAAAAAAACTAAAAATATAAAAACAGCTCAAACTTTGTTTTTAAGCGTTTTAGAGGTTCCTGATCATTTTCTGCGATTTTTTGGGTAGGGGTGAAATTGGGGTGGTTGGGCGGTTGGGAGTTGAAAAATTGAAAAATTGCTTGTACTCATAATAGGCTGTCGATTAACCTGTGAAGGAAGATCTAGCGACACAAATCACCTCTTTAGGTCCATCCGAACATTGCCTAGCCTATTACGGAAACTAAGGGACTTAGAATTTTCTGTATACATACGAGAATTTATTGGTTTAAATCGTTTTGTATTTTGTAACGTGGACACTATTAAATTGACTTTAATGAAGTTTTGGCACAGTATATTGTTACCGTGGTGAGAATGGAAAACGCTTATGCTTGTTAAAAATCGTGTCAGTGGCAGCGTAGCAATAATCAAAGAACGGAAAGTATTAAAACAACTCAAATTTGGTTCTTAGATGTTTTAGGGGTTCCTCATCATTTCCTACAAGTTTTTTGGGTGGGGATGAAAGTGAGGTGGTTGGGGGGTGGGGGTTGTAAAACTGAGAAGTTTGTAGTATCGATAATAGACTGTCCATTGACCTGTGAAGGAAAGACCTAGCGGGATATGACAATTTTAGGGGGGGGGGGGGGCTGGCGATTATTTGGTTACAAGGATCTTAGACTAAAGCTTCATTCTATGGGAAAATAATAAACTGGTATCAGCGTAACGTGTGGGAAGTACTGAGTCAATCAACTTGACTTCATTTTTTGTTATATTTCATGGCCTGCTACTTTGCTTACAGGTAGGAAAATTGAGAAACGCCGATTTGTTTGAAAATTTAAAATCAAATGAAAACTATCAGAGTTTGATAGTCACAACCTTATATCATTAGAAAGGCTATCAAATTCTAGGTTTAGCAGTATAAAAAAATTAGGCATTCCTATCTGAAAAAATCAAGTTATCGCTGATCGAAGTTTCCTTAATTAATCGACCGACTTCTCCAAGCATAAACGTAATTTAAATTCGACAGTCTCATCAAAGCTGACGCATTTTATGATTAGTAGTACGGCAAAGTCACAGCCTTCCAAATTTTATAATCTCTGCGATATTCAATTTTTTCCTGATATCTACTTATACAGAAAATGGTGATTTACACCTTAACGGTTCGCTTTAAGTCCCATGTATGATACATAAGGTCACACTATAATTCACCAGTGAATCTGAATATGCGAGAATATACGGGGTGTTCCATTAAAAAAACATAACTTTGATACCTTGCGTGGGACACCCTGTATAACATGAAAATATTTTTAAAATGTAGCCTTTATGGATCTCTATCCACCCGAAATTATTATTTTTTTTATCAAATACTTTAGCCATAATGCTCCGTGTCGAATTACGTGGATAACCCTGTATAGTCTAGTCAGTCCCGCTACAGTAAGATGGCTTTTATGTCTCCCAAGCCCACTCTAGCCTTGCAGTCTAGTTACACCAGCGCAGTTGTCTTCATAAATAATAAACAATACTACGTCAAATATAGTGAACGTGAATTTAACGTAGTCAAGTGCGGACTATTTACCTGCAGTAAACTCAATTTGATGAAATGAATCTTATATCCTCGTGTCAGATCCAGCCACGATCTATGCCTTTCTTGTATTAGAGCTGTATTCTGTATTGTGTATTACAAGGAAGGTGATCTTCTAAGACCACAGTACGTAAGCCCGATTGAGCCCGTTATACAGCCTCGCAAAGATACCACAGAACCGAGTGTTCAGCTATCCCAACCTAGTGAAAAAATGGTGATGCAGCTTACTGGGATTCCCTGAGCCTGGTCAAGAAAGGCCAGCATTCTTCTAGGCTTGATTCTTGCAAACTGTATCACCTTCCTGTTCACATCCCATGTGCAGGAGTGTATCACTTATCTCTTTTAAAGGACATATTCCTTCAGTTGACAACCTCCAGTCTGTTGACCATTTGGAGGTGTTGTCTGAGCATATACAGGTACTATTTAGCTCAATCTCTCTCTTTCCTCGCAAGCTGGCTAAGAACTTCCAAAGCAGTGGATCAGCCAGAAGTGTCATCTCATGAAGTCTTAAGACACTGATGGATTATTGCCTTCCATGCTTATTCTAATGTTTTTCCTCCTTGAACAACTCCTTCGGCTGCTATGGTTAAGATAACCAGTTCAAGCTAAGTTGTTGTGGCATCTTTATACATATATACATGATCATTTTCTACTTTTAGTTTTTACAGAGAATGACTTTTAAAGTATATCACCTACCAAGGACCTGCTTCAGAGCCCCCTCATCCTTCATAACATCATAAACTCCATCAACTCGAACGATGCTTCTGCTACTGTCGAAGCGGCAGTTCTTCACCTCTTCTTCATATGGATATGCAGCCTCAGAATTGATGCCGTGGTCCTTGACGTAGAAGAAGGCATAGTCCATCACACCTCCCTTGCAGCCGTTGTTCCCGTAGCCCCCGGAGCAGTCCATCAGGTTTTGTTCAGAGAGGGAGATTCTCTGACCGTGCTTTAGGGCGTTTTGGCCTTCCAAGCATCCAGCCTGTAAAAAACAGTGTTTCTTCATTATGATAAGTTGCCCTGCCGTGCTTTGATAAAATGTGTGAGAGCACACAATAAATCTGTTAGGGCTGCGTGAGATGACACTTCTAGCTACTCAACTGCCAAAGAACTTCTTAGCTATCCTAGTGGTGATGGAGCTAGATACTACATGCCCATGCCCAGTCAACACCTCAATTGAGATTGGTGCTATTACTGGATACTGTCAGCTAAGGAAACGCCTCTACAATATGAGGTTAAGTGACACACCCCTGTATAGGGAATTTGAACATGAAAATAAGAGTTGAGCACTTAGTGCACGATTGCCCAGTTATCTTATCAATGCGATAATCCATTCTAGAGGAGCATTGGACTTGCATGGCCAGGTTAAGAGGAATCCAGCTAAGCTCAGAGCTTCATGACTAGGTTGGGATGGCGGAACAATCAGTACTCAGGGACCTTTAGGAGGATATAAGAGGGGCCCAATGGGAGCTAAGTGATTGTCCCCTTTCAATATAGAATACGATGAATAGGGTCACTTGCTAAAGCAACAATGTTTCTCTTATCAGATCGGTCCTGTTAAGGGTTAGCCTCTCGGATATTTTTAACTTCAAATTTTATTTAAGTTTGATAGGTTGATTATAAGAACAGGCCTCCACAAACCGACAAAACACAAAGTGCGTCACGGGATTTTGGGCTGAAAAAATAGCGAAACGGTATGCTTAAGTGCATCAAACGGAGCTTCATAAAAAAATGAAGTCAAGTTGATTGACTTAGTACTTCCCACACATTACGGTGATACCAGTTTATTATTTTCCCATAGCGTGAAGCCTTAGTCTGAGATCCCTTGCAACAAAATCATCGCCAGTACCCCCCCCCCCCCCAAATTGTCATATGGCGTTAGGTCTTTCCTGCACAGCTCAATGAACAGCCTATTATCAATAATACAAACTTTTCAGTTTTACAACCCCCACCCAAAAAAGGTACAAAACGGTCAAGAACCCCTAGAACATCTAAATACGAAGTTTGAAATGTTTTCATATTTTTAGTTCTTTGATTATTGCTGCCACTGACACGATTTCTAACAAGCATACGCGTTTTCCATCCTCACCACAGTAATAATAATAATGTATCAAAATTTCATTAGAATCAATTTAATAGTTTCCACGTTACAAAATACAAAACAATCTAAAGCAATAAATACTCGTACGTATACAGAAAATTCTAAGCCCCTTAGTTTCGGTAATAGGCAAGGCAATGTTCAGATGGACCTAAAAAGGTGATTTATGTCGCTAGATCTTCCTTCACAGGTCAGCGGACAGCCTATTATTAATACAGCAAATGTTTCAGTTTTTCAACCCCCCACCTCCCAACCACCCGAATTTCACCCCCACCCAAAAAAACTCAGTAAATGATCAGGAACCTCTAAGACAATTAAAAACGAAGTTTGAGCTGTTTTTATATTTTTAGTTTTTTTATTGTTTCTGCGCCGCCACTGGCACGATTTATAAAAACCATACGCATTTTCAATCCTCGCCACGCTAGTAATACTGTGTCAAAATTTCATTAAAATCAATTCAACAGTTTCTTCGTTACATAATATAGAACGATCTAAAGCAATACTCGTATGTTTACACCAGAAACAATTCTAAGTCCTTTGGTTTCTGTAATAGACAAGGCAATGTTCAGATTGATTTAAAAACGTGATTTATGTCGCTAGATCTTCCTCCACAGGTCAGTGGACAGCCTATTATGAATACAGCAAATTTTTCAGGTTTTCAACCCCCCACCCCCCTACCACCCCAATTTCACCCCCACCCAAAAAAACTCAGAAAATGAGCAGGAACTTCTAAAACACTTAAAAACGAAGCTTGAGCTGTTTTTATATTTTTAGTTTTTTTATTATTTCTGCGCCGCTACTGGCACGATTTATAAAATCCATACGCATTTTCCATCCTCGACACGGTAGTAATACTATGTCAAAATTTCATTAAAATCAATTGAACAGTTTCTTCGTTATATAATATAGAACGATCTAAAGCAATACTCGTATGTATCCATCGGAAAAAATTTCTGTAATAGGCTTAAGGCAATGTTCGGATAGACCTAAAAAAGTTATTTATGTCGCTAGGTCTTCCTTCACAGGTCAGTGGGTAGTCTATTATGAATACAACAAATTTTTCAATTTTACAACCCCCCAACCCCCAACCACCCCAATTTTCACCCCCACCCAAAAAAAGTAGAAAATGATCAGGAACACCTAAAGCGCCTAAAAACGAAGTTTGAGGCATATTTAAAATTTTTCGTTTTTTGCTAATTACTCCGCCGCCCATGCACCGATTTTCAAAATTATAGGAACATTACCTACTACGACACCACAGCATATCGCTGCCCAAATTTCATAGCAATCCATCCAGGCGTTACTGAGATTAGGTGGCTAGAAAAACGCGTACAGACAGACCGACAGACAGACCGACAGACAGACCGACAGACAGACCGACAGACAGACCGACAGACAGACCGACAGACAGACCGACAGACAGACCGACAGACAGACCGACAGACCGACAGACCGACAGACCGACAGACCGACAGACCGACAGACCGACAGACCGACAGACCGACAGACCGACAGACCGACAGACCGACAGACCGACAGACCGACAGACCGACAGACCGACAGACCGACAGACCGACAGACCGACAGACCGACAGACCGACAGACCGACAGACCGACAGACCGACAGACCGACAGACCGACAGACCGACAGACCGACAGACCGACAGACCGACAGACCGACAGACCGACAGACCGACAGACCGACAGACCGACAGACCGACAGACCGACAGACCGACAGACCGACAGACCGACAGACCGACAGACCGACAGACCGACAGACCGACAGACCGACAGACCGACAGACCGACAGACCGACAGACCGACAGACCGACAGACCGACAGACCGACAGACCGACAGACCGACAGACCGACAGACCGACAGACCGACAGACCGACAGACCGACAGACCGACAGACCGACAGACCGACAGACCGACAGACCGACAGACCGACAGACCGACAGACCGACAGACCGACAGACCGACAGACCGACAGACCGACAGACCGACAGACCGACAGACCGACAGACCGACAGACCGACAGACCGACAGACCGACAGACCGACAGACCGACAGACCGACAGACCGACAGACCGACAGACCGACAGACCGACAGACCGACAGACCGACAGACCGACAGACCGACAGACCGACAGACCGACAGACCGACAGACCGACAGACCGACAGACCGACAGACCGACAGACCGACAGACCGACAGACCGACAGACCGACAGACCGACAGACCGACAGACCGACAGACCGACAGACCGACAGACCGACAGACCGACAGACCGACAGACCGACAGACCGACAGACCGACAGACCGACAGACCGACAGACCGACAGACCGACAGACCGACAGACCGACAGACCGACAGACCGACAGACCGACAGACCGACAGACCGACAGACCGACAGACCGACAGACCGACAGACCGACAGACCGACAGACCGACAGACCGACAGACCGACAGACCGACAGACCGACAGACCGACAGACCGACAGACCGACAGACCGACAGACCGACAGACCGACAGACCGACAGACCGACAGACCGACAGACCGACAGACCGACAGACCGACAGACCGACAGACCGACAGACCGACAGACCGACAGACCGACAGACCGACAGACCGACAGACCGACAGACCGACAGACCGACAGACCGACAGACCGACAGACCGACAGACCGACAGACCGACAGACCGACAGACCGACGGAAATGAGTGACGTGGATTTTCGTTATGCAGACATCATAAAACGTCCAAAAAACGCATTATCTCAAAATCGAAAATTTTCGCGATCACAATACTCCCCTCACCTATCGGTGTGGGAAGTAAAAGGTGATTTAGGTCGTTAGATCTTCCTTCACAGGTCAATGGACATCCTATTATGAATACAGCAAATTTTTCAGTTTATCAACCCCCCACCCCCCAACCACCCCAATTTCACCCCCACCCACAAAAACTCAGATAATGATCAAGAACTTCTAAAACACTTAAAAACGAAGTATTAGCTGTTTTTATATTTTTATTTTTTCTGCGCCGCTACTGGCACGATTTATAAAAACCATACCCATTTTCCATCCTCGACACGGTAGTAATACTGTGTCAAAATTTCATTAAAATCAATTGAACAGTTTCTTCGTTACATAATATAGAACGATCTAAAGCAATACTCGTATGTATACATCGGAAAAAATTCTAAGTCCTTTAGTTTCTGTAATAGGCATAAGGCAATGTTCGGATAGACCTAAAAAAGTTATTTATGTCGTTAGGTCTTCCTTCACAGGTCAGTGGGTAGTCTATTATGAATACAACAAATTTTTCAATTTTACAACCCCCCAACCCCAACCACCCCAATTTCCAGCCCCACCCAAAAAAAGTAGAAAATGATCAGGAACACCTAAAACGCTTAAAAACGAAGTTTGGGGAATATTTGAAATTTTTCGTTTTTTGCTAATTACTCCGCCGCCAATGCACCGATTTTCAAAATTATAGCAACATTACCTACTACGACCCCACAGCATATCGCTGCCCAAATTTCATCACAATCCATGCAGCGGTTACTGAGATCACGAGGACAGAAGAACGCGTACAGACAGACCGACAGACAGACCGACAGACAGACAGACACGATATTTGGGCGTTTTATGATGTCTACATAACGAAAATTCACGTCACTCATGCCATTAATTTCCATCGGTCTGTCTGTCTGTCTGTCTCTGTCGCGTTTTTTCTAGCCTCATAATCTCAGTAACCGCTGCATGAATTATGATGAAATTATGCTGTGGGGTCGTACGTGCTATAATTTTAAAAACAGGTGCATGGGCGAATCTAACTTGAGCCCTTCTAGTTTTAAAGTATCTATTACCAAGGTCGCAATAAAGGAATACTGCCAGGTAAATTATGTTTTGTAATTTGAACAAATTTTAGTTCGTTCCTCATTTTATGCGATCTTCCTAATAGGTACTGAAGAATTTTAAGAACTACAATCAGCGGTGTGGTTACTTTTTACTTTACAGAAATGACTACTTTCTTGGTTCGTTATCTGTGAATTCATGTGAATATATTTCTACAACATTCGCTAGTAGTTATCTCTTAATTGCAAAATGTTTTATGGTTTTGGAAATTGGCAATCTCTAGTACATTGCAGTAGCTTGTGGGCCGTAGATATGTTACCGCCGTTATTTCTGGTTAGAGTTGATTTTTTGTAAGGAATTTTTATAATCTTGTCTCTATACTGTAATATGTCTGTATCTTTCTTTTAAGTTACTTGCTTTTTCCCATCTGAACATATTTGTGTTTATCTTTCATGGCCTGCTAGGTTGGTTATAGGTAGGAAAATTGAAAAACACCGCTTTGATTGAAAATTTGGAATTAAATAAAAACTACCAGAGACTGACGTTCACAACCCTACATAATTAGAAAGGTTATCATTCTCATTTGAAAAAAATGAAGTGATCTCTGATTAAAGTTTCCTTAATTCGTCGACCGATTTCTCCAAACACGTAATTCAAATTTGATCGCCTAACCTAAGCTGACGCATTTCATGCTTAGTAATCCGGCAGAGTCAGCGTTCTAAATTTTATAATATCTACGAATTTCTTTCTGATATCTACCTATACCGAAGATCGCGATTTATACCAAAGCGGTCCACCTTATACTAGAGTCATACTAGAACTCTATTTGAAAGAATATAACTTTGATACGTTTCGTGTTTTGGGGACACCCTGTATAACATGAAAGTATTTTTAAAATGTAGCTTTAATGGGGCCCTATGTCTCCGAAATTATTATTTTCTTTGTCATCAAATACTTTAGCCATAATGCTCCGTGTGGAATAACGTGAATAGCCCGGTATAAGTTAGAACTCTAGGATTACGTAGCAGCATAAAGTTCATACAAATCTCAACTGTGCATTAGGAAACTTGCTTACCGCACTGAATGACCAGCAAGACCCACACTGTCCCTGGTTCTTCACTTCTAGAACGGCACCCCTTTGCCTCCAATCCACTGAGTCTGGTGCAGCCACAGTCATATCGGGTTCAAAAACTGGAAAATCGTGATCAGGCTTAGTTTTTTCCCCCAAAGACAAAAACTCTTTAAATTCCTCAGGAGTCATGTCAGCGAATTGGGTGACCTTCAGGTAGTAGGTTTCCTCGCCGGCTTCATACTTGGCGTTATGCTGCTCGATGGTCCTAAGGTTCGATTGGAAAATGGAGAAACGGGCCTGCTCCTCTCTCAGACTGCGGTAAGTTTTGCCATGGTCAACCTGAAATTGTAAAATTAACTATCATCAGGTAGTATGAGACTCGTGGTTAGTGAAACTCTTATGATTTCCAAATCACTGTTTATAGGCCTTCATACTGGATAACACCTGTAAAACCCGAGTTTAAGTGATACACCCCGGTGCAAGGGGTGTAAACAGGAATGCGAAACAGTTATGCACCTGACGTATGATTGCCAGCTGTCGCGTCACAATATGAGTGAACGCTGTCCTTCCATGGCCAGGTTAAAGGCAATTCCGCTGAGCTGCATCAACACCTTTCTCACTGGGTTAGGATGGATGAGCAGTCAGTTCTATGGGACCCTTGGCCTAAGTGCTACGATCCAGGCAGATCACCTTCCTCACAGCATAGAAAGCAGAGTGGTTCAGCATTATTTGAAAGAGATAAGATGGGACTGCAACTTAGAAGATTACATTATTTGTTAACTACAGTTCATAATAAAAGCATTACGAAGCTACCTCCAGATCTGTCTAATAAACTGAAGATGTTCAAATGTGTAAATGTATTGCCTACAAAAAACAAAAATAAGATGTGTGATACCTTGGCATAATACCTCTGCTAATAATACTTGATATTGCATATAACGCTAGCAAAATGCCTTATGCATTGTATCTGAAATACTTGAGACAACTCCATTTTAAATTTTAATTTTATAGACATTGAAATGCCTCTTTTTCCAACGACTAATAACACTTTCGTAGCTGGACATATTTATTTCCACTTTCCACTTTATCCGTACAGGGTGGGTGGATCACGTGAGATGACCCACTCAGAAATGAAATAGAACAAAAAGTTAAATATAAAAGTTGTTTGATGTGAGTTAGACTTTGATTTTGTTATAACTCTGTATATACAAGGTGACCTGTTATGCCTGAATCAATGTCAACTTCTTTATTTCAAATGGAACACCCTATATATTTTTCGATTTTCAGATTACGCAATTTTTCTGCAGTAAGGTTTTTTCAAGTTTTGTCTAGATTTTGTGTAAATTGAAAAATCAATGTTCTTAAAATCACATTTTAACTGCTCTGTAAGACACATGTCGCTACTACTGTTATCTAAGAGATCTACTAGGAAATGGAATTTAACGATTTTTGTAAATCTATTGAGAAACAATATACAGGGTGTTTGCTACAGTCATTGGAAAAAGCAATTTCTCAAACAACGATATCTTAGCTATTTCAAATGGAATCCCTGTATATTTTGGTTTGGTCGAATTCACTGCTTAATTCTCTGTGTTTTCATATAAGTATGTTTTATACCTCAAGTTGACAGATAATTTGCAGTTCTTTAATTAAACGCCGTGTTTCTCATTGAATATAGCGAAATTAAAAAAAATAGAACAATGTGTTTACCTTGAATTCTTTCCAAAGCTCCTGATCAGAAGCTGCTTGTACAGCTACCAGGAAGAGAGCGACAGCTACGAATACCTTCATGTTGAACTGCTGCGATTAGGTATGACGTATGATTGCAATCCAGTCTAATTTATAGTTTGTCAGAAGTCTTGTCTATGTATAATTGAGTGTCTCTTGCTGTAGTTGAAAAATTGGTAAAAATTGAATAGCTCAATTCAATGTGGAAGGATTGAGTGATAAATTTTAGCGAAACAATTTTTAGATAGTGAAAATATCATGAACCTATTGATTTGCGTTCCAACACTCAATACTACTTTAAAGTCAAGCTGAATGTAAATAAGATACTGGCCCCCTTTGATGTATCTTTTTTTCTCTAGTGTACCAGCACCAAAAACTTTGGAATATTTGAGGGAGTAATTCACTTACGGTGATTATGAACAAGACGGCACTAACTTATTAGTTACACGCGGCTATACTCGTATATGAGCCAAAATGTGTTTCAATCGAACAGCACGAATGTCCAGTAGGGTGGGCCGCAAAACATTTTTTTTTTTTAGAAACGCTATATATACCACAAAAAAATTGCCTCTAGGATACCTAAGTAAAAAGCAAACAAACAGAATTTTTTTACGTAGCCCCTAGGTAGCGCATCGCACTTGAAATTTCGATTTCACTATGTCCTACGGTATTTTCTTCTAATTCAACATATAAATATATTAGACTGGTATAGTAAAAAGCTTTATTATCAAAGGTTTAGAACACCTGGAAATAATCAGGCAGTAAGAAATATTTTAGTTCAGGTAGCGCCAAGCACACAAAGTACATAATACTCATTATAGTATATGGCATAATAATACAAAAACTATAACATAATAACACTAATAACTAAAAAACTTGTCTATAAATAAACACTATAATTTCGTTTCACCAAAAAGTGCAATTCGGCACCGATGAAATAAAAAATTAATTTTTAGACCCAGAACGTTAAAGCCTTTACTTGTTTTTAGGTGTAGCCAAATCCCTGTTACTTTCAAAAGCTGTCATCACACCTCTAGAGATTAAAGTACTTTTAATGAAACCATCTTTGTTCTTAAAGTCGACTACTTTTTGAGATGGCTCAGTGGCTAGCTTTACACACCGCTCCACCGCTTGAGTGTCACAAGGGAAGATGAAGGGAAGTTGTCAAAGTTTTATCCATTGGCTGTTTCATTTGATGTTATTTTTTTTCCAGATTTCTTCGTTAGATACATTTCGCAGCAATGGTGGTGATCCAATCAATCATTTCTCTATACTCGCTTGCTTGAAAGTTTAATTTTGGAGATTGGAATCTTCTAATTGACTTAATGTTGGAAGCTAAGGTTCTAGCCTTCATAATTCTTTAATAATCTAAGTCTCCAGTATAGGCCCTTTCATCTGTAATCATTCTGAGAAGCAAGTTTTCCAGGTAAAAATCTAGTAGACTTTATGACCTCAGTAACATGCTTTGGGGCCACTGGTAAAAATCTTACTGTTTCTAATGCTAAACTATACAGGCATGTATGATTTAAGCCAAAATAAAATATTCATCTGATGGATTTTCAACGCTCAGGTGTAGTTTTGGAAGACTATTCTATTCGGCAACGTTAACCGCCTTGAGTGTGAAAGAGGGCCTGGTTCACGAACAGAGAAGTCCTGCGTGTATCTGCCTAACTTGACAACGGAACATATTTCTAGTAGGTACTGTTGATCTTTGCTTCTCAGTATGATTGTAGATGAAAGCGCCCATGTCACAGAGTTAGGTTATAGAATAATTATAAGCTAGAACCCTAGCTTCCAAAACTGAGTCAACTAGAAGATTCCAATCTCCGAAATTAAACTTTCAGGCAAGCGAGTATACCGAAATGATGGATCGCGTGACACCCACTCTTTCAGAACCACCTTTGTTGCGACGGATATCTAACGAACAGATGTGAGCAAAAATAACTTCAGGTGAGAAAGCTAAACAATCGAACATTGTCAACTTCCCTTGTCACACTCAAGCGGTGGAGCGGTGCATAAAACTGGTCACCCACGCATCTCAAAAGTTGTCGGCTTTAAGAATGGTTTCATTAGAAGTACGTCAATATCTAATGCCAGCTTGTGATAGGATTTTGCTACACCTAAAACAGGTAAAAGCTTTAAAGTGTTAGGGTCTAAACATTAGTCTTTATCTTTTCGGTGCCAAATTGGATTTTTTTGTTTTCTTGGTGAAAGACGTTTCATTAAGTTTCAATAATTATTTATACATAAGTTCATTAGTTATTAGTAATATTATTTTGAGGTATTTGTATTACTATGTCATATATTATAATGTACCTACATGACATAATTTATTGACATTGTAGGGTAATAATATTGATATGCTTATTTTCATACAAAAGTGTAGACGACGATTTCAAATTTGTTGATACGCTTCCCGTTCATTGTATCGTTTATTCAGCTAGTACAGCAACCGGATAGAATAATGTTGTCTATGGTTTAGTATGACGTATTTCTAACGAGTGAGCGATATTACCTTACATCGCATTTCCGTTTATTTCCTATAATATGTACCTTTTACAGTTTCTAAGATATTGACCTTTGACTTGATATGTTTAATTTCAACTCCTGAGCCCTGCTACCTTAAGTGGCCCATATAGTAACATCACAACATTAAGTGAGTAGATTAGGAAATTTTGCGTCCTTGGCGCCACCTGAACTAAAATATTTATTACTGTTTTAATATTTCTAGGTGCTTTTCAATCTTTATTAATAAAGTGTTTTACTAGAGCAGTCGAACATATTCATTCAAAACATAATCCTGTAAGATTTAGAAAAGAAATCGAAATTTCAGGTGCGATGCGCTACCTAGGCTTTACGTAAAAAATGTTCTATATGGGTGTTTACTTATCTATCCTAGACTCCTAGAGGCAAGTTTTTCATGGTATAGCGTTTAGAAAAAAAATAAAAAGATTCTTCGGCCCACCCTAATATACAGCCACGCTAAACTGCTTGTCTCCCTTTCTAGCTGAGCTCTTCATGACCTATTATAACCCACATAACAAAAGCATATACAATGTATGTACATAACATGGATATTGAATCAATGGATATGTATATTCACAAATGGCGCAAGAATGTCCAGTGGATGTTCCACATCCATGGCATATCTATTGAATCTTCATATGTACGCCTAATGGATGTACATGCATAGTATATGTAACATAGACCAGTTATGAACATGTATATTCATAACATGTACATGTATATACTTATGTACCAAAGTATATACAGAGTGTACATACAATGGATATGTATGTCCACAAATGGAGCATGAATCTCTAATGGATGTAAAATAGACATAAAGAATTACATTTCATGTACGTTTGTCGCGAATTTATACATACATGGTATATCCATTCATACATTCATGTACTTTTGATGCACATGCATAGTGTATGACAGTTCAATGTAGAGGAAGAAAGATAAACAAACTATATACTTTCATTATGTATTGTTATTAATTCGATTTCTAGTTACAAGAATAATACTTGGCAAAATCGATTACTGTGATAGTCATCTCTTTCTTGTTGAATGGCATGTCTGAAGTCACAGATAAATCAAGGTTATAAAATTTTGTAAGTGGTTTGCCCTGCTTACGACGTACCGTCAAAGCTGGATGCGAATGTTACGAGTAGCCAGAAGATAAGTAACATTGCACAATATTTCACTCGATCAGTTAATCAGGCGGTGAGAAAGTTGGCATGAACTTTTTCCAGTTAAACTATCCCTTCGAGCATTTGGAAACTGAATGGGTCACCAATGTCTTTTAGCGTTTTTCCAACATCATCAAGCTTAAGGCTATGAAATCATCACCTTATGCTGTAGGTGGCGCCCTCTATTCATGATCTCAAAACCGTGGTTAAATATGGAATTCTCGCTTTAAAAAACCCACGATACGTAATTTTAGATTGTTGTCCCATTTTATTGTGGAATAATTGAGAAAAAATGAAAATAAAAATAAAACCTTGACAGCCTGTATATAGAAAATTAAGCATTTTAAAGCATCTTGTTCATGAATATCAATCAATATTCATGAAAATGTGAGGTCTGTCGCCTATCAAGCTTTGTTGGTCGAATATCTGGACACCTTGTATATGAAGATTAGATTGAATAAATCAACGTCTTTCATTCAACTATTTAGTGCTCATGTAAATCCTTTGTCCATTGGGCCTAGTTCTGCAATATCATATTTCCGTTAGTCTCAAAGGCGAATAATTATGGCCAGAAATGTGAACCCCGTTGAAGATTGGATCTTTGTGATTTAAAGAAGAGTTTTATCCTCTAAGTCTAGAGTGGCTACTGCTACGCTGAATGACATTTCGCATAGCGTTGAAGTAGCGCGGGGCTGCCCGCAAGGCAGAGTTTTATCTCCCTTATTATGGTGTCTGGTGGTGAATGAATTTCTGGTCAGGCTGAGCAATATTGGATTATACGTGCAGGCCTATGTTTAGTCGGGGGTCGATTCATGGGTACTGTTCCAGAGATAATGCAAGGCGCTTCGCGCGTTGTGGAATCGTGGTGCAACGAGGTAGATCTATCGGTTAATGCCGACAAGACCGAGCTAGTTATGTTCACTAGAAGAAGGAAATAGGACGGATATATGGGACCAATCTTCTTTGGAACATCGCTTGAACTTTCTCATTCAGCAAAATATTTAGGCGTAATTCTAGACTCGAAGCTGAATTGGAGACAACAAGTAGAACATAAAGTCAATAAGGCACGTAATTCATTATGAGCATATAGAAGTGTTGTAGGAGCGAATTGGGGCTTAACTCCCAAGGTGATGTTCTGGCTCTATACTACAATCGTAAGGCCGTCCAGGTGTGATGGCCATGTGTAAGGATGAAAGCAATCAAAGCAAAGCTAAATAAAATTCAACGCTTGGCTTGTGTCAGTATAACAAGTGCAGTACACATGACTCCGTTGAGCGCGCTGGAAGCACTGCTGAATCTTCCTTCATTCGACTTGGTAGTTCAAAGGGAGGCAAGAGCGTCTGCGTTCCGACTGTGGAGTCAAAGCTGTTGGTCCTTTGTAAATCCTGGCAGGGGACATTGTGCCATCCTCTTGGAACTGCAGAGGGATGACGCTATTCTACATATGAGGAGTGATATAATTTCCCCTACATATTGCTTTGACTGCAAATTTACGGTGAAATATCCTACAAGGGAAGAGTGGGGGCCAAACAGCAGGCGGCCTTTTGAGGGAGGAGGGCCAGCCTCGTACAAGGACGGCTCACTCACCAACGAAGGCTCGGACGCTGAGGTCTATGGGCCAGAAACAGAACTCTTCCTCTCTCTTGGGGGATACACTACAGTATTCCAAACAGAGATATATGCGATTTTAGTTTGTGTCTTTCGTATTCACGAAATTCAGGGGCCTAGCAGGGGATCACCATCTGCTCTGACAGCAGGCAGCATTAAAAGCATTAAGTGCCTGTAGGTTTACATCAAGGCTCGTTCTGCAATGTAGGAATGTCTTTGATTACATTTCGGCAAGACATCAGGTGTCATTTGTGTGGGTGCCAAGTCATGCTGGAATTGGTGGCAATGAAATGGCGGACACGCTCGCAAGGCGAGGGTTGAGGAATAATTTCCTGTGTCTTGAGCCGGCTGCTGGGCTGGCAGCAGGTACCGTTAGAAGAAAAATAGAGGTGTGGTTGCAAAACCAGCATCTTACGAGATAGAGAGGAATGTCTGGACATCCCCGCCAAGCTAAGTAACTTATTTTAGGACCTCTGGCCAAGGTGGGGCGATTCTGTCTCGCACTGGACAGAAGCCGGCTAAGGCTACTTGTCGGCCTGCTATCCGGCCATAACACCTTCAAACGTCACTTGTACGTGATGGGGGTGGCAAGTGACCCGACGAGCACAGGCTCTGGCGAGGAGGAAGAGTCCTTGGCACACATTGTGAAACCCTTAGGTATCACAAGCAGACCATACTAGGTTCAAGAGTTCTTGAACCTGAGGTTATAAGATGGGCAGGACCCAAAGCCATCCTCACCTTTGTGATGAGGGCTGGATTTGGGAACTAGGGTAAGGAGAGGTGCGTAAGGGCCTACTTGTGTTCATTCATTCAATCATCCTCTCAATCAATTTTATTTTAAAATTACGGCATCACTATTAGTGGAGTACCTAGGGAGTTTGACCTAGGACTCCGAAAATTGTCAAAAGTCATTATTTTTAAAATGTAGCTCATCTCGACCTACATACACTTGCAAAGTCGATTTTTCGAAAAATGGTATCGTTTGGTCACAAGAGTCCGAGGCGTTGAGCTTGACTCACCCTGTATGTGTCTTTTTATTTATATTTATTTATTTTATATTAAATAGAAAGCAGCAAATTTTAATGGGTAAGCTTTGTAATGTGTCATTTTTAATAAGGCAATACACAGGTCTTACAAGTATTCATTGACAGTTAACGTATTCCGAGGTTTTCATATTTCAGGCGCTTAAGGTACTGTACTATATTACAATTACTATAGTGCCATAATTGGACTTGCATGATGAAATGCTAGATACAGTTACAGTTTTCATATAAAAAAAACTTAATCTGTTACAATGGAGTGCAGTGATGTCGATTTGAAGAGGTGTACTTGAACTTATCGAGAAACTAAAAGCAATTCAATGCATGTTTGTTCTAAAAATGGAACCTAGACAGTGATAAGCGATAATGAAGTGCAGTGAATGGGCACTCATGTATTTTGGAGAATTGTCGATTGAAACTATATATAGATAATGTAAGGAACAAAAGCGGAAATAATCTAATCTTGTAGTTGCTAAGCAGATTTAGGTTCCATTCCAATCTACACTCTTTCCAAAAATTGAAGACTCAAGTATATCCACAGCATATCCGCTGCAATGGCTATGCATACCATATTATAATCTACAGAAATAACAAATAAAGTGTCATTCTGGTATTGGTTCATCAATTTATTTTTTTTATGTAGTTAATTACAATTTGGGATGCTAAAATATCACGTTCGAATAGCATCTACTTTTAAACGTTTTCATGCATTTCATGGAATTTCTACAATTCTTCGCATTTGTAGTGAACACTAAAGTCCAATTCATAAACTCGACGTTGGCGTTGCCGTTGACGTTGGCCGTTGCAACATAAATACATTGAAATGCCTAAGGTCGGTTGCACACACGTCGGATTTTACCGCGGCGGACAAGTGACCGTCGACGCCAATTCTGCAGTGGCGCTTTGAAGTAGATGAGAGCTTACACATTAGACGGAAAAATAAACGATCATTAAATTTGCCGTCAGCGGTAGCGGTGCAACCGCTGACTGCCACTGGAGCCGACGTTTTTTTGCCGTCGACGTCCACATAGTGGCCCACGTGACCAGTTGAACGATTGCACACACAGCGTTTATTCTACCGCCGACTTAGTTTATGTCGGAGTCGTTAGAAGACTTGTAGTTGTGAAGAATAAACAGTATTGTTTTTAGTTGAAATAGCACCATGAATGACCTGGATATTGATAATGATATTTTAATTTCTTTAATCCAAGAAAGACCTGCTTTGTGGGAAAAACCCTTGACATATTCAAAGACCTAGATGCCACGAGCAATGCTTGGCATGAAGTTTGTCAGGCCTTGCGTAACAAATTTGATGAATTGTCTGAAAAAGGGACAACTGCGTTTGGTAAGTACCTAGAGTAAACAACAGTTTTCGGCTCGGCGTTTTCACAGTAACATAACCTCGTAAAACTTTTGCGTCGACTTGGTCATTAGGTTAGGCCGAATTTTTTTTTTCAATCAAGACGTCTTATCGCATGAAAGTTGTGGACCTGCTTCATGAATTACACCCAAAAAAGGTCAGTACTCAAATATGCCACCGGACCCCTGGGCTCCTCAATACACTAAAAAATCAAAATACCTCTGTCAAATCCTTTTTTGCTCATATCAGCTGCTGAAAGTTGAAAATCAGTTGGAATTACTATTTTCATATAAACATACTCCAACTGCGGTCAGGTCGCGAATCCAGCGACAACGGCGTGGGCAGCGGCGGCGACAGCCGTGTGTGCAAGCCGACGAAATTCTATGGACGGCGACGGTCAATTGGCCGCCGCGGTAAAATCCGCCGTGTGTGCAACCGACCTAAGACCATTCAATTTGACGTCCGCCGTTCGTAGCCACCGTCGTAGCCGGCGTATAAGCCAATCATAGTCGTCGGTTACCGGTCATGTGATATTGTTATTGTTGTGGACGTCTAGCTGTCAAAAGGTTTCTGGGTTTTCTCAAGTCTTCTGTATTGATTATTTATTGGTTCTGACTAAGTCCATTTTCACCAGGAAAATTCAAAGATCTGTCATAAAGCCAAAAACACTGATGATAAATCGCAATAGACCATGTTTACAAACACGATGGAAAAGCTAGGTTAATGGCGCGAACGTCGAGTTTATGAATAACAGCCTTGTGCTACGAACGTCATCGCCAACGGCAACGGCAGCGGCAACGCCAACGTCGAGTTTATGAATTGGACTTAAGGAATGTAAGAAATGTCCGATTTTTTTAATTTTGACCCCCACCCCACAGTATCTCACCTCCTCTGGTTATTACGCTACGTTATTCCACGAAGAAATAGACAAAGTTTTGGCTTTACATCTCATATTCACAAGACTCACAGCTGGCTGAGCAGGTAGATAGTAGTTTGCTCAGCCAGGAGCCATTAGAGGACTGATTATCTAGGTTAAAATCAAGATATATTTTATACCTGATCAGACCGTGTAGGCAGAGCCTAAATACCGCGGCTTCTGTGGAAAGGTTATGTTACGGGAAGGCTTGTTCAGGCGAGACTGAATTGGTCAACACTCAACACATGCAGGCGCTATAAACACATCTCCTGGCAGTTCATTCCAAGCCTTGGACACCCTGGGAATAAGTGTGCGGTCCTACCGCTCGGTTCTTGATGTTTGAAGTACGACCGCCTTAGAATGAGATGCAGCAGTCGCTTGGGTGCATCTGACAGGATCAGTGAGGGGCGGGGGCGCAACTATAGAGGATACCTCAGAGGAGCAGAATCAGTTTGAGCATCGGCAGAAAAGTGACAAGTCACCAACCGCATGCCAGTGAGAAAGCTGCCGAAGGGAGCGCGCTAAGGCCGGATCATCAAATACTCTATTTACCCTACGCTGGACGACATCGAGTATAGACTAAGCAGTAGCGGCAGCAGCTCCCAGCTTCCCGCTTACTACAGATAATTCCATTCTGTTTTAAGCTACGATATTCTCATTTGAGGAAATGTATCTGCAACACAGCTTCAGAAAGTATTTCTAGTACGGAAGGCTGAAGTACGCGGTATAATAAATGCCAAACACACAGAACATTGTTAATCAGTGTCCAAGAAATGAAAAATCACGACAGCTAATGG
Organism: Callosobruchus maculatus; assembly: GCA_951848785.1. NCBI lineage: Eukaryota > Metazoa > Arthropoda > Insecta > Coleoptera > Chrysomelidae > Callosobruchus > Callosobruchus maculatus. Next base: position 3,637,692 of record CATOUR010000130.1, read on the forward strand.
GCAATTTATTTATGAAAATTTAGTATATGTTGAAAGTAATATTTTTTTTTATAACTGAGCAGACCACGTAGGCAGAGCCTAAATACCAGAGTACCGCGACTGCTGTGGGGAAGTTTGATAACGCGGGAATATTAACGAATGTCGACCATGAGAGATCATTCATAGCCACAACAAACGAAGGACATATAAATTAATCCAAACTCGTACACGAATATCAAAGTCCAGAGTTCTCGGAATACATTTTTACTTCCCACGCCGATAGATGAGGGGAGTAGTGTGATCGCGAAAATTTTCGATTTTGAGATAATACGCTTTTTGGGCATTTTATGATGTCTACATAACGAAATTCACGTCACTCATTCCTGTCGGTCTGTCGGTCTGTCGGTCTGTCGGTCTGGCGGTCTGTCGGTCTGTCGGTCTGTCTGTCTGTCGGTCTGTCGGTCTGGCGGTCTGGCGGTCTGGCGGTCTGTCGGTCTGTCGGTCTGTCGGTCTGTCGGTCTGTCGGTCTGTCGGTCTGTCGGTCTGTCGGTCTGGCGGTCTGTCGGTCTGTCGGTCTGTCGGTCTGTCGGTCTGTCGGTCTGTCGGTCTGTCGGTCTGTCGGTCTGTCGGTCTGTCGGTCTGTCGGTCTGGCGGTCTGTCGGTCTGTCGGTCTGTCGGTCTGTCTGTCTGTCGGTCTGTCGGTCTGGCGGTCTGTCGGTCTGTCGGTCTGTCGGTCTGTCTGTCTGTCGGTCTGTCGGTCTGTCGGTCTGTCGGTCTGTACGTCTGTCGGTCTGTACGTCTGTCGGTCTGGCGGTCTGTCGGTCTGTCGGTCTGTCGGTCTGTCGGTCTGTCGGTCTGTCGGTCTGTCGGTCTGTCGGTCTGTCGGTCTGTCGGTCTGTCGGTCTGTCGGTCTGTCGGTCTGTCGGTCTGTCGGTCTGTCGGTCTGTCGGTCTGTCGGTCTGTCGGTCTGTCGGTCTGTCGGTCTGTCGGTCTGTCGGTCTGTCGGTCTGTCGGTCTGTCGGTCTGTCGGTCTGTCGGTCTGTCGGTCTGTCGGTCTGTCGGTCTGTCGGTCTGTCGGTCTGTCGGTCTGTCGGTCTGGCGGTCTGTCGGTCTGTCGGTCTGTCGACATCGGTTGGTTTTCACTGCCAGTGCGATTTCTTATCATTTAAATCATAATTTACCGTAGGTATACAGGTATTGCGTAGTATTCAAAATACAGCAGTATTGAATTACTTGTTGAAATTGATACTGACTGTTGTTTTGCAAGGGGTTCTTTTGTATCTAAAATTCTAAAATACATATAGCTGGGGCCATAGTAGGTAATGCTGGTACAATTTTTGAAAATCGGTACATGGGTGGCGGGGTAATTAGCAAAAAACAGAATGCTTCAAATATGTCTCAAACCTCGTTTTAGGGGTACCAGATCATTTTCTACTTTTCATTGGGTGTGGCTGAAATTAGGGCAGTTGGCGGGAGGAGGGTTGTAAAACTGAAAATTTTTTTGTACTCATAAAAAGCTGTCTATTGACCTGTGAAAGGAAGGCCTAGGGGCATAATTTACTCTCTTAGGTCTATCCGAACATTATCTGCCTATTACACAAAGCAATGAACTTCGAATTTTCTGATGTATACATATGCCAGTATTGCTTTAGATCGTTTTCTATTGTATGACGGGAAAATCGGTGAACTGATTTTATTGAAATTTTGACACGGTATTATTACCGTAGCGAGGGTGGAGAAAGCGTATAGTGTTAGTGGCAACGCAGCAGTACTAAAAAAACTAAATATATAAAAATAGCTCAAACTCTATTTTTATGCGTTTTAGGCGGTCCTGATCATTTTCTACTTTTTTTGGGAGGGTGTGAATTTGAGGTGGTTGGGGGGTGGGACGTTGTAAAACGGAAAATTTTCTTGTACTTATAATAGGCTGACCATTGACCTGTGAAGAAAAGGCCTAGGCGCATAATTAACTTTTTTAGGTCCATCCGAGCATTGCCTTGCCTGTTACAGAAACCAAAGGAATTTTCTGATGTATATACCTATACTAGTATTGCTTTTAATCGTTCTGTATTGTGTAACCTAAAATTAATTTTAGTGAAACTTTAACACAGTATTACTGCAGTGGCGGGGATGGAAAACTCGTATGGGTTTTAGAAATTGGTTCATCTTTAGGCGAGTTGGAAGTTCCGGATAGCTTCGACTCGTCCAGCTGAAGCTTGCAGAATAAAAACTGTGTCGTCTTACTTCATATGGAGAGAGATGAAAGGAACTATTTACAAGAGTGTTTGTGTTGGATGTTCTTTGCGGAGAGCGGGCGACGCTTTGGTTGCAAGGGGATCTCAGACTACAGCTTTGTGCAATGGGAAATAACAAAACGGTGTCACCGTTATGTGTGGGAAGTGCTGAGGCAATCAACTTGACCCCATTTTTTTCATACACACACATACTCAGTTGCACATTTTATGCTTTGTATTCTTTATACAGGGTGTCCCACGACGATTAAGACAACCAATATATCGGAACTGAGCAGTAGAAGCGAATTATAATTTTGGGGGTGTAAATTAGAGCAAATATAATATCTTTTCTTATTATTGTGTCACCCAATGAGGTATTTGTTTTTGGACACGTGACGTCCGATTCAAAAAATTTAATGGGACACCCTGTATACTTGTGACTTTTTGTGTTCCTCCCGATAAAACAATTCCAACAAACTAGTACACTTGGGGTCTGAAGCGATTAATTCAAGAGCTACAGGTACTTAAAGGACTGTACCACTACCATTATGAAACACACAGACAAAATAATTTAACTGTAGAGGTACATATTATAATCAATGGTAGTGGTACCATTCTGTAAGTACCTGCAGCTCTTGTATTAATCACTTTAAACCCCAAGTGTGCTAGTTTGTTGGAATTGTCTTATCGGGAGGAATACAAAAAGTCACAAATATACAGGGTGTCCCATTAAAAATCTTGAATTTGACCTCATCTGATTGAAAACAAATACCTTATTGGGTGACAAAATAGTAGAAACAGATATTACATTTGCTCTAATTTACACCCCCAAAATTATAATTCGCTACTACTGCCCAGTTCTGATATGTTGCTTGTCTTAATCGTCGTGGAACACCCTGTATATACCCGTTATCACCTTATACCTACCCGAGATACCGGAAATACCAAATATGATGCCAGGTATAATATACAATGTTGTCCATTTCACAACGACGCTGATAAGAAATTTCACAATACTTTCTTCAGGACGGGTATACGACTTTACTGTCAGCCGGAGGCCTACGCGGAAAAAAACAAAAGGTAGCGCCGCGGCGCCTTGGCCTTCGAGGTACCATGGTGTGCAAATATGTTTTGTCGGGAATGTGTCGTCGTCAAGAAAGCCTCCTCCTAAAGATTGATACTGGTAATATAATCTGTTTTTAAATATCAGGAGACCGGCATGCCATGTGATTATATAGGATATAAGTTGAAGATTTCAGAATTAAAGCCGTGTCAGCCTAGTTCCTACTGAGAAAGATTTCGAGTGACTTTGATGTACTCTAGATTTAACCAGGGTTAGTATGCTGTTCACAGTGCCAGTGGTGACCGGGAATGTTTGCGAACATGCTTCACCTTGACGCCTACTGATTGGCGCATCAGAGGGTTGCGATGCGATCTCGCCTGATTATAACAGGGTGTGCCAGTTATCTGATGCAGTCCCTCAATTAAGGGATGTTGAGGTCTCTGTGAACGGTCCTGTTCGAAACAAGCCATGCGGCGTATGCACTGATGAAGGAAATCGAACACGCTACTGTATTGCATAGCACAACGCAAGAGTCCTGAATCTGGCACATTAATGCTGTCTAAGAATTACCGCCCCCTGGAAAAGACTAAATCAAGGGTCATCAATTTCGATTCAAAATGTCAAATATTTGTAAGACGTTTTATAAAGATTCTACTACCGCGCCACACAAGAGCTGCAAAACTGCAGTACATACTTAATTTCAGCAATCTAAACTTTTTAAATATTCTTTATCTAACAAATAAATTGGAAAATAATTCCCTAAGGGTGGGTGTCCGCAATGAGACTAAAATCTGATAAGATATTTGTTTTAGAAGACATTTATTTCAGATATGTTTCCACAGAACATGATATATTACTGCGAAACGCAAGGGTTATGAAATTTTTATCTACATGACACTGTTTCTCTGAATGTTTTGTTTTCACAGTACCATATCAAACGCAGAGTAAAGAAAAAAGACTGGTGTACTGATTAACAACGAAATGTTAACAAAAAGGGCTAGAAGAAGGGCTGTAGCATGTTACCGTGTCATTAAAACCTGTAATAATAAAATCAGGAAGTCTAACAGATGCCCGGCTAGAGATCAGTGGCAGACACATGGGGGGCGGTGGGGGCGATCGCCCCTTCCCTCAACAGCCCTAGCGGCACGTAAGATGTATCATCGCTATATTTAAACAAAAAAGAAGTACAACATTGCATGGAAAACCCTCAAGCATTTCAAATGTATTCAAATCGCGACCACCATTACAACGCACTCTAGTGGCAACTGTCTTAACCTCAAGTTTTCATTCTTGTGCACTGTGAGCCGTGAAATGGCGTTTAGGCAAATAGACCTAATTGTCATGCACACGATAACAGGCGACTTCTCACAATACGTGAACTTCTCGCCAGTTAAAAATCAACTCAATTCACTAAAGGCCAGTGGCGGCTTGTCTGTAGGGACTATAGGGCTACACCCCCCCCCCATACAAGAAATCAATTTTTGCAAATATAAAATCATAAAATCAAAATAACCTAATACGTTATTTACCTACCCATACGATTTTTAATAAAAAAATTACATTCCACGATTATTTATACAATATATTAATAACTTATATAATAATAACTTACATGCGACCCCTTCAGTTTTGTTTATCTCAATCATAATCTGGCATTCCGACCAGTTGGCCCGGTCAGATACGGAGATATAATCTGCAAAAAGGCTGTGAACAATATCGCCCTCGCCACATCAGTCTGCGTCTTGTGAGGGTTGTGCTTGGCACCGCGTGCGCGTCTGTCTATTTGTTTACGTTTTGAAATCATAGCGGAGAATGGTGTTCAAAATATTTTAAAAACTAATTTCACGAGGCTTTCGCTGACTGAAAAAAGTCGTATTTAATATCTGGGGGACCGACTCCTGATTTAAATTTAAGGGGCCACAACGAAAAAGGCAGCTCCGAAAATCGTGGCATTTTTTGTGAATCCGATTCTATATTAAAAGATTATTTAAAAAACACTACTGTATTTAAAGATACCTCGAAAAGTCGAAAACAATTTAAAACGAAATTTTAGACAGTATGTTAGAAATATCGCAACGAAATTCGAAAACAAACTAACAATGTAGATTTTTTAGCAGTAAAGTGAACAAATCATTGTAAAATGGTAGTGGTGTTTAGATATTCACATAAAGGCAGTATAGTTGAACGATATTGGTGCTTTTACTTTCCACACCGATAGGTGAGGGAAGTATTGTGATCGCGAAAATTTTCGATTTTGAGATAATATACTTTTTGGGCATTTTATGATGCCTACATAACGAAAATCCACGTCACTCATTTCAGTCGGTCTGTCTGTCGGTCGGTCTGTCTGTCTGTCGGTCTGTCTGTCTGTCGGTCTGTCTGTCTGTCTGTTGGCGTTCTTCTAGCCTCCTAATCTCAGTAACCGCTGCATAGATTTTGATGAAATTTGGGTAGTGATATGGTGTAGGGTCGTAGTAGGTAACGTTGCTACAATTTTGAAAATCGGTGCATGGGCGCGGAGTAATTAGCAAAAAACGAAAAACTTCAAATATGCCTCAAACTTCGTTTTCAGATGTTTTAGGGGTTCCTGATCATTTTCTGCTTTTTTTTGTGTGGGGGTGAAATTGGAGTGGCTGAGGGGTGGGGGGTTTTAAAGCTGAAAAATTTGTTGTACTCATAAAGGGCTGTCTACTAACCTGAGAGAGAAAGACCTAGCGGCACGATACACTTTTTTAGGTCCATCCGAACATTGCCTTGCCGATTACAGAAACCAAGGGACTTGGAACTTTCTCATACGAGTATTACTTTGGATCGTTTTGTATTGTGTTACGTGGAAACTTCTGAATTGGCTTTAATGACATTTTGACACCGATTTATTACCGCGACGAGTATGGAAAGCGCGTATGGTTTTTAGAAATCATTTCAGTGGCGACGCGGCAATAATAAAAAAAACTAAAAATATAAAAAACACCTCAAACTTCGTTTTAGACGTTTTAGGGGTTCCTGATCATTTTAAAAATATTTTTGGTTGGGGGTGAAATTGGAGTGGTTCGGGGGTGGGGGTTTGTAAAACTCAAAAATTTGTTGTATTCGTGATATATTGCCCATTGACCTGTGAAAGAAGCACCTAGTAGAATAAAACACTCTTTTGCGGTCGGGCGAGCGATGATTTGATTGCAGGGGCATCTAGACTGTAGTTTCATGCCGTGGGAAAATAATAAAACTGGTATCATCGGAATGTGTGGGAAGTACTGGGTCAATCAACTTGACTACATTTTTTTATAAGAGTTTTAGATAAGACTCCTGTAGGTTTAACAAAGTATATGGACACCGAATTAGATTCATTATGTAACAATAAACCAGAAAGGTTAGTTGCCTACGATGGTGCAAATGTTATGAATGGCAAAACTGGAGGGGTTCAATCAAAAGTCAAAGAAACTTAATTAAAAGTTAAGTGTAACATGACTATTACTTGCAAAGAGGCTAACGGCATTAAAGCAGCCCTCGAAGCTCGCATTGTGTAGCCTAGAATTGAGTTCAGTGAAATTTTGACACAGTATCACTACCGTGACAAGGATGGAAACGCGTGTGGTTTTTAGAAATTGGGTTCTTGGCAGCGCAGCAATAATCAAAGAACTGTAGATAAAAAAAACAGCCCAAACTTTGTTTTTAGGGCATTTAGAAGTTCCTGAATGTTCTGATTTGTCAAGCTGAAGCTTGCAGAATAACTGCCGTATTAGTTCTTATGGAGAGAGATAAAAGAAACTATTTGCAAGAGTTTTTGTGTTGGATGTTCTTTTTTGCGGACAGCGGGCGATGACTTGCTTGCAAGGGTTCTCAGACTATAGCTTTTTGCAATGGGAAATAATAAAGTGGTGTCACAGTTATGTGTGGGAAGTACTGACTCAATCAACTTTCTGAGCTGCTCCTAGTTGAAGCACCGCCACCGTCCTTCATTGAGCTGAAGCATTTCGCGCACGTGGTGTGCTGCTCAACAAAGGACACACCAGGAGCTCCATGAACGGTTCGAAATCCTGAAAACGTAGAACGGATTTGTCAAGCCTTTCGTCGCAGTCAAATTATATCTGCTGGGCAACGTGCTGCCTCAGTGAGCAATCGGATTACGCACAACGAATGAACTTCATACCTAAGATGGAAGCAACTATCGAGCAAAAGGAGAACTTCATTTTGTTCAAGAGTGATGGAGCTGACGTTCATCTTACAGGCATATCTATATGTTGATACTACTTACACCTATCGCAAACAGCAACTTTATTGAGAGTAGACAGAAAGAATTCTGCCGGTGCGCCATCTAGTACCCGACGGTAACGGCAAACCAAGGAAACCGCTGCTGAACAGCAGTAGACTTCCTGGTGGGACGCCAAGGCGCGTCCGCTTGGCCACCAGAGAGCGCGGGTTTTATACGCCGCTGCGTATGAAAGCCGATATACGAGGGCTGCTCTATACCTCCGTCAATCCACCAGTACGCAGACAGCTGTTTCACGCTTATTAGCGATCATCAATGCGCCATAGGTCGATTGACGGAAATAGAGAGCATCAATTTCTCCATGTTTACCAAACATGTGAAACATGTGAGAGCAGACAGAAAGAATTCTGCCGGTGTGCCATCTAGTACGAATAGCCACTGATTATTTCAAGTGGATGAATTAATAATATTCTATAAAGAGCAGAACTATACTGGGTCCAAATTATCGTATTTTGCGATTTAAACGCCTACGTATACATTAAAGGGCACCGAATTTGCTGCAGAAGTATATCAAGTCCCAGTTATTCCACAATAGGTTGACACAACGATCTTAGATTACATAGTGGGGGCTTTTTTGAGGCGAGAAATCCAGATTTGACAACGGTTTCGCTATCATGAATAGAGGGCGCCACCTAAGGCACATTGAACTTATTTAAATTATAAAAACTTTTTTCCGGTTTGGTGCATCAATATGAGTATCAAAAAAATCGTTTCCTCAATATGTTTTACGTGAAAAAGGTATACTTTGTTTAAGTCCCTGGAGGTAATCGTTTTCGAGATAACTTTTATTGAAATTTCCAATGTGACTGAATTATCGGTATTTCCGGACAAGTGAACATTGGGCTCATATTTTTACATACAATACTCTTAGTAGCAGTATTCTTAAACTGCAACACCACCTCTTTCAAAATTAGTTATGATTGAAACATGTTTTTTATTTTAACTTATTTTAATATTAATTCGTTCGAAAATACCGATAATTTTTTCGATCACATTTTAAAACAAATTGGGATGGAAATTTCAGTAAAGGTTATCTAAAAAAAGGTTACCTCTAACGACTTAAATAAAGAACTCTTTTTTACGTAAAACATGCTGAGGAGACGATTTTGATGATACTCATATTGATACACTAAACCAGAAAAAAGTTTTGTTAACTTTAAATTATTTAAAAGTGTTCTATGTGCCGTAGGTTGCGCCCTCTATTCATGATAGCAAAACCGTGGTTGAATTTGGACTTCTCGAATTAAATACCCCCCAATACGTAATTTTAGTTCATTGTATCATTTAATTTCGGAATAATTGAGAAAGAGCGAGAATAAAAGTGAAACTTTGACACCTCTATCTTGAAAATTAAGCATTCCAAGGCTTCATCTGAATGTTCATAAAAATGTGGAGGCTATCATATGTCTAGCGTTGTCGGTCGAATTTCCGGACCCCCTGTATGTATAAAACAAAAAAAATGAAAAAGCAAAATAAGATTAAAAACCAGCCAATTAATTCAATGTGGCTCAGACACGTTTAAATAAATAAGTAATCTGTGACATAATGGAATTTTTGTACGGATTTATCTTTTGTAAAGGATCTTTGATGGCGTACAAAATTCTTAGCAGTTATTTTCCCTTCGAGTGAATTATAATTAGCAGACTCATTAAAAGACCCGGAGTCTCACCTTCACCTCATACACCATGGAACGTGCAAAATAGCGGAGAAAAATAGAGCACATCCATCTAGTACAACGTAACCTGATAATATCGCGTTTCAGGCAGCTTACCTACTAATTGCTACCACCTAATGACTCGAAATTACAAATTACCGCTTGTCATTCGTTTCTACGTGAAACGTGTTATTAATTCTAATTGCTATTTTAACAATTCAGGATACAATGCCTGCCGCTAGCCACGGTACGATTCGGTAATTGAGATTTTCTATTTAACAGAAAGGAGGAGATTTAATGGCCTGCTGTGGCTTCAAATTCATTGTAAAAATATTGAGCTCTTGTGTACTACAAGCCAAATCAGTGAGTGGTATGTATAGCATAAGGGGAGCTAGGATTTTTAGTATTAATAAAAAATGAAGTCAGGTTGATTGACTCAGTACCCACACATTACGGTGATACCAGTTTTTTGCCAATGCAGCCCGCTCCCCCCCCCCCTCCAGGTGACTGGAGAGCTGCATGCAGCAGATTTTTCATATTTTAACCCCCCCTCCCACCCCCCCAAACCACCCCAATTTCACCCCCACCAAAAAACAGGTAGAAATTGACCAGGAACCCCTAAAACACCTAAAACCGAAGTTTGAGCTGTTTTCATATTTTTAGTTTTTTTATTATTGCTGCGCTGCCACTGACACGATTTCTCAAAACCATACGCGTTTTTAATCCTCACCATAGTTTCGGTAATAGGCAAGGCTGTGTTCGGATGGACCTCAAAAGATGATTTAAAACGTCGCTAGGTCATCCTTCACACAGGTCGGTGGACAGCCCCCCACCCCCCAACTACCCCAATTTCATCCCTACCCAAAAAAAGTAGAAAATGATCAGAAACTTCTAAACCGTTTAACAATGAAGTTTGAGCTGTTTTTATATTTTTGCTTTTTTTATTATTTCTGCGCCGCCACTGACACGAGTTATAAAAGCCATTGGCGTTTCTCATCCTCATCGCGGTAGAAATACTGTGTCAAAATTTCATTTAAATGAATTCAATAGTTTCCTTATTACACAATACAGAACGATCTAAAGCAATACTGGTATATGCTTATATAACAAAAAAAAGTCCTTTGGTTTCCGTAATAGGCAAGGCAATGTTCGGATGGACCTAAAAAAGTTATTTATGTCGCTAAATCCTCCTTCAGAGGTCAATGGACAGTCTATTATGATTATAACAAATTTTTTCATTTTACAACCCCTGCCCCCCCCCCCCTCAACCACCCCAATTTTTACCCCCACCCATCAAAAGTAGAAAATGATCAGGAACACCTAAAATGCCTAAAACGAAGAATATTTAAAATTTTTGGTTTTTTGCTAATTACTCCGCCGCCCATGCACCGATCTTCAAATTTATAGCAGCATTACCTACTACGACCACACAGCTATCCAAATTTCATCAAAATCCATGCAGCGGTTGCTGAGATTACGAGGCTAGAAAAATTCGACAGACAGACAGACAGACAGACCGACAGACAGACAGACCGACCGACAGACAGACAGACACACCGACGGAAATTAGTGAGGTGGATATTCGTTATGCAGACATCATAAAACGCCCAAAAAGCGTATTATCTCAAAATCGAGAATTTTCGCGATCAATACTCCCCTCACCTGTCGGTGTGGGAAGTAAAAATGTACTTCTTAACTCAAATACATCGAAAAAATAAAATGTGTTTAAATTGGATTGAATCGTTGGATTGAATCAGATATGAGCGACCCGCATAATTATTACTTCTGTTATCAATATGAATTGGCATGGCATTATATCCGTGATTACAAATGCATTTACTTGCCACATCATATATGTGATCTATACTACTCGCAGGTGAAGTCCGAACACTGAGAAAAAAAGGGTCCATGAAATGCGACAGGACTAAAGACATAATCGAACTCTTTTGCCATAATTAGCTTAATTAGTTTATAAAAAATACAGCAGATCGATGATGGGCGAGCCCTCCATGTTGACGAATGCACTCCTCTAGCCTACGCGGCATGCTCGTAATCTGGTTGTTGATAAACTCTAGAGGTACAGCCCCCAAGCTGCCCTCACAGCCGATTCCAGTTTGTCCAGCGTGGTCGGAGGATTGGGTAATTCAGGAAAGTAGCAGTCCATCAGAAGCAATATTTTTTCAATTGATGATAAATCGGGTGATCGTGGAGTCTATCCTCACGGCAGCCTCTTTTAGGAACGTCATCGACATCCTAGCAATATGAGGACGTGCATTATCCTGCTGGAAGAAACCATCTTCGAGGCTTCGGACGTATGGAATGCCAACTGGTTCTATCACCTCAATCTCATAACATTGCGCTCAACAGCAAATCGGAAATCACGCCTAACGCGTTGGCGTCCATCGTGTGCGCCCAGGCAGAACCTGGATTCGTTGGAGAAGGCCGTCTGATACCACTCAGTAGCAGCATTGTCGGTGTTTTTGGTAGCAATCCAACCGTTGACCACGATAATTTGCAGAGAGTGGAAGCACTGGATATGGGGAAACCTCGCGAAGGGGCTAAGAGCTTTCAACCAAGTTCCCTTCTCTGTTCTCCCTTCAAACTATATGAGCGGCTCACCTTGAATAAAATAGGCCCACATATAGTAAACCAGCTGGATTTAGATCCGATAAATCCTACGCTGGCCAGGTGTTAAATCTCACACAACATATAGAGGATGGTTTTGAAAGGAGGTATAAAACTTGGCGGTGTTCGTGGACTTTTCGGCGGCATATGATACCATTAGCCGCAAAATTCTCCTTAAACAAATCTTCGGGATGACCCAAAATTATCATCTGGCAGAGGTCCTGAGATCACTGCTGTGCAATAGGAGATTCTACGTGGAGTTTCAAGGACATAGAAATCGATGGAGGAACCAGAAGTATGGTCCCCTCAGGGCTGCGTGCTGGCGCCTCATGTATTCAATTTGTACACGAATTAATGACCTGTGGGTCCTTCTACAAACTTTTTTATTTACGCCGATGATGTAGCTACTACACGACAATCGAAAAAAAAAATGGAGTCAAGTTGATTGACTCAGTACTTCCCACACATTACTGTGATATCAGTTTATTATTTGCCCATAGCATGAAGCTTTAGTCTGAGATCCTCTTGCAACCAAATCATCGGCAGCCTTCCCTCCCCTAAAATTGTCTTTCCTTCAGAGGTCAATGGACAGCCTAAAACATCTAAAAACGAAGTTTGAGTTGTTTTCATACATTTAGTTTTTTGATTATTGCTATATACGCTGCCACTGACACGATATTTGACAAATATACGCGTTTTCCATCCTCACCACGGTAATAATACTGTGTCAAAATTTAATTAGAATCAATTTAATAGTGTCCACGTTACAAAATACAAAAAGACCTAAAGCAATAAATACTCGTATGTATGTATACAGAAAATTCTACGTCCCTTAGTTTCCGTAATACGCTAGGCAATGTTCGGATGGACCTAAAAAGTTGATTTATGTCGCTAGGTCTTCCTTCACAGGTTAGTGGACAGCCTATTATGAATACAAGAAATTTCTCAGTTTTTCAACCCCCCACCCCCTAACCCCCCCCCCCAATTTCACCCCACCCAAAAAAAAACGCATAAAATGATCGGGAACCTCTAAAACGCTTAAAAACGAAGTTTGAGCTGTTTTTATATTTTTATTTTTTTTATTATTTCTGCGCCGCCACTGGCACGATTTATAAAAACGATACGCGTTTTCCATCCTCGCCACGGTAGTAATACTGTGTCAAAATTTCATTAACATCAATTCAACAGTTTCCTTGTAACACAATACAGAAGGATCTAAAGCAATACTCTCGTATGTTTACACCAGAAAAAATTTCTAAGTCCTTTGGTTTCTGTAATAGGCAAGGCAATGTTCGGATGGACCTGAAAAAGTTATTTATGTTGCTAGGTCTTTCTTCATGGGTCAGTGGACTACATGATGGACTACTATGAAAGCAACAAATTTTTCAATTTTACAACCCCCCACCCCCCAACCACCACAATTTCACCCCCACCCAAAAAAAAAGTAAAAAATGATCAGGAACCTCTAAAACGCCTAAAAAAGAAGTTTGAGGAATTTTTAATTTTTTTTGTTTTTTGCTAATTACTCCGCCGCCCCTGCACCGATTTTCAAAATTATAAGAACATTACCTACTACGACCCCCCAGCATATCGCTGCCCAAATTTCATCACAATCCATGCAGCGGCTACTGAGATTACGAGGACAGAAAAACGCGTACAGACAGACCGACAGACAGACAGACAGACAGACAGACAGACCGACGGAAATGAGTGACGTGGATTTTCGTTATGTAGACATCATGAAACGCCCAAAAAGTGTATTATCTCAAAATCGAAAATTTTCGCGATCACAATACTCCTCTCACCTATCGGTGTGGGAAGTAAAAGGGGAACGGAGTCCCTAATATATAGGAATGGCCGAATACTAGAAGTTAAACCAGCTACGCCCAAATCCAGATAAAACTCAAACCCGGCTATTCCGTCTTAAAAGCGGCAAGAAAACAGGCAACTGCAAATCGATTGGAATTCGACCAGACTACAGCACTGTCCAATTCCTGTTTATATGGGTATTACTTTAGACAGGACTCTATCCTGTAAACGGTGTTATTCGCAAGCTGGTTAACTTCCAATGGGGGACGCACCCTGGCGTATTGCGGATGACAACCCTTGCCATGTGCTTTGTCCCAGCCTAATGCGCATGGCCTGTATGGTCCAGAACGGCTCATGCTAACAAACTTGACCGTATCCTGAATGACACCTGTAGGATAATCACGGGCTGTCTAAAACCTTCCAACCTAGACCAGGTATACATGTTAGTGGGGATAGCCCCCCTCAAATCAGGCGAGAAGTCTCATGTATTGCAGAACGAAGTAGACAGTCATTAGATAAAAGACACCCTCTAGATGGACACAAGCCTCCAGCATCGAGACCTAAATCCAGGAAGAATTTCATTATGTCCACAAACCCACTGACCGACTCCAAATCAGAATCCAAAGAAAAAAAAGGTACTGTGGAAGTGACGGCTAACAGAGAACCACATACCAACTTAGAATCCAACTGGAAGCCTCCCTGCCGGATCACAACTGGAACAGAGGACCTGGAAAAGTCTCAACAGGATTAGATGCCGCACGTCTGGAGATAATCTAGTGAGATGGGGATACTCTGAGGAATTTGTGTGCTTGCTGGGAGAACCAGACGATGGCGCATCTCCTGTCTCGCCCATCCTTGGAAACCCCTTACATAATCTACAAGCGAACGACACGGCAGTGCGGTGTCTCAGACACTGGAAGGAGATGTAAGCAAAAACAGACGATGATTTCTCACTTGCGACGTCTGTGATCGTTACACTTATGTGTTTTTTCTTTTTCTAATACTTACTGATTAAGTATTATCAATATAAATAAAAAAAACAAAAAAATTAAATCAAATTAGAGAATATATAAAAATAACAAATTAATAATAATAGCTCAGACGCGATTACTGCAGTTGATTTTTGATGTCAGAATCCATATTGTCTGTAGCTGATTATGTGATGAAGTTGGCGATATTTCATAAACTCTTGAGTGATTCATTTCTCCATCACTCAGAAGTGAGAGGTTATAGTCTGTAATTAATAGAATCAGTTTTGAATCCCCCTTTTTATTTTTTTATGTAATATTAATAATTTAGTTGAAAATTACGCGCTATTTTAAGGTTGGGCTAAAGCAATCAGTGACTGAGCCCCGCCTAATAAAGTCATATTATTATTATTATTTTGCCACCGGCTAGATGCAAGGTGACTACGGATTTTCACTCTTTGGATAAAAAAAGCCGATTTCATGAAAAATTTCTACCTGACACAAGGTTAAATGAACGTTTTTTCTGTTCAAGAAAAACTACTTAATCAAGACTTTATCGCACTTCAACTTCCTGGGTTTTCTTCAATATCCGTAAGTGGCACATTGTGCCTTTTTGTCGTGGAAGCATTATGCATCTTACGTAACTCCATACACTGGTTATCATCTACTTTACTGTAATGACCGAGTGGCGGAGCTCGTTTTGTCGCAGAAACTTCAGAAGCAAAACACGGACGCCGTAAAGAGTTCTGAGATGAACGTAAACAAAGCCGTATATTTGGGACGTGATGCCATGCGGTAATACAGCCTGGCCTTTCTTTTCATACCGCACCGTTGTTATGGAGGTTGCAAGATAATGCATTGAAAACAAACTTGAGTGTGCAGCCGTTACTTCCCAATCTATGTCAATGTAGGTAAAGTAAAGCGTAAGTCATACCGAAAAATTTTGCAAAAAAATAACGTTATTGTTTTTCAATGTATTCTCCCTTAAGATCAATACATTTCTTTATTCTGTTAAACCAGTTATTCAAACAGGAATTTTACTGCTCTTGAGTCTCTTTCTAAACCAGGTTTTCGAACGCTGCAACAGCACCATTCGCGCTTTAAAAAACCTTTTCACGCATTTTATCTTTCAAGCCACATGGTGACTAGTCGGGGCTATAGAACAAATGCTGAAGTAATTTCACTTTTGACTGTTCCAAAGTACCGAAGGCAGTGGAGAATTAAAAAAATCAGTGGTAAAAAAGTTTGTCCGTCAATATCAATCGCCAGTTTCTCTGTTTGCGATATCAAGATTGAACCTAATCCAAAGAAGTATAATCATTCGTAGCTTTTGTTGTACGTGTAAAATGTCTAATAAAATTTGATTCGAAAGCATATTTATGTCGATCATAGGAAAAAATGTGTATCAAAAAAATTTGTGGAACAGAAAAATTAGAAAAAGGAGTTACAATGCCTGGGTCTCGAACCAACACCCCCCAACACAGATTAGCTGGCAGCACTCTGAGACACTGCGCAATCACGGGGTTGCGGAAGAGGTTACTTCAACGAAACGTACTTGATTTTCATTTCATTTAGCTTATGGTCATATAGTACACATGAAATAAGTCTTAAAAAGTAAAACAGTTTTTTTTGTACAAGAGTTGAATGGCGCACTGATGATCGCTAATAAGCGTGAAACAGCTGTCTGCGTACTGGTGGATTGACGGAGGTATAGAGCAACCCTCGTATATCGGCTTTCATATGCAGCAGCATATAGAACCGCGCTCTCTAGTGGCTAAGCGGACGCGCCGTGGAGTCCCACCAAAAAATCTACTGCTGTCCAGCAGCGATTTCCTTGGTTTGCCGTTACTTTCGGGCACCGGCAGAACCTTTCTGTCGCCTGCTACAACATGCTTCACATGTCTGGTAGACATGAAAGAACTGATGCTCTCTATTTCCGTCAATCGACCTATGGCGCACTGATGATCGCTAATAAGCGTGAAACAGCTGTCTGCGTACCGGTGGATTGACGGAGGTATAAAGCAACCCTCGTAGCTTTCATATGCAACAGCATATAGAACCCGCGCTCTCTGGTGGTCAAGCGGATGCGCCGTAGCGTCCCACCAAGAAATCTACTGCTGTCCAGCAGCGGTTTCCTGGGTTTGCCGTTACCTTCGGGTACCAGATGGCGCACCGGCAGAACCTTTCTGTCGCCTGCTACAGTTTTTTTGTTTCTTATATTTTTTGTTCTTTTTATTTTTTTTTTATTTTTTTTTTTGTTTTTTGCTATCTAAATAGTAACTAGGCTACAGGTTAATATCGATCCTGGAAATCCATTCTACGCCTGACAGTTTGGGGTTCCGTTCCACAGTCGCATCGCTTGTTTCTTTAAACAACGAATCAGTGCACACTCCATGCGACGTGCGAATTCTGTTTAGGGTTGACCATTCCCATCGGTGTAGTTCAAAACCAGGAAATTCCTGACCAACAGTTATACTGGACCGTAACCTGCGCAAGGAGAGATCAGGTATATCTTCTTGGATGGACAGTGAGGGATTTGTTTTAATTTCGTTCTTTCAGAACGGCATTTTCTCGACGGATGGGTGATAGAGCTATGAGTGTTGGTAGCCATTAAGTTGGGGTTGATTTGATCATGTAATAGTTCTCATAGAAGTGTTCAACTGGGCGTCTATCAGTCTAGTGAGTGAGCTGTTTAGCCACACTGGCGAGCAAAATTCAGCCGCCGAGATACAGAAGCTCAGGGCCAAAGTACGCAGCGTAGACGCCCCAAGAGGTTCCACATAATATTTGCAGGATGTTATTTCTGCTCTTTACTTTGGTTGTGATGGACTGAATATGTTTATTTAATGATAGTGTCCTTATCCAGTGTGACACCTAGGTATTTGAGTGTTGGACTATAGTGTAGCAAGATTATTGTTAAGGTGAAGACACGATGTTATTGTTTTGCTCATATTTGGCTTTAGCTTTAGCTTCCACCTGCTGAAGCATGATCCCAGGATTGAAAAATCGGCGCAGTTAGTGTAGACTGTACAATGTCGAAGATGATTTTTCTGTATGCTAGAGCCAGGTCATCTGCATATGCGAAATTCCGGGACGATATCTGGGGAAGGTCCGAGGTATATATATTGGAACAAGACTGGAGATAGAACGGAGCCCTGGGGTATGTTATTTGAATGTGTCACTTTGCTGGTGTCAGAACTCATGACAACCTGGAATGATCTGGCTTAAGGCACATTGCTTATTAGGGTGCCTACTGTTTTGCAAGATACGATACGATATAGCTTGTATAAGGGCCCTTCTCTCCAGACGGTGCCATAGGCTGCGGTCAGGAATATTGGGTACTTTAGTAATGGAATTTTTAATCTAATTTGAAACATTCACAAAGACATTCATTTCGATTGTAAACTGTGTTTGAGCTGCAAACTTCATTCATCGTCTATGTTGCAACAAATATACACTAGTTACAAATAACAATTTTCCCGGTTGAGTTGGAATCCAGAATTTACTACCGGAGTGAGACGTCGTTTGTGAAAGGCGCATCGTGACCACAAAATCATCGTGACGAAAAAAGGAAAAACAGATTGTTTTGTTATCTTATACAGGGTGGGCCAATAGTGCGTGGACTGAAGATTGTGGGCTTGCTAAAAGATATTTCAAAAATCTGTCACTTGATCATGGTAGGGACCCTTGAGGGCTATAAAGCAAAAATATTTTCACTTAAATTTTGACGTTTATACAGGGTGCTTCATATGCATCTTGATTCCGTGGTCAATTCTAGTGTGACTTTATGTATCATACATGGAACTTTAATCGAACCATTTTGGCGCAAATCACCATTTTTGGTATGAGTAGGTATCAGAAAAAAACGATTAGAAGGCCCGTGACTTTTCGGTACAATTAAGCATGAAATGCGTCACCTCAGGTCAGACGACTAAATATGAATTCTTTTTGTACTTGGAGAAATCAGTAGATCAATCAAGGGAACTTCAATCACAGATAACTTGATTTTTTCAAATAGGAATGCCTATTTTGGTTTATACAATCAAATGTAAAATTTTATTACCTATCTAACGATATAGCATTCTCAATATCGATCATCTTTGGTTTTCATTTCATTTCAAATTTTCAGTCAAATCGGTGTTTTTCGATTTTCCCGCGTGCAAGCGACCTAGCAGGCCATGAAAAATAAACAACAGCCCATTAAGATGGAAGAAACCAAATAACTATTGGCCCACCCTATATATGATATCTCCATTTATCAATTATGCCTTGATGAAGGAAAGGAATTCTGCTTTTCAATGCAAAGCCTAGCGCATTTATGGTAGTGCGCGTTGATTGTTTTCCTTTTGTGAGATCTGTACCTTTGCTCCTTGAACATGGCTGTTAACTTTTTGAATCTTTAATTATCAAGTTAATATTTTTGTTAGTTATATAGCAAATAAATTATTGAACATCAACCGTTAAATTTGTTGTATACAAATCTACGTAATTTGTTTCTAAAAAAGAATACTTTGACGTCACATTTGCTAATCAAGAAACTACTGAGAAGGTCTGTAAGGTACTTGATTCTGTTTTACTAAAAGTGGGTGAAAGCTATAAATTCCGGAACATGTTTTAAACAGTTTCTTTCTTGGAGAGACCACTTCTTCTTGGTAGGAGAGCCTACTTCTTAGTAGCACCCTTCTCGGCAAGACCATCGTGCATTAAGGAAGGGCCAACTTTTCGGCAGGAGCAACATACCGTAGCTAACAGGCAACTTGCAGGACTCCCATCTTAAAATCAAAAATCTTAGACATAGAGGCTCCTTCGGGGCAAAACTCCCATCGATGACTCCCCGAAGATAAGGTTTTTTTTTATTAAAATCAGCATAGTTTACTGCAGTTCATATGCCTATGTATCAGAAAAGATCCTGACAGTTAAACTACTAGGCACACTCACGCACCCACTTGCCCTGGTTTCATGCAATCCTTCTGAGCTGCCGGTTGCTATGGACAATGTGTTGGTTGCTGGCTCAGTGACCTAATCCTCAGTAACCTAGGGATTGGCGATCTGAGTTACAAGTCAATCATATTTGTTAACTATTCTGTGCTTTTTGTCTGCACCAAAACTAGGGAAGACCAGCTCATACTGTCCTGTCTTTCATCTTTCAACTATTAGTCGTACAGAATTTGCAGATTGGCGTGAAAGTGTGCATAATTGCAGAAATGGCCGTGCCCCAGCTTCTATTGTGTGGTTTCCATAGTGTCATTGGACAGTGCACCGGATATTGCCACAGCAGTGGCGGAACATAAGGTAAAAATTAATATGTTTCAGCTATTTATACCTTCAAGAATCAGTAATTGCCAAACCATGATACGTCCAAATTCTACACACTTCTATCCTTCAACAACAATTAAGTACATACTAAAAGTAATAACCATAATTAACAGAAATGCTTTAGGGCCGAAAGGAATGACTTTGTTCTTTCACTACCTGCTCTGTTGGAATGAAGTTTAGTAATAGCTTGACATCACGTGAGATTAGCTTAGATTAATTTTAATTGAAATAGTTTTTAGTATGAAATTAACAAAATTCAATTGTACCTTCTAATGCATATATTAATTAATTCCAATTTTCTCGTTGAAGAACCTAACGGAAGAAGTATTTTGAAGACATGTTCATCTTCAGGATATTTTTGACGGTAACGGATGAAATATTTTACAATCTCTTTCAAGCACAATGCAAATGTAGTAATCGAATATTAAAAATGAACATTGGTCTGGGAATTACTCTTAAGGACGCAACAGTCGCTGAAGTGGAATAGTGAAGATAGTTCGCGGTTAAGGTTTAAGTTTTACCGTTTACTTATGATATAGAATAGGTGACCGTTGATTATCTTAATGAATGTTTGAAATAACTAAAAAAATATGCGGACTCACTGTCACAAACAGACTGAGAAGAGAGACATTATCCCGTAGAATCTCGAGGTATATGTAATAAGATGGGCTAAGTGAAAATAGGAACAGAACCATCTTTTTTTGGTTCTATGTTAAAGAATAAATCCTTAGTATGCTCAGTAATGTACAATTTTGTCTAAAAAGTTTCAAGAAAAATTGATTTTTGTCGCTTATTGTTCAATGTTTAACGAAAAAGGAGCAACAAAGCAGAATTGGGGCAATGAAGGGCATTTTTTACACATATTTGTAATTGAGTACTAAACATCTTATTCAAAATGAACTCTAGCCGATGACACTGGCCTCAGATTTTTGTATTTTCCTTCATTCACACTTCTTTGGCCCCAAAAAACCGTTGGCTTTACTGGTCAATACTAAGAGCATCTTTTTATTTATAACTACTTCTTACCCCCTTACAGGATGAAAGTACTCAGGTAGATAATAGCTTTCAGTGCTTGTTGACTTATTTGATAAACTCGTAACATACCTCTAATGAAATTGTAATATGCTGTTACCATCCTGTGGGCGCTTCTATGCCAGCTAAGCATATTCAAACTTTAAATTTCATGGTTTTTCAATTCCTAATCTTTTAAAAGTGATTTTACACGTACTCGGTTTAAGTGGTGCCAATTTTCTGAATTTTGTGGAAGAGGTATGCAATAATTTTTGTGGCTTTTCTTCCAAGTTCTTGCCAAATCGTACAATAGAATATTTTGATGCTGTATGGATATAAAGATTTTAGATTTTTACAGAGTAACCAAATCATGGAGAAGAAAAATGTTTGGAATGGGGTCCATGGAACTCAATCGCAAAATTTGTGACAAGAAAGTTGAAAAACGGCTTGGAAAAATAAAAAAACTGTTGAACATAATGCACTTTGCTTTCCTCTAATAGACATGATGCAGTTGGTTTGTCACTACTGGACTACTGGACAAAATGTAGTTTGAATTTCATTGTTAAGAAGCAAAAACAAAAGTTTGGAAAATATTCGCAACATATTAGAACGAAACAACAAAATTTAATAGTAGTATAATAGTTTGTGTCGACGATAATCCTTTCTTTTTTTAATGAAATGGTTTTAATGATTCTCAGCGCATTCAAAAGCATCTGATTCCATTCCGGTTCCATACATCATTAGTTTGCCACAGTTTCTCACGTATTGCAGCATTTCAGCTCCTGAACTGTGTCGTACAATATACGAAAATAAAATCCCAATCAAAATGCATTTTGTCCATGGACTTAGATCAGTTTGTTTGTCTAGGAATGATTTCCTACCGGATATTGCAGATACTAAATGCATTTTAAAAAAGGTGACTCGGTGAGTAAAATTTTTGTCATTTACAGGTTCGGTGGGTATTAACATAGGGGTAGGTGGGTCCTCAGAACGCGCCGTGGACGGATAAAGTAAGGGTGGGGGTTAAATATTTAGATATGCAATTTTTTCGCATAATAAATGATGAAGTACAGCTCTGAAAATTTGCAATACAAACGGAAATATTACAAGAAAGTAAGATAAAATTATCAGAAGTGTAGGCGAAAGGTAAAGAGCCGTCAGAGGGTGCTGAAGTTGAGAAAAATTTTGCCACAATTATGTCACTAGGTACACTTCTCACAATTTACGTACTCATTCTATGAGCCAAAATGAACCTAAGTACAAATCGTCAGAAGGCGACGTGGACGTGGACGAATATCAGAGATATAATCGATAGTAAGAACCTCGGTGCTCCACCCAACCTTTTTTCAATTCAAGCGGCGTTAACTACTTGATCATAGCCGCATTAACAGTGAGGATATTCGGTTCTACTAGGTTATTACTAAAAAATGGATGAGTAAGCTAATAATAATATTAATGATCATTTTTTTTTGAATAAACCAATACTTTTTAAATAATCTATTGTTTTTTTAATACTCAAAGTACTCAGGCATTCGGACATACTGCTTGGCAAGTTTAACTGTAATCTTGTGGCTTCGTAGTGTGGGCACTCTACCAATATATGTTTTACTGTTAGCTGTATTCTACAAGTTTCACACAAGGTATGGTATTCACCTCTTAGAAAGAAGGATGACATTACGAAAGTATGACCAATTCTTGATTCTTAGAAAGCTTTTTGCATCTTTTCCAACCTTATCGATATATTTTCGTTTGGTTCTAAACTTGACGCCAATTTTGCAGCCGTTCCTTCATTATCGCAAAAAGTTCAGCTGTGTATGTCGATGATTTCCGAGGCAAAGACCATGAATGGCTTTTATTTTTTATACAAAATGCTGATCCTACACCTGTTTGAATATTTTGAATGATAGACCTAAGTACAGCAGTATGAAGTACAGGATTACTATTATTTTTATCGTACGCAAGACACTCTAGATGTTTATCAGGTGGTATTTTTTCCAAGGACAGAGCTTATCAACGTCTAAACTATACACACTTGTATTTACTTCTCCAATATCGTCTTGAAGCTTACTGAATCTTATACCTAATGGTCGGGTTATTGTCACTCTATTAGTGTATCTCCCACGGTCCTGATTCGTAAATAGCAGAGCGTGGTTGGGATGGTTAGGTTGTGCCCAGATTTTTAGTCAGTAGTTGGAAATAAGCTCGTGTCGCCTTACCTCTAGAAGAGGAATACCAGCCTCACTGCAAATGGAAATCCCAGTCAATTTATCGTTACATCTACCTAGATAGGATGATAAATTGAGGGGAGCACCGATGTTCTCACTATCGATGGTATCACCGATATTCGTCCACCTCGCCTTCTGACGATTTGTAATTAGGTTTATTTTGACTCATAGAATGAGTATGTAAATTGTCAGAAGTGTACCGAGTGACATAATTGTTGAAAAATGTTTCGCAACTTCAGCGCCCTCTGACGGCTCTTCACGTTTCGCCTACTACACTTATGAATTTTTTTCCTACTTTCTTATAATATTTTTGTTTGTATTTCAAATTTTTAGAGCTGTGCTTCATCATTTATTATGCGGAAAGAAAATAACATATTTTTAGATTTAACCCCCACCCTTACTTTATCCGTCCACGGCGCGTTCTCACGACCCACCTATCCCTATACTGATACCTAACGAACCTGTAAATGACAAAAAAATTACTTTACCGAGTGACCTTCTTTTACGTAGCGAGCTCTCCGTCCATAAGTATTTAATCATTGGAATACAGTGCCACCTCTATCTCAAATATGTAAAATTTGAAAAAAAGAATCATTTTGAAACTCTGCTCCTCATATATTTTGGACGTTCCTGTCTATTTCAATTTTTTTCCAGCAGGGGGCTAATTTGGGTTGGGTTGGGGATGGTATATGGCGGAACTCAAAAATTTCTTCAACATAACGTAAAGGTTCAGGACTAATGACTGAGACAACGAAAAAGCACTTGTCCTTACATCCTCGTGTGATACGCTCCTGGAGTCGGATCGTTCTGGAACTGTTAGAGCCTCCAACGAACAAAGGTGATTATAGGCCATTTCGATGGGTCTTGGAATATAAATTGATTTCGCTCCCGAACTAATGAGGGACATGTGGCCTGGACAGGAAATTTCACGCCATCATCGTAAAATATGGCCATAACTATTACCGCGCAGTATAATTTGGCACGACAGTATTAATCTGAGATTTGTGTGATATAGGATTATATATAATATTCTTCAAAAGTATAAAAGCTACAATTTCGACACGAATATAGCAGTTCTGTTGACACAACCCGACTTAAATTCGTTGAAAATCATCAAAGCAAACTAGATATGGGGATATATGGGACTTTTGTATAATCAAACGATATTATTTTTAGTTGATGTTTCTAAGTGGTACTAAATAATATCCCAGACTACTTATGAAATAAGTTCTCAGAGCGAATGCTCATAACATTAATATTCGGCTGAAAAATTAACATATCTGCTCCTTTTCATAGAGCTACATTATTTGAAGGATGTTTTACATATAATTTACAGGGTGTCCCTTCCACCACAGATTTATCGAAAACCACTGATTGAAAGAAAAAACACCTAGAATTTCAGGTTTGGGACCAAACATCCAGACTTTAAATGGAAAAAAGTCTAATGCCGTCAAATCAGGAGGTCTAACAGGACATTCTATCTATAGGCCTCTTCGCCCTATCCATTTATCTGGAAACGCGTCGTCTAGTCATTGCCGAACCGGAAGAACGTAGTGAGGAGCGCTATTTTGCTGGAAATAGATTTCAGCCTCATCAAGTATAGGATTTCCATCCTGTTCAATTTAGTTTTCAATTGTTTCAGTGACAACCGGATTGAACTTTTAATATCCCACTTCAAGGACCCGTGTCCTCTAAAAAAGAATCTCCTGATCAATGTTCAACTTTTGTTATAAATTATATTTGCTGATCGTGTTGATATAGTTAATGGAAGTTTCTCAAAAATCTTCACCGCCATCAAAAATGCCTTTAATATAAAACATTTCCCGAGATTTCCTCAAGGTACCTACTTCATTCAATCTAATTCGGTTTACAATCGGAATCGCGTAATCTCAGTAGCTGCTGCACTATTCTTAATGAAATTTTGGGTGATACATATAGTGACATCACAGTGAGCATTCCCAAAATAGCTCCAAAATTCATTTTGAACATTTGAAGTTTACCATTTTTTGGGAAGGAGGTGAAATTAAGGTGGCGAGGGCCAGTTACGGGGAGACTCCAAAGTTTTTTCCACTCGTAAAGGACTCCCTATTGCCTCAGAAGAAATTATGTTGATGATATCCTATAGTTTTCAGACATTTTCTTTTAGTACATGAATAGGTGGTTTTAGATATTTTGAAGGTGGCCAATTATCTTATGTATTATCCAGCATTACAATATTAAGGTATCAAAAAAAGACACAAAAAATAATGCTTAGAGTATGGCACACGTGTGAGAAACAATGCGTTGGCACTGAAGTGATTTCGTTGCAACAGCTTCATCCGCAGAGTTTTGTGCCTAATAAGATATACTGAGCCATGGTCTTTTAAATCAGAAAAGCGCTAATTGTGCAGGTTTCTTCTAGTTATGCAACGTTGCAGGCACTTTTCTTAGTACCTGGACACTACAGATAACGCTCTATTCAAGGTTGTAAAGTCAGTGTCGCATAAAAGCCTATACTGGTAGCCTTATTCAGTTTTCCAGTGGCTATAATTTGCATCCATATTCCTTTGATCAACAAAATAGATCACAACCGATTTTTATAACGTGAGTAGAACGAAAGAGTGATACAAATATTGAAAATTTGCAGTTCATTTCGAAAATCTTGAAAATTTTAAGAAGAAGAATATTTTGAATATTTTCAAAACTCCATTCCTATAATAAACGCCAACGCTCATTGTTGGTGATACGCCACTGCTTTCCATGATGTTCAGAAGAGTTTGTTATTGTAACTATGTGAGTTCGTTAGTTCGTAGAATTATTGAGTCAAAGCTACCTGACACGATCTTTTCATCCATAAGACGAAACTGATGACTGACATGAAACTGCTGCCCTTGACGGGGGGGGGGGGGGGGGGGCAGCAAGTCGCGATCACACCGATAACCTTCGAATATCTGCTTTGATAACCATAGTTGGCAAAATATCACCTATCCCTTTTCACAAATTTTGTGTTGAACGTCAAGAATCTAAAAACGATACCTACCAAACTTTTGACATTTTAGAGATCGCGACATCGTCTCAAGCTACTACAACTTTGTTTGCAATCTACCTGCAACTTCTTAAACTGCATTATGTTTGTCTTCCACTCGATAAACAACAATGTAAATTTGATTTTTCTTCGGGAACTTATGCGGATCCGAATAAGTTTCCAGCTGTGTAACTTCTGGGCTTCGTCGAGAATAAATGCTTCGTAGGACGCCAGCACTAGACAATAAATAACTATGACCGATATTCTCCACCTTCTGCATGAAATGTTGCTGCGCAAATCGTAATATAGTCCAAGAAAATAAGAAAAATAGACATGGTTGAAGACTCATTCATCCAGTATTATTTTGGGTCATATTTAACTACAGGTACAAAACCTAACTCTTTGCTGCGTCAGATAGATATGCATTTATAAAACTTATTTCAACAAATGTGTATAGGGTAAAAATGGCAGAGCTTAAAATGTTATAACCAGTATAAAGTGTCGAATTGTTATTGCTTTTATACAAACTATATTTAAGAAGATGCCTTAAGCTATAAAAATATGTTTTTATGTTTTGAATAATTTATTTATTGCCTGAAAAATTGCAGAAAAGCGACAAGAATGAACATAGGATGCCGATATTGCACTAAAAGTTAGATCTTTTTGTATAGAATACGTGATTAAAATGACGTTACATTAGCCATTACACATTACAATTAAGATTCATTAAATAGTTTTTAATAATAGTTAAATTGTGTTCCCCAGCCTTTTTACAACGCTATAAGATGGAGAATGAAAGAGATGCAATAATTCTACGCATGTCATTGAGTCTCTCGTTAAAAACTTCATTTCCTTCGATCTGAGGTGGATAAGTGCAACATGTAGTTTCAGCAAGGCGGAGCGAAGAGTCACACTGCAGGCGAAAACATCGATTTTGTGAAATCTAAATTTCTGAATCATTTGTTTAGAAGGTGATGTTGACTGGGCCTCAAAATCTTGGATCTAACACCATTGGATTTATTTCTTTGGGGTTATACTTGAAAGAAAAAGTCGATATCAACAATCTCAGAACGATTTCGGAGTTAAAAGACGAACCGGCACGTGATTGGTGAAACACAGGCATATGTATGCCAAAATGTCATCAGAAATTTCAAACGACTATTTGCCAAGAAAGAAAGTCACACCCTGAAGTTGGCTCACCCCTCATTTACATGTTGCTTTATTTTTGCTTCAGTTTTGCTGCCTATAGACATGTTATTGCGTGCTGTGGGTATTAATGTTTCCATTTGAAAACTTTCCACCATAGATTTATCGAAAACCACTGATTAAAAGAAAAAACGCATCAAAATATTAAATTTATCAAGGGGACAACTCTTTAACTAAAAACTACTTCGCCCCCTTGAACTCTATGCCCCCAGGGTCGTCGCCTTAAATGTTTTAAATGACAAAGTGTGTCGAGTAATAGGATCTTGTTTTAGAGATAAATATGGTGGAGTCCATTATTTTAACGTTTGATCATTATAAATCTGAATCTGTTCGAGAACAAAAACACACGAAAATATGACTTTTTATGGCAATAAGTGTTCTAAATATTGTCTATTATCGGCAAAGGAATGGTGATGTTGAAATTCCTGATGAACAGTTGCAAAACCAGTGGAAATGATTCTAAATTATGGTACCGAGAATCAATGAGGGGTACGCAAAATTGTGGATGCGAGCGATATTTGATTTACTTCTATACACAGCTACTAAACTCTATGAATCTTACGAGGGTTGCTCTATACCTCCGTCAATCCACCAGTACGCAGATAGCTGTTTCACGCTTACTAGCGACCATCAGTGCGCCATAGGTCGATTGACGGAAAGAGAGAGCATGCTTCACATGTCTGGTAGACATGAAAGAATTGATGCTCTCTATTTCCGTCAATCGACCTATGGCGCACTGATGATCGCTAATAAGCGTGAAACAGCTGTCTGCGTACTGGCGGATTGACGGAGATATAGAGCAACCCTCGTATTTCGGCTTTCATATGCAGCTGCATATAGAACCCGCGCTCTCTGGTGGCCAAGCGGACGCGCCGTGGCGTCCAACCAAGAAATCTACTGCTGTTCAGCAGCGATTTCCTTGGTTTGCCATTACCTTCGGATACCAGATGGCGCACCGGCAGAGCCTTTCTGTCGCCTGCTACAACATGCTTCACATATCTGGTAGACATGAAAGAATTGATGCTCTCTATTTCCGTCAATCGACCTATGGCGCACTGATGATCGCTAATAAGCGTGAAACAGCTGTCTGCGTATTGGTGGATTGACGGAGGTATAGAGCAACCCTCGTATATCGGCTTTCATATGCAGCAGCATATAGAACCCGCGCTCTCTGGTGGTCAAGCGGATGCGCCGTGGCGTACCACCAAATAATCTACTGGTGTTCAGCAGCGATTTCCTTGGTTTGCCGTTACCTTCGGGTACCAGATGGCGCTCCGGCAGAACCTTTCTGTCGCCTGCTACTCTATGAATTTTATCCGTTCAAAATGAAAACTGTATTTAATAATTAGCATAACTGAAGTTATTGGATCAATGATCAAGCTTTTGTGGAAGGGCATACCCAGTACCCCCAAAAATTTAATGTATGGGCAGGCATTTTAGGAAACAAAGTGATTGTCCCATTGTGTCGCCTGCTCTCACATGCTGATGCTCTCTGCCTCCGTCAATCGACCTATGGCGCACTGATGATCGCTAATAAGCGTGAAACAGCTGTCTGTGTGCTGGTGGATTGACGGAGATATAGAGCAATCCTCGTACATCGATTGTGTCATTGTTTATTAATGGAAATTTAAATGGAGACATTTGTTTGGATATCTTGGGAAATACCATCAATCTACCCACCTAAGGGGATAGAAACCCTATACTTGATGATGCTGAAACCGGTTCTCAGCAAGACGTCGCTCCTTCTAGCTCTGCTCCTCCTGTTCGGCAGTGGCTAGACGACGCGTATCCAGATAGAAAAATAGGGCAAGGAGGGTCCATAGAATGGCTTGCTCTATCTCCTGATTTGACGACATTAGACTTTTTTGTATAGAGCTATTTCAAATCTATTGTATTTAGTCCCGAACCTGAAAGTTTGGATGACCTTCGTCAACGCATTATCGAAAGCTGCCATGATATCCCGCAACATATTTTTGCAACTGTCCGTTCGGAATTTTAACATCGCCTTATAACTGTTTTGCCAATACTGGGCAATATTTTGAACACTTATTGCAATAAAAAATATATTTTCGTACTGTAAGAGATAGCAAGACAAGTTGTATATAAAATTTGTAGCTAAGGATATGCTCCTTGCTCAGAAAATATGTTTGTTTCTACAGGGTGATTCACTACGTGGTGATGCAAACATTTATTTTTTTAAATGAGATCCCCTATATATTATCCCATATTTGGATTCTTCTAATAATCCCTCTTCTTACAATATAAGGTATTGTAACATTAAACACAGTATTTTAAAAGTTATGACCATTTTGATATCCAAATCACTGTCAAGCGAACGTAGTGTATATCAAAATGTAATTAATCTAAAATTATTCTTTTGGCATGAAAAGGTAAAAAATATCTTCTAGTCTTAACCTCATAACCTGCTCAATAATTGCGTACTGTATGAAAATCGAGCTTTATAAATTAATTTTTCCATTGAAGGTATTTAGGAGAATCTTTGACAAATTGCCTATGTGCCTCTAGAATATATCAACTATGAAAAGCAAGTTTAATGTTTCATAGCCTACCTGATAGGTTTGCTTGATAATCATGCATGACGTCTATAAAATTGTTTTCTCTGCATACTTGACCTATATTATCTCGTTAATTCAGTGTTTGACTTGATCAAATACTATTATGACCTTGTATTTTAGTTGTTCGTTAAGTAAAAATAAAATTTGATGTATAATAAAAATATTGGGGTTACATTTAAAAAAAAAAGACAAAATCTAGATTTTGCATTCTACGTTACCCTGTATATGAATATGTGTCGTCGACTTCTTTTACAGCTGATTTTAAAACTAGAGGATATTTTTTACCTTCTTATGTAAAAAAATAATTTGTGATTCATTACTTCTTGATATACAGTACGTTCATTTGACAGCGATTTGTATATAAAAATGGTCATAACTTCTGAAATACCCTGTATAATGTTACAGTACCTTATATTGTAAGAAGGGAGATTATAAGTATAATCTAAATATGGGAGAATATATAGGATGTCTTAAAAAAAATATATGTTTGCATCACCACGTAGTTATGGATCACCCTGTATAAACACATATCCTTAGCTACAACTTTTATATAAAAAGTTTCTTGGTTTCTTTTACGGTAGTGGTGTTATTGACCGATTCGGCACTAAAAACTCACCATGTATAGACATTTCCCTAATTTTCTCGAAAACGAATCGACCTTTTTAAAAAATCTTGTGTCAAGCTAAAGGACTTCGGCATACCTTTAAAACAAGATATCACTCGATACCCTTAAAAATATTCAAGGGATTGACCCTAGAGGGCAGAGGGTATAAGGGGGTGAAGTAGTTTTTGGTTAGAAAGTTGTCCCCTCTCATAAATCTTTAGACATGTCTCGGCGTTTTTCTTTTAATTAGTGGTTTTTGATAAATCCGTGCTTGGAAGTTTTCAAATAAACACCCTGCATATAGTTTATCAAATAGCTCCGTGTTAGTACCAGAGATTGATAGAGATACAAGCTAGTATATCAAATAAGTTTTTGCCTTAGTATTTTTTGAGGTTATGTTAACTGAATAATGTACAAAACGAAGTATTGAACACAGTTATTTCTGAAGCAGACAAGTGGTTTAATGAAATGGATCTACTATAGCATACTCCAAGTGCTCGATATGCACATTTACGAGAGCGAGGTACGATCCTCCCAATACAGTTAGTTTGGCAGGATACACTTTCAAGTACCAAAAGTCCGTAAAATACCTCGGTATGTTCCTGGATATGAAACTAAATTGAAGGAACATATAACATACACGACTAAAAAAGCAGAAAATGCCATGAACATCCTAAAGACATTTAGTCACCAGAAATGGGGCGCCGATCCAAATATTTGTTTACTCTTTTGTAGAACACTAATTCGCTCTATATACTGCTGCATACATTATGGCAATGCGTCTAAATACCATCTTAACAAAATAGAACAAATGAAGAACAAATGTCTAAGACTCAGTATTGGTTACCTCCATAGTACTCCCACTAATGTCATGGAAGTAGAATGCGTGGAACAACCTTTACGCCTGCGAAGAGAAATGTTGAGCGACAGAGCTGTAAACGAGCTGGTTCGTATAGACCAGCCCTTTACACTCCCTGTTTATTATCTCTTTGACCAACAGATACTAGCAATACAAAGAGTTGCCATTGATTATTAAAAGCTACCAATGGATACTACCTCTATCGGAACATATTTACAAAAACAAAATACATTCCTGCTATATTCTAGACTACTCGACGTACAACACTCTACCAAGAATAGTTTATACATCTTATGCCAGTGAAGATCCAACAACAGCGAAGAAGTTTAGAGAGGATCTAGCAGAAAAATGGAACGACTGACACTGCTACTAAATCTACTAATAGAAAAGGAATATCGACCCAAAGAATTTAAAAGAAAAATGAGCAGCAGGTTTTTTTCGATGAGTCGAGAGACAAAAGTGATAAGACAAGTGAAAATATTGGGTGCATCCAATTATTATTCAAAGGATGTTCATAGAGTAATATACCGCAAAATTCATGATGATTTGTGCAATTACCCTACATTTTGATTGACAAAATTGCGTCCTGGCTTCCTCCAGCATTTTTGACGGAGTTAATAAAATGCACAAGGTCAAACACTATTCTAGTACTACCTTTAATCAGAAAACATAATTTGGTCGTGAATTCTCTTCGCCCAGACTACTGGAAATGGTAATTATGCTTCTCATTAGTAAATTAGCAAAATTAGACTAGGAAGCAGGCAAGTTAACGGTTTCCAAGGTGTGATTCTGTTCCACGCTAACTGACAAACTTGATTATAAAGCTTCCATAATTTGATACGGAAATGTAAAAGTTTCCTGTGAGTTTGGAGCGTAGTGCACGAGTTTCCTCTCACATGGTGTTACCAACTGCAAAATAAGTACAAAGCTATTAGGGAGACATCTGAATCTCCATCATGTGAGTAAATTTTCAGTTTAACGCTATCAAGGATAAGTACCTATATAAAAGAGTTAGCACGCACGTGTTCATGTGCCGAGCCTGCTTTCGTAATGCGGGCTCGGCAGATATATACCTCAAAATCATAGGCAAGCCTAAGTCCTTTGCCGACTTGGTTAGGAAAAAAAATTAGCTACACCTAAGAAGCGGCAAAAATATATTAAAGCGAAGTGTACTCTTTAAACTGAATTCCAAGCTTTCGGAGAACTATGCCTCCATCATCAGGGCTAAAATATTGAATTAACATAAGCAACAGGTAAGCAAGAAATGGAGTTTATACTTACAAAGTTTGTTGAGATTGCTGCTTAGGTTAGAAAATACGAAATGAAACATATTGGGTAGACTCGCACAAAAATTCTTAAAAAAATATTATGATATTTAATAACATCCTCGTCAATTAGTTCATCACACACAACATTTAGGTTAAAAAATCTATAGATTGACAATATAAAATAAGACATTTGTTACGTTCGAGGACTGGTACCACAATGAAGAGTTTTCAAACCAAGACAGGAAGCGAGGTTATGAAATACCTGGAGTGGGGAATGTCAATCAAATGTCGCTTTAGAAGTATCAATTATAATTCGAAACAGGTGTCGGTGGACGAGAAACTCAGTGGCACAGAAATAGTTATCAGGAACAAATTTTTTTTTTTTTCTTCTTAATTAATTAAATTATGGCATACTTGTTGTTGGTAACAACTGTTAGGTTTAAAAGGGAGAAACATCAAGCAAGGCTGAGCTGTTGATGTTATGTAATTTTTCACATTAAAGAAGGTATAAATATATGACACTTAGGTTTCTTATGTCAGATTTCTTGTTGATACAATTGTCACATTGATAAATGTGGGCCATTTCTAAGAATAAATGTCTTGTTAAGTTAGATTCACTATTAAGCACTTCAACTGAAGTATTAGAGTGGCCAGTACTCTGGACGTGTGACGCAAGAGCGCAACGCTCAGGGTGCAACCTTGCATCACTTTTATGTGACACGATACGGCCTTTTAAGTTTCTAGATGTCTGCCCTATGTAAACTAAATTACAGTCATTACATGGAATTTTATGAATAACATTGGTTAAGCTAAGCAACGGAACTCTGTCCTCAAATCTATCTCAAAATCTTTCAAAATGTATGTTCCATTGTCTATGTCGACACAATTTTTAAGCATCACAGCTTCTTCTTCTTTGAGTGCCATACGCTTTGCAGCCTCTAGGCGGTTATCTGCTCTCGTGGCCGGCGATGTGTAGAGTGCCGTCTTCTGCTCTTCTCACTAATGTTGATATGTCGTTGCCGTGACGCCATCTGATATCTCGGAGCCATGAGTGTTATTTGTGACCTGGACCTCACCTTCCCTCAATTTTATCCATTGAAATTTCTTTCGGTAGCTTATATTTGGGGCCTCCAAGCATGCAACCCAAATAAGCTACCTTGAGATTTCCAGTAACTCTCTTTGGGCAGAAGCTCTATTCAATACATCCTGGTTCATAACATGATCTGTCCATCGAATTCTCAAAAGCCGACGCAACGTCTATATTTCAAAGGCTTCGATTCTATTCATCGACTTAATTTTGAGGGAAGTTTCGGCGCCGTACATTAGTACTTGCCATATGTAGCATTTTGCCACTCGCACTCTGAAGTTTAGTGGTGTTTCTCGGTGTAAAAGAAAGCTATTAAACTTTGTAATAGTAGTCCTGGTCATCGCAATGCGTATCTTGTTTTCTTCATCACAGTCCCGTCTTGCATTTAGCGTTGAACCTAGATATTTGAAAGCTAATAAAGAAGTTAAAAGAAAAATATTATTTAAAGGCTCTGAAAAGGAGAACATACAATATTCCTTAAAAATTTTAACTATCAACTTGTAGCCTCATTTACACAATTTATAGGATCATAAAAACCATCGGAAGGTTTGCTCAAGTACCAATAGGTATTTAATCAAACTGAAATTTTAAAACAATTAAACTTATCAGATTGAGTTAGTCAATTGAATAGCTATTAGTTTACTTACACAAGTAAATCGTTCGACAACATTTTATGATCATATAAATTGTATATAATAAGACTAGGTATATGTTGATAGTTAAAATTTTGGGGGAAAATTTTATTCTTTTCTTTTTAGAGCATTTAAATAAAAGCTTCCTTTTAAGATTTTTCTTTTAATTAATTTTTTACTGTTTAGTTATTAACCCGCATATTTATTTTTAGCGAACTATTTTATTTAATACCCATACTATAGAAAAACATAAAAAACTTCAGAGGTCTTCCATATTGGTTTAAGAGTGATGTCAGAATATTTTTCTAATTATTCTCGCCAGACCCTTTTATTTGACACCCGTACTGCAGATGTGTATGAAAAATAACTAGTCCGCCATCTTGGATTGTCCGCTTTATTGGAGTTAGATTGTCGTGACTTTGTTTTCGAGTTACTCACAACAAGCTCTTTCATTTGATACTCATATTGTAGAACTGCAAAAAAAATAACTATTCCTTCATTTTGGATGCTCCGATATTGGATTTAGAATGACGTTACATTATTTTTCAAGTTATTCTCATTTTTTCATTTGATATCCATATACAATGCATTAAAAATCTCTATTCCGCCATATTGGATTTAGAATGAGAGAACACAGCTTTTCTTGTATTGTCATCCAAACTAAACGGCTGTACAAAATTTCAGCTCAATCGGTTGAAGATATCTGCCTCAAAATTGAGTACCAAAATTCCACCCTAACAAACATAATAATATACTTATGCATACATAGAATAAAGGCTTCTAAAGTAGGTTACAGTTATTTCTGTCAATGTATTACACAAAAACCAATATGACTTTGAACATAAATGCTCCACCAGCTATTGCTGAAGTTCTGAGATGTGCTGTTGAGAGTTTCGGGGATGGTAAACTAACATCATTGGTACTCTGCGATCTTTCCAAAGCCTTCGATTGTGTCTCGCATAAGATGTTATTACAGAAGCTCGAGTTTTACGGTATTCGTGGACACTCCTTAAAATTTTTCAGATAATATTTAGAAAATCATTTTCAGGTCGTAAGCACGAACCGAATCCGATTTACAGTCTACAGAATCTAGAATGCCTCAAGGCTCGATCTCAGGACCTATACTTTTTTACTATACCTCAATGATGTTTTTATTTTCTTACTACCAGTCGAGTGCGTCTGCTTTGCTTTGCTGGCGATATTGTAGTAAATCAATAGCACACCGAATGATCTGATCGCAAATGCCAATGAAGTATAAATTCCAATACTTATACATGCCACTCTGATGTACAAAATACCAAACCAAAGGAACATCTGTTATAAGACCACCACGATTTCGATTAGTAACATCTGCATGCAATTCATTCAACTTAAAGAATTACAATGTACTTCCTAAAACAATAATTAGGCTGTTAGACTATATAAAATTTAAAAACCATATCAAGAGCTTTCGCCTCGACCATTGTTTTATGACAATTTTTTTAAATTTTAGGTTTTAATAGTTTTCATGCTTATGTCCTCGTTCTATACACATGTGTATATTATTCTTTGTATTCATTTATCTTACTTGTATGTATTATTATTATTTAATCATTATGCAACACTTCTCTTCAGTTTTGTTTGACTTGCCTGGAAGGCCAATGCAGCATGATTAGTGCTGACTGCTACCAGTTTCCAGAACAGAGCAAAAGTTTACATCGCTGGCTTCCTATCATTCCTCATTCATAGATAATCCGTTGTACCGTTAACTTCATATTTTTATATTCTTCTTGACGCATTTTTTGGGCTTATTGAGAAGAATAAACTTTTCTTGAAAAGCGATTTCGAGGCATCAAACCTATGGTTTTTTAGTTCACACGTTGCCACCAGCTTGGATCTGCTTTGCTTGTTATTGGAAGTTTCTTTGTCACAGCAATGCCAGCTCATAACTAATTATGTCGCTAGTATTTGTGATTAGTTCATACTTCAATTGAAACAGATCAAGAACTCACAAGAAATAAGTTTAAGAAACAATTAAAAAAATACAAAAGTGTCTATGCCCATTTTTGTAAATTCTTGAAAATATTACAAAAACAATGAAAAAAAGCAGAGGCCTATTAATTAAATACCTTCGAACCTTCTTATCTATATGCCAAACAGCCTGTATATCCATACAAGATCCTTCAACTTGGTAACTAAGTATGGAGAAGTATTTAACCTCCAGAGTATGATAATGAAATGCTGTCCGTATTACTGACCGGAAAACGACATTTATCGTGTGTCCACAGTACATCGAGAGCGTCAGACAATTCCATGGATATATATCTCACTACGTAATTGCATCACACATATTTCCGAATAGCAGACAGGCATTTATTGGACATAAATCCGCAACCTATGGAATTCCAACTACTAGGCTTATTCGCCTAATGAATTTCGTGCCCAACAATAGCGAGAATACGCGATAGCTGTTGACTTCTCAAGTAACAATTCAACATTACGGCGACGTGTTCAAAAAATGGAGTCAAGTTGATAGACTCAGCAACGTCCACACATTGTTGTTTTAGATGGTATACCACGACACCATTTTCGCATTGTTAAATTATCACTGTTTCGGGAAATGAAGGTACAAGGTATCCCATCGAAACGAAAGATGTAGTAAACATCATTTGTGGTTGCCCAGTATGCATTTACTAAGGTATGTGTAGGATGCTATAATCTTTACTGTTTAACAAATACATTACACGAAATCGTACATGGGCACTTTAAGACTTGCCTGCTCCTCTGATCTATCCGCTATGAATGTACCGCTCGCCGAGCCTCTAAAGCGGCCTACAGACATTGATGCATGTACTGTACTCCACCAAACAAGAAGGACCCAAACGGATACTTGGTTCTAATGAAGAATCAAGCTGCGCCAAAAAGTCACTTATTCAAACTTTTAGGATTCAAAATTACACAAAAGGTCGAACAGCTGCTGACTACCTATTCAGAACCAAGAAGTACTTCTCACCATACAAATGTCTTATGCTGTATAAATATCAGATAAGACAGCGCCGGGGACCTCGCCTGCTTTCTTCACCTGATTCAAAGCCTGCTATCTCTTGATTCTATCCTTCAAAGCAAAACACTCCTTTGTTGAGCTTCCTCAAGGCTACTTCCTGTTGTTCATTATTCTTCAGTAAATACTTCCTATCCTTTCCAAACTTACTTCTTATATTCATACATTCCCGTTTCTGAGAGTCAAGCAACTGCTTCAACCTATCCCTGTCTGCTGTGAGTTCCCTCATGGCTACTCTGTGTTGCTTTTGAAGCTTGGCGACTGTTTCCTCGTTCTTCTTCAGCACACTCTTCATGTCTCTGTCAAACCGCTCCTTCATCAAGTTCATCGTGCCTTGCATAGATTTCAGTTTGCTTGCATATTCATCTGCTTTTTCTACATCCACCTGCATCTTATCGACCTGTATGCGGCAGCCTACTCTAAGGTGCCGCTTCTGCCCACATCTCCAACATGTAAACTCATCAGCTCCTACTATATTTGTGCGAACTGTGTTGCTTTGGAAGGTACCATTTTTTTTTTGGCACGAACAATGTTGCCCTTACTTCTACTCCATCATCTTGTCCTACAGAACGCACCCTTCGTGTCACTTGCATGGCTTTTGTGGCAGCTTCAATTTCTAGAGCCTTGACCAAATCGTCTTGTTCTGGGACTAGATAGTCTTACGATTCGCTGAACGTCCAGGTCCGCAATGCCTTCGACAAACTGACTAGCAGCGACATATTCCTGTGTCTCGATAGGACTGCTGACGAATGCTCGTTTAGCTAAGCTTTGAACTTCGTGTGCAAATGTGATTAAATCTTCCTTGGTTTGTTGTGTCCGGTTATGCAACTGGCCACGCAACAGTACGCCTGGAGTACTTTTCACGTATCTGAGGCGCTGCTGCCCCTACTGACCTGTTCATAGTTGATGCAGCCCAGACGGCAGAGCTACCTCCAAACGCTTGTGTCGGCGTGCAGTTGTTGACTCCTCGCACTTTTCTACCGGTACTCAAACGTATTCTACTCCTTTAAGCTGTCCTATATATAATTTCAATCCCATTAGATGCATCTCATCCCAAGGTGGTCGTTATTGATGCAAAACTGAGCGACATGACCAAACCTTTGTTCTCATTATGTCCAATGCTTGAAACTTACTACCAGGAAATATCTCTATTCACGCCCCCATCAACAAACTTTCACTAATCTAAGCTCCATATAGTATTTCTAGTCCCAACCGCAATTAGATAAAAACACATGCGACCCTCACACCAAAGGAAAAGCTGCCGTAGGTGTCATACTTTAGGCACATAAGTTTCAATATTAAAATGATTCTTCTAATAGTTTCAAATAAGAGTATGGTGGTTCTAAATGTTCGGTATGTGTTTCTGTAGCAAACGGTCTTCAAAATGCTCCTTACTAAATAACAAGGATATGGTATATACGCCCTACGAATCACGCGGCGCGGCTATCCTAAGGACAGCAACGATGGGCAGAGATCGCCGGCACGCCGCCGTACAAAATGTTGTTCAATACTGGCCGGTTAGTTGGCGGCTCATTAAGAAACATAATTTATTGCAAGCTGCTACCAAAAAATGTCCGGAAAAGAACCGACTGCCAGCGGGATTCGAACCCGCACCTGCAAGATCCTAGTTCGATGCTCTACGCCATGGTAGTCATGGCCACAATACCGCCATTCCCTGGTAGTACGGAGCGACTCGTATCTGTGTCCTCGTAGGAAATCTGTAAGTTTAGTATTAGTCTCAGATCACGTTCGATTCTAGACGCGACTAGGTCGTTAGGAGGAGAATTTTTTCGTCCAAGAACAATTCTGACTAAATCAAAGCATTTCACTTAAGTTCAAGGACGTTGTTAGAGAGTCGCGACTATCTTCTACAAATTACAAATTGAGTCTTTTCGTGATGTTAATTTGATTGGACCATTTACACAGGTTATCCTAGATCGGAATGTTATATCTACAGATCTAGTTTTACTTACATTTTACAAGTAAATTTGCAAACACAGAAAAATCCCAAAAACTCATTCTCATGGATGCCGACTTTACCCTAGCGTTTTTGCAACAGATGAGTTTTATTAATTTATTAAACGCGTTAACGGAAGAGCGATTTTGACAAGAGGCAATATACTTGATACTGATACTAATTTCATATTTTGTCAACAATACGGCCAACTGTAGACAACAATTCAACGTCAGAAGTATCACATGAAGTTATTTAAAAAAGAACGAACAACTAATACAGCAAACAAATTCTTCATCATATGGAACAACAGGTGGGGATACAGCTAACGGAGGGGGAAATTCGCTCCATTTCTTTTTTTTTCAATATATTTTCCTTTGTGTAACTTTTAGCTATATCGCAAACATTCAGAAGGCCAAAAACTGCACTAATCACTATCAATAATATTTGGCTTTTAGTTTTTTCTTGTATACATATAACACGCGTCGACCTAGTATTTTCGCTTTTGGTAAGAATGACTCGTTTGCAACGAATGTTTTTCAAATATGAAGGCGTCCTGTTATAGAGTCTTTTACCCATAAAAAAATGAAGTCAAGTTGATTGACTCAGTACTTCCCACACATTACGCTGACACCAGTTTATTATTTTCCCATAGCAGGAACCTTTAGTCTAAGATCCCTTGCAACCAAATAATTGCCAACACCCCCCCCCCTAAAATTGTCTTATGCCGCTAGGTCTTTCCTTCACAGGTCAATGGACAGCCTATTATCGATACTACAAACTTCTCAGTTTTACAACCCCACCCCCCCAACCACCTCACTTTCACCCCCACCCAAAAAACTGGTAGGAAATGATCAGGAACCCCTAAAACATCTAAAAACCGAATTTGAGTTGCTTTCATACGGGTCGCGTTCTTTGATTATTGCTACGCTGCCACTGACAAGATTTTGAACAAACATACGCGTTTTCCATTCTCACCACGCTAACAATATACTGTGTCAAAATTTCATTAGAATCAAAAAAGCAGAATCTATATAAAAAACCATCTGAAATATTGATTCTTTCGGATGAACACAGGAAAAATTTGAATAAAAATATTGAAAAACATTTGAATTTGAAAAACAGTAAAATTCAGTCGATAGTAAAACCTGGTGCTCATTACGACGGCGTGCTCCAATATCTGAGAAATTTAGTTAAAGATTATAACAAAAATGATTATGTTGTCATTATTGCAGGTTTAAATGATTTATGTAATAACAATAGACCAAGGCTTAACAATGTACATAGAATTTTCAAAGACTGTCTAAATACTAGTTTCCTGTTTTTATCTTGTCCAATTTTGCGTAAAAATACTAATATTAACAGTAATGTTAGTCGATTTAATGATAACCTAAGAAAATTTTTGACTACATTTTCGAACAGGTCTGACACCCTATGTGATTATGTTGACATCAACACGGATAGAGGCTTCATGCCCATGGGCAGTAACTGGTTGATTGGTAGGATGATATCAAAATCCATTCAGTCAAACATCGAACAAATTGAATTATGCAATAGTAATTTAGAGAAAATTGTTGATCCCGAGCCAACAAATGTACAACAGGTTAATAGATCTCCTCAAGCTCTCGCGAGGACCCTGCATATTGACACTCATACTCATTCAGTCAGTCTATTTGAGGAACTAAATACTTGTAATGCAAATAATATCGGTAATTTTGATCCAAATATTTCACATTCCTTGACTTATTTAGAAACAAGGCTATCGGAAATAAAACGTCGTCCAAAAAAAATCAAATCAATAACTCTGGTTCTACAGAACATTCAATCAGCTAGAAACAAATCTGACGAACTATTTACTTTTCTAGAATGTCATAATTTTCCCCATCTAGTATTACTTACAGAACATTGGTTAAAAGTAGACGAACCATTTTATGTTCCTAACTATCAGGTTATATCTCAATTTTGTCGATCGGAATTTTCGCACGGTGGAACTAGTATGCTTATCAATAAAGAATTATTATCAGAATCTGATTTCACTAGTTGTAATAAATTCGACTTTCTTATTTCCGAAAAGTTTTTTGAGTTCTCTTTACTCTACTCGCAATCATCGAACATTTTCATTCTCTGCATCTACCGTTCTCCTAATCCTTCTAATATTACACCATTCTTAGAAAACTTCGAAATGCTCCTCTCAAATCTTCCAACTAAATCAAATCTTATTGTTGCTGGCGATCTAAATATTGACTTCAGTGACACACAAGTTAACTCTACCATCCTGCTGCTTAATTTGCTTGAGTCATTCAACCTCAAAATGCATGTTAAAAAACCAACTAGACTCACAAATTCATCCTCCACAATCATTGATTACATATGCTCTAATCTTGATAGAGACGTGAAGTGTGACGTAATTGATGGTGGTCTTTCTGACCACAACGCCGTTATAGCAACCTTTCCTTTAGAAACTGAACGTTACAGACGCTACAGTAAACCAGGGAGAATCTTTAGTAAACAGAATTTCATATCTTTTAAACGCTCTTGTAACGATTGCGAATGGGAACACGTCCTTGCTGCGGATGACCCACTCAATAACTTTAACCTAATTCTTAGTTCTTTAGTTAACAAGGCCTTTCCTCTACGTCCCTTGAAAAAGAAAATGAATCAAAAGTACTGGATAACAAAAGGCTTGAGAACATCGGCTAATAATTTAAGATCACTAAACACTATCAGAAGACACTTTAGTGCTAACTCCTTTATATCGAATTACTACAAACTCTACCGCAAGGTCTATAGAAAATTGGTTAAAAAAGCTAAATTAAATTATTACTCACAAAAGTTAGAAAACTCTAGTAACAAATCAAAAGAAACATGGAAAATTATTCGTGAGGTCACAGGAAAAACTGGAATAAATATGCAGCAAGTTAATGTTGAACCAAACGATCTAAATAAGTTCTACTGTACAGTTGCAGAAAATCTGACTAACTGCTTAAAATCGGACGTAGATCCTCTAAGTTATCTCAACAGTATGCATGTTACAAATTCATTTTTCTTTCAGCCGACTGATATCCGAGAAATTAAAGCTGTCATTAAATCTATCAAAAATCAAAATGCATCTGGATGTGATGGAATCTCCGCTAAACTTCTTATGGAACTTCCAGATCGCCCTTTGAGTGTTTTATCAGAAACAATAAACAGATCGTTTTCAGAAGGCACATTTCCTCCTAGCTTTAAAAAAGCTCTTGTAGTTCCACTTCACAAAAGCGGGGATATAAAGGATCCATCAAATTACCGCCCTATTTCTTTGCTTTCAACTATTTCCAAAGTCGTTGAAAAACTAGTTAAAAGACGAATGATGGACTTCCTATCTCAGCACGCTGTTTTTAGCTCTTCTCAGTTTGGTTTTCTTCCCGCCAAAAATACTCATGATGCTATGTTTTACGTTCTGGAGCAGCTTTTCACACACTACAACAGCGGCCAGGCAACAGCAGCGGTGTTCTGTGATTTTTCGAAGGCTTTTGACTGCGTTAATCACAGAACGCTGCTGCGGAAGCTTGAAGTCTATGGTTTTCGGGGTGTGGCACTGGAGTGGTTCAAGTCTTATCTTTCCTCAAGACTCCAGTGTGTCTTGGCGAATGGCAGAAACTCTTCTGATCATTTTATTAAGCATGGGGTCCCTCAGGGCTCTGTGCTGGGCCCAATTTTATTTCTTTTATATATCAACGACTTATTTCATCTTGATATATCTGGAAAGTTCACTGCCTTTGCTGATGATGCTACTGTGATATGGCACAAAGACGAGCCAGAAGATCTGGTCCAAACAATTGCACGTGAGATCGTTGTTATCAAAACCTGGTGTGATTCAAATGGGCTTTTATTTAACTTTAAAAAAACACAAGTTCTTGGATTTCGTGTTGATATCAATGACATCGTTTGTGAACAATTTTCCATCAAAAGCTCTGAATGTACTAGGTTTCTTGGACTGCAGCTTGACGTTGACCTTAAATTCCAAAAACATATTATCATTTTGAACAAAAAGCTTGCATCAGGCTGTTATTGCGTACGAGCTGCAGCAACAAACTTGGGCATCTCGATTGCTAGGACAGTTTTTTTCGCGGTGGTGCAATCCCATCTGTCCTACGGTCTACCATTTTGGGGCTGTTGTAGCCAGTTCCTTTTCCAATCTGTCTTTAAGTTGCAAAAACGTGCAATACGATATGTTATAGGTGCTTCTTGTAGAGATCCTTGCAGACCGCTTTTTATTCGTCTCAAGGTCCTTACACTGCCATCTCTTTTCATATTAGAGACTACGAGCCTAATACATAAACATCGTTCTTCATTCTCCGACCATCAACAAGCTTATGCAACTCGCCGAAGACATGACATTCCGCTACCAATACCTCATTCTACCCTCGTGCGAAATTCCATAATATATAATAGTGTGAAAATATATAACTACTTGCCATCGGATATTAAAGCAATCCCAAATATTATGAAGTTCCGTAAAGCGTTAAAAAAAATACTAATAACACAAGCATTCTACTCGCTGGACCAATATTTTGAATTTTCCTTCACTCAATGAGTTAGTCAACTATTGCCCCAAGTGTTTGATGAACATAAAAATAACCTTCATCTATGGGGTGTCAGAAAAATTTTTAATTTGTGAATGTCTGACTTTTAAGTATTTTATTTATTTTTATGTATTTGTATTTTAATTTTTATGTATATGTACTTTCATTATGTACTTTTACATAGTTATTTGCTTTGTCAATAAGATTTTTTATATATCTTTGGCAATAAAGCATGTTAACCAACCAACCAACCAATCAATTTAATGATGTCCACGTTACAAAATACAAAACGATTTAGACCAATAAATTCTCGTATAGTATACAGAAAATTCTAAGTCCCTTAGTTTCTGTAATAGGCTAGGCAATGTTCGGATGCACCTAAAAAGGTGATTTGTGTCGCTAGATCTTCCTTCACAGGTTAGTGGACAGCCTATTATGAGTACAAGAATTTTTTTAATTTTTCAACCCCCAACCCCCCAACCGCCCCAATTTCACCCCCACCCAAAAAAACGCAGAAAATGATCAGGAACCTCTAAAACGCTTAAAAACGAAGTTTGAGCTGTTTTTATATTTTTAGTTTTTTTATTATTTCTGCGCCGCCACTGGCACGATTTATCAAAACCATACGCGTTTTCCATCTTCGCCATGGTAGTAATGCCGTTTCAAAATTTCATTAAAATCAATTCAACAGCTTCCTCGTTACAACGATCTGACGCAATACTCTCGTATGTTTACATCAAAAAAAAATTCTAAGTCCTTTGCTTTCTGTAATAGGCAAAGGCAATATTCGGATGGACCTAAAAAAGTTATTTATGTCACCAGGTCTTCCTTCACAGGTCAGTGGACAGTGGACAGTGGACATTATGAAAGCAACAAATTTTTCAATTTTACAACCCCCCACCCCCCAACCACCCCAATTTCACCCC
The DNA here is from genome assembly GCA_951848785.1 of Callosobruchus maculatus. NCBI lineage: Eukaryota > Metazoa > Arthropoda > Insecta > Coleoptera > Chrysomelidae > Callosobruchus > Callosobruchus maculatus. The sequence continues at coordinate 3,682,564 of CATOUR010000130.1, forward strand.
CACCCAAAAAAAGTAGAAAATGATCAGGGACCCCTAAAACGCCTAAAAACGAAGAGTCAGCAATATTTAATTTTTTTTGTTTTTTGCTAATTACTCCGCCGCCTATGCACCGATTTTCAAATTATAGGAGCATTACCTACTACGACCCCACAGCATACCGCTTCCCAAATTTCATCACAATCCATGCAGTGGTTACTGAGATTACGAGGGTAGAAAAACGCGACAGACAGACAGACAGACCGACAGACCGACAGACAGACCGACAGACAGACCGACGGAAATGAGTGACGAGGATTTTCGTTATGTACACATCATAAAACGCCCAAAAAACGTATTATCTCAAAATCGAAAATTTTCGCGATCACAATACTCCCCTCACCTATCGGTGTGGGAAGTAAAATGAAGCCAGGTTGATTTACTGAGTACATCCACACATTACGGTAATACCAGTTTATTATTTTAACATAACATGATGCTATATAGTCTGATATCCCCTTGCAACGAAATCATCGTCTTCCGGTCCGCAGAAAAGTGTGTTATGCCGCTAGGTCTTTCTTTCGCAACCCAATGGATAGCCTACTATGAATACAATAAACCTTTCACCTTTACAACTCACCACCCCCCAATTTCACCCGCACCCAAAAAAGTAGAAAATGACCAGGAACCCCTAAAACGCCTAAAAAGGAAGTTTGAGCTGTTTCTACATGTTCAGTTTTTTATTATTGCTGCGCCACCACTGACATGATTTCTAAAAACCATACGCGTTTTCCATCCTCGCCAAACTAATAACACTATGTCAAAATTTCAATATTAAAAGCAATTCAGTAATTTCCTTGTTACACAATACAGAACGATCCAAATCAATACTCGTGTGTATACATCAGAAAATTCTAAGTGCTTTGGTTTCTGTAACAGGCAAGGCAATCTTCGGGTAGACCTAGAGACGGGCATTATGCCGCTAGGTCTTTCTTTCATATGTCAAAGGACAATCTATGATGAATACAATAAATTTTTGAGTTTTATTTCCCCCTCCCTCTCTCTAACCACCCCAATTTCACCCCTACCCAAAAAGTAGAAAATGATCAGGAACCGTATTTTGTATTGTGTAAGCCGTTCGCGGCCATGATCCGATGAATTGTTGGTTCTTGGGCGGTTCGGCCGGTGTCGACACGCTCTGCAGGGACGCCAAACAGGTGACATCAGCTTCTGAGGATGCCGACCACTCGTGTTGGCGAAACGTCAAGCAGCAAAGCGCGCCGACGCCAAGGCGGCGGAGCGTGTCGACGCCGGCCGAAGAGCCCATGAACTAACAGTTCATCTGATCGGGAATCCCTAAAATGCCTAAAGACGAAGCTTGAGGAATATTTGAAAATTTACGTTTTTCGCTAATTACTCCGCCGCTTTTCAAAATTGTTACCCATTACGACACCACAGCATATGGCTACCCAAATTCCATCACAATCCATGCAGCGGTTAGTGAGATTACGAGGCTAAAAAAATGCCTGTTGATAGACAGACAAGACAGAGCGACGAAAATTAGTGACGTGGATTTTCGTTATGTAGGCAACATAAAACGCCCAAAAGCGTATCATCTCAAAACCAAACATTTTCGCAGTCACAGTACTCCCCTCGCCTATCGGGTAAAGTAGAATTCTAAAAAATTCGAAAATGTGTTCATTCATAAGCGCATTCCTGAGTAATAAAGGCATAAAAATTCCTTTGTGCACAACGTCTTTCTAAGATTTGAATACAAATGATGCCTTCATTCCAGCCAGCGCACTTACTATGTAAAATCAGTACCAGTCTAGTAGCGAAAAGGCACCATTTAGATGTACCGATAAATGTCGTGCCCTTCTCCAGCAGGCATTTGCGTGCAAATGAGTGATTTTCCGCAGAGTGGAACAATTAGTTGAGAAATATTAGCAACTCGTTGTCTGCTACTACCAGTTTGCAACTAATTGTTATTTCTGAGGGGGTTTTAGAGGTTTCCACTTTTAACAAGTAAATTTTGCTTGCAAGGGAGGTTAAAGAAAATGGTCGAAAAGTAATTGAACGGGAGAAATTCCGCTGTTGAGGTCTTTGCGCGTAAGTTTCCACTATGCGATAGTCACGAAGCCAGATGGCACATCGAGTATTTCTAAAACGAAGATGGATCCCGGGTTCAGACAAAGTTGTTATCATTTAAAAGATGCGTCATTCAATGAGACTCCCTTCGTCCTTGCTTTTTTGTATCTCGGTACTGCCTTGTCCATAGCGCTGAAAAATACTAAAAGGATACAGCGCAGCACGCCCAATCATTGGAAGCACAGGGTCATTTCTTCTACATGGCTAACCTGAAGCTCTATGCCTCCGGACAACGCAATTTACAGCAGACAATGAGGGTACCTAGTGCAGGAGTACAGTAATTCTATTGGGATGAAGTTCGAAACAGACAAATGTGCCATTGTTCAACTTAATACAGGACTTTGCGGAGGTTCTGAAGATGAGGGGCATCTTGTGGATGGGAGCATCTTGCGACAACTGCATGCCTGAGATACTTGGACTGGCGCAGCGTCATATTTTTAATATCCCTCAGAATTGCACATATTCAGATAGGTATATTGCGATAGTTCACGTTACTAGGAACGGCTTTATAGGGCGCTTTCAACCTGAATTTTCTATCGCACCAACTTCGTTTAGCCACCGCTGCCGACGGAATTCTGTCTGATAAATAAATAAATAAATCCGGGAATTAGGATTCAGCGAGCGTGGTCCGTCGCGTCCTTTAAAATAAAATGTTCCGGACAACGTCCCAGGGAAGAGGAGCACAGGGAGTTCCGCTTTTCCCTCGGACGCGTTCTGCACAACTCCCGTTCCTACAATTCCAGCTGGACTGAGTGGCCTCAGTTAGCTTAAGCTGGCCATAGACAGTAAAATGTGATAAAAAGAAATTATTTTGCTAGCGGGCAACTGTTTTTTCAACTATACAGGTTGTCCCTGAATTTCCTTGAGATGTAATATTCTCGTAACAGAAAAGCGTTCAAACGAAAACTGAGTGAAATGTTTGAAAATACTACAGTGTTTATCATACCATGGTTTAAAAACATTTCTTTGGTACTTCAACTCTCAAAACTCACCCCCAACTTTGTTTTTTCAAACGGCACCTAATTGTTTTTCCTACATAAATTAAGTCTTTATTTTATTTAAAATCTTGTAGCGCCTTTGACTTTGTACAAAAACCATTTTTTTCTTAAAGTCATGGGCATAAAATAAATAAAATAACAATTTGTTTGCGGCGTAATACCTTTCGTAAGAAAAAAAGATAAGAAAGAAAACTATAAGGTTCTTTCAAGGGTACCTACCGAATGACCTGATACCGTGCTTTCGAAACATTCTTTTTTACATCAACCCTTAAAACTTGCCTCCTACTTTTTTCCAAATAGCACCCCACAGCTTTTCCTACATTAATGAGATCATTATTTTATTTAATATGTTATAGTGCCTTTGACTTCATACACAAGCCGTTTTTTGGTAGTTATTAACATAAGATAAATAAAATAAGCATTTTTTGTTTGTGGCGTAATATTTTCGTAATAAAAAAGTATGATGTATTGCAGGTCATGCAGTACCCTTAAAAACCCAAATAGTTTCATTTTTATCCGTTTTTTGCATCAAGCGAATTTTTATTTTATTTATGTTATGCTTATGATTTTACGAAAAAAACGAGTAAAATCAAAGATACTGCAAGATTTTAAATATAAGGACTTAATTTATATTGAAAAAAAACTATTTGGTGCTATTTGAAAAACAAAAAAAGTGTCTTAGAAGCATGGTATGATAAACCCTATAGTACTCAGTTTTTGTTTGAACTTTTTTTTGTTGCGAGAATATCACGTGTCAAGGAAATTCAGGGACACCCTGTATACTGATATTTTGTGACGTGTGGGCCACAGTGTGATTGTGTTTGATACCAGGATCACGTATTTTCAAAATTTTCAACAACCCAACTGAATATAGTATTTTTAAGTTGTGGTAAATCTCGTAAGGCACAAGATGTTTTTTAGTTGCCCATTTTTCCTTTTCAGTTCCCTCACCGATAGGTGAGGGGAGTATTGCGATTGCGAAAATTATTGATTTAGAGGTACATAATACGCTTCTTGGCCGTTTTATGATACCTACATAACGAAAATCCACGTCACTTATTTACGGCAGTGTCTGTCTGTCTGTCTGTCTGTTGGTGTTTTTTTAACCTCGTAATCTTGGTAACCGCTGCACGGATTGTGATGAAATTTTGGTATGATGTGAGCTCGTAGTAGGTAATGCTGCTGTAATTTTGAACATCAGTGCATGTGCGGAGAAATAACTAACGAAAAACAAAAAATTTCAAATATTCCTCAAACTTAAAGCGTTTCTGATAATTTTCTACTTTTTTGAGTTTAGGTTAAATTGAGATAGTTGGTGGTGGGAGGTTGTAGAACTAAAACATTTGCTGCATTTATAGTAGGCTGTCCATTGACCTGCAAAAGAAACTTCTTTTGATCCGTCCGAACATTGCTTTGCCTATTACAGAAACCAAGAGTATGGTTTGTCTGAGAAACAGTTGACCTTCTCCTTCCTAAGGTCTAGTGGGTTGAAGTCCGAGACTGAGCTCTATAATGATTAGTCAAGGTGGTGTTTTTAACAGCTCATGCCGTAGCAGGATTATGGACATGGATGTGCCCGATATCCTTTGTAGAACTTGCCTGCACACTGCCTGCGTCCATCGGCAACACTGCTCTACGAGTGCTATTGTCGTCATCATGTGGTAGAGATGAGACACCTGCTCTGGTACTCTGTAACTTAAGAGATAGAAACTTGTTTCTATGGCCCAGTTTCACAATCAGTGGTCACTCTGACGGTTTACTAACCTCGACCTGCGAGTTAACTCGAACAATGGAACGCCTCTTGTTTCACAATCATAAAATGACGTAGCGTTAACTGACCGTGAGTTGTATTTTATTTTTAGCGGTTGGTGGTACTGTGTCCGCAATATTTAAAATTCTTCTTCTCCTTATTTCCTTCGTGAGGTGTTTCGTGCTGGTGTTTTGTGTTTTTCTGACAAGACTGTCAAAGAATGAGTTCGTTGAGTTATCAGTTCCATGCCATTTTCAACCTCATTTTGGTTTTTTCCATCGACGTTTTTTTCATTTCATGCGCAGTTATTTGGTGTTTGGCAGAGATAAAAGACTTTTAGGTTGGGTTGGTGTTTGGACTACTTGGCGTTGTAGTCGTTTTTGCCTTTTTTAAATAATAACTTAAGAGATAGAAACTTGTTTCTATGGCCCAGTTTCACAATCAGTGGTCACTCTGACGGTTTACTAACCTCGACCTGCGAGTTAACTCGAACAATGGAACGCCTCTTGTTTCACAATCATAAAATGACGTAGCGTTAACTGACCGTGAGTTGTATTTTATTTTTAGCGGTTGGTGGTACTGTGTCCGCAATATTTAAAATTCTTCTTCTCCTTATTTCCTTCGTGAGGTGTTTCGTGCTGGTGTTTTGTGTTTTTCTGACAAGACTGTCAAAGAATGAGTTCGTTGAGTTGTCAGTTCCATGCCATTTTCAACCTCATTTTGGTTTTTTCCATCGACGTTTTTTTCATTTCATGCGCAGTTATTTGGTGTTTGGCAGAGATAAAAGACTTTTAGGTTGGGTTGGTGTTTGGACTACTTGGCGTTGTAGTCGTTTTTGCCTTTTTTAAATAATAGCCGTGCATGTACCCGTGTATCGGCATGGAAAAACCAAAAAGAGCGAACAACTTTTCAAAAGATGAAGAATATCTGTTTATTTCGTTAGGAGAAAAGTACAGGCATGTAGTAGTAGAGATCTTTATTTAGCTATTAGCTATTCAAATACATAACAAAAAAATATAATAAATAAATTATATGAGTCTATTTTGTAACAACCCTTTGACTCGCTTTTTGAACATAAAAATAGACAAATTTTTCATCTCACTCGGTAGTCCATTATAGTCCACTACTCCTTTGTAAAACACCGAACTTTGTGTCCTTGATTTTCTAGCTTGCTTAACAATATAATTTTCTTTACCTCTAGTGTCATACATATGTACATCTTCAAATTTAACTAGAATACGTTTCAAGTAGTCAGGAACCAGATTTATATTAATTTTATGAACAAAAAGTAACATGCTATATCTTACATATGCCGTTACATCTAACCACTGTAATTTTTTTAACATACTGTCTACTGAAGTCCTATAATTACATTGCAAAATACATCTCATAGCTCTATTTTGTAGAATTTGTAACCTTTTCAAATCACACTGTTTTGCCATGCATATAATAGTCGGGCAATAGTTGAAATGTGGCAAAATTATTGTATTATACACCAATTTCCTCGAATAAACTGTTAAAAACTTACTGACCCTCCGCAAAAACCCAATTTTTTTCCCAACTTTACTGCAAATGTAATCAACATGTTTCTCAAATTTCAAATCTGCATCTACTATAACCCCAAGATATTTAATTTCTTTTACCATCTCAGTAACCTCCCCACATATATTAAAATTTAAATTTCCCTGTTCAAATTCCAACTTTACACCACTGTTACCTATTATCATGCTTTTTGTTTTTTTAACATTTAACATAAGTTTATTTTTATCTAACCAGTCTTTTAGCTTTTTTAGTTCAACATTCATCTTTTCTGCTAGTCTATTTGCTTGCGTTTCTTCCAGATATATGATGGTATCATCAGCAAATAAGTGATAATTACATTCTGTAAATACATACTGAATATCATTTATATACATAATAAACAATAGGGGCCCTAAGATACCCCCTTGGGGTACACCAAAATTAACATCTAATTGTTCTGATACTGTTTCGTCTAACTTAACTACTTGTTTCCTATTACTTAAGTAATCTTGTAACCATTTACATACATTTCCAGTAACACCATATATTTTCAATTTTTCAATAATTTTGCACCTATCAATTGTTTCGAATGCACGTTTCAAGTCAATAAATACAATGCCTACAGATCTACTATCATCTGTTGCTTCCTTCCATTGATTTATGATGTACTGTAATGCAGTTTCACAACTATAATCATCTCTGAATCCTGACTGAAATTTACAAAGTGAATTATTTAATGTAATAAATTGTTTTAGCTGAATGTAGACAACTTTTTCTAGGATTTTCTCTATTGCAGGCAATGTATTAATTGGTCGCATATCTTCAGCATTTATACTGTTTGCTACTTTTTTTATAGGAGTTACAGTTGCTACTTTCAGCATATCAGGAAAAATACCTTTTTCTAATGAACTATTAATCAAATTTAATAAGGGATCAGCGACCAGGTCAAAATGGTTTTTGAATACAAACATTCCTATATCACCTGGACTATATTTATTTGGTAAAGATAAAATTATAGAATGAAGTTCATTTTTTGTTAAAAGTTTGAAGTCGGAAAATTGGTTGCAATTGTCACTAGGCAAATTAAAAATAACGTTTGTGTTAGGGATAGAATTGACAATATCACTAATGCTTTCTACAAAAAAGTGATTTAGTTTCTCTGCAATAATTTTTTTATCACTGACAATCACATCATTAAATCTTACATCTGTAATCAAATCCTTATTATTTGAAGAAACAAGGGCTTTTAATGTTCTCCACATTTCCTTTGAGTCACCTTTACACCCGTCTATTTTTTGTTCATAATAATAACGTTTTTCTTTTCTTAAGGCATCAACTACGCTATTTCTTTTACTTTTGTAATCCTCCCAATCCACATCAACACCAGTATACTTGAATTTCCTATATGAATTATCTCTTTCTTTTATAGCCTGCAGTACCTTATCATTGAACCAATGCTTTTTGTTTCCACCTACCAAAATTTCTTTTTTAGGCATGAACTCATCAATAATGTTCCTAATCCCGTCACAAAGACTGATATATTTCATATTCAACTGTTTTTCTCTATAATCAAAGGAGATACTTTGCAATTTTTTGTTGAATTCAGACACGTTACTCAACTTGCTTCTTCTAATACACTTTTTACCCTGTAAGACATTATTTAACATTTTTATTTGGATTATCCTATGATTCGAAAAGCTTGATTCATCTAAAACAGATGCTTCTAAATGAAATGAGTTAGTGATTACTAAATCAATTAAACTACTACCATTACTCCAAACATGAGTCGATGATGTCACTATTTGTTTAAGACCAAAATCAGAAATAGACTGCTTTAATCTCTTACTATAAGTATTTTCTGATCTCCAATCGATGTTAAAATCTCCTAGCAGAATAATGTTATCATATTTGTTTTCTGATATTAATTCTTCAAGCAATCCGTCAAGAAAATCCAAAAATACCGCGTCAGATGCGTTTGAGGAATGGTATATTCCAACTAGAACAAAATTAATACTATTGATTTTTACCTGAATCACACAGCACCACACATTTTTTTCAATTATACATTTCTCAATAGTACTATACCTCAAATCAGAGCTTATGTAATAGATAACTCCACCTGTATGCCTGCTATGTGAGTCAAGTCGTAATAAGTTATAATTTTCTATACATAACTCGTGTTCTTCTATTTCTTCTGTCACATGGGTTTCCGTTAAGCAAACAACAGCAGGTTTATTCTTGCATATAAAATATTTGATTTCATCATAATGACAAACCAGGCTTTGGCTATTCATCATGTATATATGGCCATTGAGGGATGTTGTGTTGATACCTCTTCTAAACGTTGGTGGCTATTTATTCTTGTTCTCACCTCCATTATCTGGGTACTCAAATGTTTGCTGAATATCTCTTAATACTCTTCTGTATGCTGCACAATCTTTACTGTATGCAGGATGTTCGTGGTTTATGTTAGGTATTCTCAATGTTTCTGACGCAAATTTACAATTTACACAGCAATGTTGATTCGCCGTGCACTCGTCCGATTTCTGGTTTCCAGAACATTTTGGACATATATTGCTTTGGCTTCTGCAATTTTTGGCTTGATGCCCAAATTTCCAGCATTTATAACACTGCAGTATATTAACATTATCGCAATAATAATATGCCTTCCAGTCCAAATTTATAACTTCTTTTTGTTTTATTATACTGTATGACTCTGGATCTAACTCGAGAATAACTATATTCATACCTTTTCTGTTTTTATATTTATTCAGTATTTTTATCTGCCGTTTTTCTTCATCTGTTATTATTCCGTTCTGAAGAATTATTTTCTCTACTAATTCAACTCCATTTTCAACTATAGATTGTTTAACATTGTATATCTTGATTTCAGGGTTTTTCTTCTTTGGAACTATCACTTCATAGTCAGTACCAATCTGCCTCTGAACACCATCACAAATATCTTCTATTGTTTGATGACGATCACTACACTTTATAGCTACTCCTCCGTTTCTTAGTTGCCTTACACCTGACACAGTAGCCTGCAAAGAACATGGATCTACAGTTTCTTCAAGTTTTTTCCTTGTTTCCACACTGGGTTGATCTGCTTTCTTAGGTTTTATAACTATAACATCATCCTTCCTCTTTTTTACTGCATCATTGTATCCAGATTTTACATTTGTTTCACATTTATCTTTGAGTTCTTGAAGTTCACGTTTTAGAAGTTTAATGATTTCATTTTTATTCTCTATTATTTCTTCTTTGCATTTTATTACCTCCCTATATAGTTCATAGGAGTCCCCAAGTTTGCACTTGGAACAGTGGAATTTTAATACTCTGCTAGATACTAACTGAAGCACTTTCACTTCCGATGATGTAAGTTCTCCACATGCTTTGCAAAATAGACTACTACATCCATCACATTCGAACGCCTCCCTATTTTTGTCTTTGCAGAGAGAACAAGACATCTTTGCATACAAATTTTTCCAAATCCGGTCCTGTTTACTCCATTTATCTGTATCTTCGGTGTGTAGACACGTTTTTTGACGAATTCCATAAAAAGCAGGTATCGTCAATTCCACAGTTGGTTTTCTATTAATTACTTATTAGTTATTGGATGTTTCCGTATAATTTTATTATCACTGGCTTCCCCATAATTTTACCGTCACAACGGTGTAACACAACACTATTTTTGTTAACTATTTACTACAACTATTTGTGTTTATAACAGAGCACAGATAAATCACTGTCTGGTGGTTGTACTTACTATGTACTTACTATGTAATAGAATGCAAAACAAAAGGTGCACCAACATGGCGTGAAAAAGACAACGCCTGGGAAAATATAGGAGAAGAATTTAATTGCAAATGTGCAAATAATAGCCGCATATCTGTAAAGGTGCTGAAAGAAAAATACAAAAGTTTAAAAAAGATCAAAGCGTCATGGTCATCATATTCCTCAAAATAATTGACTCTAGGTCGAAATATTCTTGGTCTTATTGCTTCTTTATCACCGCTACATCATAACCATCCATTTTAAATAAAAAGAACGATGGAAAGCGTTAAGGTAAATGATAAAATATGAAACTTCAAACGCCTAGCAAGTAGCAAAATCAAAGTGACATAGCCTAATGCGCATGCGTCATCGCAAAACCTGGGGTTAACTCAAGAATTTCTTGGGGTCAAGTTAACTCAGAGTTAACCTCAAGTAAAATCGGAAACCACTATTTGTGAAACATGGCATCTAGGGTTAACCTCCCGTCAACACACAACCTTGAGTTAACCCAACATTGTGAAACCGGCCCTAACACCATGACGACCATGTGCCTACCACAACGTGCCTACCACAGCATACCAAACAATCAGCAGAATTTCTCAGGTTGGCGGCAATCATACGCCCATCCGACCATTTTGGGTGAGTAGCTGTCAAAAGAGGCATATACCTACGTCGGTGGACACCATTGACGTTGATAGTGTATGATATTTAAAATGTATAAACAATGTGCTGGAAATCTGTGTGCTGCTAAACATTGCAGAAATAAGCACTAGAATTGTAGAAAAAGTATTTTTAGATTTTCGAATGATCTCGTAAAGTAAGTACATAATATATAACCTGCAAATAGAATATGTACTCAAAAATGTAAGGAAACTATTTTTACGGATCGATTGAGATGACTTAACTCATTTGATATATACCTAACAGCTGATCAGTCAGCACGCTTTTGAGCTAAATTTTATACAAGCCTATTGATGATATTTTATGCCATTTGTAAAGCTAGATTGAAAGTCACAACTAAGTTGAGACCTTCAAGCTGGCTAAAACTGGGGTGCCTTTGGGCTGCTCAGTTTACTTACGGTGGGTTGTGGATCCTTGGCAACTTATTCTTTTCCTCTTATAAGAGATGTCAGGCAAAATCACTAACTTTTAACGCGAGATTACTCTAAGGTTCAAAAACTTCAAGAAAAGGGCGCCAGGAGTTTTCATCTCCAAACTCCAAGGAAGTTAGTGAAATTGCCCAACCTCTCCATAAACACTGAAGGGATGGGTGCAGAAAAAAAAATTCAAAAAAGAATTAAACAGTAACAAGTATATTGGTTTCTAAAATATAAATTAAATGAATAGTGAGTTGTGACTTATTTACAGTGGTAAAAGGGGACTGCTGGCTCAAGTGAGCGATACAACCTGGCTTGCTTAACGAGGTTGTCTTCTCCTCCTGGGTCGGCTTGTGGGCTCCTTCTAACAGCTCCTTCAGAGGGTCCTCTTTGATGACTGGCAGCCTCTTCAGGTTCCCTAGGCCCTGACCCCTACTGTTTGACTTCCCCCTTTTTAGGCTGAGGGGTATCTAGGTCTGGCTCGGCTACCACTTCCGGCCGCCGTCATGCAAAGTATAGAAAAAAGAAGGATTAGTGTCTGGACCCTCTATGGCAAAACCCCAGGATGTAGGAGGTTATGCAAGCTCAGGCGTACTACTTGGCTTTGAATTGAACAATTAAAAGCCCCCTCCCCAACAATTTAGTTGAAACAATATCTACTTAAATTTAACAAAGATCCCTTACTTGCTTAAATTCTATACTAAAATTTCTTAAAAGTTAAACACAAAGCTATAGCAGATATCTCCCCACAATGGTTCACAATTGAATCTGCATATATAAAAAAAAAGAATATAATTTTAAAATAAAGTACCAATATCGTATCAACAAAGTATCACCTAACCTAGATACTTGATAGGCCTTTCAAGTCTTAATACTTAAGATAAAATTTTAAAAATATGAGTCTTGAAGTGAGCAAGGCTATAGTCCACTTAAGTTCAAAGCAGTTTAATTGATTTAAGGAGAAATCAAGGCTATGATTCTATTAAGCCGTTGCTGGCTCTAGTGCTCCAGAAAATTCAGAATCTTGAAAGGTAATGCAATCACAAAAAAAATTATCAAGCCCACAAATATCTACTAAAATGTCTCAAAATCAAATATCACCAATAATCCAGAAAATTGAAACTATATGAACAGTAGTTGCAAGGTACGAGCAACTATACTTCAACAAATACTCTCACTGCTAAAACTATAGCTCAAAAAAAAACAAAAATCTATGAGTACGTTCAGTCTCACACAGATGTACTTCGGTAGGCTGCATCGGTTGTAAAGATGGAAAAATTTGTCAAATTCGTACAGCAAAATTACAGCTCAAAATTTGCAAAATGTGTGTGAGCACACTCAAAAACGATCAAACTATACCAAAATAAAGAAAGATGCTTCTCTCTCTCTCTCTCTCTCAAAAAAAATGTACGAAAGGGGGAATACTGAACAAGGTTAGCCACCTATGCAAAAGTGCTCATTAGCTGCCCAAAATGGCGGAAACAATAAACTAAGCAATTTTTACACAGACTCTACCAAATAAAAAAAAGGTGTGCTCTCTCTCTCTCTCTCAAAAAAGTACAAATGAGCACCAAAAAAAAGGAAAAGCGGAATGAAGGTCACACTTGGAGGTGACTACAAACTCTAGATGCGAAAGTACGTAAAATAGCTCGATAGCTGCCAATATGGCGATCAAATTGAAATAAGCAACTTTTACGTACCTTCTATATCCAAAGTAGCAGGAACAGCTTGCAGTCACACTCCTATGAATCCTTCCAGGGTCTAGAAGTAGGTGGAAAAGGGGGTGTATTCCTTGAGATTGACATCAGCACCAGGTCAGTTCCTTCGGGAAGCAGATGCACACACTTGGGCTGAAAACACATATATAACACAGTACGGCATTCACAATCTGACACGAAAATGAAACTAAATCAAATCAACAATATCGATTTTAGATACTAAAGGTTCGATATCAACGGTATGCTAGCAAAAATTCAAAAGAGTCGCTGGTTTAACAACGCGGCACACTAAAACAGAAATATAGAATCCAAGAAAAATGGCGGAATATTCACAATGCACAAATAATTGTCCGGGTTAGGTACTTCAAATAGAAATCTCGCGAAAAGAGAGTTAATAACTTCAAAGTCTACCCCCACGACAAATAAAAGAATCTATTTCATGACCATGACGGAAGGCCCAAATGAAAGGAAAAGAAAAACCTAATTTAAAGATGGCAGAATGCCGGATCGATACACTTGACCTGTTGCAGTTGCAGAGAGAGAGTCGAAGCAGAAGCAGAAAGAAACTAGGGAGAGACAAGCCTATTTATAATTTTTCGTCGGAAATCACGAACACTTCTCGAAAGTTCACGAACTTTAATAGCCAACTGACCAATTACACCAGGCCCCTAGTTAGGCAATGCCGCCAACGGCTCACTACCAACCCAACCTCAAAGTAACTATAGTCTTAATTGCAAATCGGGACAGAATTACTATTATTAACAAAATAAACTCATAAGAGGGAACGAAAAATGCACTAAGAGAATGAAACTAACAACTTTGCAAGTCTAAATTCTATAGACAACAATATAGTAACAGGTTAAAATTTCCACATGCGAGCCTGGTTGCATATACCACATATCCATCAGGAAAAGGACACATTTCAGGCGTATGATCGGTATCCATAGGCGCGGAAAAGGGGTTCTTCCAATAGCGTACCGGCAAAGCATACGGGAGGAACAGATATCTACCTGTCAATCGGATATAATTCTGGAAGAATTAATCTATAAAGGAGTCACAGACGACGTGTAACGAAATTAAAAAAATTTCGTTACACATCCCTCCCACCAGGAAAAATTCGAGAAGCCATTCGAGAATTTTCAAACTAACTGATGCTAAACTACAGATGAAGGTACTAATCAACCTGAAATTAGAGAATACCACAGTACGAGCACAAAAAAAATGACTGACAAACCTTGCAAAGGTTATACGTAAGCATTATGACAACCGACACTAACCCAAGTACAACTAAGGTGAGAATGTCAATAATATTAACCCAAAGTAACCTAAAATAACCTAACCTAAATACCACAGCGGATCTACTGAAGGCATGACTGAAGAGATCCTCGCGTATATCAGAAATTTACAAATATACAAAGTGCCTATTCACTTCAGGTCACTATACTAAACTGTCAAATCCGGGAACTAATATACAAACGACAAAATCGGTGAATGCACTCAAATGAGCAAATGAGTCATCAGGGAAAAGAACCAAATAGTAATGAACAATATCAAAGATAAGTTGTTACAGCAAAATGATAAGTCACATTTCACGCTATGACCAATCATATCTACAACAAAGAACCTAAACCAAATCTATACATCATATAAAAAAAATAACCAGACCAGTACCAGACAATAACAATCCCTAACGACACTCTTGCATACTGATGCTATCAGCAATGCTGTTTGGACGTAAATCACCTAAGGTGATTAGACAAAGATGGTGTTTCGTCCATAAGTAGCCTGTCGGAAGACTTGTACTCCCACCCGGTAATTTTCCGGTGCTGTAGCATTCCTCAGGCAGAAAGGAGTACCTTTTTTCCCCACAAACATACCATGCCAGCCCCTATCAGCAGGGCAATGTCCTTAAAGACGTGGCAATTAACCCCCATCATCACTGGCTTCAGACTCTAGTTCAGAGGCTGGTTCCAAGTCTGGAACTGGATCTGGATCATCATCAGAATCCAGCCCTGTATCATCCTTTTTAAGATCCTTGACATGCCAGTTGCCCAAGTCGTTACCATACTTGTCCACCAAATTATATACCAAAGGGGACAAAACCTTATTAACAATACAAGGAACATATTTGGGGGACAATTTAGCATTAAAATGATCAGCAGCCTTAGATACATACACATAATTAACCTTCCAAGCCTTTTCACCCTCAGAAAATTGGGCGGGTCTGCGCCTTAGGTTACAAATTTCAGCATTGCGAAGGTAAGCCTTTTTGATTCGTTCTCGAACCTTCGAAAAAATTTCCGTCATCCCCTGAACATCATCTAACCTGGCGTTCTTGTCAGAAATTTCAACAATGTTCCTGGCATTATCAGAAATCTTTCCAAAGTAGTCTCCTGAAACAGGAACATTTCTAGCAAAAGTTAAGAAAGCTGGGGAATACCCAGTCACTTATTAATCACTGATTACAGTAAAATGTGTGCCCTCAATGTATCCCCTAAACTTTTCAATGGCAACAATAATGCTGTACAGCTCTTTTTCAGTTACAGTGTACTTCCTCTGACACTTGGTCAGGGTCTTACTAGCATACGCTATGGGATGCTCTATGCCATCAGTTTCCTGATATAATACAGAACCAACTCCGGTATCTGAAGCATCACAATATAAAATAAAAGGCTTTGAAAAGTCAGGTGAAGCTAGGACTGGAGCAGTTGTTAGGCTCTCCTTGATCTGAGCAAATGCACGATCAGCTTCCTCTGTCCATTCAATGCTTTGACCCTTTTTGCGTCCTTTCAAAAGGTCAGAAATGGGACTACAGATTGAGGCAAAATTTTTTAGAAAGCGTCGGTAGTAGCCAACTAAACCGATCAAACGTCTAACTTGGGTGGTGGTCTTAGGGACTGGATAATCAACAATAGCAGATACTTGAGATTCATCTGTACGAAGGCCTTTCTCATCAACAACAAAACCAAGAAATTTCAATGAGGGTCTGCAAAATTCACATTTTTCAAAGTTAACTGTAAGACCAGCCTGTTTCAATCTTTCAAAAAGTTTTCTCAAAATGTCTAAATGCAAATCAAAATCTGGTGTAGCAATTACAATGTCATCAAGGTAATAGAAAACATAAGGTTCTAATGCTGGACCAATAACCATGTCCATCAAACGACACATGCTCTGAGCGGAACATGATAAACCAAAGGGCATGACACAAAATTCAAAAAGTCCTCGTCCTCTAACAGCAAAAGCAGTTTTCGGTCTTGATTTCTCATCTAAAGGGATTTGAAAGAATGCAGATTTTAAGTCAATTGATGACAAGAATCTAGCATCTCTCAACTTATTAATCACTGAGTCAATGAGGGGCATAGGATATGCATCTTTACAAGTCACAGAGTTAAGCTTGCGTCCGTCAAAACAGATTCTATACTCTCCAGAAGCTTTCCTCACAAACCAAAGTGGACTACACCACTCGGAATTTGATCTCTGAATAAGACCCTGCTTTAACATCTGATCGATTTCCTTGTCAAGATGTTTTTGCATTGCTGGTGGCAAAGGGTATTGTCTTTGCCTAATGGGTTTGGCTTGACCAGTATCAATATGATGGGTCAGAAGGTGAGTTCTTCCTATTCTATCAGTAGGGCCAATTGACTTGAATAGGTCAATCACTTTTGAAAGTTTGGCCTTCTGTTGGGGATTCAGATTTTCAGCAGGACAAATAGTGTTCACCACACAACCTGACATCTGATACTGATTATCTGGAAAATTGGCATGAACTCTGAAAGCTTTTAAGAAATCAATACCCAAAACAAGACTATAATTAATAGACGGAATTACCCAAATTTGTACATCCCTTGTCATGTTACCAAGAGTGATGGGTACAGTAAATTTTCCAATGGTAGCCCGTGGAACACCATCTGCAGTTGTCACTTGCAGAGAATAATCTAAAGAAAGATTCACATTCCATTTTTCAAGCAAGGTAAAACCAGAGTTTCCCAAAATTGAAACACTGCTGCCAGAATCGGCAAGAGCTATAAAAGTCTCACCTAAGATTTGGACTTCTAGATAGGGTCTCTCATCACCAGGTTTAGACACAAACATGGGACAGACCTTCTTACATGGGTCTTCCAATAAGGTACAAGGGTTCGGATTCTCTACAGGGGAGACAAACTCTACTTTTGTTTTTGCTCTCCTTTCTGGGATTTCTTTCGATTGTTTGGAGACGACTGAGCCAGAGCTTCGGCCTGCACAGGACCTTGAACTGGGGTACCTGCGTCGTCCAGTCTTACAGTTTCTCGAACACCTATGACACCTGGGCTTGATCACTCCTTGTGATCCACAACCAAAACAAAATCTTGATCTAGGACTTGAACATTTGGAAAACACATGTCCAGTTTGATGACAATTCCAACACTCATCCTTAGATATAGAAGAAACATCAAAGGACTCACTATTAAACACCCTTCTGTTTTCTCTGGGATTATCCCTAGATGTTGAAAGGTAGGCTAAGTCTGGTTCTAAGAAACTAGAGTTACTAGGGGTAGGAGGTTTATACCTATCAGATCAACTTCTAGACTCCTCTAGCTTTTTGCAGAGAGTTGTCAGCTCTGACACTGTATTGATGTCATGAAGAGCTAGTTGGGCTACGTAAAATGGCAAGAGATTGCGCCTGATTTTGTTGACCATGGTCTTCTCATCAGGTTTTTCAGGGAGACGATTAAACAGTCCCTCCATAGCACAAATATATAAAGAGACTCGTTCATCAGAACCTTGAGTTCTATTATTGATCTCCTGCATCAGGTCCTCCTGATACTGATAAGGCAAGAAATCTTCCTTCAACTTAGCAACCAAACTGTCCCAGTCTGAAAACCTAGATCTGTTAACATTAAACCAAATCCAAGCTTTATCCTTGAATAGATCACCAGCTGAAAGAAATAGCTCATTTTTCTGTACACAGCGGGATAGTCTCATGGACTCAACCTTTTCTAAAAAGGAGACAACGGACTCATTTGAAGTCCCTTTAAAACACAAATTCCACTTATATGGTAAGACAGGCTTGGGGTTTGAGAAAATTGGAGCTGGAGGCATTCTCTCCACTGGAGTGCTAGTTGCAGGTGCAACCTTTTCATCTAGCTCAGCTTCCAATTTTAAAAGAAGCAGAAGCAAACGTTGCTTCATGGCTTCCTGACTTTCATCATCGGTTCTTAAGCGATTGATCCTACCAGAAACATGGGTCAAACGAGATACAAGCCTCTTGTGTTCAGAACTACCAGTAGAACTGACAAAAGCTGCTATCTTTTGCTCTAAATCGGTCAATGATGTTTTATTGCATCAACATCGTCATCATGAGGCTGAACTATAAATGACTCAATGAAAGATCTGTGAGCTCGTTCTTGACTGAACAACCCTCTCAATACCTTTCGTTTGTCATCCATACTACCAGACGGTTGGATACCTCTCACACGGAGTTCATAGTCTAGTTCTGCACTCAATAAATGACCTGCGTCCATTTTGGGAATCAAAATCTAAATCAATCCATAATCAAGAATCGACGAAAGATATACTGCTTA
Organism: Callosobruchus maculatus; assembly: GCA_951848785.1. Classification (NCBI taxonomy): domain Eukaryota; kingdom Metazoa; phylum Arthropoda; class Insecta; order Coleoptera; family Chrysomelidae; genus Callosobruchus; species Callosobruchus maculatus. The sequence continues at coordinate 3,701,107 of CATOUR010000130.1, forward strand.
CAGCAGTCAATAAGATAAATGGTCAATAATCAGAAAATATTCGATAAGTCTAAATACTCAAAATGTAGGCAATCAATAAAAATCAATAATCAGTAGCTATATACTCAAAGATGTAGGCAATCAATAAGAATCAATAATCAATATATACTCAAAAATGTAGGCAGGATAAAGTCTTGAACGCAATAAATAGTTAAATTGTGTAAAGCTAGATTGAAAGTCACAACTAAGTTGAGACCTTCAAGCTGGCTAAAACTGGGGTGCCTTTGGGCTGCTCAGTTTACTTACGGTGGGTTGTGGATCCTTGGCAACTTATTCTTTTCCTCTTATAAGAGATGTCAGGCAAAATCACTAACTTTTAACGCGAGATTACTCTAAGGTTCAAAGACTTCAAGAAAAGGGCGCCAGGAGTTTTCACCTCCAAACTCCAAGGAAGTTAGTGAAATTGCCCAACCTCTCCAGAAACACTGAAGGGATGGGCGCAGAAAAAAAAATTCAAAAGAGAATTAAACAGTAACAAGTATATTGGTTTCTAAAATATAAATTAAATGAATAGTGAGTTGTGACTTATTTACAGTGGTAAAAGGGGACTGCTGGCTTAAGTGAGCGATACAACCTGGCTTGCTTAACGAGGTTGTCTTCTCCTCCTGGGTCGGCTTGTGGGCTCCTTCTAACAGCTCCTTCAGAGGGTCCTCTTTGATGACTGGCAGCCTAGGCCCTGACCCCTACTGTTTGACTTCCCCCTTTTTAGGCTGAGGGGTATCTAGGTCTGGCTCGGCTACCACTTCCGGCCGCCGTCATGCAAAGTATAGAAAAAAGAAGGATTAGTGTCTGGACCCTCTATGGCAAAACCCCAGGATGTAGGAGGTTATGCAAGCTCAGGCGTACTACTTGGCTTTGAATTGAACAATTAAAAGCCCCCTCCCCAACAATTTAGTTGAAACAATATCTACTTAAATTTAACAAAGATCCCTTACTAGCTTAAATTCTATACTAAAATTTCTTAAAAGTTAAACACAAAGCTATAGCAGATATCTCCCCACAATGGTTCACAATTGAATCTGCATATATAAAAAAAAAAGAATATAATTTTAAAATAAAGTACCAATATCGTATCAGCAAAGTATCACCTAACCTAGATACTTGATAGGCCTTTCAAGTCTTAATACTTAAGATAAAATTTTAAAAATATGAGTCTTGAAGTGAGCAAGGCTATAGTCCACTTAAGTTCAAAGCAGTTTAATTGATTTAAGAAGAAATCAAGGCTATGATTCTATTAAGTTGTTGCTGGCTCTAGTGCTCCAGAAAATTCAGAATCTTGAAAGGTAATGCAATCACAAAAAAAATTATCAAGCCCACAAATATCTACTAAAATGTCTCAAAATCAAATATCACCAATAATCCAGAAAATTGAAACTATATGAACAGTAGTTGCAAGGTACGAGCAACTATACTTCAACAAATACTCTCACTGCTAAGACTATAGCTCAAAAAAAAACAAAAATCTATGAGTACGTTCAGTCTCACACAGATGTACTTCGGTAGGCTGTATCGGTTGTAAAGATGGAAAAATTTGTCAAATTCGTACAGCAAAATTACAGCTCAAAATTTGCAAAATGTGTGTGAGCACACTCAAAAACGATCAAACTATACCAAAATAAAGAAAGATGCTTCTCTCTCTCTCCCTCAAAAAAAATGTACGAAAGGGGGAATACTGAACAAGTTTAGCCACCTATGCAAAAGTGCTCATTAGCTGCCCAAAATGGCGGAAAAAATAAACTAAGCAATTTTTACACAGACTCTACCAAATAAAAAAAAGGTGTGCTCTCTCTCTCTCTCTCAAAGAGTACAAATGAGCAACAAAAAAAGGAAAAGCGGAATGAAGGTCACCCTTGGAGGTGACTACAAACTCTAGATGCGAAAGCACGTAAAATAGCTCGATAGCTGCCAATATGGCGATCAAATTGAAATAAGCAACTTTTACGTACCTTCTATATCCAAAGTAGCAGGAACAGCTTGCAGTCACACTCCTATGAATCCTTCCAGGGTCTAGAAGTAGGTGGAAAAGGGGGTGTATTCCTTTAGATTGACATCAGCACCAGGTCAGTTCCTTCGGGAAGCAGATGCACACACTTGGGCTGAAAACACATATATAACACAGTACGGCATTCACAATCTGACTCGAAAATGAAACTAAATCAAATCAACAATATCGATTTTAGATACTAAAGGTTCGATATCAACGGTATGCTAGCAAAAATTCAAAAGAGTCGCTGGTTTAACAACGCGGCACACTAAAACAGAAATATAGAATCCAAGAAAAATGGCGGAATATTCACAATTCACAAATAATTGTCCGTGTTACAGGGTTAGGTACTTCAAATAGAAATCTCGCGAAAAGAGAGTTAATAACTTCAAAGTCTACCTCCACGACAAATAAAAGAATCTATTTCATGAACATGACGGAAGGCCCAAATGAAAGGAAAAGAAAAACCTAATTTAAAGATGGCAGAATGCCGGATCGATACACTTGACCTGTTGCAGTTGCAGAGAGAGAGTCGAAGCAGAAGCAGAAAGAAGCTAGGGAGAGACAAGCCTATTTATAATTTTTCGTCGGAAATCACGAACACTTCTCGAAAGTTCACGAGCTTTAATAGCCAACTGAACAATCACACCAGGCCCCTAGTTAGGCAATGCCGCCAACGGCTCACTACCAACCCAACCTCAAAGTAACTATAGTCTTAATTGCAAATCGGGACAGAATTACTATTATTAACAAAATAAACTCATAAGAGGGAACGAAAAATGCACTAAGAGAATGAAACTAACAACTTTGCAAGTCTAGATTCTATAGACAACAATATAGTAACAGGTTAAAATTTCCACATGCGAGTCTGGTTGCATATACCACATATCCATCAGGAAAAGGACACATTTCAGGCGTATGATCGGTATCCATAGGCGCGGAAAAGGGGTTCTTCCAATAGCGTAACGGCAAAGCATACGGGAGGAACAGATATCTACCTGTCAATCGGATATAATTCTGGAAGAATTAATCTATAAGGGAGTCACAGACGACGTGTAACGAAATTAACAAAAATTTCGTTACACATTTTAAACTGCCTTATAGAATGTTTTCCTGGAAATCAGTACATCTTATGAATCAATTTTTAATTTCAGTACATGTCAAAACACCATAGCGCTGTGCTTGTACAAAAGCGTACCTAATGATATTCTTCCCTATATTGTTATGAATAATGATTCTTAATCACAAGTAAGAGAGATTCTTCATTTTTTTACAAAATATCAAGTATATATATTTTCTACTTTATATTATTTGAATGACAATGTAAAAAATAAACAGAATGTTACCTAAAAGTTTACATTACTGTATCGAGTATTTTTGTCATCGATAATTTTTGAGCGATTCCAAGCGGATATCGGTACTTTTGTAGGGGTATCGGTATCGCATTAATTACTAAGGAGTGTAATCAACTGCACAAAATTCTCTGTACGAACCAAACGCGTCTTCATTGGCGTTAGCAACTCAATCTTGGGCAAAAAATATCGAATTTGTATCGGTATCAATACTTTTTATTTTTGCGTTCCTACCCAGATTTCTCACCCATAATGGCGCCGTCAAGGTCAAATTATATATTATATAGGATATTCAAATTCAAATTTTCAAATTTATTTGACAAATATAACTACATGAATTATAATTACACAAATCAGTAAAGCTTAGTTTTCAGTTTAACAGCAGCGATGATACTGTAGTAGACATGGTAGTTATTGTATTAATATTTGTATGTATAGCCATATTCTAAGCTAGATAACGGCACAATCAGAATATGATCAAATATTTACAAACAAGAATGGGTTCTGGTTTCATTTTAGAGGTGGTCCTATATACTTACTAGATAAAGGCTGCTACAGAGACCCTAGAGGTTGGGCATTACTACCTAGGCAGTAAGCCTGTTTTGCCTCATACCCAGTCTAAGGGTTTTTGCAGTTGTACTTTGAAGCTTATGAATATTGTATGTGTATCAAAATCGAAAAAAGAACAAATTTAACAATGTATGTGGATGACTGAAAACACGGATATAATTTAAAATAATGATAGGAAGGATGCCACTGTATACCATGGAAATCAGGTTGCACTAAAATGGAACTAGCTATCCAAAATTATTTACAATTATTTACATGTCATCATTTTTAAGAATTTCATATATAGGAGATATTCTGCTGGTTGATTAGTATGCTGTGGTGCCTACTACGCTGACGTATTTACGAAGCCACCCGATGCCATATAGTACATAGTGCATAGAAACACGTTTCTAGGTTACAGATTACCGGTGCTGTGCTACCATTCGCTCTAGGGGACATATCATTCGTCGTGGGGAACGAGAGGTGCCGAATTTACTAAAACTACTCGTCCTCTAGGCTCGAGCTTATACAAGCAAATAACTCCAACAATGCTCCAACATAGCCTTTCTCGCCTACCAACAGAAGGCGATGTTCGTTATTGAGTTCTCGGCACCTGTCGAGACGAATATTCTTTCTAAGGAGAAGGAAAAGCGGACCTCGGAAAACATCGGTGTGCTGTGCGGCGGCGCACATGTTAGCCGCCAGAATGCAGAAGGCTCATCCAAAGGTCTCTTAATCTACTTAAGATGCAATATACGCAGACCCAGTGATTGTTCACCTCACGGAACGAGGAGTAGTCATTGGGCGCGGTGTATCGGAAGCCGGATTGCACTTTTTTTAGTTCGATATACATATTATAGCCCTTCTTGTCCTTGGGGTGAGAAATTGCCCCTAAAGGCGGATGAATCAGTAGATACCCCATTTGGTTAACGGCATGAGAATGCAGAAAGCATAAGGGAAACTACTGTATAGATCTTAAAGACATCCCAAGAGAAACTCGTAAAACGAGCAAATGCATTTTACGAGTTTACAACATGTGTGTTAAGACATTGTGTCAATGATGGTGATACATATTATGATGTTACTTAATCAACCATGCTATGCATCCAAACTAAAAGATAACTGGCTTACAAGAAGTTGCAAGAAGAGCTTGTTGAAGAAGGTCGCTTTATCATAAGGAACGCTAACGACAGGGATATGAGGCGGATGAGTTATTCTTGATAAAAACCTCTTCATTAGTTTCAAAACAGAGATGAGAAATGACAGTCATCGTATTGAAAATCCTCAGTCTTAATAATTATATACAAACATCTGTGTAGCCGACAAATTTCAAAGAATTGTAAATAGTATATTTTTCAAGGTTTCCCAAATGTCAAACTAATTATGAAATTTGAATGCAGACATTTTAATCTCCAGTATCTTAGCAATTAGCTATATTGGGGACGATCTGGGGTCCTCGGAGACTATGTTGCCGTTAACGTAGATGGCGGACCATGTATGGTAAGGATTGTACCCTGAGCTGCGTTGAGTGAACAGCTCTAGGGAAATTAATAGTTTTAATTGCAGCGACTAACGAGGTAACCTCCAAAGCATAGCCCAGTCATAGTGGAAATCAATTTTCTCCCAACCCTTATATAAGCGTAAGGGTGGATTATTTTCATTTTGCACAAGAACGCCTAGATCCATCTACAAGCAATATAGGATTCAAAATATGCTATTAAAGAATTATAGAACCAATAATTATATGCAAATAGAATTACTATTTTAAAATTTTGATATCAAGGATCTCGTCTATAGAATGGCATTCCATGTATTATTAAGAAATCTTTTGTTAAAGCCCTAAACTAGAGCAGTCTCAGATTCCATATTGGAAAACTTCATCTGATGATGATTTGCAGTATGACGCAATATTATTTGTAGGGATAAGTAAGGGATAAGTAAGAATACTTATCCTGATTCTGATGAATATAAGTGAAAGTGTCTACTTTCACTGTCTACTTTCACGCGGAGTGTCTATTCCAGTGACGGAGGTGTGACGGGGTTGCGAATGTGCCTGGAAAACTGTGTGCAACTTTTGAACCAATTTACTACCCAGAGTGGACACATCGCTTTAGGATTTTTGATGTTTGTGATTATGATATTTAATATTACTATTAATTAATTCTCAAACACCGTTTTAGGCATTTTAGGGGTTACGATCATTTACTACTTTTACTAAGGTGGGGGTTAAATTGGAGTGATTATGAGGTGGGAGATTGATTGGGCACTGAGATATGTGCTGTGTTCATAATAGGATGTCCATTGACCTGTGAAAGAACGACCTAGCGGCATAATTCACTTTTTTGCAAGCGGACGAGTGATGATTGGTGCAACGGGATCTCAGGCTACAGCTTCATACTATGGAAAAATAAACTGGTATCACCGTAATGTGTGGGAAGTACTGGGTCAATCAAGTTGAATTCATTTCTTCTACATGCTTAGTCCTAAAATTTTACTCGTCCACTTTAAAATCAGATCTCAATTATTGCCGATTGAAGACGCTTCATGCACTCTTTTTTTTTCAAAAAAAATTACGTCATGTGGTTTGACTCAGTACTCCTCTTACATTATCTGTAACAACACGCTCTATGTATAATAAATAATGAAATGGAATGAAGGTACTTGCTTACTCCGCAAGAGGGAGATAAATTCAAACATTTGGTTCACAGAAAAATCGGAAAAATGAGGGGTACCGGCTGGATTCGAACCAGCGTCTCCGGCATTCTAGGCCGACGCGTTACCAACTACACTACGGTCGCCCGTACTGCAGCTGATATACCGCGTCGACGACTTGATATCAGCGAATCCATCGACCCCCACCACTCCCCCGTATTTCTCTGCAAACCATGCATTCCAGTCATCTAGAGAGGTCTAGTCGGCGGTTGGGTGAGTGTGAATCTCTCACCGCTATTTTGCACGACAGCTCTCTTTCTTACTGAACAACCTCGCCGACTGAGTAGTCGTTGTTCAGTAAGAAAGAAAGTTATGACCTTAACGAATGACAACTATTTGCGATTTTATCAAAAAAGTGTGCAAAAAAACTCGCAATTCAAAATCATGCATTCTTCAAATGTTTGTAATTTACCAACCAAACACGATATTTAAAAAAGGCCGAATAGGTGACAAGGCGCAAGCTTTCTTCTTCAATTTGATTTTTGAACCATTACTGTAAGTTTAAAGGTAACGTCAGAAGCTTGGAAATGCGAAATTCATTTTTATGTCGACCTTTGGATCTTTTCACCTTATCTTTGGATTTTTGGACTTATTTCCTCTCATCTTTTACACACACATTGGAGAAAGGGAACAGGTGGCCACGCCTCCTCGCTAACACGGGAATACGTATTTTCTTGGATTCTCAATTTCGCGCGCTATACCCTGGGCCCTTAAGCGGAAGATGCAGAGAAAACAGATTTGCAGAAAAGTGTTCATAGATCTGGTAGTCTGTAGAGCGCCATAAATTCAGCGTTTCTCTAATTTGAATATCCGAGGAGATGGCTCAGTATGTTATTATACCGTGTTATCACAATTGGTGGCACTAGAGGAATGCAAGCTGAGCAAGCAATGTTGTCGTGCTCCTTCTAGCAAATCTACACACGTTCGCAAAATGTATTAAGATCAGTTTGTGCATAAGCATTGAATGAGTTTCTTCAATCCTCAAGCTAGTGCCCAAACCACTTATATATCCACATTCCTTTGGTGCCATCGTACGGATGAGGTAGGTTGTACACATATTTGTTTTGGAAAGACTACTTTTGGACATATCTTACCGCTTTAGACATGCAAGTATTATGGATTTTCAAAAATCTAGCAATACGGTCTCAATATTTTATTTCAAGAAATATATCAAATAGTATATTTCGCCAGACATTTCCTTTTACAATCATTATGGATATACCAAAATGTTCATGAATTTATTGAGAATTTGAAAGAAACAACCTTCCCAAGAGTGCCAGTGATATACAGGGTGGGCCAATAGTGCGTGGACGGAGGATTGTGGGCTTACTGAAAAATATTCCAAAAATCTGTCACCTGACCATGGTAGGGACCCTTGAGGCCTATTACGTAAAAATATCTTCACTTAAATTCTGACGTTTATACAGGGTGATTCATATCAAACTTACATTTTTTTGAATGGAACCCCCTATATATTATTGTATATTTGGATTCCTTGATCAATTCTAGTGTGACTTTATGTATCACACATGGAACTTTTAACGAACCGTTTAGGCGCAAATCACCATTTTTGGTATAAGTAGGTATCAGAAAAAAATTGTATATCGCAGCGACTATAAAACTTAGAAGGCCGTGACTTTGCGGTACGACTAAGCATGAAATGCGTCACCTAAGGTCGGACGGCTAAATTTGAATTCTTTTTGTGCTTGAAGAAATCAGAGGATAAATTAAGGAAACTTCAATCACAGATAACTTGATTTTTTTAAATGGGAACGCCTATTTTGGTTTAAAGAATCAAATGTAAAATTTGATTACCTTTCTAACGATATAGCATTCTTGATATCAATCTTTTTTGGTTTTCATTTTATTTCACATTCTCTGTCAAATCGGCGTTTTTCAATTTTCCTGCATGCAAGCAACCTAGCAGGCCATGAAAAATAAACAAAAGCTCGTTAATGTGGAAGAAAGCAACTAAGTTAGCAGAAAGATGCAAACTAACCTGAGCAACGGGGCAAGATTATCAAAATTCTTTACAACATATTAGCTCTAACCGGAAACAATAGTGGTAACAAGAACGCTCATTTCTCACAGCCTACTAGCTATTAGCCAATTTCCAAAGTCAGTAAAAAAATATTTAAATCAAAGGAAAACTACTAGTGATTGTTGCTGGCAGTAGAATATCTATGTCTTCTCAATAAATTTTCACATTTAATGCTATGAAAAAGTAGCCATTTCCATAAGTCAAAAGTAATGATACCTTTGACTGGAACCCTTCAAATTCTTCTTCTATTTATTAGAAAAATCGTGGAAAATGAAACTTGATTTGCAGTCTGTTTGAATTGTAAAACATAATTTGGTTTGTAGAAAACTACATGAAATAATCGCAATTACAACATAGCGTGATTAAAAAATTCTAGCAGTTATTTCAATAGATGTTCAGAATGCTCCAGTTGGAGATATCTTCACTTTTCACTTAATTAAACGGAAATGACTAATTTTTTTATCCCATTAAATGTGAAATTTCATTCTAAACATGTTAGACTGTAAGCAAAATTCAGTGGTAGTTTTCCTTTTGTTTCAAAATTTTTAATCGTTTTGGAAAGCTGTCAAGCTCTAGTAGATCTCAATAGCTAGTAGGCTGTGAAAAACAAACACTTCTGTCATACCCCAGCTACTCATTGACATTAGATATCTTGCCGCTGCTGTATCCGGTTAGAGCTAATATGTTGTAAGAAATTTTCATAATCTTGCCTCGTTGCTCTAGTTAGTTTGCATCTTTCTACTAAGTTAGTTGGTTTCTTCCATATTAACGAGCTTTTGTTTATTTTTCATGGCCTGCTAGATTGCTTGCACGCAGGAAAATTGAAAAACACCGATTTGACTAAAAATTTGAAATAAAATGAAAACCAAGAAAGATTGATATCAAGAACGCTATATCGTTAGAAAGGTAATCAAATTTTACGTTTGATTCTTTAAACCAAAATAGGCATTCCCATTTAAAAAAATCAAGTTATCTGTGATTGAAGTTTCCTTAATTAATCTATCGATTTCTCCAAGTACAAAAAGAATTCAAATTTAGCCGTCTGACCTTAGGTGACACATTTCATGCTTAGTCGTACCGCAAAGTCACGGCCTTCTAAGTTTTATAATCGCTGCGATATTCAATTTTTTTCTGATACCTACTTATACCAAAAATGGTGATTTGCGCCTAAACGGTTCGTTTAAAGTTCCATGTGTGATACATAAAGTCACACTAGAATTGACCAAGGAATCCAAATGTGCAATAATATATAGGGGGTTCTATTAAAAAAAATGTAAGTTTGATATGAATCACCCTGTATAAACGTCAGAATTTAGGTGAAAATATTTTTACGTTATAGCCCTCAAGGGTGCGCGTACCATGGTCAAGTGACAGATTTTTGAAATATTTTTCAGTAAGCCCACAATCCTCCGTCCACGCACTATTGGCCCACCCTGTATTATTTAAGACACGCAATAAATCCCTTTAACATTTATAATGAGCACCAATTAATGGATCACCAAAAATTTGCTAATGGAATACTAAAGGACAAAACTGGACCGTTCATATTTGATGAACCTTATGAACCTTACCAATTTTATTAGTTGAGCTACTCTTTGTTGCTTTGTACTTTTATATTGTACCTTTGACGGTACATTTACAGTTTATTTAGGTCAGCTGCACGCATAAGAATGAAAAAAAATGATAATATTGGCAAAAACCGAATGAGTAATATGAAAAAATTAGCTTTATACTTATAGCCTAGATAGCTCTGAGGCACGCCTAATAGCAAAGTACCTAAACATGAGCGAGTTATGGATGTATTCGGATCAAGCATAGACAGAAACTGTATATCATAGGAAAATTTTGGTTCTCATTTTTGCGAACATGATCTCACAAAGCATTTCTGAATACATTTTACTTCCCACACCGATAGGTGACGGGAGTATTGTGATCGTGGAAATTTTCGATTTTGAGATAACATGCTTTTTGAGCGTTTTATGCTGTCTCCATAACAAAAAACCACGTCACTCCATCTGGTCGGACTGTTTGTCTGTCTATCTGTTGGCGTTCTTCTAGAAGCATAATCTCAGTAACCGCTACATGAATTGTGATGAAATTTGGGTAGCTATATGCTGTGGAGCCATAGTAGGTAATGCTGTTATAATTTTGAGAATCTGTGCATCGACGGCGGAGTAATTATCAAAAAACAAAAATTTCTAATATTCCTCAAACTTCGTTTTTATGCGTTTTATAGGTTTCTGATCATTATTCTACTTTTTTGAGTGGGGTGAAATTGGGGTGGTTGAGGGATGGTGCTGAAATTTTTTTGTACTCATAATAGGTTGTCCATTGAGCTGTAAAAGAAATATCCAGTGGCATATGCATATTGCTTTAGATCGTTCTCTATCATGTGTAACGGGGAAATCGTTGAATAAATTGTAATGAAATTACCGTAACGAGGACGGAAAACGCGTATGATTTTTTGAAATCGTTTCAGTGGCGGTGCAGCAATAATAAAAAAATTAGGAAAGAATTTACTTGTGTAAATTCAAACGGTGCTCTCGCTGTGGAATTTGTTGGTATAAAAATTTGAAGTTTTTTTAAACCGGAAGCGGCATTGACAAACCTGGAATCTGTATTTAGTTTTCTCTAGCACCTGTATTTTTGGCTATCTTTTGTATACGGACAGACGGACAGACGGACAGACGGACAGACGGACAGACGGACAGACGGACAGACGGACAGACGGACAGACGGACAGACGGACATACGGACAGACGGACAGACGGACAGACGGACAGACGGACAGACGGACAGACGGACAGACGGACAGACGGACAGACGGACAGACGGACAGACGGACAGACGGACAGACGGACAGACGGACAGACGGACAGACGGACAGACGGACAGACGGACAGACGGACAGACGGACAGACGGACAGACGGACAGACGGACAGACGGACAGACGGACAGACGGACAGACGGACAGACGGACAGACGGACAGACGGACAGACGGACAGACGGACAGACGGACAGACGGACAGACGGACAGACGGACAGACGGACAGACGGACAGACGGACAGACGGACAGACGGACAGACGGACAGACGGACAGACGGACAGACGGACAGACGGACAGACGGACAGACGGACAGACGGACAGACGGACAGACGGACAGACGGACAGACGGACAGACGGACAGACGGACAGACGGACAGACGGACAGACGGACAGACGGACAGACGGACAGACGGACAGACGGACAGACGGACAGACGGACAGACGGACAGACGGACAGACGGACAGACGGACAGACGGACAGACGGACAGACGGACAGACGGACAGACGGACAGACGGACAGACGGACAGACGGACAGACGGACAGACGGACAGACGGACAGACGGACAGACGGACAGACGGACAGACGGACAGACGGACAGACGGACAGACGGACAGACGGACAGACGGACAGACGGACAGACGGACAGACGGACAGACGGACAGACGGACAGACGGACAGACGGACAGACGGACAGACGGACAGACGGACAGACGGACAGACGGACAGACGGACAGACGGACAGACGGACAGACGGACAGACGGACAGACGGACAGACGGACAGACGGACAGACGGACAGACGGACAGACGGACAGACGGACAGACGGACAGACGGACAGACGGACAGACGGACAGACGGACAGACGGACAGACGGACAGACGGACAGACGGACAGACGGACAGACGGACAGACGGACAGACGGACAGACGGACAGACGGACAGACGGACAGACGGACAGACGGACAGACGGACAGACGGACAGACGGACAGACGGACAGACGGACAGACGGACAGACGGACAGACGGACAGACGGACAGGCGGACAGGCGGACAGACGGACAGACGGACAGACGGACAGACGGACAGACGGACAGACGGACAGACGGACAGACGGACAGACGGACAGACGGACAGACGGACAGACGGACAGACGGACAGACGGACAGACGGACAGACGGACAGACGGACAGACGGACAGACGGACAGACGGACAGACGGACAGACGGACAGACAGAAGCTCTGCATAAGCTCACTTCTCTTCAGTGAGAGCTAAAGACGAAAAGCATGAAAACAGCTCAAGCTTCGTTTTTAGGCGTTTTTGGGGATCATGATCGTTTTATGCTTCTCTTTTGGGCGCGGGTGAAATTGGGGTGATTGGGTGTGGGGAGGGGGGTTGTGCAACTGAAAAAGTTTTGTATTCATAGTAGGCTGTTCATTGACCTATGAAAGAAAGACCTAGTGGCATGATTTTTTGGTCCATTCGAATATTGCCTTGCCTGTTACAGGAAAGGTCTTAGAATTTTCTGATGTATTCCTTCTGATCTTTTTGTATTGTGTAACGTGCGATTGATTTTAATGACATTTCGACACAGTATTACTACCAGCAGAGGTCAAATTTCAACATCGAGATGTAAAAAGCATCCTCCAAAAACTGAACACCAATAAAGCTACTGGTCCTGACCAAATTCCAGCCATTGTCCTTAAGCGCTGTGTCGCTGAGCTTGCACCTATTCTTTGCAAGCTCTTCAAACTTTCGTATCAACGAGGCGTGTTTCCCGGTTCGTGGAAGATTGGCTGCGTACAACCCATCCCTAAGAAAGGCAGAAAAACTGATCCCACCAATTATAGACCTGTGGCTCTTCTCAGCATCATGTCTAAGGTTATGGAGACTGTCATTAACACACAGCTCCTGGAATACCTGGACAACAATGACATCATAAATGATCGCCAGTATGGCTTCCGCAAGCACAGGTCAACAGGTGACCTCCTTGCCTACGTCACTCACTTGTGGAACAGAGCAATAGACAAACATGGCGAATCCCGTGTTGTTGCACTTGACATATCGAAAGCCTTCGACAGAGTATGGCATGACGGACTTCTGGCCAAGCTTGCTGCTTATGAACTACCACCTGGCCTGCGCCAGTGGCTGAATAGCTTTTTGAACGATCGATGACTGTTTGTTGTAGTCGAGGGCTGTTCATCAGACGTATTTTCAATAAACGCCGGTGTTCCTCAGGGACCTGTCCTATCCCCTACACTGTTTCTGCTGTACATCAACGAGCTGCTGGAAATAACATCCAATCCTATCTACAGCTTCGCAGATGACAGTACATTAGTGTCGTGCATGGAACCAGGCAAGCCACTATCATCCCAGGAGACGGTACGTCGGCGACAGCAGCATGCCTCACAGATCAACGCAGATATCAAAACAATTGTCGAGTGGGGATTAGCAAATAAAGTACAGTTCAACGTACAAAAAACTTAGGCAACAACATTGACAAAGAAGTCTCACGATGGCTTACCAACCGTGGAAATGGAGGGTCACCCCATAGTCGAATCACCTTCTGTCAAGCTCTTGGGAATCAACATCAACAATAACATGTCCTGGCACGACCATGTCGTCAGTATTGCTAAAACGACATCCCAGAAGCTTGGAGTTTTGTTCCGATGTAGGAAGTTGTATACACCAGAGCAACTGCTGCTGCTCTACAAGGCACAGATCCGACCATCGCTGGAGTATTGCTCCCATGTATGGGGATGTGCTCCGAAGCACTCTCTAAAGCTTCTGGACACTATCCAGAAAACAGCAATTAGATTAATCGATACGCCTAACCTCACAAAGGACCTCCACAGCCTGGAACATCGAAGGAGGGTGGCTGACCTAAGTCTGTTTTACAGATTCTATCACGGAAGATGTTCGAGTGAGCTCTCCCAGATAATAACACCAAAGGCCGTCCGGACCAGGAATACTAGAGAAGCTCTGCGAGCTCATCCTTACCAGGTCGAGGTCCTTACTCCCCGAACCAGTCTCCTCCAGCATTCCTTCTTTTGGAGAACTTCGACGCTGTGGAATCAGCTGCCGGGGAATTTGTTTCCCGACGGCTACAACCTGCAGCGGTTCAAATCTAACGTGAACAGACATTTGTCCTCTCGCAGCGCTTCTACAGCGCCATAGGCTTTCAGCCTTTGCGGGAGGCCGACCATAAAAGAAAAAAAAACCATAGCGAGGATGCAAAACGCGTATTTTTCAGAAATCGGATCAGTGGTGGCGCAGCAATAATAAAAAAACCAAAACAGCTCAGACTTCGTTTTTAGGCGATTTGGAAATTCCTGATCGCCTTAGTTCGTCCAGTTGAAGCTTGCAGAATAAAAACTGTGTCGTCTTACTTCCTATGGAGAGAGATGAAATAAACTACTTACATGTCTTAAAGAAGGATAAGTAAAAGTTTCATATATCTTTCAAATAATTTTATTTGTAACATGTAAAATATGTCTCAATACATTTGACACAAGCATCATCTTATGATACAGTCATATATAATCAGCTCTGTGACAGTTATCTGCACTATATGGTATTGCTCGATAATCATTTTTATAAAATAATTATTTACAACAAATCTTAAATTGGGCTACGGTAGAGGCACAATATATTTATTAAAGACCTAACACGATATATAGCTGATTATGACAATTTCTCTACCTAATACAATTCACTATATACAAAGATATAATCACAAATATGGAGTTTATACTGGTTGTTTCCTAACGTACACTGTTGTTAGCAGGTTATAAACAGAAAGAAGTTATCGTAGTTATTTTAAAGATGGTAACATGAGGTAATTGGTTATCGGCACGGGACGCCTTTTTTCCATTCTGGAATATTTCACCTAACAATGCACTGCAATGCACAAACTTCTCTAAAACCCTGTATAACGCGCTACCGGTGAGGCCACAGCACTGTCATCAGAAATCTTCTATTTCATCTGAAAATTGACTAGGTGACAATGTAGGATTAAACAACCCATCCTTATACGTATAAACTCTGAAAGGCATCTGACACTTCTAATCTTCCAAGGGTGGTTTTGGTTGAAAAATATGTATTCGTTGATAGAAAAAAATGGAAATGTTGAAAAGCTCGGTGCAGGAGCACCATCCAGTATGATTAGATCATCAATAAATGTAGTTTAAGAAAAGCTAAAAAAATGCTTTTAAAGAACGTAGGTCTAAAAAGTTAATTTTTTTTAATAAGCTTATAACAACAATAAACAAGCAGCCACGCTCTTTTCACAATCTATTATTTATCGTTCATTCTTGTTTTAAGCTTTGAAAATTATTTTAAACTTCTTAGTTCGATGTTTTTAAAAGCGTGTTTTTTAGTTTTTTTAATTTATTTTTAATTTTTTTGTTAACTTATCGTCAAAGCATGTTTTTTTGAAGTTAAATGCTAATATCAATGAATATGAACAACTGTTTTTGATCAGTACTCATAGCATAATTATTTTACATTATTACAGTTAAAACTATCGACCTTCCCGAATAAATTTCACAGAAATACCAATTCCCAAATAGTTGGATTTCATGCCTTTTAAGCTCTCTGTGTAATATTAACAAACTTTAATGTGTCTGCGCCATTGCTTAGACAACGGGTACGACCGCTAGTCCGACGGATTTTAAGCCGACAAAATGGTTTTTGCGGCAAAGTTGGAGCATTCAATGTTCGGTCCAATCTGTTAAACCAAATGAGAGTTACATGCTCACAAACAAGCAAACAAAAACAAATAAGTCATACTAGAAACAAATAACGGACACGCAAGCACGATTTGTAAACTATTTGGTACAAGGCTTTGAATGGACGTTTCCTTATAGGGCGATATAAGTTTAGTTACATGCCTAAATTCAACAGGAAGGTGTGGGTCAAGGATAATTGCAATGTAATGTTTATTGGACAAGCACCCGGTGCCATGTGGTCATATGCCAAAACTTTGTCACTGCCCAAGATACCAATACCACAATGCCACCATCTAAACGATAATTTGAGTACCGTATAAATATTCAATGATACTGTTTGAAAAGTTACTGTTGAAATACATAAATTTTTATCTACTTGCCACAAAATATACATGTAGCTTTCCACAGCAAAGACGTCACAAATTTATTATCTTTTGAAAATTATTGCACTTTAATTTATTCTGTCGTTACTGACAGAACAGAACATTGGAGCTATAGTACAATATACAGAATTATTCTTTAGACCGTAGGAAAAAAGTGAGCATACCTATATCATACAATCTAACAGATTGAGGATAAGTATTTGCATCTTATAAATAAGTGTATGCTTCCTGCTTAGGTTCGAAGAAGATTTATATTATATCAGGTAAAATCCTTAAGAGAGAAGTAAAACTCGAAATGTCTCTAACTCAGTATCTCTAGCTGTATGTCACGATTTAAATTTCCTTCCTCAATATTGGCCAAAAAAGTTGATAAGAAATATGATGCCAGCGCATCCGCTACCGCGCACTTTTACATCTAATTTTTATGAATTTTTAGGACGAGTTCTAGACATTTGCTAAATTAGATGTGAAACTGTATTGAATTACTGCGCATTCGATTTTTTTACTGGTGACAGTTGAAAGGTGCGGTTATGAAAATTATTTTAGCTTGCATTTGTTTGCATGCCATTTGTCAAATAGCCAACGCCAGCATAAATCTTCGTACGAAAAAAATAACTATAAGTAGGTTAGAATAAGATCACAAACTTGATATCTTAGAGATTATATACCACTTATATACATACAGTATTTTATAAAACAAGACTCGTGGCATATTGACAGCACGACAATAACTTTGACAGAAATGGTAACTGTCAACAGACATTTATGTGACATGACTGTATTATTATTGTACATTGTTCATTACAATACATTCAAAATTTTGGAAATAATATTCTATACAAAATAATGGCATGTAGTAATATGTGTAAATCAATATTATATAAATCTGTAGGTCAAATGGGAATTGAACTAATACAGCTATCACATTAGGCTTGGAAGTCTGTTTCGTAATAATGTATTGCCCAATCCCGCATATCATGTACAAAATATAAATATTAAGTATGTAACTTAAATTAAGATACAGAAACAAAATTACTAATATATATTAACTACACCTACCAACCTTTAAGGAATTAGGGAACGAAATGGCCTAGGAGTAGCGTTTCAAAGAAATACACAGAATTCGGTATAAATTTAAATGTAGAATTTCTCTTCATTGTTTTGTATAAATGTTTTAATTTTTTTTAAATAAGCGAAATTTTGATACCCATTTTAATTTTTTTGCAAGCTTGTTGAATAATTTGGGTCCGTAATATGTGGATTGTTGTGTAACAGTTTTATGACTAAATTCTGTTTTAAAATCAAGGTTAATTTTCGACCGGGTATCTCTCATATAACTGATGGTAAATTTATTTTGATCATGAAACATTCTATTTAAACAGCTGTCAACATATAGCAAATATACATTTAGTAGTTTAGATTCATTGAATAGTTCTTTAGTTGGGTAAAGTTTGTTTTTTTTTCAAGATTATCTTCAGTATTATATTTTGAGCAACTTATAGCGATGAAAGTGTTGATTTGAAGGCTGCATCTCATAATAGATTCAACAAGGGCTACTGTGCTCCTAAAGTTGTCCTATATTTGTAATAAAATATTTGATGGTTTCATACAAACAGAATAACTGGTCATTGACATTTTGGGATAATTTCTTGGTCAAATGTTTATCCAATATTTAGGTAGGAAATTTGGATCGTGACATACAGCCTTAAGAGAAATACTTGTAGTAGGCCTTTACGGAAACTATGATCGGGTTAACCCGATCACTTGGATCACTGATCCTGGCGTTCGGAAAGTGATCTAGGATCGTTGATAAATATGGTCAGTTCTCTCTTGTACGATAAGTGATCCCGATTTTGTTACACAGTTCAGTAGCTTTCTTCTTAACCATCTGTTTTTTATTTTTAAACCAAGTTTTTCGTTGTTCGATATCCCTTAAATCCATGGAATCATAAATTCTACTTGACAGATAACAGATCGATCCGGATTCAGATCACTGTTGCCGTAAAGGCCTAGTGTTTCGCCATCCCACAGAGAACAGAAAAACTTTGGACCGATGAAATCTATTGGAGACGGAGCAATCGAAGACTAATTATGTCCAAGCTTCCTGCGACGCGCGACAGGTATTAGGTACCTCAAATACTCGTAACTTTTCAATTACTTTTTTGTTAATATTTTTGTTTGATTCAATCAAATTTTTAGTAAATGTGGCATCGTAGTGTCAATGTGTAACTCAACTTTTTTCCTATATGTTTTACATAGATATACGTTTATTTCTTCTATTAAAACATTTATGCTATACACTTTTTCTATACAATATGTAAGTCACCGTTTACCGTTCCTCTAACTATAGTCCAAGAAGAAAGGTATCTTGAAAAAGAATCTCCTTTTTACAACATGATTGCATTACCTCAAAATAATTCTGAGAAGCACACTACATCATGATAAGGTAAGATAGAACTAAGAA
This sequence comes from Callosobruchus maculatus, assembly GCA_951848785.1. Taxonomy (NCBI): domain Eukaryota; kingdom Metazoa; phylum Arthropoda; class Insecta; order Coleoptera; family Chrysomelidae; genus Callosobruchus; species Callosobruchus maculatus. Next base: position 3,720,192 of record CATOUR010000130.1, read on the forward strand.
AATCACTTGGCCAGAAAAATCGGTGTCATAATCTGCACACCATATAAAACGGATGCCTCATAACAATGCTTCGGAAATATTAGTGAGTTCCAGAATATACTGTCGTTTTTAAGTACTTACATATAATGAGGGTTTTATTTTGCAAGAGAATTTTCTTTAGCGAGGAATAAATGTAATGCGGAATATATTCAGCAACGTCCTGAGATACAAAAGCAATATATATGCACATTTACAAACAAAAAATACTGCGAACATAAAAATATGATCTTGTTAATTGTAGCAGCTAAGAAAAACACACAATATGCATGTAAAGGTATATTATAAATACTGCCATTACATAACTTGGATCAATCAAAATTAAAACGTGGCAACCCCACATGTGTAGGAAGTGTGACTTCACCTATTATATTTGAATTGATATGCTTTAAAACGGACTTAATCAGGAGCGTGCAGTGGGTTTACATTCAGTGGGTGCAACAGGTAGCTAACTCAAGTAACCTATATAATTTCCACGGTGAACATTCTTCATTATGACCTCTAAAACTGAGTTCTTGCTCCCCAAAGAAGCACGTGACATCAACTAACCATTTAACAATTTCCCGATTTTTTTTTTCGATCCAATGCATTATGTCTCCTGTGATCTTCCCTTAGTTGTAGGTCCAAAACATGCTCTATTCGCAAAGTTCCAAAACGTTTTTGTTTAAAAACTGCTTCCAAATGACTCTTACGGTTACAGTGTCTTATCATTGTTTTTTGAAGCTTGCTTGGGAGATTGTTTAAGTCGGAAAATCCTAAAGCATTCCACACGTTTCTTTCCACGGTCGAGAAAAGCGGACATGGCCAGCAGAACAATTCTCCAAGTTCTCCACAGCCTGTCAACCGCCCATGCGTGTTACACACACCGATATTAAACTGCCGTTTGTAGTCTTCCATGTCCTTGGTAATGTCCATAGCTGGAGTAGGTCGATTCTTTTTTTAGAATTGACTGTTTCTCTATGAATGATCGCACCGAGAAATGTTTACTTTTCAAAGAACGTATACAGTTACATGCACATGCCATATTCCACTGTCGGCCCTCTATGGGCCCGTCGCTTGACGATGCGCTCGCTCCCGCAGGAGCTGCATCAATGGCCGTTTTCCACTAGCCGGCACGGCATCGGCACCGATGACGGCAATGTACCGGGCCGGCGTTTTCCGCTTGGCTCTGTTACGCTAGTTGCGCACACACCGATTTTGGACGGCCGATAAAGTATCGGACGATATTTTATCGGTGGAGCGTTGCTTTCACAAACAGCCGATTTTTGCCGGACAAACGAGCAGTTGATTGGTTATCGTCGTCCAGTAAGTTGCAAGCAAGTTGCGGCAAGCAAATTGGGCTTTTTTCAAAGAGGACCTAGGTAGCAGGCTCCGTCCTATAGATCAGGATCTCAGTAAAGGGGAGGGCTTGGAGGCGGCAGTTGATTCTCTGTGTAGGGACCTCCTTTGAGGATAACTGTCCCCTACGCAAGTGGGCGTGGCGGGCAATTCCAGCTTCTGGACTAAGAAATTAGAAACCAGGAAAAAGTCCCTGCACAAACTACTCACGACAGTTAGGTACAGGAAAGATACTCCTGAATGGGAGGAGTATAGGATAAAGCTACAGGAATATAAGAGGGCAGTCAGGAGGGCCTCCAGGGAATCTTGGAGGAACTTCTGCAGGTCCATCAATGATATTCCTGCGACGGCAAGGATGCATAGGATCCTTAGCAATGACACCAAGTCCAAGTTGGGGACCTTGACGGACTCCAATGGTCATAGAACCAATAACGAGGAGGAAACGCTTAAATTGCTGATGAGTGTGCACTTTCCGGGATCGGTTGCTGCTCAACAGACAGGTAAACATAGGCCACTCTGCCGTCCTCATAGAGAGGAATGGCAGATGGCAGGAGAAGTCGTCACTTATGACCGCACAAGATGGGCAATAAATACTTTTGCTCCATACAAAAGTCCAGGCAAGGATGGCGTCATTCCAGCCATGCTACAACATGGACAGGAACTGGTACTACCATACCTATATAGTTAGGATATTTCGCGCCTGTGTGGCTACTGGCTTCACACCAAAGAGCTGGTTGCATTCAAGGGTCATTTTTATTCCTAAGCCGGGCAGAGGTAGCTATACTCGTCCGAAGGACTTTAGACCGATTACTCTTTCGTCGTCACTGGAGAGGTTGGTTGATAGATATATCAGCCCTTACAAAGGGTTGAAATCCATGCCTATCAGTTCGCATACACACGCACTTGATCATTTGGTCAGCAGCCTTGAGAAAACGTTAGATCAACGGGAAGTAGCTATGGTAGTATTTCTTGACATCGAGGGTGAGTTCAACTGTACCACTACCAATTCGATAAGACGCGCCCTAGAGAGACATGGAATTGCTCCAATCCTAGTGGAGTGGATTCTTACCACTCTAGAGTGCCGAGTGGCTTCTGCAACGCTTAATCACATAAACTATAGCGTTGCAGTGACGCGAGGCTGCCCACAAGGCGGTGTTCTTTCACCTCTACTATGGTGCTTAGTGGTGAATGACCTACTCGTGAGACTAAGTAACACAGGGGTCTACGTGCAGGCGTATGCCGATGATTTGAGCATAGTGGTCAGGGGTAAATTCATTAATACAGTCTCCGAGGTAATGCAAGGCGCGCTACGCGTTGTAGAAACGTGGTGTAATGAGGTAGATCTGTCAGTGAACGCTGAAAAGACGGAGCTCGTTATGTTCACTAGGAGAAGGAAGATGGAAGGCCTCGTGAGGCCTACCTTTTTCAGAACGACACTTGAATTGTCTCAGTCAGTAAAGTATCTAGGAGTCATACTGGATCACAAGCTGACTTTGGAGGCAGCACGTGGATTATAAGGTAAGCAAGGCTCGAAACTCATTATGGGCCTGCAGAAGAATTGCCGGTAGTAGTTGGGGCCTAAGCCCAAAAGTGGTGCACTGGATCTATACTACAATAGTCAGACCATTAATATATTAATCATAGTGTGGTGGACCTGTATAAAGACTGCGGCAATAAGAGCCAAACTTAATAAGGTTCAACGTTTGGCATGTCTTAGTATAACCAGTGCAGTGCGCACAACACCTTTGAGTGCCATTGAAACGCTTTCTCCTTTGGATCTGGTAATTCAAGGGGAAGCTAGAAAAACTGGGTTCCGTCTCTGGAGTCAGGGTAGATGGAATTTTATGAATCCAGGCAAAGGACATTCGACGATTCTAGCAGAGTTGCATGAGGATAGTCCTATTTTGTTGGAGAGGAGCGATATAGTTTCTCTTACGCATCGCTTCAATCGCAAATTTACGGTGGTGTTTCCGTCAAGGGAAGAGTGGGAGTCTAGGGAAAGACAGCTCATCGAAAGAGGAGGACAGGTCTGGTACACAGACGGTTCACTTCCTAGAGAGGGCTCGGGCTCGGGAGTCTACGGACCCCATACAAGACTTTCACTTCCTCTTGGGGGGCACACCACAGTGTTCCAGGCTGAGATCTATGCTATACTTGCTTGTGTACATCGTATTCGGAAAATTGACGGGTCTACTATCTGCTCTGACAGTCAGGCAGCCATCAAAGCACTGAGTGCTTGGAAAATAACGTCGGGACTGGTCCTGGGGTGCAGGAGGGCTCTTGACGACATCTCAGCTAAACACAAGGTATCACTGATGTGGGTACCTGGGCACGCGGGGGTAAAGGGTAACGAAATGGCAAATCTTCTGGCTAGGATGGGATCCGGCAACAGTTTTGTAGGCCCGGAACCAGCCTTAGGACTATCTGCAAACTTGATTAGGAAAACAACTGGAGATTGGATCCAGAGTCCACACTCTCTGAGATGGAACAACATCTCTGGTCATCTCCATCAAGCTCGGGAACTATTAGCAGGGCCTGCAGAGAGAATAGGACAATTTTGTCTCTCTCTGGATAGGAGTAACTTGAGATTGCTAGTAGGCCTATTAACGGGTCACAACACCTTCAGGCGTCACTTGTTCGTGATGAGGGTGGTCAACGACCCAACGTGCACGTGGTGTAGTGAAGAGGAAGAATCCTCGGCACACATCTTGTGTCGCTGTGAAACCCTGGGTTATCACAGGCAGACTGTGCTGGGCTCAAGAGCCTTGGAACCAATAGAGATAAAACGGATAGGATCTAAGAATGTACTTGCCTTTGCCAAAAGGGTAGGTCTTAGGAACTAGCGCGGATAGAGGCGCAAGAGGGCCCATCGTGTGGCCTACGCACCAGCCACATTCCGTGCTGGGTAGCCTCTGGTCCTTATTCATTCAAGTTGCATTATAATTTTCTTTAATGAATCCCAAACGGGTTGTTGCAATGTGGTTACTGTACCGTCGTATCAAACGCCGCAAGATTAACGCTAGTTGCACACACGCACACGGATTTTGGACAGCCGGTAAAATATCGGCCGCTATTTTATCGGTATTATTTTGCTGTCGGCGTGTATGCCAAGTTCCATTCCATCCAGTGGTTCACTATTGGAATTTGGACGGCCGGAATAAAACCGACCGTCCAAAATCGGTGTGTGTGCAACTAGCGCAATACGATTACTCGCATTTTACTTCTCTAGCTTCCGGCCCGGTGCATAGCCATCGCCGGTGCCGGTCCCGTGACGGCTAGTGGAAAAGCACCCGATACCGCCGCACGCTCAGAACAGTACTAGGAAGAGAAATTTAAATCGCTTATTCGGTACCTATGGGGATGCATATATAGAACAATAACATTCGATCTTGCATTGCGACTAGTGCTCACAGGAAATAAGCAATCCCCTCTTACGGATTACTGACGGCTGAGTGGGTTGCCGTATTTTAGGCGTCGCGGCCGATCTTGTTTTTCGCCATATAATAGAGCAGGCTTTTTGGAGGCGCTCCATGAATAAAAAATGTATTACAATTGGCTCGCAAATAAAAACAAGCAGATATTCACAGCACAAGAAAAATTGCAATTTATTAACAACTTCTGAGGGGAAGCAGTGCTTCCATGTACCGCACGCTCCTGGACTTAATTTTTGTAGTGTAGATGACAGAGAATTTGCTGGTTCGGAATGCTCCTGTAACTATTCTTACATCTGTTAATTGAATCTGCACAAGACCTTCTTGCTGAATTATATACAACTGTAGCGTAGTGCGTAGCTTCAATTAGGTTCTTATATACTTTGATGCGATCGGCACCGCAACGAGTATCCCCAATGCACTTGATCAAATTTTTTATATCGGGTCAAAGGATATGTGTAATCTTTCCAGTAGCGATAATGATTGTTATATTTCTGCCTCATGCAGTTAAATAAATTGAATTTTTGTTCTAGCATTAGATAGAACTCCACCTCCTTTCTTCTAGCAAATCATAAATCAGAACCGTCGACCTTTTGACAACGAAAGTTCTTTTGTACTGGATTAAAGTGGAAATCGGCAAAATGAAAACTAGTTTATCGTAGCATAATGACTACAAAAACGTCTATTAGATATACTCGAAAATGAAGTCAAAAACTCGAAAATATGCAAATAAAATTGAAAGTACAAGGATATAGAAATGCTTTCAAGGACATGATCTATTTTCTCTTTTTTTCATATTTCTTGATTGCAAAAGAAAGTGAAATCGATCTGCAAATTTTTCAATTCAATTCAAATGAAATACCAGCTGCATTTGCTGGCATGCCAGATACTATATTTACTGTATATAGCCGCAACACCAATTCTTCAATATGCATCTGTCTTATATGGTCTGGGTGATTTTCTATAGAGAATACGTCAATACAACTTCTAAAACTTATCCTCTTTGTTCCGTCGTTCACCAGTGGCCTTCTAATAAAATCACATATTTCTGGTAACATTTACCTACGTTTCAGCCACCCTTATGGCCTTATTAAAGTATAAAAAATTATATAATAACAAATAGGTATTGGAAAATAAATAATAAATTAATTTTTAATGACATTATTTGCCAGCTCATCCAGGAGACAGCTATTTTTTGTTAACTAATTTCCTAACTAACGGTAATTCAAACATCTTAGTGCACAGTGTCTTCTTAATATTTAAAATTACAGAACATTATTTATTATTTCTAAAAGGTACATCCTTCAAAAGTTAGCACAACTTGTAAGACAGTTATAAGTGAATGAATGAATATTGTTCTCGAGCCGAGAATGTGCGCCCAATGCTACCTTATACCGAACCTTCCACTTGATATTCAAAGAGGGATTGTTTCTAATTCATCACCTAATAATAGCCCTACACTAATAGGACGCACTTTTCACCCCTATTTTGCATATTATGCTACACCACCTCTACTTCGGTCTAGGTGGTGGTTGAGGAGGTAACGAGAATTGTCTATGAGGAGGTACAGAAGAGCGGCTAGGTACAGGGGGTGGTCCGCAAAGTGACATCTGGGACCTCAGAAGTCCTGGCGGAGGGGCTGGGGGTGCAACCTGCAATATAATTGAATACATTGTATGGAGCTGTGGGACTTACGGTCGTGGGAGACCCGGTCAAAGCTGAAAGCAGTGGGACGTGCGGTCGTAAGGTGCAGGTGTTTTTATTATACAGGGTGAGTCAAGCTCAACGCCTCGGACTCTTGTGACCAAACGATACCACTTTTCGAAAAATCGACTTTGCGGGTATATGTAGGTCGAATTGGACTACATTCTAAAAATAATGGCTTTTATACAGGGTGTCTAATAAAAGCGTGACATATCAAAGTTGTGTTTTTTTAAATGGAATACCCTATATATTATTGCATATTTAGATTCCCGGGTGCATTTAAGTGTGACTTTATGTATCACATATGGGACTTTAAGCGAACCGTTTAGACGCAAATCACAATTTTGGGTATAGGTAGATGTCAGAAAAAAATTGAATATCGCAGCTACTATAAATCTTAGAGCGCTATGACTTTGCCGTGTTACTAAGCATGAAATGTGTCAATTTACTATAGACGGCCGAGTTTGAATTACATTTGTACTTGGAGAAACCGGTAGATCAATTAAGGAAACTTCAATCAACGGTAACTTGATTTTTTCAAATGGGAATGCATAAGTTTTTTTATACGATCAAATGTGCAATTTGATAAGCTTTCTAATGATATGCAGTTGTAAATATCAATCTCTCGTAGTTTTGATTTAATTTCAAATTTTCAGTAAAACCGGTGTTTTTCAATTTTCCTACCTATAAGCAACTTAGCAGGCCATGAAATATAAACAAAAGACTGTTTAGATGGAGCAAAACAACTAAATTAGCAGATAGTTACGGACGAACTAGAGTAAAGGGACAAAGTTATGAAAATGACTTACAACAAGTCAACTCTAATCAGAAATAGCAGACATTACACATCTAAGGTCAAAAAGCAGCTGAAGTGCGACAGAAATGGATATTTTTCACAGCATACCGGCTACTACAATATTTTAAAGATTGAAGATTCACAAAACCATTGTGAATTTTGAAATGAAAGGAAATCTGCCACTAATGTTACTGGCAGTTTATTAGCTTCGGAATAAAATTTCACATTTCATGATTTAAAAAAATAGTAACCGATACCTATGGCTGGAGTTCTGCAAATTCTTCAGTACTCAAAAGCAAGATCGCCGAAAATGAAGAATAAAGTAAAAATCTGCTCAAATTATTAAACATAATTTACCTGGCAGAAAATTAAAATATTATTTTCCTTCCTCCTTCCTCCAGTATTACTTTTTTTGCGACTTTGCTAATAGATGCTGAAAAATTTAAAGGACAACAGTGAGAGGTATCATGTCTTTTGACTTTGACGGAAATGACTACCGTTTTATACCATTAAATATGAAATTGCGTTCTGAAGATATTAGACTGACGGCAACGATCGCTGAAAGATTTGCTTTCATTTCAAAGTGTTTAGTGATTTTGGAAATTTTTAATCTCTAGTACATTGCAGTCGCTAGTAGGCTATGAAAATTATCCATTTCTGTCGTACTCCAGCTTCTCTTTAATATTAGACATGTTACCGCCGTTGTTTCTGGTTAGAGTTGATTTGTTGTAGAGAATTTTTATAATCTTGTTCTTTTACTCTAGTTCTGCTGGATCTTTTTGCTAAGTTAGTTGTTTTCTTCTATCTGAATTCGATTTTGTTTATATTTCATGGCCTGCTAGTTTATTTATAGGTAGGGAAATTGAAAAACACTGATTTGATTGAAATCTCGAAATTTAATAAAAACTACCATAGACTGATATTCACTACCTGATATAATTAGAAAGCCTATCAAATTGCACATCTGATCGTATAAAAAAATTATGCATTCCCATTTGAAAAAATCAAGTTACCTTTGATTGAAGCTTCCTTAATTGATCTACCGATTTCTCCAAGTACAAATGTAATTCGAACTCGGCCGTCTAATGCAAGGTGACACATTTCATGCTTAGTAACACGGCAAAGTCACAGCCCTCTAAGATTTACAGCAGCTGCGATATTCAATTTTTTTTCTGACATCTGCCTATACCCAAAATTGTGATTTGCACCTAAACGGTTCGCTTAAAGTCCCATGTGTGATACATAAAGTCACACTAAAATGCACCCGGGAATCTAAATATGCAATAATATACAGGATGTTCCATTTAAAAAATCATAACTTTGATATGTCACGCTTTTATTAGACACCCTGTATAAAAGTCACTATTTTCAAAATGTAGTCCAATTCGACCTACATACACTTGCAAAGTCGATTTTTCGAAGAGTGGTATCGTTTAGTCACAAGAGTCCGAGGCGTTGAGCTTGACTCACCCTGTATAAGCGGAGGCAGTGGGAGATGCGGTTGACGAAAAATTGTACAAATCCATATGGTAATTAATCCTTGTACTATTTATGGATGAATTAAAAGAGAAAATATTATTTTCAGTTTCAGCATTTTATACCACGGAACAGAAAAGATTCCACTCTGCATTTATTGCAAGGTAAGAATTTTGTTTAGTTTTCTGACAAGTACTACCTGCTAGATTTTTTATGTTTTTTTTTTTTAATTCTTTATTCAAGTTTTATTCTATATTAATAATACTAGAAATAATAGACAATAATCTTATAACATTTCCGTCTCGCTCGTACTTGGTTGTATTTCTGTCGATTCTGTCATCCAGTTGAACATATATTTCCTTTTTCGCTTTACTCCTTCCAAGTTTGACTGGGAAGCTATCTCTAGTTTTCATTCTGCCACGACAGCAAAAACTTCTTTCTTTGAGACAAACCCATGTAAGGATATCTTTACTTTTCCGATATTCGCGATACATGTAACCATTATGTATTGCACAAGGTTTTCCTTTACTTGTAGAAATAACTTGAATTTCATTCTCCATGACTTTTGCTTTGGTATCTATACGAGTATAACTCCACTATCTATATAACTCCACTTGTCAAACAACAACAGCAACTAATATATGTGCCCAGGTATGAGCTCGTTAAAGTGTAATTAAAACAGTATACCCCGTATCCTTTGACCGGATCTCGTACTCGATCTAGGTAGGAAAAACAAGGTGATCGCATCTCCCACTGACCGCATCTCGGAATGACCGGAAATCGCACGACACCCATTGTATCATAATTGGATGCTAATCGACGAAATAGTTGAGAAAAGGAGAAACTCTTATGTAGCTCAAAATTTTGAGTGTAAAATTAGGGTCACTGGATAAAAGAGACTCAGGTGTTAACACACAGATGATATGTGTCTCCACTTTGGAATGTAATTACTACTTTCGCCTAAACTAAGAAGGTCTTTTTACCAAAAATGTTTGATTTCAAGCCAAAAATGGTATATCTATATATTATAGTATGTTAAGGTCGATCTATATTACACCATTCTTTGTTTGTATGCGTGTCGTGTGCTGGAAGACATTGTTTAACGGTTTACTACTTTTGACCATTTTTACTTCTCACACAGATAGGTGCGGGGGTATTTTGAACGAAAATTTTCGATATTGGGATAATACGCTTTTTGGGCGTTTTATAACATCTACACTAACAAAAATCCATGACACTCATTATCGTCGGTCTGTCTGTCTGTCTATGTGTCTGTCTGTCTGTCTGTTTGTCTGTCTGTTGGAGCTTTTCTACCCTTGTACTCGCAATAAACGCTGCATGGATGTGATGAAATTTGAGTAGCGATATGCTGTGACGTCATTGTAGATAATGATCCTATAATTGTGGATTTTGGAGCTTGGGCGGTGGAGTAATTAGCAAAAAACAAAAAAAATCAAATATTCCCCAAACTTATTAGACATTTTAGGAATTCCTGATCATTTTCTACTTTTTTGGATGGAGTTAAAATCGGGGTCGTTGAAGGGGCCTCTAAAACTGGAAAATTTGTTGTATTCATAATAAGCTGTTCATTGACCTGCGAAAGAAGTACCAAGCGACGTAATATCTACTCGTATACATACAACGCGTAAGGTTTTTAGAAATCGTATCAGTGGTAGCGCAGCAATAATGAAAACAGCTCAATCTTCGTTTTTAGGCGATTTGGATTTTCGTTTTCTACATTCTTTAGATGATGTAAAATTGGGGTAGTTCAGGGATGGGGTTGTATAAGTGAAATATTTTTGTATTCGTAGTGGACTCTTCGTTGGTCTGTTAATCAACGACACAATATACGTTTCAGCTTTATTCGAATGTTGCCCTACCTTAGACAAAGATAATCTTGAATGAATTAAGTTTCTAGATCATACTGTGGGCCGTGTTAGAGACCGATGAAGTCTATGGTTTCTGAAAATTGTGTCAGTGGCGGAGAAACTAAATTCCAAAAGAAACAGTACAATATAAAAGGCGTTAAAACTCTGTTTTTGTATACCCTAGGAGTCTCTGATCATTCTCTATTTTTTTCTGAGTGATTAAAATGAGCCCAGGTAGGATGGCGCCTCAGATAGGGTGATTAGGAAACCGCGGAGCATTTCACTGTCCCTTCAAGATTGATACAGGTAATATAATATGCTTTTAAATGTCAAATAATCGGCATTCCATATGATTAGGGTATCAATTGAAGATTCTTGCAGAATAAAGTGTCGTTCTAGTTCCTATGGTGGGAGATGCAGGAAACTACTAACGTATTTTCTTGTTGTATGGTTTTTGTGGGCGTGAGGGCGATGATTTGGTTGGAAGGGAAGATGAGAATATAGGTTCATGCTATGGAAAAATAATAAAATTGTATCACCAAATAAGTGGGAAGTACCAAGCCAATCAACTTTACTTTATTTTCACTACTAGTATCAGAAGTCGTAATAATTATGTGTACATTGCTGTTTCTTGCCAGCAAACCTCGATGTTAAAGCCCTGAAGGTAGCAACAAACATGCCGAATGCGCGGAGCACCCGAGTCTCTTTTATACAGTGATCCACGTTTTCTCTTAAAAATGTATGGTCACAACCTCAAGATTTTAGCCTGTTCTATACAGGGTGACTCCTAAGTTTATACTTTTTCCAGATGTGTATAGAAGTCGTTAAAATAAACAAGTTTTTCAAATATTTTTTTTCCAAAAACTGAAAACCAAGCGAGGTACTGAATCAAAAGACTATAACTGCGATTGTGTATCAAGATGTACCTAGTCTGTTTATGATTAGTTTTTCGCTCGGATTTTTATCTTATCGATCAGCATTGTACCTGTCAATTAATGCACTAGTCACTTTAGTTTATCGTTGTTAATTTTAAATTGGTAAATCTTAAAAGTTCTTTCATAATAATGTGTTACTTTTAGGATTTACCAATTAAAAATTAATAAACAAAACGTGACTACTGCACTGTCTGACACGTACATTGTCTAATCGATTTACAAAAATCCAAGAAAAAACTAAACTAGGTACTGTGTCTCGCTTATTTTTCAGTTTTTGAAAAAAGCTATTTGAAAAAATTTATTTTCACGACTTCTGTACAGGGTGACCTAATAAGAATGGACGCCGGTAGTATCTCGGTAACCGTTAATCGTATAACTTCGAGCAAAAAATATTATTAGGTAAATCGGCTGAGAAAAATCGCTGGAAATTATTTTCAAGTTCCGCAAGTAGCCGCTAGAGGGCGTAACTGTTACGGTCAATCAGAGAAACAGCTTTTTCTCAAAAAATATGCAAATAAAGGTATATTATAAACTATACCGTCATGAAGACTGAATAATTCTCGATTTTTTTTGTGTTATTAATTTTTTGCTCTATCTTGTAAGATGTAGTGGTGGGGGAATGTAATAGAGCTTTTTATTTCAATGGTCGTAACTTTGGTATATGTCAACGGAATTAAACAGACTGTGTCTCGCTTGAAGGAGCTGTTCCTACCTAATAAGTTGTTACATAAAAATTATCCAAGTTTATCTTGACTTAGTAGCTACAGGGCGATATTTGACATAATAACAATTATTACGCATTATTACGAAAATTTTGAATGGTATGCTATATATCTTTCGACATACATATATAGAGGATAAAATTCTTAAAAACTGAGCGAAAGATTCAACCTCCTAGCTATTTTCAAACCGGAGATATCAGTAAAACAAGTATTCTGACAAGTGTGCTGTGAGTTTCAGAAACAATTGCCGCCGTATAGGGATATAGCCTCCGCCTAATCGTTTTACTAATCATTTTATAGATAATACTCGAAGAAAAAATCATATTTTGACTTTCTGAAACAGCCACCAGGTGGCGTAGTAGGCGCCAATAAGTGCTGTATACAATTTTCATGATAATGGAACTTCTAAAAGGAACAAACAAGAACAAATTACAGTATAAAATTGATTATTAGTTTAGTCACTATTAAAGGTCAATTTAAGCTGATCACAAAGTGTTATATGAACTCAACAAGCAATGATACTAAGAAAAAATCAATGTGAATAGATCTTAGAAATTAAGACCTATTAACAGCAAAATAAAGCAAAATAAGGTGACATAATAACAAGGATAACAAACAAATGATACTCAAACATAATTCACATGAGCATATCATAACTATTGTCAGTGTTGCCAGTGTTCGATGGCGTCTATCGTGTGTTAGATGCACTTATGCATCCATTCTAGCGTAGATAAACCTGCCAGTTTAGGCATCTAAAGCCGTACTGAAGATAGGTATGGTATACGCATGTGATTTTGGTTCATGTATTTTATCTATTAAAATTGTAGTTATACCACGTTATTTTGCTTTATTTTGCTGTTAATTGGCCTTAATTTTTAAGATCCATTCACATTGATTTTTTCTTACTCTCTTTTCTATCGAATTCATATAATACCTTGTGATCAGCTCAAATTGACGTTTAGTAATGATAAAAATAATAATCAACTTTATACTGTAATTTTTTTTTAATGCTTCTTCAAAAAAAATTTAAATTAATATGAAAATTGAATACAGCAGCTATTGGCGCCTACTACGCCACCTGGTGGTTGTTTCAGGAAGTCAAAGTATGATCTGTAGTGTTTTACTTGAGTATTACCTATAAAATGATCACTAAAACGATTATACGGAGGCTATACCCCTATAGGGCGGCAATTGTTTCTGAAACTCACAGCACACTTGTCAAAATACTTGTTTTACTGATATCTCCGGTTTGAAAATAGCTAGGAAGTTGAATCTTTTGCTGACTTTTCAAGAATTGTGTTCCCTATATATTAATGTTAAACGACATATAGCATACTATTTAAAACTTTCGTGATAGTGCGTAATAATTGTTATGATGTCAAATGCCCCGCTGTAGCTACTGAGTCAAGATAAGCTTGGACAATTTTTATGTGCCAGATTATTAGGTAAGAACAGCTCTTTCAAACTTAACTGATACCAAAGTTACGGCCATTTAAATAAAAGCTTTATTACATTCCCCCACCATTACGTCTTGCAAGATAGAGCAAAAAATGATTAACAAAAAAAATCGAGAATTATTCAGTCTACATGACGGTATAATTTATAATATATCTTTATTTGCATATTTTTTGAGAAAAAGCCATTTTTCTGATTGACCGTAACACCTACGCCCCCTAGCGGTCACTTGCGGAACTTGAAAATAATTTCCAGCGATTTCTCTTAGCCGATTTACCCGACAATATTTTTTACTCGAAGTTATACGAGTAACGGTTACCGAGATATTGCCGGCGTCCATCCTTATTAGGTCACCCTGTACATAGTTAATATTAAAGTATCAACTTAGGACTCAACTTTCGTTGCTACTATTTGTATTGTACTACATACCCCAGGCGGCAATGCTGGAGGTGGATACTTGGGGGGGCCGCCCACTGGAGTCACCGATCCCGGCTCAGGGCTGCATGGAGGCGGCGGCAGGAACGGGCTGGGGGGCGGCAATTGCTGGTCTGCGCTCGGTGGCAGCTGCTCGGGCAGCTGCTGCACAGGTGGTGGCTTTTTGTGGCGCGACGGTTGCGCCATCTGTTGGGCCGCTGGTGGATCTGGGGGCGGTTGTTGCTGTTGAGGCGATTGCTGTTGTAGCGGCTCCTCGATTGCTTTTTGGATAGCTATGTCCTAGTGCGGATGTTTCAAAAATGACATCAGATAGGTTGAATCAAGATAAGGTGCTTTTATGGTACCTACGTGTTAATTATATACATACTATTTTAAAAGTACAAGTAATTTTTATAATATTTTCTCGCTACTCTAGTTGTTCTGCGTCTTTCTGCTAACCTAGTTGGTTTCTTCCATCTGAACAGAATGTTGTTTATTTTTCTTCGCCTGCAAAGTTGCTTCTATGTAGGAAAATAGGAAAATTGAAAACCGCCAATTTAACTGACCACTAACGGAATGGAAACTAACATATATTGATAATCCTACATTTCATTTCAAAAATTAAAGATATACAGCTGGAAGAATCCGATATGCTGGTCAGCTTCGACGTTGTTTCATTATTCACAAAGGTGCCATTGAACTATACAATTCGTCGTTAATCTCACAAACCGGCGTAACTCATTTATCCTCATTTTTCAGGAGAGCGTGTTAAAGATTTTTACATTATTCACTGCACTTTAAAAGTATTAACGATACAAATAATATTTTTTTCGTACAAACATTTCTTTGGAAAAGATGTTCACTTTTAGTTGCTTGAAATTACGAAGCAATGAGAATAGCCGTTTTTGAGATTTTTTGAGAAACATCAGTTACGACCATTTGTGAGATAGGATCAGTTACCATTATAGCGGTATTCGTCTTTTTTATTTGAGTGGAAATGGTGATTATGCTGCCAAAACTATACCCATTTCCTTTAATTTTATTTTAATCAACACAACAACAAAGAAAGTAACATTATACAGGGTGTCCCATGACGATAAAAATAAGCAATATATCGGTAGTAGAGAATTATAATTTTGGGGGTGTAAATTAGAGCAAATGTTGTATTATTTCTTATTATTGCGTTACCCAATGAGTTAGGTACTTGTTTTTGGTCACGTGACGCCCGATTCAAAATTTTCAATGAGACACTCTGTAAATTAGTGACTTTCTGTGTTCCTCCCGATAAAACAATTTCAACAAACTAGCACACTTTGGGTCTAAAGTTCAAGAGCTACAGGTACTTAAAGGATTGTACCACTACCATTAAGGCAAAAAATGAAACAACCACTAGCAAAATAATTTAACTGTAGATGTACATGTTATAACCAATCGTAGTGGTACAATCCTTTAAGTACCTGTAGCTCTTGATTTAATCACTTTAGGCCCCAAGTGTGCAAGTTTGTTGTAATTGTTTTATCGGGAGAAACACAGAAAGTCGCTAATATATAAGGTGTCTCATTAAAAATTTTGAATCGGACGTGACCAAAGACAAAAATACCTCATTCGGTTACGTAATAATGAGAAATGATACATTTGCTCAAATTTACACTTCCAAAATTATAATTCTCTACTACTGCCCAGTTTCGATATATTGCTTACTTAATCGTCGTGGGACACCCTGATGTCTAAATACCAAGTAATAAATATACAGGGTGTCCCACGACGATTAAGACAAGCAATATATCGGAGCTGGGCAGTAGTAGCGAGTTATAATTCTGGGGGTGTAAATTAGAGCAAAAAAAGTATCTTTTCTTATTATTGTGTCACCCAATGAGATATTTGTTTTTGGTCACGTGACTTCCGATGAAAAAATTTTAATGAGACATCCTGTATATTTGTGACTTTTTGTGCCCCTCTCGATAAAACAATTCCAACAAACTGCACACTTGGGGTTTAAAGTGATTAATTCAAGAGCTACATGTAACTAAAGGACTGTACCCCTACCATTATGAAACACTATCAAAATAATTAACTGTAGGGGTACATGTTATAATAAATGGTGGTTGTACCATCCTGTAAGTACCTATAGCTCTTCAATTAATCACTTTAGACCCTAAGTGTGCTAGTTTTTTGGAATTGTTTTATCGGGAGGAACACAAAGGGTCACAAATATACAGGGTGTCCCATTAAAAATTTTAAATCGGACGTCACGTGATCAAAAACAAAAACAAATACTTCACTGGGTGACACAATAACAAGAAAAGATACTATATTTGCTATAATTTAAACCCCCAAAACTATAATGCGCTACTGCTGCCCAGTTCCGATATATTGCTTGTCTTAATCGTCGCGGGATACCCTGTACAACTAAATTCTACCGTTTATGAGTTTTTCTAATGTGGTAACAAACGATAGAAAATCTTGTGCTCTTCAAGTTTTATTGCCGGCTCATCTCCAATAAACAAGGCTTGTAGGTCATCGTACTTTTCTTGGGAAAGTTTAACTGGTGCAGAATGCCGTTTTTTAACGTTAAAGGGGTGATACACGTACGAACTTTAAGTGCGCGGTTTTTAAGCTCGCGAACTTACTCGGCTCGACGCGGTGACACACGTGAAGCTGAAATCACTCATTTTGATAATTTTCCTAAATAAACAAAACTTTTAACAAACGCCAAACACAACAAGCGTTGCGCATCGATGGCCTGCCAAAACAAAATGGTGGCTCGCGGCTCGCAGTATGAGCTGAGACCAGCTACGAGCAACATTTCAAACCAGTTGGCTCGCTGGCGGTTTGCGCGACGGTTTTAAAGTACGCGTACTTGCGGTGACACACAGGCGAAAAAGGTCGTCGAGCCATAAGTGCGCGTACTTGCTCGTACGTGTATCATCCCTTTAACACATAAAGAGCACTGGTCTTTTTTTGGAACGTGAAATGATAGTTTCTTGGATTTAAAAACCCTCTGGTACGTAGACAATCTGGGCTTGGACTTGACCTTCTGGTAATTCTGGTAAATACAGAAAATACATGTTTGAACAGAAAGATCACAGTGCCAGTGTAAATATTCCCTGCTGGTGCAGGAAATGGTGCAGCACCTTTAACTGCATGCTGTTCAGGTTGCAAGTTTTTGTTTGCAGAGTCAAGTTTCCAGATCGTAGTCTCTTTATTTTTTACTCCATGATGATGTTTGTGTCATGCCGATGACGAAACTATTACAAGGCTAATAGGCCTCTATAGCCGCACACGCACTGGTGACAAAACGGTTATTTAAGCAACGAAATTTACAAGGTGACAAAAGTCATCCGTGCGCGCTAGCACTAGCGATTAACTGCTGCCGAAATGTGTCTATAGTAGAAATATGCAGGTCCAAACAGACATGAAATGGGATAAGTCGCTCATCTATTCGCGATTGTTTCGAATGTCTTCTCACAAAACGTCGTATCTCGACTTACGTCTCTTTGTGTGAACAAAATCTTACTCATTATGAGATACGATGTTATGTCGTGGTCCCAGATCTAGAAAACTAGACCACTCTCAATTATGCTGGACTCTGGGATGGATGTTCATCCTATTTTTGATCTATTTTTGATCTTAACTAAAAAATCCATTTTTTGAGATACGTCACTTTGTGAGATTAACGACGAATTGAACACATCAAGAACATTATTTGCAGAGAACATAACAAACCTTTTCAAGCACAAATTGAAAACAAATTAAAGGTGGGATGGGAAGCCCTCTAAGCCCGGTAGTAGCGAACTTTCTAATGGAGAAGATCGAACAAGCAGCTGTGAAAAGCACTCAACATAAGCCCAAGATATGGCTCAGGCACGTGGATGATTCGTTTTGGAACCACCAGTTCACCATGGAGGTAGAAGAAAACGAAAAACTGGCCTTCCTTGATGTTCTTCTAACAAGAAATGGAGCTACATTAGGACACAAGGGATATTATAGAAAGCCAACTCATAATGACCGGTACTTACATAAAAAATCAAATCACCACCCATCTCAGAAGTACGGAATTATTAGAACTTAGACATAACGGGCTGTGCAAACCAGGGAACTCGACGCCGAACTGGAATACCTAAAGAACGCTCTCAAGGTAAACGGTTATCCAGAATAGAAATAACAAGTACAATGAGAAGAAATAGAGCAAAACAAGCTAAGCCGATTACAAAAGCTTTTCTACCCAATGTGCCTGGTTTAACAGACAGAATAGAAAAAATGTTGCGAAAGAGAGACATCAAGACCATCTACAAGCAAATAAGAGAGATAGAGAAGAGAACGGTGAAGGATAAAAGAGACCCACTCACAACACCGGGAGTCTATCGCATACCATGCACATGTGGTATATGGTATATGTGGAGTGTATGCATAGGAACAGCGAAGCGATCATTAAACAGAAGGATTGCAGAACATAAGGCTAGCTGTCGACTAGCTTAAACGGACAAATCAGCGTTAGCCGAACATGGGACCAAAGGAAGGAAGCCATAGGATCAAGTTTGAAGAAACTCAGGTTCTTGCCGCAACGACTTCATACTATTCCAGACTCCACAGAGAAGCTACTGAAATACAAAAACACCACAACAATTTCAATAGAAAGGAAGAAATACAGAAAGTCAACCGGACATGTTTACCCATCCTAAAGGACCTGAAGACACTGCCATATAAGGGGAGGGGCTACCAGCGCTACCTGGTTGGGCCACGTCACCGTTAACAGGTATAAATACAGGTGCAGATTTACCAGCCGTCAGTATTTTGGAAGTCGCCGAAGTGAAATAGCTTCTGAAGATGCCACCCACTCGTGGTGGCGAAACATCAAGCCTTAATGCTAAACGACGCCGGCCTAAAAACTACAAGACCAAGGTTATGATCATGGATAGTCAGTAGGCCGTTGTGCAGTGGTTCAAAGTTTTGTCTACCTTGGTTCTTTGATCGACAATTCGGGTAGCTGTGAAAATTTGATTCGACGGCGCATTCACCAGGCACGTGTGGCCATGACGAAGCTTACTAAAATATGGCGTGACCATAACATCACTACAGCTACCAAAATGTCGCTGGTTCGGTGTCTTGTATTCTCCATATTTTTGTATGCCTCGGAAACTTGGACTGTCAAAAAAGCAGATCGAGCTCGCATCGATGCTTTTGAAATGCGGACGTGGAGGAGAATGCTGAGGGTTCCTTATACCGCCCGTCGAACTAGCGTTTCCATACTGGATGAGATCGGTAATCCAAAGAGACTATCCTCCATTGTGTCGACGAGAATGCTTACATTCTTCGGGCATATACATAGAAGCGATAATATGGAGAAACTTGTAGTTTAGGGTCATGCCCCAAGTGGGCGGCGCCGTGGGCGTTCCCCTACATGCTGGGTGGATACGACGAAACAGTTACTGGATATGAGTATCAAGAGCCGCACTGAACTGACAGTCAATCGCGAACGAATGCGAGCAATATTCTAGCTCCGACTTAATGCATTTTACGAGTTCACAACATGTCTGTTAAGACATTGTCACTATGATGACTAAAAAACCCAAGAATCACAAATTCACCACAATGTCCGTGAAAACCTTACTCAGTGAATTCAAATTTGACTGTCTGACCTAAGCTGACACATATAATGCTTAGTCGCACCACAAAGCTACAGCCTTCTAAGTTTCATAATCGCTGCAATATTCAGTTTTTTCTGATATCTACTTATATCAAAAATAGTGATTTGCGCCTTAACGGTTCATTTAATGTGCGATACATGAAGGCACACTAAAAGTTACCAAGAAATCCAAATATGTAATAATAAATACTTTACATGAGCACAAACAAGTGTTGAATTTTCTCCAGTTTCTCCCTCTTTGTAACCCAATTTTAGCATAACAACAAAAAATACATCAGGGATGTTTCTGTCTTTTGTCGCTGTTATACGTTTCTAAGGTTTTGTTGAAGTTAATTCAATAAAATCAGAATAAAAATTTCACAGACATGGCATGGAATGGTATATGATATCGATGGGGTCATTTTTTAGAGCAGTAGAAAAACAAGTATAAAATTTTGGAGATCCCCATCCCGTCACCCTTATTTCACTCTGTTCTAAAAAAAATCTAAAACGAACAGGAACTTCCGAAACTTTTAACTTTCTGATAAACTTTGGAAGAAGTAAGAAAAATAAAGCAGTATTAGCTACTAAGATTCGTTCGCTATATTTGTCACTCTCTAGGCCGTGTTCTAGATCAGATCGAAACGGATAGGGCTCGTTTGGATTTATTTTAAATACGATGAATCACGTTGAATCAAGTAAAAGACCGTCTTGTGGGTCTTTCTTAAACTACTATATGAGTCCTATATACTTACTACAGATTGCTGCTCTACAACTTCGCAGTCTACCTCCCTGTTCACCTTCGCTGTCACTTGCTGACTAGCTGATGGATGTTCCGGAGGTTGTTCAACAGGCTGTGTCTCTTCTGGTGGCGAGTAGACTGGCTGCAGGCAAGGAGTAAGTGGAAGGTGTGGGGGTGGTTTTCGAGGACCACCCACTTGAGGTCTATGGGGTGCGGGATGGTCCGTACCAGCTGCTACGTAGCTGAATACGCACAGCACTGAGTAGCAGATTTGATCGGCCTGATGGACATAGAAAATTATTTGATGAATGCAAACAAATCTTTGACCCCAATGACTCGATGACAACATGAATCCTAAATTCAAGTCTCATCTAGATGCATATAAGAAAACCGTTGAGCCTGGTCTAGACGCTATGTTTGCCACAACGTTTTGTCTGTGCAGTTCAAAACGTTGCGTGTGGATAAAAAACAGGTGGTTTTTTGAGAACTGCGCGGATACCTGTACAGTTGCAGCGATAACTGAGCTGGAGAGCATAGTTATCCATAAACTGCACAGACGAGTCGGTGCGTGTAGACATTTGTTCCGTCTTTTGATACATTTTGTTCGCTAGTTTAACGAGATTGAGATACCTTCGATAATTTCCTGAGAGCTTTTGACTGAGTTTATCGCGTTATGGAAGTTTCCAACAAATACAGTAACATAGACAAAAAGAAGCGGGCATATTAGATTTTTGTAGGAAAATTCAATGAAAATGTTGACCGCAGATAGAACATTATTTCTTAAAAGTGTATTTACGTAAAAGAGTCTGCAAAAATAAATTCGGTGATCTGGGACTTGACAGTACAATATCTATAAGCCATATTTGTGCTATTCCGTTTTGTTGTACTCCTTAAACGATTAAATAGTTTTGCCAATCATTAGGTTCGTCACGTGATTCACGCAGTAATTTGGCTTGGGTAAAGTGTTGTATTCTTAAGCATCCATTCCCTCGACCACCTTGAACGCCAAATACTTTTTAAACAGTCCATTTGTTTCCTCTTCTTTACAAAACAATAAGCAAAAATAGACCATAGTAGTACTTGCTCCATGATCGATGTCAACAAAACTGCATAAAAATGAATACAAAATGGCACCATGTGGACGCTCTAGTTTTGCAACGTTTTCATTCAGTTTTGAAACTGCACAGACAAAACGTGGTGAAAAAATGTAGCGTTTGGACCAACCTTTACTAGGTACAGTTTTACGTAGTCACCCGATCAAGTCAGACGAAAAACTAAATCACAATCGATTCATCTGTTGCGTCGGAGACGATGTTTTGTTAAGTTAAGGGAATAAAAGTGTACTCAAGGATATCACAGTCCGTGTGGACAAGGGCGTGTTCCAAGGAAGGATTGTGATATCCTTGAGCTCCCTTTGTGTAAGGGGGAAATCATTTTCTTGATGTTTCCCCAAAGGAAGCACGCAAGCCAATAGTGTGTGCTGGTAGGATTATTTGCAATCGGAATAGTTGTTTCTGTTGGTTCACTGCTTCCATATTAGCCTGATACCGGGATTTACTCAAGTCCGCTTGATGGGTTCCAAAAGCTCGAAATAGCGCTGTCATGGACTAGGGACGTCGTGCCTGATGCGATTCAAGACATGTTCCAAACAACGATTGTGACATCTTTGGGAAAGGTGGAAATTATTTCCTTCATTATTATATGCTTGATTCAATATTTCGGTATTCTTACTGTCAAGGCTATCCAAAATTTGAATGAAAAATATTAATTTAATATAAATCTATATGATCAAAAATATCATTCTTGGTTAAGAATATTATAGTCTATTCAAATCAGCTGATAACAGTTATAGCGCGCAACTCGACAGGTTTTCCGTAAATACAATGCATGAGACACATATATCCTACTAAATAATAATAAAATAAAAAGAAAATAAAAAGGTTGCTTACTGTGACGTGCATAAAATAGATCGAGAGAAGGATCATGCATCGGGAATATCGACAATTTGTGGAGTCATGCAAACAGACAGTATCCTGTGGAAATGATGCAATATCTGGCTAGCCTATAAAACAAACAAAATAAAACTAACTAAAATAAAATCCGTTCCAACAAGACCGGAAGCCTTATTTATCAACTCATTGCCATGCCAGCAACTTTATACAGGATGTTCATCCAGCCCACGGCAAACATTTAAGAACATTATTATTTGAACCGTTATACGGGGTTGCTTCAGAAAATACCGAGACTAATGCTATAGTATAAAAAATGAAATATTTGTTTAAAAATCTTCAACAGCTATTCTTCAAAGTACTCTACTGCTCATTATATTTCGGTTCATCCTCTTGTCATGCACTTGTGAGAAACCATTTTTTGATCGACTGTTTAGTATACCCAGCATTCTAAATTCTGGGGTCGTGCGTTCGAGTTTTGGTATGAATTTTAACTATTCTTAATTGTTTTGTGACTTCAATAAACAAATGGAGGTCACATGGAATGAGAGTGGTGAACCACAATTTCCACCCCTAAATATTAATTGTTCGTTGACAAGTCATCTCAAAACGGCCGTTTATGCTTCAACTTTGCCTTTAAGGGTCATCGATAGTCCCTCATTTACTCGTTTATTATTTCCAAAGTTTACAGCAGTTTACGCGATACGTAGTGTAGTTGGTATGGCGGCGGCCTATAGAATGCCGGAGACGCTGGTTCGAATCCAGCCGGTACCCTTCATTTTTCCGATTTTTCTGTGAACCAGATGATTGGAATTATCTCCTTCTTGCGCAGTAAGCACGTACCTTTCATTCCATGAACTCCTCCGCCAAATGAGGAGTCGTACTTCAGGGCTGTTATGGGCTGTTTTCTGTTCTATTCAGTTGTATTTGGTCGTTTTCTATCGTTTGCAGTTGTTATCTGCTTGCTTTCTCTTGTTTTTAGCTGTTTTCTGCTCTTTTCTGTTATATTCGACTGTGTTTAGCCGTTTTCTATTGTTTCCCGCTGCCATCTGCTTGCTTTCTGTCGTTTTGAGTTAGTTTTGATTCTATTCGGTTGTATTTGGTCGTTTTCTATCGTTTGCAGTTGTTATCTGCTTGCTTTCTCTTGTTTTTAGCTGTTTTCTGCTCTTTTCTGTTGTATTCGGCTACGTTTAGTCGTTTTCTATTGTTTAGCGCTGTTATCTGCTTGCTTTCTGTTGTTATGGGCTGTTTTCTGTTCTATTCGGTTGTATTTGGTCGTTTTCTACCGTTTACAGTTGCTATCTGCTAGCTTTCTGTTGTTTTCAGCTATTTTCTGTCTTTTTCTGTTCGATTCGGTTGTATTTCGTCCTTTTCTATTGTTTATCGCTGTTATCAGCTTACTTTTTGTTGTTTTTAGCTGTTTGCTGTTCTTTTCTGTTGTATTCAGCTATGTTTAGTCATTTTGCCATTGTTTCCCGTTATTATCTGCTTGCTTTCTGTCATTTTGAGCTACTTTTGACTCTATTCGGCTGTATTTGGTCGTTTTCTACCGTTTACAGCTCTTATCTGCTTGCTTTCTGCCGTTTTGAGCCAGTTTTGACTCTATTTGGTTGTATTTGGTCGTTTTCTACCGTTTACAGTTGTTATCTGCTTGCTTTCTGTTGTTTTGAGCTGTTTTCTGCTCTTTTCTGTTGTATTCGGTTGTGTTTAGCCGTTTTCTGTTGTTTAGCGCTGTTATCGGTTCTATTCGGTTGTATTTGGTCGTTTTCTATCGTTTGCAGTAGTTATCTGCTTGCTTTGTGTTGTTTTCAGCTGTTTTCTGTTTTTTTCTGTTCTATTCGGTAGTATTTCGTCCTTTTCTATTGTTTATCGCTGTTATCTGCTTACTTTTTGCTATTTTTAGCTGTTTTATGTTCTTTTCTGTTGTATTCAGCTATGTTTAGTCGTTTTCCATTGTTTCCCTTTGTTATCTGCTTGCTTTCTGTTGTTTTGAACCGTTTTCTGCTCTTTTCTGTTGTATTCGGCTGTCTTTAGTCGTTTTCTATTGTTTAGCGCTGCTATCTGCTTGCTTTCTGTTGTTATGGGCTGTTCTCTGTTCTATACGGTTGTACGAGTATGTGGTCGTTTTCCATCGTTTGCAGTTGTTATCTGCTTGCTTTCTCTTGTTTTTAGCTGTTTTCTGCCCTTTTCTGTTGTATTCGGCTGTGTTTAGTCGTTTTCTATTATTTTCAGCTGTTAACTGCTTGCTTCCAGTAGTTTTGAGTTAGTTCTGACTCTATTCGGTTGTATTTGGTCGTTTCCTATCGTTTGCAGTTGTTATCTGCTTGCTTTCTCTTGTTTTTTGCTGTTTTCTGCTCTTTTCTGTCATACTCGGCTATGTTTAGTCGTTTTATATTGTTTTCCGCCATTATCTGCTTGCTTTCTGTCGTTTTGAGCTAGTCTTGTCTCTATTGGGTTGTATTTGGTCGTTTTCTACAGTTTACAGTTGTTATTTGCTTGCAGTCGTGCAAATAGCGGTGGGAGATGCACACTCACCCAACAGCCAACTAGATCTCTCTGGATGTCTGAAATACATGGTTCGCGGAGAGATACGGGGAAGTGGTGGGTGTCGGCGGAGTCGATACCTTGTCTCGGGCCTAGGGTGCCGTAGACGCTGGTTCGAATCCAGCCGGTACCCTTCATTTTTCCAATTTTTCTGTTAACCAAATGAACGCAAAATATCTTGTTGATTGATGGGGAGCTCTGTTTCGTAAAGCAAACCAATGGTTAAGCTTAGTTATCTTTAAGTTGGCACCACAGATGGGTCTCAGAGCACTGCAATAATTGTGCTTCGTGGATACAACCTGACTCTTTGACGTTCAGAAAGAGATCTAGGGTCAGTTCACTCTTGTACGGAAAGTGATCACGATCGCATTGCCAGGTCAGTAACTGCTCTTCTTAAACGTATGTTTTGTGTTCTCAAACCAACTTCTTAATTCTTCGGTGTTTGTTTAATCCATGGAATCATGAACTCCAGTATTTGATTTTCCGTTAGTGTTAAACACTCGTATTCTAAAAAATCAGTTTTTTGAGTTATACAGGGTGTCCCAGAAAGACGGTCCCATAGAAGAACCCCCATCTCACTGAGTCAAAATATTGCGAATAAACACAACATACCTATATACCAAGTTGCACCGTTTGACCGTGAGAGGGCTTCAAAGTCAAGAATAATTTTTCAATTTTTGTTGATAACTTCACAACGACATTTGCGATTTGAATGAAATTTGGTAAACGTGTAACACCATAAAAATGCCACATTTTAATACTTTGAACTCTAACACTATGATGTTTTAGCATGGTGAACCGATGTCATCGCCACTTACATTGACCACTATTTTTCTTATTTTTAGTGCTTTCGGTTTGAAATTTTTCCACAACAAAGATATATCATTGGCAAATGTTTTTTGACTCTTAGTAAATTTTCGTATCTGTCACGGTTTAACAGTTAAAAATAATTCTGTGATACTTCAGTAATAGCTGGTCTATTTTATCCGGAATTTAATTGATTGCATTTTGTTAGTCTTTCGCTTGTACAATTATCGTTATCAGGGTAAATCAGTTATGCTTCTAAATGTGTCGGTTCGGTACTTTTTCGCACAAATTGACAGTAAATAAATTGAAAAAATGTTATTGATATTTCGCAATTTCAACAAACATTAGATATCAAAAATTGAACGGATAGTAAATTCATTAATGTCAAACTGTACCAAATCAATCTACAAGCAAATCGCAGATGAAGAGTAACAATTTTTGTGATCGGGTTATGAGATCGTGTAAAACCGTTAAATGCATTGACCAAACAAATGTAGGACTAGAGCAGATTCATATTATTATTTATTTATGTCATCAGTTGTTCAAAATGATCACCATTCACTTCTCTGCATAAATTTATTCTCCTTAAAAAATTGAACTGCATTCTTCTTAGAGAACCGACATTTTGAAGTTGGCGCACGGCGGTTACAATTCTGTTCCATAGCTATTCTTCTGTGTCTATTCGCTCCTTATAAACCTTGTCAGCTATGGCCCACCAAAGGAAAAAGTCGCATAGAGTAAGATCTGGCGAGCGGGGTGGCCACTGAAGTGGAGCATCTGCACCTCTTCCAATCCATTTTCCAGGATAATGCTCGTGCAAGTGATTTCGTACTGCACGTTTGCTCATGTTTTGTTTTTATGCTCTAGACATTTCAAATGACAATGGCCGCATTCAGCAGACAACGGTTACGTAACAGTTTCCGATCTTTCTGCTGTTCTCTACGCTACGTCTCAACATGTTGCGGATCGGTAGCGATTATTTGTAGCGAAAAATTTTTACGCTCACTTTTGGTAGCTGACAGCTGTACGTCACAACTGACAGCAAACACGTTTAAATTTGAATAACCGGTAGGTATTAAATGGGTATTTATTAACCACAAATTATGACAACAACTGTCAGTTACTGTCATATTTCTCAACTTGTAGCGTTACATCCAGCAGATTCACGCTACCGCTACATAGCGCAAACGGTAGCAGCTTGCTCTGCTGAATGCGGCCAATGACGTCCAAAAATTATTGCTCGCAACTGTATCTGACGAAAAACAATATTGTTTTTACCATTAAAGCCAACAAAAAGATTTAAACCACCTACATCATTGTCACTTCACTCTGATAACAATAGTTTTTCAAGCAAAATACTAACAAAATGCAATCAATTGATTTCCGGGTAAAATAGACACCCGGTATTTTTTGAAGTGCGCTTTTACTAAAGTATCACAGAATTATTTTTAACTGTTAAACCGTGACAGATACGAAAATTTACTAAGAGTCAAAAAATATTTGTCAATGATGTATCTTTGTTGTGGAAAAATTTCATACCGAAAGCACTAAAACTAAGAAAAATAGTGGTTAATGTAAGTGGCGAAGACATCGGTTCACCATTCCAAAACACCATAGTGTTAGAGTTAAAAGTATTAAAATGTGGCATTTTTATGGTGTTACACGTTTACCAAATTTCATTCAAATCGCTAATGTCGTTGTGAAGTTATCAACAAAAATTGAAAAATTATTCTTGACTTTGAAGCCCTCTCACGGTCAAACGGTGCAACTTGGTATATAGGTATGTTGTGTTTATTCGCAATATTTTGACTCAGTGAGATGGGGGTTCTTCTATGGGACCGTCTTTCTGGGACACCCTGTATATTATGTTGGGTCCAAATAGATAGTTTACGGATTGTTGAACAGCTGCTACTGATCACACTGGATCGCGATCACCGTTGCCGTAAAAGCCTATAACCTTTGTATTCATATTTTTGATTTATGTCACTATAGACTATAATCAAAATCCGTCGACGTCCATGTTCTTATAACCTCCAAAGCAAGCTTATCTGTCATCGGCTGACCACAGCAAACGCTAAAATCACTCATTTTTATCCTAGGATGAACTTAGCTACTGTTGCCTTCTAATTAACAGTACTGTTCCTAGAGTGGCGCCAGGAAACATTAACAAAGCCTACACAGAACACGAGGTTAATTATCACAGCAGTCGATATCGTTGACACTAAACCAAGAGAAACTACTGGTTAACCAGAACTTTTGACGTGAACCGCTCGTTATGAAATGGATTGTTTTCGCTAACCGCTAGTTTTCTTTTAACCACTAAACTAGATATTGTGAAACATAAGTACTCACTGTATTTTTGCAAATGCTATTTAAGACTATTATCTTTTTTGTACCTTAAGGCCCGGTCAAACAGAGGGTATCATTGCTATTATTTGTACCAAACAGGAATGTTTGACGGATTGCTACTGAAATAATGTTGTTAACCCAGGCGTATACAGGGTGGGCCAATAGTGCGTGGACGGAAGATTGTGGGCTTACTAAAAAATATTTCAAAAATCTGTCACTTGATCATGGTAGTGACTCTTGAGGGCTATAACGTAAAAATATTTTCGCTTAAATTTTGACCTTTATACAGGGTGATTCATATCAAACTTATATTTTTTTTGAATGGAACTCCCTATATATTATTACATATTTGGATTCCTTGGTCAATTCTAGTGTGACTTTATGTATCACACATGGAACTTTAAACGAACCGTTTAGGCGCAAATCACCATTCTTGGTATAAGTAGGTATCAGAAAAAAATTGAATATCGCAGTGATTATAAAACTTAGAAGGCCGTGACTTTGCGGTACGACCAAGCATGAAATGCGTCACCTTAGGACAGACGGCTAAATTTGAATTCTTTTTGTACTTGGAGAAGTCAGTAGATCAAATAAGAAAACTTCAATCACAGATAACTTGATTTTTTTCAAATGGGAATGCCTATTTTGGTTTGAAGAATCAAATGTAAAATTTGATTACCTTTCTAACGATATAGCATTCTCGATAACAATCTTTTTTGGTTTTCATTTTATTTCAAATTTTCAGTCAAATCGGTGTTTTCCAATTTTCCTGCGTGCAAACAACCTAGCAGGCCATGAAAAATAATGGCCTGCTAGGTTGCTTGCACGCAGGAAATTTAAAAAACACCGATTTGACTGAAAATTTGAAATAAAATAAAAACCAAAAAAGATTGATATCCAGAATGCTATATCGTTAGAAAGGTAATCAAATTTTACATTCGATTCTTTAAACCAAAGTAGGCATTCCCATTTGAAAAAATCCTTCCTTAATTAATCTACCGATTTCTCGAAGTAGAAAAAGAATTCAAATTTAGCCGTCTGACCTAAGGTGACGCATTTCATGCTTAGTCGTACTGCAAAGTCACGGCCTTCTAAGTTTTATAATCGCTGCGATATTCATTTCTTTTCTGATACCTACTTATACCAAAGATGGTGATTTGCGCCTAAACGGTTCGTTTAAAGTAACATGTGTGATACAGAAAGTCACATTAGATTTGACCAAGGAATCCAAATATGCAATAATATATAGGGTGTATAAACGTCAAAATTCAAGTGAAATTATTTTTATGTTATAGCCCTCTAGGATCCCTACCATGATCAAGTGACAGATTTCTAAAATTTATTTTGGTAAGCCTACAATCCTCCGTCCACGCACTATTGGCCCACCCTGTATAACATAAATATATGAACCCAAGTATTCTACACAATTAAAGTTATCAAAGTTGACACATGCATGTCTGCAGCATCACTATACACTGACGAATGAAAAATACTTTACAAAAAAGTCAAATAAAGTAGGATCCGATTTTTAACTGTTTCAGACATGAATAGATTTTTAGAGGTTTTCATTAAAATGCAGTCCTACAAACGAAAACCCTAATAAAATAAAATTTTGTTGTCGGATTTTGGAATTTGTGGTACCTATTATTCCTATTAAAATGTGCTATGACGTCATTATCGATTAAAAGAGAGTGATCACGTATCTAGCACTTCCCGAGATAGTGTCAAAATCAGCATGTTTTGAAAATACCCAATACCCAAACACCAAATAATTAACCGTGCACTTTACGGTAAACACGTGCCCATCTTTCTAGTGAACCATTAGTACCCCAAACTTGTTGTAAATGTGGTAAACATAGGTTGCATTTAAGCTCTAAAGGGATAATGGATCTGAGGGCGCAAAACTTCAACAGACCGTTTGGCGAAAACTTGTCATCGGATTTTCAATTCTTATTATGAGTACTTGAACGATTTGCTATTGCTCTATGATTGGTCATAAAAAGTGATCGGTTAACCAAAACTGGGTTCGTGTTAAAAAGTCTCTAGGTAAGCAAACAGAACATGCAGGCCACGTTATAAAGCATCTTGTATCCGTAGATTTTCAGTTATTTATGGATCTATCCGTCCAAAGAGTCCTACTTAAAACAGTTGCATCTTCGGCGTTCACATGAAGCATCAATCGACAAAAATCCATTCTTCTGGCAGGATCGCCTTCGTTCAGAATGTGTACTGGCATGTACTGGTACGGATACAGACCAGTTGTTTGCGCAGTCAACCACGCCTTCCATTGCGAAATACCGTATTGAGGTGATTTGCAACAGCGTAGATGGATGCTGTTGGATGATTTCCGTGCACGCGTGAACACCGACGCCGTTGCCCGTTCTAAAAGTAGAGACGCAGCTGTCACAACCCACTGGACCTTAATTGGCGCAGGCGTGCGTTCATTATTGTCGATCTACAGCACTACATTTGCAGTTTCAGCTTTAGCGTATGTACTTGCATTACTGATCCATAGGGTGTTCACTAAAGAAATCATGCTTAATTTTAGACCCACTTCGTTCTGGATGATATGCGACCTCTCATTTATACACGAATGAAAAACTACCGATACACGATACTTTATAACATGGCTTGCATGTTCTGCTTGATTATCTAGCAACTTTTAAGAGATTATCTAGCGATTTTTTCAGACGAATCAATTTTAAATTAAAGCTTGTACTTGTCTTCTAAAATTATACAGTTTTGAGACCCAATACCGAAGTTTTGGTTAACCGACCACTTTTTATGACTGATCATGATGTAATAGCACATTATTCAAGTACCCATAACAAAAATTAAAGATCCGATGACAAATTTTTGCCCAACAGTCTGTTGAAATTTTACGCTTTCGGAGATCCATTATGCCTTTAGAGCTTAAATGCAATCATATTGCCTATGTTTACCACATTTACAACAAGTTTGTCATAGCAATGGATAACTAGAAAGTTGGGCATGTGTTTACCGTAAACAGCACGGTTAATAATTTGGTGACTTAAGATAATTTCCTTTTTTTGTAACATTTGATACATGATCACTTTCTTATTGTCGATAATGACGTGATAGCATATTTTCTGAGGACTAATACCAAAAAATCCAAAATCCCAAATAAATTTTTGTTTTATTAGGGTTGTCGTTTGGAGGTCTGCAGTTTAATGAAAATCTCTAAAAATCAATGTAGGTATCTCTGAAACAGTTGAAAACCGGACCCTACTTTATATGACTTTTTTGTTAGAAATGAGCTGTACAGTCTAGAGTATTTTGCATTCGTCGTAGAACACCCTGTATAATCAGCTGTAAAAAGAATGTTGCTACAAAACACACAGAATCACACATACACTCTTACATGGAACCTACCATTGAAGATTTGTACTTTCTCTGGATAACTAGCCTCGTTTTGGGATCTGAAATACAAGATCACGATCATTACCTATATTCAGTGCAATTATTTATAAACTTACTAAATTCCTCTATAACAAATATATTCCCCTTCTGGGTGAAGCACTTCCTAATGTGACATATTCTTATGAAGAACTGAAACATGATAGAATTATGTATTAACCAGCTT
Organism: Callosobruchus maculatus; assembly: GCA_951848785.1. Classification (NCBI taxonomy): domain Eukaryota; kingdom Metazoa; phylum Arthropoda; class Insecta; order Coleoptera; family Chrysomelidae; genus Callosobruchus; species Callosobruchus maculatus. The sequence continues at coordinate 3,751,988 of CATOUR010000130.1, forward strand.
CATGTAAGTATCACTCAGACATCTATAGTATCCTATGAAATGGTATAAATTTAATTCTGTGAAAAACACAATAACTGCTATTTGATCTGTTGGTCACATGAATTTGAAAATGAAATGAATTATGTAGTATTTGTCTTATTGCAATATTGTTTTGCAAATTATACATTTTGCTTAATAGAAGGAAAAATGCTGAAACAGACCTAGAACTTGTGAAAGCAACAAGCATATCTGTGAACATCAATCATTAAGGTAAAATAGTGATTGGAGTATAAATGCTACCAACCCTTGGATGCAATATCATAAACTCAATTTTCTAGAAATGCAAAAAGCTAATGCACAAGATAGATATGAAAACTGTTCCTAATCCACTATTTCTTTTCGTATGGATCTAGGTATACAAAAAATAAAAGTTATACCAGCTCATAAGATTGGAAAAGCAGTAGAAGGTAAAAGCATAGTACAGTGTCAAATAAACAAAATGCTGCCTTTCGTTTCTTTAGCTTACAGCTCCACTTCGCTCCAGAAGGTAAGATATTTATGTATACATTTTATGCCAAAACAGTGGTTAAAAGGCAAGCTATAGAATTTGTCCTGAAGGCCTGGAACATAATAAAAAGCTTTTAATATTTTGCATCTATATGAAACTGTTGTGCACTCATTGGTACTCACGTATCAATACTGCGCATCAAATAAACATTAATACCATCGATAACACAACATTAATTGGAATTAAAACAGTTTACTAGCATTCTGGCTGCCTGTACAGCTTGTTTTGGAACACAAAGCTGAGTGATAAAAACAAAAAACAAGAATTAAATTTGCCTGTACAGCTTGTTTTGCAACACGAAGCTGATTGACAAAAACAAAAAACAAGAATTAAATTTGTTACAAAGATTATATTTACTGATTGATTAGACATCCTAGGATAGAACGTGTTGTTTTTAGAATGAGTGTTGTAGACGAGTCACGATTATGTACTCTTGAAGAAACATCTAGGGTTAGTAAATCCAAAATGAAAAACAGGTACCCGCAGAGTCGTTTCGCATTGATTATATTATTCTTTTGAGTATATCGAACAGTTATGTTTATTAACTGTTGATTTTTATATGCTTTGTTTAAATGTATAACCTTTATATTATTTTATGTAATATTGGAGGGCCATTTAGTAGCAAAATAAGGTTTTCCTCATATACGGTCCAGTTTTTATGTCGAATATTTCGCAACGATATACATATGTATTTGTTGATTTTGTGTTTCAGGGGAAAACTTTTCTTTTTAGTAGTGTACATCACAAATTATTTTTAAACACAATTTCAAAGACCCTATTGACAGATCCACATACAGTTAAAGTATTATTTCACATTAAATGCTGTTTAAAAGGATTCATATTCATAACAGCATACATGCTAGAATCCATTCCAAGTCACTGATACTTATTTCTGATTTTGACTCATAATTTTCGTCATTTTTTTTTCTTGGGACAACTAATTAATAAATTTTCTTTATATCCTAAACCTATTCTTGTCACTTGACTACAGAATCAGCCGAAACGGTAGTAATTCCAATAAATTTGGTTTTATTTATACTCAAAAAAGAACCTTTGTTAGTGCATCCGTAAGTTGTTGTTGTAAGTTTAATATAACATTATTGCTGGTTACTATGGTAATTTTTCGATGCATAAGCGTCATAAAAATTCAAAATTTGTTTAATTTGTATCCCCTGTATATCTTATTCTAGGCAAATTACTTAGACACTTTACTATGAACGCTGCATAGAAGGCTTGATAAAGGAATATAGATCTGTTTTGATAAATTAAATGCCTCAGGAATAAAACAAATAGTCAATGGAGAAGAAGTTACTACTTCAGCAATATGTATTAGTAAGCAATTCTGATCAATTTTCATAATTAATCATGTTTTTGAATAGCTACATTTACTCAAGGGTATTATTTTTATTGCTTAGGTTTTATCAGTGTTTATTGCGCTTTATATAACATCAAACCCACTAACTGGACAAACTAGCATTAATGAACTGGATATTCAAGCATTTATCAAGTTGCTTATCATTGACACCATTTTCCTATTATGTAGACAAAGGTATGGAATATTGTGTATGATGTTAATTAAAGGTTCCTCAAAAATAAAGAAAATAAAAAGAAGTGCATCTTCAAAAATGGGATTTCTATCCCATAAATAGTGGGCTCAACAATACTTATATAAGTGGAGTGGCAAATAATATTACTCTTTGAACCTTATACGTAATATCTAATAGCTCATAAATACGTGTACAGCTTCAGTAGCTCATAACTGAAACTATATTCGTTGAAATGTTCACTGTTTGTTAACGTTTCTGCTGCTTCTATTGCTTTTTCAAAGCACAAAACTGACGAATACCGCCGATGCAACCAAAATTTTGGTAAACGTTATTGATTCCAACGAATATGATTGCAATTATGACCAGTAGAACGCGATAAGTGAGAGAGCATCATAGGATATGTTTTAGTAGCTATATTAGGGTCTTGCTAAGGCTATATGAAGAAGTGAAGAAGATCGTTATTTATTTGTAGCAACTTATATGTATCAGATGGTCTGACCTTTCATTTCCTGGAATATCCCAATAGATGCCCAGGCATCAGCCCGGTATGCTACAAAGCTAATTCATGCATTGCTTATCACCAATACAGAATGCCGTTGTGGACATTCTCATGGTCCTCAATCTTCAGCGGTTCCTAAAAACTCTGAGCAGCATTTTGACTTTTCTCGACTGTACAGTCCAAGCGAAATGCTCTACATCATGCTTGTGTAGCCCTAGGCAACTTTAGAGATGGTTTATGATACCCTACTAGTTATTATATCTAAGGACGGTGTCATAATGGAAGGTGTTCTCAGTGATTGTGTCGTTGATTCTAATTTCTGTGCAATTCTGTGTGATATGTTAGCCATGCTCGGAATTATATCAGTGTCTATATTGGTCGACTCACACTCTGCGCTTGAAGCAAACTACTAGCCCAATCAACACATAGATCAATTCAGTAGACCCACAATATAATAAATATAGGAAATTTGTACTTGGTTGAGTTAAGTTTCCAAAGTTGCTTTGCGTACGAATTTTATATCCTTCCTTCATACGAAATCGGATTCAATGAGTGTTACTTAGTTTGCGGCTGATCAAGCAATGAAGGAAGAAGGTACATAATATGGACTATATCAGCATCCTTTCGAACAAACAGTAATAAATGTCGGCTGGAGCAATTTTCAACTTTAAGGTTGAATTTGAGTGATCTAACAAAATGTTAGCCTTTTAGGGCAAAAAAGTGTAAGACCCGATTTTATCAACACGCGCATTTTAACAAAAGCCTTGACCAATCAGAGCAGCCCATTCAAGAACATGCATCTGTCAAAGTTCTCTGATAATTATTGATTTCTCTTAAAGTTTACCTCAAAATGGTGAAAATGATATGGTTTTATATACAGTCCCATTATGAACCATCTTTTCCAGTCCCATTTGCATTTTCTCATTTAACAAAGACTTTAGCAATTGCTAATCTGTACCAATCAGGTTCCACAAAGGCAGTACGTTTGATCACTGGATTGTTGGCCTAACAAATGATAATGATAACAAGAAATTCAAATTACTACATTATTTTGATAAAACAATCATTCACTATCAATAATAATTATAAATACCTGAAATACACCTTTATATTATAGTAAAAAGTGGTAAGAATAACAGCTTGTTGCATTTCACAAAAATTAGCAATTACTAAAGTCTTTGTTAAGCAATAAAATGCAATTTTTCACCCATTTAGGATGGAAAATCAGAATAGAAAAGATACTAGATGGTTCATAATGATCGAATTTATATAAGGCATGTCATTTTGCACCCTTTTGAGGTAAACTTCAAGAGAAATCAATAGTTTTCAGAGTACAGACGCATGTTCTTGAACGGGCTGCTCTGATTGTCAGGGGAAATCAACAATTTTCAGAAAACATTTACACGTGCATGTTCTTGAAAGGGCTACTCTGGGTGGTCAAAGCCTTTGTTAAAATGCGCTTGTTGATAAGATCGGGCCCAAGAAAGATATCCATCCTTAATAAATCGTATTACGTAAGTTGTGGGTAGTCTCGCCAAATATTAATAAAAACAGAGGCAGCATGTGGTTTAAGCTTCCCCAAGTTATATCTATTATTAAAAAATTATGTCAGCTGCTGGAAAAGATGAAAATATATAAGTTTGGATAAGCGCCTAGAAGATAAGTTTGACATAAATGTCGAAAGATGTTTCCGCGGATCACGTGCCGGGCTGGTTCGGTCCTGTATGTAAACTGATTCCGTGATGTAGACAACTCAGCCATTTCACAAGTCGAGAACTATTCCTCATCCCTTTCTAAATTAGACTGTAAATATGATCTGAAGATGCCATCAAAATATTCTTAGTCTGAATATTAGAAGTTAAAATGCCTTAAGGAAGTTCGTTCACGAGAGCTGTTGGTAGATGAATTTTTTTTTTCAGTTTTGATAAGTTTAGTGTCATAGGTATCTACCTTCAAAAATTCTAAACTTCTTATCCTTCATTTCAGAAAGTTATCAACGATTAAAAATCAGATCAGAATAAGCGCGCTGTTTTACAAACCCGTTTATACTGAGAAACATGCTGTCGACAAATTGATAGTAATCACAATAGATCCAAAATAATATCTAATTTAGATTAGGTGTTATTTTAAAATAGAGATCTATCTAGTTCGTATAAAAATAATTTATAAATAATTGCAAGATTATTATTGCACTGTGCAACTTTCTTAAAGTCTGGAATTAATTTCATAAAGTGTTGGTACTCCTTTTGTGTGATTTTGTATTTTTGACTAGTGAGTATATAATTTGATACTGATTAATACATGAACGTGGTCTCATAAATCTGAAAGTTAAATTTTGAAGCGTATCATATCATACCCAGGGTATGACCAAAACATATACAGGGTGAGTTTTAGTACCGGATCGGTCGATGACTCCACTAGTGTAAAAGATAGCAAAAAATAAGTTATATACAAAAGTTGTAGCTAAGGATATGCTCCTTTCTCAAAAAATGTTCTTAACTATACATGGTGATTTATATCTACGTGCAAACATGTATTTTTCTAAATGAGACACCTTATATATTATCCCATATTTAGACTCTACTGATAATCTCCCTTCTTAACGTATAAGATATTGTAACATTTTAAAGGATATTTTAAAAGTTATGATCATTTTTATATCCAAATTACTGTCAAATGAACGTACTGTATATCAAAAAGTAATGAATCACAAATTATTTGTTTACATGGGAAGATAAAAAATCGGCTATAAAAAAAGCCGACGACGTATATTCGTATACAGGGTGATGTAGAATGCAAAATCTTGATTTTTCTATATTTTTTTTTCAAATGTAACCCCCAATATTTTATTATACCAACGAATTTCTTTTAATATGCTCTTTCATCTTTGTATAGTAGTTGTTATACCTAGACTCATCATCATCCGAGATATTCCTTTTTTTCTGTAATTTAAAACATACCTTCTATTTGTGTGCTGAAATTTATTTATTTCGAGAAAGTACTATCGAAATTATTTTCTATTCAACGAACACCTAAGTTATAAGGCCATAATAATATTTGACGAAGTCAACACTCTAAATTATCGAGATAATAAACTCAACTATGTATACTATTTTCTAGATGTGATGAATAATTGTCAAGCAGATTTACCAGGTAGGCTTTGAAATACTAGCAGTTTTCATAACCTCCTGAATAATTCCATACTGTGAAAAACGAGCTCTAAAAATGATTTTTCCCATTGAAGAACAAGGAAATCTTTGAGATATTGCCTTCTTGCCTCTAGAATATGTCAACTAACAACAGAGTGGTGGCAGCCTAAGACTGATGCATTTAGAAGATTGAAGAGTCGGTTTATTCGGACTGCGTCAGTTGATATTTGGTAGCCTATCTGGTAGATCTGCTTCATAATTATGCATGACGTCTATGAAATAATTGTTTCCTCAGCATACTTGACTTGTCTCGTTAATTCAGTGTTTTGGCTAGATAAAATACAATTATGGCTTTATATTCTAGTTGTTCGTTAAGTTCAAATGAAATTCGTTAGTATTTTCTCAAAATAAATAACTTCAGTACACAAATATAAGGTATATTTAAAATTTGCATAAAGATCGAAATATATCAGAAACTGATAAATGTAGGTATAACAAGTGCTATACGAAGATAAAAGAGCATATTAAAAGCAAATCTTTGGTATACTAAAATGATGGGGGTTACATTTAAAAAAAGAGAAAATCTAGATTTTGCATTATACATCACCCTGTATATGAATATTAGTCGTCGGCTTTTTTTACAGCCGATTTTAAAACTAGAGGATATTTTTTATCTCTCCATGTAAAAAAATATTTTTTTTCGTTACTCTTTGATATACAGTACGTACATTTGACAGTGATTTGGATATAAAAATGGTCATAACTTTTAAAATACCCAGTATAATGTTACAACACTTTATATTGTAAGAAGGGGGATTATTAGTAGAATCTAAATATGGGATAACATGTCTCATTTAAAAAATATGTGTTTTCATCACCACGTAGTTATGGATCACCCTGTAAAATAAAAATGTTTTCTGAGCAAGGAGCATGTCCTTAACTACAACTTTTTTATACAACTTTTTTTGCTATCTTTTACAGTAGTGGAGTTATCAACCGATCCGGTACTAAAAACTCACCCTGTATGTTTGCCTGAAGGCATCAACTTGTGATTCTCATAAATACTTAACTATTCCCTTAACTTAAATAAAGTTAATTTTCTAAACTAATGATATTGTTACGAGATAATGATATATGTTATTTAAGTCATGATATAGGAAATGGTTTCCTAAGAGAACTTCAACTTTTCACTCGCTGTACAATTCGCTACGCAATAAAATGGAGTAGAAAGGGTCGTGCTTCCCGTGTAGAGATTTAGTGTTGCCGGCATAGCATGTATTTCAAGATGTTATATGAATATAATTATGCTCAATCCTCTTTTCTTTTAATCTGATTTTTGAAAGGATGGTAGCGCACGAAACTTCAACCAGACATACTCCCTGCGCCATCCTTGATGCATACATCCTTCACACACAAGCATGATATACTTGTAAGCACTTTGATGTAATCAAGAAAACAAGCCTTAATGCTTGTATATGGGGTTCCCAGGACCACGAGAGCCCCATCTACAGGTAAAACTGGGGTCATTCTCTGTTTTGGGGCTAGGTACATTACAGGATTAGAGATCTATAGCAGTACCATTATGATCGAGAGCGCATGTAATACAGATATATTAGAAGTTCAATAGTGTCCTAGATATAATAGAAAAAAGGACGTTGAACTGAATAATACTGAGGATTGTTTACTGTAAAAATTCTCTTATATCAGAACAGCTTACAGCCATTTTTCTACAGGTCATGAATTAGGCTATTTTAAACTGATTTCATAAAGATAGCACACAATTCACAGTTTAAGCCGTTGATAACATTAGCAAGTTTCTTAAAAAGGTTTAGGTCGAATTTCCTTAGTTCCTTTATTTTAGTTCTCGCGTAAAGAAACTTGGGTGTTAGGTATTGGAACCATCTTTGGACATCACGTAATTTTTTATGATGTTATGCTAACAAATTTGACGACAAATATTCATGCGTTTGCAAGGCACACGCAAACTGCAAAGAATTGCATGACATTATATGGATGTGATTATCACATACTTCTAGGTATGCTCTGTCTCTGGACTTCCACTTGACACTACTTTTTGGAACACCCTGTATATACATGGTACCTTGTTACTGGGCAGTCAAATATAGACTTACCGGTGATAAAATGTATCAAACTGAGAAAGGAAGAATAGTCACTGCTCGAATAATAAGATGTGTAAATAGTAATTTTCAAAGAAATATTGAAGATCAAACTTGGAATTTTGGAATGTTAAATTTTATTGCTTAGCTCTCTATTTTTCTCAAACACGGAAGTGGAATAACTATAGTTTGGTAAGCATCACTCCATATTATAGTATCAAAAACTGGTGAAAGCTACTTGGGAGAATATGTAATATGACATACATTTCAGCACTATTTAAGCGTGGTGCAATTTTTTGTCATGTAATGAGAAAAAGTCTTGTCTACTATCGATTTCAAGTCATATAGAGGCAAGCTTATTATTTCAATAAATTACCTTTCAGTGATTTATAATTATCCAAAAATATATTGACATCAGAACATCACACCAAGTCAGCGCTACAACTAAGGAAACTTGCTCAATAATTTATTGATTGTTTGGTTAGTACGGGTGAGTCAATGCAGCTACGGGAGGTTGAAAGCTTCGAAACGCTTGTGCAAGATAACATAATTTATATCACCAATCTTATGGACCCAATTGACATCTATTGGAATGAGTAATACTTTAAATTTATTGTGCTACTTTGGACGCATCAAGAAACTCAAACTTTAGCTCTGTAAATAGTATCCTTGTAGATTAATACCTCCCTATGATAAGATCCCAAGTTTTCTATGATTATAGAATAAAAAAATGAGTGATACTGACATCTAATAATTAGTATTACTGGTGCAGGAAGCTATTTCCAAGTATTGCTAGCTGGTCAAATGAAAATTGGAAAGCACGTGACTGCAGGTCTTATTGTCTAGAGATTCCATATTGCAGTAGAAGTGATTCGAGGAGTGATTTTGTAAATATTCGCTTCTTGAAATTATGGCAGTCTATCTGGATAAAATGTTACTATGAGATGTGAGAGTATGTATTATAGCGCTGTTAGATAAGGAATAGCTTGCAGATGAACATTTACCGGCTCTGGAAAGATAACTCTTGGTAGGGGAATCCAAATTTTAGGGTAAACACACAGAGGAAGCAGGTTATTGTCGCTGCCGAATACCGGTGCCGACTTTCTTATTGGTTAGACCATAGGGAACGCTAGTTAACGCTCAGTAAAAAACCAGATTTTGTAAAGGCGTACTTCCCGCGATGAATAATTTGTGTTAACTGACTACTTTTTTTGTAATGCAAAGAAAAAGACAAGGAATGCATCCACCAAATCAAGAGGGACAACCTTATGGAGAATATCATCACCTATTTTTAACTTTGAAGGAACATGATAAGCGTTTTTCCAGTACATGAGAATGACGTCGAACACATTTAATCATACATTGAGAAAAATTGAACACCACTTGACAAAAACCTGGTACAACTGGCACAAACAGCCAAATTCCTATAAACTTTTCCCTCAACATATGTTACCGGCTCCGAAAACAAGTAACCGAGAGCTAAAAATTTATTCCGATGAAATAGCCTCCGCCGATTCTCGCTTGTAACAAGCTCCGACACGCTTTGTTGATGTCCGCAATAATTTGAAAACAAAGAAAGTTATTGGCGCTTATAGGCGCCGACTGCTAGTAAACAGGAAATATGCTTTCTTTGTATGTATACTCTTAGACGCCACAAAAATCTGATTCTGTATCAACAGCACTGCAAGTTGAAGAAGCGCTACGAAGGCAACTACTAGGCTCACGATGCGGAAGAATTATCAGGAAAAAAGCACCATGAGCAGGCCCATCCAAGCAGGGTCATCGATGTATTTAGCTGCGTGAACGTGAACAGAGAAATCAGCTCCCGAATAGGTCCTTGGGACTTTAAAGTTACTTTTCTTCGTATATGTTTCCCGACATCCATAGTAATTAGCTATGAGCGGTTTATTTCGGAGAAAACGTACATCAAGCTATAGATCTAAAAAACATCCATTAAATCCGAATACTAAACTAATATGTACTCATCCGAATAGTTTGTTTGGATACGTAATCGGAGCCACTTCTTTAGCGCGGGGTTTCTTTATCTGCATAGCGTCCGATTTCACTACCGTCAATCAAACGAAATATCTCCCGATCTCGAATCACTATACAGAAATACGCATTGGCATGCTTTATGATTAAGGTTTGATTTCAGTGTTCAGTTAAGTGCAGTGGAAATAACTCTGCATATTCATTTTCTGGCATTTCCTTGTTAGACTGAATTGGATGCTTTCTGATTACGTGTGTTTTTAGATTCCCAGTATAGAGTATTTCAACCTTTGGTTACATAGTCGACATATTACATACTTCTTGTCGGTGAATTTAACGGAAAAACACCAAACGATTGATGTTTATGTTTGACCCTTAACCGGTATCGTAACGTACAAAAATACAAACAGAACTTGATGCTCAAAACACAATATACCCACTGTAAACTGTACTAACTCTGCCAACGCCAACAGTCAACTGTGCCATTACGCACAAAATACGTATATCACGGACCCAAGATGCAACGCAGCCGAACGCCCAATGCCGAATCGCTCTCAGCTCGATCCCGCTTTCGTAATCAGTGCGGATGAATAATAATTTAATAATAACTAATCCCAAGATCGGAGTACTCCGAATCCGTATGATCCGAATATTAAAACAATCCGAATATTTCCAACACTAATTGGTACAGTTGGATCTGGGGTGTAAGATCTCCAATGCAACTAAGAGAGGAGGTACATAGGGGCAAAGTCATCAGTTACTCAAACAACCAGTTTACATTTTATGTACGTACATAATACGTCGACCTTCGATGTAACTTACGTCTTTTGAACGTACTGCAATATAATCTGTAGATCCTAAGTACGTACGTAGTACATCCCAATTCCACCCGATAATACGTTTTATGTACGTACATTGTTGGAGTATTTAGAATGTGTCCTGGACATACATAAAACGTATTTTTTACATCCCATTTAACAGGGTATAAAAACTAAAGTATTGAATTATTTAAATTTTGAAAGGCTTGAATCTTGGGTTAATGAAGTGATATTGTACAACATTAGATAAAAAAGATTTATTTCAGATTATTTTTTCCTCTGAGAGCCGTCAGGCTGAAGCCTTTTTTTTTGTTCTATAACTGCGGTCCTTCCGGTCGATCATCCAAAAGTGCCAGCCGCGCAAGGTGCTCAGTGCTCGTGTGGGCGACATCGATAGCCGAGCCGGTCGAAACTGATTGCCTAGTGTATATTCAGTCATCCACCCAAGCGCTAACCGCGAACAAGGCTGCTGCTGTCCCACTATCGAAGGCAGACGCTATTCATCACGCAGCCACTTGGGTCTCCTATTTCAGAATGTACAAGAACCATTGAACTTCTATTTCGGAAATGATAATTTTGGCATTGGCAATGCTACTACTTCGTATCTTCTATCGTTACTTCGTAATTGATACATTTTGTTACCCAAGATTAAAGTATATTATAAGTACCTGTACATATATACGACTATAATTAATTTTAATATAGGAAAGAAGATGTACCTGCCCGAACTTTAACCTTACACTAATAATTAGCAGGTAGGTATAAATACAATGGGTAATAGTTCCACATCATTTTACGGGTGACTATTAGAGTTTCTGTGAAGATATTTGTTTGCGAAACGTATTAACACCTATTTAGTGTACATACTATGTACGTACTGAGAGATACGTACTATGTACATATTGTTTTGGTCTTAAGGTGTACGTACGTGAATATGACCTAAAATGAACGTTTTAAAAACCTGCTGTATTGTTTGGGTAAAAAGGGATACCTAACTCCTCACACATATTACGCTCCCCCTAAATTTGCATTTCATATCTGAACTAGGCAGTGCGATGAGCGACGTTGCCAGGTTATCAGTATGTTGCCAATATGCCAATTTTTGGTATGAGTGAATGAAAATCTGTGGTTGATGGTGACCTCTCATTTACGAAACTGCAAAAATATATCAAATTGAAAATTATCTTGTGATTAGCCTTTGATCAAGATAATACAATTGTAGAAACTAAGAAATCTTCGTAGATGGTATGGTGTCACGTCTGCCGAGCTATTTAGATGTGCTGCCAACAAGATCAGAATCGCCATGATGATCGCTAACGTCCGGAACGGATAAAGCAAAAGAAGAAGAAGAAGAAGAAACTAAGAGCTATTGAGTTCCACTCCGGGAAGTTTACATCAAAACTGGTATAAGACTGTTTCAACGCTCTCAGCTTAACAGCTACCAGCAACACTGTATATCTCGGTTGGGTATTAGGCCACGAAAGTATGGGTGGCAATGAGTGTACAGTTGAAAATACATAAACACTATTAAGTATTTGTTTTCTTTACTTCAACAGAAAAAAGATTTTATTATTAACCCTCTATCTAGCTGATTGCAACTAAAACATCTTGTCGGTGAGATCAATTTATTTTAAAACTTCTATTGGTCATTTTCTAATTGTGCATCAACTCTGGCTTTTCAAATAATTTTTATTTTGATACATTGGGCCATCTCTGAACCAGCAGAAATAGCGAATTTCGAGGCAATCGTTATTTTGACCATGTGCAGTAGTAAGAAATGGGTAAGTGATGCCCAATACCGATAACGAAGGTCCACCAATTTTACTTTCATGCTCTCTCTCTCCTTGAAGAGTTACAATGGTCAAAGTGTCAATTGTAAAACAACCGGCAATATTGCTGCTCCATGCGGCTAGCTCTTATTTTTGAGGTCAAATGGAAGTTAGAAAAGTCGCCATCTCACTGTGTATTTTGTCGCCTATTGACTATCGCCCGGCTACGATTTTTGTTCGCTAACTCGGTTTTGAAATCGCCACTTAGACGGAAAATCGCCACGTGACAACTCTACAAAACGCGTGCTCTAAAGAAGCAGTGGGAGCGGATATTGTGTTCTATCTGCAAACCTGTCCAAGCGTATGGCTATCTGCGTTCGATGCGTTTATATCTGCATTCTAAACCCCGGCTTGTCATTCATGTATATTTATGTCTTTAAAAATGTCAGCTGTATGCTGTCCACTTTTGATCACGAACATTTTCTACTCAATCTTCAAGATTCTGCATTATCTAGCTTGGCATGGTGTTATTTCTATTAGTTGTTTCTGGTAGGTGGACTCACTGCTTATAGCAATTAATGCAATGGCGTTCCTGCTCTAAATTCACCATGCAGATATAGTTTTTTGAGTTTTATCTGCTATTCTTGAAGTTACATTACAGTAATACATTTTTTCATATTTGCGCACTGCTGTAACTTCACTGCAAATATTACATGAGAAAATCTATAAGAGAAGCGACTGATTTTAAGTTGTATACAACGGAGGCAAACAAACCGAGATATTGAATCTTTTTGAAAGTAATATCGGAAAGATAATTGGATACAAAATATTATTTTTGGTGGATATCACCAATGTGTAGCTGTTCAAAATAACCGTTGTCCTGTGTATGATCCCTAGTTAAAATAAAATATATGACAAACTTGCACAAGTGTTTCGTGTTCCTGAGCAACCACCACTAAGTGTTGGTCTTTTTAAGCATTTGGTATAAATAACAATTCTTTAGCCAATTGTGTCAATTTTCTGACTGGTCCTTCCTATGTAAGAAATAACCATTGATAATTTGTGAATGATAAGCGGTCTTCAGATGTGTCGAAGGCCTTTTGTTACATATAAATTTCCAATCAGAATGCAGTGGGATGCATCAGCTGAGATCTACAGGAAAAGCGGCTATGTATATAACTAAAACAGAAACTATCAACTAAACTAACGACCAAATTCAAGTATAGAGACCATATTCTTTTGTATGTACCTCGAAATCCTTCGAAGCGCCAGCAGCGTATCGACGTGGACATTGAAAGGAGAAGAAAACAACAATATACAATTAATATTAAAAATGGTACGAAAATTAAGGACCATCTCAAAAGTTCCTAAAAAGCTGATTTCTGAGCTCCTCCATATTTCACACTGCAAAGGGTTGTTCGCTAGGTTACCGACGCATTTATTCTTTTTTCTATGTCTTGCCTATGGCTCACTGCCACACGTTTTAGTACAAACAATGGTTGACTGTTTTATCTTCTCCATTCTTTTTTCCGTTAATTTAATTAATTAATAATAATAAATCTGTTATCGCTTTCTGTATGCTTTATATGTCGTAAGTTCTTAGTATTTCTTTAGGGTATTTTAATTTACGTCTTGTCTGTCTTTCGTTTTTTATTTTCCAACTTTTATTTTTCTAGTACGATACTTAGCATGTTGAATAATACTTATTGAACAAAAAATATGTTCCGATCACTAGTCTAGAAATAAATATGTGATATAAAAGTATTATTTTTCTGTTTATGCAACCTCGTAAGGATACTTCAGAGCTGAGTGTTCAACCAACCTAACCTAGTGAGGAAGGTGGTGATGCAGCTCAGCGAAACTTCCCTTATCCTTCCCATGGAAGGCCACTATTCCCTCAGAATGGAGTTTGGCATTGATAAGACAGCTGAGCCATCGCTCACTAGGTGCTCAACTCTTACCTTCATGTTCAAATCCCATGCACAGGGGTGTATCACCTAACCTCATATTGTAGAGGTCTGACAGTGTCCAGTAACGGCGAGGCAGGCAGAGGTGTGACCTGAGCGTGGACAGTTGATAACTAGGGTAGCTAAGAAGTTCTCTAGCAGTTGGGCAGGCAGGAGTGCCATCTCACGCGGCCTTAACAGCTTTTTGGAGCTTTACTCGGAATAGTTTCGGACTCTATGGTTCCCCAAGTGCACACAGGGAGATCCTACAACGTCCTTTTCCCAGGAAGGGACGAATGGAAGAGGAATGATGATTTCGTGTCTTCGTCCGATCTTGCCCTATTCACTGATGGCTCCAAGTCTAAACTGGGGAAAGGAGCGGGAGTAGCTGGTACCAATCTAAGCGTTGAAATCTCAATAAATTTCGGGAGGTATACCACGGTCTTCCAAGCAGAAATGATACCCATAGAGTTGGAAGTCAGGAGCGGATCAAAAGACCCTTGACAAACAAAGCTATAAAAATCTTTTCAGATAGCCAGCATGCCCTAAAGTTGAGCGCCAAGCGGGCTGAATCAAGACTCATATGGAACTGCTTGCATCTCCTCAACGAACTTGGAACAAGGAATAAAGTAACTTTTGTTTGGGTTTCAGGTCATAGCGGAGTGGAAGGCAATATATTGGCCGACGCGCTCGCAAGAGGAGGAACCGAATCTGTGTTCATAGGACCAGAACCATGCGCTCCTGCACTGGCGAGATACGCCAGGGCTGCTACACTAGAAGGCGTTGATACTATACTCCTCTAGTCAACAACCCAACCCCCCCCCCCCCCCCCCCCGAAAATCAAAGAATGGAACAGGAATGACCTTCGCATTCTGATTGGTCTGTTGACGGGACATTGTCGTCTCAGGAAGCACTTACGGAAGTTCTTGAACAAACAACAGACTGTTATGTGGAAGACGAAGCAGTGGAGCATATTATGTGCTCCTGTCCAGTACTGGAAACAGCTAGGTTTTAGACTTTTAGACTCACCCAACTCGAAACTGCTGACTTTGTGAGCCATAATAGGCACAATAGAGGCGCAGTGGAAAGAGGCATAATCGCCCCACTCAGTTCCAACCTAACGTAACGCTCTTGATAGCCAATAGTTTTATTTGCTGTCTGTATGGATTCTAGTTTTTTTGTCTGATAATGTCACAATTTCTTTGGCTGCTCTGGTTATGCCGGCCAGCTTGAGCTGAGTTATGCTGGCATTTTTGTCCATAGGCTTGCTGTTTGTACTTCCATGTAGAAAATTTAGATTTAACACATGTGAATAAAAGACTAGTTTCTATAATTCTATAAGTACACTACGTGCAACTCAAAGTTTGGTAGACAAACTTAGTATCTGTTCATAGTGTAGTAAACTTTGAGAAACTGGAGGTATATAATGCACATGGATAGATACTCGATTGCAAATAGCTTGCTATTCACGTTGAAAATCTGTTTGGTAGTTAAACTGTGTAGTTTGTCTCTGCTTCATAACAATTATTTTGATATACTGGTAATATTAGTTTCGCAAACCACACATGTTTTTCTCCTCTTAGATACATGAGATATAATAAATTCATAACTATTAAAAATAATTCTATCATTTTTTTGAGGCTAGTCGTCACATGTTATTAGTGCGAATGTTCCATAGATCAATTATTAACACTTTTATACATATAGAAAATGTAGTTCCCATAACCTCGGCCCTCCTCCGAACCAAATTAGATATATTTTAATTTCTCAAACGTATAACAAATTTTATATAAATCGTTGGAATGGTTACTGAGACTCTTGGTGGTTACGACTCGAATGTGAAGACTGACTGACTGACGTACTTGCTACTAAATGAAGAGCTTCATGTGGAAGTCGGTAATCTACGCTTTAAATCTTCACCTTTACAATGTGCAATATCGGATTGCTTAGGAGAGAAATTTGTTTAGTTTAGTTAAAAAAATGAAAAATTACAATGACCACTCATTTAACACCGACATACGAGTAGATAAGATATTGTAGAGAATGTGTAGAAGACATACAGCATTCAACATATTTAGTAACTGTAATAAAATAGCTGGAAAGTTTAGCACATTTAGCGAAGGCATGCAAAAAGTGTCATTCATATATCTATAGAATTTAAAACACTGAGTTTTTGACTTTGGCATGCTTACTGGTACACAAGTTGTTGACATTATTTGGAGTATTTTCTAATGAAATCGATGATCGGAGTTGATCAACACTTGATTCATCGTGCTTCATTTGGCGATTAAATAATCAAACCACAGTCATTTAAAGGATAAACTTTACTGAAGCATCGGCTGCCAATCGAAGTAGATAATGTATTGTATTTTGAAATTAAATCGACACAGTGATATCGATTGAGTAATGAAAACATTCAATATCCTATAAATTTTAATTTGGCGAATTCCACAAATGCAGCCGAGGCGTTAGCCTTAGTATTTTCCTTAAACAAAAATGTGTTTTTGGTTACTTCCAAAATGGAGCGCAATGAATGGAAAAGCTATCGCAAGGTAAGTTACAGTGGTTTCGTTGTGTTAATGCCATCCCGGTAGACCCTAAAAGATATCTAGCGATTTGTACTTTGCATAATAATGTGTTCCGATGATTCCTATGTTTTTCATACTTATAATATCATACCTCTTTTTCGAATTATACTTCGCCATTAATTCATCCAAAAAAATTGTTTTGATATTTCGTTGCTTACTGCTTGAACCCTTACTTATATAGTGGTTCACAATCAGTTACTCAGATATCATTTATCATTTTAATTCAGGTATACTCCATATATATGTTCTCATTTGTATTACCTATTCTAAACTTTTGTATGACTGTATAAGCTAAAGATGTATCCAAATGCAAAGGTGCAAAAATTAAACTGGGTGGAACTGGACTACATTTTTTCGCAAAAAAATATTTAAAGAAATAAAGAAAAGATATGTTTTCCTTATCTCGATATTTTTTGTCCTTTTTATTTGAAATGATTATAACATTTGAAGCATTGTATGCATTTCGTTGAAATAAAAACAGAACAAACTCCGAATAATAGATGCTTCTTAGTGATGAGAAAAGTCCGCCAAAAAAATTAAGCGATTAAAAAGTTGTTTTTTTTTTAGAATGTCAGATATTTTTTTAACTAAATTTTGATTTTCAAGGAAATATCTCCATAACCATACAACCACAAAGAAAAGAAAGGTTATGAGGGTATTTTCTTGAAAATCCAAATTTAGTTCAAGGCAAGGTCCAATATTCCTTAAAGACGACTTTTTTAAGTTCTTAGTGTATTTATTTCAACGAAATGCACGCAATACTTCGAAAGTAACGATGATTTCATATAAAAAAACAACAAAAATAATCTGTGAATATAAGGCACATACATTATTTAAGATTTGCTTTCTGTTTTTTTTTGTCGACAAATTGTGATCTAGTTTCACATAGTTTCGTTTGTGCACTTTATGCTGGGATATCCTGAAGAAACCATAGACTACGAACTCAATCAAAAACGAGTTTACGTCAGTAAAGACATCTAGTCTAGTTTATATAATGTAAACCTGCAGCAAGCGCATAACATTCATTTTTGAAATGTGGCTACAGCATGATGTATAGGAAAAATCCTATCGGCGTATAGGTTATCTCAAAGGCTTTAGTTTTTAATCCATAACCTCAACTCATTTCACAAAGAATATTGTCTGTGATTAAAGCTCAAAATAATCTACAACGGTGACATAACAAATCAGTTCAAGTTCGGTCATATCTTGTTATATTGTGATTAAAGTTCAAAATAATCTACAACGGTGACATAACAAATCAGTTCAAGTTCGGTCATATCTTGTTATATTTATATATAAAAATACATCCAAAAAGATATACAGATCGTAGTCACTAATTGGGTTCCATTTAATTTGATTTAAAGCTAATAAATAAGCACATCAAAAATCTGCTTGAATCTATTTACTTGTTTGATTCTCTGTGGTTATCTTTTTAAAGGAAAATGACTATCTTAGACATGATAGTAGATTTGGATTCAGTGAGCTAAGATGGCGTAAAATGTGATACTTTATGTGATACGTTATTAAAAAAACAAATGTTGATATCCATAAAAAATTATATGTGCTTACGAATAGCTAAATAGAAAAGTCATGGAGCTTGAGGATTCACCTTTTTGCACTGAGATTTTTTTACTACGAAAAAAGTTGAAAATCTCGTTTCAAATGATTTGTCGAAGACATGTGCAAATCGTACGTACGAGTGCAAAAATTGCACAGAACCTCCAAAATACGATATTCATTCTCGTTTCCTTACCTTCTCTAATCACCTTGTCACAGCGTAAGAAAATTTTCAAGAATTTTTGGAAAACGTATCATATGATATATATTCTGTAGGTGGTTTAGTCAACCACACCCATTGATAAATTTCAGTAAGTAAACTGATGATATAGGAATTAAGCGCCTCATTATTCATATCCTCTTAAAATATAGCAGTACTGCTTAGTAGTAGCAGTATCGAAATATCAACTGCCATTATATGAAGTAAATGATCGTAACAGGGAATCGTCCTCACCTTTGAAAGAGTGTATAGATAGAAAACATCTATCATAAGCAACATCCACTAACAAGCATAAAACGTGAAGCAGTAGTTTTCATGAACCTACACCCTACACTCTATTTTCAACATGTTGTGTTACAAATATCAAAAATACGTATAGTCCATTTCACGTAAGAAGCTAACAGTAACGTCACACAATTGATGACGTACCGGTGCGAACAATATAGCGGATGACATTGCTTACAGTCCGAGGCATAACAGTTGTTTTCTCAATCGAATTTGAAAAATAGTATAATGTATAATGTAAAGTGTGTTTCTTCATAACATAATATTTATGTCTTCGGCGACATTAGACTTAGATAAATCGCTAAACCAGGCAGAATCAAAAACAAGCCAAACAAGACTCGCACACCAACTATTACCAAACGGTGTTGCGTATATCAAACTAACCCATGCTACTGCACGGCAGCCGACCAGCTGACTATGCATACGCAGCGCATCTATGTAACTATGACGTCACTGTTACCTTCTTACGTAAAACGGACGGTATGTAGCTCCAGATCATGGTGTATGCGATCTGCCGTAAATAAAATTAAAGTTTGAACTTTATCTGAAACTTTAGTGTTTGTCGGTAGAATTGTCACAGCCAGCATTATCTTTATAAAGCTATTGTTTGGCTAATAATGCAGAAAGCTGAAAAAGTAGTCTGATGAGGTCATTTTTATACATTTGTCTACTACGCGATCTATACATCTTCTACCGAAATGACCTCGTCCAGTTGAATTTTCAGTATTGTCCATTCTCTTTAACGTCGTGTATATTTAGTAAATTTCCTTTAGAGATACTCCGTGCCATTCTCAGGTAGTTGTTCAACCTAGCTACATTTGAACATTGAGATATAATACTTTAGGACTGTGCTTTATCTTGTCAGCTAAAAAATGAGTTACTGGAAGGAGATAGTTTTCAACATCATAACGTCTGACTCAAGTTAGGCATTTTTATAAACCCAAATGCCATTTCAGATGACACAGTTTCTCGCTCTAGGTGTTTCTCAAAGTATAAGATAGGTTTATGGTATCATATAGTGATTATAGATTGAACTCAAAAAACAAGTTGTTGGATTATTTGGGTATTCTCAGAACTGAATATTTTCAGGTCAATGATTGTTTGTAATGGATGTTTCAAGCCCTCACCCTCATTACAGACCCAATAAGGAGAAGAAACGTGTTTTTCAGGCCATTAAATAGATGTTGGGATTCCCAAAATACCGCTTCTTTTTTATTAATGAGGTGGACCCACATGCTCATCTTTCTATTTCCTTTTTCTGCCAGTACCACAGCCATAACTTTTAATTCTTTGTCAAGACTGGTGCTCTCAAACATGGTGCATCTGTGACCGCTACACGGTACTAAAAACAAACGGTATGTTGTTTTTGTCAACCGCAAAGTGGACGATTATGGACTGTCATTAACACACAGCTCCTGAAATACCTGGACAACAGTAACATCATAAATGATGGCCAGTATGGCTTTCGTAAGCATAGGTCTATGGGTGACCTCCTGGCCTACCTCACTTACATGTGGAACAAAGCAATTGAAAATCATGGCGAATCCCGTATTGATGCATCTGACATATAGAAAGCCTTCGATAGAGTGTGCCATGAGGGACTTCTGGACAAACTTGCTACTTATTGACTACCACCTAACCTGCTCCAGTGGCTGAGTAGCTTTTTGAACGACAGATCTCTGTTTGTTGTAGTCGAAGACTGTTCATCAGATTTATTTTCAATAAACACCGGTGTTCTTCTTCTTCTATCCTATCCCCTACACTGCTTCTGCTGTACATCAACGAACTGCTCGAAATAACGTCCAGTCCATTCTATAGCTTCGCAGACGACAGTACATTAATATCGTGCATAGAACCAGGTAAGCCACTATCATCCCTGAAGACGATACGTCGGCGACAGCAACATGCCTCACTGATCAACGTAGATACCAAGACAACTGTCGAGTGGGGATTAGTAAATTAGTGAGTAAAGTACAGTTTAACGTACAGACGGCTCAGGCAATAACAGTGACAAAGAAGTCTCACGTTAGCTTATCAACTGTGGCAATGGAGGGTCATTCAATAGTCAAGCTACCCTCCGTCAAGCATTTTGGGATCAACAGCAAAAACAACATATCCTGGCACGGCCACGTTGATAGTATTGCTAGAACGGCATCCCAGAAGCTAGGAGTTTTGTCCTGCTGTAGGAAGTTGTATACACCGGAGCAACTACTGTTGCTCTACAAGACGCAGATCCGCATCGTTGCTCCCGCGTGTGGGGATGCGTTCCGAAGCACTCTCTAAAGCTCCTGGACACTATCCAGAAGAGCGCAATTAGACTAATCGATACGCCTAACCTCACAAAGAACCTCCACAACCTGTCGGAACGTCGAAGAAGGGTGGCTGACCTGTCCAAGTTTTACAGATTCTATCACGCAAGATGTTCGAGTGGGCTCTCCCAGATAATAATACCGACTAAGTCGAGGTCCTTACTCCCCGAACCAGTCTCCTCCAGCATTTCTTCTTTTGGCGAACTTCGACGCTGTGGCATGAGCTGTCGGGGAATTTGTTTCCCGACGGCTACAACCTGCATCGTTTCAAATCTGACATGCAGAGACACTTATCCTCTCGCAGTGCTTCTACAGGGCCATAGGCTTTCAGCCTTTGCGGGAAGGTGACCATAAAAAGACATGTTGCGGCGCATGCTACCATAACATTTGCCGGGATGAAAACAGTGCGCAGGGTAAGGTGAAAAGATGCATAACATGTTGACGCAACCTGTTGCGCGTCATGTCATTGCAACATTTGGTAATGGAAACGCACCTTAACGAACACGGCCTTCTGTCAGAAAAAGTTACGGGTTAGTTGACCAAAAAGTTTTAAGATAATTTATTGAAGGCTTGTAAGTCGCATGATGGAAACAAAAGCAGTCCGAAAAGTCACATTTTTCCTGGTAGGCAAATTTCAGGCCGTTTAAAATTCATAACAAAAAACCGCAAATTATGCAAGTTATGTTTCAACTTCAGAGCCCTTATATGGCTAAACGGTACTACATGGCATACAGGTATGTTGGATTTGTACACAATGTCAAAATAATAATAAAATGTTTGTGTTACTTTACCCTAGGAATCCATCATTGCTCCACAGGTTAGGGGCGATATAGACCCTGTGTAGAGGGTATGCGCCTATAGTATTGTATCTCGATGCATCTGAACAAATATCAACGTGGCTCTAACATGTCTGACGCGTCAATTATTTTTACTAATACCGCAAATAAGTACTATCAAATGCGCACCTACGCTCAGGTGGTTCATGTTTTCTTCTTTCTTTTCTCTGTTTCATTAAGAATGTGTAGAATAAGTAGGTGCACTCGGCAATGTAGGATGACATGTACCAGAAGATCATAGGGTTCCTATACATTCCCAAGGTAACATACAAAAACAGTTAGAAAATTATTAAAAATAGAGAAAAATATGCACGAAGAATAAATACGGCGAGTGGCTGTAGAGCAAATAGGAAAGTTTGAGTGGTCCTCGCAAAAACAAATGCACAACGAGCGTACCAACGACATATAAAAGAAATTAAGTTAAATGGTTTTTTAAAAAACCCAGTTCAATAAAAATGAAACTGTAACAGATTCTAGACCGGCATGAAGTTTCACCGCTTACTGAACAAGACCAAAAAGAGCATGCCACATACAGAGTAATTCCCGTAGGTTAGAATCTTTCTCTAATCGGATTTTTCTTCGAAAACTTTAAAGTAGCTAAAGCCTAAAAAAATATTTCCAAATTTGCAACAGACCTGGTTTTATCGAAATTACTGCCAGTATGATATTTTAAATGGAGCATTCTATATATTATTATACTATTAGGTTTACTGCTAAATTCTACGTCAACCGTATTGAATATGAGTTGTTTCAGAGGTACTTTTATACCAACATATGCTACAACATGAATCAAGATATCTGTAGTTTAAATTCGCACCAGAAGATGTCGGAAAAAGTCGGCGGCCTGCACAAGTTGAGCTACGGCCTGCCCTGCCCTGTCAACTCAACTTCCAAAGCGTTGACTAGAACTACGCGGGACTGGCCCGCCCGCCGACGACTCTCTCGCTTCATCCTCTGGTACCACCAGCTGGCTGCATCTAAACAACTATGACCTCAAAGGCTTAAGAGGCCTACAAAGAAGTCAATTCATCAATTCAAAAGAAGTAAACACCAAGTTTTCAGAACTTGAAAATTATTAAAACAGAAACTTGAATAAAATAAAATTCTCAAATGGCACATTCTACATTTCAATACTCAGTACAGCGATCTAGTGGTAAACAGGTATTTATTGACTTTATATAAATTTCCAAAAATTTGGTCATGGAAAACCTACAATAGAGTGATTCAGTCGCGGCCTTAAGGTCCGTATTCATAGTCGTTTCTCAAGTATCCCTTGAGTGATACTTAAGGGATACTTGAGGGTTACTTGAGGGTTAATCAAGGGACCCTCAAGTGTGGCTATCCTTGTATATCTGTTTCCTAGACAACACCTATCAGACGGCGGGATTCATTTGGCGACGTTGTCATAGTTTAAATATAAGTCAATTTTTATGCCTATGCCTACGCATTCTGATGTTTTTTGTTATCTCCTTTTGTTTTGTACCAGTATTTCGTGTTTTATGGCGGACATTTGTCCAGATGTGACAGAAACAGACAACACCGTACTCCAAAATTAACCTACAAAATCGCTTTGACTGCAACAAAATGTCATGTTGACATGTCATGTTGACATTTCTTTGCTTGAGTATTACTCAAGGGGGCCTTACGTAAGTGACCCCCTCAAGTAGCCGTCGAAACACAAAACCTTACTTAAGGGACCCTCAAGTATTAAGGGGCCCTTAATATCGATTATGAATATGACCCTTAGTTGACCTGCCCACCCTATCACTATCTAACGTATAGCATAACATGAATACCTATTGTTAAAATATTTCTTTTTTCTTCAAATCAATCAAATTTGGAGCATGGATCAATTTCCTTCTTTAACTGATTCAAATGTGTTTGAATGATTATTATCTTTTGAACTTCGAAGCTACCAAAGTAGAATAATGAAAAAATATTGCTTAAAAAGTATGACCTGCTCGATGTGACAGATGCTAAGCACATCAAAGCTCTGTGACAGACAAATAATACTGTCGCTTTCTTCAAATGATGTTGTTGATTAATTTTTCCTGGACCTGTATAACCACACAACAGAATACAATAATATTAAAGTTTGGCCACAAGTCCTTATAAACTTGTCAACTCAGTCTATTGCAATTCTTTTTCCATAGACAACTTCTTAGAAATCCGGAAAAAATCTGAAAATATTTGTTTATTTAGGAACCCTATTAGTATAAAGAAATAAAATTCGCTTTCACAGACATTGAGGTTTCTAAACCAATAGCTTAATGAAATACAAGAATGCCCATTTAAAAATTTCAGTTCTTTTCTGATTCTCTATTACCAATTTAGAAGTCAGGTAATGATGAAACGACGTCTTTATTAGACCCCCCAGAAGGTTTACGATCGTACATTGTTTTCAACCCATAGAGATAAATACCTTGATTGAGTTGGTGACATTTGTTTATAAAATATTTCGCCCCCAGTAAGCTCAAGCTGACGTAGCATTCACAGCTAAATCTAAAAGCACAATAATATAATATAGAACAGAAAACAAAGGTGCCGACACCTTGTAAATATTTTAACCTAAAATGTTAGACTTGACTAGGGCTACCCCAAAATTTTCGAATCAAAATTCCAAATATAACCAACAATTTGAGTGACTCACATTGTAGGTTATCAGTTTATTGTTCTACGTTGGTTTTGTAGTACTTTATGAATTTCTAATTTTTTCAGTCCTACAACTATGCGTTTAACCCCCTTTAATTTTAAGTGAAGCGATGAAGAAAAACATATATTTTTGTAAAAAGTATTGGTATTACCAATAGTTTAAATACATTCAGTTTCATTTTTATTCCTACCGAAATAAAGGTTTTTAATTACTGTAGGAACAAATCAAGAGTTGAAAAAGTTTCTTTTTCATAATATCATTTCTAATTGAGGTGAAATGAAGTAAACCTTTATTTCGACAGCCTCAAACCGAACGAAAATATCTGATGTACATTGCTGAATTATTAGTTCCTATATAGTTATCAAATACGCTAATAACACTTTAGGTAAAACTAAAGGACATTATGCATCAAAGGAAGTTGTCCTAACAGGAAATAGCTCAGTAAAATGTCATATTAAATTTGAGAATGTGTAGTTTGGATTTATGTAGCTGATTTTAACAAATAGTTCCATGTGCCACAGATATCGCCTTTTAAAAATAATTACATGAAATTAGATTAGTTCTTTTTTCGGTCTATTTTTCAAATATTAGGAATAAAAGATAACCATTTAGCACTTAGTTATTGCTAAAAAGTGTATGCCAAATTAAAAAACGTAACAGAAAGTAACAAGACTTCTTTTTCCTAAATTTTTTCTCTAAATTCTAAATCCTATAGTATTTTTGTTATTATAAGCTAACACATCTTTAGCTACACAATTTTCATTCATTTCGGACTTTCTGCGAGGAAAATTTTAAGTTCTCTTGCTCACAGAAATGTTATTCCCTCCCAAACTTACAAAATGTAATATGACGTGGCCAGAGAGTCATCTATCTCATTTTTTCCCTTTTTGAAACCATGTTTCTTTTGCTCTCGGGTGTAGGGTTTGTTTATAGAATAAAAAATATGATTATAAATTAACCCGTTGGTGTTGAATAATTTTGATCTCTTCGCCAGTTGGTCTATTGCAGACCGCATAGGCAGAGCGAAAAAAATACCAGGGTACCGCGGCTGCAGTGAAAAGGTTACGTTAGGGGAAATTTGTTAACGCAGGACTTGAATACCTGCAGGTCCAATAAATACCCTCCTGGCAGTACATTCAAAGCCTTGGACACCCTGGGAATAAATGTGCAGTGGTACCGTTCGGTTCTTGATGCATGAAGGGCGACCGCCTAAGTGGGCGGGCACAACGGAGTGCCGATCTTAGACCTCCGACCATAGCATCGTACCCTAGCTCTGCTCACCAAAAAAATAAACACACACTCTTAGATCTTATAGGATTGGTGGGCAACTGAACTATACAGGATAGCTCAGAGGAGCAGACTCCGGTTGAATATCGGTAGAACAGTCAGAGGTCAACAACCGCACGCCCGCAAAAAAGGGGGCTGGACGTCAATTAGTCTGGTTGCCCTTTTCTGGGCGGCATCAAGTGTAGACAGGGTAGTAGGGGCAGGAGCTCTCCAGATATGAGAGCAAAATTCCAGGTCAGGTCTTATCTGGGCTTTGTACAGCGTGATAAGGTTATATGGTGAGAAGTACTGACTCTAAATAGGTACCCCCCCCCCCCCCTAGCAGCTGCTGCAGTTGACGCAACGTGTGCGAACCAGATCGGATTTTCTGTAATGTTGACTCCTAACAGCTTGAATGGGTGACTTTAGAACTGGGTACTGGCTTGGGCACTTCTTGTGGCCTGTTAGTCTGCTACTCTGATATTGTAGGGGATTTAAGAAGGAAATACCGAATACGCGGTATACAGAATATTGCTTCAATGTCTAAGTACAGATTTTTTATGTTATTCAAATCATCGGTTACACTTTTATAATAGACACAGTAGGCACCTTGTATGTACCTTAAAAATGATTAGTTACATATTTTTGATCTCACGTAATTGGGGTCATTTTAGATGAACGTATGTATTTTACTGATCGACTTTTTTTGTTTATTGTTATTGAATCATCTTAGTTCACACGCAGACCAAGTTGGAAAATTCTTCAAAAAGTTTTAGAATCACTTAAGGTACACATTTTAAAAATGGACCTGTGTGGACATGTTGAGTGCGAGAAAATTCATTTTACCAATAAAGCAGTATCTAACACTATAGAACTATTTCCCAGATTCAATCCACAAAGATATATCTCAGTAATATTTCCTAAACTATGTGTTAATGAAAAACTCCTTTACGTTAAGTAACCATCATTCTTCTGAGCCTCAAGTATCTGAGGCTCGATTCCAGTACAATGTACATCAGTCGAAAATCATTATCTAGCAGATATACATAAATGAAAACAGACTATTCTAAACGTATAATCATCCGAACTATCTATCGCATACCTTACTGTTGGCGAAGAGCAAACCGACGCCTTCCATGCAGACCTGCAGTAACCCACCTTCGCCGGTGGACATGTCCTGCACAGGAAACTCGCCCCCCAGCTCAGGCGCTGCCCCTGCGACGCCACTGCGTTCCATCGCCTCCTTGATGCAGTAGTACAGCTGCTTGCACTGTAAAACCAGAATGCTTTTCTTGAATTCTTATATCAGTCGTCAATTTTACAGAAATCTAGGAGCACCGAATACAGCCTTATTATTTATGATAGACCGAGAGCCAGTGATCGGTAATTTTTAGTGTACTTAATTTTGTTGGCCAAAGCAAAACTTCAGGTTAATTTACGGGCCCCTAAAAAAATAAATTTTTCGTATTGATGCTAGGTATACTGTTACACATGCCATAGACGAATTGGGAATACACTATCCCCGGTAGTTCCTTTGGGCGTGAGCGGGAGTCCAAAGGCGCCAAAATGTAAGTTGAATTACGTCATCTTAGCAAGTCTGCCTTTTTAATATTTTGTACTATATACCCTTTCCCAATGGCAGACACCAATTCCGGCTGCTAACGTGTTTTGAAAAATTTCAAAAGATGAAAATTTTTTGAAAAGCTACGGTATTTTAGCAATGTTAAAAATCATATATTTTATTCACATTATCATTATAAGCTAATTAAACAGCGTCAAAAATAGCGTCTAAAACGTGAGATTAGCAAGCCTGCCGTTTTAATGTATTGTAGTACCTTTTCTTATACAAAAACCTAATGCACGCATCTATTCCGGTTCCTTACGTGTTTTAAAAAAAATCAAAGGTTAGAAATTTTATGAAAAGTTACAGTATTTTAGCAAGGATCATAATGATTTATGTTATTCGCATTATTATTATAAATAATGTAGCTCTTGAATAGCAGACCCCTAGGTGGGTTCCAACATACTGGCTAACGCTATAATGTCTATCTCACAAATGGTTGAACTTATATGCTAAATGCTTATGCTAAATCATAATTTAATCGCGGATTAAGACGAAGGACATTGTTCTGTAACATTTTTTCCACTGAGTTTTCTCATTTCTATATTATTTGCAGTTGCCTAAACTCAACCCATTTGGTTTTATGAAAAAGTACGGCTTTTAGGAGCGCGTCGCTACATACTACGATTTGTGCTCTTGCGAAAAATATTTTATTTGTTGATGAATCCAGTCAAGATGATACTACTTTGGCGTTGTTTAATATAAGATTCGTTTTGCGACCTCTGGGGGTTGCCGCTCGTGGGTAGGGGGTTATAGGTAAAAACTGATTCGCGATGCTTTTCGAAAAATAGCGTCGTTTTGGTAAATGCTAACGAAAAAGGGTTAAATGACTTATGGAGAGGATAAAGTTCTGCACAATTCTGATCTTTACGTTTTTCCTGTGGAACCAATAGTTTCTATGCTACAATCCACCAAAGTTAGGGATTGATTTGCAATTTTCACTGAAATCAGAATTTTATCGCGGATAAAGAACATTATCAAAAAGTTCTGTAACATTTTTTTTCACTAGAGGGATAATATTTTCTCAATTCTATATTACCCGCAACCGCATCAACTCAACACATTTGGTCTTATAAAAAAGTACGGCTTCTGAAAAATATAGAGTGAGAGCTAATAATCCCCTTGGGGAGCATTCAGCTCCCTCGTTTTTGATAGAAATCTTTCCTAGAATACAGTAACGTCACGTATAAGTAGAACCGCACCCATTTTCCCTTTTGTTAGTTCTACCCGGAAATAACAGAACTGACGAGAAGCGATAGTCGACGCCATCATATTCGATCTTCCTTTGTCGAAGGAGCCATTTTTGAGTACCTTGAACACTCTGGTTTGATAAACGGCATATTATTCTACTAACGTATGTTGCAAAAGTTTTGAGATTTTTTTTCAAAGCTCGGGAGGTAGTTCCACCGTTGGAAACAATTCAGAAATCGTTACCATGGTAACCAGTCAACATCTAAACGTAACAATAAAACCATTTTGGTTATGATATAAGTTGTCAAAATGTCGTACAAATTAGATATTCGGAGAGTATTATTTACAGACTAGTTGGACGACTTGAAAAAAAAAGAAATAGTTCGCCTATATTATTATCAAAATATTTCTGTTGCCACAATTTATCAAGCGATCCATGAATGCCAAGAAGGTATTCCTTGTATAAATTTATCAAAAAGTGGTCGTCCAAGAGCGTTGAATGCTGTTACAGTTCAAAGAATGGTCAACAGAAGTGAACATCGAGTTGGAACTTCAATACGAAAACTTGGACGCATTTTTCACGTCAATGCTAGCACAATCTGTAGAGAAATGAAGAGAAGTGACTTAAAATTCCGAAAAAGAAGAAAATGTCCAAAGTATCCCCCAAATCAGAAAGAATTCCTCAATGCTGTCGCAATTTACGTCATACTCATTTTGCTGGCTATATAAAAATTATTCTTGACGATGAAAAGTATTTCACATTTTCGAACTCAGAAATCAAAGGTAATGACGATTTTTGTACAAGTTAATGTAAAATTTAAACGAAAAGAAAAGTTTGAGAACAAAGTGTTAGTGTGGTACGCTATATCAGAAAACGGTATTTCACAGCCTTACGTTGGACGAGTTAGGGCCGAAGCGGTTACCGCAGAAGTCTATATTCAAACTACCTGCCTAAACTACTCAATTTTATTAATATCCACCATGCTAATGACAATATAATGTTTTGGCCAGATCTGGCTTTAAGTCATTATGCTTTGCGTACGAGAAACTGGCTAGAACAACACGGAATACCTCAAGCAAGACCTATCAAAACTTTTTGGGCTAAACTAAGTGCCAAAGTTTATAACAATGGCTGGGAAGCTCAAAACGAACAGCAGTTAACAAGAAGAATAATGTTAAAGATCAGAGAAATTGATTAAGAATCTGTCCAAAACCTAATGAGGAACATTAAGAGGGAATAGTAGCAGTACTTTGATATCATTTTTATATTAAGAAATACTGTTATTTTTTGTAGTTCTTGTTACAGTTCAAATATATTATGGTGAGAGATTCTTTGACAAACTTCTCAAAACTTTTGCAACATACGTTAACAATTTTAGTTTAGGAGTTTGACATGACAGGAATACAGAGACGCGATGAGACTAACAAATAATCTTGGCTTACAGCGGACTATAAGCAACTTACTGTAAAACAGCATATTTGGCGCCTGTGCATTCAGAATTGAAATTACGCTGTCGCTTCTCGTCAGTTTTCTTATCAAAATTGAAGAATAGGGTCACCAGAGCGTATGGCAGTACCGGAGCAACGCCTGGTCTCTATTTATGCTTTATGAGTGCCTTCCATATTGATATAGCACTCTAGAGTATAGAGTTGGTATCATTATGATTAATTATAGTTATATGAACATAATTACCTTCTTGGTATAGTACTTGTGTAGCTGCGTCTGTTGCCCGTTGCGCCTCCATAAACAGAGTACTCTGTTTTTCGGGCTGTACGTCATATTTACTAGTCTCTCGAACCACCATCTCTCCACTATTACTCCTGTAACAGATCTTAGAACCAAGCCGTCATCTCTCACTTCCATAAATCTTAGCTCGCCAGTACAATCTACGCCTTGATGAACCTGAAATGAGTAGTACTGTTTGTTAAAGTTCATACTTACAGGAAGTGCCCCAAAAGTCATGAAATATTTTCTAGTGGGGGCAATCCTTGGCCTCGCAGCGCACCAAAGTTCGGTCAGCTCTAAACATGCGGAGCGTCAGGATCTTGAATTAATGCACCTATATTTTGGAACCTCGTCACGACGCGCGATTTCGAACAACGCTCGGCGGTCAAATGTTGTTCAAAGTTCAACAAAACTACTACCGAACCGCACTCGCTGCTTAGCGAAGCTTACGGAGATAACTCTTTAAGCTAAGTCCAAGTTGCCGGGTAGGAGAAGAGAAAGGGCAAGGAAGGGGTGGACGATGTCCCGTAGTCTGGACGACCGTCAACAAGTAGGATCGACGAAAATGTCAATAATGTTCGTTATTTATTGAATACTGACGGTACTACTACGCATAGGGGGCTAAGGAAGGTTCGAGATCACCAGATCTTATAGGTCCTTGAGCCTGTTCACTCTCAGGGGGGCCGTAAGGATGGTAGGTAGGAGACCAATCTGTCGCCTGTCCCGTGCAGAAATTTCTGCAACTTTCTCACAGTGGCCCCTGGTCTTCGTCGAATACGATGAAGCTAGTCCTGGCGGCTCGACCAACTCAAGGTGTGATGCGACCCGTGCCGAAGGGTGCGTGGCAGTGGGGATGCACCGTCGCAGACGGAGCCTCTGGGATACCGGGCAACCTCCCAGAGTACTTTGTTTTACACCTGTGCAGGAGGCTCTGCAGGCGCAGGTGCGGACTGAATATTTCCCCCTTACTCGTGGGATTTGTATTGTTAACGACAAATTCAAAAAAATCCAGAGGCTACTCATCAGGGGCACATGATGATCCGGGTCTCATCTCCTCAGATGACCCCGATAGAACGCTGGCCGAGAGGACAGCTAGAGAGCTCGCTGAAGGGGTGGGCTCCCTATAAATTAAAAATAAGTCGCGCAGTGGCGCAGAAAAGAAGCGGGTCAGAAAGCGAAGGATGGAGCGGATGGCGGAGGGCGCAGGAGGCCGGAACACGGCCGGCAACCGAGGCTCCTCTGCCGTCAAGTTCCTCTAGGACACCGTCTGGCGGGCCATCGGCCGATCTACGGAGGCCCGGTAATACTGGGAAACGACGAAGATCAGCTGGTGCCACACCGGATGGGGCCTCGTCGAAAAGGAGAGCCCACACCGCGACTCACGCGCATCAGCTATGCGCGAGCCACTCAAACTGGGCCCCGAGTAGTCTTCGTTCCAGAGGACTACCCAGGGACTCAACTTACGGAGTCGCAGGTCTTCGCTGCGTAGGAGGCGGTCAGCGTGCTGATGGATGGGCTTCCGGAGGGGCCGTCCTTCTACAGTTCGGAGACCGCTACCTGTCAAAAGAGGCAGCCATCATTGTCTGCGAGAACGAGTTCGCGCGGCATGACTGGAGGCCCGGGCAGGAGACTTGCGGGCATGGGAAGGCGTGAAGCATACAATCATAAGCTTGGATCAACTTCCCACTTTTTATGGGGTAATGGCCTGGTTTCCGGGATCCCCTCTGGAAGACGGGGTTCTACTGAGAAGACTAGGTAAACAAAACCAAGGGCTTCATCCCGGCTCGTGGAACGTCCTAGAAAGCAAGAAGAATCGAAGGGGGTTCGACCTGTTTTCAGCGTAGACTGGAAAGTGATCGAAGAGAAAAGCCTCAGGTTATACTGTGGAGCGAGCTCGGTGGCGTTCACACTGCTGAGCAAAAAGAAGCAGGTAACCGAGACGGAGACGAAAACGGTCAGAGGAGCGGCCGACACCTGCTGGGACTGGTGTCGCCATTCAAGCTTTCACCCGGGGGCCTGAAGGGGGGAACCAGACCCAGATAGCCACATTACAGGCTACAACACAGTCAGCTGCGGGACCCAGTGGTATTACGGCTACTGGAAGTAGAGTGAAAGGCCACAGCGAGGAGGACTAGGACAGCTGGAGACTAGAGAGTGTCCGGGTCCTTTGGAGCTCCACCAGGGGCAGCGACAGAAACCAGAGCAGTAGCGAAGGTGAAGGCCGTGGATCCGAGGGAGATATGTAGATCGGCTCTGCATCCGGCAGGAAAAGCAGGGCGGGATCTACTATGGTAAGTGAAATTTCTTTCATTGAGGTTAACTTACAACATTGCATAGCCGGCCTCTAGGATTCTAACTCAAACGATCGATAGATGCGGCTATGGTATTGCCCTCATCCAGAAGCTCTGGTTGAGAGACGGTTTTATTAACGGGCTTGATATTCCGGGTTATACTGTATATAGCGACGTCCCGGCAAGCAAGCCCAGGGCATGCGTAATGGCTAAAGACATTAACACATGGCAGCTGAAGGACTTTACCTCGAGGGACTTAGCTGCAGTGAGAATTAAATATCTAAAGAGTGGGGTCGAGAAAGACTTGGTGGCGTGCTCGGTATGCCTTCCTTATGATTCAAGGTATCCTCCCCTGTCGAGGGAACTGGAGGACCTTGTGACATTTTGTTAGAGTATCGGGGCCTGCCCTTTTAGTCGGATGTGATAGCAATGCCCATCACAATCTGTGGGGCAGCTCTGACACCAACCGACGGGGTGAAGAGCTCATGGAATTCATAAGTTCCACTAATTTGGAAATTCTGAATATTGGTGACATTTTGACTTTTTGTAACAATGTGAGAGAGAAGGTAATCGATCTAACACTGGGTACACTCGATATTTGCAGTGAGGTGAGAGACTGTAGGGTTTCCTTGGAACCATCCTTGCCTGACCACAGACACAAACTGTTCAAGATAAATGGAGAAAGAACAAAGATCCTTACTAGAAATCCAAGGCTCACTAATCAGGCTTTATTCAAAGAGAACTTGGCCAACAGGCCGGGGTCTATTGACTATAATCTCAGTAGTGGAGATGACATCGAGGTAGCGGTGGATTCCTTTTGTAGGGACCTCACGGAGTCGTTTGAAACTAGCTGCCCCCTGCGCAAGGTCACTGCAGGAGTCAATGCCAACTTTTGGACCAATAATTTGGAAAACCAAAAACGGTGCGGTGTACTAAGAAAGGTTAGGTATAGACTCTCCGGAATGGGAGAGGTACAAAAATGGTTCTGCAGGATTACAAGAAGGAGATCAGAAAGGCCTATAAGGAGTCATGGAGGAATTTCTGTAGATCTGTTAGCGACATTCCAGCAACTGCGAGAATGCATAGAATCCTATGCCAGGACAATAAGTCTAAGATAAAGTCCTTCACTTATTCCTCTGGTCATATTACCACCAACAAGGAAGAGACGGTGAAGCTGCTTATGGAAACACATTTCCCTGGGACGATAGCAACACGACCGCAGGAAAGGCAACTGCCAACACGTGGTTTCTCTAGAGACGACTAGATGATGGCACGCGAGATCGTAACATACAACAGAATAGTATGGGTAATTAAACATTTGCACCATATTAAAGCCCTGGTCTGGACGGCGTGATTCCAGCGATGTTACAACAAGGGCAGTAACAAATCGTTCCACAACATGTGAGGATATTTCGAGCTTGCCTGGCCGCGGGCTTCACAACTGGAAGCTGGCTACTTGCCAAGATGGTTTTTATACCAAAACCTGGTACAGGTAGTTATACACAACCGAAATACTTCAGACCGATTACTTTTTCTTCATTCTTGCTGAAGACTTTGGAAAGCCTAATTGATAGACACCTAAGAGATGGACCTCTGGAAGGGTGTGCCATTCATGCAAATCAGTTTGCTTATCAGGCTGGTAAGTCAGTTGAACTTGCACCTCACCAGCTAGTTTGTAGACTGGAGAAGACGTTGGAACAAAAGGAAGTGGCCTTGGTAGCTTTCTTAGCTATTTAAACTGCGTTTAATTGCACCACCTCCGATGCAATAAGGTATGCCTTAGAGAGGCATGGGGTGAGATCCTCCCTCGTAGAATTGATCCTCTCCACCTTAGAGATCGAGTGGCTACTGCTGTGCTGAATGACATTTCGCATAGCGGTGAAGTAGCGCGGGGCTGTCCGCAAGGCGGAGCCTTAACTCCCTTATTGTGGTGTCTGATGTCTGGTCAAGCTGAGCAATATAGGTGTTTACGTGCAGGCCTATGCAAATGATCTTAGCATAGTAGTCAGAGGTCGATTCATGGGTGCTGTTTCAGAGATAATGCAAGGCGCTTTGCGAATTATGGAATCGTAGTGCAACGAGGTAGATCTATCGGTCAATGCCTAGAAGACCGAGCTAGTTGTGTTCACAAGAAGAAGGAAACTGGATGGGTATATCCGACCAACCTTCTTTGGAACATCACTTAAACTTTCCCAATCAGTAAAATATCTAGACGTTATTCTAGACTCAAAGCTGAATTGCAGAGAACATGTAGAACATAAAGTCAATAAGGCACGTAATTCGTTATGGGCATGCAGAAGGGTTGTAGGAGTGAATTGGGGCTTGACTCCTAAGGTGATGTTCTGGCTCTATACTACAATCCTATTTACGAAATTCAGGGACCAAGCAAGCGGATCATCATCTGCTCTGACGGCAAGGCAGCATTTAAAGCACTAAGTGCTTGTCGGTTTACATCAAGGCTCGTTCTTCAATGTAGAAAGGTCTTGGATTACGTTTCGGCAAGACATAAGGTGTCACTTATGTGGGTGCCGAGTCATGCTGGAGTTAATGGTAATGAAATGACAGACGCGCTTGCAAGGCGAGGTTCGAGGAATAACTTTCTGGGTCCTGAGCAGACTCTGCGGCTGGCAGTAGGTACCATCAGAAAAAAACAGAGGTGTGGTTGCAAAATGAGCATCTTATCAGATATATAGGAATCTCTGGACATCTCCGTCAAGCTAGAGAACTTATTTTAGAACCTCTGGCTAAGATGGGGCGGTTCTGTCTCTCACTGAACAGAAGCCGACTAAGGTTATTTGTCGGAGTGCTATCCGGCCATAACACCTTCAAACGCCATTTGTATGTGATGGGGGTGGCAAGTGATCCAACGTGTACACGCTGTGGCAAGGAGGAAGAATCCTCGGCACACGTTGGGTATCACAGGCAGACTATACTCGGTTCAAGGGTTCTTGAACCTGAGGATATAAGATGAGCAGGACCCAACGCCATCCTCACCTTTGCGATGACGGCTAGACTTGGGAACAAGGGTAAGGAGAGGTGCAAAAGGGCCCGTTGGTAGGTCTATGCACTGGTGGTTCTGGCCACCAGAAAGCCTCTCTCCCTCTTTCATTCATTCATTCACTACTACGTAGAAGATCTTCCGCGTGCAAAGAGACACTGTTGCTACATCACGACAATGTTATTCAGGATATCAAAAAATCCGTGACAACGACTTCGAACAGGGCTGCCTTCGAAGCTTTCCAGGTGGCTTACGAGGCATGGCAAAGGCGGTGTAAAAAAATGTGAGGATGCCAAAGGTGATTACTTCGAGGAATATTAATACTTTGTACAAATACGCCCAATAAGTTTTTTCAAAGTATATGTATTCCATGACTTTCGGTTGATGTCTTTTAGCTTTCATAATTTGTTCAGTTTTAAATAAAATCCATAGGTCTGGCTATGCAAAATGATCTACCTAAGAGTAACTATCTGTCAATTTTCGACGTAGTTTTCTACTATTTACGCATAACATCTAGTTATGTTTATTTTTCATAGAACATTATAATTGGACATCACTGGAACCTTAAAATCACCCCCCCCCCCTCGAAACTTTACATAATGCCACTAAAAATCTAAACCACAAAAATCCACCCAACTCCCCCTTGATGAATATTTTGTTGTTGATTAAGTCTCCGAGTTAGGCAAAATTATGTGACAACCCTAATCTGGACTCCCTCCCCCAAAACTAAATCCTGGATACATGAATGAGCATAATATATGTTACGTGTGCACTTATAGTAAGACACGTTATATGCTTTCCCATTTTGTTGAACACGATCATTTGAGTTGTTAAACCAATCTATCAGAACCTGTAAGATGAGCGTAACGTCAATAGAGCTATAAAGCTTATAACATTCATGTCTCGGCATGCATGGGATCTTACCGTAAAGCTCTGTCTGTGAAGTAATCTAGATCCAAGTGGCTTCAGATCTATATCGTTTCCATTCAGATTGTGGATCTGGTCCAGTAGCATGTTAACCTCTTGGCTGTAAACCAGGCCTATATGGCTCTTACCAAGCAGTCGCCTAATTTTCCTCTTGATTTCATCTTTGCTACAGTTTAGCATAACCAATATAGCTGTAAGGTTGTATAGTTGAGTCGCTAGCAGTCTGTCCTCCTCGTGTTCTAATCTTTTTCGTTCGGTGTCACTCAAACTTTTGTAACGCTCCATCATTTCACGTGGTCCCTAAAGTTATATGGGAGTTATTCTGTGATCTATAATAGTATATCTTAATTTCAGACTATAGCTTATCATTTTATCAATTTGCAAACAACTGTTTAGAATTATAGTAGTTTGTAAATAAGAAATATCGTTATATTAAAATAGTCACAATGCTAAGCTTCGCCAATGGTATACATTGTTTCTTTTCAGTGAGGGAGGTTAGGGTTCAGTTGCCCTTACAGTTGCCGCTAAGCCTTAAGGCTTATTGTGCACCCCCAGACAAGGGGATCAAGCAGAGTCCCATCCCAAGTCCAAGTTCTTTGCGAACTCTGAGATGCATTGGACTATGCTCTCCTGTCTTCCCGTCTACCACCGTATATGCCTCCTCCTCTACCAGAGGAATTTCTGAAGCCGTCATTGATTGTTACTATTCTTATACAAACCTGATCCATGCCGATCATATCTCTTTCTTGAGCGACTGCATCAAGAAATGCATCTTCCCAGAACTGCATCTGATCCCAGAGGGTTGACCTCTCTTTACCAAGTAGACCTTCAAACAAATAGGTCCTGACTGCATCTGGACTGGGAGACTGAGCCGTGTTTATAATGTGCCCTCCATGATAACGGAACCCAGTACTCAAAGACGATTTGCTAGACCACACACTTGAAGTACGTTGTTTTGGAAGCTTTGGAAACTGAAAAAGATAAAGAGGTCCATGTATTTTTTTATAATGGCCTATATCATCCATCTATTCAGGTATGACTGCTATCGAATTAGACGCTTATACGTTACAAGTTATGCGATTTGCAAGTATAATAGCTAATCATAAAACTTTGATGCTTCCGATCCTCCCCCATAGCAATTTAACCAGTCCCTAAAAAAAACACAGAAATGATAAAGTGTCTTCCAAGGTTATAAAGGAGCGACAGGTTTAATCTACCAAAAAATGGTTGCACGGCAATAAGGCTTCTTACACAGACAACAATTTTTGTATCTAAATTTCCATGTCGAAGTTCTTACAATATGGAAACACTGAACCCTAGTTGTACGGAAAGTAAAGCACGGCAAATTTGAAGTATGATGATAGGTGAGGGGAGTATTATGATCGCGAAAATTTTCGATTTTGAGATAATACGCTTTTTGGGCATTTTATGATAGCTACATAATGAAAATCCACGTTACTCATTTCCGTCGGTCTGTCTGTCGGTCTGTCTGTCTGTTGGCATTCTTCTCCCTTCGTAATCTCAGTAACCGTTGCATAGATTGTGATGAAATTTGGGCAGCGATATGTTGTCGCGTTGATCACTTCTTGGTTCTTCATTGCTTTATTAAACAATTGGTATCAAAAATTAGTACTTATAACAACGTTGGACATACCTGAAGAGTTTCGACTTCGGTATCAGAGACAGTAGACCTGAAGGATGCTTGATTACCACCTCTGTTGAGAGCACAAGCAGGTCCCGTAGTAATTGATCCGGCCGATGGTGATAATGTGCCTCCAGATCCGTGCAAAGGGCTCTCGTTCTATACCAAAACACAGTGTTACTAGAGATGTATGTGATATAGGTGCAGGAATTCAAAGCAAACTGCACCCGTTCTTATAAATATTTTAATTTTATAGAGTGCTGGTTCACAAATTTCAGAATAGAGCTTTTTTTAGACGTCATATGTGATATTGCTAGTCATCATTTGTTTCTAACTTAAGTTATATATACAAGGTGGCACAAAACCGAGTAACCAATAGAATGTTGTCACGTTTTCGTTGCTAGAGAAAAACTAAATACAGATTCGGAATCAGCATGAAAAAACTAGTCCGGGAAAAATCCGGTTTTGTCAATATCGCCTCCAGTATAAAAAAAATTTAATTTTTTATACCAACAAATTCCATAGTGAGAGCGCAGTTCGAATTTATTCAAGTACTTTTTTGTCAGAAGATTGCAAAGTAGATACTTGAGAAATTCATACTAAATTGATATACACCTCAAGAACGTGCTGAAATTGTAGAAAAATACCAAAATAATACATCGATTATCCTAGCTCAACGAGAATACCGCAGAAAGTATGGAAGACGTGGTGTTCCAACTACAAAGACATTACGACTATTAGCGATAAATTTTCAACAAACTGATCCTACATCTGATAAACTGCATATTGGCAGACCTCGTTCAGCTCGCTCACGAGTTATCTTGAACCTTGAATTTATTGTACAGAGTGTTCCTCCATAAAGTGCACAAACAAAACTGGGTTAAACTGGGCCACAAGTTATCGACAAAAAAAGATCTAAAAAAAATATAAAACAATTTGTTTGCCTTATATTGACAGTTATTATTTTCGTCCTTTTATTTGAAATCTTCATAACTTTTGAAGCATTGCGTGCATTTTGTTGAAGTAAAAACATTAATGATGCCTAATAATACATGCTACTTAGCAATTAAGAAATCTTTTAAAAAAACTAAGTGAGCTTCAGAAAAGACTAGTTTTAAAAAAATGTTTTTGAATTAAATTTCGGTTTTCAAGGAAATACCTCCATAACTACACTTTACAGGCGATTGTGATTCCCATTCTAAAGATTAGTCATCCTGATGAAATTTGCTCATTTAAAACCTATCAGTTTGTTATCGATTTTGTCAAAGATCCGGGTGAATTTGAAAAACCGGTAGTCCGAATTTTTGTCGGATGAGACTATAACCCAAAACAGTGGCCGGATTTGTAATTAGCACCCTCAAATTATCCAAAAAACTGCGGTTTCGTCCTGATGGACTGCTAAATAAAGATTTTCGATCTTTTTTTAGGTTTTTTTGGTAGTCCAAAACATGAGAATAATCGCGGAAAAATTAATACCAGATAAATCGACAGACAGATCAGCAGGCAGGCCCGGATGAAAAACCAACAGATTTGGAGTAGCTGGCGCCAAGCATCTAGCTAGGGAAGTGGATAGTGGAATTCTTATGTTTGCAGATAATATGAAGATTTTTAGAGTTATAGAGAACATATCTGATACTAAATTGTTACCAAAGGACTTAGAACGAGAAATGGAAGAAATAGCTAATAGTAAACAATTTAGGGTTGACTATCAGTTTATATAAGATTGGAAACCTGATAATCTAGGTATCTTTATGTTTCATAAATGACAACTGTATAAATTAAAATGTCCGTGAAAGCGACGTTTTTGTACAAGACGTTCAAGCGAAGTATCTGTGCAAGCAGCGATGATGCAAAAAAGGGTCTGGTTTTAAGCGATGACAAATAATGATCATTGAGCGATGAGATACATGCTTTGACTTAACGTCATGTAAAAAAGCTTGTGTTAGAGACAGAATGTTGTAGTTTTTTTATTGGACAGGATATTGGACGATGATCAATGATGTGAGACAAAAAAGTAAGGCTATGGGGGTGTTTCCTTGAAAGTCAAAATTTAGTTCAAAAAAAGGTTTTTATTTTAAGCCCACTTACATTTAATGGCTTTTCTATTATTCTATTCTAAACTATTATTATGCATTTCTAGTTTTTAGTTCAACGAAATGCATGGGAATGTCTCAAATAAGAAAGACAAGAAGATTGAAAACTGTGAATATGGGGCAAACAATTTTTTTAAATCTTTTTTGTCGATTAATTGTGATCCACTCGCACATAGTTTCATTTGTGCATTTTATACTGGGACACCCTGTATATGGAATTTCTGCACTCAAAAGTT
Source organism: Callosobruchus maculatus (assembly GCA_951848785.1). NCBI lineage: Eukaryota > Metazoa > Arthropoda > Insecta > Coleoptera > Chrysomelidae > Callosobruchus > Callosobruchus maculatus. Next base: position 3,792,808 of record CATOUR010000130.1, read on the forward strand.
AATGTATGAAATTAATTTCAAAAGACATGTGTCATTCGAACTTACATCAGAATCAAACGAAGTTAGTTTACTGAAGAGCATATTCTTCTTTTGAGTCAACATGTCTTTGAACATGTCAGCTGTAGATTGCTGTTCCCTTTCTAATTCATCTCCTTGTATCAGTCGAACTTCTGGTGGATCTGCAAAGGAAAGTAGATGACTCCAATCAATAAACAGTCATTAATTCGTTTTGATAATGTATACTCAAATGACAGACTCTACTTCAGGAACAATAAATACAGTGCATTATCCAGCATCTCAAGAAGTGATAGGTATACATTTTATATGATAAAAGCACAGATAATTTTAGAACTTCAAAAAAAGAATGACCATGAACAGTTGTGTTTACACAAGAAAGTAAGTAAAGCATTACCAAATCCATTATTATCAATGCATAAACGTATTACAGGTTTATCCGACCTCTTAAACACTTTTATATGTTGTATTTTTATGCCAAGAATACTCACCAGCTTGAGACGACTTTCTGGATGCATCCCAGTCCGAGGACTGTATAGAATACCTTGGACTTTGCGGTGACCTAGGACTTGAAGAACTCTGAAATAAATGGAAATTTCAAATGATGACTATCCACGCTCTGTAACATCAACCGACTATAAACGTATTTGGATACATCTGTTTACAAAAATCTTTGGTCGAAACATTGGAGTACTGTTGCCCAAATGCAATGTAGGAGAGTCAAATTTACGAAATGCATGTCCATTGTTTCCAGTATCGTTAGACCTAGATAGGGCCTGGAGTAAGAGTTAGAAATAATATTGCATAAATATAATGCTTGGGCAATAGGCAATGTCTATAAGTCCTTATCCCTGAAGAAGCTGAAACGTGAAAATCAAGAATGTTGGAGCTACAATATTGACCTGGCATCGCCGCTAGAGGGTATGTATTTTTATAACTGAGCAGACGGCGTAGACAGAGCCTGAATGCCAGAGTACTGCGGCTGCTGTGGAAGGGTTATGTTAGGGGAAATTTGTTAATGCAGGATTTGAATGGGCCAACACCCGCAGGCCCAATAAATACATCTCCTGGCAGTCCATTCCAAGCCTTGGACACCCTGGGAATAATGTGCGATTGTACCGCTCAGTTCTTGATGTATGAAGAATGACCGCCTTAGAACGAGGTGCAGCGGTCACGCGGGTGGTGCATCTGATAGGAGCGGTGAGCGGCGGAACGATAGAGGATAGCTCAGAGGCAGATTCCATTTGAATATCGGTAGAAGAGTCAGAGGTCATCAACAACATGCCAGTGAGAAAGCGGCGGGAGCTATTTACGAAAGTTTATGTTAAGTAACGTCATTCATACTTGCTGTTGGTTGGATTCACTGTCACTGTCGTAGAAACCTACACGGCGGCCATTTTGGGTACTCCGTCATTCTCCTCTCTCCGCTGTGCTAGTATGAATGGTATGAGGTATATATTGTCGAAATTAAAAAAAAAAGTACGCAACCTTACTTCTTCCCTAAGTCAGCACAGCTGCTTGAGTAATTTCATTCGTGATCTGTATTAATTCTTATAGTTTCTAACAAAGTTTGGTTTTCCATAAATTCAGCATGGTGCACTTTTGTTGACCTGCTAGGTATTAGCTACACTTCGATATTCAGTCTTATTAAATGTACAAGCTTAAAACAAAAAGCATTTCTGTCTACATCTGAAATTATTTCGCAGATTATCACCGTCATTGAAGTTTGCATTCATTAGACTTGTAATACTCGTTGGAAAGATATCAGTGAAACGTGTGAAGGCTCGGAATATAATTTATTTAAATAATTAATTATTTTCGATTTCTTTATTATGATCGCGAAAATTCGATTTTGAGATAATACACTTTCATGATATCTGCATTTCCGTTGGTCTATATGTCTGTCTGTTGGCGTTCTTCTGGCCTCGTAATCACAATAGCCGCTGCATCAATTGAGATAAAATTTTGGTAGAGCTATGCTGTGGGATCTTATAATAAGAAAATCGGTGCATTGACCGTGGAGTAATTGGTAAAAAACAAAAAACTTTAAATATTCCTTCTTTTTCAGGTGTTTTAGGGGTTCCTGGTCAATTTCTACATTTGGGTGGTGGGGTGAAATTTTAGTGGTCGGTGGGTTAGGAGTTGTAAGACTCAAAATTTTGTTACGTTCATAATAGACTGTCGCTTGACCTGTTAAAGAAAGCTCTAGCGGAATTTCATACGCTTTTACTTCCTACACATAGCGATGTACTGTGGGGTCATAGTAGGTAATGCTGTTTATAACTTTTTTGATTAGCGAAAAACAAAAAATTCCAGATGTTTCTCAAACTGCGTTTTTAGGCATTTTCCTGATCGTTTTCTATTTTTTACTCTAGTGGGGGTGAAATTGGAATGGTTGGGGGTTGTAAAACTGAGAAATGTGCTGTACAACATTTCTTACGGGCCGCCCGCACGACTATGATTTGTTTGCAAGGGGATCTCAGACTATAGCTTCATGCTATGGAAAAATAATAAATTGGTGTCATCGCGATATGCGGGAAGTACTAAGTCAATCAACTTAACTTGATTTTTTTATCTCATGTACAAGAAAGTATTGTGACCTTAATTGCTTGTTGTACAAAAATATGTACATCAGTCATTAGACATTAGTATGCAATCTATCACGCATTTATAAGCCAATGGAAGACGATTGATGTGAAAATCGACCTTAGGGAAAGTTTTAAGAGTTACATAACTTACATGAGTTATCTCTGGTCCATATTCGGCGATTTCCTTTGACCAGTAATGCGTATGAGCAACTTCGCATAACTGAAAAGCTGAAGCCATGCCTCCCAATCCATAGTTCCCATACGTCATCTCCAATCCATGAACAATAGCCTGTAAAACCTTCAACATCCCTTTCCAGACGGGTTTTGGTATGCACTAAAAAATGGAAACTGTTTAGTGACTACCAAGAATCGCTCCATTTGTAGTAATTTAAGTCCCAATAACCTTGTTATTTTAGACATGGTAAATGAGGACCGCTGGAGTCACGATTCACTTGGTCTTGAAAATTAAAGTTAATATCTTCTTCTTGGGCTGTTCGGCCGCTTTTGAGACGCTCCACTACCATGACGTCAGCAGAGTGTGTGGACCGTCGAACTGACCCGAAAATGTGTCCCAAAGGATCTGGATGTCCAAATACAGGGTACCAAAATATCAATCTTTTTCCAAACTTTGAAACCCTATATTTTAAAAACAAAACCTTAGGGATATTTTCATATAGACTTTTCTGCTTTGATTTGGATGATAAATATGCCCTTGCAATTATGGTCTATCAGTAAGAATAACAAAGATTTGTTTTAATATTTTTTTTTACAGGCTATGAAGGGTCTCTATTATTTTCCTCAAAAGCAAAGTGAGATACGAAAAGGCATCAAGAGGCAAAAAAATTGCTTTTTTATCTGTTAAATCTAAAAAACAACATTTAATTTTTTAAGATCAGTGTCGTACATTCTTTTCTGTTAATATTAGACGTGGAACTGCCCCCGAGACGCCACTGGAAATGATGATTATCTTCTAGTCAGTTCTGACCGAGGTTCTGACCTAGCGTCTCATTGTAGTAAGCATTGCTATCAAATTACAATAAAATAAGCCCGGTGATTTTAAAGACCGGTGTTTTTACTTCCCACACCGATAGGTGAGGGGAGTATTGTGATCGCGAAAATTTTCGATTTTGAGATAATACGCTTTTTGGGCGTTTCATGATGTGTACATAACGAAAATCCACGTCACTCATTTCCGTCGGTCTGTCTGTCTGTCTGTCTGTCTGTCGGTCTGTCTGTCGCGTTTTTCTACCCTCGTAATCTCAGTAACCGCTGCATGGATTGTGATGAAATTTGGGCAGCGGTATGCTGTGGGGTCGTAGTAGGTAATGTTCCTATAATTTTGAAAGTCGGTGCACAGGGGGCGGAGTAATTAGCAAAAAACAAAAAAAATTAAATATTGCTGAAACTGTTTTTAGGCGTTTTAGGGGTCCCTGATCATTTTCAATTTTTTTTTGGGTGGGGGTGAAATTGGGGTGGTTGGGGGGTGGAGGGTTGTAAAATTGAAAAATTTGTTGTATTCATAATAGACTACCCACTGACCTGTGAAGGAAGACCTAGCGACATAAGTAACTTTTTTAAGTTTATCCGAACATTGCCTTATGCCTATTACAGAAACTAAAGGACTTAGAATTTGTTCCGATGTATACATACGAGTTTTGCTTTAAATCGTTCTACATTATGTAACGACGAAACTGTTCAATTGATTTTGATGAAATTTTGACACAGTATTACTACCGTGGCGAGGATGGAAAATGCATATGGTTTTTATAAATCGTGCCAGTGGCGGCGTAGAAACAATAAAAAAACTAAAACTATAAAAACAGCTCAAACTTCGTTTTTAAGTGTTTTAGAGGTTCCTGATCATTTACTGAGTTTTTTTGAGTGGGGGTGAAATTCGGGTGGTTGGGGGGTGGGGGGTTGAAAAACTGAAAAGTTTGCTGTATTAATAATAGGTTGTCCGCTGACCTGTGAAGAAAGACCTAGCGACATAAATCACCTTTTTAGGTCCACCTGAACATTGCCTTGCCTATTACAGAAAGCAAAGGACTTAGAATTTTTTCTGATGTAAACATACGAGAGTATTGCGTTAGATCGTTGTAACGAGGAAACTGTTGAATTGATTTTAATGAAATTTTGAAACAGCATTACTACCATGGCGAAGATGGAAAACGCGTATGGTTTTGATAAATCGTGCCAGTGGCGGCGCAGAAATAATAAAAAAACTAAAAATATAAAAACAGCTCAAACTTCGTTTTTAAGCGTTTTAGAGGTTCCTGATCATTTTCTGCGTCTTTTTCGGTGGGGGTGAAATTGGGGTGGTTGGGGGGTGGGGGGTTGAAAAATTAAAAAATTTCTTGTACTCATAATAGGCTGTCCGCTATAACCTTTGAAGGAAGATCTAGCGACACAAATCACCTTTTTAGGTCCGTTCGAACATTGCCTAGCCTATCACGGAAACTAAGGGACTTAGAATTTTCTGTATACTATACGAGAATTTATTGGTTTAAATCGTTTTGTATTTTGCAACGTCGACACTATTAAATTGATTCTAATGAAATTTTGACACAGTATATTGTGACCGTGGTGAGAATGGAAAACGCGTATGTTTGTTAAAAATCTTGTCAGTGGCAGCTTAGCAATAATCAAAGAACGCGACAAGTATGAAAGCAACTCAGATTCGGTTTTTAGATGTTTTAGGGGTTCCTGATCATTTCCTACCAGTTTTTTGGGTTGGGGTGAAAGTGAGGTGGTTGGGGGGTGGGGGGGTTGTAAAAGACCTAGCGGCATAAGACAATTTTAGGGGGGGGCTGGCGATTATTTGTTTGCAAGGGATCTTAGACTAAAGCTTCATGCTATGGGAAAATAATAATCTGGTATCAGCGTAATGTGTGGGAAGTACTGAGTCAATCAACTTGAATTCATTTTTTCCATGCTTTCGCACCCTGTATCTTGGAAATCAGACTCTTTAGACGACACATGTTTATATGAACTTTTGCGCCCTTAAAATTAGGATCGATCATTAAGTAACACCCTGCATAATTATGATATTATTCATATGTATAAGCACCGATTTCACAGATCAATAGTTATAAAATATAACATGATCTTGGCGAATATCGGAAAATTTAGTTTAGCATACATGGAAGAACTCGAAATTTATTCTGAAAATAGCTAGCTCCAGTTTTTTATAGCTATAGTAGAGTTCAATTTTATAAATGTGATGTTTGGACACTTGTTTTCAAGAACTCTACTGTTGTGCATCAAAATTACTGAGACAGTCTTTATGTATTATTTTGTTCTCCATCTAGTGATACACTAATATACTTACTACGTCGTCGATATGATCATCAGGTGCAATTTTTCTATCTAGCGTTTTATTTAGTTTACTAAGTACAAAGTTTCTGTACGATTCATCCTCCATCAGCTTTTTCAGTCTGTTTAGTTTTAACCAACCTACACCTTCTCCTTCCAGAACATTTGTTACAACCTAAAATAAATGTTATATACAATAGTGTCATTATTGTGGAATCTGTGTTCGTTTTGCCATTAATTGAAATAAAACAGTTCTAATATATATACAGGGTGGCCAATCGGGTGACGATAATAATTTTTTTAGATAGCCCGTACCGAGGCCTATCCAAAACACCCCCATGTATGTGTACCGATTATTGATAGTTTTCGAGTTATGATTTTTTTTTGAAAACTTAGAGATTTTCCAGTTTTTCCAAGGAATTGTCAAAAACAAAAACAAGAATGCTTTTTGGCTTTTATTTTTTTCAGCAATTATACTCAGTATTAAGCCTATTTTAATATCCAATAAAGAGAACCTGTACATCCGAACAATAGCTAAGTACATTTTGGGCCCAAAGTTTGAAATCTCTGTTTTTAGTCAGGAGAGCAAAACTTTCAAAATAAAATTAAAAATACTTATGCCTGGTTCTGGAACTCCAGTCTAATCTTAAAAACTCTGCAGGACATTGCACTTTCGAAATAATACTGAAAAATAGCACTTATGGGGGCATTTTGCGCCGTACGTTACTATTTAAGGTAAAAAGGCGATAATTCACGAATTTCCAAAATGATTTAAAAAACTATTATTTTACTTTATTATGACAAATTAAAGAAAAAAAACTCATAACAACTAATAAACATGATAATCATTGATGTTTTAATCACTTTTAATAAAAAAAATTAATACCTGTGCTTTTTGCTGTGTACTATTTAATTTCTGCTGAATGAAGTTGTATGGAAAGTTAACAAAGGAAAAGAATAATAAAACAACAATCTGACTTTTAATTCCATGGCGGAATTACCTGGGAAGCGTTATCGTTACTTCCCACACCAATAGGTGAGGGGAGAATTGTGATCGTGAAAATTTTCGATTTTGAGATAATAGGTTTTTTGGGCGTTATGTCTACATGACGAAAACCCGCGTCACTCATTTCCGTCGTTCTGTCTGTCGGTCTGCCTGTCGCTCTGTCTCTCGGTCTGCCTGTCGGTCTGTCTGTCTGTACGCGTTTTTCTAGCCTCGTAATCTCAGTAACCGCTGCATGGACTGTGATGAAATTTGGGCAGCAATGTGCTGTGGGGTCTTAGTAGATAATTTCAAATATAACTTCGTTTTTAGGCGTTTTACAGGTTCTTGATCATTTTCTACGTTTTTTTGGGTGGGGGTGGAATTTGGGTGTTTGGGGGGGTGGGGGGTTGAAAAACTGAAAAACTTGTTGTATTCATGATAGGCTGTCTACTGACCTATCAAGGAAGACCTAGTGATATAAATCACCTTTTTAGGTCCATCCGAACATTGCCTTGCCTATTACCGAAAATTAACACAACTGCGCTTCGCCGACATGAGCTCGCAAAAAGATACTCTGAAAGAAAGGGATGGCGTATGCTACGACATCGCTTCCCAGGTAATTCTGCCATGAAATTGGAAGTCAGATTATTGTTTATTATTTCTTTCCTTTGTTAACTTTCCATACAACTTAATTTAGCAGAAGTTCAATAGTACATAGTAAAGACACTTCAAAAATCACAATTTGGGTATTCGTTTTTTTATTAAAACTCATCAAAACATCAATGATTATCGGGTTTATTAGTTGTTACGAGTTTTTTTTCTTTAATTTGTCATAACAAAGCAAAATAATAGTTTTTTAAATCATTTTGGAAAGTCGTGAATTATGACCTTTTTACCTTTAACACTCACGTACGGCGCAAAATGTCCCCATAAGTGCTACTTTTTCATTGTTATTTCGAAAGTGCAATGTCTTGCAAAGTTTTTAAGATTAGTTTGAAGCTCCAGAACCAGACACAAGTATTTTTAATCTTATTTTGAAGGTTTTGGTCTCCTGACTAAAAACAGAGATTTCAATCTTTGGCCCCAAAATGTACTTAATTATTGTTCGGATGTACAGGTTCTCTTTATTGAATATTAAAATAGGCTTAATATTGAGTATAATTGCAGAAAAAAATAAAAGCCAAAAAGCATTCTTGTTTTTGTTTTTGACGATTTCTTGGAAAAACTGGAGAATCTCTAAGTTTTCAAAAAAAAAAATCATAACTCGAAAACCATCATTAATCGGTACACATACATAGGGGTGTTTTGGATAGGTCTCGCTACGGGCTATCTAAAAAAAATTATTATCGTCACCCGATTGGCCACCCTGTATATATATATATATATATATATATATAGACAAAACAAAAACAAAAAAGGTGCAGCCCGGGCTCCGACACACCGGGCTGCTGTTCCATTCCCCAGCGACTACTCCTCACACCGTGAGGTGAGCAATCACTGGGTCCGCGTATCGTGCGTCCTAAGCAGACGAAGGGACCCATGGATGACTGCCTTCTGCATTCTGGCGGCTAAGATGTGCGCCGCCGCACGGCACACCGGCATTTTGCGCAGTGCAGAGAGCAGCGTATCCCTCATACCACCTAGGGATCCAATGACCATTACTAGCAGACTCACAGTGTAGTCCGGCCAGAGCCTGCGAAGTTGTCCGAGGAGCTCCTGATACTTGGTCCGCTTTTCCTCCTCCTTAGAGACGATGTTCCCCTCGGCAGGTGCCGAGAACTCGATAACGAACATCGTCTTTTGTTGGTAGTCGAGGAGGACTATGTCGGGCTTATTTGCATGTATAAGCTCGAGCGTGGAGAATGAGTAGTTCCAGTAAATTCGGCACCTCTCGTTCTCCACAACGGACTCAATGTCCCCTGGAGCGTATGGCAGCACCGGTGTCTCATCTATACCGTATGAGTGCCTTAAATGGTAGTATAGCACTCGTAGAGCCGCATTGTGCCGATAGATGTAGGCTGTGCCAGCGTACACCTTACACGCCGACAAGAGGTGCGTAAGGGTCTCTGGCGCCTGCAGGCAGGCTCTACAGCGGATATCGGGCACATCCATACCCATAATCCGGCTACGGTATACTAAGGTGTTGAAGACACCGTCTTGGCAAGCCATTATAGAGCTCTCAGTCTCCGACTTCAACCCATTAGACCTTAGGAAGGAGAAGGTCAACTGCTCAGATAAACCATGCTCTTCTAGATGTTTGTAGAAGATTCCGTGCATTGGTTTATCTTTGTGAAGTCTTAAAAGCAATTGGACTTCAGCAGTTTTAATCCGGGCTTTTAATTGTGCGGGAGCAAGTTCCGTAACGGACTGCTGACACCTCCGCGTGAAGTCGAGCGTGAGACTAAGTTCTTCGGCTGCCCGTGTTGCTGCTCTAAAAAGGAAGGCTCCTTTACCCGCAATCTCGTGCTCTCGCACAAAGCGGATCAGGGGATCGGTGCTCGTCGTAACATAGCAGGCAGTGGCCAGTACTACTCTGTTGTGCAGATGCTCCAAACTCAATAGTCCACGCCCTCCCAGGTGTCGCGGGAGGTATATTCGCGGGACAGAGGATCTAGGATGTAGACTTCCCTCCATATTCATCCTTTTGCGAGTCTTTATGTCGATTTGTCGCAGCTCTTCCACGTTCCAGTGGATAGCACCAAAGCTGTATAGCAACAATGGGACCGCAAGCATGTTTGTGGCAGCGACTTTGTTTTTGCCGGACAGTTCTGACGACCAGATCTGCCGGAGTCGGTGCAAATACTTGCGGCGGAGACACTCTTTGACCAATTCTGCCTCTTGGATGTGACGCTGCGCCACTCCAAGGTAGGTATAAGTATCTCCGGCATGCAGTTGTCGCAAGATGCTCCCATCAACGAGCTGCTCCTCATCTTCACTATCTCCGCAACGTCCTCTTTTGAGATGAACCGTGGCACATTTGTCTATCCCGAACTCCATACCAATAGCTTGACTGTAATCCTGCACTACCCTCAGCGACTGCTCTAAATCGCGTTGTCCGGAGGCATAGAGTTTCAGGTCATCCATGTAAAATAAGTGGGTGACCTTGTGCCTCCGGTAATTGGGCTTGCCACAGCTGTATCCCTTAGTATTTTTCAGCGCTATGGACAAAGGCAGTAGCGAGATGCAGAAGAGCAAGGGACTCAAGGAGTCTCCTTGGAAGACCCCTCTTTTAAATGATACCAACTCTGTCCGAACCCTGGTTTCACCCGATGTTATAGTGAACCGAGTCTTCCAGAGCGGCATCAGTTGTTTGATGCATCCCACTAGTTGATCATCTACCGAAAGACATTCCAACAGCCGCACAATCAGTTCATGAGACGTAGTGTCGAATGCCTTCCGATAGTCGATCCAGGCCATAGAAAGGTTTCGCAGGTACTGCACGGAGTCCTGTGTGACACAGCGGTCAATCAACAGGTTATCCCTGCAGCCAGCTACTCCTTTCTTAGACCCTCTTTGTTCATATACGCTGAGAAATACGGGATTTACAGCTTGAAGGATACGCATGTACAAGATTCTGGTGAAGAGCTTGTAACATGCGTTCAGACATGTTATTGGCCTGTAGTTTTTAGGATCAGACAAATCTCCGGTCTTCGGGAGAAGCACGGTTCGACCCTCGACAAACCAAGCCGGAATTGGCTGCTCCTGATTTAGCCACGAGTTAAAAACTCTAGCTAAATGCCGGTGGCAACTGGGAAACTTTTTCAACCAGTAGGTGTTTATGCCATCCGGGCCAGGAGCTGCGAAATTCTTTGCGCCTCGTAAGGCACCAAGAATTTCTTCCGTGTTTATCGGGTGACGCAGTACATTCAAGTTTGGAGTCCTCCTACAAACGGACTCGAACTGCGCCAAGGCCGGAGTGTCTGCTTGGAGAGGTTTGGGCTGTTCGTAAATGCCCCTCCAGAAAGTCTCCACGCGATCAGCAGTTGGCGGCTGCTCTATAACTGGTGGTCGCTGTTGGAAGAGACGAGCAGGCTTTTCGGAAAACATTCTGTTTTCCTCCAAGCCTCTCGCCCGCGTCACCAGTGATCGTTTAGCAGCGATTAGCGTCCGTATCCTGTCAAGACAATGCTGCTTGACAACAACCAGTACCGCTTGACTGAGCGTGTGATGGTCGCGCCTTAGCTCTCGGGCTATCTGGCGCACGCGGCGCGTAAAAGGCCTACCGGCCGCTCTATATTCCATCACACACTGGATACGGGATGCTTCTTGGCGAGCCAACTGGATTTTCGCTTCCATTTGGCGCACCCGCCTCTGTGCTCTCTCGACAGGAGAGTCTCTCACTCTCCCCTGTCCAGCCAGCCTCAGAGCCGCAGCGTAAATTTCGCAATTGATGCTCCAAATGTCAGAGACCTCCGATAGACGTTCACTCAGCGCCTCATCCTCTCTCTTTAAATCTGCCAGCTTGAAGGACCTCCTGTTGTTATGCAAGGCCCTTCGGTCACTGAAATCTCCAGGTGAGACGGCTTCGTCGATTTCCCTCTCAGCGGGCCTCATCGGCGACCTTTCAGCCTGGTTAACAGGCCTTTCAGTCGCCGGAGGGGCAGGCTGAGCTGGAGCACGAACGTATCCCTGCCCCCGAAGGTAAAATACTTGGTTCCGCAAGCTCTGGGAGGTAATTGTGCTATGCTCTGGATGCATTTCACACCACCTCCCATGCATGCGGGCCATGTATCCCCTACGGCGCGGGCTACTGCTCTCGTAGCAGCTCAGCAGGTCATCCTTCAGTTCCGTCGTCCACCTAAAACGGTCCATGTCGATGCGTGTGTCGTCGTCAGGGCGATCCGAGGCACCGCCACCTTGCCCAGAGCCGGCTTCCGATACCGGCCTGGTGTGGGTGCTCTTCTTCTGGGGCGGTCGAACCAGAAGGTAGGGCCCGTCCGGTGGTTAGCCTTAGGGCCCCCAGCCGACATTTCGGAGGCAGCCGACCACATTGCCTCCTAGGGATGACCTGTACAGGTTGCCGGCCGGCTTTCATCCCTGGCTTGGGTTATCCCCACAGTGTCGCCACGCACCGAATAGCCGTTTGATGTTGGTCGGCTTCCTGGGGGCGCATTTTATACCTACTGCCAGGTTTGCTATCAGCCGCCCCTAACCTGGGGTCAGACGCTGTCGGGAAGCCGTCCTTAACATAGGTGCAGCCGCTTCCTCACTATGGTGGTTCATACGCCTGCTTTCACAGCCGGTGACCACCATAGGCCCTTTTAAGGCAAGGACTACCAATCTTTTAGTCGCCTCTTACGACAGGCAGATTAAACCCTGGGAACATTCTAAACCCGGACCCAGACGGGTATATATATATATATATATATATATATATATATATATATATATATATATATATATGTATAACTCTTACGATGTATGTTGCTAAAATTTTTGAATTAACTAGAACATTTTTTGACACTTCTACCATTTAAATTTCCTCATTTTGTATGATATCATCGATTTTCATCCAACTAAATTACACCGATATTGCCTACAGTGCCATTACTATCGGTCACTATCACTATGCAATTGAGTTTGACAACTTCACTCGAAATTAATTTCAAAATGTCACGTTTCGGTAAAGAGAATCTTCGAATGCCCTCATCAAAGAAAAAATTCCCAAAAACACAACACTGTGTAAAAGTTTGTTTTCAAAAATTTTCCACCGAATATCCCTCGGACAATGACAAATACCTCATCATATTTTCTGAAAAATTTCTCAAGCTCGTTACTTGGTATCCAAGGTTACCAAGGTACGAGCTTTCGATTTTCATAAAATTTCCTTTTCAGTTGTAAAAAAACTTTTATAAGCTAACATGTACTTTGGTAATATTTAGGGCCGGTTGTACAATGCAAACTTAAGCTTCGATTTAAGATAAGCCGACGTTAAACACCGTCAGTTGCAAAACGTCCGTTGTAAATACAATGCTGGCTTAGCCTCCACTCCAAGCTTAACATGAGCTTACGTAAACTGAAGCTTAACTCGAGCTTAGCTAAACCTAACCTGATACAAATGACAGGATATATCAATTTGCCTGTCACTTTATTAGGTTATATTTTTCTAAAGATTTGTGTCTAATTTAACAAAGAAAGCAAATAAAAGAACAGAGACAGAAACGGCCGTTGTCAATGACGCGTAATTTTAGTGTCTGTAAAGAGTCTGGATGACGCTTTATATTGGAGTGGAGTTCTAGAGACACTTTGGAAACTTTTTTGTCATTGCACCATAACCCTACAGTGGGCGGTATCGGGGGGGGGGGGTGTTAGAATGAGACAAAAGAATCGTTACGTAACCAAATGAAAATGCGGTAGCATTTCAGTATATCTACCAGCTGATGTTCAAGAAAATCTTCATCCGAAATCTACAGGCGGTTTGCGCGTACCGATAAAATGAAGATAAAAAAATCGCGATGAAAACGGTCGAAATTTGATGGAAAATTTTTGGTTTTTTTTTGTAGATAACACAAAAAAAAATTCATCCGTTCCGATTTAAAAAAAGCTTCAAATTTTTATACCAACAAATTCCACAGTGACATTAATGAACGCCTTCTGAAAGGATACGGAAGACGACCAAGAATGTCACCCCCTATAGGGGTTGAAAAATGCAGTTAAAGATGATAAAAATGGTTGACATTGATACATATCATAGCTGGGCATCCCAAGAACATATATAAAAAACGTCAATCGTTTTAATCAATATGAAACAACTTTTTGACGATTTCTCTCGAAAATGGCGTGAAAAATGAACTTTAATCTCAAATTTCTCATAAGCTGCCCAGCAGAAGCGGATGATAGAATTTTTTTGTGTTATCTACGAAAAAAGCTAAAAATCTTCCATCAAGTTTGGTCTGGTTTCATCGCGATTTTTTTAATTTTCATAATTATTGTTAGTGTTCATAAATATTATTTAAGAAGATGGGTATGCTCTAACCGCCCTTAGATTTTGAGTGGCGATTTTTTGGAACATTAAGTGGTAGGTATACTAAAATGCTACCACATTTTCATTCGGTTACTTAACGATTCTTTTTCACGTTTTAATACCCTCCCCCTCTCTATCTCCGATCCCTCCCACTTTAGGGTTATGGTGCAATAACAAAAAGGTTTACAAACTGCCTGCCAAATACCAAGCGTCATTTTATTTCTTTACGGACACTAAAATTACGCGTCATTGCTCTGAATATTAGCTGAGCTCAGGTCTAATAAAGCTTTAGTTAAACCGACTTCGACGCACGTTTGAACAAGCGGCCCTTAGTGTGATTAGATAAAAGATAAGTTTCAATACTCTATAGACATCTGTCCACCAAAGTTATATATTGATACTGGATCTGTTTTCAATTATTGTCTGAGCTCAAATTATTTTCAGTGGTTGTTGGAATCATAAACAATAACAATTTTTAGAGATATGCTGAAAATATTGGGGATTCTAGCTTGGAATTTATATTCTAGTTCGGTGATCTTGAGTTTATCATTTAAGAATCGTCTACAATATTGAAACTAGACCTTGATTCTAGACATGTAGATTTGAGTTAATGAAACTTGAAGGACGCTATTCTTTAGATACAGCGCTGGTGAATTTATGACGTTTTTAACTCTACATATAAATTAGAGATGTATTGAATATTTACTACTTTCCATACGGCTACTACTATTATACTACAATACTTACGTCTTTCAGGAATGCTTGGTTTTCACTATTAGTAACATTTTTATCTACTGATTGCTTCCTTTGAATATCATCCTGTCTCCTAGGCACATGTTTTATTAGAGGACTCTTTTCAGCAAGCCCTTTAGGCCCTCTATTAAATGGTCCAAACATACTCTTTATGGGTTCTTTCATTTTCTGCTTTTGCTCTTGGTGCTGATCAGCACCATACCTTGGCGGCTCCTAAAGTCATAAATATGATAATATTTAAATTGACTTATCTATTTATCGTATTTGCACATTTTATTTATAGATAATTAATATTCACTTTTTTTAAATTAAGTACTTATACCCATAACGTACTTATATAGTATATGTTCAAAGATGGGAAATGACTGTCAGTTATACAACAAGAAGGTTGAAAAACCTTTAGTGATCATGAAAGTCTATCCTATTTTAAAGTTTATATCAAGAATAGGTACCATAAACTATAAATATGTCAGCTAATGCATACTCTACCTTTTTGGATCCAAAGAGATCAGAAAACATGTTGGACGTACTCGTTGCTAATCCATTGATGTCAGAGCTTATATTGGAGAAAAAGTCTCTACTTGCACCAGTCAGTACATTTGATTGAGGAACTAATGAGGTTGAGCTACTAGTAACTTCCTGTTGCTTAGAGAAGGAATCACCCTGGAAAAATAACGTTCAAATGAAAACAGAGTACCTTTGCCAAGTAAAAGTTGTTTCCATAAGAGCTCATGATTTAAAATACCACCATCTTTAACAGTCCCCAATGGCATGTGGTAATTACGTGACATAAATAATTTACATATGGGACTCAGTAAACATAAAGCACTATACTAAGTATAATTATCATTGTCAAGAAAAACATTCTCAGTTTGGATTTTAAAAACAAAATATCCCTCAGATGCCATTTTTTGCTATTACATAGACTATAATCTAATTTAAATGAAAATCCAATTTCACTGACCTTGTCCTGTGACTTTTCTAAGGCATTTAGTTATGTCATTCACAATATATTGATCAATAAATTGAATTGTACTGCTTTTTGTCAAGTATTGGAGTTAAGTGGAGTTAGGTATATGCTTGACTTCGTCCCATATTAATATGTATGTGTATTGTATATGACGATACTCAAATAAGGCATAATAATAATAAATATGGTTGTTCTAAAATAACACTAGAAATAACACTGAAGACTTAACAATACTCGATCTCTCTAATGAGAATGTATGTAATGTATGTATTTCTGGCGATTCGATATATCTAAATTAAATTAATATCGTGACTCACCCTTAGAAGGCCCTTCTTTGTTACTGCTTCTTTGGCACTTTTTGTTAAGTCTCCAAAAGTAGATTTTCCTACATAAGTCAAGTCATCCAGGGTTGTTTTGCTCATAGCTGTTGCTGTTTTGCTTGCTTCTATTGCGCTCTTTCCAGCCACTTGAACACTTTTTGTTGCTTCCTCTGCTGCTTTTTTGGCCTGGGTTGTTAACTTCAAATAAACGTGCCTTATTTAGTTCAAGAAAGTAATTGAAATATCAGTGTAGGATCAATTACTTTGGACACATTTGTAGGTGAAGTCAACAGAAGGCTGCTACGATATATACATATGGATAGGAACATGTCACTCAGAGATCTGGTGAAAGTAAGGGACGAAACAAGAAAAACAAACTAAATGATTGAGTCGAGTGAAAGTGAACAGTTAGAAAGCCAGGTTAAAGCAAAAATGTAACTCCATTATCTGATGATGCTAGGAGAAACAGGTAGTAGTCAGGAAAAAAGAGTATCTACTAAAATTGGGGTGCTTGAATTCGACGGCATCTCTAGCTATCAGTAATTGAATTAAAGTTATCATGTCCTATGATTATTAGCAGTAAACCACTCAACTCAACGGGATGGTATCAGAGATGTAATTGGTAAATTACCTATGAATTACCGTGGCAATTTGCCGTAACTTACGTGAATTATTATGACTAGAAATAGTTTATCGAGTTCAGATAGTTTACTGGGTAAATTACAGATTTTTGTAATTGATAATGTACCGTGCTTCACTGTAATTTACGAGGATCTCTTATAATTCACCAAATTTTTCTATTTTTCGTTATTCCATCGTAGTTCATCAGCGAATTCAGTGACAAGAAGGATTGGTTCAGCTAGATATTATAAGACTAGTTACGTTCTATCATCAATTTTCTGATGGTTTTAAACTGAGTTGGGGATTTCTTAACACGCATGTGTAGTCAGATACCAAGCTATAAACGTATAGAATTATCCTTTGTTAAAACACCCTATTCGCATGTCAAACGATAATAATTGGTATTGGCATGTTTTGTAGTGGCATGTTTGACACAGCATTGTTTGTTATGCCGAGCTTTTGATTTGATTAGGTGATTTGATTAAATTATTGGTCTATCATACGCCTTTCTTCATTATCATACGCCACTGAATAACACTTTCAGATATACAAGGTGATCAATTTATACTCCGGAGCTTGATACTTCCGTCATTATGGAAGATAGAAAAAATCGAAAGAAAGTTATAGGTACAGAGAAGGTCTACATTTTGAAATTATTGTATAATATACAAAGTTATTCATAGTCATGGCATATCATAGTTTTGTTTTTCAAATGGAACACCCTACACATTATTCTGAATTTGAATTGCGTTCATTATCCCTATTCCGGAAATATGGGGTTTTATCAGGTGATACAAGGCATTTTCAGAGATATGGCCACTTTTATGAAAAAAACTTATAATGAATTCATCACCCTGTATCTTAAAAATTCAATAACTGGAGGCCTTATTCTCATTGCTAGAATAATTTCTTTGTTACCTAGTTTTGTCTAAAATTATCAAGTTTCTGCTATTTTTGATTTTGTGTACGGGGTGAAACAAACTCACAAACATAATTTTCTTCTTCATTTTAAATGGAACTCATTGTACTTTATAGCATCGTCAGAAAGTTCTTACAAAATGTTTCCACTATTATTAAGCATGCCCTATTCCTATATGTAACAGTTATGGACTTGTTTCGATTTGAAGTAGTAAAACAATATTTTTGCCAAACTGTGGTGTTTGTTAAGTAGGCCTTGGATGCTATGCTTGACAGAACATAGTAAGTGTTCAAATCATTTGGTTCACAGAAAAATCGAAAAAAATGGTAGGTACCGGATGGATTCGAATTAGCGTATCCGGCATTCTAGGTCGACGCGCCTACCAACTACACCACGGTGCCCCGTGGTGGAGCTGATAGGTACATGGCGCCGACGACAAGGTACCGACTCCGCCAACACCCACCACTCCCCCGTATATCTCTGAAAACCATGTGTTTCAGTCATACAGAGAGATCTATCTTCGGCTGTTGGGTGAGTGTGAATCTCCCACCGCCTTTTGCACGACAGCTCTCTTGGTTACTGAAGTGCGACTCCCCAGTCGGCCAGGATTTAATGGAAAGAAAGGTGCTTGCTTACTCCGCAAGAGGGAGATAATTCAAATCATTTGGTTCGCAGAAAAATCGGAAAAATGATGGGTACCTGATGGATTCGAACCAGCATCTCCGGCATTCTAGGCCGACGCATTTACCAATTACACCACGGTGCGCTGTGGTGGAGCTGATGCACAGCGCCGACAACAAGGTATCGACTCCGCCGACACCCACCACTTCCCCATATATCTCTGAGAATCATGTGTCTCAGTTATCCAGAGAGATCGGCTGTTGGGTGAGTGTGAATCTCCCACCGCCATTTTTTTTTTTGGGTGTTTTATGATGCTTCTATCAATTAGATCGAGACCACTCATTCATTTCGGTCTATTTGTCGGCCTGTCTATCTATTGCCATTTTTCTACCCGCGTTATCTCAGTAACCGTTACACGGGTTTTGATCAAACTTGAAGTGCGATATGCTGTGACATCATTGCAGGTCAAAATCGGTGCAGTGCAGTAGTTAGCAAAAAAAGGAAAATTCTCTGCTACTAACTTAATTTTTAGGTATTTTTATGGTTCCTAATAATTTTAAATTTTCTTGGCAAGGATGAAATTGAGGTGGCAAAAGATTGGAGAAAGCTGAGGTTTGAAAAAGCTGTCCACAGGTATGGGGGTAAAATCTCTGTGGTGGGGAGATGGTGAATTTAATGAGTTTAGTACCAAGAATGCGTAGGAAGTACTGCGGTTTTTCATACAGTTATAATTATAGATCAGAAACTACGTGTTGCTAATCGTTGATTATCAAATGCTCATCTAAAGTCTACTGGAGTTGCAAGCTACTTATGACAGAGGATGCCCAAATGTTATACTTCATGGTAATAGCTTCAAACAGTACATAAAAGCTAGCAAACTAGGTGGTGTGAACTATATCATTTTCATTCAAAACGAACCTTATCAAAAGGTGCAAAAATGTGACTATCTTCTGCCTCGCTTAGTTTTTCCTTCGCTTGAAATTTGAGCTGAAAATAATTATAAGCTTCATAAATTCTAGTTACTTATGTAACTTTCTATGTATATGTAGTTATTCGAAAAACTCCTTGAGCACCGTTTGCACCTATGTTGATGTGTTTTTTAAAAATAGAGTTTGTCCTAAACTGAGTTACGTAGACTCTGGTTCCTAAACTATTTGAGATACTAGGTTAGAACAAAAACTGGAATTTTTATACAGGGTGAGTTTTTAATACCGGCTCGGTCGATAACTCCACTACTGTAAAAGATAGCAAAAAAAGTTGTATATAAAAGTTGTAGCCACGGATATGCTCCTTGCTTAGAAAATATTTTGATTTATACAGGGTGATCCGTAACTACGTGGTGATACAAACATGCATTTTTTTAAATAAGACATCCTATATGTTATTCCATATTTAAATTCTACTAATGATTTCCATTCTTCCGATATAGGGTATTGTTACATTGTACAGGGTATTTCAAAAGTTATGACCATTTTTGTATTCAAATCGCTGTCAAATGAACGTACTGTATATCAAAAAGTGGTAAATCAAAAATCATTTTTTTTACACGGATGGATAAAAAATATTATCTAGTCTTAAAATCGGCGATAAAAAAAGCCCGCGACGCATATTCGTATACAGGGGGATGTAGAATGCAAAATCCAGATTTTCTCTTTTTTTTAAATATAACCCCCAATATTTTATTATCCCAAAGAATTGCTCTTAATATGCTCTTTCATCTTTGTATAGCACTTGTTGTATCTACAGGGTGGGCCAATAGTGCGTGGACGGAGGATTGTGGGCTTGCTGAAAAATATTCCAAAAATCTGTCACCTGATCATGGTAGGGACCCTTGAGGGCTATTACGTAAAAATATTTTCACTTAAATTCTGACGTTTATACAGGGTGATCCATATCAAACTTACATTTTTTTGAATAGAACCCCCTACATATTATTGCATATTTGGATTCCTTGGTCAATTTTAGTGTGACTTTATGTATCACACATGGAACTTTAAACGAACCGTTTAGGCGCAAATCACCATTTTTGGTATAAATAGGTATCAGAAAAAAGTTGAATATCGCAGCGATTATAAAACTTAGAGGGCCTTGACTTTGCAGTACGACTAAGCATGAAATGCGTCACCTTAAGTCAGACGGCTAAATTTGAATTCTTTTTGTACTTGAAGAAATCAGAGGATAAATTAAGGAAACTTCAATCACAGATAACTTGATTTTTTCAAATGGGAATGTCTATTTTGGTTTAAAGAATCAAATGTAAAATTTGATTACCTTTCTAACGATATAGCATTCTTGATATCAATCTTTTTTGGTTTTCATTTTATTTCAAATTTTCAGTCAAATCGGCGTTTTTCAATTTTCCTGCATGCAAGCAACCTAGCAGGCCATGAAAAATAAACAAAAGCTCGTTAATATGGAAGAAAGCAACTAACTTAGTAGAAAGATGCAAACTAACCTGAGCAACGAGGCAAGATTATCAAAATTCCTTACAACATATTAGCTCTAACCAGAAACAATAGTGGTAACAAGAACGCTCATTTTCCACAGCCTACTAGCTATTATCCTATTTCCAAAGTCAGTAAAAAAATATTTAATCAAAGGAAAACTACTAGTGATTGTTGCTGGCAGTAGAATATCTATGTCTTCTGATTAAATTATCACATTTAATGCTATGAAAAAGTAGCCATTTCCATAAGTCAAAAGTAATGATACCTCTGACTGGAACCCTTCAAATTCTTCTTCTACTTATTAGAAAAATCGTGGAAAATGAAACTTGATTTGCAGTCTGTTTGAATTGTAAAACATAATTTAGTTTGTAGAAAACTACATGAAATAATCGCAATTACAACATAGCGTAATTAAAAAATTCTAGCAATTATTTCAATAGATGTGCAGAATGCTTCAGTTGGAGATATCTTCACTTTTGACTTAACTAAACGGAAATGACTAATTTTTTTATCCCATTAAATGTGATATTTCATTCTAAACATGTTAGACTGTAAGCAAAAATCGCTGGTAGTTTTCCTTTTGTTTCAAAATTTTCAATCGTTTTGGAATGTTGTCAAGCTCTAGTAGATCTCAATAGCTAGTAGGCTGTGAAAAACAAACACTTCTGTCATACCCCAGCTACTCATTGACATTAGATATCTTGCCGCTGCTGCATCCGGTTAGAGCTAATATGTTGTAAGAAATTTTCATAATCTTGCCTCGTTGTTCTAGTTAGTTTGCATCTTTCTTCTAAGGTAGTTGGTTTCTTCCATATTAACGAGCTTTTGTTTATTTTTCATGGCCTGCTAGGTTGCTTGCACGCAGGAAAATTGAAAAACACCGATTTGACTAACAATTTGAAATAAAATGAAAACCAAGAAAGATTGATATCAAGAATGCTATATCGTTAGAAAGGTAATCAAATTTTACATTTGATTCTTTAAACCAAAATAGGCATTCCCATTTGAAAAAATCAAGTTATCTGTGATTGAAGTTTCCTCAATCAATCTATCGATTTCTCCAAGTACAAAAACAATTCAAATTTAGCCGGCTGACCTTAGGTGGCGCATTTCATGCTTAGTCGTACCGAAAAGTCACGGCCTTCTAAGTTTTATAATCGCTGCGATATTCAACTTTTTTCTGATACCTACTTATACCAAAAATGGTGATTTGCGCCTAAACGGTTCGTTTAAAGTTCCATGTGTGATACATAAAGTCACACTAGAATTGACCAAGGAATCCAAATATGCAATAATATATAGGGGGTTCCATTCAAAAAAATGTAAGTTTGATATGAATCACCCTGTATAAACGTCAGAATTTAAGTGAAAATATTTTTAAGTTATAGCCCTCAAGGGTGCCTACCACGGCCAAGTGACAGATTTTTAAAATATATTTCAGTAAGCCCACAATCCTCCATCCACGCACTATTGGCCCACCCTGTACATATATCTATCATTTTCCGAGATATTTCGATTTTTCGGTAAATTTAAAATATAGCTTCTATTTGTGTACTGAAATTTATTTATTTTGACAAAGTACTACCGAATTTGTTTTTTATTTTACGAACAACTAAATTATAAGGTCATGATACTATTTGACGAAGTCAAAACCCTAACTTAACGAGATAATAAAGTCAAGTATGCCGAAGAAACAATTTTGTAGGCGTGATGCATAATTATCAAGCAGATTTATCAGGTAGGCTTTGAAAAATTGACAGTTCTCATAACCTGCTCAATAATTCTGTACTGTGTGGAAAACCAGCTTTAAAAATTAATTTTTCCATTGGGGGTATTTAGGAGAATGAGAAATTGCCTACTTGCCTCTAGAATGTATCAACTATGAACAGCAATATACAGAACCGAGGCACTCTAAAACTAATGCGTTTGAAAGATTGGAGAATCTTTTTATTTGGACTGTGTTGTTTAATATTTCATAGCCTACCTGATAGATATGCTTGATAATTACGCGTGACGCCTATAAAATTGTTTCCTCAGCACACTTGACCTATAATATCTCGTTAATTCCGTGTTTTGACTTGATCAAGTACTATTATGGCCTTATATTTTAGTTGTTTGTTGAGCAAAAATAAAATTTGATAGTATTTTCTCAAAATAAATAAATTTTAGTAACCAAATAGAAGGTATATTTAAAATTTGTAGAAAAATCGAAATATCTCAGAAACTAATGAATGCAGCTATAACAAATGCTATACAAAGATGAAAGAGCATAATAAAAACAATCCTTTGGTATAATAAAATATTGGGGGTTACATTTAAGAAAATAGAGAAAATCTAGATTTTGCATTCTGCATCACCCTGTATACGAATATGCGTCGCGGGCTTTTTTTATAGCCGATTTCAAGACTGGATGATATTTTTCATCCATCCGTGTAAAAAAAATGATTTTTGATTCATCACTTTTTGATATACAGTACGTTCATTTGACAGCGATTTGGATACAAAAATGGTCATAATTTTTGAAATACCCTGTATAATGTAACAATACCCTATATTGGAAGAACGGAAATCATTGGTAGAATTTAAATGTGGAATAATATATAGGGTGTCTCATTTAAAAAAATGCATGTTTGCATCACCACGTAGTTACGGATCACCCTGTATAAATCAAAATATTTTCTGAGCAAGGAGCATATCCGTGGCTACAACTTTTATATACAGCTTTTTTCGCTATCTTCTACAGTAGTGGAGTTATCGACCGAGCCGGTACTAAAAACTCACCCTGTATATACAGAGGTTAAAATGGTTAAACACTAGGTATCTCTGTGGTCTGTTCGTTTTTAGAATATGTTTAGGTTTTATAGCATTGTTTGATGAAAGCACTGTATCCAAATAGTTGTGATAATCTTTTTAATATATGTGGTGCTTTGTCATCGAAACATACTTGTTATATACCTATGTATATTAACAGTATCAACACTATCAACTAGCTAACAAATACATTTACAAACGTCATATGAATGAATGATTGAATGAATAAATGAAATAAGGAGAGAGGCTTTCTGGAGACCAGAACCACCAGTGCATAGGTCTACATGCGGGCCCTTATGCATCTCTTTTTACCCTAGTTCCCAAGTCCAGCCCTCATCACAATAGTGAGGATGGCCTTGGGTCCTGCCCATCTTATATCCTCAGGTTCAAGAACCCTTGAACCTAGTACGGTCTGCCTGTGATACCCAAAGGAGTCACAATGACACAGAATGTGTGCCGAGGACTCTTCCTCCTCGCCACAGCGTGTGCACGTCGGGTCACTTGCCACCCCCATCACATGTAAGTGACGTTTGAAGGTGTTGTGGCCGGATAGCAGCGACAGAGAGAACCGCCACAGATTGGTCAGAGGTCTTAAAATGATTTCTCTAGCTTGACAGAGTCCAGAAATTCCGCTCCATCTCATAAGATGTTCATTTTCCAACTACACTTTTGTTTTCCACCTAGTGGTACCTGCCGCCATCCCCTCAGCTGGCTGAGGATCCAGGAACCTTTTACATGCCCATAACGAATTATGTGCCTTATTGACTTTATGTTCTACATGTTGTCTCCAATTCAGCTTCGACTCTAGAATTACGTCTAGATGTTTTACTGATTGGGAACCCTTTACATCTGGATGTATTTGAATCAACTTCTAATACCTTATCCATCTGTGCTAAAATTCCATCTTGACTGCTCTGCCTTGTAGTTTCCCGCACAAGCTCCTTAGCTTGGGATGTGAATTGCTCAAAAATTGAGCCTTGTGAGCCTTGTCTCGTGAACGTGCCACTTCCTCCAGATGATGGCGGTCCTGACGAGGAGGGTACAGGGCTGCCTGACGAACTGAAGCTCGAGGTCCTTGCTAGTACGTTTCCGACACTTGGTTGCCTTTGTAGCGATGGAGTTATTGGCGGAATCTGGAACAACAATAACAAATAATACATTTATTAATATAGTCTTCTTTAAATGTGTATCAGAGCAAAAAACTACTAATACAAGGTGAGGCTAAACATAATAGAGTCGTACTACAGGCCAAAATTTTACAGATTTATATATTTTCAAATATTTTACATTTTCTAAAATTCCAAAATTGTCTAGATTCGCAAAACTTTTCACATTTTCAAAATTGTCAAAATATTTAGAATTCTCTGATTGCAAAATATCTAAATTCTTTCAAATACCTATTTAAGATTAACAGTTTTATAAATTTTCAAAATATACAATATTTTCGAAATTGTCAAAATTTTTATAATTCCGATGAATAACAAAGGAGGTAATGTTGAAATTTTCATATGTTTTTGGTCACTTTTTATGTATCTTACCGGAGTGGTAGACCTGCGCCCTCGTCCTTTTGGAGTAATTGGCCTATCTTCAGTAGGTGACATTTGCTTCACATTGTTAGAACTGACCACAGTCTTTGGCGTTGTGGTAGAATTTGAATCTGATTCGTTCTCGTAACTTCCCTCATTATCAGTCTTCGTGATATGGACTTGCTCGCTTTTCATTTTGTTGCCGAATTCCAGTTCAGAATCTCTGTTGAAATCTGGTGAGCTCAGATCTGAGTCACTACTGCTAGATGACCGCGGAGAACCTGATCTTATCAGAGGTGCTTCTCCACCCGGGTACTGAAAATAGTTTATAATTTCTCAGTCTTATCCTGTGGTTGAAAGAATATAACATATGGGATAGGGTGACCATTCGTCCAGAAAATCCCGGAAATTTGAAGCTAAATTTCGTGTCCGGGCGGAATTACAAAAATCCGGAATTTGAGCTCCGATCGAAAATAGTTGGCACAACAGACAGCAAAACGAAAAAATACAGCTAATGTGCAGGCAAAAAAAATCACAAAAATCGGTAAAATGTCCGGAATTTGAGCCCCAATCGAAAATAGTTAGCACAACATACAGCAATATAAACAAATACAGTTAACGGACAGATAAAAAAAGTACTACTGTCGCTTGACCCATCTCTCTTCATTCATAGACCACCCCCCCCCCTCGGTAAGTCAAGCGTCCGGAAATGATCTATGAAGTATATGGTCACCCTAATATGGGATGACTTAAGTAGTGTTATACATGGTATCCTATGACGAATGGAAAATACTTTGCGAGAAAACAGTACAGGCTGTACAGCTCATTTCCAAAAAAAACGCCATATAAAGTAGAGACCCATTTTTAACAGATTTTTAGAAATTTTCATTAAAATGTAGGCCTCCAAACTAAAACCTTAATAAAACAGAAAATAAAACACTTCGCAAGATAGTGTCAAATTCAATATGTTGGAAAAAATGACTTCAAGAAACGTTACAAAAAAAATCACAAACTAATTAACCGTGCACTTTACGGTAAACACATTCCCATCTTTCAAGTTAACCACTGGTACCACAAACTTGTAAATGTGGTAAACATAGGCAATAAGATTGTATTTAAGCTCTAAAGGCTTAATGGATCTCCGAGAGCGCAAAATTTCAACAGACTGTTTGGCAAAAACTTGTCATAATTTTTATTATGGATACTTCAATAATGTGCTATTACATCATGATTAGTCATAAAAAGTGATCGGTTAATCAAAACTTCGGTATAGGGTCTCAAAATTGTATAATTTTAGAAGAAAACTTCAAGCTGTAATCTAAAATGGGTTGTGATACATGATTACTTTCTTTTGGTGAATAATAATGTGATGGCAGATTTTCCCTAAGGACTTATACCAAAAATTCCAAAATCTGACAATAAATTTTTTTTTATTATGGTTTTCATTTGAGGGTCTTTGAAAATCTGTAAAACTGTTGAAAATCGGACCCTACTTTATATGACTTTTCTGTTGGAAACGAGCAGTACAGTCTTCTCCTAAAGTATTTTCCATTCGTCATAGAACACCCTGTATAAGTCTGAGATATTATTTTTGGGTGTTAACAAAAGTATGGAACAAATCAGTGTTGCCATTTAGCTGGGTAAAAGGGCACTCGCAGTCCGAAGACAGTATTTTGCGGACCGGTTGGCAAAAGGGTTGCTCAGATCAAAATCTTGGGGCCAGAGCCTCTTCTGTCTTACCCTCCACAGCTATTACAACAATGTCACCCGCAAAGCTTGTAAAAGATAAGACTTTTTAGCACTTGCTGTACAATTGGGTACTGATTGGGTTTTTGAAAAAAAACTGTGATATTATTATCCTGACACATGTCACATCCAAATTCTAAGTTCAAAACGATGACATTGCTAATCTTTTTGAAGAAGAATGAATGCTGCTAGCCGAGATAGATCTATTGGAGCCCATGAAGAGTAATAGCAACAACGGGAACGGAAACGGAACGCAGCAAGATAGGTTAGCTAAATTTCATATATGTTTTCGGAATGTCAATGGCAATACCTCATACATAGCCTTCGATGTGGTAGTATTTTTATTGTCTCATAATAGTACAACTATATGATAAATGGTAAAACCAAAGAAATACGTCAATTTTCCTTGCCATCAAGATACGATTGTTGTCCGTTGGCTCTATGATTATCACGCATAGATCCATACTTACTGCTTATTAACACGGTTAACCAAATTACATCATCTTACGGCTGCTGCACGTTATATCAATGAACAGTGACCATGAATCTATAATAACCGCTCATTGATATTATGAACAACTTGCAGATATTCGTAGTATTAATGTCAGTGTTAATTAGTCTATGGCTTGTCACTATAGAATATAATGCACATTCTGAATCTTGATCACCTCGTTCAAACAGCACATACCCTTAGTTAAAAACTGTTCGTATAAACATAGAGAATTAACAGTGCGAAATATTGATTCAGTGTTGTTTGGATAATTATACTGACGGAGACGATAGTTTTTCTTGATGTTTTGGATTCGTAGATTCGTTTCATTAATTTATGATCAGGAAATTATTGTCATATACAACGTTTAGTAGAATTGCTATACATAAAATTGATGATGATTTATCGACTTCACGTACAAAATACGTGTCTATGTAGTATAACTTGAGAAGAATCTTAATCACTTGACCATGCTGTACTGAATCTTACCTGTAGTTCTGATGGCGGCCTATAAACGGACTCAACATCCACACTAGATGAAAAAGACATGCTCTGAGCCGTAGCTTTAATATGCTCTTGATAAGAATACCCGGGCGACAGATCAGAAGATGCCATCTCAGATACGAAATCGCTCAGTGATGAATAACTGGAACTGGTACTGTCTGCTTCTTCCGAATCAGAACCACTTTCGTCAGTAGGTAGCTGTTCAACACTTTGCAGACTCCTCAGCGCCCCATTCAATGAACTGCCATCGTCCCAAACCACGAACCTGATGGGTTCTAAGGTGTGCATGTACCATTTGGGTTTGTCTCCGACTAGAGCTGGGTCCAACACACCTGTTTGTACTCTTTGAAACGCCACATTTGTAGGTGTTAAGGACCATTCTGCTAGAAATTCTACGGCTTGGGTTCTTGCGAATCTGAGAAGGTCAAAGCAATATGTTCATGTACATGATTCATGCAATTTTTGTGCTTTTAAAGATACGTTTTTATTCGACTAAATATGAAATTTGATCACCTTCCTAACGATATAGGGATATCAATAACATTTTTATAAAGTTTTGACTTTATTTTAAATTTTCAGCAAATTCGGTGTTTTTAGTTTTTCCTATATACATATATACGATTAAGACAAGCAATATATAGGAACTGGGCAGCAGCGATGCCAGGTCGAATTTTAAAAAACAGTAAGTAGGTTACAGATAAAAAAAGCAGTAGATTTTGTAAAAAAACAGTAGATTTTTTTTGTAAATAAACAGTGTAACGTCGAACCACAAACAAAAAATCTTAGCACATTTTTTTATTACAAAACCACAAAAAACGTAATTGCTCGAGTAAAACGTAATCCTAATAAAACACAAAAAAATATAACTTTTTACAGCACGGAAACTCTTTATGTCTTACCTTATAAAACTAAAAGATAATAAACAACAATATACGCCTGCATTGATCTAGATCGGAATCTACAAGTCTGCATTTCTTTGGTACATGGACATGTTACATATTATATGGTTATGTAGTTTAATACAATTATTTAAATCCACATCAAAGCAACATTTGGCTTCTCGTTTTCATTTTGTATGCAAAATGCTACATCACATACACTTGACGTGGATTGACGATAGCGTATATGCATTTGTTTTGTGAAGATTAGCATCTGAGAAAATTCTTTCCACGTTTGCGGATGAATGTGGCAAAACTTGCATATTCAACATAAATTCGGATAATACGAAAAGCATGGGACTATCATCTCCAAAAGAGACGTATTTTTGACTTTTATCCAAAATTCAGTCACACTTTCGCTTTGATTCCGTGTAAGGTCAGTATTTCACAGAAGTCGCTATTCATTATCGAGCTATTGAAGTTGATTAGGATTGACTGAATTTGGAAAATGTTTGGCAAGTGGCATCGCTGAAGGATACTGACCATCCAAAGCTACTGATGAGGGCTTAACCAATTATTCATTTTTCAGAACATCGCTTTGGAAATCAAACCTGTTATACCTTATACATTTTCTTGTAATACAAAAACAGTAGTGCTCATTATAAAAAAATCAGTAGATTTCAGCGTAAAAACAGTATTCAGTAGACAAAGACCCAAAAGCAGTAGATCTACTGAAAAATCAGTAGACCTGGCAACGCTGCTGGGCAGTAGTAGCGAATTATAATTTTGGGGTGTAAATTAGAGCAAATATAATCTTTTCTTATTATTGTGTCACCCAATGTTATTTGTTTTTGATCACGTGACGACCGATTCAAAGTTTTTAATGGGACACCCTGTATATTTGTAAATTTTTGTGTTCCTCCCGATAAAACGATTCCAACAAATTAGCACACTTGGGGTCTAAAGTGATTAATTCAAGAGCTACAGGTACTTAAATGATGGTACCACTACCAATGATTATAACATGTATCCCTCCAGTTAAATTATTTTGGTAGTGTTTCATAATGGTAGTGGTACAGTCCTTTAAGTACACGTAGCTCTTGAATTAATTACTTTAGACCCCAAGTGTGCTAGTTTGTTGGAATCGTTTTATCGGGAGGAACACAAAAATTCACAAATATACAGGATGTTCCATTAAAATTTTTGAATCGCACGTCATGTGACCAAAACAAACACCTCAATGGGTCACTCAATAATAAGAAAAGATACTATATTTGCTCTAATTTACACCCCCAAAATTATAATTCGCGACTGCTGCCCAGTTCCGATATATTGCTTATCTTAGTCGTCGTGGAACACCCTGCATATAAGCAGGCCATGAAAAATTAACAAAAACCTGTTCAGAAGGAAGAAATCAGATAACTTGGCAGAAAGATGCAAAAGAACTAAGGTAACGAGACAAGATTATGAAAATTCCTTATCAAATTTTACATTTGATCGTATAAAAAATATTATGCATTTCCATTTGAAACAATTAAGTTACCTGTGATTGAAGTTTCTTTAATTAAACTACTGATTTTTGCAAGTACATAAAGAACTCAAATTGGACCGTCTAACCTAAGCTTATGCACTTCATGCTTAGTTACACCGCAAAGTCACAGCGTTCTAAGTTTTACAATCGCTGACATATTCAATTTGTTGATATCTACTTATACCAGAAATACAATACAATGAAATATACAAGAGGTTCTATTAAAAAAATTGGTTTGATACCCTGTATAAACAGCAAAATTTAGGTAAGTTTAAGAAGGAACGTATTAAAGGTCTTCAGGGGTGTAGACTTTTGGAATATTATGTGTAACCCCTCGTCCAGGTCCAACTGCTGCGGGTGTTGTGTCTTGTGAAAGGCGGATTCCTTCCCTAAGTTACCTACATTTACGTACTGGTCTTGGAAAGGAATAAGAATACAGTAATGAAAAAGTCAATTTAAATTGAACATAGTTTAGCCAGAATATACTGAGTATGCCATCCGTATAGTGACAGAAAGGTAAAAGTAATCGTATATCAAAAAGACCATTCAATAGCAAGTTGGCAAAACCATAACTTCAATTACCTGTTAAGAAACTGTGATGTTCTTGGTCGCGACCTCAAGAAACTGTTGATTTGAAAAGCTACAACAGGCCTTGGGTATAACCGTAGAGTCCTAGTGTGTTCTGAGAAGTTTGCTAACAGATTCTGAGAGTTGAAGAAACGGACCTGTTAAAAAAATGGTTAGTAAATGTGTACATTCTAAAAAATGTCTGAATATCTATAAATCGTTTTCAGAAATTTTTTTCAGTTTTGATGAGTTTAATCACAGAGATATCTACCCTCAAAAATTCAAAATTTATCGATCATTTCAGAAAGTTATTAACGATTAAGAATTATAGTTTTAACATGGGCACGGGCTCGGTCTCGAATCAACACCCAACACCTCCCACAAAACAGGCAAGCGTTGTCGAACACCATACCACTCGGCCACCCGCCATCTCGGCGAAGGGATCGACTCAACGGTACATATTTGATTTGGGATTCGGTACTTTTTTTACCGGAATTTGTGATCTAATTTCAACCATTCAAAAAGATATTTATTTCGATCGTTTACTTCGTCTCAAGCTCCAAACTTCATTCATCGCCTATGTTGCAACAAATATACATTTTAGTTACAACTGTTACAAGTATTTTCATGAAGTACGTCACACGGGCACAGTAGAGTCATAACACGGGTTCAGGAGCCGTCGGCGTGTTTTCGGTTCTGGATTCAAAAACTCATTTTTATTTTGATATAACTTTTGGATTATTGCGAAAAAAAAACAAAACAAAAACAGTTTTGTCTCCATTTATCACAAAAAAATTATTCAAAACCCTAATTTTTTGCCATCATTGTCATTTAGCAGAAGAAAAAACCAGCGATCAAATGTACAGTTTTTGCGGAATCTGATTGGTTGAAATTAGCAATTGCTAAACTTTTTGTTAAACAAGAAAATGCAATGTTTCACCCATTTAGAATGGAAAATCAGACTGGAAAAGATACTAGATGGTTCATAATGGTCGATTTATATATAAAGCATGTCATTTTTAACCTTTTTGAGGTAAACTCCAAGAGAAATCAGTAGTTTTCAGAGTACTTTGACAGATGCATGTTCCTGAACGGGCTGCTCTGATTGGTCAAAGCCTTTGTTAAAATGCGCCTGTTGATAAAATCGGCCCTTTAGTATATTTTGTTCCGAATAAGCCTCGAACGAATTTCATAAAAAGTTAGTATTCATGAAACAATCACGTTTGCGGAACTATGTACTCCCCTTACCATAGCAACTCGGGTAGCAATGTCCACAGAGTCGACATCGCTGCCATACACAAATGGATTGTATCCAGATGAAGGCGTAGGAGGTCTTGATGGAGGTACGTAGGGCACTTGGGGCGTCAAAGAAAGCTTCTGTTGCTGAATATTCATGTTTACCGGTGACACTGCGGGCGACAGTTCTGGTTCCGGCGTTTTACTTTTTCCCACACTGTAACAAAGGTTTGGTGATAGCCTGATACGATGATGGGATATAATTAGGTCTCGGTCAAATTAGGAATTGAAGATTTTAGTGTTACAAATATTTCTTCCAAAAACTGTGTGTTCCGTAATTTATTAAGTTTGATTTTCTTGTTGGACCGGGTCGGTTTAATAATATCTGATAATGTTTTATACCTCCACCGCTGTTTGAAAATAATGAGATCTCCATTATCAGGAGTTAAGAAAAAGCATTGGCCGAGATTTTCCACTACCACTCAAGAAGTTTTGAACAAAAATTATACTTTCTTTTTAAAGATCACAGGTCACCTGACGGTGAGTAAAAAATAATAAAAGTCGATTCAATTGTTAACAAAATATAAGATATTGAATGTGAAAGATCATTTACGCTACTTTGTAACAAGGACCACAAACAAGTTCTACCGTCAAAACGAAGAAGAAGACGAAGATAAATAGAAACGCTCTAAGGTGTATAAGCTACCATGAAAGGCTTTAGTTTGCTTCAAACTCCACCTCTTACAGCACTGTATGAATATCTTTATACAGGGTGATCACTAAGTTGATTCTTGACTTTTTAAACTATGTATAGAGGTCATTCAACTAAACAACTTTTTCAAGTAACTTTTGTCTGAAGTTTAAAAAATTAGCGAGATCCTGGTCTTATGTTTAGTTTTTAGCTTGGATTTTTGTCTTATCGATCAAGCAATGTCAGATAGTGTGGTAGTCACTTTCTGTTTATTGTTGTTGTGTTCAAATTCATAAATCCTATAAGTGGCACATTATTTGAAAAAGGGAGTCAAGTTGATTGACTCAGTACTTCCCACGCATTTTGATGATACCATCTTATTGTTTTCCCATTGCATGGAGCTATAGTTTCAAATCCCCTTGCAACCAAATCATCGCCCACCCGCACGCAAACAAAACATGCAACACAAAAACACTCGTAAATAGTTTCTTGTGTCTTCCTCTTTAGAAACTAGGATACCACAGTTTTTTTCTGTATGCTTTAATTGGACGATGCGAAACGATCAGGAGCCTCCAAACCGTCTAAAAAGAAAGTTTTAGCTGTTTTCATACTTTTGGTTTTTTTATTATCGCTGCGCCGTCACTGACACGATTTTCAAAAACAGGCGCGTTTTCCATTCTCGCCGCTGTGTCAAAATTGCATTAAAATCAATTCAATAATTTTCGCTTTACGCAATATACATAGAACGAAATACAACACAACTCGTATGTATACATCACAAAATAGGTTTCTATAATAGGCAGGCTAATGTTCAGATGGACTTAAAAAAGTGCAATATGCCGCTAGGTATTTCTTCCACAGGGCAATGGACAAACCATTATGAATATAACAAATTTTTTGGTCTTACAACCCCACCCCCAACCCCCAACCGCCCTAATTTCACCGCCACCCAAAAAAAAGTAGAAAATGATCAGGAACCCCTCAAACGCCTAAAAACGAATTTTGAAATTTTTTGTTTTTTGCTAGTTAATTCGCCACCCTCCCTCACTTATCGGTGTGGAAAGTAAAAGTGTATTATGCCGCTAGGTTCTTCTTTCACCTATTATCGATACAAAAACTTCAGTTTTACAACCCCCTACCCCTAACCACCCCAATTTCACCCCTACCCAAAAAAAGTAGGAAATGATTGGGAACCACTAAAACACCTAAAAATGAAGTTTGAGGAGTACTTTTTATTTATTTTTTATTATTGCTGTGCCGCCACTGACACGATTTCTAAAAATCATACGCTTTTCCTATCCCCGCCAAGGTAGTAATACTGTATCAAAATTTCGTTAAAATCAATTCAGCAATTACCTCGTTATTCAATACAGAATGATCTAAAGCAATACTCATCGTATGTATGTTTACATCAGAAAAGTCCCTTCATTTCTGTAACAGGCAAGGCAATGTGCGGATGGACCTAAAAACGTGTATTATGCCGCTAGGTCTTTCTTTCACAGGTCAATACAGCCTATTATGAATACAACATATTTTACAGTTTTGCAGCCCCCCACACCCCAATCACACCAATTTCACCCTCACCAAAAAAAAGGAGAAAATGATCAGCAACCCCAAAAACGCCTAAAAATGAAGTTTGAGGAATATTTGATTTTTTTTGTTTTTTGCTCATTAGTTGGCCACCCATGCATCGATTTTCAAAACTGTATCTACTACTACGACCCCACAGCATATCACTATACAAATTTCATCATAATCCATGCAGCGGTTACTGAGATTACGAGGGTAGAAAAACACGACAGACAGACCGACAGGCCGACAGACCGACGGACGGACAGGCAGACAGACAGACAGACAGACAGACAGGCAGACAGACACACAGACACACACACACACGCAGACACACAGACAGACCGACGGAAATGAGTGACGTAGATTTTCGTTATGTAGACATCATAAAACGCCCACCTGTCGGTGTGGGAAGTAAAAACACCTTTATGATTTACCAATTTAAAATTAACTATGATAAACTGAAAGTGACTATTGTGGTAATTGGCAGGTACAATGCCTGATCGATACGACAATATCTGAGCAAAAAATTAAACATAAACATACTAGGTACGTCTTGATATACAAGCTCAGATTTACTTGTCTTTGATTCCGTCAATTACTGCAGTAGTCACTTTCAGGTTATTATAATTACTTTTAAATTGGTGCATCATAAAGATCTGTTTCAATAATAATGTGCCACTTATTTCAACTTAACAACAATAAACCGATGCTACACTATCTGACAGCTACACTGCCTAAACATAAACAGACTAGATGTTTTTGATACATAAGCCCAGATTTAGTTTTTTTAATTCAGTATCTCGCTTATACTTCAAAATCCGGAAAAATGTTATTTGAAAAAGCTGTTTATTTAAGGACCGTATTCATAGTCGTCCCTTGAGTACTACTTAGGGTTCCCTTAAGTAATACTCAAGGGTTACTTGAGGGACCCTCAAGTGTGGCTTTTCTTGTGTATTTCTTTCCTAGACAGCATCTACGATACGGTGGAATTCATTTGGCGACGTCGTGGTATTTCAAATATAAGTCAACTTGTTATGTCTCTGCCTACGCATTTTCTCTTTTTGTTTTGTGTCAGTATTTCGTCTTTTGTGCCGGACATTTTTCCGGATGTGAGAGAAATTAACGACACCGTACTCCAAAATTAACCTACAAAATCGCCTTGACTGCAACAAAATGTCATGTTGAGTCTGAGTCGGTCTGAGTATTACTCAAGGGAGCCTTGCGTAGGGGACCCTCAATTAAGGTTTCTAAACACAGAACCTTGCTTAGGGGATCATCAAGTATTAAGAGACTCTTAAGTATCGACAATGAATACGACCCTTAACGACTTCTATACACAGTTAATAAAAAAAGTATCAACCTAAGACTCACCCTGTATACTATTAGGACGATGAAATCGAATTCTACCTTCTAGTTACTGCAAGTACTAACCTTAAAGTATTTGGTGACGATACACTTTCCCTTCTGGAAGGCTGTAGTTGCTGGGTCACTGAACCAGGGGTTAATAAGCTGTTGATTGCCTAAGACAAGGAGCAGTAAAATATATTTATTTTCTTCCTCAGTATATTAACCATGATTTATTAGAAATAAAAAAAATATTAAATTGAAAATAATTATACGTCCATGCAGTAAAACTAAAACCCTTTATTGAAAGCTCCTAGAATTGTCGGAGATAGAGATGAATAATAGTAGCTAAACGATTCGTCAAGCAATGTTACTCAAAAGATGACTATCATGTTTCTTTTGTGTACTTTATATACTCCCCAATAGAATTGTCCAAAAATGTTGAGAAAACTTATTCACACCGATGTGCAGTAAAAGTGCTAAAAATTTTACACTTCCATATAGGTACTTTTTTAGCCATTATCTGCAAAAAATGGGGCGAATTATTTAACAGCGTTTTAGCCCAGTAGCACAACTTTAAGCTATATTATCATATTATGATTTCTATGTGGTTTATTGTGGTTTAGGCTGCGTTTCCACCGGAGATGTGCGAGGATATCTCACGAGAAATGTGTTTTTAACGAACCAATAGAATCGCTTGAATTACCTCTCCTCGCTCAGCAGAGCTCTGGTGGAAACCGCTTAGCGGAGCGAGGTTTTTCTACGTAGAAAACAAGGCATGTTGGCGAGGAATATGTCCTAGGAATATGTTTCGAGAGATGTGTGCTAGAAATGTGTTGCGAGGGATGTGTGCTAGGGACATTGACTGAGACGCCAACAACGGGCAGATGCACGCCTCTCGCTGGAAATCTGAAAAGGGCCCGCTAGACATTCTCGCAACGCGCATCTGCACACCGTTTCACAACTCCGCTACACATACTCGCTACGCTCATTTTCCTAGCACATCTCTGGTGGAAACGCAGCCTTACTGGCCCATAATTAAAATCACATATTTTAAAAGATTTTTTCGAATGTTTTGTTCACCTATATAGGCTTTATCAAAGTTCAAAATGCTTGACAAGAAAATAATAACAAGAGACAAGAGACAGAAGTCTGTGATTCTGGAATCTCAAAGAATACTATTGTATTTGTATTAGTCTAAAAAGGGGTGACGTACGTACGAACTTTAAGTACGCGGTTTTTAAGTTCGCGAACTTACGCGGTGACGCACGTGAAGGTGAAATCACTGATTTTGATAATTTTCTTAAATAAACAAAGTTTTTAATAAACGCCAAACACAACAAGCGTTGCGCATCGATGGCCTGCTGAAACAACGTGGTGGCTCGCGGCTCGCAGTACGAGCCGAGACAAGCTACGAGCCAGATTTCAAACCAGTTGGATCGCCGACGGTTTGCGTGACGGTTTTAAAGTACGCGAACTTACGGTGACACACAGGCAAAAAAGGTCGTCGAGCCATAAGTACGCGTACTTGCTCGTACGTGTATCACCCCTTTAAGAGCCGGTGATCGGCAGACTTAAGGTATATTACCAAACTTCATATTAATGCTAGGTACACATGCCGTAGGTGAAATGGGGTCTCACTATCCCCGGCGACGGTTCCTTTGGGCCTGGGCGGGAGTCCACAAGCGCAAAAAAGTGGATCCTACAACGTAATTTTAGCAAGTCTGTCGTTTTCATATGTTGTAGTATATACATTTTCCTTTTCTTAGACAAAAACCTAATGGTAGACACCTACTCCAGCTCCTACCATTGGGTTTTTGTATAAGAAAAGGTATGTACTACAATATATTAAGAAATCAGGCCTGCTAAGATCACGTTTTAGAAGCCTCTTTTGACGCTGTTTAATTAGCATGACAGAGAGACATTATAACGTCTGATAGAAAATATTGTGTTGGAACCCGACCAACTGTCTGCCAGTCAAAAACTGCATTAGTAATAATAATCTGAATAACATATACCTATAATTTTCATCCTTGCTACAGTAACGTAAATTTTCATAAAATTTTCAACTTTGAAAATTTATAAAACACATTAGGAATCGGAACAGGTGTCTGCCATTGGGTTTTTGTATAAGA
This sequence comes from Callosobruchus maculatus, assembly GCA_951848785.1. Taxonomy (NCBI): domain Eukaryota; kingdom Metazoa; phylum Arthropoda; class Insecta; order Coleoptera; family Chrysomelidae; genus Callosobruchus; species Callosobruchus maculatus. Next base: position 3,830,354 of record CATOUR010000130.1, read on the forward strand.
AAAGGTATATGCTATAATATACTAAAATAGCAGACCTGCTAAGCTCACGTTTTAAAGGCCACCTTTGATGCTACTTAATTAGCATGGCAGAGAGACATTATAGCGTCTGCCAGTATGTTGGAACTCGCTTAGATGTCTGCCATTCAAAAACTGCATTAATAATGATAACGTAAATAACATATATAACTTTCATCCTTGCTAAAGTAACGTAAATTTTCATAAAATTTTCAACTTTTGTAATTATATACTACAGTATACTACAGAATATTAAAACGGCAGACTTGTTAAAATTACATTTTAGAACCCACTTTTTGCGCCTTTGGACTCCCGCCCACGCCCAAAGGAACCGTCGCCGACGATGGTGAATCCTCATTTTTCCTACGGCATGTGTAATAGTATACCTGGTATCAATATGAGGTTTGCTAAAATACAGTCTTCCGATCACTGACTCTCAGTCTATATTATTGTTAAATGCAAAACGAGAACCTGTAATGACTTGATGTTCTAAGATCACGATGTTACTTATCTTATGAGCGAATAATGTGACACACAGCATTGCAACCCTAAACTACTACTACTAGTACGTATCGCTACTATTGTACCCTAAGTGAAAATGCTGTACTTTGGAAATCATTTGTTTTACAACACTTCATAAATTTGTGTATAACACTATTTAAATCTTCTTGATATGAGATCTACTTCACGAAAACAATTCAAGCCTTCGTTTACTCGAACTCATTTGGATAAAACTACGAATTCAATATACTAAGCTACTATAGCCAGTCACTTACAACTGCTTACTTTAAAAAGATTTAATAAAAAAGCATGCCTTGAAATGCGAGAGGAAAAATCATGTATGTAAATAGCTTATACATGCAACCGACTGCTCTGATTTGTTTGGACTTAGTAAAAATCGTCTTGAAGTCTTTCAGTTTGAGAGAATAAGTGATAAATGTAACGCTCGTAGTTAACTTGTTCATGTTGAGAAAGGGTGGGTGGAGGAGCACCTCGTAGTGAACTCTCCCATTAGATTTTTCCTGTATTTTGTCTCTCGATAAACCTTCATTTGTCTGCTTGTTTTTTTGTCGAAAAAATAAAGGTATTATTATTATTTATTACTTTATCTCGCATAGTTGCGGTGGTGACGAGTATTGACGGGCTGTGCCAAGCCAACACCCGGCGTACTATTATTCTGAATTCAGGACGGACCGTACAATGCTACAGTTCTTGAGGATTATAGACTTTTTTTTGGGTTTGTGTAACTTTTCGTTCAGGCCCAACTATTGCAGGTATGTTATAATTGTGTTTGGTGTAAGGCCTGAGACCGACATAATAAGGAGGACAATAACAGCTTTGTTTTGTTTCCACAGGCGGTTTATTCCTATGACAAGATCTGTGTATTTAGATATCTTCCCAGCGTAGGTATTTTGGATATTCATATCACTGGGAATCGCAATATCTTTCAAATAGGACACTTTTGTCTGCCTTTGAATGAAAAACTATGTCTGGTCTATTGGCTGGGATGATTTTGTCTGTATGAATTTCAATGTCCCAGTATAGTTTAAATTGTTTTCGAGTACTGAGGTGGGTGCGTAATTATAATGTGGATCTGTGTTTATTATTAGTTTGTTGTTGAGGCTAATGCTTGGTGTATGACTTTGGCTGGAGAGCTATGTCTAGCTGTGTACTCTGTTCCAGCGAGAGCTTGCATGAGCTTGTTATGTGCTCTAGTACTTCTTTCTGTTAGTGGCTTTCCCTGGACGATTGTCGGTTATGGATGGATTTTCAATTATTTATTTCATGAAGTTCCGTGTCGCAATCACTTGTTCCTTAATAGCAAGCATAAAACGCTCAGCTTCTGGGAAGAGCTGGTCATCCTGCAGCCAGGTGTATGACTGTCTTTCATTGATGTGGTCTTGTGTTACACGGTATCTGTGTTTGCCATTGAGTGCTTACTGCGACCAGGTGTTTATTTTTTCTTGTTTTGGTTGTATGTGATTGTGTCCGTCTTCTGCGTGGTCTGGACAGGATAGGGTGAGTGTTGTATAGTTTTTATCTGCTCAAAATTTTACATATAATAAGTTTGTTTGTTTGATTTGGAAAAAATGACTGAGAGTTTTTATTTGACTTGTATGATGTGACTGTATGACTATAATTCCACTGCCGCCTTGTTTTCTGTTTGTGGTAAGCTTTTCTTTGCACGCTTTGAGATCTGACTTCCTGTTTTTCGTGAGGTCTGTTGCTGTGAGCATGTGGATGTTCTCAATGTCAGTGTGCGTCCACTTGATGATGCCAAAGGAGTATGTGAGTACCGGTATCGCAAATGTGTTAATGCCTTTTGTAAGATTTCTAAAATTCAGTTTTGTTTTAGTAGTCTGATCAAACGGCCTCTAAGCTCTCGTGTTAATTATGCGCTGACTTGAATGTGGTCGACCTCAACGTTATGATTGAAGCCCTTCAGGTACTTGTAAGTTTTGTCCTTGTCCATGTTATCCAGCCATTTACTATTGTCTTGTCATCTGACACATACAAACCTCTGTTATTTTGAGTAATTGTCTCAGTTGCACTTCAGTGGCAGCATATAGTTCTATATCGTCCATGTAGAAGTATAGATCTTTTTTTTGTGACGATTTTACGATTTATGCAGTGGATTTCTTCCATTGAGTAAAAAGAGGCTGTTAGTTTTTGATATTGTGTTTTGCTTAAAATCTGAGAGTTATTATTCTAAACAAAGTTTACAGTTGAATTGGGTGTGTCAAGATAGATTAAGTATTGTAAGTAGCTTCAGATGTACACACCACATAATAGTTAATGTAGAGGGTGAGTGTCGAGCAGAGCAGTGGTTGATTAAAGAAAAAAGAGTTGACGATCTCTGCTTAAACTGCATGACATATTTACTTATAAACTCAAATATGCCATTTACATGGCTGTTCCTCTATTGTATCGCAAACTACAACGCAAAAGATGCTAGCGTAAGAGTTTTTTATTATTATTTACTCCAGCTTGATCCATCAGTTGCATTGCCTTTAGTGGAGAAAGCGAGAATAAGGAAGAAGATTAGAGTGGGAACATCAAAAAAGTTGAAGCTCAATTTAGTCAAACCCGTCAATTCTAATGGAACTATCTAAATGGTAATTCATATTCAAATGCAAACCTGTTTTGGGAAACGATGGATAACTATAGGATGTGTCGAATAGAAGTTGTAACAATACCCTTGTAGTAAATATAGAACACAAGCATCTATAGTATGCCTTCTCTACAATTTCATCCTTTAAGGTTTTTGATAATAGTTTTGAATCAGATTATTTTTAGACGGCCAATACACACTGGCGTGAAAATGCTAATGGGCGTGTCTGCAAAACTGCTGTCTTGAGATAATCTACGTTTCATATTTTGTTAGATGTCAACAGTTTTCGAAATTTATAACTAACGCTTATGCTACACTTGAAGTCTTGTGAGAAAATGATAGAAGAGATACTTCTAATGCAGCAAAGTACAAATGTGATACTTCGATAACTTAAAACTCGTGCATGAGGTTTGAAGAATCGGCAAAAGGAAAATAATATTGATTTCTGATATTTATTTTTAATGTTCCACTAAATTGACGGGACTTTTATAGCAAGCTTATTGAAAATGTGCTTGGCTTACCTGTTTCAAGTGATTTTTCAATATTGTACCTTCAGGCTCAGGTAACGGAGGAATTTCATAAGGTGTTATCATTTTGTTTGAGTCTAAATCTACCAGAAATATGTCATCTGGTAATCTAAAAGAAATATGGCATATTAATGAATATCGACATAACCACGATACTATTACTAAAAGTAGATGATTTACTTATATGTAGTACTAAAAGTATACAAGAAAGACCTGCCACTGTCAAATTCAAAGATGGAAAAAAGACAGTAAATGAAAGAATTCTGCTAAAGCTCATTTGCGTCTAGTTATTTTCATGAAAAGCTTTTTTTCTCGATACGCCCACCAGTCAAAAGTTTGTGAGACTGCCATCCCTCCTTAGTTGTAAATTTAATCATGACCATCGTGACGAAAGTTCTACATACAGTTATTACTGCTATATTTTATTCTGGCCTGCAAGGATAGGTTCGCCCAAAAACGTTTTTCAAATATTTCCTTATTTGAACAACACAAAATCACACATGCCGCAGATGATATGATTATGCCTTTACTGGCACGACATATTGAGAGACTGACGCCTTTCTCTGTGTTTGTCACTCTAACGATATATTTCAATGAACATTTTTTCAAAGTTTATGAACGTTGTTATATTATATAGCCTAAATACGCAATAAAATATCAACATGTTTTACAAGTTTTTAAACATGTTGGACATTTTCTTTGAGGTTTATCTACTCAAGACGAGAACACCACAACTTGTTATAAAAAACACAACAATTGTTTAGAATACGTCAGTTCTAAAATATTTTTCGTTAGAATTATTCAGAACACGTTCTCTTACAACCAATAGTCTAAATGCGTCTTTAAGATACGTGTCTGTCAGTTGGCAATAAAGCTTTGCAGGTGTTGTATAAAAAATAGATAACACTGTGAAGACAGGTGCTTATCATACTCACTTGAAGCTTTTTTTGTACATTAAAAAACTAGCAGGAAGACCAATAACGAACGGTGTAGGTGCCAGCAGTAGCTAAAAATTAAAAAAATATATTAGTATGAACAACTTAGGGCATTCGTGGTTATAAACTAGATTATTGAAATCAGGATTTTTGATTTTTTCTTTTAACATTTTTCCTGATTAGCCTATAGAAAATCAGACTGCTTGATGACGATAAATGTCTTTCAAAAATATTCAAAAAGGTTGACTAGATTCTCAGGACTGAAATAGGAAAACTAAACTCTGGTATTTATACAGGGTGAGTTTTTAGTACTGGATCCATCGATAACTCCACTGCTGTAAAATAATTCCTAAGGAGGGAGACGCAACAAACTATTTACGAGAGTTTTTGTGTTAGATGTTTTTTTGCGGGCGGGTGGGCTATGATTTGGTTGCAAGGGGATTTCAGACTATAGCTTCATGCAATGGGAAAACAATAAAATGGTATCATTATTATCTATGGGAAGTAATGAGTCAATCAACTTGACTCCATTTTTTATATCCAAACCGCTGTTAAATGAATGTATTGAGTATTGAAAATTAATCAATCAGACATCATTCTTTTTATATCGTAAGATATAAAATATACTCTAGTTTTAAAGCCGGCTGTTAAAAATTCGACCAAGCATTTCTTTAAATGTAACCCTCCATATTTTATTTTACCAAAAATTGCATTTAATATTTTCAATTTCAGTTTCAATTTATTAATTATTAAAAGGTACATTAAATGGTCAGTTGATAATTATTGTATCTAATAAGATACCGGAAGAGTGCCATATGCCTAGGCATGGTTGCCTGTCTTGATGTAACACTCTACCGATATTCCAGAAAAACATGTACACATATACATATTTTTAGCAGTTACAAGCTAAATAATAGAAAGATTAAGACAACACTGCATATTTATTTTCTAGTTTAGCAATTGCTAGATCAGATAAGCTTGAGAAAACAAAATACATACTTTTTTTGGGTAGGGGTGAAATTGGGGTAGTTGAGGGGTGGGAGGCTATAAAACTAAAAAGTTTGTAGTATTGATAATAGGCTGTCCATTGGCCTGTGAATAAAATACCGAGCGGCATAAGACAATTTTTGGGGGGGTGCTGGGGATGGCAGGGGGATCTCAGACTAAAGCTTCATGCTATGGGAAAATAATAAACTGGTATCACCGTGATGTGTGGGAAGTACTGAGTCAGTTTGCTTGACTTCATTTCTTTTAGTAGTTTTTGACGTCACTTATCATAAACAACTTTGAGGGGGAGTAATATTAGGGTATAGGGGTGCGGGAGTTGGGTTATCTAATTGCACTGGTAGTACCCAGAACCCCATAAAACTAGACAGAGATGTACTATTTCCATTCAAAGAAAGGCAATGATTGAATAGTTATCAGTAGCTCTGGCTTATCTTATAGACGCGCAATTTTAGTATCGAGAAAGAAACCGAATGAGGCTTGGTGTTTGAATTCTAGAGACGGAAACTATAAACTTTTCTGTCATTGTACCACAGCCCCAAAACAGTAGGGATCGGAGATATCAGATAGGGGGATGTTAAAAGGTGAAAAAAGATCGTTAAGTAACCGAATGAAAATACGGTAGCATTTTAGTATACCTACCAGCTAATTACCAGCTAATTTTTTAACGATTTCTAACGAAAACGACTGAAAAATTGAACTCTAAGCTCAAATTTCTCATAAACTGCCCACCAGAAACGGATGACAGTATTTTGTGTGTTATCTACAAGAAAAACAAAGAATTTTCCATCAAGTTTCGATCGGTCGCGTTGTGATATTTTTATTTCCATTTTAAAAAAATCGGTAGGCGCAAACCGCCCGTAGATTTCGGATGACGATTTTTTGGAACTATAGCTGGCAGGTGTACTAAAATACTACCGCGTTTTCATTCGGTTGCTGAACGATTTTTTTTCACTCTTTAACACCCCCCCCCCCCTCTATCTTGAATCCCTCCCATTTTTGGGGTTATGGCAAAAATTCAGTTCTCAACTTGGAGTAGGATAGCATTGGTGAGAGGAGAAATATTTGAGAGGTGGATGGTGCTAGCAACAGATCCTTGAACTACATCTTGTATGCCTTTCCATTCACAATCATATTTAGTCATTTCCTAACTGCATTCTCAAACACATTCTGCGTCTTAGATTTTAAGGGTCCTAGATACAGGGCCAAGGATTGCCTGACAGGCAGGCGGCAGACGCGAAGAGCAGATAGGCAACAAATAAACAGACCGATAAGCCTCAGCCACACTGCTTGCGAAGTTCCTCGTCATAGTACCTCGTCGCGGAGTAAGTCGGATACGAGTGGGGTACCACACTACTCGCTTAACTTCAGGAGGAATTCTGCTCGCCAGGCCAGAACCTAACCTTGTTTTGTTAATAACGAAGTCAGCTAAAAACGGCGAAATGGATGATTATATGCAAGAAGCAGTTGCACTTGCATTGTACAGTTTTGTGCAATTCAATTATGTGCCTCATTTTTACCACAAAACAAATTTAGAAAACACTTTCTTCCGATGAGTAAGTCTGAACAGTGTGGATGGTCACTTCGCCTCGCGTATTCGATACTTTTAAACTGAGATCCAGTGATCGCCAGACTTACGGTATTTTAGCAAACTTCATATTGATGCTAGATATACTATTACAGTAGGTAGTTACAGGTAGGTGAAAACCGTTGGGTGGTTCAGTGGGTAGAGCCTATGACTCGCGACCGCAAGGTCTCGGTTTCGAATCTGGCCAGAGGCACAAATCTATTTTCTGATTTTTCAATCAGAAGTAAATTTCCATAAACTTCGGCGAGATTCCCCACCTGACCATTCTATGTTGGGTTCTAATTAACAATGCTGTTAATAAAGTGGCGCTGGGAAACAGTAACAAAGCCTGCACAGAACACAAATACACCAGGCTATTGATGGCCCAGAGAGGGAAAAGTGTCAAAGGTGGCCTAATGGCCTGGCTTCGCTTCCCCACCACTACTACTACTACCTACTACTACAGGTAAGTGAAATGGGGATCCACTGTCCCCGACGAAGAGACGGTTCCTTTGCGTGGGCGGAAGTCCAAGACCGCCAAAAGGTGGGTTCTATTTCGTCATTTTAGCAAGTCTAGCCGTTTTAATATGTTGTAGTATATATCTTTTCTTATACAAAAAATGTAAAATTTCAAAAGTTGAAGATTTTGGAAAAAGTTACGGTATTTCAGCAAGGATGAAAATGATATATGTTATTCACATTATTACTATAAAAGTAGTTTTTGAATCGCAGACTCCTAGGCTCTGTCATGCTAACTAAATAGCGTCAAAACTGGCCTCTAAAACATTAGGAACCACAATAAGTGTCTTTCATTAAGTTTTTAAATAACAAAAGTTATATACTCCATTATATTAAAACGGCAGTTTTGTAAGATCTCATTTTAATGGTCACTTTTAATGCTACTTAATTGACACGACAGAGAGACATTATAGCGTCTGCCAGTATGCTGGAACCCACCTAGGTGTCTGCCATTCAAGAACTATATTTATAATAATAATGCTAATAACATAATATATAATTTTCATCCTTGATAAAATACCATAACTTTTCGTAGAATTTTCAAACTTTGAAATTTTTTAAAACACATTAGCAACCGGAATAGGCGTATGCTATTAGGTTTTTGTATAAAAAAAGGTTTATATAATATATTAAAACGGCAGACTAGCTAAAATGACGTAATAGAAACCACTTTTTGACGCTTTTGGACTCCCGCTCATGCCCAAAGGAACTGTCGCCGGGGATAGTGAATCCCCCTTTCACCTGTGGCATTTGTAATAGGATACCTGGCATTAATATGAAGTTTGGGAATATTCCCGTAAGTCTGCTATTCAATGGTTCTTAGACTATTGCCTCCGCGCAAAAACCGACAAGCACTGAAACTAGCGGATCGGCGCAGTCCGGAGCGACCATCCGCACTCTCGTACTTGATTAACCCAGTGGCGTATCTAAGGGCCCGCAGGGATCGCAGCTGCGGGGAGGCCCCGGAGTTTTGGAGGCCCAGAGTCCTCAAGCGCCATTGTTTGTGCAACAAAAAAGTACTAAATTAAAAGGTCGCTTCCTTGTATGTTAGTATGTTTTATAAATAATACTTCAACATATGAACCCCATGATACATATCTCTATTATTGAAAAAGTGGGATAATAATGCATTTTAAACTAGGCCCTAAATATCGGCGCCGTAGCCACAGTAATATAATTGAACTTTTTTTACCTCACTGCATTTGTTCCTTGAACCATTTGCTCAATTATTCCATTATTAACGGTGTTTTTCCATCTTCTTGGAAAATAGCTATTGTGCTACCTCTACCGAAAAAACAGAATATTTCCTCATATGGTGATTGCCGACCAATAAGTCTTTTAAACGTAATGTCCAAAATTTTAAAGCGTATTATTCAAAATCAGCTAGTCGAGCATATAAATAATAATCACTTGCTTCCGCATAATCAGTCTGGTTTCAGGAAAGGTCACAGTACAGTAACTACAGTCTTAGATGTAGCAGACGACATACTCAAAGGTTTTGACGAGGGTAAAATAACAACAGCAATTTTCTTGGATTACACCAAGGCCTTTGATTCGATAAATCACCAGTTATTATTAAATAAACTTTGGCATTTTGGACTATCAGAACGCTCTATAAAATGGTTTGAAAACTATCTCTGTGGCCGTAAACAGAAGGTTAAATTGGTGATGGAAAATGGCAATTCAAGTATGTCCGACTGTCGAGACGTTAGCTGTGGAGTACCGCAGGGATCTATTTTAGGCCCAACTCTATTTGCTCTGTACATTTCTGACTTACCTTCAGCTCTGAATTATTGCAAATGTCACTACTACGCTGACGATGGTCAGATATATTACACATGCTATCTTCAAGATGTCAATCAAGCTTCAGATTATATCAATTCAGACCTAAGTAGGATAGTCAGCTTCTCTGAAGGTCACTGCTTAAGATTAAATCCAACCAAATCGGCCGTCATCCACTTTCAAACTAGAACTATGGTTAATTTTGATGTTTTTATGGGTGATCAAGCTCTTCCGGTAGGGGACAAGGTCAAAAACCTTGGTATAGTTTTTGACAATAAGTTATCGTTCAAAGATCATGTTACACAGATAATGAAGTCATCCTACTCTAAGCTTAAACATCTCTATAGCTATAAACTAATACTGTCAACTGAAACTAAACTGAAGCTGATTGAATCCTTAGTTATGTCAGCAGTGCAATATGGAGATGTTGTTTTTGGTCCTTGCTTAAATACCATTGAGATGAATAAGCTACAAAAACTACATAATTCATGTATAAGATTTGCTACGAACACACCGCGTAGACAGCATATAACCCCGATTTACGAGCATCACAAAATTTTGAAGTTTAAATTACTGTGGATATTACACCTTATCTGCTTGGTACATCGTATCATAGTGAAACAATTACCGTCATATCTTAATAGCCGATTAGTTTTTAGAAACTCCTTGCATCAAACTTCGTTGCGCTTTGTTAAAAACACCTTGGATATACCACAACACAAAACAGAAATGTATAAAAATTCGTTTACTTATAATGCTGCTCATTATTACAATAAAATACCACCTGTCTTAAAAACATACAGTCCACAAGTCTTCAAAGATAAGGTAAAACAACTGTTTCTGTCAAACGAAATCAACCTAAGCTAGGTCATATATTATTTGTTTTAATTTACCTTCTTGTTTATGTAATTTGTTTGTTCTTTTGTATACTTCACTGGTTGGGATTAATACCTGCCTGTCAGACACCCCGCCAGGATAAATAAAGTTATATTATTATTATTCATCTTTCTAAGTTCCTCTCGCATAATTGCGGTAGCAACAAGTGTTGACGGGCTGAGCCAAGTCAACACCCGGACTATTATTGATCGGAATTTAGGAAGGATCGTACGATGTTACAGGTCTTCAGAATTACAGACTTTTGGAATGTTTTGTGTAACTTTTCGTCCAGGCCTAACTGTTGTAAGTGTGGTGTAAATGTGTTTGGTGTAAGGCCTGAGACTGACATAATGAGGGGAACAATAGTAACTTTGTCCTGCTTCCAAAGGCGTTTTATTTCCATGGCAAGGTCCGTGTACTTAGATATTTTACCAGCGTAGGTGTTTTGTATATTCACATCATTGGGAATAGCAATGTCTATCAGGTATGTAACTTTGTCGAGCTTTGACTGGAAAACTATATCTGGTCTATTGGCTGGTATAGTCTTGTCTGTATGTATTTGAACGTCCCAGTATAGTTTGTATTGATCGTTTTCGAGTACTGATGTCGGAGTGTAATTGTAATACGGATCTGTGTTTTCTATTAGTTTGTTTGTTGTGGCTAATGCTTGGTGGATGACTTTGGCCGCAGAGTTATGTCTGGCTGTGTATTCGGTACCGGCAAGAGTTTTGCACCCGCTTGTTATGTGATCTATTGTTTCTTTTTGTTGTTGGCATTTTCTGCAATTATCGTCAGTTATGGATGGATCTTTAATTATATATTTTTTGTAGTTTCGTGTTGCAATCACTTGGTCCTGGATAGCAAGCATGAAACCCTCCGTTTCTGGGAACAGCTGGCCATCCTGCAACCAGGTGTATGACTGTTTTTTGTTAATGTGGTCTTGGGTGACACGGTATCTATGTTTGGCATGGAGTGGTTTCTGCGACCAGGTGCTTATTTTTTCTTGTTGTGATTGGGTGGGATTGTGTGTGTCTGCGACGTGGTCTGGACATGATAGGTTGAGTGGTGTATAGTTTTTGTCTGCTTTTACTATTGCGCGATGTAAATTTGTTTGTTTGTTTTGGAAGAAATGTCTGAGTGTCTTTATCTGTCTTGTGCGAAGCGACTGTATATCTATAATCCCTCGGCCTCCTTGTGTCCTGTCTATGGTGAGCCTTTCTTTGCATGCGTTTGGATGTGACATCCGGTGTTTCGTGAGTTCTGTCCGTATGAGGATGTGGATGTTTTCTATATCAGTGTGTGACCACTTGATGATGCCAAATGAATACGTGAGGATTGGTATTGCAAATGTATTAATAGCTTTTGTAAGGTTTCTAGAATTCAGTTTTGTTTTCAGAAGCTTAATGAGGCGGTCTCTAAACACTTGTCTAAGTTCTGCTTTGATTTGTGTGTGGTCGATCTTAACACTCTGATTGAAACCCAGGTACTTATACGTTTCTTCCTTGTCCATGTTATCCAACGTCTGGCCTGTTACTATTTCCTGTTCGGGATGGTTTTTCCATTGGCCTTTGTTTATGTGTAGCACCTTGCATTTGTTCATCCCGAACTCCATCCTGACATCTGACGTATAAACCTCTGTTATTCTGAGTAATTCTCTCAGTTGCACGTCAGAGGCAGCATATAGTTTTATATCGTCCATGTAGAGGAGATGATTGATTCTGTGTTGATTTACTTTCTGATGTCTGATGTTGAAACCATGGTTTGTGTTGTTCAGTGCGTTGGAGAGTGGATTTAGACAGAGGCAGAACCAAAGTGAACTGAGGGAATCACCCTGGAAGATACCACGTCGTATGTGTAGTTCCTCGGTTTGGATATGGCCGTCCTGAGTTGTAAGGTGTATGTTGGTTCGCCATGTCTTCATGTTTTTTGCAAGAAACTGACGAAGTCCTGGGTTAATTTTATATATTTGCAGAATTTTCGTTAGCCAGCTATGTGGTACAGAATCGAATGCTTTTTTATAATCTATTATTATTATTGTGTTTTTTCAAGCTTCTCTCGCATGACTGCGGTGACGACAAATGTTGACGGGCTAGGCCAAGTCAACACCTGAACTATTACTGATCTGAATTTAGGAAAGATCGTACTATATTACAGGTCTTAAGGATTACAGACTTTTGGAATATTTTATGTAAACTTTCGTCCAGGCCTAACTGCTGTAGGTGTTGTGTAAATGTGTTCGGTGTGAGGCCTGAGACCGACATAATGAAGGGGACAATAATAACTTTATCTTGTTTCCAAATTCGCTTCACTTCTATGGCAAGGTCAGTGTATTTAGATATTTTCCCAGCGTAGGTGTTTTGAACATTCACATCATTGGGAATAGCAATATCTATTAAGTAGGTAACTTTGTCTGCCTTTATCTGAAATACTATATCTGGTCTGTTTGCATTGATGGTTTTATCTGTGTGTATTTCAACATCCCAGTATAGTTTGTAGTGATCGTTTTCGAGTACTGATGTTGGTCTATACTTGTAATATGGATCGGAGTTTTCGATTAGTTTGTTTTTTGTGGCTAATGCTTGATGTATGATTTTGGCTGCTGAGTTATGTCTAGCCGTGTACTCAGTTCCAGCGAGAGTTTTGCATGCGCTTGTTATGTGGTCTATTGTTTCCTTTTGTTGTTGACATTTTCTGCAGTTATCGTTTGTTATGGATGGATCTTTAATTACGTATTTCTTGTAGTTTCTCGTCGCAATAACTTGGTCCTGTATAGCAAGCATAAACCCCTCAGTTTCTGGAAAGAGCTGGCCATCCTGCAGCCAGGTGTATGACTGTTTTTCATTTATGTGGTCTTGCGTAATACGGTATCTATGTTTGCCATGGAGTGGTTTCTGCGACCAGGTGCTTATTTTTTCTTGTTGTGATTGTGTGGGATTGTGTGTGTCTGCGACGTGGTCTGGACATGATAGATTGAGTGGTGTATAGTTTTTGTCTGCTTTTACTATTGCTCGATGTAAATTTGTTTGTTTGTTTTGGAAGAAATGTCTGAGTGTCTTTATCTGTCTTGTGCGAAGCGACTGTATATCTGTAATCCCTCTGCCTCCTTGTTTCCTGTCTATGGTGAGCCTTTCTTTGCATGCGTTTGGATGTGACATTCGGTGTTTCGTGAGTTCCGTCCGTATGAGGATGTGGATGTTTTCTATATCAGTGTGTGACCACTTGATGATGCCGAAGGAGTATGTGAGGACTGGTATCGCAAATGTGTTAATGGCTTTTGTAAGGTTTCTGGAATTCAATTTGGTTTTTAGTAGCTTAATAAGGCGATCTCTGAACTCTTGGGTTAGTTGTGCCTTGACTTGTGTGTGGTCTATTTTAACGTTTTGATTGAAGCCCAGGTACTTGTAAGTTTCGTCCTTGTTCATGTTGTTTAGTGTTTGGCCAGCTACTGTTTCCTGCTGGGGGTGGTCCTTCCATTGGCCTTTGTTGATGTGGAGAACCTTGCATTTACTCATTCCGAATTCCATCCTGATGTCTGACGAGCAAGCTTCTGTTGTTCTGATTAACTCTTTCAGTTGTACTTCATTGGCGGCATATAGTTTTATATCATCCATGTAGAGGAGATGATTGATTTTGTGTTGGTTTAATCTGTCGTGTCTAATGTTGAAACCGCAGTTTGTGTTGTTAAGTGCGTTGGAGAGCGGATTCAGACAGAGACAGAACCACAGTGAACTGAGAGAGTCACCCTGAAAGATGCCGCGTCTTATGTGAAGCTCATCCGTCTTGATAAGGCCGTCCTGGGTTTTGAGATGTATGCTGGTTCGCCATGTCTCCATGGTACTTGTAAGAAACTCACGTAGCCCCGGGTTGATTTTATATATTTGAAGAGTTTTCGCTAGCCAGCTATGGGGTACAGAATCGAAAGCTTTTTTATAGTCGATGAAGCAGGTATGAAGATTCCTATGTTCTTTTCTGGTTTGCTCCATGATCACACTATCAATTATAAGTTGTTCCTTGCAACCTTGGCTTTGCTTTCGACATCCTTTTTGTTCTTCAGTCAGGATGTTGTTTTGCGTGAGGTGTTGTTCAATTCTCCTGCATATTGTTGCGGTGATAAGCTTGTACAAGGTGGGAAGGCAAGTGATTGGGCGATAGTTGGCAGGGTTCTTGGTGTCTGCGTTTTTGGGTTTTATATACGTTATTCCTTGCGTGAGGAATTTGGGAAGCCTATTCGGTTGGAGTATGGCTTTATTGATTTGGTCCGTAAGCATTTCGTATGTTGCACTGAATTGCTTGTACCAAAAATTTTGCACATTATCCACGCCTGGGCACTTCCAATTATGGGTATGCTTTATGGTTTCAGCTATTTCCTCTGGTGTAAGGATAACGTCTTCCTGCTCCACTATATGTTGATGTTTTTCCTCTTCTTGTCTGATCCATGGAGCGTTTTCATTATGTGTTTTGGGTTCTGACCATAGACTTCCCCAAAACTCAGTTAACTCTTGTTTACTAGGAGGTTCTATTGCTGTTATCTGGTTGTCGGCTGTTATCTTTTGGTAAAACTGTTTTTCACTTTTCTGAAAAAGATTGTTAGCATCCTTTCTGGCATTAGACTCGTTGTATCTGCGGAGTCTAGCTGCATAGACTGCAAGCTTCTGTTTAAGGGTATCAGCTATTTCTGGTATTGTCTGTTGTGGTGACTTGGATTTCAGTATATTAATTGTTGTCTGTACTCGCTTTGAGCGGTTGTTATTGTTGGTATATTGCGCGAGGTGTGCCAGATCCTTTCTGATTGTGCTGATTTTATTTTCAATTCTTATTTGCCATTTAGGTTTAGATCTTTCAGTTGTGCGGGCTATAGATCGTTTTGGGAGTCTTTGGCCGTTGAGTGTGAGTGCGGTTGCTGCGGCAGCATATATAACAGTATGGATGTCCTCTAGGTCACTGTCTTTGGTTAAAAATTGCGGTATTATGTTGACGTTTATTGTGTGTAATATTTGTAGAGTGTTGTTTTTAAAAATTAGTCTGGGCAGGGGATCTCGCAATGTAGGATTGGTGCCACACCATTTGTTGTACTGTGTGTTCATCACTTGTTCGGCAGATTGTGTGATGGCAGGTGGTAAAGTAATGTTTTGGCTTTGTGTGGCTGTGGAAGGTAAGTTAGTGCATGTTGTTTCTGGTGTATGATCATTTTCTAGATCCAATTCCAAGTGTATGCTGGTGGTATTGGTCGTGCCTGTGTTTGGAGGTTGATTATTTCGGGTACGAATGGCATGCCGTTCTGTGATTGATTCAGTAGCTAACGAATCATTAGGTTGGACAGCGGAATCTGGTATATGTTGTGTGTGCTCATGTTCTGGATCTGTGTCTGAGTGTATGCTAGTGTTGTCGATCGTGGTTCTGTTTGAGGTCTGCGGGTGATTCGGATGAGCAGTATTAATTTCATTGGATACAAGAATCTTTATAGCTTGTAGTTCTTCGGGTGTAAGGCGGTTGTTTTTTGTTATGACTCGTTTTTGGTCAATGAGTCGCTGTTCAGTTACACGTTCTGCGAGGTGTGGGTATTGTGCTATAAATAACCTGTGCAGCTCATGTCTGTAGCCTGTAGATATGGTTTCTAGTTGTGTGGCGGTGTAGTAACAGTGCATTACATGTTTGTTGATTTCAGTGGTCCATTGTAAGCGCTGTCTGGGTTTACCAGCTTTGGTGGTTGCCGGCTGTGCTGGCAAAACGTCCGCAGCTGGGTTGTGTTGTCTGGGCTGTTCTGTTTGGGTTTGGGGTTCGGGTGAGTTTAATCGACGTACCCTAGGCCGTCGTTGGTTATTTTTAGAAGTAACTTTATGCATCGTGTTCCCACGAGTAGGGACGATCTAAATGTCGCTCTCCCGGGTGACGCCCATTCCAGGAGAGAAGGGACTTATATTTACTCCGAAGTTGGCCCAAGGTGCTCCGGAGGATTTGCGACTTTACTGTCGGGTTTTGTTGAGGCTTTCTCCTCACGGGCCGGCCGGTTAAGGCAAGCCCCCCGGTTGCTTACCCCTCACGACGTTCCCCAGCCACGCCTTGCTGAAGTCGTTGAAGTGTGGGGCGCAATAACGGTGTGTGACAGAAGGGCCGGCGCTCAGCCCTCTGTGGCATATTTTCCCGGGTTTGCCAAACCCCTATCTGACCGAAGTCAGGATAGCTTGGGGAAAGGAGCTTGGCGCTAGGTAGAGTAAGTGAGATCTACCGAGCGCCCAGCTTCCTGGGTGTGCTAGCCTTGGTTGAAGTGACTTTTTGACCACGAACCCTGCTGGTGCCGTAGCTCTGCGGTGGTATTAAAGTCCCACCATGAGCCATCCACCGAAATAGCTCGCCTGTCAAAAAGTCACTTTCTAAGCCCCCAAACGAACGTCAACGTTCTAGCACCCGATGGGGGCTATTATTATTATTATTATTATTATTATTATTATTATTATTATTATTAAATGAGAAAATATGCCAAGACAGCATACGTCAAAAAATTAGTCGGTAATTTAACTCGGTGTTCCACAATACAGATCACCCAAACCAACACATAGGTGTAAAATACAAACTAAACAACGACCTTCTAAAGAAATATTAAATCGAAAAATATGTGTTTTCAAACCACGAATTTTGTAATCTTTCGAGTGATCTAAACATGTAAAGGTCGTTGTATTTTGCACCTATGTGGTGGTTGTTTCTGTGACCTGTGTTGTGGAAGACCCCAAGTTGAATTAGCCAAAATTCTTCTGACTTTTTGTTTGAGAATCGCATTTGAAAGTATATAACTCAATGCACATTGCTGTTTTTGCGAGCCAACCTCAACGTTAAAGCCCTGAAGATGACAATAAACGTTGCCGAAAGCTTGGCAGTTAACACCATAATCTCCTTTATACAGTAAGCCATGTTTCTTTCCAAAATTTCGGCCACAACCGGCACAATCCCAAGATTTTCTCTTTGATATATAGAGCGTGAATCCTAAGTTGATATTTTTTTAATTGTGTATCAAAGGCGCTGAAATATACCACTTTTTCAAATAACTTTTTCCAGACTACCGAAACATAAGTTAGATACAAAATAAAAAATGTAAATCTGGGCTTTTTTATCAAGACGTACCTATCTAGTTTGTGTATGTTCCGCTTTTTGCTCGGATTTTTAACTTGTCTATTAGGCATTGCTGCTGTCAGATAGTGCAGTTGTCACTTTCTGTTTATCGAAGCGGGACATTATTATGAATGCTACTTTTAGGATTTACTAAGGTAGAATTAACTACGATAAACTGAAAGTGACTAGTGCACTAATTGACAGGTACCATGCCTGATAATAAGACAAACATTCGAGCAAAAAACTAAACATAAACCGACTAGGTACATCTTAGTACAAAAGTCCAGACTTATCTTTTTTGATTCTGTATCACGCTCATTTTTCAGTTTTCGGAAAAGAGTTGTTTGAAAAGTTGTTTATTTCAACGACTTCTGTACACAGTTTGCGGGAGGATCCCGAATTTGAAGTTAGGCCACTAGACTAACTTTGGGTAACTTCGAGAGTAGTGTGGCTGTGGCTATAGTATATATGTAATATGTTTTTACGCAGTGTAACTGTCACAATACGCTCAAGAAACATATCTTGGAGTCCATTTTTTTTCGAGTTTAGAAGCAAAGCATGTGGAAGTAAACTTAAATCTGGGAAAGCTAACTGATACCTACCTGTTCCGCGTGGCTCATACACGTAGGTAGTAGAGGTATGACAGGAAACATATACTCCAAAGGATATATCATATTTACAAAGGCCATCACAGACATGGATAATGCATTGTAGTCTCTCGACTGCAGTATTATTTTGTGTTCTAGAAGAATAACTGCCAGGACTTTCAAGCACGTTTCTACACCTGCAGCAAAAATAATTGTTCTAAATATAATACATGTATTGATTATCACTTATATTTTCTCATATCTGTTATAGTACACATATCTATCCTATCATAGTAGGTGATACATTTCGGCCTGCAATGAACAGCATGTAACTGTATGAAAAAATATTTTATCTAAAAGTTTCATAAAAGGAGGTACTGAGAAATATTGATAATAATAATAGGTAATTAACAATACCTAGCAATTCCAGAGGCAGATGAAGTGGATAGTCTACCAGAGTGAACCTCGTATGGCTAGGTAAGGCAAAGACCAGAGGATCGTAAACACTAGGGGAGAGTACCTCAACTTCAACTCTGAAAACGAAGCAGTTGATATTACGAAGAATATAAATATATTTTAAATAAACCTATTGAATAATATCATGTTTAACACGCACCAAAATGACTGTTCCTCCAAATAACACGTCTAGTATTATTGTTCATCATCATAGTCACAATGTCTTAACAGACAAGGGGTGAACTCGTAAAATGCATTAAGTCGGAGCTAGAGTGTTGCCGACACGAATATTATCAATAGTTTTGAGAACTGTAGCTCGCCATCGTTCGCGATTTTCTG
This sequence comes from Callosobruchus maculatus, assembly GCA_951848785.1. Lineage (NCBI taxonomy): Eukaryota > Metazoa > Arthropoda > Insecta > Coleoptera > Chrysomelidae > Callosobruchus > Callosobruchus maculatus. The sequence goes on from CATOUR010000130.1 coordinate 3,849,178, forward strand.
CCAGTTCAGTGGTGCTCTTGATACTTATATCTAGCAACTGTTTCGTCGTATCCACCCAGCGTTTAGGGGAACGGCCACGGCGCCGCCCACTTGCCGGTTACCACTAATAAAATTAATCTAATATTACTGTTAAGAGCCCGGATTTCCAGATCAAATTTGCAGTATTACAATATTTCAAAGATGTGAATCCTAAACTTAATAGACTTTTTAGACAGCTGGTCCGTAATATTACTTTAAATCAGTATCAACCGTCAAAAAAAATTTTAAAGATAAAATTTCCAATGTTTCATTCTAACTAATGTTGTTTATAGGATGTGTATGCGTCTCCTAATCAATAGTGCACATAAAAACTGCATACTCTTTGGGTAAATATATTGAGATTTAACCAAACTTGACATAGTGCAAAAGTTGATAATTACCGAAATACAGGGTGACAAGGTTGTAATTATCATTTCATTTTTGCTTAATGATCCATCAATAGGATGACGTAACGGCTAGAAATTAGTAACTCGGAGATTTTCTTGAGGCAAGAAATCCAAATCTGTTCTCAGTTCGGATTCCACTTGTAGATGGCACCACTCATTAAGCCTATTTAGGTGTATTGATTATGTTTTTTCAAGCATTTTTAAGTGGTACTTTGTAAATGTCGCTCCAAGTAACCTTTTTCCAGTTATCTGCTTATCACTTAGTCAGTACACAGTGACGTTAACAGATGTCTTTTTTTTTTGTCGAAAGAGGCTGTGACTAAATCAGATGTCAGTTGTAACAACAAATGCTGCAGACTTAGTTACTGTCAAAATTTTCTAGTGCTTTTTGGCATTTTGCTTGTTGGTATTTTGAGAACCATGAGTAACACGGAAAATGTCAACAGGAACTAAAATCTGTCAGCCTACTTTAGTAAAAAAAAATTACATTTTGAAATTACGCTGTGTACTGACTAGTTGGTAAGCAGACATCTAGAAATCAGTTACTCGGAGCGATATTTAAAAAGTTTACCTTTTTCATGTATAAATGCTTGAAAAACATAATCCTAATTGTTTACACTACTATACTGCCGTGCAAATGCTAATGGGCGTATCTGCAACAATGCAGTTATGTGAAAATCAATTATTAATATTCTGTTAGATGCCAACCGTTTCCGTAGCTCATAAGTTAAAGGTAATTTAGTAGTTTCCTAAGAGAGAAAATAGAGCTTAGATCTAACGCGATCAACAATTATGAGTATTAGAATAGTAATTGCCTTAGTAAACAGCACTAGAGAAATGAAATGCGGATTGAAAAGGTAGCAAAACTTTCATTACAGATATTGAACATAAAACATCCATCCATTAAGGAAAATAAAGTGAACATTCTATCAAGTTATCAGAATATAAATAGTTATGTTAACATTAACTCTCCTCTTATTACTCAGACGGATTTTTTGAAAAAGTAGCTTCCCAAAAGTGTCTGGTCGTCAAGTCAAAAAAATAAGAAAAGCCGTTTTAGCATTGTACTTTAGCGTTAAGAAAATTTAATCTTATGAAAACATCAAAAAATCTTTCTTTAAAGCATACTGTATTATTCGCGTACACACTTTAAATGCATCATTTTATTTAGATAGGTAATTTTTTTCAATTTATACTGAGAGGTATGATCTTCCCAGTTGATAAAACCATTGTATTTCAGATTTATGATTACTACTTTGGCACTATTGGCTTTCTGGATGCATTCTTTATAGTCAGTAAGTAATACGAGTAAATTAACGGTTTATACTAGCAAAAAGTTCAAACGTTACTAGATTGAACGGGTGTATCTGTGGCAACTGGTAAAAATGGACGTTAACAACCTCAAATTATGGTGCATGTAAGCATATTTACTTTGCTGTAATTTAGTATTTAAACGAATATACACTTATGTGAATAAAGTATTTAAAACAGCTATAGCGATGCAATGCATCTAATCTCACGTTATTTAGAGTGCCTATCGCCGCATTTTTTATATCAAAAAAAAGTTAATAACAAATACTAGTTTACTACTCAGCTCTCAGTCAAAATAGGCTAGCTATCAGCACGTAGAAGTTAAGTGGAACACAGATACCGGTAAAGCGAGTTTTCTCTCACGCTATTGCACAGCAAAAACTAATCACATCAGTAATCCACAGTTTTGCAGTGTACCATTAATTAGGGGATACCCTGTATAGAAGGTGAGTGAGGTTGATACTTTTTTTAAATTATGTACAAAGTAATTAAAACTAACAACTTTTCCAAATACCTTTTTTCCGAAAACTGAACAATACGAGAGATTTAGAATCAAAAAAATTAAATCTGGGCTTGCGTATCAAGACGTACCGTTTATGTTTAGTTTTTCGTTCGGATTTTTGTCTCATCGATCAGGCATTGTACCTGTCAATTAATGCACTAGTCATTTTCAGTTGATCGTAGGTCATTTTAGATTGGTAAGTACTAAAAGTCGTTTCAGAATAATGTGGACTTAGGATTTACCAATTTAAAATTAACAACCTTAAACAGAAAGTCCATCACCATCTTACAGGTACATTGCCTAATGGATTTGACAAAAATCCGAACAAAACGCTAGACATAAACAAACTAGGAACGTCTTGATACACAAGCCCAGGTATACTTTTTTTATTCTGTATCTCGCTTAATTTTCAGTTTTCTGGAAAAAGTTATTTGAAAAAGCTGTTTATTTTAACGACTTCTATACACAGTTTAAAAACAGTATCAACTTATTACTCACCCTGTATAGACAACTATATCAGCTATAAACCCATATGTGTAATACGCAATGAAGGTGGGAGTTAGGAAATGTTTTATTGGAAAAGTTTTCCAGAACCGAATCCCTTGTGTACTTACTTTGTTTTTCCAGGTATAGGCACAGGAGCTGAAAGTAATTTCAGAATCCATGTTTCAATCTCCTTTACATCGTGAGTAACTATAGATGAAGTGGTTTCAGTGGCGTGGTTTGTAAGAACGCTCCAAACGCTATCCCTGGAAAAACAACCGATTATTAAAGTGGCAGAATTTTGCATTTCAATAACAAAGAGTGAACCAGTTGGAATTTATATTAAAATACGTTCCCTATCAGACACAAGTAAATTGGTCAGCCGTCAAATAGTCAATAATCGGTAAAAGTTTTATAAGCTTTTCGAGCCAAAAGTAAAAAATTATTACAGATACGCCCAGGATCTCCCATTTGGAACATAGGTACCTACTTAATCAAAGTTATAGAATGTCTCAGCTTTTCACAATTTACAGCGTGACGAAATAGTTCCTATATAAGAATGCTCGCACCAATTTGGTCCCATTAATTTGTTTGAAAAAAAATGACAATGGCGTAATTTTTACTTGGAGGAATTGAAATTGTTATTTTATGGCAATTTTTGGTTAGTCTAAGAAGGGGTCGGACCCCGTAACACCTACTATACCGAGTTAGTCACGTTATTCGACATGAAACACTATGGCTAAAGTATCTGATGAAAAATAAAATAATAATTTGGGATGGATAGGCACCCATTAAGGCTACATTCTAAAGATATTTTCATATCATACAGAGTGTCCCCAAAACACGAAACGTATCAAAGTTATATTATTTAGATAGAACACCCTATATATTATTGCATATCCAGATTCCCTTATTGTGAATTCTAGTGTGACTTTATGTGTCACACATAGAACTTAAAGCGAACACTTTAGGTGTAAATCACCAATTTCCCTATCAGTAGATGCCAAAAAAAATTATGTATCGCAGAGATTATAGAATTTAAAAGGCTGTGATTTTGCCGTATTACTAAGCGTGAAATGCGTCAGCTTAGTTCAAACGGTTAAATTTGAATTACGTTTGTGCTTGGATAAATCGGTCGATTGATTAAGGAAACCACAATCAGAGATAACTTGACTTTTTGAAAGGGAATGCCTAACTTTTTTTATACGATTAAATGTAGAATTTGGTAGCTTTTCTAATGATATAAGTTTGTGACTATCAGTCTCTGGTAGTTTCCATTCAATTTCAAATTTTCAACCAAATCGGTATTTTCAACGTTTCTACCGCTTAGTACTGCGGCAAAGTCATGCCTTCAAAATTTCAAAATCTCTGTGATATTCAATTTTTTTTCTGACTACATAAATAGAGAATAGTAATTTACACCTTAACCGTTCGCTTTGAGTCTCATGTGTTACACATAAAGTCACACTAGAATTCAGCAAATAATCTGAATATGCAATAATATACAGGGTGGCCAATCGGGTGACGATAATAATTTTTTTTTAGATAGCCCGTACCGAGACCTATCCAAAACACCCCCATGTATGTGTACCGATTATTGATAGTTTTCGAGTTATGATTTTTTTTTGAAAACTTAGAGATTTTCCAGTTTTTCCAAGAAATCGTCAAAAACAAAATCAAGAATGCTTTTTGGCTTTTATTTTTTTCAGCAATTATACTCAGTATTAAGCCTGTTTTAATATCCAATAAAGAGAACCTGTACATCCGAACAATAATTAAGTACATTTTGGGCCCAAAATTTGAAATCACTGTTTTTAGTCAGGAGACCAAAACCTTCAAAATGAAATTAAAAATACTTATGCCTGGTTCTGGAACCCCAGTCTAATCTTAAGAACTCTGCAAGACATTGCACTGTCGAAATAATAATGAAAAAATAGCACTTATGGGGGCATTTTTCGCTGTACGTGACTGTTAAAGGTAAAAAAGTGATAATTCACGAATTCCAAAATGATTTAAAAAACTATTATTTTACTTTATTATGACAAATTAAAGAAAAAAAACTCATAGCAACTAATAAACATGATAATAATTGATTTTTTAATCACTTTTAATAAAAAAAAATAATACTTGTGCTTTTTGCTGTGTAGTATTGAACTTCTGCTAAATTACGTTGTATGGAAAGTTAACAAAGGAAAAGAATAATAAAACAACAATCTGACTTCCACGGCGGAATTACCTGGGAAGCGTTATCGTAGCATACGCCATCCATTTTACTTCCCACACCGATAGGTGAGGGCAGGATTCTGATCGTGAAAATTTTCGATTTTGAGATAATAGGTTTTTTGGGCGTTTTATAATGTCTACATAACAAAAATCCGCGTCACTCATTTCCGTCGTTCTGTCTGTCGGTCTGCCTGTCAGTCTGTCTGTCTGTACGTGTTTTTCTAGCCTCGTAATCTCAGTAACCGCTGCATAGACTCTCATGAAATTTGGGCAGCAATATGCTGTGGGGTCTTAGTAGGTAATGCTGCTATAATTTTGCAAATCGGTACATGGGCGGCGGAGTAATTGAAACAAAGATTTCAAAATTGGGGGGGGGGCGTTGAAAAACTGAAAAACTTGTTGTATTCATGATAGGCTGTCTACTGACCTGTCAAGGAAGACCTAGCGATATAAATCACCTTTTTAGGTTCATCCGAACATTGCCTTGCTTATTACCAAAAATTAATTAACACAACTGCGCTTCGCCGACATGAGCATGCAAAAAGCTAGGTACTCTAAAAGAAAGGGATGGCGTATGCTTTGACATCGCTTCCCAGGTAATTCTGCCATCAAACTGGAAGTCAGATTATTGTTTATTATACCTTTCCTTTGTTAACTTTCCAAACAACTCAATTTAGCAGAAGTTCAATAGTACATATCAAAAACACTTCAAAAATCACAACTTGGGTATTAGTTTTTTATTAAAAGTCATCAAAACATCAATGATTATCGGGTTTATTAGTTGTTACGAATTTTTTTTTCTTTAATTTGTCATAATAAAGCAAAATGATAGTTTTTTAAATCATTTTGCAAATTCATGAATTACCACCTTTTTACCTTTAACAGTCACGTACGGCGCAAAATGTCCCCATAAGTGCTACTTTTTCATTATTATTTCGAAAGTGCAATGTCTTGCAAAGTTTTTAAGATTAGTTTGAAGCTCCAGAACCAGGCATAAGTATTTTTAATCTTATTTTGAAGGTTTTGGTCTCCTGACTAAAAACAGAGATTTCAAACTTTGGCCCCAAAATGTACTCAATTATTGTTCGGATGTACAGATTCTCTTTATTGGATATTGAAATAGGCTTAATACTGAGAATAATTGCAGAAAAAAATAAAAGCCTAAAAGCATTCTTGTTTTTGTTTTTGACGATTTCTTAGAAAAACTGGAAAATCTCTAAGTTTTCAAAAAAAAATAATAACTCGAAAACTATCAATAATCGGTACACATACATGGGGGTGTTTTGGATAGGTCTCGGTACGGGCTATCTAAAAAAAAATTATTATCGTCACCCGATTGGCCACCCTGTATAGGGTGTTCTATTAAAAAAAATAAAACTTTGATACGTTTTGTATTTTGGGGACACCCTGTATAACATGAAAATATGTAATGTAGCCTTAATTGGCACCTATTCATCCGAAATTATTATTTTATTTTTCATCAAATACTTTAGCCATCATGCTCCGTATCGAATAATAACGTTAATAACCCGGTCAACGTCGCCGTCGTGATGCCAAGCAGTGGAGTGCAGTTTTTTTTATGGTCTGCCTCCCGCAAAGGCTGAAACCCTATCACGCTGTAGAAGCGCTGCGTTAAGATAAGCATCGGTGCGCGTTAGATTTGAACTACTGCAGGTTGTAGCCGTCAGGAAACAAATTCACCGGCAGAGGAGTAGGGACCTCGATGCGCTCGCAGAGCCTCTCTACACCATTTCCAGCTGTAGTTTCTAAAGGATCAAATTACATTTCTAAAGCGTCAATTGTAAATTCGAATAGTCAGATGAATTTTCTAAAGCATCTAGTGAAGTTTCGAATATTACTACTATTATTAATTAACTGTAAATTCTAACTTGTCAATTGTAGTTTAAATAATCAATTGAATATTCAAAAGCATCTGATAAATTTTCAAAAGAGTAAAATTAAATTTCTAAGTCATCAATGATAGTTACTGTAGTTTATATAGTGTCAATTCGATATTCTAAAGTGCCTGAGATCCGCATAGTCCAAAATAAATACAGTATGGTAAAACGTAACAAAATTATTCCGCATTCCTATATATTGATTTTTCGAAAGTTATTATGCAAGTCATTCATATCTAGGTACACACATTCATCATCTTAATGGCCCGTAGAGACAAGTAAAGAGAGGGGCAATTATTTGCGATTCCGTTTACTCTATCCCGAATCTCGAATTGTGTCTGTACATAGATGTCTATTAAACTTTACACACACAGTAATCTCAGTATTGGGCTATGACCTTACCATAAAGTTCGAAGCAAATGAGTTTTAAAGTCCTTGTAATTTTGGTTCATAGTAAGTGCTTATATTAAAGTACAAACGGATAAATAGCTCTATTCGGGTTAAAATGTGCTGACCATTTGCAAACTGTCCATGGACTGCGCAAAACTATATGCAGCAGTCCGAGAACGATTTATGCCCCCTATCTCTGACTAGTTTGACCGTTTCCAAACCGTCCACAAATTGAACCCGAACATCTGACTGCAGCCGTTTGACCAGTTTCAAATCAGTTTGTGCAAACCGAACACGGTCATTTCTACGGCGCACCCTCCTGACAGTTTGCAAACGGTTTTCGTCGAAACCCGAGTAGATGTAATAGCACGCGGCAGCCACGCCGCCCGAAATGGAATAGAGCAAATAATGCTTTAAAGTTAGCAGTTATCCATGAGTTACGTCATTTTTTTATTGGTACACTTCGAAATTATAGCATTAAAATGTCTTAATAAATACGTTTTTTTTCAAATTATTTGTAGGTAGCCCAAATAAGTGCATTTCAAAAAAAAATTTGTTTCAGTTTGGTGAATTTTTTCAGCCTTATAAATTATCAGGTATTATCTTTTTTTACTTTAGTTGATATGCCCAGTGATTCTCCTATAAAAAGAGTCCAAAATGTCGTTAATCGGTCGATAAGTAATCAAGCTATGGCGCTACAACTGCGCGAACCCATGGAGTCGTGATACAGAAATTGAAAATGTAATAAAAAATTAATTAAAAGGTTGACCCCTTTCTTTCGCATTTTTTCTCGATAACTTCAATTGTATTTTCATACCTCAAAGTTTGTCGATATGATGGTGGAACACATTGTATACAAAAAGCCTCAAAGGCCACTTGACAATTGATATGTATGATGTTATTTTCCGCCATCTATTGGGCAATAATGGAATTAAAGAAGTATAAGATTGAATAGGAGTGTAAGACTTGTAAAATAGTCTAATAAAATTCGATTTAGAAACTCATTTGTTTTGATCGTGGAAAGAAATTTATGGCATGTGCAATTTTTTTCGTACAAAAAATTAAAAGAAGATGTCATGCCCTGGGCTTGAACCAACCTCGAACTTGAACATTTTTGGTAGAAGGCTTTAACCGTTGAGCTAACACGGCACCAAGGAAATCGTTTTGCTACAAATTATATTAAGTTACTTTATTACTGGAATTTGTGATTTACGTAAATCCAAATATAATATTATACAGGGTGGTCCAATAAGCGCGCGGTGCTCCCTAGCGACCGTTTAAATAAGAGGAAAATATTTCAAATAAAAAACGTTTCTTTTCAAATGCTCTACATTTAGCAAATAATTTCAAAGATGGCGGATTTCCGGATATACCGGAAGTAGGCATCAACTTCCTTATTTTGAATGGAACACCCTGTATATTATTACGTTTTTGAATTCAGCATCGATTTTTAGGTCCAGTTTGTTAACCATTATTTATGTCTACGAAGCGTATTTTCGGAGTTATTCAGCAATTTTTACAAAATTTGACGTTTGTAGTAATTTACGAAAAACTTTAATATCTCGGAAACTAAACGCGACAGAAAGATGCGGTTTTCTGTTTTGAGAGAAGCAAGGAACGTATTTGTGTTTCAGTGAGATCGTTATTTCAAAAGAACATTAAATCAATAGACTAGAAATTTTCAAATTTAAAAAGTTAAAAACGTTAAAAACTTTTATTTTTCAAATGGGATGGTATCATAAGTTTCACATCGGTGGATGCGAAATTAAATTCTCTTTCACTTTTGTCTAGACGCATATGGTGCTATCTTTGATGGTTTTTAAGATATTTACGGTTTTGTAATTATTGCGTAGGAATTGGAAAAATCGTAGGTGGCGTGGCTCTCAGATGAAACAATTGGCAGGAAACCTTTCATCCCAAGTGTTTCGACCTCTAATACTAAAATGTGCTTTTGCTTCATCTAACTGTGGTTACAATTCGATCAATAAAGTAATTGTAGCCAATTGTGAAGGACCAACTAAATTGGCAAATACCCGCAAATGACTCACGAGAATTGAAGGTTAATCATGCATCGGTTGACTCACCCCTTGTTGGTTGGCGTCGGATGTCTTCCCCAGCTGGGTACTGCGTTGCTCTATCCAGATTCCTAGTTAGCTGAGCGATGTAAGGCTGTGGTCGCCCTTATTGGAGGTACCCGCTACACACGGGGTGACGGATATCACGCACACGTCCGTTCACCTCGGTAGTTGAAGTACGACTCTCTCTTTCTTCCGCGTCAACCGTCAGACTTCAAACTCGCAAGTCAAAACGCGGGAGATTCGAATATACAAAATTATTTAAATGGTAAATACCAATCGTAACCATTTTCCGCCCACCAAAAAATATAAAAAAAAATATTTTTTCCAATCATAGTAATTCCTATATTACCCACAAAAGAAAATTAGTGGAATTATCCCACCCATAACACAACACGAAAAGAAAAAAAAAACAAATTATCATATACAAGCAAATCATGGCCTATTGTGCCGGCAAAGGGCACAGTTTCAATAAAGGACGGTTTAACAGCCCTTTACTCGTCTTAACTTGGGCGACTCTCGAAATGTTTCCCGTACCGGGATATAACTTAATAATCCTGCCTAATGGCCACTGTAAAGGACGGGTATTTTCATCCTTGAGAAGAACCAACTGGCCGACCGAGGGAGGATTATGTGGTGTATTCCACTTATGTCGTTGCTGAAGGGTGTGGAGGTACTCCATATGCCAGCGCCGCCAAAAATGTTGCTGCATCTGTTGCACTAACTGCCACCTGTTCAACCGACTATGTTTCACACACAACAAATCTTCGTCAGGCGGAGCATTCAGGGGCTCTAATGTCAAGAAATGACCCGGAGTCAAGCTGCCTACATCGTTAGGATCAGAACTCAAACTACACAAGGGTCTCGAATTTAACATTGCCTCAATTTGGATTAAAGTGGTGCTCAATTCCTCATAAGTCAACACTTGCGCACCTATCACCCGCCGCAAGTGAGTTTTCACAGATTTCACTCCGGACTCCCATATACCTCCAAAGGAAGGACTAGCTGGAGGATTAAAATGCCACTTAATTTGCAAAGCTTCAGAAGCTTTAGCACCCAATAACTGTAAAGTTTTATAAGCACCAACAAAATTCGTACCTTGATCACTATAAATAACACTGCAACGTCCTCGCCGCCCTATAAAACGCCTAAGTGCTGCAAGAACAGCTTCACTAGTTAGATCTGACACAACTTCTAAATGTATTGCTTTAGTAGCCATACACACGAAAAGACACACATACACCTTTTGAGAACTAATGCCTCGTCTTTTACCTAAAGACATCCTCAAAGGACCAAAAAGGTCTACGCCACTATGGGAAAAAGGTTTGACTTCCGAAATTCTAACGGAAGGTAAATCACTCATTATGGGGACCACTGGAGGAGGCTTAACTCTAAAGCATTTTATGCAACGAGATAACACTGAAGCTATAGCCCGTTTGGCAGATAGTATCCAATATCTCTGCCTTAACAGATAATGCAAAGTTTGTGGTCCAGGATGACAACTCCTATTGTGCACACTTTGGATAATGAGATAAGTCAATCGATGCTTCCTAGGGAGCAGAATTGGATGCTTCCGATCATAGCTTAGACTAGACTGTCTCAAGCGACCGCCCACCCTCAGGACACCCTGGGAATCAATGAAAGGAGCTAACTTCTGTATAGCTTTGGGACAGACCTCCGCTCGACGAACTTTCCGCAGTTCATTATCCAATTCAACTCTTTGCACGTCTTTGACCAGAACCACCATAGCCTCATACAATTCAGCCTCGGATAAATTACCTATCTCACGCGGGTAACCCCTTTTTCGACACAAACAATTTTTACGAAATCTCAAACAATAAGCAACAACACGCTCAATTTTGCGTAAGGAAGAATATCTATTCAACAATTCTGAAACAATACTAGAGCCGTGAATAGTAATACAAACAACCTTTGCTTCTTCTTGTACATCTGTACAGGAAGGCTCACCTACACAAGTTACAGGCCAATCATCCCGAGGAAGCTTAAGCCAAGTTGGCCCCTCCCACCACAAGGGTTGTTCTAGAAATTGCCGAGGAAAAGTCCCCCTAGAAGCACAGTCACTAGGATTCTCTTTCCCAACCACATGATACCATGAATCAGGAGCTACCTTCTCCTGGATTATAGCTACACGATTGGCTACAAAGCTCCGCCACCTATGCGGAGAAGATTTGACCCACGTCACAACTACCTTCGAATCCGTCCAAGCACAAACATTATCTATTTTCTGTGTTACCATTATATGGGATACACAATCAATCAGCTCTGCGGCTAATAAGGCTGCACACAATTCCAGTCGTGGAATCGACAGTCTTTTCAAAGGCGCCACTCGAGTTTTGGCACACACCAAATGTACAGAACTACTGTTCTCCGTGGAAACCTGTCTCAGATAAACTACAGCTGCATACGACTTCTCCGAAGCATCGCAAAAAGCATGAATTTCTGTAAACTTTGCCTCTATATGAAGTATATGTCTAGGAATTTTCAACGAAGATAGCTCAGGTAACTCAGCCACAAAAGTTTTCCACTGGTTTGCAACTTCCAGCGGTGGCTCATCATCCCAACCTATCCCTAAAGCCCACAATTGCTGAAGTATTTGCTTGGGAACAATGATTACTGGAGCTAAGAATCCTAGAGGATCATACAGTCTTGCTATTTCTGACAAAATATTCCTCTTTGTACAGGACCGTATCTGAGGATGTACAGAATAAGAAAAACAATCCGTAGTGGGACACCACTGCAAACCCAACACTTTTATTCCAAGAGAATCCTTATCAAATACAAGTGGCTGCTGATGAACCTCAGGTACCTGAGCAAGTACTTCAGAACAATTACTTGCCCATTTCCTCAGTTCAAACTTTCCCAACGCCAATAATTCAATCAACTGGTTTTGAGTATCCAAGGCAATTTCCTTGGAGTTTGCTACTCCAATGGCGTCATCAACATAACAGAAATTCTCCAAAATATTTACAGCTAACGGAAACCTTTCACCCTCATCCCTACACAGTTGCAGCAACGTCCTAATCGCTAGAAAAGGACTAGACGTTACTCCATAGGTAACGGTCTTCAACTGATATTTCCTTATAGGCTCGTCACCGTTAAGTCTCCACAAAATAGTTTGATAACTAGTGTGAGACTCCTCAACTAAAATCTGTCGATACATTTGCCGTATATCCGCGGTAAACACATACAAATACAACCTGAAAGATAACAATATTGAGACGATATCATTTTGTAACTTGGGACCTGCTAGAAGAACATCATTCAAGGACTTTCCATTGGTAGTTTTAGCTGAAGCATCAAAGACAGTCCGAAGCTTTATTTCACCATTCGCATTCCTTTTCACCACCGCATGATGAGGAATGTAATACTCACTATTAGACCCCACTTGGTTCCCAACTTCAGACATGTGGCCTTGCTCCAAATAGTCAGCCATAAAATCACAATATGCTTCATGTAAGACGGAATCACGACGAAAACGTCCTTCCAACAGCTTAAATCTATGTAAAGCCTGTGAATAGGAATCACCCAGAACTGGGGGGAATTCAGAAAAGGGAAGCTTCACCACATATCTTCCTGAGTCCATACGCCAACAAGATGACGTAAAGAATTCCTCAGCCTGCTGTTCCTCTTCAGACAATGCGACACACTTAGGGATACTTTCAATTTCCCAAAACTTTTTCAATGTACAATCCAATTCCCCCACAGAAGTTAGAAAATTCAACACACTATTAGTGGAAACACCACCCAACTTGCCCATTAACACCCACCCAAATACGGTGTTAATAGCATGTGGCCCACCATTCTGTCCTCTCACATAACCGGAACGTAAGATCTCACCAAATACTTCTACCCCTAGAAGCAGATCAATTTCCATTTCATCATGTGCAGCCAAAGGCTCTGCGAGGCAAAGATTTTCTAAATACTTCCACTTCTGAACAACAGCAGGAATTTGAGGTACCTTCTCACAAATCTGAGGTATCACAATAGCTTCCAAATTGAAGCTAGGATACGGTTTGCTGTAGGGAAAGATAACACAAGAGACTTTTCCCGAACTCACATTCGATGACATTCCATTAATGCCAACAACAGGGGTTGAATACTCCTTACGAGTAAGATTCAACCTTCTCACACAAGATTCACTAATAAAATTGGCTTGACTAGCAGAATCTAACAAAACACGACATTTGGTGGATCTACCCTCAGAATCCAATATTGAGACTAGTGCAGTAGCAAGCAACATTCTAGGCTGCACAGACAACTTACTTGCCATGACTTGAACATGACTCTCAGATTCATTAGAGGTACTACCACTGACATCACAATCTGTCACTTTAGTGTCCGGAAAATGCAATAGTACATGGTGTTTTCCACCACAAACCCCACAAAGTTCTTTTGATTTACATTTATTTACTAGATGAGTAGCTCCCAAACAATTAAAACACATTCTAGTCCGCTTGACAAAGGCATGCCTCTTACGACATTCTGCCTGCAAGAATCTATCACATTTGATCAACGAATGTGGTGAACCCTTGCAAAAATTACACTTTTCCTGTGTTAATGTGCCAGTCGAAAAACTAAGTGTCTGCCTTCCCTTGGGATTAGCAGGACTATTATTCTTTCTAAACCCACCACTAGCATTAGACACATTACTCCCTTGATATGCGGAAGTAAGGGATGTATTTTCCAGAGCTCGACAGGTTTTCTCAACAAATCCAAAAAGCATGTCAAACCCCGGAACATTATTCCCATTATGTTCTAGTTCAAATCGCGTTTTAAGGGAAGAAGGTAATTTCTGCAACAATAAATTGAATTTGGTAAAATCCCATAGGTTCAAGTTACTCATCTCTAAAGCCACCAAATTTTCAGAAAATATTGACAACAATTTTCGAAGTTCAACTGCAGAATCATGCCTAGAGGGAGAAGCATTATAAATTGAAAACCAATAATTGCTCAATAAAACACGTTCATTCTGATATCGACTCATTAATGCATTATAGGCTATTTCATAATTATCCTCAGTAATGGGCACATTCCTTACTATTCGACCTGCCTCTTTTTCTAAATAAGAAATCAAGAACTGAAACTTTTCTATTTTTGACAGCGAATTATTTCTATGAATAAGAGTATTGAATAAGTCGATGAACGTAGGCCACCTTGTAAGGTCACCATCAAACTTCGGTATTTCAATTTTGGGAAGCCTCAAACAATTTTCTCTTACGACCACTGCAGATGTTTCATGCTCACTACGAGCCATCATCTCATCAGAAAGATCTTTATGAATGCCCCTTATTGAATATCTCATATCATCAAACATTGTATGAACTGCTTCCTCCTCCTCTAAGGCAGACTCATCTACCAAGGCTATTATTTCATATTGCAAATTCTCAAACCTCGTTACATACCCATCCAGCTCTCCATACCTGAGAAAAAACTCCGTCCGATACTCGCCATTATCACGAGCCTTCTTGGCCGCCTCAAGAACATTTTTAATAGATTTTAAAACTAGCGCGCGTTGCCGTTGCAACTTCACAACATTTGCATTAGGCATGTTCAGGTATCAGGTAACGATTCAATGTAAACACAAGACCAAAATAATCAAATTTAGAATCAATCTGCTAGTAAACACAACTTCTTTACACAAACAATACGGCAACCACACACAAATCACAAAATTTTCAGTTGTTATTCTTTTTCGAAATCTCCGTCGACTACACAAATTGTCGAAACGCCGGTTTTCGAACCCCCAACCGAATGTAACCAACTGAATCAAAACAACTTTGCGCTCACGCAATTCGCAAAATGTCAATTTCAAATGCCCAGAAAACTCCCCAGATATGTATTACCAACACAATACACCAAAAGTTGCTTGTTTTCGAATATAACCAATTTTTACAAACAGCGCGCAACACTAACAAATTCCGATGTCACAAAAAAACTCCGTTTTTTGTCAAGGATACGTACCAATTTAGATTTTACGTAGACTATTTTACTATAGCGCGATTTATTTATCCGTGCTCGGAGGGCCAAAAAATGGTTACAATTTGATCAATAAAGTAATTGTAGCCAATTGTGAAGGACCAACTAAATTGGCAAATACCCGCAAATGACTCACGAGAATTGAAGGTTAATCATGCATCGGTTGACTCACCCCTTGTTGGTTGGCGTCGGATGTCTTCCCCAGCTGGGTACTGCGTTGCTCTATCCAGATTCCTAGTTAGCTGAGCGATGTAAGGCTGTGGTCGCCCTTATTGGAGGTACCCGCTACACACGGGGTGACGGATATCACGCACACGTCCGTTCACCTCGGTAGTTGAAGTACGACTCTCTCTTTCTTCCGCGTCAACCGTCAGACTTCAAACTCGCAAGTCAAAACGCGGGAGATTCGAATATACAAAATTATTTAAATGGTAAATACCAATCGTAACCAAACTGTAACCACATTATTCTTAAAAACTACACTGGTGAATTTTTCAACAGGTTTTCCAAATTTTCATGTAGAAAATTTTGGAAAACATTAGTTTATTATGCGGTTTCCAGTAATACCACCCCAAATGCTTAAACTTCATGCTGGGTGTCAACAAACTCCTCAAAATTTGGATTTACGTAGGTGTAAAATATGAAAGAAGGAAACATGTAGTAGTAATACATGAAGATAGTGAGTTCGACATTCTCGCAATTGTAGTTAAAGATCCGCATAGCAGTACTACAGCAGAAATTAGTCGCTACTTGGGCATTGGTCAAACATCTGTGAACATGATCTTAACGGAGTACATATAGCATCTTTATCACGTGGAGCTAAATCAAGGAGTTGAAAGACAAGACTTTGAAAACTGGATGAATTTCTGTAACTGGAGTCATGCTCGAATCCAAGAAGATGCACTCCTTTCCAAAAGTGTGTTGTTTACGAATGAAGCTACATTTCCTATGAAATTCTTTCATTTTCCTTTTTATGAAATGTAGCTAAAGCATTATCATTAACGGCCATGTAAACTGGCATAATTTACATTTCTGTACCGACGTAAATCCAAATTTTGAGAGGTTTGTTGAT
The DNA here is from genome assembly GCA_951848785.1 of Callosobruchus maculatus. Lineage (NCBI taxonomy): Eukaryota > Metazoa > Arthropoda > Insecta > Coleoptera > Chrysomelidae > Callosobruchus > Callosobruchus maculatus. Next base: position 3,865,554 of record CATOUR010000130.1, read on the forward strand.
AACCAGCATTGAGTCTAAGCATTTGGGGTGGTATTATTGGAAACCGCATATTAAACTAAGGTTTTCTAAAATTTTCTAAATGAAAATATGGAAAACCACTTGAGTTTTTAAGAATAATGTGGCTATATTTAGATGGAGCGAAAGCACACTTTAGTATTAGAGACCGAAACACTTTGGATGAAAGGTTTGCTGCCAATTGTTTTGTTTGCGAGTCACGCCACCTACGATTTTTCCAATTCCTACGCCATAATCACAAAACCGTAAATATCTTGAAAACCATGAAAGATAGAACCACATGTGCCTTGATAAAAGTGAAAGAGAATTTAATTTCGCATCCACCAATGCGAAACTTATGATACCATCCCATTTGAAAAATAAAAGTTTTTAACGTTTTTAATTTTTCAAATTTGAAAATTGCTAATCTATTGAATTAATGTTCTTTTGAAACAAGGATATTAATGAAACACAAATACGTTCCTCGCTTGTTTCAAAACCGAAAACCGTATCTTTATATCGCGTTTAGTTTCCGAGATATTAACGTTTCTTGTAAAGTACTACAACCGTCCGAAAATAGGCTTCGTAGACATAAATAATGGTTAACAAACTGGACCTAAAAAACGATGCTGAATTCAAAAACGTAATAATATACAGGGTGTTCCATTTAAAATAAGGAAGTTGATGCCTAAATCCGGTATAACCGGAAGTCCGCCATCTTTGAAATTATTTTATAAATGTAGAGCATTTGAAAAGAAACGTTTTTAATTTAAAACATGTTCGTCTAATTTAAACGGTATGGCCGCTAGGAAGCACCGCGCGCTTAGTGGACCACCCTGTACATACTGAGGTCGCACTATTACAATATCTGACACAGCATAAAAAATGTATGTTTACTGGGTCATAAAGATAGAATTCTTAAAACCATGCCTTGTAATTTACAATTGATGCTTTTGAATATTCAAATGATACTTTAGAATTTACAACTGACTATTGGAAATTACATTTAACGCTTTTGAATATTCAATTGACGGTTTGAAACTACAATTGACGTATTGGAATTTACAACTGACTATTTGAATTTACATTTGATGCTTTGGGATATTCAACTGAGTATTTGAAATTACAAGTGACGGGTTGGAAAATTAACCTGACCGTTTTGAATTATCACTTGACCCTTCAGAAACAACAGCTTTAAATGGTTCCTCGTTCGGACGGCTTTCGGTGTTATTATCTGGGAGAGCTCACTCGAACATCTTCCGTGATAGAATCTGTAAAGCAGGGACAGGTCATCCATGCACCCTCTTCGATGTCCCAGGCTGTGTAGGTCCTTTGTGAGGTTAGGCGTATAGACTATTCTAATTGCTCTCTTCTGGATAGTATCCAGGAGCTTTAGAGAATGCTTTTCCAAAAATGGTGGATGCGCTAGGTAATGTTAGGTACGTTTTTCAAAAAGGGTGAATGCACTGCATATTTATTTTTGCTTCAATGCGTCGGCGTCGCGCCGTATACAAGGAATAAACATCAGTTGAGTTTTTATTTTCAACTAACAAATCAATGCGGACTCACCTCCACAACTGTTTTGAGCCACCAACTCTTCTAGGATTTGAAGACTCATTGCAGGCATCTATCAGTTTCTTCAGGATAAAGAGGCACTCTCGAAATAACGAAAAGAATGGATGATGAGATAATATACATAGAGACGTTAGCGACAAATTTCTTATCCTCTGAAAAAATACAAGAATACCATATTTGGTTCATCGCCAACTATAGCTTGATGCTATGCGAAAATAATAAAATGGTACCACCGTAATGTGTGGGAAGTACTGAGTCAATTAACTTGACTTCATTTTCTCTCAGTTATTCCGCAATAAAATTCGATCTAAAATTACGTATCGAGTGTTTTTGTAAGGCGGTAAATCCAAATTCGACAACGGTTTTGCTATCATGAATAGAAGACGCGATCACTTACAGCACATCGAACTCATTTGAATTATCAAAAGTTTTTTCTGGTTTGATGCATCAATGTGAATATCAAAAAAAATCGTTTCCTCAATATGTTTTACGTGAAAAAGGTGTACTTTATTTAAGGGTCTAGGGTATAGCGCGCGAAATTGAGAATCCAAGGAAAGACGTATTCCCGTGTTAGCGAGGAGGCGTGGCCGCCTGTTCCCTTTCTCCAGTGTGTGTGTATAAGATGAGGGGAGATAAGTTCAAAAATCCAAAGGTAAGGTCAAAAGGTCCAAAGGTAAGGTCCAAAGGTCAATATAAAAATGAATTTCGCCTTTCCAAGCTCCTGACGTTACCTTTAGACTTACAGTAATGACTCAAAGAGCAAATTGAAGAAGAAAGCGTGCGCTTGTGCAACTATTTGGCCTTTATTGATATCGTGTTTGGTTGTTAAATTACAGGCATTTATAGAATGTATGATTTTGCATTGCGAGTTTTTTTGCACATTAAAAAACTTTTTTGAGAAAATCGAAAATAGTTGTCATTCATTAAGGTCTTAACTATCGCCTTCTGAAATATTATATATGTAGTTTGAAAATAGAGTGAGTTATGCGAGAAATTGTGAGTCCGTGTTTTACATGGCAAATGCGTATGTGTAAATGTGTGTATCCAGGCCCCTTAGAGGTAACCGTTTTCGAAATAGCCTTGATTGAAATTTCCAATGCGGCTGAATTACCGGTATTTCCGCACAAATTAATATTAGGCTCACGCTACATACCATCCTCACCTCAACGCCACCTATTTTAAAATTAGATATGTTTGAATTAATAATTCCTTCGATCACATTTTACAACTAATAGGGGTGCCTTGGAAATTTCAATAAAGGTTATATCTCGAAAACAGTTACCTCTAGGGACTTAAATAAAGTATACCTTTTTTACGTAAAATATATTGAGGAAACGATTTTTTCAATAATCACTTTAATGCACCAAACCCGAAAAAAGTTTTGTTAATTTAAAAGAGTTCGATGTACGTTAGGTGGCGCCCTCTATTCATGACAGCAGAATTGTGGTTGAGTTTGAATTTCCCGCCTTAAAAACCCTCCAATACGTAATTTTAGATCGTTGCGCCATTTCATTGCGGAATAAGTGAGAAAAAACGAAAATAAAAGTAAAATCTTATACACTGTATCTTGAAAATTAAGCATTTTAAGTCATGTTCTTATCTCAATGTTCATAAAAATGTGAAGTCTTATCACCTGTCAAGCACTGTCGGTCGAATATCCGGATACTCTGTGTGACAGTACAGGCAATAAATGGCTGATAGGCTGCATAGGGACAGAACCCAACACATTTGCTTTGATAAGCTTATTTCGCGTATAGCATGGGTTTTTTTCGATTTAATTGTGGTGAAGCGAATACAAGTTCTATTGAATGTTCACGATACCACAGTTTTAGTTCTTCTGCGTATTTATCTCTAAATTGTTCCATTAATTTTTAAGAAAAAATCGGATTGAGTCTTAAATAACGTACTGACTATGTACCGTTTTTCAATGAAGTCGACTGAAGACTGAACTATCTGTAGTTTACATGATATCAGATTTCATATATCCTAAAGGAGCAGTAGGATTTTCAAATATGCTCTCATCTAACAATTTAGAAGAACCTTTCGTGGAACTGTTAACCTATTACCAATGATTATAACAATTGCAATTTCAATAGTGAAAGAAGAATTATTTGTTTTGAATTTAACAATAGTTCAGGCCTTCGTACCTTATTTAATGACAAAATAATTGAGAAGTGGTAAACATGGATGTACATTAAAGGAATTCTGTCTTTTTTGTAAGGATTTGCTTTTCTATCTATATGTATGTTACAAGCTCTGTTTCTGCTACTATTTTTGATGTACTTAGTCCAAAAGCCACCGTGGTTGTACAAAAGCTTGATAGAAATGCAGATTTGTTCAAGAATTTTATTATCTGTTGCTTGCGTATCTTTTGAGGCATCTTTAATACAGAATGTACCCTTGACCATCTACCGCGTCGCCACTGATTAAAAAACCTCAGTTCTGCGGCCTCAATTCTTAGAACTAGTATCTCGACAAATAATTATAAAGCCATTGCTCTAGAATGCTTCCTTCTAGGGCCTGTAACCTTAGGAATAACATCTGGATAAATGTTTCTAAGAACATGTCTTCATGTTTTACGATACAAAGTAAGATTTCGGAAATTTAGTTCCTTATTTCCAGATAACCTTGATACCTTTACTGGATTCGTCGATTTAGATTCATTCATTCATATTTCTCACCTGACGTCGCCTACTAGCTCGGGGTGAAGGAGAATGACTACCACCACTTTCCGAATCATTGGCTGGAATTACCCCTAGTCGAGGTAAGTTTACCGTAGTTGATTCAGAATCTCTTCTACTTGGACAGTCTCTATCTGAATCGCTTGGTCCTATATTACTACTCCTATAGTCACTACAAAAATGAAGTTTCAAAATTTGTATATTTATGCTATATCTTTACCCACCTAGAAAATGCTGAATCTGAGCTTTTTTCGAGGCTTTTCCGCCAAGAGTCTCTTCTTAAACTAGTATTTGCTCTTCCTTTTGTCAGTCCTGCTGACACTGTACATTTTTCTATCGGTCTATAAAAATTCACACATATCCCGTACCTACAGTAAATAATGAGATGATCACCGACGGTTCGGTAAATTGAAAAAGTGAGAATATTTTCGCATGCCACACACATAAAAAGAATCTTTCAGTTCAAGAATTCTGATAATCTTGTAAAGATACACTAGCGACAGGAATATCTGTTCTCGCTCTAAAACAATTTGATGAGAAAATTATGGTTAATTTGGATCAACAAAGATATATTTTTGATTTCAATACTCATTCTAAATAATTGTCCTCTGACCAAGAATATAATTTTTGTCGTAACTGATATTTCAATGCTCTTCGACCAAGTAAGTTTTAGTAAGGACATTATACTTTTCAACTGAGCACCTATAGCTTCGATCAATAATACAAACAGTTTGAGAATTGTGGAGTACCATTGAGTATATGACAATCTTGATGCATTCATGCATATCGACAGGTCGCCACAGAACTTATAGTCATTTATAAATAATTTTGCTGGTGTCTGTGAGTTATATTGTTATACTCTCATAAAAGGATTGTTGCGCAGTTGTGATTGTGGGGACATCTTACCGATGTATATATAAGTACCAAGTATATTTGCAATATACAGGGTGAGTTTTTAGTACCGGCTCCTTGCTCAGAAAATATTTTGATTCATAAATGGTGAACCATAACTACGCGGTGATGCAAACATATATTTTTTTAAATGAGACACCCTATATATTATCCCATTTTTAGATTCTACTAATAATTTCTCTTCTCACAATATAAGTTATTATAACATTATACAGGGTATTTCAAAAGTTATGACCATTTTTATATCCAAATTGCTGTCAAACGAACGTACTGTATATCAAAAAGTAATGAATCAAAAATTATCTTTTTTACATGAAAATATTGAGAATATCCTCTAGTTTTAGAATCGGCTATAAAATAAGGCCGCGACGCATATTCGTATACAGGGTGATGTAGAATGCAAAACCCAGATTTTTTTAAATGTAACCCCCAATATTTTATTATACCAAAGAATTGCCTTGAATATGCTCTTTCATGTTTGTATAGCACTTGTTGTCGTCCATCAGTTTCCAAGATATTTCTATTTTCCGATAAATTTAAAATATAGCTTCTATTCGTGTATTGAAATTTATTTATTTTGAGAAAATACTATCGAATTTGTTTTTTATTTAACGAACGACTAAATTATAAAGTCATGATAGTATTTGATGAAGTCCAACCCTTAAATCATCGAGATAATAAAGTCAAGTATACTGAGGAAACAATTTTGTAGGCGTGATGCATAATTATCAAGCAGATTTATCAGGTAGGCTTTGAAAAATTGACAGTTTTCATAACCTGCTCAATAATTCCATACTGTGTGAAAAACCAGCTTTAAAAATTAATTTATCCATTGAGGGTATTTAGGAGAATCTTTGAGAGATCGTCTACTTGCCTCTAGAATATATCAACTATGAACAGCAATATCCAGAACGGAGGCACTCTAAAACTAATGCGTTTGAAAGATTGAAGAATCGTTTTATTTAGACTATGTCGTTTAATATTTAATAGCCTACCTGATTAGATCTGCTTTATAATTATGCATGACGTCTATAAAATTGTTTCCTCAGCACACTTGACCCATATTATCTCATTAATTCAGTATTTTGACTTGATCAAATACTATTATTATTATTATTGTTGTATTACAGTATTGAGTAGAGTACAAGTACTATAAACTCAAATATACAAGAATAAGAGTGTATGGACAACAGACAAACAGAATAAAGACTGGATTACAAAGAAGATAGAAAATAGTCACAAGGCGCTGCACCACCTGTCATAATTGTTTTTAAAATTATTGATTGAAGCTGAGTTATATTTTATTTGTTTGTTAAGCAAAAATAAAATTTGATAGTAATTTCTCAAAATAAATAAATTTTAGTAAACAAATAGAAGGTATATTTAAAATTTGTAGAGAAGTCGAAATATCTCAGAAACTAATGAATTCAGCCATAACAAGTGTTATACAAAGATGAAAGAGCATATTAAAAGCAATTCTTTGGTATAATAAATATTGGGGGTTACATTTAAAAAAGAGAGAAACCCTAGATTTTGCATTCTACATCACCCTGTATACGAATCTGCGTCGCGGGCTTTTTTTAAGCCGATTTCAAAACTAGAGGATATTTTTTATCCATCAGTGTGAAAAAATGTTTTTGATTCATCACCTTTTGATATACGGTACGTCCATTTGACAGCTATTTGTATAATGTAACAACACCCTATATTGGAAGAACGGAAGTCATTAGTAGCATTTGAATGAGATATAATATATAGGGTCTCTCATTTAAAAAAAATGCATGTTTGCATCACCACGTAGTTATGGATCATCCTGTATAAATCTAAATATTTTCTGAGCAAGGAGCATATCTAGGGCTACATCGACCGAGCCGGTACTAAAAGCTCACCCTGTATTTATGTAAGTATAGTTGTCAATGAAAAATAAACGAATAATCGGTTGGCGCAACATATTCTACTAATTCAAAAGTACATGTACGTATTCTTTATATTCTATGGTGATCAGCATTATTCAAAATGGATTTGGAAAAATACTAAATAACGTAAAATTGTCTAATTCTTATGCAGATATGCTTAGATGCTTGTTCCAAGAAGACAAAAATCTTGAACCGCTTGCGCCAAGATTGTGAAATGCTTCAGGCTGCAGTAAATCATTATTCTTATAGGTGATATGTTCATTGTTCCGTTTCAAGTTTATCATACGTTTGATCAAAGATCTCGGTATTCTTACTTTCATGACTTTCCCAGCTTTGAGTTGAAAATATTTACTTAATATTTTATGATCAAAAATATCACATTCTTGGTTTAAGATTATTACAGCTTTGAGCATATAGGAAGGTAAAGTATACTAGAATGAAAGCACATAATATTCATTTTGGCTCAAAATAGTTATAACAATAGAATGAATTGAGTTGATTCATTATCAGTCCAATCAAATATTTTCGCAATCATAGTACTCTCCTCATCTATGGTTATGAATATTTTCCTATTTACCCAGGACGCCATAGTACGGCACCTTCTTTTTTTTATTTATGTTTATATTCCCACTTTTCTAAGCTTTTTGTTTTAAACTTAGATTTTGTAATAGTAAAAAATCATTAATAATACTATCCTTTATTTTCCCACTAAGTTTTAGATTTACAGAAAGGAAAATATGTACTTAAACTATACTATACCGGGGAAACCTCAAGGAGGAGTTCACCTAAATAGTGATCTTCCGCTGAATTCTTGTTGTTAATAAAGAAATAATATGAATGGAAATAATAAAAAGCTGAATCGACAAATTAAGCACATCTATACTATCTGTGGGAGGTCCTCATGTACTTACAATCACTTACGATTTGCTCATAAAATGTTTTTGGCTCTCGGAAAATAATCAAATTACCAGGGAAGGTTATTGTGTAACTTACTTAACACTATGTAGGTATATTTAATCTGAATCTAATTTCATTAAAAAGTTATTGCAGCTCTATTAGGAGGATTAACTTATGGTACAGTGACCAAGCCTTAACTAGGAACAAATGATTAACTCATAACCATTCCATCAGATCCTTCAATTTATGGGACATATGCTCATATTTTCTATATGCCATATATGAATCTTATGCAACAGTTTTGTAAGCGCTGAATCTTACTCAAACATTTTTGATGTAGACAGGATCCCTACAACAATGAGCAGTGATAGAACTGCGACAAAATTAAATTTTCACATAACGCTTTTTGTAGACTATTAACATTTTAAGTGACTTGTTCTATGAATCTGAGATCCTAATCAATGATTGATTGAACCCAGCCTGTTTTCGTCTCCAATATTGATTTCAAAATTTGATTCTGACATTGGTCAAACGTTCTGGCAAATGTTATAAGTAATTACTCGAAAGTCCGTACACAAACAATTACCATAGAATTTGCCTATAAGAAATCATACTGGGCTCCATCATAGGCCCTAATGACAAACCCTTGCGGAGTGGTTCTGTCAGCAAAGCCAAACGTTCGTTTGCATTTAATTTAGTTAACTACGTTAAGGCCCCCGCAGACGTCGTTCTTCTTTGGCAGTTTTACCGCGCGGATAAAACGGTACATGTAAGACCAAAACTGTTCTTCTTTCTGGCGTTCAAAGATATCAGTTCCCGCTTGACTTCAACTGTCCGTTTAAAAAACGTGCTCGTTCAAGTTTGCATGTGTATGTTTACGAAACAATTAAGAGGGGCGGACTTATTCAGTGTCGTTTACGTTTCTTCGTCCATTTGTAGATAATTATACCAATCTCCCGATTCTAGTAGTACCTCACCTAAAAGAGTCACGTGTGAAAATTGTTCACGTTTAAGTAACCATTCTTTAGCACATTTTAAACGTTTTTTCTCTGAATGTTTTACTTTTATACACACTGCGGCGCTAGTGCCAACGTTGTCGTATGATCCTAATGAATTCGATGCGGATTATGGCACTAGGATTTCAGAGAAACTGCATAAAAAGACGAGTAGTGTGTGGACATGGTCATCGTTCGTGTTTATCCGTACCGCCTTACCCGCGTGGGTAAAACTGCCAAAAAAGAACGACGTCTGAGGGCTCCTTCAGGCGATTTAGAGGGGGTCGTTTAATTACCTTGTTTTACCAGAATCTTTATCAGTCAATGTAAAGACAAAGGATGATGCCTCGCGGAGTGCAGTTCTTTTTGGTCCAACTGAAGAACAGCCCTCTGGTTGACAGAAGTACACCATATCCAGCGGCATCGGAAAGTCCTTATGGTCTTGAATGGGATAACGTCTTAACAGCTCTGGTGACTGTAGAATTGCAAAAAGAATATGTTTTTTGTTACTTGGATAAGGAGATATCATTGTATAACGAAACAGGTGCTATAACTGCTTTCAAATATAGAATTTTATAACACAGAAAGTGAGACATAAAAGCCTTATTTTTAGTGTACTGCTGATCAAGGAGACCTTGATGCAACATTTGAAATTTGTGAGAAATTAATTACTAAAATGTCAGTGTTTTGTCAAAGATGTGAAAGTGGAACAAAGATATGCGATCAAATTGTATAATCGGTTTGGCAAAATACTTTTGAAGCATTTAAAAGTACATATCCAGTTGACAGTTCGTTCGAAGATGGTTGTGAGTCAGTTGAATAATATGAATCTCATCCTAGTTGACCACAAACTGCGTGAACTGCCACAACTTGGTACATGATAGATGATAACGGATTTTTTCATGGTCAACCTCCCGCAAAGGCTGAAAGCCTATGGCGTTGTGGAAGCGCTGCGAGAGGGTAAGTGTCGGTGCACGTTAGATTTGAAACGCTGCAGGTTGTAGCCGTCGGGAAACAAATTCCCCGGCAGCACATTCCACAGCGTCGCAGTTCCCCAAAAGAATGAATTCTGGCGGAGACTGGTTCGGGGTGTAGGGACCTCGTCCTGGTAAGAATAAGCTCGCAGAGCCTCTCCTGTGTTCCTCGTTCGGAAGGCCTTTGGTGTTATTATCTGAGAGAGCTCACTCGAACATCTTCAGTGACAGAATCTGTAAAACAGGGACATGTCAGCCACCATTCTCCGATGTTCCAGGCTGTGGAGCTTCTTTTTGAGATTAGGCATACCGATTAGTCTAATTGCTCTCTGCTGGATAGTGTCTAGAAGCTTCAGACACTGCATAAAACGAATTCTTACACATACTCTTCTTCACGCGGAGCTGTCAGCAGTCCATTACGGAACTTGCTCACGCACAATTAAAATCCCATATTAAAGCTGCCGAAGTCGACTTTGTTTAAAGACTCCATAAGGATAAAAGGATGCATGGAATCTCCTAGATACACAGAAGAGCATGACTTGCCTGAGCAGTTGACCTTATAATTCCTAAGGTCTAGTGGGTTGAAGTCGGAGCCTGAGGGATTTATAAGGACCTGCCAAGACAGTGTGTTTAACACCTTGATATACCATAGTAGGGTCATGAGTGTAGATGCACCCAACACCCGTTGCAGAGCCTGCCGGCAGGCGCCAGAGACGCTTGGTCTCCTCTTGTTGGCGTGTTCCGTGGCCATGGCCCGTTCACACAAAAATGATTTTAACGAATCTGCGCATACAGAAAACGGTTGTAACTAGATTTTCAGCGGATCCTGGGTTTTCGGTTCATTTTTGAATAGTTTTCTTGCGTTTTCTTTTCTTTATAATTTTGCATTGGTATCGTCGAAGGAGGCGTAGATTACTTAACAGAAAACGTTGGATTCACCCTATTTCAAGCCATTTGGGTGCTTTTTACCGATTAGGTTTTATTCCCGACTCAGCTATTCGGTTTTCGGTGACAACCCGCGACCGAAACGACCAAATTTCTGTAGGCGTTTCACAGGCTCACCGTGTCAAAAATTACCGAAACGGTGATTTGACCGGACCGTGGAACGGGCTGTAAGACGTACGCTAGGACGGCTTACGTCCATCGGCACAGCGCGACTCTACAGTGTTGCCATATGCTCCAGAGGATATAGAGTCCGTTGTGGAGAACAAGACACGCTAGATTGACTGAAACTACTCTTTCCATACGCCCGAACTTTTACAAGCAAACAAGCCTAACATAGTTCTCCTCGACCGCCAACAAAAGATGATGTTCCTTAAAGAGTTTTTGGCACCAGCGGAGGTGAGCATCGTCTCTACGGAGGATGAAAAGCGAACCAAATATCAGGAGTTGCGCGGAAAGCTTCATAGGCTCTGGCCAAACTATGTACTATGAATCCGCTAGTTACGGTCATTGGATCCTTAGGTGGGATGAGAAATACGCACTGTATTCTAGAGTAGATGCACGACACATGGACCCTGTGATTGCTCACCTCTCTGTTTGAGGCGTAGTAGTCACCCGGTAAGGGAACAGCAGCTCGCACTGCACCTTTTTATAAAAATAAAATAATAAATTCAGATCAATAATAGTTCAGGTGGTGACTTGGCACAGCCCGTCAACACTTGTTGCTACCTCAATCATGCGAGAGGAACTTAGAAAGTCATGATAATAAAAATAATCTGTGATCAGGGATTCGTAATAGGCTGTCCATTGACCTGTGAAAGAAAGACCTAGCGGTATAATACACTTTTTTAGGTCCATCCGAATATTGCCTTGCCTATTACAGAAATGAACGGATTTAGAATTTTCTAATATATACATATGAGTATTGCTTCAGATCGTTCTGTATTGTGTAAGCTGGAAATTATTGAATTGATTTTAGTCAAATTTTGATACAGTATTACTACCATGGCGACCATGGCGGAACTGTCTAGTGTCAGTGACCTGTACAAGAGTGCACTGAAACTAAAAGATCTTATGATACTCCATAATAGACAAAAAGTTGCTATCGCTGACGTTGAAACGTATGGCAATGATATAATTGAAAAAGTTTTCGAGTACGTTTTCCGGGATACATCCATAGAGGTCACAATCTATAGCAAGCAGAAGACGAAAGAAGTAAAAAACGGGGAAGGAGCTGAAAATGCCAAAGCAAAAAGACGCTCCGACAGGCGTGTTGCAGACGCAGTAATTGTCAAAGCGCAAGGCAAGACATATGCAGAATTAGTTCGCGACTTAAGGAAGGAGGTTAAGCTGGCCGATATCGAAGTCTCCAGAATGAGAAGGACGCAGAACGGAGACCTTCTACTGGAAGTCAAAAAAGGCAACGCTGAGAAGCTACGGGAGACCATAGCCAGTCAGTCTCAGGGAACGCAAGTAATTAAGAGAACGCAAGAAACTGTAATTCACATCTACGGTATGGATAGTGCAACTACGGTAGAAGAGATTGAAAATACCATAGCTAAGAGACTAAACAGGACTGAACAGTGCTGCAGGGTGTCATCTCTGAGGCCTGCACAAAGAAATGAACAAAATGCTACTGTAATTCTAGATCGAGTGTTGGCAATGAAGCTCATAGAGATGGAGCGCATTAAAATTGGCTGTTCCAGTCAGAGAGCGTGTATGGATGGATAAATGTCTCAGATGCTGGGAAATGGGGCACAAACAAAACGAATGTAGGGGCCCGGATAGGTCCAACCTTTGCCGGAAGTGTGCTCAAACGGGTCATCAAGCAAAGGACTGCACCAGAGCACCGTATTGTCCTATCTGTAAAATAGAAGGCCACCAGTTCAATAGAATGAAATGCCGCGAGTCCTCGCGAGGTGTAGGGAGTAGAAATAGTCAGTAAGCACAAAAATGATCAAGCTTCTCCAAATTAATCTAAACAGGTCCCGAGCTGCACATGATATGGCTCATGCAGTCTCCATAAAAAGAGATATTGATATCATTCTAGCATCAGAACCGAACAGGAAAATCAGCGCGCAAACTAAATGGTGCGCTGACTCAAGAAACGATGTTGCCATATATATGAGAAATAAAAATATTTCAATAATATCCATAGATAAAAGGAGCGGCTATGTAAGGCTGAGGTTGGGTGATATCAGTATCTTCTGCTGCTATTGCTCCCCAAATATACGGTTGGAGGAATTTGAAAGCTACTTGGAAGCACTTTTCGAAGACGTGGCATCGACACGAGGGGAAACAATAATATTAGGAGACCTAAATGCGAAATCCATAGATTGGGGAGCTCCTAACACAGACAGGAGGGGGAAAATTTTGTGCGAATGGCTGGCAATGATGGACATGGTTGTCATGAACGACGGGCTTTTACCAACGTTTAGCAGGAGGACATCTCAGTCGTTCATTGATGTGACTTTTGCCACGCAGGAATTGTCCAAAAATATCTCAAAATGGGAGGTACTAGAGGAGGAATCACTAAGCGACCACCGATATATTTATTTCGAGGTGAACACTAAATGTAAAATAAAATAATGCCAAGTGTGCGTCATACACCATTTGTAGATATAAACAAATTTGAGCAGAGCCTGGCAGCACATCTGAAGGAGATGCCGGCTTCTAACAATATCTCTGTGAAGCAGTACACAGAAGTAATGAGGGATGTATTGGCAGAAAGCACCATAATGAGGGGTACTAACATTGCTAGGGTACCGTACTGGTGGAACACCGATATTGAGTCAGCGAGGCGAGCCTGTATCTCATCACGCAGGGAGTTGGCGAGGCATCGACGGAAGCAGACAGCTCTAGCGGCCGCGGCACAGTCATTACAAGACGCCTACGTGGTGGCGAGGAAAAATTTGCAGCGCCTTATACAGGCAGCCAAGAGGAAATGCTGGAAGGAGCTCTGTGACAACCTAGAGGATGACATCTGGGGAGAAGGTTACCGACTGGTCACCAAACAGCTGCAAAACGTGGGGACGATGCACAGTATAAGTGATGATCAGAAAGTGCAAATAGTCCGAGAGCTGTTCCCTACCAGGCAAGACCAACGGCCGAGGGAGCCCCCTGAAAAAGTAGTGCAACTTTTCAGCGTCGAAGAACTAAACGAGGCAGCAGACAAATTGAAAAGAGGTAAGGCACCAGGGCCCGATAACGTTCCACCTGACGCCATTAAAAAGGTAGTAGAAATTGCGCCACTTTTCATACTAAGCTTGCTGAACGAGCTGCTGAGAAAGCAATTATCTCCGGATGTATGGAAAAGGGCAAAGGTTGTTCTTTTGCACAAGGGAGGCAAGCCTCCAGAATTACCTTCTTCGTACTGGCTTATTTGCCTATTGGACACGGTAGGGAAACTTTTTGAGACGATGATTCGTAGGAGGCTCCAAAATGCACTGGAAGAATGCGATGGGCTGTCAAAGTATCAGTTTGGCTTCCGCGCTGGTAGTTGTACAGTCGACGCAGTAGAGACGGTAATGGGGATTGTCGAGAAGTCCAAGGACAAATGGTGTGCGCTAATTACACTAGATGTAAGGAACGCCTTCAATACTGCCTCGTGGAAAGTAATTATGGAAGAACTAAGGAAGAAGAATATTCCAAAATACTTGCAGAACATTATTAGCAGCTATCTGGAGAATAGGTCTATAAAGCCAAGGATGTTCTCCCCATGACTACAGGAGTTCCACAGGAGTCAGCCCTTGGCCCTCTTCTATGGAATATATTTTACAACGGTGTACTAGAAATCAATATACCCAAAGTCAGAAGCATTGGGTTCGCAGACGACCTGGCACTAGTGGCCACATCCAAGGACAGCGACACACTTGAGCGTGTAGCAAATGATGCATTGCTAAGGATAGACAAGTGGATGGAGCAGCGTGAACTTAACCTGGCACCCGAGAAGACTGAGGCTGTCATCCTTCGTGGTGATCGGACTAAGAGGGATAGTGTGGTCTTCCAAATTAAAGGTCAACAGGTTGTCCCAGGGAAATCATTGGTGTACCTAGGTATCCACATTGACAACGAGAGATGCTTTGGCGTACATGTTAAGAAAGTCATAGAAAAGGCTGAAAAGAAAATTGCCATTCTTTCCAGACTGATGCCAAATGTCGGTGGTCCTAGCAGTAACAAGAGAGCGATACTGAATGGCGTGATTCAGTCAGTGGTCCTTTACGGCGCTCCAGCCTGGCATCGAGCAGCGTCACGGAAAAAATATCAGAAAGCATTGGATAGTCTACAACGCAAGTCACTCTTGAGGATGGCGAGCGCTTACCGCACTGTTTCGACTAGGGCCCTCCAAGTAATAACAGGAGCACCACCCCTGTACCTGTCGGTAACGGAAAGGAGGGAAATATATTCCTCCCAAGGAGCTTTGGAGAAAAAACGCCAGAATGCTCGAAATAAGACTATCGAGAAGTGGCAGCAACTATGGTCTGGAACGACCGAAGTAGCGGAGTGGACAAGAAGATTGACACCATCTGTAAAGGAGTGGGTGGAATGTAGCCACAGAACTACCTGCTACTTCCTTACACAGGCGCTGTCGGGACATGGGCCCTTCCGGGCTTACAGACACAGAGTTGGCCGAACAGACGACGAGGATTGCCGGCATTGCACCGAAGTACACACCTCGGAACACACGCTTTTTGTATGCGCGAGATGGCAGTCTTACAGGCAAGAAGCAGAAGAGGAGCTTGCTGAAATCATAACTCCTGATAACATGGTCCGAATAATGATGACTGGGGAGGCCAAATGGAGGACTGTTCACACAATGGTACGAAAAATGTACGAGTAAGACAGAAGGAATTCTGCCGAGCAACCCTCGGGTACGAAAAATATTGAGTGCTAAAGAGAGACGGGCTACAGACTAGTATTTAAAAGTGAAAGGACTAGATGAAGACAAGAGAAATACATACCTCATCTTGCACTGAGAAGAATATCTCTACGATAATACCCGGAGCAAGAGGAGATAGAGCAGATGAGAGGTGCAGAGGTTTTTTACTGGGTAGGACCCCCAGTCGCCGCAAAGAGCGGTGCGTGCAACGAGACCACGAGACTACACCGAACATACCATCATGTTTTTCCTCTGCCGAAGACAAAAAAAAACTACCATGGCGAGAAATTGTGTCAGTGCCGGCGCAGCAATAATAAAAACTGAAAATATAAAAACAGCTCAAACTTCGTTTTTGGGCATTTTAGGAGTTTCTCATCATTTTCTACTTTATTTGGGTGTGGGTAAAATTGAGGTTGTTGAGAGGTGGGGGGGGAGGGTGTTAAACTGAAACGTTTGTTATTTTCATAATAAGCTATCTACTGACCTATGAAGGAAAGACCTAGCGCCATAACTTTTTTAGGTCCATCCAAACATTGCCTTTGCCTATTACAGAGGCCAAGGGATGTATACATATACGGGTATTGCTTTATGTAGGTCTGTCTTGTATAACGTGGAAACTATTGAATGATTTCAATGAGTTACATAAAAAGCCCAAACTTCGTTTTTAGATGTTTCAAAGGTCCCTGATCATTGTCTACTTTTTTATCGAGAATGGTGTAGGAATAGAAGAACTCAAAATTTTTCGTTAGCACCCATAATGTGTGGGAAGTACTGAGTCAAGACACTTGACGCCATTCTTTATTTTTTTTAAACTTTCTCACTGGGTGCCTGTATATGGAGGGCCGGCATTAGTACTGGCTACTCCTCCAGTGCCCGCGCTGGGCCTGGTTGAAGATTTTTAAATAAATTATTCACTGTTATACTTAAGCACCAGTCTCGTTATTTTCTGATACATACGTGATAGCGTCGCGCGTCGTTTTTGTAAGTGATATCGAAAAAGGCTCAAATGATTTGTGGAGAGAATAAAATTCTACATAATTTTGATTTTTACATTTTTCGTGTGCGACCAATAGATTTCGTCTTACAGTGCGCCAAAGTTAGAGATTGGTTCGTGATGCCTACCATCTCACAAAGTTTCATTTTTTTCCGACCTTTTGCTGTAAATAGCCTTTTTTACGACGTCTCCACTATAATTAGCATTTTCCCCTGAGGATGCATAGCGATACGCATGGGTTTGGTTTGAAGAGTGGTTAGACTATGACAGTGTCTGCATATTATAAGTAGGTACCTGTATATGGGGTCCGGCATTGGGCCTGGCTACTCCTCCAGTACCCGCGTTGAGCCTGGCCCCGACGATGGTGAGATAGTCGATGAGCCGGGGGCAGAGGAACTGCCTCTCGGCGTCCAAGGACATGATCGCAGAATCGGGAACGGGGTCACCTTGCGTCCGCCGCCGATGAGAGCGACATTTCTTCCGGCCGTCGGCTGTATCGGCGCGAGGGTTGCGGAGACCGGAGGCGGCAGATGTGGAGCATGCCGGGGACGAGCTGACCTACAAATCACAAACAGGTAATTTGGGGTTGATGTGGCGGCTTAAACGGCACCTACATTCTACCGCTTCATCATTGATACTTAGGTGCTAAACACAGAGTTAGTCTCTCTAAAGGGAGCCTAATTTGAATATTTAACTGGGTATTTAACTATACATTCCAATATACTTGGAATGTAACTGATTTACGTGAAGATAATTTGTATTGATTTAATGAAATCTAAAAATGGTAAGTTTCATAGCGGAATGTCGCAATAACTTCCAATATGTCATAAATCTAGCAACCTACAATCGGCATGCCCTTAAGCTGTCATGTGGCTGTCATTGTAGTTGTAGTTATTGCGTTTGTCGAGATTTTTGTGGTTTTAGTGTATATTTGACTGGCTTTGTGACTATTTGTGGTGTGAATTAAATTATTTATGAACAATATTGTCATAATTGCATGATAAGACAACATAAAAAGTGCATAGTTTTCTGTAATAGCGACGAATCGGTGAACACTTCTTATCATAGGTGAGTATAGGTTTTGGTTTAGTTTTCAGTAGCGTAATATATGGGGATAACTGGGAACAAAAGTAACTTCACTCCAGTTTGAGGAATAATAATGGTTGTTTAATGTATGTTATGTGCATCTGTGTAGGTTTCCTTCGAATAAAACTTATTGGCATCAGTTTGTAACTTCACAGTAATAATTGAATCTATTAATGAACATCCAATTTTAATATAAAATCGCACGCCACTGGTAATGCCCTCAAGCTGTCAAAATGTCCGTTACATGTTGGCTGGTCAGCGACCTGTGCATTTTGTTGTTTACACTCCCTCTATAGATGTTAACTCTGTGGTGCTAAATAAACTTCAAAAAGTCTAACAGAGCAGGAGCCTGTGAGGGCTTGGCCTTCACAATTTTATAAAGTGCTTCTACAGGGCATCCAGATGACACTTGACAGGTAAGAGACCTCACATTTTGATTAAAATTGAGATAAGAACATAAAGTCTTAAAATGCTTAATTTTCAAGATACAGGGTGTCAAAGTTTTACTTTTGTTCTCGTTTTTTCTCAACTATTCCGCAACAAAACGGCACAACGATCTAAAATTACGTATCAGGGGGTTTCTTAAGACGGGAAATCTAAATTTAGCCACGGTTTTGCTATCATGAATAGAGGGGGCCACCTACGGCACATTGAACTTATTTAAATTATCAAACCTTATTTCCGGTTTAGTCTCAAAATTGTATAATTAGGGTCTCAAAATTCTATAATAGTAGAAGAAAACTTCAAGTTGTAATTTAAAATTCGTCTTAAAAAGTCGCTAAGCAAGCAACCAAAACATGCAGGTCATGTTATAAAGTATCTTGTATCCATAGATTTTCAGTTATGTATAGACTCATCCGTCCTACTTCGCCGTTCACACGAAGCATAAATCGACAAAAATCCGTTCTTCTGGCAGGATCGCCTTTCTCCAATATACTGGCATGTAATGGTATGGATACAAACAGGGCCGCCACAAGGGGGGGGGCAGCTGGGTACTGTTGCCCCGTGCCCGAGCCCCGTAGGGGCCCGGTCCGGGCTTGAATCTTAGTAATCGCTGTCGCGCGAGCGACTGTTTTTTAACAGTGTATGTTATGTTATTCAACAAAACGACGATCATGTTTTACTGATTCATTTGTTTTGTTAATAATCGAATTCTTTTCTGGGTAATTTTATTACAAATAACTATAATGAATTGTGAATAAACTATAATGAAGCAATTTCATATTTGTAGCAATTATTTTTTGTTCCTGTTTTTCACTTCACTAATACACATTCTATATTCTTACAAGTGCTGTTTCAATGAAACCCTCAGCCATGTTGTACATAGAGTCTTTTCCAATCAGTCTACAAAATTTAATTTGAACATATCTGATTGAATGTGTTGATTATAAAATTTAGTCAATCATTATTTTCTGTCAGCTACTCTTAAGAAATGAGTGATTATGAATTTCTCTAAATACGGCTTCTATTTGCAATTCGTACTATTCCAAGACGAAAAAATAACAAAATTCTGTAGCTAATAATTACTTAACGTACGTGAATACTAGTGTTTCCAATTTTCAGTTACAGTTTCTTAAATTTATTTGGGAAAATGAAAGATGAAAAACACAGTTCAGTAAAAATTTAGACATTTCAGTCACTAAAACTTGAAAGCAAGTACCAATGACGTTTTGTGTGGAGAGAGGACATCAGTAGTTTTTCAACATGATATTGGCCTCATCACTTGAGACGGCTATGGTATTGGGGGCCCTTGGCCAGAATCTGATCCTGGGCCCATCCTTGCGATGTGGCGGCCCTGGATACACAGACCAGTCGTGTGCGCAATGAACCACACCTTCCACTGCGAAATACCGTATTAAGGCGATTTTCAACAATATAGTTGAATGCTGTAGAATCTTGTTCACCATGTCGAATAATTTGGTCCTAGTATTCGGGATCATATAGACGAGGCCTACTGGCATCACTAGGGCGTCGTCGAAAGGTTTCTGCCTCGCGTAGACATCGAAAAGTCCCAGAAAATACTCTTTGTTTGGACTGACTGCGATTAGGGTATCGCTGTCTGTATTCTGCTCGAGCACCTGCCGCACTTCCATTGCATAAACCGTATATGAAAACAATGTCCACATATCCTTCATTTGTAAACTTTGTGTAAATCGATCGCTAGAGCTGAAAATGCAGATGATTTCCGTGCACGCGTGAACACCGGCGGCATTGCCTGTTCTAAAAGTAGACGCAACCGTCAAAGCCCACTGAATCCTAATTTGCGCAGCTGTACGTTCATCATTGTTAATCTACAGCACAAAATCTACAGTTTCAGCTTTAGCGTACGTACGTTCATGATCGATCCATAGTGTGTCCACAAGAGATATCATGCTTAAGTTTAGACCTACTTCGTTCTAGATGATTTACGACCTCTCATTTGTGCATGAGTGCAAATCTACGATTACGCAATACTTTATAACATGGCCTGCATGTTCCGCTTGATAACCTAGCAACTTTTTAAGATATTGCCTAGAGGCTTTTTAAGACGAATCAATTTTAAGTTACAACTTGAATATTTCTTTTAAAATTATACAATTTTGAGACCCTTTACCAAAGTTTTACTTAACCGATCACTTTTTATGAGTAATCATGATGTAATGGCATATTATTCAAGTACCCATAACACAAATTGGAAATCCGATGACAAGTTTTCGCCAAACGATCTGTTGAAGGTTTGTACTCTTGGAGATTATGCTTTTAGAGCTTAGGCGCAATCTTATTGCCTGTGTTTGCCACATTTTATATAAGTTTATGACACCAATGGATAAATTTTTATAGGGCTTCTTCAACTCGCTTTTCAGCACATGCTGATTTTAACACTTTTCATTTCATTTATTTGTAATACCTATTACAAACATTGCCACCCTCGAAGGTATATGATATCAAAAGAAATAATGACCTTTGTTTTGCATATGGCTTTATCTGACGGATTTCTAGTGACAGGCGTCAAAGTGTCATCCTATTTTGATTCAGTATTACTTGACATTTCATTATGGAAAGACTCATACCACAACAGCGTCTCCAAATTGTTCAGCTATATTATGAAAATAATCGTTGTGTAAGACAAGTTTTTCGTTCACTTCGTGCAACATATGGTGTACATCATCTACCTTCCGAGACCACTATTGCCAATATCATCCGCAAATTTGAGTCTCAGTATACGCTATTGGTAAATACGAGATCGAATAGGCCACATCCAGCCCGTAATGAGGAGAATACTGCTGCTATACTGAAGTGTATAGCTGAAGACCGTGGGGGATCAATTCGACGTCGATCTCCGCATTTGGGCCTATCGTATTCAACAACCTGACGAATTTCACGTAAGGATCTTGATTTGAAGCCTTACAAAATCCAGCTTGTTCAAGGATTGAAGCCTCAAGACTTAAATTTACGCTTAAATTTCAGTCAATGGGCTCTGACACAGCTTAATGAAGATCTGCTGTTTTCGCGTCGAATTTTGTTTAGTGACGAGTCACATTTCTGACTCAACGGATACGTCAATAAACAAAATTGGCATATTTGGATTAACGAACAACCCGTTGCATCCTGAAAAATGCACTGCGTGGTGTGGTTATAGGCCGGTGGAGTCATCGGTCCATATTTCTTTAAAGACGAGGCCGGACAGAGCATCGCCGTCAATGCAGAGCGTTACCGCACTATGACAACAGATATTTTGTTGCCTAAAATTGAAGTTCATATTGTCGGTGACATTTGGTTTCAGCAAGACAAGCTACGGCACACACAGCGCACGACCAATTACTTTATTAAGAAATAATTTTGGTGAGCAGATAATTACGCGTTTTGGACCTGTCAACTGGCCGCCTAGATCGTGTGATATCACACCTTTGGCCTTTTTCCAATGGGTATACGTAAAGTCAAAGGTCTTTAATGAGAAGCCAGTTAGAATTTCGGACTTGGAAGCCAACAACACTCGCATAATTGGGCAGATACCGGTCACAATGTTGGAAAGAGTGATCCAAAATTGGACTCTCCGAATGTACCACCTACGATATAGCCACAGTCAGCATTTAAATGAAATTATTGTAAAAAAATGAATGTCAAAGATTGTTTTCTTTAGTTATAGTAAAGATTTTGTTGTTGAGCTCCATTTTATGTATGTTAGTCAGAATTTAAGAACAAAGGTCTTAATGGTTCACCCTATATAATGACGTAATAGCATATTTTCTAAGGACTGACATCAAAAATTCCAAAATCTCACAATAACTTTTTGTTTTATTAGGGTTTTCGTTTGGAGGTCTGCATTTTAATGAAAGTCTCTAAAAATCAATTGATCTCGGAAACTATTAGGAGTTTGACATGATGTTATATGGTCATATTTATAGCTTACGACCTCAACTATTACCTTCTTAAATATCTGTATTGAACTACCAATTACCCTGTTTTATATAAATATTCCACATATCGTTTTCTCTTTGAGTATCTATAAATATGGCAGTGAAATAAGGCAGTGATTTCAACTTTAATTTGCCACCACTAAAACCAGGAAATGCAGATTATCAGTACTTCTCCTAGTAAAGATAAAAGTTTTCCATTTTCAATAAAATTTACGATATGGTCATATCTAGGGATAGAATTACAGATTTTACGATTGCACTTGCACTTTATGAGTGTGCACGTGTTTGAGTTATTGGTAATATCACGAAGGGTCATTCCATAAACTGAAATAAACATAAACATTTAGAATCGAACTGTTTCCAAGGCATAAAATTCCACAAATAAAAATTAGAAACCGAGTAGCATGTGTTATTTTTTAGTAAAATCCCCTGTCTTTGTACTTCAAGGACCCTTCAAGGAAAAATTCAAGCATAAACAGTTGCATATCAAGACGTCAGTTGAACGCCGAGAATCATGAGAATGCTTGGTTTCACATATCCCTGATTTATCGGCGAATAATAATGAATACATGAGGGTGGAAATTATGGTTCACACCCCTACTCTCCCAACCTTACTCTAGGTGATTGCCACTTGTTTTCTGAAGTCACAAAATTATTGAGAGATCGAAGAGATTTGAAACAAAATCACATGGGTATGAACGCGCCAGGATTGGCGACCATAGTTGTGTTATGTGTGATTGTTTTTATTTTCATGCTGACATCCAGATATGGATTTCTCAATTTAAATTCCTACCAGAAAATGTTGGAAAAAGCCGGCGGCCGGCGGGACTCGAACTCACGACCTCCAGAATTTCTAGCGCTCTCACCAGTTGAGCTACGGTCGCCTTGTCAACTCAACTTCCAGCGATCCGCATCTGTGACATTAAGTGATCTGATGGGTCGGTATTGATCTCCTTTCACATTCGATCTAGATGTCACTTGTCTAGGCTGGCACAGATTCCTCTGTGTACGGGGGTGTTGTTGTTTCTATTCATGCTCATATCCGTATGTGGATTTCTCAATTTTTCAATTTTCCGACATTTTCTGGCACGAATTTAAATTAACTATAAAGAGTTAACTCCGCTCACCCGCCTTGTTGCTGCTAAATATTATTAGAATCCTATAAGAGATATAATGGTATTAAATATACTATTAGGGATAATTTCTTCAAAAATTAACTTTCTAAAAATTAAATGGAACTTCAAATGTTCACCCAGTACTTAAAAAGGTGCTGAGAGAGTTAACACCGCCCACCCGCCATGTTGTTCCCATATCTTATTAGAATCCTATGAGTTATAATGGTATTAAATATACTTTTACGGATAATTTCTTCAAAATTGACTTTCTAGAATTAAAATGGAACTTCCAATGTTCCCTCAGTACTTAAAACCCATTCTCAAAAAAGGAGTAATGCAGAATTTTCCGCTTCTTGAGAGCACGACAAGAGCCATCATTTAGGAGCTAGAAAACACTTCATAGGTATTACATTACATGGAAAAAAGTATCAATAGTCCACTGAGCATTTCTTAAAATAATCTAAAATCCAGACAGGCCATATAACTCAAATGCAAGCAACAAAACGATTTGCAATAACATGGCGTGGTCAATGAAAAATGACACACCCATTGTCGCCAATGTTCGTATACAGTCACTGCAGTCGGCGGGTAAGGCTCGTTCCCGCGCAGCTCTAGATGACGCTTTCGAAGTTGAGTTGACAAGGCGACCGTAGCTCAACTGATGAGAGCAGCGCCTGAGTACTAGTCTGGAGGTCATGGGTTCGAGTGCCTCCGGCCGACGACTTTTCCCGACATTTTCTTGTACGAATTTGAATCGATCTCAGACCATAGGGCACGACTATCACGGGACTAGGCATGAGCGATATCGTGATTTCTCGATATCTATAATATTTGATACCGTTACCTTTTAGTATCAGTGATTTGAAAGTGTGACGTGATCACGACTTCCAGAAACATAGTATTGCTAACGCTAAGTGTGCCAATTTGTAGGTTAGCGTTAGCGGAATCGTGAATAACAGATTTCGAGAACTTTTCGCTGGATGCAGAATTGTGGTTACATTTTTAAATTTAAATTCAGTTTCCTTTAAAAGTGTGCAAATTTTGAAAATGACTTAAATTTTTTAAATATATATTTGTTGGAGGCTTACCATAAACGTACATTTTTAACACAAACATAGGCATAATTCTTGAATACAAAATGAAATATGTAAAAAACTAACAATACATCACAGCAAGCTAATTCAAGTCTGATAACAATAACATAAATAAAATATTCTTGACAAAAAAAAAGAAACAGAAAAAACCCAAAGGGGTATGGGCGAAGGCGCATTCATTCACGACTTTCGGTGACATTGACAATGCTATACGGTTCCACGTCGTTGGCATATCCGAGGTCGCCCGTGACCGAGGAACGGAGGAACTCAGATGATACCGTGATCACGTCACGCTTGTCCATTGCATTCGGTAGCAGTCGTGATTCTGAGATATTAGCTTAGTCTGATATGCAGACCATTTACTGTGCTATTTCCCCACGTCCGATCGTGACCGTTATATCGTCTGTTTCGTTAATTTTGTGTACGTCTAAGTCCAGTAAACGCCATTTAAATGAACGCTTTCGCCGTGGATTGGACGCGGTGGAACAACCGCTTGGCCACCGCGTTTACCGGACTTGACCCCACTTGATTTTTTCTTGTGCGGTACAATGAAACAGAAAGTTTATGTCCACGTTCCAAATACACGCGAGCTGCTTATCTCCAAAATTATTCGGAAATGCATTACGGAATGACGAAGCGATGATCAGTCGCTCTATCCAACCTGTGTCAGTAAGAGCAGCAACATGTCTGCAAGACCAAGGAGGACATTTCGGACAATGGTTGTAACATTTGTTCCTTTTTTCCCCCAAAATAAATGTCACGACTACTAAGTATTTTGTTTGATTGCCTTCTCAACTGCCAGATAGGAAAGGGTCATATTCAAACCATCATAGCTCCTAAACTAATTTACTTAGGGGTAAGATGTACAGCAATTTTTTTTTTTGAAACATCATGTACTATCGCTTAAAAATAAAAAAGATGTATGTTAATAGTTTAGATTTCTTGATAAAGCTAAAATTGTAAACAATCGCAAAAAATTACATGTTTAGAATTTTTGGCACCTTTATGAAATAAAATTTGGAAAATGTTTAAATGTTTATCACTAGTTTATGATCTACATGTTTCGCTATCGGCTGAGGCTTGCTTTTTGTTCGTAGAACCTCTACATAGGTAGCTATGACTAAAATAGTACAACACTCGTGCATCAATTAAACAAAAAACTAAATAGCTGCTATTTTATTATGGTGGGAGGAAAACTACATTTGAGGGGTGATTTGTCGATAAAAATGAATGTATTTTATCCCCCTAAAGGCTCCGACACCGATGACCAGACACGTTATATATTTGAGTATTTAACTATAAGAACAGAATTTAATAGATCAAAGCACTGTACTTATTATCTTTGTATAAACGGTAATGACTGAAAACTAACATTATGACGTCACGCGTAATCAGTTTTGTTCGCGAGCTGAATTATTGTGAAAAAAAAGAAAAAATAGTTCTGTTATAAAACTTTTTTTTCCATTTATCACAGAAAAGAATGTCAGAAACCCAATTTTGCAAGCAGTACTACTTGCTATGATGCTACATCATAATTATCGCACATGCGTTCCTGAGATTACTCGATTGCAAGAATAAACAATACTCCTTGTGTATTCGCCGTGCCAGTCCAGAGTCCTCAGACATGTCTTCAAAAGCATAATTCGGAGAGGGCAAGTAACTTTCCTAATTTTTATTCAACAACGTAACACAAAAAACGTATATATCGGCATCTAGGAACCTTTTATCGTTGAATAAATGGGTAAATATAAAACGAAAGACCCTATTCGTGAGCTTCATAAATAAAATCATTAATTTTTTATTCGCCTTCTAATACCCCCACCTTGTCTGTCGTTGTGATTATCAGGCAGAAAGGTTAAGAAACTGTCGTCCGCAGTTTGCTGCGTAGGTTATTACCCTTCGTTTTCATGAACTTGGTAGAGACGAGGGAAGACAGGATTGAGGAGGACGAGTTTTTATAGGGAGCTCTTCTGCTTACGTCAGCACTGTAAAAATGGATACATTTGATATCCAAAAGAAATAGTTTTGCGATATGACGCAACAATCGGACTTGGTCCTTCTATGGATGTTACCATATTTATTTATTCATTCAATAATTTCTTTCAATGTACTTTTGAGTAAATAAATATTTATATTTATCGTGTAGTTTCACGTGATACAAATCACATCCCCCGCAACTGTGAAGTCTATCTCTACGCTGACGACAGTGCGATTCTAGCTCAATCGCGGACTGAAAATCTAGTCCGCGATGAGTTGCGGCTCGCGGTGGATGAAGTGCTAGAGTGGGTGGATCGGTGGCTCATCAAAATTAATCATTCGAAAGCGCAGGTTATATATTGTACCAAAAAACGTCGTGGTGCCCCGTTAGAGGTCTCAGTGAACGGTGCTAGGATTCCATGGGAAAGTATCTAGGAATTAACCCTCGACAGGGGCACGACTTTGCAAAAACACACTCAAGCGTTAAAAACAAAATTCGAAATTACGTTTCGTCAACTCTACCCCATGTTATGTAGAACTTCAAAATTGAGTTTGGTAAATAAAATTCGACTTCACAAGATGATTATTAGACCAGCAATTACCTACGCATGTGCAGCTTGGTGTTTTCTCGCCAAGACGCACCTGAGAAACCTGCAGGTTCTGCTGAGCAGGACATTGCGTACAATAACTAACGCCCCATGGTATGTTTCTAACGAAACCCTTCACAGGGACCTTGACATCCCTTACTTGAGGGATTACATTAAACAACAGACGCAACGAGGCTAGTGAACGGAATCGCACAGCAACCCTCTGTTGCGCGAGTCAGTGGACTACACAGTCGAGCAAGTTCGCAAGCACACAAGGCCGCGGTTCGCACTGTGATCAAAATAAAATCGTGCAATTTTGGAAAGAACAAAGTTTTTGCCCTTTGAGCTACCGAATCTCAGAATTAACCCCTTTGGTTAAACACAAAAATTACCGAACTCAAATCGACTATGTCAAGCTATAGTTCAGTTTTAAAACTGCACAGACAAAACGTGGTGAAAAACGTAGCGTGTGGACGAGCCTTAAGTATGTTACAATATACTGCGTCATTGATCTACGACCTGAAATGCCTTATGTTTAATAGAGACTAACTAAATTTTTTGTTGCTTGATACAAAATGCATCATTGTTAATAAATTCATGTTACTAAACAGGTCTGCTCCATATCCTCGTAAAAGCAGCTTATTGATCGTCAGTTTTGGTTTGGTGTATTTGTTTTATCTGGTTGTATCTAACTAACAAATTTTAATTTTAATATGCGCATATTCATTTACGTTGCCTATTCCAAACCAACTGTTCCAATAGTACGAGATTATCTGATGTTGGCCTATATCCGACTTTGTATTCCAGGAGGAAATATTTTATTCATTGTACTGATTTTATTTCCGTTAGTCCCTAGTTCCTGTGATAAGCAAGGCAATGCTCGGATGGACCTAAAAAACTGTGTTATGCCACTTCTTTCACTGGTCAATGGATAACCCATTATGAATACAACAGATTTTTCAGTTTTAGAACCCCCCATCACCCAATTTCACCTAATCAAAAAAAGGAGAAAATGATCAGGAATACAAAGACACCTAAAAACGATGTTTGAAGAATATCTGACTTTTTTGGTTTTTCGCTAATTGCTCCGCCGTCCATACACCGATTTCCAAAATTATAGGAGCATTACCTTCTACGACCCCACAGCATATCCCTACCCAAATTTCATGACAATCCATGCAGGGGTTACTGAGATTACGAGGCTAGAAGAACGCGAACAGACAGACAGACAGACCTACAGACACACCGACGGAAATGAGTGCCATGAATGTTCGTTATGTAGATACAGTAGAACCCCGATTATCCGTGCGCGGATTATCCGGACTGCGGATTATCCGTGCTACTGTAAATAACTTGGCGGAAACCTAACACGCAACATCACTCGACGAAAACTCTCTAATACGCCGTGAGGGCGACGCATCCATAGGCGTAGTTAAGTCCCTAAATCTGGGGGGGCTTAAGACCCTGGATCTGGCGGGCTCAAGTTCCCGCCCTAGATACAAATATTTAACAGAACGAATTATTTTAGGATTTTTGGGGGGCTAATTTCATTCTTGGGGGGGCTAATTTCATTCTTGGGGGCTAAGCCCCTCGAGCCCCCACCTAACTACGCCTATGGACGCATCACGCAATTCCGATGCTCTGGGAATCCCTGGGAATCACGTATATTCCGAGACACGAAAGAAGAGCGGTCTTAGGAATGTTCATTACATTGAACCCTGTAGACTGTTGCTCTCGCAGGTGATTTATTTGAAGTCAGAAGTCAGATATTGTCTGTATTTGCTCATATCGCTTTCCAGTGTCTAACACACTGCAATACCGTGTCGTTCGCGTCCCATAGGTTCTGGATTGTGCAATTGTGCGCTGACGCATAAATCGTTCTCAGCGTATCACCATCTCACTAGGTCATCCCCAAGCATGCCCATTGTGCATCTAATCCTGTTGAGACTTTTCCAGGTCCTCAATTCCAGTTGTGATCCGGCAGAGAGGCTTTCATTTGGATTCCAAGTTGGTATTTGGTTCTCTGTTAGCCGTCGCTTCCACAGTACCTCCTTGGTTACTGACTTAGAGTCTGTCAGTGGTTTTGTTGACATAATAAATTCTTCCTGGATTTAAGTCTGGATGCTGAGGACTTGTGCCCATATAGAGGGTTCTTTTATCTAGGTCCATCTACTCCGTTCTGCCATACATGAGACGGATTTGTGGGAGGGTTATTCCCGCTAACATGTATAGGTCAGCCAGGTTAGTAGGTTTTGAACAGCCCGTGATTATCCTAAAATTGCCATTCAGGATAGGGTCCAGTTTGTTAGCATGCGTATTTCGCTGGGGCAAAGCACCACAAGGCAAGGGATGTCGTCCGCAATACGCCAGGGTGGGCCTCCCATTGGGAGTTGACCAGCTTGCGAATAACACCGTTCCTCCTATTCACTTTTGCTCTAGTCTTCTCTACGTGTTTTTTATAGGACAAGAGTCTGTCTAAGGTAACACCCAAATAAGCTGGATTTGGGCAGTGCCATAAGCGTAGTTAACTCCCTAAATCTGGGGGGGCTTAAGTCCCTGGATCTGGTGGGCTCAAGTTCCCGCCCTAGATACAAAGATTTAACAGAACGAATTATTTTAGGATTTTTGGGGGGCTAATTGCATTCTTGGGGGGCTAAGCCCCCCCGAGCCTCCACCTAACTACGCCTATGGGCAGTGCTGTAGCCTGGTCGAATTCCATCCAATTTGCAGTGGCCGTATCTTTGACATAAGTTAACGGAATTAAACAAGTTAGGTCTCGTTTGAAAGAGCTTTTCTTGCTTAGTAATCTGTTATATAAAAATTGTCCAAGCTTATCTTGACTTAGTACCTACAGGGCGGTATTTGACATAACAACAATTACTACGCATTATTACGAAAATTTTAAATGGTATGCTATATCTCTTTTAACATAGATGTATAGAAGAAAAAATTCTTAAGAAGTCAGCGAAAGAGTCAACTTCCTAGCGATTTTGAAACCGGAGATATCAATAAAACAAGTATTCTGACAAGTGTGCTGTGAGTTTCAGAAACAATTGCCGCCCTATAGGGTTACAGCCTCCATCTAATCATTTTAGTAATCATTTTATAGATACATACTCAAGTAAAACTACCAGAAATCATATTTTGACTTTCAGAAGCAACCACCAGGTGGCGTAGTAGGCGCCAATAAGTGCGTATTCAATTTTTATGATAATGGAACTTCTAAAAGGAACAAACAAAAATAAATTACAGTATAAAATTGATTCTTATTTTAATAACTATTAAAAGTCAATTTGAGCTGATCACCAATTGTTATATGAACTCAACAAGCACAGATACTAAGAAAAAATCAATGTGAATCTTAAAGATTAAGACCAATTAACAGCAAAATAAAGCAAAATAAGGTGGCATAGTAACAAGGATAACAAACAAATGATACACAAACATAATTCACATGCGCATACCATACCTATTGTCAGTGTTGCCAGTATTGGATGGCGTCTATCGTTTTAGATGCACTTACGCATCCATTCTAGCGTAGATAAACCTGCCAGTTTGAGCATCTAGAGCAACAATGGAAATAGGTAAGGTATACGCATGTGATTTAGGTTTATGTATTTTATCTATTAAATTTGTTATTATACCACCTTATTTTGCTTTATTTTGCTGTTAATTGGCCTTAATTTTTAAGATCTATTCACATTGATTTTTTCTTACTATCTTTGCTATCGAATTCATATAATACTTTGTGATCAGCTTAATTTGACGTTTAATAATGATAAAAATGATAATCAATTTTATACTGTAATTTGTTATTGATTGCTTCTTTTAAAAGTTTCATTATTATGAAAATTGAATACAGCAGCTATTGGCGCCTACTACGCCACCTGGTGGTTGTTTCAGAAAGTCAAAATACGATTTGTAGTGTTTTTACTTGAGTATAATGATTACTAAAACTTGTCAGAATACTTGTTTTACTGATATCTCCGGCTTGAAAATAGCTAGGAAGTTGAATCTTTTGCTGTCTTTTAAAGAATTTTGTCCTCTATATATTTATGTTGAAAGAGATATAGCATACCATTTAAAATTTTCGTAATAATGCGTAATAAATATTGCCCTGTAGTCAAGATAGTCTTGGACAATTTTTATACAACGGATTATTAGGTAAGAAGAGCTCTTTCAAACGTTTCCGTTAACATATACCACAGTTATCGCCATTTAAATAAAAAGCTTTATGACGTTTCCTCCACCACTACACACTTGCAAGAGCAAAAAACGATTAACAAAACCTTTATTTGCATATTTTTTGAGAAAAAGCCGTTTTTCTGATTGACCGTAACAGTTACGCCCCCTAGCGGCTACTTGCGGAACTTGAAAATAATTTCCAGCGATTTCTCTTTAGCCGATTTACCTAATAATATTTTTTGCTCGAAGTTATACGATTAACGGTTACCGAGATATTGCCGGCGTCCATTCTTATTAGGTCATCCTGTACAAATTGAATAGAATAGGCGCCAGCACGCTACCCTGGGGGAGACCTGCTGACCATACTTCTGTAACAATACGCTACTGGCTGATCTTTCCACACACTGATCTACACAGTGAAAATGGTTACTAATAAAAAGACATACCAAAAAAATTAAGCATAAGTGGTGCTGTCATATACCATTATATCCTCATAGTATGGAAAAATACCTACATCTACCCGGCTAAAGGCTAACAAGCAGCTACTGAATGGAGCGCCTTAGAATTCTGTGCGCATCTTGAAACCCCGCCGCACAAACTGCTATTTACCGGTGATCTAATTTTAGTAAATTGCAGCGTTGCAATTAGATACCGATGCGATTGATGCACCGTCTTCGGAAGTTTCGTAATCTATTTGTCGGCAAGGTGAACAAACACAAAAACGCCGCAACACGAGTCGATCCGTCCTTCGTATGACATCCTCGAGAAGCAGCCTAGATTTGCAAATCGCACGAGGCTACCAGTTGCACGTGTTGTAACCCGAGGCCCAGTCCAATTAACGTGCCGGGCCCCCTTGCCCCTTTCATGGTAAAAGGGTAAAGGTTAAAGAAAGTTATCTAAACGGAATTAATATAGGGTGGTCCAAAAAGCACGGGGTGCTCTCTAGCGGCTTTACCGTTTAAACTAGACGAAAATATTTTAAATAAAAAAACTTTTCTTTTCAAATGCTCTACATTTAGAAAATAATTTCAAAGATGGCTGACATCCTGATATACCGGACGTAGACGTCAACTTCCTTATTTTAAATAGAACACCCTGTATATTATTACGTTTTTCAATTCAGCATTGATTTTTAGGTCCAGTTTGTCAACCGTAGTTTATATCTACGATACCTATTTTCGGGGTTATTCAGCAATCTTTACAAAATTTGACGTTTGTAGTTCCAAAAAATATTAATATCTCAGTAACTAAGCACGATAAAAAGATGTGGCTTACGGTTTTGAAATAAACAAGAAATGCACTTGTGTTTCATTAAGATCATTGTTTGAAAGACGCATTAAATAAGCAGACTAGCAATTTTCAACTTTTAAAAGGTTAAAACGTTAAAAACCTTTTTTTCAAATGGGATGGTATGATAAATTTTACATCAGTAGATCCTAAAGTAAATGCTCTTACACTTTTATCCAGGCATATGTGGTTCTATCTTTGGTGGTTTTCAAGATATTTACGATGTTACAATTATTCTGTAATGGCGCGTAGGAATTGGAAAAATCGTAAGTGGCGTGGCTCGCAGACGAAACAATTGGCTGGAAACTTTTCATCTAGTGTTTCGGACTCTTATACTAAAATGTGCACGCACTCTATCTAACTGTAATCACATTTTTCTTTAAAGCATTTTTGGTGGTATTATTGGAAACCGCATAATAAACTAATGTTTTCCAAAATTTTCTAAATGAAAATTTGGTAAACCAGCTGGAAAATTTACCACTGGAGTTTTTAAGAATGATGTGGTTATAGTTAGGTGGCGCGAATGCACATTTCAGTATTAGAGGCCAAAACACTTTGGATGAAAGGTTTCCAACCAATTGTTTTGCCTGCGAGCCACGCCAACTATGATTTTTCCAATTCCTACACGCCATTACGGAAGAAATACAAAATCGTTAATATCTTGAAAACCATCAAATATAGAACCATATATGTATGTCTAGATAAAAGTGAAAAAGAATTTAATTTCACTTCCACTGCTGTGAAACTTCATACCATCCTATTTGAAAAAAAAAAGTTTTTAAAGCTTTCAGCTTTTCAAATTTGAAAATTGCTAGTGAGTGATTTAATGTGCTTTTGAAACAATTATCTTACTGAAACGCAATTATGTTTCTCGCTTTTTTTAAAACCGAAAACCGCATATTTCTGTGTTACTTGGTTTCCGAGGTATTAACAGTTTTTGTAAAGTACTATAAACGTCAAATTTTCTAAAGATTGCTGAAGAACTTCGAAAATAGGCTTCGTAGACATAAACTAGGGTTAATAAACTGAACCTGAAAATCAATGCTAAATTAAAAAACGTAATATTATACAGGGTGTTCGTTTTAAAACAAGAAATTTACCTACTTCCGGTATTTCCGAATGTCCGTCATCTTTGAAATTAATTTCAACAAGTAGACCATTTGAAGAGAAACCTTTTCCGTTGAAACCATTTTCTTCTAATTTAAATAGTAAGGCCGCGCGGTTATTGGACCACCCTAAACTTAAGACCCAAAGAAGCTGAGTGAACACTTTTTGTGCTATTAATATAGGTGAATCACAATATTAAAAAGTTATACTCTGACTCAGGACTGAACTTATTTGATGTACTTTAGCTTGGTTTGAAAATTCTTCAAACACCTTTCTGAGTTATTTGAACTCAGCTACGTCCAGGTAAGATTTGCAATGGAGTTGGGCAGCTTCGCACACCGTGATATACAAAGAGAAGTTTACTCCTCCGTGGTCCATTCCCATGCTGACATTAATTCACCTCCTTACCTTATGCCCACCTTATGTTCAGTGCGCTAGATGCACTACTGAACCTCCATCTGATCGACTAGGTAGTTCAAGGGGAGGCAAGGGCACCTGCATTCCGATTAAGGAGTTAGAGCAGTTGGTCCTTAGTGAATCCTGGCAGAGGGCACTCTCATCCTTTCGAAACTGGAAGGAAATGACCCTATCCTACATATGAGGAGTGATATAATTTCTCCTACATATTGTTTCGGCTGCAAATTTGCGGTGAGGAATCCTACAAGGGAAGAGTGGGTGTCAAGCTCCAGGCGGCCTTTTGAAGAAAGAGGGCCGATCTGGTACACAGACGGCTCATTTACCGGCGAAGGCTCTAGAGCTGTGATCTGTGGACCAAAGGCAAAGCTCTCCCTCCCTCTTGGAGGATACACCGTCGTATTCCAAGCAGAAAAATATGCGATTTTTGCTTATGCCTCTGGTACTCATGAGAATTCAAGGTTTAGGAGGTGGATTACTATCTGCTCTAACATCCAGGCAGCACTGAGTGCTTGTAGGTTTACATCAAGGCTCGTCGTGCAATGTAAAAAGGTCTTGGATGACATTTCGGCAAGACGTCAGTTGTCACTTATGTGGGTGCTGAGTCATGCTGGAGTTTGCAGTAATGAAGTGGCAGGAAGGTGAGTGTAAAGGAATAATTTCGTGGGTCCTGAGCCGGCTGTAGAACTGTCAGTAGGTATCATTAGAAGGAAAACAGAAATGTGGTTGCGAAATCAACGTCTTATGAGATGAATAGGATTCTTTGGGCATCTCCGCCAAGCGTGAGGACTTATCTTAGGACCTCTTGCTAAGGTGGGGCGGTTCTGTCTCTCACTGGACTGAAGGCGACTAAGGTTACTTGTCAGCTTGCTATCCGGCCATAACACCTTCATACGTCATTCGTATGTGATAGTGGTGGCAAGTGACCCTACGTGTGCATCCTGTCGCGAGGAGGAGAAGGAGTCCTCGGCACACATTTTATGTCGCTGTGAAACTCTTGAGTATCACAGGCAGACTATACTAGGTTCATAAGCCCTTGAACC
Organism: Callosobruchus maculatus; assembly: GCA_951848785.1. Taxonomy (NCBI): domain Eukaryota; kingdom Metazoa; phylum Arthropoda; class Insecta; order Coleoptera; family Chrysomelidae; genus Callosobruchus; species Callosobruchus maculatus. The sequence continues at coordinate 3,900,605 of CATOUR010000130.1, forward strand.
CGAGGATATAAGATGAGCAGGATCCAAGCCCATCCTCACTTATGCGATGAGGGCTGGACTTGGTAACTAGGGTAAGGAGAGGTGCAAAAGGGCCCGCTTGTGGGCCTATGCACTGGTGGTTCTGGTCACCATAAAGCCTCTCTTCTATCATTCATTATGTCCACAATCTGACAGACAAAATATCAGGAACTCTTAGCAAACATAACATCTCCACTAGATTTTCTACCAAGCCCAAATTGCTGCAATATAACACATCTGTATTTCTGTCGGGAAAGTATATACTAATGAGATAGTTAGGTCCGTAGCGAACTATTTATAGGAACATGAACGAGGTACTACGAAACCTGACAAGATCTGCTCTTCCAGAGCATCATATTGAGACAGGTCATAAAATCACGTGCAAAAATATAAAGTGAATTGCAAAAGCCTTCTCAAAGGAAAGTTCTAGAAATTGAAATTGAAATTCTGAGAAACTCAAGAATTGGATTACAAGTTCCATTTCGGAACACTCGTACTACACAAACTTTTCATCAACAGTTTCATGGAATTATCTGACTAGGCAACAAAAGCAGGTAGAGTTAGTGGATGTTTAAGGGAGAAACTGTATGGAAGAACAAATATATGTCTACAGAAAGCAAGATTAAAGTATATAAAACAACGATGCGACCAATTCTAACATACGCGGCGGAAACACGAGCAGACACAAAGAGAACAAAACAAATGTTCAACAGCTTAGAAATGAAAACACCAAGATCAATTATGGGAATAACTCTCAGAGACAGACAAACAAATAAAAACATACGAGAACAATGCAACATTAACAGCATCAATAAATGGATAAAGACACGGAAGAAAGAATGGGACAAACATGTAAATAGAATGAGACCCAACAGATTGGCTCACATATGTAAAAATAACAAACCATACAATCGAAGACCTCCAAGACGGCCAAAGGAAAGAAGATAATTTTATGTCAACAGCAACGTCAACAACAGAGACAGAATAAGAGGCAGACAAACAGGAGAAATCCTAGTCATACGAAGAAGAAGGAGAAGAAACAGATCTGACTAATGTATTATTCAATGAGCGGTAATGATATTAATAACACACGCAGTTGAAGTTTACTGTGAATCAACAAGTGAGTCATTACCATTACCGCTAGAATAGTACGATTTAAATATAAACATAATTACACAATAATGACAACTTAACATCACTTCTCTGTCACTTAAATAAATACTGTCACCGTTCGAATTAGCGTTTGACGTTTCATAGCAACATTTGCATTTATTATAGGGTCTATAATTATAATCATATGCATTTCCAAGGGATCAGTACGGGTATCTAGTAAGCGGTGTCAATAACCCACGACTGGACCGTTTGTATGAAAAATAACTCAAGCTGTTTGATTATAGGTAGTACAACCTATTCAGAAGTAGTTTGGTAATAGCATAATGGCTGTAGATAAAAGACCTAACTTTATAAAAAACCAAAATTATTGTTGTTCCTTGTTAATTTTCCTTATTGTAAAACTGTTGATTGAATTCTCTTTGACATTGTTAGACATTGTATTATTCCTTTTTAATTTTAATATTTTGTTTTATTCTTTCGTATGTTATAACATTTTTTTGAACTTGTTATTGATCTATTATACAGATAAGATGGGTTAGACCAGTGAATAAATAAAAAAAATTCAATTAGTCGCAATCGGAATTGCGGCATTTGTTTATCAGTAGTAATCTACGTCGTTTACATCGATACCTAACTAATGACAATATGACCATACCGGTCAGTTGGAATGCTAGAAACTCACGTGTCGAACGGTACCCTCACCGCCTTTCTGGCCCTGATGGTGGAAGAGTACTATGCATTTCAAAAACGTATGTCTTTGCGCCGACCCCTATACTTTTGAATATTATACACAGAAGAGACAATCGATAGAAGTCCCACCAAATATTCAGTTGGGAGAGGATCCATTCAATACATACCGATACTACCCATTCAGCTAGGCTAAGAACCATTATAATATCTAGTTATTAAAATAATTGCTATTTACAACAAGGTAGCTTAATCGGATAAAAAGTAATTGATTTATGATTGAGCTTACATGAGTTTTCATGACGTTCGAGTTCAGTAATTATTATTTAAGTGGATGACAAAATGAGAAAAACTGATTAAACTACATTATTTTGTTTTTAGCAATATATTGCATGTCAATGGTTGGTTTCATGTTTTATGATTAGAAAGCTCTCAATCTACCAACTTTTTTTTAAGATGTGGCATTCTTATTTATGGTATACATACATGCCGGTTGATTCAAATTCGAAAACCTAAAAGCTGCAGTCAGATAGATAAGGGCTTTATTTGGATAGGAATTCAAAAGATCGAAAAAAAAAAATTCGGTAACTCTACAAATTGAATAGGTACTAAGATTCGAAGGTCCGAAAAACTAGAAATCCAGAAATTAAAAGGTCAAAAGCACTAAAAATTATAACACCCGAAAAATTAAATTATCAAAAAATCGAAATACAGAAATATAGAAAAATCGAATATCGAAAAATTTGAAAATTGAAGATTAAAATGCGCGAAATCGAAAAAGTTACAAATCAGGAATAGAAAAATATAAAATTACATAATCTAAAAACCTTAAATCTAAGGAATTGAAAAATCGGTGAATCAAAATATCCAAGAAATTGAAAAATCGAAAGCACCAGACATTGAAGAGTCGAATTAGTTCGAATTCGAATTGGGAAGAGTCGATAAATCGTGTGGAGTGCTGGAAACTCCAAAATCTTTTTATTTCCCACACCGATAGATCTGTCGGTCTATCGGCCTGTCTGTCCGTCTGTTGGCGTTTTTCTAGCCTCGCAATCACAGTAACCGCTGCATAGGTCGTGATGGAATTTGGGTAGCGATATGCTACCTACTACTCATCATAGTTACAATGTCTTAACTGACATGTTGTGAACTCGTAAAATGCATTTACTCATTCTCTTGGGATATCTTTGAGATCTTTAATGCAGTAGTCTCCCATTTGCTTCCTGCATCCTCATGCCGTTGACCAGATGGTATCAACTGGTTCATCTGCATTTAGGGGCAATTTCTCACCCCAAGGACAAGAAGGTGTCCTGACTCTTCTCAACTCGTCCACCCAAAGCTGTTGGTTGATTACTGATTACTACTGCTTATACCGACAGTAGTTCGGTTGCTTTAAGTCGCCTTTTACGACACGCAGGATATACGATGGGAGATATTCTAACCCGCCCCCACACGGGGGCTACTAATGCTGCAATAATTTGAAAATCCGTAAATTCCAAATCTTCTTCAAACTTTGTATTTTGACGTTTTAGGGGTTCCTTATCGTTTCCTACTTTTTTGGGGTGGGGGTGAAATTTTCTGATATATACATATGAGTATTGCCTTAGATTGTATTGTGTAACGTGGAAACTATTGGATTGATTTTAATAAAATGCTGACACAGTATTATTGCCCTGGCGAGGATGGTAAATGCGTATGGTTTTTAGAAATCGTGTCAGTAGCGGCGCAGGAATAATCAAAAAACTTAAAACAACTCAAACTCCGTTTTTAGGCGTTTTCGGGGCTCGTGATCGTTTTCTACTTTTTTTTTTGGTGAAAGTATGGTGGTTGGAAGGTGGGGGTTTGTAAAACTGAAAAATTTGTTGTATTAATAAAAGACTGACTGTGAAAGAAAGATTTAGCAGCTACTATAGTTTTTTTTTCGGGCAAGCGGGCAATGATTTGGTTGCAAGAGGATACCATATTATAGCTTCTTGCTACGGCACTCGGAACGAGGAGAAGAACTCTGGTGAGATGCAGCCAGATAATGAAACTAACTAGGTTCCTGGATTCCGTCAAGGGTACAGTGTTTGGCTTACCCGACTAAAATAGGTACGGAGCTCACAATAAGCTTCAGTTGACATGTGATGACCAGAGTCCACCTCAAACAACCAAATCTTATATAAATAATCTAATTGTTTGTTAACAACCAGCATGGAGTCTAAGCATTTGGGGTAGTATTATTGGAAACCGCATAATAAACTCAAGTTTTCCAAAATTTTCTAAATGAAAATTTAGAAAACTTGCTGGAAAATTTACCACAGGAGTTTTAAAAATAATGTGGTTACATTCGGTGGAGCGAATGCACATTATAGTATTAGAGGCCGAAACAGTTTGGATGAAAGGCTTCCTGGCAATTGTTTTGTCTGCGAGCCACTTCCAATTCCTACGCGCCATTACGGGATAATTACGAAATCGTAAATATCTTGAAAAACCATCAATCATAGAACCACATACCTAATTATGCTTATGCAGATGAAAGAGAATTTAATTTCGCATCCACTGATGTGTAATTTATCATGCCATCCTATTTCAAAAAAGAGTTTTTAAGGTTTTAAACTTTTCAATTTTGAAAATTGCTTGTCTATTGGTTTATGGCCTGTTTCACCGGTTCCTGATCAGTGTCTGATAGCCTATCTGACAGATAACGCCATATAAATTGTATGGGCCTGTCTGGCAGATAGGCTATCTGACAGTTATCAAGAACCGGTGAAACCGGCCCTAAATTTGCTTTTGAAACAATAATCTTACTGAAACATAGGTATGTTTCTTGCTTGTTTTAAAACCGAAAACGCAATAATACAGTTAAGGAAGTTGATACCTACTTCGGTATATCCGGATGTCCGCAATCTTTGAAATTATTTTCTGCAAGTAGACCATTTGAAAAGAAACGTTCTTTATACTAGCCATTTTCTTCTAATTTAAACGTAAGACCGTTAGAGAGCACCGCGCGCTTATTGGACCACCCTGTATCATTCGCTTCAAGCGGTTTTTTGAAGTGGATGCAATACGATTGGAAGGAGTACAACTATTATAGCTAATCCGCTTACCAAAAGCGTTCTCCGCAGTGCTTCACTTCATGTTATTTAAAACAGTACCAAACTGCCGTTTCGTTTGTTAAACTAACACTAAAAGCAGAGTGTGTTCCGAATAATTTATATTTGATAAGCCCTTATCGCCGTTGCATGCGGGCGGAGAATATGTGCATATTAATCGATCAAACGAACTTACCTTAAGTGAAGTTCGATCGTAATTATACGAGGGTCCAGTCCGAAGACATCACTTGATATTTACTATGTAGTCCGCCTCTGGAGTACTAATCGCGCACCAAGTAAAAAGATTATTTTCTCACCGCCCCGTCCCGCCCGGCCTCCCCGTTCCCCGGTCCATCCAAATCATTAGTTAAAAGAAATTATTTGCTCGCAACTTGGGAGGGTTAAATAGGGGTGGGAGTGATGTCTTCGGACTGGACCCTCGTATAATTACGATCGAACTTCACTTAAGGTAAGTTCGTTTGATCGATTAATTATACTTTGGGTCCAGTCCGAAGACATCACTTGATATTTACTATGTAGATGTTTAAAGATTAAAGTTGCGAGCAACCATATGTTGACTGAAAGAAAATGTAGAATTAAAAAAGTCCTGTATGTCCCATTGCTCTTATTATTGTCAAACTGAAAAATAACATATAACATCAAATTTCTCCACGTAATATAAACTTAATGCTTCCTAAATGCATGATAACTTATGAACTAATAACGCAAGTATAAGGCAACGCCCCCTAATTAATGAGACAAGCTTATATCTAGAATTGCATTTGCAAAATTATTATTTGTCTGTAGTGGACGATTATAGAACCTCGCAAAGGTGGAGTGTTGCGTCCAGCCAACCGTCTTGCAAATGATGTCCACGGAAACTCCTTTTCTCAATGCCGCCGAAGTTGCTGCATGTCTAACAGAGTGAGGTTTAAAGACGGTTGTGTCGATTCCTGCGGAGGTGAGCGTTTGTTTTACCCATCTGCTTAGAGTGTCTTTAGATGCTCTGCCATGAGGGGTTTTATGAGTAATAAAAAGAAAGTCATTATCGGGATCTCTTAAAGGAGCGGTTCTGTCAATATATTCCTTTAGGATGGTAGCCCCGCAAAGAAGAGGGTTTTGTGGAAAAACTGGGATCTGTAAACTGGGTTGAGGTTTGCCAGTACGACTGGTTTTTATGAAGTCGGATATGTTAATAACCGTCTCCCTGGGGCCCTGTATTATGTTCGAAAGACGAATAAGAGAGATTGTTTGCAATCGTTCTCCCGTTATAAGAGCTAACAACGTGGTCAACTTATAGGACAGGGTTTTAAGACTGAGGGGTGAAGGTAAGGTTTCAATGTAATTCAGGAGAGGTGTGGGATCCCAGGTAGCGGTATATCGTGGTCGAGACGGTCGAAGGCGAGAAATTCCCTTTTTGAAACGGCGAATTATTGGATTGGATGCTAGCTCCACTGAACATATTAATGAGAGAGCAGAAGTGTGAGAGTTAAAAGTTCCAAATCTAAGACTTTGATTTGTTGTTAAATCTTGCAGAAACGATAACACGTCTTGAACTGTGGGTGTAAAAATAGAAATGTTATTACTGATGCAAAAGGGCCACCATAACTTATAGGTGCTGTCATATTGCTGTAATGTAGATTTGGAAACTGATGAAAGAATGGTGTCTATTGCAGATTCTGGAACATCTCGACTCAAAAACGCACGCCTGATAACTTCGCACCCACCAGGGTAAGCTTCTTCGATAGCGGGTGCACTCTGAAAAGAGGAGAGGACAGTAGCGTAGCTGAAGGATTAAAATATATCTCCTGGCCCACGATTAGCTTGCGAAAAAGCGAGTACCACGGTTGAGAAGGCCACCAAGGTACTACTATAATTCCAACAGCCTTATCTTGTATGATTTTTTGTAGGGCTCGGAGGATTAGACTAAAAGGGGGAAAGGCATAAAAATAGTATCGATTCCAGGGAATCGTGAAAGCGTCAATATATGTAGCTTCTGGATCTTTGTGCCAGGATGCGAACATGTTGCATTTGTTGTTTATATGTGAGGCAAAGAGGTCGATTTCTGGTTCCCCGAAGACGGCAGTTAATTGACTGAACGCGTTACGAGACAGTGACCACTCCGTTTCGATACTCGAACGCCGGGATTCGGCATCTGCTATAGTATTGTCCTTTGAAGGGATGTAAGATACAAACAGCCAGAGGTTTCTCATTTCACACCATTGCCAAATCTGTTTCGACAGAGAGCAAAGGTCCGGGAATTGGATACTCCCCATCCTGTTGATATATGAGACTGCTGTCGTATTGTCGCACCTAATTAAAACGTTAACGTTTTTTAAATTTTTTGCATAACATTGAATTCCATGAAAGATAGCTAGTAACTCCAAATTATTTATATGTAGCCGACTCTGAGACTCGGACCAAAACCCATGAGTTCGGTCGTGGCCACAACACGCGCCCCACCCTGTGAGTGACGCGTCGGTGAATATAGTGATATGAAAAGTGTCATATCGAATGTCGTTAAACGCTTTGGAGATATTATTTATCCACCAGAGGATGTCCGACTTAACTCTTTCAGGAATTGACATACTTGCATTATAATTCCCATTATTTTTGCGCAGCGCTAGAAATTTTTCTCTTTCTAGAGATTTACAGTATAGAAACCCATACTTTACGCCGGGACAGACTGACACTAAGGTGCCTATAAACTTTGCCAAATCGCGAATTTTGCATTTGTCTCGATTTAAGTAATACGAGGCTAACCTGATTATGTTATTTTTCTTGTCATCAGGAGGTATTATTTTCAAATTTACGCTATCTATTGAAAATCCAAGAAATGTTATACATGTAGTAGGAATCAGTATACTTTTGTCCTCGTTTATTACAAAGCCTAGTGAGGATAATAAATTAACTGTAGTGTTTGTATGATTGCGACAGGAGTCAAAAGATTCACCAAAAAGTAAAATGTCATCTAGATAATTCACTACCGAGATGCCGATAGTGCGAAGGTGAGAGATGACGGGTTTCATGAGCTTTGTAAAACATAACGGGGCTGTACAAAGACCAAAGGGTATGCAAGTAAATTGGTACAGTTGACCTTCAACCTGAAACTTAAGAAACCTTTGGTGGTCGTTATGTACAGGTACCACAAAGTATGCATCTTTTAGGTCAATTTTGGACATGTATACATTTTTATAAATAAGTTTTATAGCTGTTCGTAGATCGTCCATTTTAAAGTGTGGACACTCGACGAAGTCATTTAAACGTTTTAAATTCAGAATAAGCCGTTTTCCTCCGTTAGATTTATCCCTTAAAAAGATTGGAGAAATGAATTGTTCAGGGCTTGTTTTGGATTTTATAATGGCTCCTGATCTTACCAGATCACTTATAGATAAGTTTACCAAAGACATTTCAGAGGAGGGAAAATTGTTTCTAATTATATTGTTGCATGATGGAGGATTGCCTTTAAAAGGGATCTTGTAGCCTTGAATCCAAGATAAGACTGTTGGATTCGAAGTGATCCTGGCCCAGGCTTCAAGATAAAATTGTAGCCGGCCCGCAAACGGAACAAGCTTTACCTTTAACGCCTCTTGGTCTGTTGACGTCGGTTCTGCGAGGACTGACTGGAAGGTTTGCCCTTGTACTGCCTCACCTCCCTCCTTTGGTAAGACGGGCGATACCTGTTGTTTAAAGCCCCTGCAGCCTTTGATGAGCCTGCTCCCCCCCCCTTTTTCCTGCCTGCCCAAAGGTCCGTATTGGTGGGGGGATATTGCGCACGGAAGTAGAAGGTAAACGTAATTCCTGGGCTGCTCTCTCCAAGGATTTCAAGCTTTTTGCACGCTCGCCTAAGTCTGGGCCAAAAAGAAATTCTCCCGGAGTAGTATTTTCGGTTAATTCCTTAACCGATTTGTTAAGGACTGGACTGATTAGATATTTCCTTATATTAGAGATATCGTAGAAAAGCGTTGCAAAAATGCGTGCCGAATCAGTCAGATTGGTTAATATGTTTGCCCTGATGTCTTTGGGAAGGTTATTTTCTTCTTCCAAAATGACATTGAGAGCCTTTCCCATAGCAGTCAGTCCGTTACCAATGTGTAATTGGTACCCGGAGTGAGTGGAATCTCTAGTTAGGTGAGTTGTAGAGAGAATAGCTTTCACCTCTGGATTTATTTTTGGTGGAACTAATAGCCCGCAATTCGAGGGCACAGCATGCTTTTCCCGAAGAGTCGAAGATTCTTCGCCTGGTGTTCCATTTGTCAAAATATGGGACCACCTGGAAGCTAAGGCGTTGTGAAGTTTAAATCCAGAAGAAGAAACCTTTCCTGGATCGGCACCGAGAATATGTAAGGTATCCTCGGATAATTGCATAGAATCGCCCTCGTCAAGTACTAATACATCGTCCAAATTATTTGTTGCCAGAACTGCCTCGTCTGGCCCTGGCTGACCCTGAGATTCCGCCCCGCGCGGGGAACGACCATCTAGGCTCGCCTGACGCTGCATTCCAGAGGGTGGAAGATTATTTTGCCCTGAATGTATATGTCTGTCTCGTTGTCGCCTCGACACGCTCGGTGAACGACTGCGACTAGGGCGAGAATGTGACCTTGAACGCCTATTTCGCACCCAGTGGTTACGGCGGGCCCTACGTCCCCGGCGCCTCGATACGCTCGGTGATCGGCTGCGACGGAGCCGAGAACGAGAACGTGAACGGGAACGAGAGTCCGAACTGCTATGAGAACGACCCCCTCGATAAAACCGTTTGCTAGAGTTAGATCGTGAACGAGAGACACTTTTAATGTCTTTTAGTTCCTGGTGCAGAATCTCCCTGATCATGTTTCTCAGTGAACTGGAAGTCTCATCCTTCGCGGGCCCCTCCTCGGGTTTTTCCATTTTTGGCTGAACAAAAAAGTCTGGCTACTAACTAAATCTAAAAAGTACCCCTTTTGTTCACTTACCCAACAACTGCTATTGTGCCGATTCACCGGAAAAGAAAGTGTAAACGCAGCGAAGCACACACGTGTCCGTATATGTAAATAATTAGGCCGGGCGACCGCACGATTCTAGCACCAAAAAGCGAATGATTTGGATGGACCGGGGAAGGAACGGGGAGGCCGGGCGGGACGGGGCGGTGAGAAAATAATCTTTTTACTTGGTGCGCGATTAGTACTCCAGAGGCGGACTACATAGTAAATATCAAGTGATGTCTTCGGACTGGACCCAAAGTATAATTATACAAATAATGTGCGGTATTCCACTTTGCTGAACAGTTACAGCCCAATTCGAAGCATAGCAGGATGAGACAGAATTGACATTTGATGTGATTTCCTATCATATAAATCACACACTTGTATTAAAAAAAATCGTTTCGACGTTTGTTTAATATTATCAATTTGCATATTAGCCAAATACGGCTTTTCAACAGTACTACAGTGTGAAGTTTTGGGTTATGTTCAGATTCCTATAAAGGCGCATTTAGACTGTGCAACAAGTTGTAAAAAAAACCGGAGATAATACTTTTATACGGGTGGATTATGATACTGTGAAAGGCTGCCGCAGCTTTAAATAAATAATCTATATATGTATATCAAAATGAATCTCTTTTTCCGTTGGTCACGCCATCACTTGAGAACGACTTTACCAATTCCATCCATCTTTCTTTTATAAGTTTTCTGTTACTTCGTAGAAAGTCCTTACGGAAAAAATCTAAGGAAAATTATATACAGAATATTAGAAAATTTAGAAAAATATGAGAAAACTTAACGCCTAGGAAGGGTGTAACATACTGTATAGTGTTAGTGATTTGTTTGTTATTGTTGTCATGTATGACGTTGCTGTCAAAAATACAGGTTGGATGTTAGATATTTCCAGGGGTGTGAAACTCAAATGAGGACCCTGTGTAGCGGCGTTAGCGCTAGCCACCTAGCACACCTAGCGGGGTTGCGTGAACTATTGATCAGCCAGCTCTGTTTCAGACAGATTCCTAGATGCGTCAATAGAAGTGGCCCAATTGTTACGCCTAACGTCATTTTGACAGCCGTTGTCGTAACTGACATTGTCGTTGCTCGCTTTTGTCGATTGGCGTCTTTTTGCAATTTTGCACTACTTTTGAGATTTTTGTCTGCCTATTGTTGTCTATATGTATTTAGGAATGGGTTCTAAATATTTACGCCGTTGTCTTGCGCCAAATTGCAAGAATGTGGATGCGCGAAGGTAAGTGATTTGCCTGATTTATACCGCTCACCTCATTTTTGTATTGTGAATTTTGATGCAAAATTAATACAAGATTGATTATTTCTACATGAAATATACATATATCATTTGAATGCATTACTAAACACTACTACTCATACTGATATAACTTGTATTACTGTTCACAATCACATACGCTGTCATAAAGGTGTGCAGCATTCCCTCTCTTTGGCAAACCATTGCATTGAAGGTGAGGTCCGATGGTCTAAAAATACATTTTTTTATTTCAGACATTAAATCCCATCTGATCAGCGTATACAGAGGCGCTAGTTAGAACGAATTGGCAACCCAAACCTACAAATGTACAAACATATTGCCTGCATCAGTATGAATAGTTAAGGAATATTACCTATTTAAATAGTGATTCTAGTGAATAAATCATGCTTTACTTTTATATGAATTGTTTTTGTACCTTGTGTAGCTGATTTTATTTAAGCAATTATCGTATTGAAATAAATTACAAAAAGGTTTGTTTTGTTTTATTACAGTAATGCATATCTAATATATTCCCATTCTTACATAATCAGTTGGATGTCCTATACAACGTGGTAGCTTGTCACAAAAATTTACCTAACTCATTAGTTACCTGTTTTAAAAATTGCACCGATTAGAAAATTTAAAACACTAATTAAAAAAAATGGAGTACGTGTCGTGAACAATATTAGTTTTATTTATTATTACGCCACTTATCAATTCCGTTTTTTTAAATTAATGCTTTATTTTTTTTAATCAGGTCCATTTTCAAAATAGGTAATGAATGCGTAAGGTAAATTGTTATGACAAGTTACTACGTTGTCTGGAGGCTGAATAAGCTTATATGGTATTTCAAAAAGCCCGCTCTTTTCGTAACCTACCCCACCTATCGTCGGTCACCTACACCAAACTTTTTAGATTGACCTAGGTCGTGAATATCTAGTTTCCTGTAATCGATTCGTGAATGCATTGTAGTGACGCACGCAACCCGAATAGATGGCGGATGCCAGTCAAAAATTCCATGCCAAATTTTCATACACAGAGTGTCCAGTCTTTCAGTGGATCTATTGTCAGTGGATATTTCATCATAGTCACAATGACTTAGCAGACATGTTGTGAACTCGTAAAATGCATTAAGTCGGAGCTAGAGTATTGCCGACACGAATATTATCAATAGCTTTGAGAACTGTAGTTCGCCATCTTTTGCGGTTCAGTGACGCTCTTGATACTCATATCCAGCAACTGGTTCGTCGCATCCACTCAACGTGTAGGGGAACGGCCACAGCGCCGCCCACTCGGGGCGTGACTCTGAACTACAAGTTTCTCCATATTATCGCTTCTGTGTATATGTCCGAAGAATGTAAGCATTCTCGTCGACACAATGAAGGATAGTCTCTTTGGATTACCGAGCTCATCCGGTATGGAAACGTTTGTTCAATGGGCGGTAAAAGGAATTCTCAGCATTCTTCTCCACATTTCAAAAGCATCTATGCGAGCTCGATGTGCAAATGTGCGTCGTGGAAATAACGACGAATAAGTATAAGTATAATTAATATACGTTTTTATGATCACTGAGATAGGAACATTAATTTTGAAAATATAGGGTGTCAAAGTTGAACTTTTATTTTGTTTTTTCTCCATTATTCTGCTTAAGGTAGAACAATGATCTAAAATTAAGTATCGGAGGGTCTTTTAGGGCGAGAAATTCAAACTCAACCACAGTTTTACTATCATGAACAGGGGGCGCCACCTGCGGCACATTGAACTCATTTAAATTATCAAAACTTTTATCCGGTTTATTGCATCAATGTGAGGATAAAAAAATCGTTTCCTCAGTATGTTTTACGTGATATAATTTGGTTGAGTTCCGAGAGGTAACCGTTTTCGAGATAACCTTCACTGAATGTGACTGAAATGTAAATTGCGATCGAAAGAATTATTAGTATTTCCGCACGAATGAATATTAGGCTTAGGCTCATACTTTTACATCCCATTTACGAAGTATTCTTAAACTTCAGCACCACCTAATTTAAAAATTAAATATATTTAAAACATGTTTTTTGTTCTAATATTAATTCCTGCAAAAATACCGATAATTCTTTCGATCACATTTTACAACTAATTGGGGTGCCTTGGAAATTTCAATGAAGGTTATCTCGAAAACGGTTACCTCTAGCGACTCAAACAAATTATAACTTTTTCACGTACAACATATTGAGGAAACGATTTTTTTAATATTCACGTTGATGCACCAATTCGGAAAAAAGTTCAGTTAATTTGAAACAGTTCTATGTGCCGTAGGTGGTGCCCTCTATTCATGTTAGCAAAACCGTGGTTCAATTTGAATTTCTCGCCTTAAAAAACCCTCCGATACTCAATTTTAGGTCATTGTACCACTTTATTGCGAAATAATGGAGAAAAAACCAAAATAAATATGCAACTTTGACACCCTGTATTTTGAAAACTAATGTTGCTATCTCAATGTTCATAAAAACGTGAGCTCTATCACCTGTCAAGCGCTGTCGGTCGAATATCCGGACAGCCTGGATAAACATGTATCTTTAAGATGGACTTCAAGATACAGGGTGTCAAAGATTGGAAAGAAAATTGGTTTTTTATGAATGTCTTAAACATTAGTGAGCCGTTTTTATTGAATTTTGCATGAACTTGAAAAAATTAAATGTTTTGTCTCCGACTTAACAGATAAAAACAGATTTTTTTTCTTTTAATGTATCTTTGTATCTTGTTTTAGAACAAATAAATAAGAACCAATCATTTCATAGCTCCACTTTTTCGACGGGCTATGAAGGGGTTTTTTTTCCTCCATACAAAGTGAGATACGGAGAGACATCAAAAGACATAAAAGTACATAAAAAAAGTACATAAAAGAGTACATGTTGAAGATCAGGCTTTAGGACACATGTTTAATTGAACTTCTCTTCTTGAATTTGGGTCAAAAATGCGCCCTCGAAATTACGGCCTATCATCAAATAACGCATCCCTATGATTCCAAACAACATGCCATTCGACTTAAACGGTTGCAATTTTCAGTGCGGCTTGCATTTGCAATGACGATAATTAAATCGCATTGGCGATCGTTGAACGTTTGTGGCATCGATTTTGATAATCCGTGTTTTCCACATGGACATGTAGCCTGTTCCGCGTTGACAAAATCCTCATTACTTATTTACGCGCCCGAAAACAAAACAAAAGATGCTGGATATCAAAAAGTCTTTCAATGGACATTATGCTCTTCATATAATTATTATTTGTTGCAGATTTAAGTTCAATTTCAATACTCACAGCTAAGACAGGACAGCATCTGTCGGGTCAGCTAGTGATTTTATACAGAGTGTCCCACGACGATTAAGACAAGCAATATGTCGGAACTGGGCAGTAGTAGCGAATTATAATTTTGGGGATGTAAATTGGAGCAAATATAGAATATTTTCTTATTATTGTGTCACCCAATGAGGTATTTGTTTTTGGTCACGTGACGTCCGATTCAAAATTTTCAATAGGACACCCTGTGTATTAGTGACTGTTTGTATTCCTCCCGATAAAACAATTCCAACAAACTAGCACACTTGG